>CM056738.1:95217357-97617357 GCA_029844215.1 Przewalskia tangutica | reverse complement strand
TTAACATGATTACTCTTCATTAGTTACTGAGGACATGAAGCAGGTGGTTAGACGGGATATGGAGCAGGCGCAACTTACTGAATACATGACCCTAGATAAGAGTTGTGGTGGACACATATTAAGATAGAAGGGTAGTAGGTAGTCGAGCGTAGTCCTACTTATGCTTACAAGTTGTAGTATTCTTACTGTAGGCCCGCTTAGCATAGCATAGCATACGATTAGACGTAGTATTGCTCTGTAGTCTATTTCTTCTGCTATGTGTTCTTTAATGTATTTCGTTTATCTCATTTACATGCGTTAGTTACTGTTGCTTTTACATACTGCTTTAAAAATTCTTTTTACCGGGTTTGTTTTTTCTTATGTTTTTCTTTTGTTTTGCTTGTCCTGAGCCGAGGGTCTCTCGGAAATAGCCGCTCTGCCTACCAAGGTAAGATCTGTGTACATTCTACCCTCCCCAGACCCCACGTTGTGGGATTGCACGGGGTATGTTGTTGTTGTACTCTTCATTAGATTACTAACTTCTTAAATCTTCATTATACAATAGTGATGTACCAGTAATTTGAGAAAACAATAGATATCTAGTGCAGTCACTCATTTTTTCTTTCAGATTTCTATTATACTGTAAAGAATTGTGAGTACATCACTTAACAATGGTTGTGGTGGGATAGATAGTCACCCTTAATCAGAGGTTTCAGGTTTGATTCCTAGATATGAAAAAATAATGTTATAGATCATTTCTTCTTTAAATTGGCCTTTTGCGGTGCGAATTCGAATTAATTAAAGGCCAATACGAGTAACGGACACCGGATAGAAAACCGACCAAAAAGTAATTTCTATTTGTTGTTCCCTTTATTAAAGCATTAATTGCTTGAATGCAACATTAACATTCTTCATAAGTTATAAGTATTCGATCTACTTCAGTTTGAGCATGAAAATAGAGAATATATTACTATAAGGTAAAGAATTATGAGTACATCATTTTATAGTATCAATTTTCTGACTACTAATTAAGGAAATTTCTACAAGTAGATAAAATTAGGCAAGTAGGTGTTTTGTAGTGTAGGGAGGATTGCAATTTTCAGCAAAGGTGTGCTGAAGGATCTGAGGACCAATCATTTCTGGAAAAGTACTTTGAAGTTTGAACTATTTACTTTCATGGTCCTGAAGATAAATCACAGCAATTGATGTACACTTACTTTATCTACCTACTTATCAATCGCTACCACCTATGTTGTTCAGGTAAAAAATAAATTTTTAGTCTAACTCAAATCCAAAAGCTAGCTTCAAGGGTGATGATTGTTCAAGTCCATATAAGGAGTCTATATTTCCATTTTATATCCGATGTGAGACTCTTAACACCCCTCGTACGTCTAGATCTTGTTAACCGGAGTGTAGATAATTTGGGGGCCCAACATTAGTAAACAAAGAATTTGAATGAACCTGACTCTGATACCATGTAAAAAATGGATCTTGGGCCTAACTCAACCCCAAAAGTGTAAAGGGGTGTGAATTGTCCAAGTCCATATAAGAAATCCATGTTCTCACACTACAACAAATCGCGTTAAAGAGGGCGAGTGTAGTCGCCCTCTCTGGGTGGAATATCGCTCCTTTAGATCAAAGGGGATAATTTTTAGTCGCCCTTCAAGTCATCTTATTACGTCGGTTTATCACGCCGTCGCTTTTGGTAAAGACCAGACTGCACTCGCCCTTTTTTAGATCCATCAAAAAGGGCGAGTGTCGTCGCCCTATTTGATCTTTTTGATATGGTTCAAAAAAGAGAAAAAATTAAATGTACCATCTGGGATTCAAATCCTGATCTGAACCGTGACAGTGTACTATTCTACCACTAGCCACTAGTTATGCAATATTAATCACTACAAATAACCACCCTGCAAAGAATTGAACCCAGGTGTCTTCCATGGAAGTATGTCATTCTACCACTAAACCAACCATCAAGACTTGTTATATTTATGTTCCTCATAATCATAAATTTCTTGGCCGATTCTAAAGTCAATTTTTAACAAGATGCCTATTTTTTACACTTATTATTTATAATAGTGCAACATTTTTAGAAGTCTAAAGTTTTTAACTTTACATAGTAATATTATTGATATTACTTATATAAGTATAGATTAATTCAAGTTAATTATGTGTTGCAAAAATATTATTCTAAATTATTTATATAGAATCTAGGTGGTGGGTGGTGGTGGTGGTGGTGGTGGTGGTTGGTGTTGACACCCAATTTTGACCCTCCCGTCCAGCCATTAACTATAAAATTACACTAATTTCGTAAAATAATTTTTTAGGATTTTTATAATAAAATACAACAATAAAACATTAAATACAGGCATAAATAAATAATTTAATAATGGCATCGCGTCTTACGTAGAGTTTTAAACACTTAGAGTCCCTCGCCCGCATTAACTAACTTTAAGCTTTGTCGTAATTCTTAAATAATTAATAAATGCATAAAAATAAATAATTTAGCGATAACGTCGTAATCATTTGTAATTTAAAAATCAATTTTAATCTGATATATGCATTTAATAAATACGCATTTATAAGGCTTTAAACAATTCTTAAATATCGACTTTGCATTCGATTTAAGTAATTTAATATAAACTCAATGCATTTTAATTTAACTTCGCAATAATGCACAATAATAAGATGTTAAATAATAGCTACCGATTCTAAAGTATTAAACATTAATTAAATAGCACGTCCGCTTTATTCTTTATAATAATTCAAACTCAAGCACTAATTAAATAACACGCCCGCATTTATTAGACTAATTTAACACCTAAATAATTAGACTAATGTAGCACCTAGATAATTATAATAAAACATCTAATTAATTTAATCACATTTGTTAATTAATTAATTATAACACTAATACACTTAAACTCTACCCTTAAATCGCTACCCACTTAAATTACCCGTCGCCTACCAAATCCCGCGACCTACCAATACCCGCAGCCCCTATTTCCTTATTTCCTAAACCCACCGCACTCTTCGACATACCCATCGCCTCTCACAACAAATGTAACCTCCGAACTCACGCGAAACCCTAGCCTCTTCACCTCCCCATCGCAACACCAAAGAAATTTCGAGATTCTCGCCGAGAATCCGAGCCTTCCTTACCCACGCACTCCAGCCGCCTCCTCTTTCCATAACCAAACGAATCTCTCCAAATCGCTTACCTTATCATATCAAGTACTAAATCGCACGAATCAAGCACCCTTCAAAGATTTAATCGTAACCTTACCATAAGTCGCCCAAAGACGTAAATCTTGCCCTAATCGTGTCAATCACAACTTACCAATATTAGAACCTGTGGTTAGGCTATATAAGCACATGCAATAGAACTCATCGTGGATCGATTGAGAGGGTCGAGCACAAGAGTCAAGAGCAATCGCTTTCTTTACGAGAGCAAGAATCCATAACCTCGCAAAGTTGCCGAACATCGAGGCTCACTGAGAAGACAGAGCATCGATTGAGGCATGATAAAGAAACCGACAGAGCATAGTAGAATAGGAAGTTCGAACCCTTCTTTTCAAATCCAACCACAAATCAAGAAACAAACCTTGCCTTCCATCCTCATCGCAAACCCAAAACCCGCCGAAATGACCTGGCCGACTTGATACGCCGCCTTGCTCACGCCGGAGAAGGTAATAATCCACTCTCCACGACTGCTCATTCGTATTTTTGTGCGAATTTGTGTTAAAATGTGTTAGTTCATTCATGTGTTTGTGTTTGTTAGATGCTTAAGATGAGGTTTGGGATCGATGTGATAAGTCACGCACTATGCCTGCTTCAGATTTTGCTTGAATAATGTGGGATGAGCAAAATTCGGAATGTTACCAATAAGCTTGAATTGTGTTGTATGATCATCTGTGGTTTAAGTGTGTCTTGTTAGTGTGAATTTAGTTAATTAAGTATGACCATAATAAGTCCGATATCAGTTAAACCGTCGAGGATTAGTTTGACATGTTAAAGTTGGTCGTAACCATTACTTGTTCAATATTTGGTTAAATAAAGGCTTGTTGTGTTTGTTTAGGACATATTTTGCTCATATGCAAGCTATCTAGTTGACTTGAAATCTGGTTTGAGGCTTATTTAGCCATATGCAATCGGCCTATATGGTCTTATGTTTGTTTGGTATGAAGTTGTAATAGATTTGGTTTAATCTAGTCGCATAACTTAGGCAATATCCTAAATCCATAAGTTTAAGCTAATAAAGGATACTGGACCATCACTGGCTGCATCCCATTAGTTAGCACAGAGGAGGTATAAGTTAGTACTAATATAGTTCAAATCAAAATAAGTTTTGTTAAGACTTGTTGTTAGCATTCCATATTAGTTTGCAGACATGAATCTCAATGCCATGTATATTATCAAGCATCCTTCTCATTTTAGGAATCATGTCATATGTGTTCAAGTTTGTCCACCGATTTCCTACTCTTTTTGTTTCCAATGCAAATCGCCTTTTTAACCTATATTCTGCTTACCTTGAGTTAAAGACGCAAAGAAAGCATGTAAGGGTGTCCTCCTTTCTTTAGAGTAATCGAATGTAAGAATGTTAGTATTCACCACCATATGCCCTGCTTTTGCTTCTTACTCGTTTCTACCTACCGCCAGATCCGATCAAGTTATTTAGAGCATATCCGAGCACTTGCCGCAGCAGAATACCGCCGCATCCTCGTTAAAACTATATCCGGGAGCCGCTTCGCTTTTTTTCTTTTAAAACTCGAAAATCTCTTTGTTTGGGGTCGCTTTCGTGGTCTCATTGTTTATCTATCGCCCAAGTGAAAATTATATCGAATCTCACGCGTAGTAGTTCTCTGCTTGCTCTTGGATAATTAAAGGACTTGTGTTAGTTTGCATTTTGAATATCTAGCATGTTCATACAACTCTAAGTACCCCGCTGGCATCTGCAATTGTGAATTAGTATTAGGTGTGAAGTAAGCATACCTCTAAGTATATCGCACATATATATTCTGAATATCTTGCATATATATATATATATCAATCTCCGCATACATCTGTTTGAGCTTACATGGAAATCTGGCCTATTTGTATGGATTAATAAATATTTGGACAATTACTAATCCTTATCTTCCTTTGTTTTACATGGCACGCATTGGAGCAAAAAAGAAGAGTCTCATGGCGAGACTCATCGCGAGCTTATTCAAATGGCGACCCGCATCCGCATTCGCATTCCCGCTTCAGAAACTCCTAGAAAAACAAACAGGACTGAGTCATCCGCTCCAATCCCTTCATTCTCTTAACTTTCTCGTCTTATTTTTACGCCTTTATTTGTTTATTGTAATTTCATTATTTAATTTTGTAATTAATAGGAGAACTTCTAGCAATTAGGTCTTTAAATATACGAGACTGAAGTAATTACATTTTAGAAACGCATTCTTCTTTATTTGCCTTTTAGGACTATTAAGCATGTTTAAAATCTGCAAAAATAAGTAATCTAACTTGCATCATAAAACCAACAATTTGTTAAAATCCATAAACAGATTCTCTCTTAAACTCTCAAAATAGCATCTTAACATTTTATATAATATTACGCGCAGGTTAAGCAAGATTAATTTAGCTAGTAGCATACCTAACTAAATAACCTTTGCATAAATACATAATTAGTCCATAAAGCACCTTCCTAGCATTCTTTAGCATTTTAGCATCCTTCTAGCACCTTTTTAAAGCACCCCTTCACATTTAACACTTCTTGCATTTTAGCACCTCTTTTAGCATTTTGCACTTTTAACACCCTTTATTTTTAGCACCCTTTACTTTTAAAGTTAATCCATTAGCACCCTCTTAATATTTAGGCACCCTAGCACTACTTTGTTTACACTTAGCACTTTTAAATTGCTAGCACTTTTGTTAAGCGTCTTTAACATTTAATATTTTAGCACCTCTTAGCATTCTTTCGCATATAGCACCTTTTGCCCTTTTAGACTTGAGCACCTTTAAACATTTTAACATTTTAGCATTTCCCAACATTTTACTAAGCAAGAAGAGCTTTATTTTGCATTTCTTAAATATAATAATTAACCCTAGGTTTGGTAGGATAACCGCAAGTTAGCGGATCTTAGAGGGTGCCTAACCCCTTCCCTCTAGATTAATAAAGAACCCTTACCCGGAATCTCATTAAGTTTAGCAGACCATTAAAATGGAGTTAATGTTTTACTTCAAACTAGTTAAACATTTAGGTGTCCTAATTCACCCAATTAATTAGGTGGCGACTCACAACCCTTAGCATTCTAGCAACCCTTTGGCATTTTAGCACCCTTTTAAACTTTAGCATCTTTTGCAATTTAGCATCCTTTTAACATTTCTTTAAAAAAACCCTTTTAAACCTTTTAGCATTTTATTATTTATTTTCTAACATTTGCAGTTTTTAGAAGTGCTCGCTATTATTTAGAATGCCGCGTCGAAAAACGGGCGCGATGTAACGGCGACTCTAATCGGGGAATTTAGGTTCTTAACCACAATGCACCTAGGGTTATTACTTGGCAATTTTTGCATTTAATTTTTGTGTGTTGTATTTTGTTTATTTTTGCTACTTGCTTTACTGCTTTCCTTAAACTGGCATTCCGCTCATATTTCTTTCACTCTGGAAAATTCACACAAATCACACACTCACGCTACCGGTGTGCTCGCACCCGCAAATTTCTTTCAAAAATATCCAAATTTTAGGAGAGTTGGCGCTGCATGAGTTAGATCGGTTCGTTCGATCACCGCGTAGCCTTCTCACTCGAGTTGTCCGCGGAACTCAAGGCCTAGTAAAGCCAAATCTTAGAAACTTAAGATAGAGCTATACCACCCTTTATTTTAGTGGCACGATGATTTACCTTAGGTGGCCTGACTGCATCGACACCACAATTAGGAAGACACTAAACTTGTCGACGGGTTTCTCAACCCAACGACCAACCAAAGATATTATGTAGCGTGGCAATGACGACATAAATCCAAACCCAATCATGACATGCTGAAATTGGGAAAAGTGCACCGTCATTTGGTCGCCATTTCCAACAAAGGCATTATAGTTGGACGACTTGGACAAATCCGTCATAATCTCGCATAAGTGACGTTTAGGCTTCCCTCGGACATAAAGAGGTCCCCCTGCATGTTAGGAAACGTTTGAATGTGCTATGTGCAATATATCTGCTACATACCTGCAAATTATGTGTTTTATGCTAACACCGTTTGTTGCATTTTCAGAAAGATTTATCATCTCCCCCCAAAGGTCGATTTGTATTTGACTTAGCAATGGCAGAGCATCAATATTTCACAAGATCAAAGGCACGGTCCAGCGACATGACCGATTCAGGCGCTCGAGTGAAGCGAGCCTGAACTCGCTCGTTCCTATAAAAGCAGTGGGTCTCGTAAAAGAAGAGCAAGATGACACCTTCTCAAACTGGGACAATGTAGGAAACTGCATGCGGGCTACAAATCCAAGCAAACCAGGCACGCAGATGTCAAGGGACAAGGCGGCGAAGTCAAATACAAATCGACCCCCCCAAAACTCACAAAATTTTCTTTGAGCGCAGGTTCTTCATATTAACAGGAGCAGAAAGTGCCATAGCCGAAATAGAAAATACGGCGAAAGGTTTCTTCAGATAGCGTAAGAAAAGCAACAAAGGCAGAGGGTGACAATAATCCAAAGTCCGCGAAAAGCAAAGCAGCAGCAGAAAGCGAGCATCAACAATCGCATAAAGTTCAAAGTTCCGCAACAAAACCTAGCGCATCAACTAGGGCATAAAGTCAAATTGGCAACCAATGCATCACACCCAACCAAAGGCATCATGGCAATTCGTCAGTTGCAGCATTTAGCATGTCCATGCAAGGACGACATCTCGATTCATCCGGGCGAGCAGGACAACATCTCTACCCATAAAATTGCACTTCGTATGTGTTTATCATTTCATTTAAAATGGTATACACTAATGTTTTCTCAAGCTTGCGAGCATTTATCCTATAGAGCAAAGAACAACACGCCCAGTAACGACGTTATCGCGATTATGTCCAAAGCGATTTATATATCCGACTCGGGCCATACCAAAATCGACAATCTTAAGGACTTCGCCACGAAAGGACACCGACAAATATGATTCCATACGCTCGAGAGATAGAGGCATCAACAATCGGCAATCAAAGTTCAGAGTTCCGCAACAAAACCTAGCGCATCAACCCTGCATAAAGTCAAATTGGCAACTCGCGCATCACGCCCAACAAAGGCATCGTGGCGATTCGCCGGCCTCGACATTTAGCATGTCCGCAAGGACAACATCTCGAAGCATCAAGGAAAACCCTTTATTTTAAAGCCAAGATCCGTAAAAATGTAAGAAAATCATATAAAAAAGTGGCATCGATTTACACAAGAAAACACTAGGGCACCCAAGAAACGAAAATTCAAACCCTTCGCCTTCTTTTGCAAAAATCAGTCGCGAATCGTGAGTATCCTCAAAGCAAAAGCTTCTCTTCATTCGCATCGCAAAAACTAAAACCCGAGCGAGTCGACGACTTGATACGCCGCCTGGTTATTGTCCGAGAAGGTAAATTCAATCCTCTTAACATTTTCCGCTCAATTCATGTTGCGTGTTCCGTATATGTGTTTGTGTTCTCTTGTAAATGGTGCTTATCTTAATCTAGTCGCCGTCAAATCTACAAGTGATGTATTGTGTGTCGATGGAGTAATTATGTGTTGTTATGAAATCGCTTGAACTCGTTTGAATGCTGAAGAACATGTTTATTTGCCTAAGGATTATGTTTAGTTGATTGAATGTCCTGTATTGTTTGTTATATCACCTAGTAATAGATTAGGCCCAGAAATAACTTAAATGTGTTGGTATTGTCTCATATTTGTTGAGGTGTTAAATTATTTCAAGGATGTTTCCTTACCTCACGTTACGCAAAAGAAAATTTGAAATTGTTGAAACCTCCCATTGCTTTACCCATATCAATGAATGACCACATTTGTCCTCTTCTTTCCTGCTGAATGTCATCGCTAGATTACCCAGTCTCAGGTCTGTATGTTTTAAATTTAGTTACGCGTGTACTTTATTTGAATACATTATTTGCATTTAGTTTCTTCTTAAGTGTCTTATGAGCTAACTTCGTGTCATGAGTTCCTAGTAAACGACTATTTGCACTACCCATGTATCCCAGGTAGCCACTGCCTATTTGTGAGTCTTGTTTATCAGATATGAAATACACGAATGCTTAACTCATAATTGTATTACTCTAAAAGGAAATTACTAAGAGAGTATGCAGTCAAGGTCCACGACCCCTTTATCCCTTGGATATGTGAAACTCTTTTTTTTTTTTTTTTTTTTTAAAAGAACTTGCCCAGTGTCAACAGTCGGCCTGCAGTCCTAGTCGTAATTGGTCCAAACTAGTTTGCCCTGATTGCGTGATTCCTTCCTCTTCTGTTTTGTTTGTCTCGCCTACTACTAGTCTTAATAAGGAAAAATAAAGCCTAACTGAGTTACGAATAGGTCAAGCATGAAAGGCTAAAGGTAGAATAACTAGCACAATGCCCCCTAGATCTCACACACCACTTGATCCAAATTCATCAAAACTATATGTTTGGGTCCTATTTGCCTCAATCCCATCTATGTTGCTTATCGAATCCGAGCTTTAAAGGGTCGATTATATGTCGCTTTGTTGGGATAGGTTTAGTTTCAGATTCACGAGTGTCTAAAAGCGAAATTAAGGACTTGAGGCTGTATTTACCCCATTTTGTCATGATGCCTCGAGTTAAAATAGCATGTGAAGATATATATATAAGCCACATATCCAAAGATATCGCATATATATATGTTCAATATATTGCATGTGTATCATATCAGATGTGTCTTTGGGCTTGTCTTTTCTTTAGTCTTCTCAAATCATCTCTCGTATTAATTGTTCCTAAGGCCCAATCATGAAAGTTGTTCGATCGAGTTCGGGGCCCATCATTTTTTTCTTTAAAAAAATAGTAACAATAAGGAATCAGAGTTTGAAATCCCTTCCGGCCTGCTTTGTGTTACTTATCCGTGAACCTCTATTTGTTCCCCTTGTCTCTATACTATCGAGTTCGGGCCAAACCTACTGACTTACTCTTCATTTATAATGGTTACCATCGATTACATCAATATGTTTAAATATAAGTTTATATGTGATGTGTATTCATTTTGGATAGAATTTGGACATATACTAATCCTTATCTTTTTTACATGAAATGCATCGGAGCAAAAAGGAGTCTCACGGCGAGACTCATCTTGAGCTACTTCAAATGAAGGCCCGATTTATGTACATCCACCTCGTGATAGGAAAATTCCTAAACCGCGCGAAAGGACATCGCCATTATTCGAGTCATCCTTTAATTTATATCCTTTCCCCATTTATTTGTTGTAATTATTTGCCTAACATTTACCCTTAACATTAATATATATTTAGAATAGTTTGAGCTGGTCGCCTCTAAGTAAA
This sequence comes from Przewalskia tangutica, assembly GCA_029844215.1. Classification (NCBI taxonomy): domain Eukaryota; kingdom Viridiplantae; phylum Streptophyta; class Magnoliopsida; order Solanales; family Solanaceae; genus Przewalskia; species Przewalskia tangutica. The sequence continues at coordinate 97,606,872 of CM056738.1, read as the reverse complement.
CCATTATTAGCCTAAGTTATAATTAAATCATTTGCTTGCATACGTTAAGTCATGTAACTAAGACATTATTTCCTACCTAATTCCTAACCCAAAGAAATTAATTTTCTCATAAACTCTTTTACTAATATTATATAAATAATTTATCGCTTTTCTTATTTAAGCACTTTATATATCATGTCATATATATATTAGCCAAAAATTAAATTTTGCAAATACGTGTGTACTTTTCTAATAAATCAATCTTATATTTTATAAACCATGCCATGCTACCTTATGTTATTTGAATGTGTCTTTTTCATGAAAATCAATTCTCGTGATTATTCCTTTTTTCATACTATGCTTTTATGGCGTTGAATATGTATTTTAAATAATGTCTACTTCTACCCAAAAATTAACTTATATCTATTCTTATAGAATAAGTCTTATAAGTCCTTTATGTTATCAAAATACACTTTACATACCTGCAAATATCTTTTACTTAGAATATTTTCAAAACATGCATTTCTTTAACATAATAATTAACCCTAGGTTTGAACGGACAACCGCAAAGTTAGCGGATCCTTTAGTGGTGCCTAACCCTTCCCTTTAGGATAATAGAGAACCCTTACCTAATCTCATTAAGTTTAGCAGACCATTAAATGGAGTTAATGTTTACTTTAAACTAGTTAACATTTAGGTGTCCTAATTCACCCAAAATAATTAGGTGGCGACTCCGCGAACCCTTAGCATTCTAGTACTTTTTAAGCACCCCTTTAACATTTAACACCCCTTTTAACATTCAACACTTTTATTTTTTTTTCTAACATTTTATTTAGCAGGTTCGCATTTAGAAAGTCGCTAAAAAGGGCGACAGAATGGCGACTCCACTGGGATTTTAGGTTCTTAACCACAATGTACCTAGGGCTATTATTTGGCAATTATTTTGCATTTAATTTTGTGTATTGTATTTTGTTTATTTTTACTACTTGCATCGCTTTCCCTAAACCGCATTCCGCTCATATTTCTTCCATTCGAAAATTCACACAAATCACACACTCACGCTACCGGTGTGCTCACAGACCCGCAAATTTCTTTCAAGAAATATCCAAATTTTAGGAGAGTCGCCATACGCTGAGTTAGATCGGTTCGTCTGATCACCACAGAGCCTTCTCACTGAGTTGTCCGCCGGGAACTCAAGGCCCGTAAAAGCCAAATCTTAGAAACTTAAGATGTAGCTATACCACCCTTTATTTTAGGGCATACATGCATTTACCTTGTGTGGTCGGTCCTGCATCAACACCACAATTAGAAGACACCAAACTTGTCGACGGTTTCTCAACCCAACGACCAACCAAAGATATTATGTAGCGTGGCAATGATGCATAAATCCAAACCCAATCATGACATGCTGAAATTGGGAAAAGTGCACCGCCATTTGGTCGCCATTTCCAACAAAGGCATTATAGTTGGACGACTTGGACAAATCCGTCATAATCTCGCATGAGTGACGCTAGGCTTACCGCATAAAGAGGTCCCCGCATGTTAGGAAACGTTTGAATATGCTATGCAATATATCCGCTAGATACCGCAAATTATGTGCTTTATGCTAACACCGTTTGTTGCATTTTTAGAAAGATTTATCATCTCCCCAAAGGTCGATTTGTATTTGACTAAGCAATGACATAGCAGCAATATTTCGCAAGATCAAAGGCACGACCCAACGACATGATCGATTCAAGGGCATTTGAGCGGAACGAGTCGGAACCCGCTCTGGTTCCTATAGCAGCAGTGGTCTCGTAAAAGAAGAGCGATGACACCTTCTCAAAATCGGGACAATGTAGGAAACTGCATGTGGCCGCAAATCCAAGCAGACTGTGCACGCAGATGTCTGCGGACAAGGCGCGGTCAAATACAAATCGACCCCCAAAACTCACAAAATTTTCTGAGCGCATGTCTTTTCATATTAATGTAAGAAGAAATGCAATAGCCGGGCGTAAAATACGGCAAAGGAGTTTCTTCGCAAGAAGAAACAAAGCAGAGGCGTAAGATATGAAAAAAAATCTCTCAAAATTCAAAGTCCGTGATCAAAGCAGCATCGGCGCAGATTTAGTATGCCCACGTAACGGCTACATCTCAAGATTCATCTCGCGTGACGGACTACATCTCACCCATAAAATTGCACTTATATACATTTATCATTTCGCTTAAACAGTATACACTAACGCTTTTTCTCGCTTAGTTCGCGAGCATTTATTCTACAAGAGCAAAGAAGAACACGCCCAGTAACGACGCGACAAGATTATGTCCAGCGAAGTGAACGACATATATCCGATTTGCGCTTCACGAAATCGACAATCTTTTATATGACTTCGCACTAGCGACAATTTGTACAAATATGATTCCATACGCCGAGATAGAGGCATCAACACCTGCAATCAAAGTTCGGGAGTTCTGCACGCAAAACTGGGCCAGCAGATCAATCCCTATAAAGTCAAACAATTGGCAACTCGCTGATCACGCCCAACAAAGGCATCAGATCGATTCGCCGCCTCGAGCATTTGAAGATGTCCGCCAAGGGCAAGGACAACATCCCGCAAAGATCAAGGAAAAACCTTTATTTTAAAGCCAAGATCCAAAAACAATAAGAAAATCGTTATAAAAAAGTGGCACTCGATCGATAAGAAAACACCAGTGCACCAACGGAAACTAAAATCCCAAACTTCTCGGCCTTCTTTGCAAAAATCCGTCGCGAATCAAAAAAGTATCCTCAAAGCAAAGCCTCCTCTCCTTTCATTCAGACGTTAAAAACTAAACCCGAGCCGAGCGTCGACGATTGATACGCCGCCTAAGCTCACGTCCTGAGAAGCGTACAAATTCAACTTAACATTTCACCTGCTCAACGGCTGCATGCGGTTCCGTGAGTACGTGTTTCTGTGTTCTCTTGGTAAACGGTGCTTATCTTAATCTTAGTCGTCGTCAAATCTGGCGTCTGGCTGATGTATCATGTCAGGTGTCGATGGAGTAATTATGCGGTTGTTATGAATCGCTTGAACTCGCTTGGAATGTCGAAGAAACATGCTTATTTGGGCCGGCGATTCGCCGCGATTAGTAGTTTATCAATGTCCTCGCATTGTTTGTTATATCACCAGTAATAGATTAGGACAGTCTAAATAACTTAAACGTGTCGGGTATTGTCTCATTTGTCGAGGTGTTAAATTATTTCGCTGATGTTTCACTACTGGTTACGTGCAAAAGAAAATTTGAAATCGTTTTAATTAAACCTCCCATCGCTTTTTACCCATATCAACTAATGACCACATTTGTCCTCTTCTTTCCCCGCAATGTCATCGCTAGATTACCCAAATTTACCTGTGTCTCAGATGTTTTAAATTTAGTTACGCGTGTACTTTATTTGAATACATTATTTGCATTTAGTTTCTTCTTAGTTGTCTTATGCGAGCTAACTTCGTCACGAGTTCCTAGTAAACACTATCATTTGCACTACCCATGTATCCCGTAGCCACCGCTTATTTGCGGAGAGTCTTCATTATCGTGATATGAAATACACGTAACGCTTAACTCATAATTGTATTACTCTCTAAAAGGAAATTACTAAGAGAGTACGCACATAAGGTCCACGCAATTCTTTATCCCTGGATACGTGAAACTCTTTTTTTTTTTTTTTTTTTGTTAACTTCGCCTGAAAGTCGTCTACCACTTCCCGCAAATCTAGTCGTAATTGGTCCAAACTAGTTTGCCCCGATTGCGTGATTCCTTCCTCTTCCGCTTTGTTTGTCTCGCCTACTACTAGTCTTAATAAGGAAAATAAAGCCTAACCGAAAGCTAATATAGTCAAGCATGAAAGGCTAAAGCGTAGAATAACTAGCACAACGCCCCTAGATCTCACACACCACTTGATCCAAATTCACCAAAACTATATGCGGTCGGTTGTCCTATTTGCCTCCTCTGCATCCCATCTATGTTGCCATCGAATCCAGAGCTTTAAAGCGGTCGATTATATGTCGCTTTGTCGGGATAGGTTTAGTTTGATTCATGAGTGTCTAAAGGAAATTACTGACTGATCGAGGCCTCACTTCACCCCATTTTGTCATCGCGTATGATGCCTCGAAGTTAAAATAAGATGTGAAGATATATATAAGCCACATATCCGTGATCGCATATATATGTTCAATATATCGCACGTATCATATCAGATGTGTCTTTGTCATTTTCTTTTTAGTCTTCCTCAAATCATCTCTCGTATTAATTGCTCTTTGGCGCCCAATCATGAAAGTTGTTCGATCGAAGTTCGTGGCCCATCATTTTTTTTCTTTAAAAAAATAGTAACAATATGAATCAGAGTTTGAAATCCCTTCTCGGGCCTGCTTGTCAGGTTACTTATCCGTGAACTCTATTTGTTCCTGTCTCTATACTATCGAAGTTCTCGCCAAACCCATGGACTTACTTTTCATTTATAATGGTTACCATCGATTACATCAATATGTTTAAATATAAGTTTATATGTGATGTGTATTCATTTTGGATAGAATTTGGACATATACTAACTTATCTTTTTTTTACATGAAATGCATCGGAGCAAAAAGGAGTCTCATGGCAGACTATCTTCGAGCTACTTCAAATAAGGCGCATTTATGTACATCCACCGTATAGGAAAATTCCTAAAATCACATGAAAGGACACGCCATTATTCGAGCCATCCTTTAATTTATATCCTTTCCCATTTATTTGTTGTAATTATTTGCCTAACATTTACCCTTAACATTAATATTACAGATATTTAGAATAGTGAGCTTGGTCGCCTCTAAGTAAACCATTATTAGCCTAAGTTATAATTAAATCATTTGCTTGCATAATGCTAAGTCATGAACTAAGACATTATTTCCTACCTAATTCCTAACCCAAAGAAATTAATTTTCTCATAAACTCTTTTACTAATATTATATAAATAATTTATCGCTTTCTTATTTAAGCACTTTATATATCATGTCATATATATATTAGCCAAAAAATTAAATTTTGCAAATACGTGTGTACTTTTCTAATAAATCAATCTTATATTTTTATAAACCATGCCATGCTACCTATGTTATTTGAATGTGTCTTTTTCATGAAAATCAATTCTCGTGATTATTCCTTTTTTCATACTATGCTTTTTATGGCAAGAATATGTATTTTAAATAATGTCTACTTCTACCAAAAATTAACTTATATCTATTCTTATAGAATAAGTCTTATAAGTCCTTTATGTTATCAAAATACACTTTATATACCGCAAATATCTTTACTTAGAATATTTTCAAACATGCATTTCTTTAACATAATAATTAATCCCTAGGTTTGAACTGATAACCGCAAAGTTAATGATCCTTTAGGTGCCTAACCCCTTCCCTTTAGGATAACAGTAACCCTTTACCTAATCTCATTAAGTTTAAGGCATCATTAAACGGAGTTAATGTTTACTTTAAACTAGTTAACATTTAGGTGTCCTAATTCACCCAAAATAATTAGGTGGCGACTCCGCGAACCCTTAGCATTCTAGTACTTTTTTAAGCACCCCTTTTAACATTCAACACTTTTATTTTATTTTCTAACATTTTATTTAAGCAGGTTCAGATTGAAAAGTCGCACGTAAAAAGTATGGTTGAATGACGACTACCGGGATTTTAGGTTCTAACCACAACAGATCTAGGCTATTATTTGGCAATTATTTTGCATTTAATTTTTTGTGTATTGTATTTGTTTATTTTACTACTTGCTTTATCGCTTCCTCTAAATCGCATTCCGCTCATATTTCTTCCATTCTCGAAAATTCACACAAATCACACACTCACGCTACTGGTGCTGCTCGCACCGCAAATTTATTTCAAGAAATATCCAAATTTTAGGAGAGTCGCGTCACATGAGTTAGATTTGCTCGTTCGATCACCAGAGCCTTCATCGAGTTGTCCGCCGGCACTCATAGGCCCAAAGCCAAATCTAGAAACTTAAGATGTAGCTATACCACCCTTTATTTGTACGCATGCATTTACCTAGTGCTGGGTCCTTGGCATCGACACCACAATTAGGAAGACACTAAACTTGTCGACGTTTTCAACCCAACGATCAACCAAAGATATTATGTAGCGGGCAATGACAGACAAATCCAAACCCAATCGCGACATGTCCGAAATTGGGAAAGGTAATCACATTTGGTCGCCATTTCAACAAAGGCATTATAGTTGACGACTTGACAACCACATAATCTCGCATTTAGTGACGCTAGGCTTACCTCGCATAAAGAGGTCCCCGCATGCTAGGAGAAACGCTCAATATGCTATGTGCAATATATCCGCTAGATACCTACAAATTATGTGCTTTATGCTAACACCGCTTGTTGCATTTTTTAGAAAGATTTATCATCTCCCAAAGGTCGATTTGTATTTGACTAAGCAATGACAGAGCAAAGAATATTTCTCGCAAGATCAAAGGCACCCACCCAACGATAATGATCGATTCAAGCGGCATTTGAGCTGAACGTAGCCTGAATCGCCTTGGTTCCTATAGGCAAAGCAGGGTCCGTAAAAGAAGAGCAAAGATGACACCTTCTCAAAATCGGGGACAATGTAGGAAACTGCATGCAGGCTGCAAATCCAAGCGTAGCTGCACGCAGATGTCAAGGACGCATGAAGTCAAATACAACCGACTCCCAAAACTCACAAAATTTTCGAGCGCCTTTTCATATTAATGTAAGAAGAAATGCAATAGCCAAGCAGAAAATACAAAGGAGTTTCGCAAGAAGAAACACAGAGGCGTAAGATATGAAAAAAAATCTCTCAAAATTCAAAGTCCGCATCGTATGAAAGAGCAGCAGAGCGTATGCGCGCGTAACGGCGACATCTCAAGATTCATTCACGATCGTGACTACATCTCACCCATAAAATTGCACTTTATATACATTTATCATTTCGCTTAAATGTATACACTAACGCTTTTTCAAGCTTAGTTCAGGAGCATTTATTCTACAGGAGCAGAAGAATACGCCCAGTAACGACGCATGAGCATTACGTGTCCAGCAACGACATCATCAAGATCGCCTTACGCAACGACGCCAAAGCAAAGAATACGCCCAGTGCAACGACGTTATCAGCATTGTGTCCAGTAACGACATCATCAAGATTGCGCTTCACGCGAACGACGCCAAGCAAAGAACACGCCCAGCAACGACAAGTATCGCGATTTGGTTCAAGCAACGATACTATCGCGATTGCCTACGCAACGACGCCAAAGAAGAACACGCCCAGTAACGACGTTATCAGCATTATGTCCAGGCAACGACATCATCAGCATTGCGTCTACGCAACGACGCCAAAGAAGAACACGCCCAGTAACGACGTTACAAGATTATGTCAAGGCAACGACATCATCGCGACGCGTCACGCAACGACGCCAAAGAAGAACATCGCCCAGTAACGACGCGACGCGATTATGTCCAAGCAACGACATCATCAAAGATCGCGCTCACGCAACGACGCCAGCAGTTAACACGCCCGTGCAACGACGCACGCGATTATGTCAAGGCAACGACCATCGCGATTGCGCCACGCAACGACGCCAAAGAAGAACACGCCCAGTGCAACGACGCGACGCGATTATGTCAAGGCAACGGCATCATCGCGATTGCCTACGCAACGACGCCAGCAGCAACAAGTCCAGGCAACGACGTTATCAGCATTATGTCAAGGCAACGACATCATCGCGATCGCCTCACGCAACGACGCCAAAGAATACGCCCAGTAACGACGCATGGCGCATTGTGTCAAGGCAACGACATCATCGCGATTGCACGCAACGACGCCAAAGAAGAACACGCCCAGTAACGACGCATTATCAAGATTGCGTCCAAGCAACGACACCATCGCATCGCTGCCTACGCAACGACGCCAAAGATCAACACGCCCAGTAACGACGTTATCAGCATTATGTCCAGTCAACGACATCATCAAGATTGCGCTCACGCAACGACGCCAAAGAAGAACATCGCCCAGTGCAACGACGTTATCGCATTATGTCAAGGCAACGACATCATCGCGATTGGCCTACGCGTTAACGACGCCGGGAAGAACACGCCCAGCAACGACGCGACGCGATTATGGTCCAAGCAACGACATCATCGCGATTGCGGTTTACGCGAACGACGCCAGCAAAGAACACGCCCAGTGCAACGACGTTATCCGCATTGCGTCCGTGCAACGACATCATCGCGATCGCTCACGCAACGACGCCAAAGAGCAACACGCCCAGTAACGACGTTACGCATTATGTCAAGGCAACGACATCATCAAAGATTGCTCACGCTAACGACGCCCGCAAAGAAGAACACGCCCGTGCAACGACGCATCGCGATTATGTCAAGGCAACGATATCATCGCGATTGCCTTCACGCAACGACGCCAAAAGAACACGCCCGTGCAACGACGTTATCGCGATTATGTCAAGGCAACGACATCATCAAGATGGCGCTTGGCTCACGCAACGACGCCAGCAGCAACACGTCCGGGCAACGACGTTATCAGCATTATGTCAAGGCAACGACATCATCGCGATTGCGCTTCACGCAACGACGCCAGCAAAGAACACGCCCAGCAACGACGCCATCGCATTAGGCGCTACACGTTTACGCGAACGACGCCGAAAGAACACGCCCAGCAACGACGCGCGATTATGTCCAAGCAACGACACCATCGCATTGGCGTCACGCAACGACGCCAAGAAGAACACGCCCAGCAACGACGTTATCCGCATTATGTCCAGACAACGACATCATCGCGATTGCGTCCACGCAACGACGCCAAGAAGAACACGCCCAGTGCAACGACGCGACGCATTATGTCAAGGCAACGACATCATCGTGACAAGGCCTACGCAACGACGCCAAAGAAGAACACGCCCAGTAACGACAAGCATCATTGTGTCTGCCAACGACACTATCAAGATTGCGCTTTACGCAACGACGCCAAGAAGAACACGCCCAGTAATGACGCGACAAGATTATGTCAAGGCAACGACATCATCGCGATTGCGTTTACGCAACGACGCCAAGAAAGAACACGCCCAGTAACGACGTGATCAACATTATGTCCAGGCAACGACATCATCGCGATTGCTGCTTCACGCAACGACGCCAAAGAAGAACACGCCCAGTAACGACGCATTTGATCGCGATTATGTCAAGGCAACGATATCATCGCGATCGCTGCTACGCAACGACGCCAAAGAAGAATATCGCCCAGTGCAACGACGCATGCATTGTGTCCAGGCAACGACACCATCGCGATTGCGCTTCACGCAACGACGCCAAAGATCAACACGCCCGTGCAACGACGCACGCATTGTGTCAAGGCAACGACATCATCAAGACGCGCCTACGCAACGACGCCAAAGAAGAATATCGCCCAGGCAACGACGTTATCAGCATTATGTCAAGGCAACGACATCATCAAGATTAAGCTTCACGCAACGACGCCAAAGAAGAACATCGCCCAGCAACGACGCGATCGCGATTATGTCAAGGCAACGACATCATCGCGATCGCGCTACGCAACGACGCCAAAGAAGAACACGCCCAGTAACGACGCGATGAGATTGTGTCCAGGCAACGACACCATCAAGATTGCGCCACGCAACGACGCCAAAGATCAACACGCCCAGTAACGACGTTATCGCATTATGTCCAGTAACGACATCATCGCGATTGGGCTCACGCAACGACGCCAGAAGAATATCGCCCAGCAACGACGTTATCCGATTATGTCAAGGCAACGATATCATCAAGATTGGCTTCACGCAACGACGCCAAAGAAGAACATCGCCCAGTAACGACGTTATCGCGATTATGTCAAGGCAACGACATCATCGCGATTGGCGCTTCACGCAACGACGCCAAGCAAAGAACATCGCCCAGTAACGACGTTATCGCGATTATGTCAAGCAACGACATCATCGCGATGCGCTTCACGCAACGACGCCAAGAAAGAACACGCCCAGTAACGACGTTATCCGCATTATGTCAAGGCAACGACATCATCAGCATTGCGTCTACGCAACGACGCCAAAGAAGAATACGCCCAGTAACGACGCACGCGATTATGTCAAGGCAACGACATCATCAAGATCGCTGGGCCACGCAACGACGCCAAAGAAGAACATCGCCCGCATAACGACGCACGCGATTATGTCAAGGCAACGATATCATCGCGATTGCGCTTCACGCAACGACGCCAGCAGAACACGCCCAGTAACGACGCACGCGATTATGTCAAGGCAACGACATCATCAGCATTGCGTCTACGCAACGACGCCAGCAGCAACACGTCCAGATAACGACGTTATCAACATTATGTCAAGGCAACAACATCATCAGCATTGCGTCTACGCAACGACGCCAAAGAAGAGAAGACGCCCAGTAACGACGTTATCAAGACAAAGAAGTCCAAAACGACGCCATCATCAAGATATCACATCCGTGACATGTGACGCATTTTCTCTCGTTTCAAAATTGAATTTCTCTCATTCATGCTTTATTCTCGCTTTAGCGCTTATGCACTAACTCTTTCTCGAAATGTAGTCTACAGTACATTTGCAAAGAAGAACGACATATCCGCTCACAATCGCAACACGCCTGCGTAAGGTCGAAAATCACAAAGATTTGCAAAGACGCATCAACACAAAGCAGGGCAATGCGCAAGGACAACGATCCGCATTCACAATCGCAACACGCCCGCGCAAGGGCGAAATCACAACATTTGGCAAGATCGCATCAACACAAAGCATCATATTTTGCAGATAACCTTTTCTACTACACTGCATTACTTTAAAATTATGCATCATCATTTTGCTCTTTAACAGCATGCACTAACCGCTTGTTCAAGTCTTAGCATGCGAGCAGGAGCACAACGTGGATTTTCTTACAAATAACCGGCAACTCGTTGGGCCAACCTTCAACGACGCGTAGCACTGCCGCTTGGCCCACTCGCTTCCACACCACCATAACCCAAAGAAGACAAGCCATAGCAAAGACACCCCGTGTTCAAGCCGCTTATTTTCTTTACTTTTTAGACCATAACCTGTCATCATAACTCGACTAATCGACACTTTAAGTCCGCAAGTAGCCCGCCTTGGTGTTTTGACCACGGTAACCTGGTCGTCGCCATAACTCGACACCAGACAACTCGAGTCCGCTGCTAGCCCGCCTGGTGTTTCGACATGGTAACCCAAAGGTCGCCATAACTCGACACCGGGACGCTTTTTGATTTTTATACAAATTTGTCTATCCGCCAAAGATTTTTGCAATTCGAAGATCGAGACAAAATTACATGAGTCAACGCTTTGTCCAAGATTCTTCCATCATCTCCATACAAAGAGGACATCTGCTGACACCCAATTTTGACCCTCCCGCCCACCATTAACTATAAAATTACACTAATTTCGTAAAATAATTTTTTAGGATTTTTATAATAAAATACAACAATAAAACATTAAATACAGGCATAAATAAATAATTTAATAATGGCATCGCGTCTTACGTAGAGTTTTAAACACTTAGAGTCCCTCGCCCGCATTAACTAACTTTAAGCTTTGTCGTAATTCTTAAATAATTAATAAATGCATAAAAATAAATAATTTAGCGATAACGTCGTAATCATTTGTAATTTAAAAATCAATTTTAATCTGATATATGCATTTAATAGCGTCGCATTTATAAGGCTTTAAACAATTCTTAAATATCGATTTGCATTCGGCATTTAAGTAATTTAATATAAACTCAATGCATTTTAATTTAACTTCGCAATAATGCACAATAATAAGATGTTAAATAATAGCGCCGCATTCTAAAGTATTAAACATTAATTAAATAGCACGTCCGTCTTTATTCTTTATAATAATTCAAACTCAAGCACTAATTAAATAACACGCCCGCATTTATTAGACTAATTTAACACCTAAATAATTAGACTAATGTAGCACCTAGATAATTATAATAAAGCACCTAATTAATTTAATCACATTTGTTAATTAATTAATTATAACACTAATACACTTAAACTCTACCCTTTACTAACTACCCAGCCCTTAAATTCGCCCAAGACCCGCAGCCCACTTAAATACCCGCAGGCCCCTATTTCCCTTATTTCCCTAAACCCACTGCAGCCCTTTGACATACCCATCGTCTCCCTCACAACAAACAGAACCTCTGAACTCACGCGAAACCCTAGCCTCTTCACCTCCCCATCGCAACACCAGCAGCCCCGAGATTCTCGCCGGAGAATCCGGGAGCCTTCCCTTACCCACGCACCCTAGCCAGCTCCTCTTTCCATAACCAAACGAATCTCTCCAAATCGTTTACCTTATCATATCAAGTACTAAATCGCACGAATCAAGCACCCTTCAAAGACGAATCAGAACCTTACCATAAGTCGTCCAGTACGAAATCTTGCCCTAATCGTGTCAATCACAACTTACCAATATTAGAACCTAGGGTTAGGCTATATAAGCACATGCAATAGAACTCAGTCAGGGGATCGATTGAGAGGGGTCGAGCACAGTAGGTCAGTAGCAATCGTTTTCTTTACGAGAGCAGCAGTCCATAACCCTTGGCAGCAGTGTCGAACATCGAGGGCTCAGTTGGAGAAGACAGAGCATCGATTGAGGGCATAGACAGCAGCAGTCCGATAGAGCATAGTAGAATAGGAAGTTCGAACCCTTCTCTTTCAAATCCAGCCACAAATCAGCAAACAAACCTTGCCCTTCCATCCTCATCGCAAACCCAAAACCCGTCGAGTGGACCGGCGACTTGATACGCTGCCCCGGTTCGCTGCCCGGAGAAGGTAATAATCCACTCCTCCACGACTTCTGTTCATTCTGTATTTTTGTGCGAATTTGTGTTAAAATGTGTTAGTTCATTCATGTGTTTGTGTTTGTTAGATGCTTAAGATGAGGTTTGGGGACTGATGTGGATAAGTCACAGACCATGCCTGTTTCTGTATTTTGCTTGAATAATGTGGGATGAGCAAAATTCGGAATGTTACCAATAAGCTTGAATTGTGTTGTATGATCATCTGTGGTTTAAGTGTGTCTTGTTAGTGTGAATTTAGTTAATTAAGTATGACCATAATAAGTCGGGATATTGGGGGTTAAACTGTCCAGGGATTAGTTTGACATGTTAAAGTTGGTCGTAACCATTACTTGTTCAATATTTGGTTAAATAAAGGCTTGTTGTGTTTGTTTAGGACAGATTTTGCTCATATGCAAGCTATCTAGTTGACTTGAAATCTGGTTTGAGGCTTATTTAGCCATATGCAATCGGCCTATATGGTCTTATGTTTGTTTGGTATGAAATTGTAATAGATTTGGTTTAATCTAGGCTGCACAACTTAGGCAATATCCTAAATCCATAAGTTTAAGCTAATAAAGGATACTGGACCATCACTGGCTGCATCCCATTAGTTAGCACAGAGGAGGTATAAGTTAGTACTAATATAGTTCAAATCAAAATAAGTTTTGTTAAGACTTGTTGTTAGCATTCCATATTAGTTTGCAGACATGAATCTCAATGCCATGTATATTATCAAGCATCCTTCTCATTTTAGGAATCATGTCATATGTGTTTGAAGTTTGTCCACCTGATTTCCTACTCTTTTTTTGTTTCCCCCTGAATGCAAATCTGCCCCTTTTAACCTATATTCTGTTTACCTTGAGTTAAAGATGCAGTAAAGCATGTAAGGGTGTCCTCCCTTTTCTTTAGAGTAATCAGCGAAGAATGTTAGTATTCGGTCACCATATGCCCCTGTTTTGCTTCTTACTCGTTTCTACCCTCGCTTGCATCATTGGTTATTTAGAGCATATCAGAGCACTTGCTGCAGCAGAATACCGTCGCATCCTGTTAAAACTATATCCGGGAGTTGCCTCGCTTTTTTCTTTTAAAACACGAAAATCTCTTTGTTTGGGGTTGTTTAGGTAGTCTGCCGCTTATCTATCGCCCAAGTGAAAATTATATCGAATCTCACGCGTAGTAGTTCTCTGTTTGCTCTTGGATAATTAAAGGACTTGTGTTAGTTTGCATTTTGAATATCTAGCATGTTCATACAACTCTAAGTACCCCTGCCTTGGCATCTGCAATTGTGAATTAGTATTAGGTGTGAAGTAAGCATACCTCTAAGTATATCGCATATATATATTCTGAATATCTTATATATATATATATATATATCAATCTCGCATACATCTGTTTGAGCTTATATGGAAATCGCCTATTTGTATGGATTAATAAATATTTGGACAATTACTAATCCTTATCTTCCTTTGTTTTACATAGCGCATTGGAGCAAAAAGAAGAGTCTCATGGCGAGACTCATCGCGAGCTTATTCAAATGGCGACCGCATCCGCATTCGCATTCCCGCGAAACTCCTAGAAAAACAAGCGTGACCGAGTCATCCGCTCCAATCCCTTCATTCTCTTAACTTTCGTCTTATTTTTACGCTTTATTTGTTTATTGTAATTTCATTATTTAATTTTGTAATTAATAGGAGAACTTCTAGCAATTAGGTCTTTAAATATATGAGGCGGAAGTAATTACATTTAGAAACGCATTCTTCTTTATTTGCCTTTTAGGACTATTAAGCATGTTTAAAATCTGCAAAAATAAGTAATCTAACTTGCATCATAAAACCAACAATTTGTTAAAATCCATAAATGATTCTCTCTTAAACTCTCAAAATAGCATCTTAACATTTTATATAATATTACGCAGTTAAGCAAGATTAATTTAGCTAGTAGCATACCTAACTAAATAACCTTTGCATAAATACATAATTAGTCCATAAAGCACCTTCCTAGCATTCTTTAGCATTTTAGCATCCTACAGCACCTTTTAAAGCACCCTTCACATTTAACACTTCTTGCATTTTAGCACCTCTTTTAGCATTTTGCACTTTTAACACCCTTTATTTTTAGCACCCTTTACTTTTAAAGTTAATCCTTAGCACCTCTTAATATTTAGGCACCTAGCACTACTTTGTTTACACTTAGCACTTTTAAATTGCTAGCACTTTTGTTAAGCGTCTTTAACATTTAATATTTTAGCACCTCTTAGCATTCTTTCGCATATAGCACCTTTTGCCCTTTTAGACTTGAGCACCTTTAAACATTTTAACATTTTAGCATTTCCCAACATTTTACTAAGCAAGAAGAGCTTTATTTTGCATTTCTTAAATATAATAATTAACCCTAGGTTTGGTAGGATAACCGCAAGTTAGCGGATCTTAGAGGTGCCTAACCCTTCCTCTAGATTAATAAGAACCCTTACCCTAATCTCATTAAGTTTAGCAGACCATTAAAATGGAGTTAATGTTTTACTTCAAACTAGTTAAACATTTAGGTGTCCTAATTCACCCAATTAATTAGGTGGCGACTCCGCGAACCCTTAGCATTCTAGCAACCCTTTGGCATTTTAGCACCCTTTTAAACTTTAGCATCTTTTGCAATTTAGCATCCTTTTAACATTTTTTTAAAAAAACCCTTTTAAACCTTTTAGCATTTTATTATTTATTTTCTAACATTTGCAGTTTTTAGCAGGGCTCGCTATTATTTAGAATGTCGCGGCCGAAAATGGGCGCGACAGAAATGGCGACTCCACTGGGGAATTTAGGTTCTTAACCACAACAGACCTAGGGTTATTACTTGGCAATTTTTGCATTTAATTTTTGTGTGTTGTATTTTGTTTATTTTTTGCTACTTGCTTTACTGCTTTCCTTAAACTGGCATTCCGCTCATATTTCTTCCACTCTGGAAAATTCACACAAATCACACACTCACGCCATTGGTGTGCTCGCGACCGCAAATTTCTTTCAAAAAATATCCAAATTTTAGGAGAGTTGGCGCTGCGCGAGTTAGATCGGTTCGTCGATCACCGCGTAGCCTTCTCACTCGAGTTGTCTCGGGAACTCTGCGTCTAGTAAAGCCAAATCTTAGAAACTTAAGATGAGCTATACCACCCTTTATTTTAGGCATGCGTCGATTTACCTTAGGTGGGTCGGACCTTGGCATCGACACCACAATTAGGAAGACACTAAACTTGTCGACGGGTTTCTCAACCCAACGACCAACC
The DNA here is from genome assembly GCA_029844215.1 of Przewalskia tangutica. Classification (NCBI taxonomy): domain Eukaryota; kingdom Viridiplantae; phylum Streptophyta; class Magnoliopsida; order Solanales; family Solanaceae; genus Przewalskia; species Przewalskia tangutica. The sequence goes on along the minus strand of CM056738.1, from coordinate 97,590,730 downwards.
AAGATATTATGTGTAGCGTGGCAATGACAGACAAATCCAAACCCAATCATGACATGCGAAATTGGGAAAAGTCACCGTCATTTGGTCGCCATTTCCAACAAAGGCATTATAGTTGGACGACTTGGACAAATCCGTCATAATCTCGCATAAGTGACGTTAGGCTTCCGGACATAAAGAGGTCCTGCATGTTAGGAAGCGTTTGAATGTGCTATGCGAATATATACGCTACATACTGCAAATTATGTGTTTTATGCTAACACAGTTTGTTGCATTTTGAGAAAGATTTATCATCTCCCAAAGGTCGATTTGTATTTGACTTAGCAATGGCGAGCATCAATATTTCACAAGATCAAAGGCACGGTCCAAACATGACCGACCCATTCGCGCATGCTCGTCTGGAACGGCAGAAACTCGCTCTCGTTCCTATAAAAGCAGTGGTCTCGAAAAGAAGAGCGACACCTTCTCAAAACGGGACAATGTAGGAAACCGCAGGTGGGCTACAAATCCAAGCAAACTGTGCACGCAGATGTCGAGGACAATGGCGAAGTCAAATACAAATCGACCCCCCCAAAACTCACAAAATTTTCTTTGAGCGCAGGTTCTTCATATTAACAGGAGCAGAAAGTGCCATAGCCGAAATAGAAAATACGGCGAAAGGTTTCTTCGTATTAGCAGAAGCAGCAAAAGCAACAAAGGCAGAGGGTGACAACAATCCAAAGTCCGCAGCAAAAGCAGCAGCAGCAGAAAGGAGCATCAACAATCAGCAGTCAAAGTTCAAAGTTCCGCAACAAAACCTAGCGCATCAACTAGGGCATAAAGTCAAATTGGCAACCAATGCATCACACCCAACAAAGGCATCATGGCAATTCGTCAGTTGCAGCATTTAGCATGTCCATGCAAGGACGACATCTCAGTATTCATCTGGCGTAGCAGGGACAACATCTCTACCCATAAAATTGCACTTCTCGTATGTGTTTATCATTTCATTTAAAACAGGTATACACTAATGTTTTCTCAAGCTTGCAGGAGCATTTATCCTATAGGAGCAGCAACAACACGTCCAGGCAACGACGTTATCAGCATTATGTCCAGGCGACGACATATATCCGACTCGATTTAAATCGATGGCAGGACAATCTTTAAGGACTTCGCCACGAAAGGACACCGACAAATATGATTCCATACGCTCGAGAGATAGAGGCATCAACAATCGGCAATCAAAGTTCAGAGTTCCGCAACAAAACCTAGCGCATCAACTCGGGCATAAAGTCAAATTGGCAACTCGCGCATCACGCCCAACAAAGGCATCAGGACGATTCGTCAGTCTCGACATTTAGCATGTCCGTGCAAGGACAACATCTCAGTAAGCATCAAGGAAAAACCCTTTATTTTAAAGCCAAGATCCGTAAAAAAGCAAGAAAATCATTTATAAAAAAGGGCATCGATTTACACAAGAAACACTAGGCACCCAAGAAACGAAAATTGAAACCCGCCGTCTTCTTTGCAAAAATCAATCGCGAATCGGTGAGTATCCTCAAAGCAAAAGCTTATCCTTTCGTTCGCATCGCAAAAACTAAAACCCGAGCGAGTCGACGACTTGATACGCTGCCCCGGTTCGCTGTCCGGAGAAGGTAAATTCAATCCTCTTAACATTTTGCTGTTCAATTCATGTTGCGTGTTCCGTATATGTGTTTGTGTTCTCTTGGTAAATGGTGCTTATCTTAATCTAGTCGTCGCTCGAAATCTACAAGTGATGTATTGTGTGTCGTATGGAGTAATTATGTGTTGTTATGAACTGTTTGAACTCGTTTGAATGCTGAAGAACATGTTTATTTGCCTAAGGATTATGTTTAGTTGATTGAATGTCCTGTATTGTTTGTTATATCACCTAGTAATAGATTAGGCCCAGAAATAACTTAAATGTGTTGGTATTGTCTCATATTTGTTGAGGTGTTAAATTATTTCAAGGATGTTTCCTTACACTTTGTTACGCAAAAGAAAATTTGAAATTATTGAAACCTCCCATTGCTTTACCCATATCAATGAATGACCACATTTGTCCTCTCTTAACTCTGCTGAATGTCATCGCTAGATTACCCAGTCTCAGGTCTGTATGTTTTAAATTTAGTTACGCGTGTACTTTATTTGAATACATTATTTGCATTTAGTTTCTTCTTAAGTGTCTTATGAGCTAACTTCGTGTCATGAGTTCCTAGTAAACGACTATTTGCACTACCCATGTATCCCAGGTAGCCACTGTCTATTTGTGAGTCTTGTTTATCAGATATGAAATACACGAATGCTTAACTCATAATTGTATTACTCTAAAAGGAAATTACTAAGAGAGTATGCAGTCAAGGTCCACGACCCCTTTATCCCTTGGATATGTGAAACTCTTTTTTTTTTTTTTAAAAAAAGAACTTGCCCAGTGTCAACAGTCGGCCTGCAGTCCTAGTCGTAATTGGTCCAAACTAGTTTGCCCTGATTGCGTGATTCCTTCCTCTTCTGTTCTGTTTGTCTCGCCTACTACTAGTCTTAATAAGGAAAAATAAAGCCTAAGCGAGTTCTGAATAGGTCAAGCATGAAAGGCTAAAGGTAGAATAACTAGCCTGATGCCCCTAGATCTCACACACCACTTGATCAAAATCTCTGAAACTATATGTGTCGGTTGTCTATTTGCCTCGAGAATCCCATCTATGTTGCTATCGAATCCGAGCTTTAAAGGGTCGATTATATGTCGCTTTGTTGGGATAGGTTTAGTTTGATTCATGAGTGTCTAAAAGCGGAAATTAAGGACTTGAGGCCTGTACTTGCCCCATTTTGTCATGATGCCTCGAGTTAAAATAGCATGTGAAGATATATATATAAGCCACATATCCAGTATATCAGACATATATGTTCAATATATTGCATGTGTATCATATTGTATGTGTCTTTGGGCTTGTCTTTTCTTTAGTCTTCCTCAAATCATCTCTGTGTATTAATTGTTCCTTAAGGCCCAATCATGAAAGTTGTTCTGACTGAGTTCAGGGCCCATCATTTTTTTTTCTTTAAAAAAATAGTAACAATAAGGAATCTGTAGTTTGAAATCCCTTACGGGCTGTTTCTTTGTGTTACTTATCAGTGAACCTCTATTTGTTCCCACTTGTCTCTATACTATCGAGTTCGGCCAAACCCATGGGACTTACTCTTCATTTATAATGGTTACCTACTGATTACATCAATATGTTTAAATATAAGTTTATATGTGATGTGTATTCATTTTGGATAGAATTTGGACATATACTAATCCTTATCTTTTTTTTACATGAAATGCATCAGACAAAAGGAGTCTCATGGCGAGACTCATCTTGAGCTACTTCAAATGAAGGCCTGCATTTATGTACATCCACCTCGCATAGGAAAATTCCCAAACCGCGGCGAAAGGACATCGCCATTATTCGAGTCATCCTTTAATTTATATCCTTTCCCCATTTATTTGTTGTAATTATTTGCCTAACATTTACCCTTAACATTAATATATATTTAGAATCGTTTGAGCTTGGGTCGCCTACAAGTAAACCATTATTAGCCTAAGTTATAATTAAATCATTTGCTTGCATACGTTAAGTCATGTAACTAAGACATTATTTCCTACCTAATTCCTAACCCAAAGAAATTAATTTTCTCATAAACTCTTTTACTAATATTATATAAATAATTTATCGTTTTCTTATTTAAGCACTTTATATATCATGTCATATATATATTAGCCAAAAAATTAAATTTTGCAAATACGTGTGTACTTTTCTAATAAATCAATCTTATATTTTTATAAACCATGCCATGCTACCTTATGTTATTTGAATGTGTCTTTTTCATGAAAATCAATTCTCGCATTATTCCTTTTTTTTTCATACTATGCTTTTACGGCAGTGAATATGTATTTTAAATAATGTCTACTTCTACCCCAAAATTAACTTATATCTATTCTTATAGAATAAGTCTTATAAGTCCTTTATGTTATCAAAATACACTTTATATACCTGCAAATATCTTTTACTTAGAATATTTTCAAAACATGCATTTCTTTAACATAATAATTAACCTAGGTTTGAGCGGACAACCATGAGTTAGCGGATCCTTTAGGGTGCCTAACCCTTCCCTTTAGGATAATAGAGAACCCTTACGAGAATCTCATTAAGTTTAGCGGACCATTAAATGGAGTTAATGTTTACTTTAAACTAGTTAACATTTAGGTGTCTAATTCACCCAAAATAATTAGGTGGCGACTCATGAACCCTTAGCATTCTAGTACTTTTTAAGCACCCTTTAACATTTAACACCGCTTTTAACATTCAACACTTTTATTTTATTTTCTAACATTTTATTTAAGCGGGGTTCGCATTTAGAAAGTCGCGGTCGAAAAGTAGCGACAGAATGGCGACTCATTGGGATTTTAGGTTCTTAACCACACCGGACCTAGGGCTATTATTTGGCAATTATTTTGCATTTAATTTTTGTGTATTGTATTTTGTTTATTTTTACTACTTGCTTTCTTGCTTTCCCTAAGCGGCATTCCGCTCGTATTTCTTCCATTACGGAAAATTCACACAAATCACACACTCGCATTTGGTGTGCTCGCGCGCAAATTTCTTTCAAGAAATATCCAAATTTTAGGAGAGTTGGCGCTGCGAGTTAGATCGGTTCGTGCGATCAGCGTAGCCTTCTCGCTCGAGTTGTCGCTCGGGAACATGCGTCGAAAAGCCAAATCTTAGAAACTTAAGATAGAGCTATACCACCGCTTTATTTTAGGGCATCGTGCATTTACCTTAGGTGGGTTGGTCGCGCATCAACGCCTGATTAGGAAGACACCAAACTTGTCGACGGGTTTCTCGACCCAACGACCAACCGTATTATGTGTAGCGTGGCAATGGACAAATCCAAACCCAATCATGACATGCTGAAATTGGGAAAAGTGCACCGTCATTTGGTCGTCATTTCCAACAAAGGCATTATAGTTGGACGACTTGGACAAATCCGTCATAATCTCGCATGAGTGACGTTTAGGCTTACCTCTGGCATAAAGAGGTCCCCCTGCATGTTAGGAAACGTTTGAATATGCTATGTGCAATATATCTGCTAGATACCTGCAAATTATGTGCTTTATGCTAACACCGTTTGTTGCATTTTTAGAAAGATTTATCATCTCCCCAAAGGTCGATTTGTATTTGACTAAGCAATGACATAGCAGCAATATTTCGCAAGATCAAAGGCACGACCCAACGACATGATCGATTCAAGGGCATTTGGCGGGCAGTCGGAACTGTCTTGGTTCCTATAAAAGCGGTCTCGAGAAAAGAAGAAGCGGCGTGACACCTTCTCAGCGGGACAATGTAGGAAACGGGCGAGTGCAAATCCAAGCGACCGACGCGGATGTCGAGAATAGCGCGAAGTCAAATACAAATCGACCCCAAAACTCACAAAATTTTCTTTGGCGCATGTCTTTTCATAATACGAAGCGACAAATGCAATGGCGAAGCGAAAATACGGAGGAGTTTCTTCGCGAAAAAGCAATGAAGCGAAGATATGAAAAAAAAATCTCTCAAAATTCAAAGTCGCATCGAAGCGGCGTGAAAGTAGCGCGACGAATGGCGACATCTCGGTATTCATCGGCGTGTCGGGGCGACATCTCGACCCGTAAAATTGCACTTCTTATATACATTTATCATTTCGTTTAAGCGGTATACACTAGCGTTTTTCTCAAGCTTAGTTCGCGAGCATTTATTACAAGGCGGCGGCACGTCGAACGGCGGCGTTATGAGCATTGTGTCGACAGCGACACCATCGGCGTCGGCGTCTGCGCCGGCGCGGCCAATACGTCCGGCGGCGGCGTTATGAGCATTGTGTCGAGCGGCGACACCGTCGGCGTGCGTCTGCAGCGGCGGCGGCAACCGTCCGAGCGCGGCGTTATCGGCGTGTGTCAGCAGCGACACCGTCGTGCGTCTGCCTGGCGGCGCCCGGCCAACCGTCGGCGGCGGCGTTATCGCGTTATGTCGGAGCGCGACATCGCCGGCGTGCGTCTGCCAGCGGCGCCCGGCAACCGTCCGAGCGGCGTTATCGGCGTATGTCGGCGGCGACATCGCCGGCGTGCGTCTGCGCGGCGGCGCGGCGACGGCGTCGGCGGCGTTATCGGCGTTGTGTCGGCAGCGACACCATCGGCGTGCGTCTGCAGCGGCGCCCGGCGGCACGTCGAACGGCGGCGTTATCGGCGTCGGCATGTCAGCAGCGACACCATCGGCGTGCGTCTGCAGCGGCGCCCGGCGGCAACCGTCCGAGCGGCGTTATCGGCGTATGTCGAGCGGCGACATCGCCGGCGTGCGTCTGCGGCAGCGCCCGGCAGCCGCGTCCGAGCAGCGGCGTTATCGGCGTATGTCGAGCGGCGACATCGCCGGCGTGCGTCTGCAGCGGCGCCCGGCGGCGCGTCGGCGGCGGCGTTATCGGCATTATGTCGGCGGCGACATCATCGGCGTGCGTCTGCGCAGCGGCGCCCGGCGGCAACCGTCCGCGGCGGCGTTATCGGCGTGTGTCGAGCGGCGACACCGTCGGCGTGCGTCTGCCAGCGCCCGGCGCCCGGCAACACGTCCGAACGCGGCGTTATCGCGTTATGTCGGCGGCGACGCCGTCGTGCGTCTGCAGCGGCGCCGGCGGCCACGTCCGGCAGCGGCGTTATCGGCGTATGTCAAGGCGACATCCGTCCGAACGGCGTTATCGGCATTATGTCGAGCGGCGACATCGCCGGCGTGCGTCTAGCGGCGCCAGCGGCGCCGGCACGTCGAGCGGCGGCGTTATCGGCGTATGTCAACAGCGACATCATCGACGTGCGTCTCGCAGCGGCGTCGGCCGGCAACACGTCGAACGCGGCGTTATCGGCGTTATGTCAGCGGCGACGCCGTCGGCGTGCGTCTGCGGCGGCGCCCGGCGGCACGTCCGGCGGCGGCGTTATCGGCGTTATGTCAGCGGCGACATCGTCGGCGTGCGTGCGGCAGCGGCGCCCGGCGGCACGTCGAGCGGCGGCGTTATCGGCGTATGTCGCGGCGACATCCCGTCGGCGTGCGTCGGCAGCGGCGCCCGGCGGCAACACGTCCGAGCGGCGTTATCGGCGTTATGTCAGGCGGCGACATCACCGGCGTGCGTGCGTCTGCAGCGGCGCCCGGCCGGCACGTCCGAACGGCGGCGTTATCGGCGTTATGTCAAGCGGCGACATCGTCGGCGTGCGTCTGCGCAGCGGCGCCCGGCGGCAACACGTCCGGCGGCGTTATCGGCGTTATGTCGGCGGCGACATCGTGACGTGCGTCTGCAGCGGCGCCCGGCGATCGTCCGCAGCGGCGTTATGGCGTTGTGTCGGCGGCGACACGTCGGCGTTGCGTCGCAGCGGCGCCCGGCGTCAGCCGCGTCCGACGGCGGCGTTATCGGCGTGTGTCAGCGGCGACACCCGGCGTGCGTCGCAGCGGCGCCCGGCAACACGTCGAACAGCGGCGTTATCGGCGTTATGTCGAGCAGCGACATCGCCGGCGTGCGTCTGCGCGGCGCCCGGCAACCGTCCGAACGGCGGCGGCGTTATCGGCGTTATGTCGAGCGGCGACATCGGCGTGCGTCTGCGCAGCGGCGCCCGGCGGCAACACGTCGAGCGGCGGCGTTATCGGCGTTATGTCAGCGGCGACACCATCGGCGTGCGTCTGCAGCGGCGCCCGGCGGCCGTCGAGCGGCGGCGTTATCGCGTTATGTCGGCGGCGACATCGTGACGATTGCGTCTGCCAGCGGCGCCCGGCAACACGTCCGAACGCGGCGTTATCGGCGTTATGTCAGCGGCGACATCGCCGTGCGTCTGCAGCGGCGCCCGGCGGCAACCGTCCGAGCGGCGTTATCGGCGTTATGTCGAGCGGCGACGCATCGGCGTGACGTGCGTCTGCAGCGCCCGGCTGCGTCGGCGGCGGCGTTATCGGCGTTGTGTCAGCGGCGACACCGTCGGCGTGCGTCTGCGACGCCCGGCGGCACGCGTCCGAGCGGCGGCGTTATCGCGTTATGTCGAGCGGCGACAGCCGGCGTGCGTCTGCAGCGGCGCCCGGCGGCACGTCCGAACGGCGGCGTTATCGGCGTTATGTCGGCGGCGACATCGTCGGCGTGCGTCTGCGCAGCGGCGCCCGGCGGCCACGTCCGAACGCGGCGTTATCGGCGTGTGTCGGCAGCGGCGACATCGGCGTGCGTCTGCAGCGGCGCCCGGCGGCAACACGTCGAGCGGCGGCGTTATCGGCATTATGTCGAGCGGCGACGCCATCGGCGTGCGTCTGCAGCGGCGCCCGGCTGGCAACACGTCCGAGCGGCGGCGTTATCGGCGTATGTCGGCAGCGACGCCATCGGCGTGCGTCTGCGCAGCGGCGGCCCGGCCACGTCGAGCGGCGGCGTTATCGGCGTATGTCAAGCGGCGACATCGCCGGCGTGCGTCTGCGCCAGCGGCGCGGCGGCACGTCCGGCGGCGGCGTTATCGGCGTTATGTCAGCGGCGACATCGGCGTGCGTCTGCGGCTGACGCCCGGCCACGTCCGGCGGCGGCGTTATCGGCGTTATGTCGAGCGGCGACGCCGTGACGTGCGTCTGCAGCGGCGCCCGGCGGCACCGTCCGTCCGAGCAGCGGCGTTATCGGCGTGTGTCAGCGGCGACACCGTCGTTGCGTCTGCGCGGCGGCGTCGGCCGACACGTCGGCGGCGGCGTTATCGGCGTTATGTCAAGCGGCGACGCCATCGGCGTTGCGTCTGCAGCGGCGCCCGGCAACGCGTCGAACGGCGGCGTTATCGGCGTTATGTCGGCGGCGACATCGCCGCGTGCGTCTGCAGCGGCGCCCGGCGGCAACCGTCCGGCAGCGGCGTTATCGGCGTGTGTCCAGCGGCGACACCATCGGCGTGCGTCGCCAGCAGCGCCCGGCGGCAACACGTCCGGCAATGGCGTTATCGGCGTATGTCGAGCGGCGACATCATCGGCGTGCGTCTGCGCAGCGGCGCCCGGCAACGCGTCCGAGGCGGCGTTATCGGCGTTATGTCCGGCAGCGACATCGCCGGCGTGCGTCTGCGCAGCGGCGCCCGGCGGCCTAGCGTCCGAGCGGCGGCGTTATCGGCGTTATGTCGAGCGGCGACATCGTCGGCGTGCGTCGTGCGCAGCGGCGCCCGGCAGCGGCACGTCGAGCGACAGCGGCGTTATCGGCGTATGTCGGCAGCGACACGTCGGCGTGCGTCTGCGCGGCGCCCGGCAACACGTCCGCGGCGGCGTTATCCGCGTTATGTCGCGGCGACATCGTCGGCGTGCGTCTGCAGCGGCGCCCGGCGGCAACGCGTCGAGCAGCGGCGTTATCGGCGTTATGTCAGCGGCGACGCCATCGGCGTGCGTGCGCCAGCGGCGCCCGGCGGCGACCATCGGCGTGCGTGCCGCGTCCGAAACGCGGCGTTATCGCGTTATGTCGAGCGGCGACATCGCCGGCGTGCGTCAGCGGCGCCCGGCGGCCGTCCGGCAGCGGCGTTATCGGCGTATGTCGGCGGCGACATCGTCGGCGTGCGTCTGCAGCGGCGCCCGGCGGCGCACGTCCGGCGGCGGCGTTATCGGCGTTATGTCGGCGGCGACATCGCCGACGTGCGTCTGCCAGCGGCGCCCGGCGGCAACCGTCCGAACGGCGGCGTTATCGGCGTTATGTCGGCGGCGACATCGGCGTGCGTCTGCAGCGGCGCCCGGCCAACGTCCGAGCGGCGGCGTTATCAACGTTATGTCGGCGGCGACATCGGCGTGCGTCTGCAGCGGCGCGGCGGCCGCGTCCGAGCGGCGGCGTTATCGGCCGCGGCAATCGGCAGCGCCATCGTCGGCGTATCACGTCTGCGCGGGGGCGATTTTCTGTTCTCGAAATTGAATTTCCTCGATTCGTGCTTTATTACGTCTTAGCGATTGTCGCTAACTCTTTCTTGTTTGTAGTCTGGTACATTTGCGGCAAACGACATATCGCGTTCACAATCGCGCGTGCGTGCAAGGTCGAAAAATCACGGCGTTGCGTCGCATCAACACAGCGAGGGCAGTGCGGCAGGACAGCGTATCGCGTTCCGCAATCGCAACCGCGTCGTCTGGCGAAAATCACAACATTGCGACGCAGCGTCAACAGCGAGCATCGTATTTTGCGGGATAACCTTTTCTACTCACGGTTGCATTACTTTAAAATTATGCATCATCATTTTGCCTTATGATTATGCTAACGTTTGTTCAAGTCTTAGCGTGCGGGAAGCGGGAGCCTGGCGTGGATTTTCTCTTCTGACAGGGGCAATGTCGTTGGGCGACGCCACCAGCGATTGGCGAGAAGCGGCCTCAGCGTCGGTTCGCTCGCTCGCGCCACCGTAGAACCCGGCGAAGCCATAGCGATCGCGGGAGTTCGAGCGGTTATTTTCTTTTACTTTTTGCACGTAACCGGTGTCATCGTAACTTCGACAGGGGCGGCTAAGTCGCGTTAGCGCGTAGTGTTTTGACCATGGTAACCCGGTGTCGTCATAACTTCGACACTAGGACAACCTTGAGTCGCGTTAGCCGCGCGGTGTTTCGACCATGGTAACCCGGTGTCGTCGTAACTTCGACCTGGGGCGGTTTTGATTTTGCGTCGGCGCTTGTCTATCGCCCGACATTTTGCAGTGCGAAGATCGAGACAAAATTGGCTATGAGTCAGCGTCTTTGTCGAAGATTCTTCCATCGTCTCCATACAAAGAGGGACGTCTGACACGATTTTGACCCTCGTCCGGCCATTAACTATAAAATTACACTAATTTAGTAAAATAATTTTTAGGATTTTTATAATAAAATACAACAATAAAACATTAAATCTGAGCATAAATAAATAATTTAATAATGGCATCGCGTCTTACGTAGAGTTTTAAACACTTAGAGTCTCTCGCCCGCATTAACTAACTTTAAGCTTTGTCGTAATTCTTAAATAATTAATAAATGCATAAAAATAAATAATTTAGCGATAACGTCGTAATCATTTGTAATTTAAAAATCAATTTTAATCTGATATATGCATTTAATAGCGTCGCATTTATAAGGCTTTAAACAATTCTTAAATATCGTACTTGCATTCGGCATTTAAGTAATTTAATATAAACTCAATGCATTTTAATTTAACTTCGCAATAATGCACAATAATAAGATGTTAAATAATAGCGCCGCATTCTAAAGTATTAAACATTAATTAAATAGCACGTCCGTCTTTATTCTTTATAATAATTCAAACTCAAGCACTAATTAAATAACACGCCCGCATTTATTAGACTAATTTAACACCTAAATAATTAGACTAATGTAGCACCTAGATAATTATAATAAAGCACCTAATTAATTTAATCACATTTGTTAATTAATTAATTATAACACTAATACACTTAAACTCTACCCTTTACTAACTACCCAGCCCTTAAATTCGCGAGACCGCGACCAGCAAATTACGTCGCCCTACCCAAATCCGTCGACGGCCCCGATACGCGAGCCCTATTTCCCTTATTTCCTAAACCCACTGCGACCGCTGACATACCGCCGTCTCCTCACAACAAATGAACCTCTGAACTCGCGCGAAACCCTAGCCTCTTCACCTCCCCATGACACGGCGACCCGAGATTCTCGGGAGAATCAGGAGCCTTCCTTACCCACGCACCTAGCCGACTCCTCTTTCCATAACCAAGCGAATCTCTCCAAATCGTTTACCTTATCATATCAAGTACTAAATCGTACGAATCAAGCACCGTGAGCGAATCGGAACGCTTACCGTAAGTCGTCGATCACGAAATCTTGCCACTAATCGTGTCGATCACAACTTACCAATATTAGAACCTAGGGTTAGGCTATATAAGCACGTCTGATAGAACTTCGGTCGAGGATCGATTGAGAGGGGTCGAGCCTGATGAGTCGATGCAATCGTTTTCTTTACGAGAAGCGTGATCCATAACCTTGGCGGCGATGTCGAACATCGAGGGCTCGGTTGGAGAAGCGAGCATCGATTGAGGGCATAAACGGCGATCCGATAGAGCATAGTAGAATAGGAAGTTCGAACCGCTTCTCTTTCAAATCCGCCACAAATCGGCAAACAAACCTTGCCGCTTCCATCCTCATCGCAAACCCAAAACGTCGAGTGGATGGCGACTTGATCTGTTGCCGGTTATTGCCGGAGAAGGTAATAATCCACTCCTCGCGACTTACATTCATTACGTATTTTGTGCGAATTTGTGTTAAAATGTGTTAGTTCATTCATGTGTTTGTGTTTGTTAGATGCTTAAGATGAGGTTTGGGGCCCGATGTGGATAAGTCATGAACCGTACACATTTACGTATTTTGCTTGAATAATGTGGGATGAGCAAAATTCGGAATGTTACCAATAAGCTTGAATTGTGTTGTATGATCATCTGTGGTTTAAGTGTGTCTTGTTAGTGTGAATTTAGTTAATTAAGTATGACCATAATAAGTCGGGATATTGGGAGGGATTAGTTTGACATGTTAAAGTTGGTCGTAACCATTACTTGTTCAATATTTGGTTAAATAAAGGCTTGTTGTGTTTGTTTAGGACAGATTTTGCTCATATGCAAGCTATCTAGTTGACTTGAAATCTGGTTTGAGGCTTATTTAGCCATATGCAATCGGCCTATATGGTCTTATGTTTGTTTGGTATGAAATTGTAATAGATTTGGTTTAATCTAGAAATTTGCCTGACTTAGGCAATATCCTAAATCCATAAGTTTAAGCTAATAAAGGATCTTTGGACCATCATTGTTGCATCCCATTAGTTATACAGGAGGAGGTATAAGTTAGTACTAATATAGTTCAAATCAAAATAAGTTTTGTTAAGACTTGTTGTTAGCATTCCATATTAGTTTGCAGACATGAATCTCAATGCCATGTATATTATCAAGCATCCTTCTCATTTTAGGAATCATGTCATATGTGTTTGAAGTTTGTCCACCTGATTTCCTACTCTTTTTTTGTTTCCCCCTGAATGCAAATCTGCCCCTTTTAACCTATATTCTGTTTACCTTGAGTTAAAGATGCAGTAAAGCATGTAAGGGTGTCCTCCCTTTTCTTTAGAGTAACTGAACAGAAGAATGTTAGTATTCAGTCACCATATGCCCCTGTTTTTGCTTCTTACTCTGGTTTCTACCTACTGCTTGCATCTGACTGGTTATTTAGAGCATATCCGAGCACTTGCTGCGGAGAATCTTGGTGCATCTGTTAAAACTATATCTGAGGGCGCCTTCGTTTTTCTTTTAAAACACGAAAATCTCTTTGTTTGAAATTGTTTAGGTAGTCTGCTGCTGTTTATCTACTGCCCAAGTGAAAATTATATCGAATCTCACGCGTAGTAGTTCTCTGTTTGCTCTTGGATAATTAAAGGACTTGTGTTAGTTTGCATTTTGAATATCTAGCATGTTCATACAACTCTAAGTACCCCTGCCTTGGCATCTGCAATTGTGAATTAGTATTAGGTGTGAAGTAAGCATACCTCTAAGTATATCGCACATATATATTCTGAATATCTTGCATATATATATATATATCAATCTCCGCATACATCTGTTTGAGCTTACATGGAAATCTGGCCTATTTGTATGGATTAATAAATATTTGGACAATTACTAATCCTTATCTTCCTTTGTTTTACATGGCACGCATTGGAGCAAAAAAAAGAAGAGTCTCATGGCGAGACTCATCGCGAGCTTATTCAAATGGCGACCGCGTCCGCATTCGCATTCGACCGAAACTCTAGAAAAACAAGCGGTGAGTCATCCGCTCCAATCCGCCATTCTCTTAACTTTCTCGTCTTATTTTACGCCTTTATTTGTTTATTGTAATTTCATTATTTAATTTTGTAATTAATAGGAGAACTTCTAGCAATTAGGTCTTTAAATATATGAGACGGGAAGTAATTACATTTCAGAAACGCATTCTTCTTTATTTGCCTTTTAGGACTATTAAGCATGTTTAAAATCTGCAAAAATAAGTAATCTAACTTGCATCATAAAACCAACAATTTGTTAAAATCCATAATGATTCTCTCTTAAACTCTCAAAATAGCATCTTAACATTTTATATAATATTACGCGCAGGTTAAGCAAGATTAATTTAGCTAGTAGCATACCTAACTAAATAACCTTTGCATAAATACATAATTAGTCCATAAAGCACCTTCCTAGCATTCTTTAGCATTTTAGCATCCTTACAGCACCTTTTAAAGCACCCCTTCACATTTAACACTTCTTGCATTTTAGCACCTCTTTTAGCATTTTGCACTTTTAACACCCTTTATTTTTAGCACCCTTTACTTTTAAAGTTAATACCTTAGCACCCTCTTAATATTTAGGCACCCTAGCACTACTTTGTTTACACTTAGCACTTTTAAATTGCTAGCACTTTTGTTAAGCGTCTTTAACATTTAATATTTTAGCACCTCTTAGCATTCTTTCGCATACAACACCTTTTGCCCTTTTAGACTTGAGCACCTTTAAACATTTTAACATTTTAGCATTTCCCAACATTTTACTAAGCAAGAAGAGCTTTATTTTGCATTTCTTAAATATAATAATTAACCCTAGGTTTGGTAGGATAGCATGAGTTAGCGGATCTTAGAGGTGCTAACCCCTTCCCTCTAGATTAATAAAGAACCCTTACCCGGAATCTCATTAAGTTTAGCAGACCATTAAAATGGAGTTAATGTTTTACTTCAAACTAGTTAAACATTTAGGTGTCCTAATTCACCCAATTAATTAGGTGGCGACTCCGCGAACCCTTAGCATTCTAGCAACCCTTTGGCATTTTAGCACCCTTTTAAACTTTAGCATCTTTTGCAATTTAGCATCCTTTTAACATTTTTTTTAAAAAACCCTTTTAAACCTTTTAGCATTTTATTATTTATTTTCTAACATTTGCAGTTTTTAGCAGGGCTCGCTATTATTTAGAATGCCGCGGCCGAAAATGGGCGCGACAGAAATGGCGACTCCACTGGGGAATTTAGGTTCTTAACCACAACAGACCTAGGGTTATTACTTGGCAATTTTTGCATTTAATTTTTGTGTGTTGTATTTTGTTTATTTTTTGCTACTTGCTTTACTGCTTTCCTTAAACTGGCATTCCGCTCATATTTCTTCCACTCTGGAAAATTCACACAAATCACACACTCACGCGCTGGTGTGCTCCGCGCACCCGCAAATTTCTTTCAAAAAAATATCCAAATTTTAGGAGAGTTGGCGCTGTGAGTTAGATCGGTTCGTCGATCAGTAGCGTAGCCTTCTCGCTCGAGTTGTCCGCTCGGGACGCTTGCGTCGAGTAATGCCAAATCTTAGAAACTTAAGATAGAGCTATACCACCCTTTATTTTAGGGCATGCGTGCATTTACCTTAGGTGGGTCGGACGCGCATCGGCGCCACAATTAGGAAGACACCAAACTTGTCGACGGGTTTCTCAACCCAACGACCAACGATATTATGTGTAGCGTGGCAATGACAGACAAATCCAAACCCGATCATGACATGTGAAATTGGGAAAAGTGCACCGTCGTTTGGTCGCCATTTCCAACAAAGGCATTATAGTTGGGCGACTTGGACAAATCCGTCATAATCTCGCATAAGTGACGTTTAGGCTTCCTCGGACATAAAGAGGTCCTGCGTGTTAGGAAACATTTGAATGTGCTATGTGCAATATATCTGCTACATACCCGCAAATTATGTGTTTTATGCTAACACCGTTTGTTGCATTTTTTATCATCTTCCCCCAAAGGTCGATTTGTATTTGACTTAGCAATGGCAGAGCATCAATATTTCACAAGATCAAAGGCACGGTCCAGCGACATGACCGATTCAGGCGTCGGCGGAGCAGTCGGAACCTGTCTTGGTTCCTATAAGCAAAGCAGGGGTCTCAGAAAAGAAGAGCAGCATGACACCTTCTCAAACTGGGACAATGTAGGAAACCAGACAGGGGCTGCAAATCCAAGCAAACCAGGCACGCAGATGTCAAGGGACAAGGCGGCGAAGTCAAATACAAATCGACCCCCCCCCAAAACTCACAAATTTTTCTTTGAGCGCAGGTTCTTCATATTAACAGAGCGAGAAAGTGCCATAGCCGAAATAGAAAATACGGCGAAAGGTTTCTTCGTATTAGCAGAAGCAGCAAAAGCAACAAAGGCAGAGGGTGACAACAATCCAAAGTCGCGAAAAGCAAAGAGCGGCAGAAAGGAGCATCAGCAATCGATCAAAGTTCAAAGTTCCGCAACAAAACCTAGCGCATCAATTAGGGCATAAAGTCAAATTGGCAACCAATGCATCACACCCAACAAAGGCATCATGGCAATTCGTCAGTTGCAGCATTTAGCATGTCCATGCAAGGACGACATCTCAGTATTCATCTGGCGTAGCAGGGACAACATCTCTACCCATAAAATTGCACTTCTCGTATGTGTTTATCATTTCATTTAAAACAGGTATACACTAATGTTTTCTCAAGCTTGCAGGAGCATTTATCCTATAGAGCAAAGCAACACGTCCGAACGACGGCGTTATCGCGTATGTCCAGCGACGACATATATCCGACTTCGCCGTCGAAAAGCGGGACAATCTTTAAGGACTTCGCCACGAAAGGACACCGACAAATATGATTCCATACGCTCGAGAGATAGAGGCATCAACAATCGGCAATCAAAGTTCAGAGTTCCGCAACAAAACCTAGCGCATCAACTCGGGCATAAAGTCAAATTGGCAACTCGCGCATCACGCCCAACAAAGGCATCAGGACGATTCGTCAGTCTCGACATTTAGCATGTCCGTGCAAGGACAACATCTCAGTAAGCATCAAGGAAAAACCCTTTATTTTAAAGCCAAGATCCAGAAAAAACAGAAGAAAATCTGTTATCAAAAAAAGGGCATCGATTTACACAGTAAAACACTAGGGCACCCAAGAAACGAAAATTCGAAACCCCTTCGTCTTCTTTGCAAAAATCAGTCGCGAATCAGTGAGTATCCTCAAAGCAAAAGCTTCCTCCCTTTCATTCGCATCGCAAAAACTAAAACCCGAGCGAGTCGACGACTTGATACGCTGCCCCGGTTCGCTGTCCGGAGAAGGTAAATTCAATCCTCTTAACATTTTGCTGTTCAATTCATGTTGCGTGTTCCGTATATGTGTTTGTGTTCTCTTGGTAAATGGTGCTTATCTTAATCTAGTCGTCGCTCGAAATCTACAAGTGATGTATTGTGTGTCGTATGGAGTAATTATGTGTTGTTATGAACTGTTTGAACTCGTTTGAATGCTGAAGAACATGTTTATTTGCCTAAGGATTATGTTTAGTTGATTGAATGTCCTGTATTGTTTGTTATATCACCTAGTAATAGATTAGGCCCAGAAATAACTTAAATGTGTTGGTATTGTCTCATATTTGTTGAGGTGTTAAATTATTTCAAGGATGTTTCCTTACCTTGCTGGTTACGTGCAAAAGAAAATTTGAAATTGTTGAAACCTCCCATTGCTTTACCCATATCAATGAATGACCACATTTGTCCTCTTCTTTCCTGCTGAATGTCATCGCTAGATTACCCAGTCTCAGGTCTGTATGTTTTAAATTTAGTTACGCGTGTACTTTATTTGAATACATTATTTGCATTTAGTTTCTTCTTAAGTGTCTTATGAGCTAACTTCGTGTCATGAGTTCCTAGTAAACGACTATTTGCACTACCCATGTATCCCAGGTAGCCACTGCCTATTTGTGAGTCTTGTTTATCAGATATGAAATACACGAATGCTTAACTCATAATTGTATTACTCTAAAAGGAAATTACTAAGAGAGTATGCAGTCAAGGTCCACGACCCCTTTATCCCTTGGATATGTGAAACTCTTTTTTTTTTTTTTAAAAAGAACTTGCCCGGTCGGCAATGGCTTCTAGTCGTAATTGGTCCAAACTAGTTTGCCCTGATTGCGTGATTCCTTCCTCTTCTGTTTTGTTTGTCTCGCCTACTACTAGTCTTAATAAGGAAAAATAAAGCCTAACTGAGTTACGAATAGGTCAAGCATGAAAGGCTAAAGGTAGAATAACTAGCACAATGCCCCCTAGATCTCACACACCACTTGATCTGAAATCTACTGAAAACTATATGTGTCGGTTGTCCTATTTGCCTCCAGAATCCCATCTATGTTGCCTATCGAATCCGAGCTTTAAAGGGTCGATTATATGTCGCTTTGTTGGGATAGGTTTAGTTTCAGATTCATGAGTGTCTAAAAGCGGAAATTAAGGACTTGAGGCCTGTACTTACCCCATTTTGTCATGATGCCTCGAGTTAAAATAGCATGTGAAGATATATATATAAGCCACATATCCAGTATATCAGACATATATGTTCAATATATTGCATGTGTATCATATTGTATGTGTCTTTGGGCTTGTCTTTTCTTTAGTCTTCCTCAAATCATCTCTGTGTATTAATTGTTCCTTAAGGCCCAATCATGAAAGTTGTTCTGACTGAGTTCAGGGCCCATCATTTTTTTTTTCTTTAAAAAAAAATAGTAACAATAAGGAATCTGTAGTTTGAAATCCCTTCTGGGCCTGTTTGCTGTGTTACTTATCCGTGAACCTCTATTTGTTCCCCTTGTCTCTATACTATCGAGTTCTGGGCCAAACCCATGGGACTTACTCTTCATTTATAATGGTTACCTACTGATTACATCAATATGTTTAAATATAAGTTTATATGTGATGTGTATTCATTTTGGATAGAATTTGGACATATACTAATCCTTATCTTTTTTTTACATGAAATGCATCGGAGCAAAAAGGAGTCTCATGGCGAGACTCATCTTGAGCTACTTCAAATGAAGGCCTGCATTTATGTACATCCACCTCGCATAGGAAAATTCCCAAACCGCGGCGAAAGGACATCGTCATTATTCGAGTCATCCTTTAATTTATATCCTTTCCCCATTTATTTGTTGTAATTATTTGCCTAACATTTACCCTTAACATTAATATATATTTAGAATAGTTTGAGCTTGGGTCGCCCTCTAAGTAAACCATTATTAGCCTAAGTTATAATTAAATCATTTGCTTGCATACGTTAAGTCATGTAACTAAGACATTATTTCTACCTAATTCTGTCACGCCACGACCGGGCCGCGATCGTGCCTACCCGGCACCCTGCCTGTATACGTCGAGAATAGCGGCGAACATACACAACATGAACACAAGTGTAAATAATATACAACACAAAGCTGGCGAGCATGACGCCTTCCATAATATAAACAAAGTCAAAGTGCAACTTTACAACTCGTTTCTACCAACCACGTATGTGAATACGGACCTCACAGGAATAACAATTGTGGCGGACAGGGCCGCCATACCACGAATGTACATAATCTACAACATCGTGGAAAAGCGTACCAAAAGAAAGACAAGCCTCAGAGAATGGAGCTTCCACGTCCGTAAGTGATCTAAGAGTGTGGATCCGCAACTGCACCCTTCTCTGGCGTGAACGCAGCCCCGAGGAAGGGGTCGACACAATATGTACTAAGTATGTAAACCGAAAGTACTTTGAATTACAACATAAGTTTAAAAGAAAGCCGGAGACATGTATGATGACAAAATTACAGTACACAGTGCCTTACTAATAATGAGAGTATAAATAGGTGTATACTTACAACAAAAAAATAGGATTGGAATCCTACTCCTGGGACTATTTCACCCGCATAGGTCGGTGGACTGCGTGAGGTATTCTCGCATGGGACTATTTCACCGCGTAAGCCCTTACGGACTCGCGTGAGGTATTCCTCGCATAGGTGGACCCGCCGCATGGGACTATTTCACCCGCATAAGCCCTTATGGACTCGCATGAGGTATTCCTCGCATCGTGGTTAGCAAATCCACGGAAATATACAATGCCACAATCCCGGGGAATGACCCCGCAACGAATAATATATCATTAGCCCAAATCAGCTTATCACACATAACATAAGCTCTATCGCTTATCATGCAATATATAATCAAGTTAAGAAATCCCTAACTTCTTACTATTATTGTTCATATACACTCTAATTTTTAGTTTACCTAAGGCACTATCATGTCTTTTATAAAAATCCGGGAATTTAACCCAAAGTACTACGTACTTCTATGCTTTTAAAATGACTCATTTCATTATAAAACTTCCAAGATACTAATAGCCGTAGTATCAGTGACAATTTCTTTTCAAGACAAGTCACAATACTTTTAGAAATAAAATATGGCTTCTAAATCGAGTGACTCGTGTCTTATAAAACCTTAGGCAATTGATGCCTTAAAATCGAATTGCCTTCCATTAAATCAAGTCATTTATCTTTCCATAAAGTCAATATAACCAACTCCCATAAAGTCGTTATATTCACTTTATGCCTTAGTCATGTACAATTTCCTATCGAAGGGACTTATACGTTTTTAAGACGACACAAGTATTACATACTTTAAAATTCTTCAAGCCCCCTTATCTTTAACAAGACTTAAGACATCTTTAATATTCTCAAAGAAGTGAGTTAAATCTCCTAACTCACCCGACTTGGCATTTCAGAAACAAGTAGAGTATGTCAAAGTCAGACGCTCACCGTACTATATACGTGAAACTAGTCATGCTCAAAGGATAGGAAAAGTTCTACATACCTCGTCGGTCAAACCACTTGCCAAGTACAAAGTCCCTGTAGTATGTCAACCTATAATGTTCATAATACGCCTATTTAGGCCTTACTTCAATCGTAGAATATCATAAGTGTTAAGTCCCTATATTCTACGGAAAATCGGACAAAGACCTCCTTTGTATTTACTCACTTTGCCACCTCTTTCAAGGCCGGAAATACAATAACCAAACGACCCAATTGGCTCACAACAATATAAAAGATAATCCAATGCAAATGACTAACTAAACAGCCCCAATTGGCTCACAATCAATATAGCGGTAGTTGATGCAAATGACTAACTAAATGCCCCAATTGGCTCACAATCAATATAGCGGTAGTTCAATGCAAATGACTAACTAAACAGCCATTGGCTCACAATTTATATTCCAACCCAAATTTGTAGCATAACATGATAACAAGTCGCATTTGATTATTATAACCATAATCCTTAAGTCAATGACATGCGACGGTTCTAACAACGATTAAATTGTAATTCAACTTAGTCATGGCTTATTTTACATTTCGGATTTCCAAGGCTATGATCAATCCATTATTCGTATAACTTCAATATAACAACTTCATGCTAGTAACATGCAAAGCTAACAACAATAAACTAGCTATTCTTGTAATACTTTCAAAAAACAAGATTATACCTCAAAGAGACCTAATCCAACTCCAATCCGAAATCGCTCCTTAGTAGTCTAGAACCTCTCCAAGCCACTTCAATCCGCTTGAGACCCTTAGAACAACACCACCAATTAACCTTCAAATTTCCAAACAAAACCTAGAAAACCCTTTAGGTTTTCGTTATGACTATCCCAAAACAATCTTTTTCCAAGATTTTTCTATTGAGATATGCTTATAATACACATAAGAACCTTGGTTTAAAGTGTGGAAACAAATGGACAAGAAATGAAATTTTTTTCTTTTTCTCTTAGTGAAACCCGAGAGCCTTCCTTGTGTGGTCTTCAATTTTTGTGTAAAATTTTCTAAGTGTAATGTCCTCTCTTGCTACTAGTATAATATAAAGGGTCATGGAGGGTTAAGATGCATCCAAATGTGAGGCTTGGATAAGCTCTTGGCAAGTCAAGACTTATTGACTAATTGACTTGGTCAAGTTTGTCATGCTACACACTTGCAAGACTTTAGCCTTAGAAGACTTGAGGGAAATGACCATAATGGCCATGCCATTTCGTCCAAGGCATATCTAAGGGGGGGGTGACACGTGTCGCCCTCCCATTCGTTACAATAGTACATTTTCCGACAATTCCATAATTTCCGATAAATTTTTACAAGCCTCAAATCCTTAACATTTGTGAGTTCTTACTTACGTTCTTAAGGCATGTCCTGAAATTACGGGGTGTAACATTCTTCCCCCCTTAGAAACATTCGTCCCCGAATGTTCTTTCGGAGTCAAACTAAATTAACGACATAGTTTCCTTTCACAACCCCGACATACCAACAATGCCCCTCATGGCCACATAAAAGCATTTAAGCAAAAGAAACACTTCAATTAAAACTTGACAAGTAAGGGAAACTGAATTACCTGAAGGTATAGGAAATAAGTGAGGATACTTCCTCAACATGTCCTCCTCCGCCTCCCAAGTCATCTCCTCTCGGTTATCATTCCTCCACAAGACCTTGACGGAAGCTACATCCTTGGTCCGCAGTCGCCTGACCTGGCGATCGAGTATCGCGCTGGGCTCTCCTCATACGATAACCCCTCTGTCACCTGGACCTCACTAGTAGGGAAAACTCTCGCTGGATCACCGACACACTTCCGCAACATAGAAACATGGAAGACCGGATGTACCGCCTCTAACTCTGATGGCAGATCCAACTCATAAGCAACCTGTCCCACTCTACGGACGATCTGGTAGGGCCCAATGTACCTTGGGCCGAAGCTCTTCTTACCAAATCTCATCACACCCTTCATGGGTGACACCTTCAAGAAGACCCAATCGTCTACCTGAAACTCCAAATGCCGACGCCGATTATCCGCATAAGACTTCTGCCGACTCTGAGCTGCTAACAGTCTCTCCTGGATAAGCTTCACCTTATCCACAGCCTGCTGTACCAAGTCTGGGCCAACCAATCGTATTTCGCCACGCCGAACCAACCAATCGGCGATCTACATTTCCGCCATATAAAGCCTCGTATGGGCGCCATTCAGATACTGGAATGGTAGCCATATTATAAGCAAACTCCACAAGAGGCAAATGATCCTCCCATACCATCGAAATCAATCACGCAGCTCGCAAAGATCTCAAGTGCTCGATACGCGCTCGCCCGCCACACCGAGGTGAAATGCCAGTCCGAGACTCACTGTGTCCCTAAACCCTTCGAAAGACCTCCGTGGTTAGCCAGAACCGGCTCCCTATCGATATAATCGACACCGAACACCGCAGCCTCACTATCTCTGATGTACACCGCATAGTCCTCACCAAAACGCCGTCCCGATCGAAGGAAATGGGCTGATTTCGTCACCACAACAATAACCCAAATGGAGTCGCATTTCTCCGAGTACGAGGTAATCTCGTAACAAAGTCCATGTTGATCATCTCCCACTTCCAAGTCGGAATCTCAATAGATCGCAATAATCCATCGGGCCTCGGTGCTCGACTCGACTCCGGGCAATTAGGACATCAGGCAACAAAACTCGCCACGCCCTCTTCGTGCCATCCCACCAATACAAACATTCGAGGTCATGGTACATCTTGGTCGACCGATGAATAGAATAACGAGCACCGTGTGCCTTCCCGAATCTGCCGGAGCCCTCGCCACATCGGGAACACACAACCGCCTCAAATCTCAAGACCATCAGCGCTACTCGAATAGACTCTTCTCCTCCCAAGAGCCAGATTCGATATCGCACCAACACTGGGTCCTCAACCGCCGATCTTCACCTCATCAATGATGGAAGACTCGCAACCTCACGAACCCGCACTTACTATCGCTTCAGACGATCAATCGAACCCCAAGGCTCGCTAATCGGTGGATTCGACGGACCATGTCCCGCCTCTGCCGCACTGATAGGCTCCCATCGATCTACGACTCAAGGCATCAAGAACTACGTTGGCTTTCCCGGATGGTATAGAATATCAACATCATAGTCTTTCAAAGAACTCTAACCACCGCTCTCGTCTCAAATTCACTCCTCGCTCGAAGATATACGGAGGCTCTTGTGGTCTGTATAAATATCCACGAACCCCTGCATAAATAGGTCTCCAAATCTTCAAGGCATGAATAACCGCGCCAACTCTAAGTCATGGGTAGGTAATTCCTCTCATGCTTCAGAATCGCCGGAAGCATAGGCTATAACCTTGCCGTACGCATCGTAACACACCCCAGCCCGATACCCGAGGCATCACAATAGATCACGCATCCATCTAACCTCCTAAGAGTAAGAACCGAGTCGTAGTCAACCTTTCCTTCAAAGAATCGAAACCCTTCTCGCAAGCCTCGGCCCATCGGAACTTGGCCGCTTTCCGAGTCACCTAGTCAATCTTTGAAATCAAGCAACCGCTCCACAAACTCGCGATAATAACTCGCCACCTAAGAAATCGCGCACTCGGCCGGAGTAGTAGGTCTCGCCAAGACTTGATCGCCAATCTTTGCCAGATCTACCCAACACCATCACCCCAATAATATGCCCAGAATGCCATCGAGGCCAACCAAAACTCACACTTGGAGAACTTGGCGAATAACTGGCGGCTCCGGAGAATCCCAAGTACCTTCCTCAAGTGATCTGCATGCTCCCGCTCTGTCCGTGAATACACCAGGATGTCATCGATGAATACTATCACAAATGTATCCAAAAATGGCTTGAACACCCGGTTCATCAAATCCATAAATACCACCGAGCGTTGGTCAAACCGGAAGACATAACCCCGAACTCATAGTGCCCATACCGGTCCCGAATGCGCTTTGGGATATCTCGCCTCGAACTCGAACTCGATGATAACTGCATCGCAGTCTATCTTTGAGAAACACCTCGCACCCTGCAACTGGTCAAACAAATCATCAATCCTGGGGAGGGGGTACCTATTCTTAATGGTTACCTTATTCAGCTGCCTGTAGTCAACACACATACGCAGCGTCCCATCCTTCTTCTTTACAAACAATACCGCGCCCTGCGGAGATACACTAGGCCCGATAAAACTTTTTCCAAAGAAATCTTTCACCGGTCCTTCGCCTCCTCAACTCAAGAAAGCCATTCTCAGATGGCTAATAGAAATAGTCGAGTGTCCGCAACGTGTCAATACAAAACTCAATCTCCTCTCGTGAGGATACCCAAGATCGTCTGGGAACACATCCGCAAATTCCCTAACCATCGCACCGATCAAGAACTGCACTTCACCAGACAAATACCCGAACCGGATGATAGATGTAACCCTTCGCACCATCTTCCTAGCCTTGAGGTAAGAAATAAACCTACCCCTGGCGACGTTGTGTTGCCCTCCACTCGATAATCGCTCGCCAGAAATCGAACCGAACCAACTCGTTTCATACCAACGTTGGCATAACAAGAAGCCAACCACCATACCCATAATGACATCAAAATCGCCATCTCCAAATTTATCAAGTTCGCAAGGGTCCGACGATCAGAATGAATACCTGACAACCCCTATACACCCGCCGCCTAACACCGAATCACCATCGGCGTAGCTACCTCAAACGGCTATCGACACCGCCTATCCCGATTCTACCCGCAATAAGAGGGGACACATAGGACAAGGTAGAACTCGGATCTATCAATGCATAAACATCACACCGAAATCGTGAATGTACTGCGACGACGCTGGGAAGCCTCCCGATCCCGGGCGGGTTAGAGAATATACGCGCTCGGGACCGCGAATCGAACCACCACCACGACTTCTACCGCGCCCGCTCGTCCGTGAGTACCTCGCCCGGGCGCCCAACCACGTAAGGAGAAGAAGACCCAACAATCGATCCCGCTTACCGGCTGCACCACCCACGCCGCTTCTAGACGACAATCTCTCTTCAAATGGCCCATCCGCCACAAGAGTAACAACCTCCTCGCAGAACACGACACTCGCCGGGTGAGATCTATCAGATCGAGCACACCGAGGTGTGGTGGTCTCGATCGGCGAATCTCGCTCAAATCTCAAGACCGAGCCCGACCGCTTCCCGATCGACCGGCTGATCGGACCTCCCGCTGTAAAAATCGTGACGAGCACTTCGCTGGCCGGAAAGTGGACCCGGTCACGGCCGAGGCCGCCCGCTCGAACCGCCTCGAGACCGATGTCTCGCCTCGGGCCGCTCGTCAACTGGGTCCTCCTTTCTATCTCGATCCTCGCGCATAGGCTCGCATCCTAGCAATATCCATACCGGCCAAGAGCCACCCCAAGCATGCCGTGATCATATGACGGCCTAACCCCATCACATAACGATGCACTCTATCCGCCACGCCGCTACAATAGTCTCATGCATGCCGGCCAAGGAGTCAAACTCAGCCGCACTTCCCTAACGGTCCTCCCGCTCGCCGAAGGTCAAAAATCTACTCGGGCCCTCCTCATCTCGAGGCAAAAAGTGATCCATAAAGGCCTCAGTAAACTCCTCCCAAACACCGGAAGAGCATCATCACCTCTCGAAAGCAACCACGACTCAAACCGCTCAACGCAATATCGCGCAACCCGGTAGAGGCTAGTGTAATGCACTGCCTCAAGCCCTAAGAACTCGCACGGTCCGTCAGACTGCCGAACGAACTCTCGCGATCCTCATCGACTCAACCATAAAACTCGTGGATTACATCCTGTAAAATCCCTAATCCGCAAATCGTCGGCTTAGCGGGCCGCCGCCTCGCGTTGCCGCCCGCTACTATACTAGTCAATAACCGACCGCTTCCCGTAGTCTCTATACTCGCACTGGCCGGGAATCGAGGGTGCATCGGAACCTCTGGAGCTACCGCCGCCTCGCCTCTAACACCGCCGTGGTGAACTCAACGACCCGCTTACTACCTCGTGCATAGTCCGTGCTCGAGCCCGTGACCTGAGTACCGCTAGCAGCCTCCGCCGCTTTGCCCTTCCGGGCCCCGTAGCTTTCGCGAGGCATACCGTTTCATAAGAAGAGGTCGAGAGGATTCAACCTAATAAGACAAATTTCTAATGCACGATCTCGCAGAGAGAAGAATGGAAACCAATCCTAAATGTCCCGCGACCTCCCGATTATAGATGTGGTGCACAACACACCGATAATCAAGACTCTACTAGACACGGCCTCAGACACTTTCCGAGGACTAATCGCTCGATACCACTTTTGTCACGACCGACTCAAGCCGCGATCGTGCCCTACCCGGGCACCCTGCCTGTATACGCCGAGAATAGCAATGAACATACACAACATGAACACAAGTGTAAATAATATACAACACAAAGTAGCCGATAAGACGCTTCCATAATATAAACAAAGTCAAAAGTGCAACTTTACAACTCGTTTACAACCCAACCACATATGTGAATACTGCACTTAGGAATAATAACGTGGCGGACAGGCTCGCCATACCTCGAATGTACATAATCTACAACATCGTGGAAAACTGTACTAAAAGAAAGACAAGCCTCCGAGAATGGAGCTTCCGACGTCCGGTAGTGATCCTAAGAGCGTGGATCCGCAACTCGCTACTTCTTTCTCGCAGATGAACGCAGCCCCGAGGAAGGGGGTCGACACAATATGTACTAAGTATGTAAAATCGAAAGTATCAGAATTACAACATAAGTTTAAAAGAAAGCCGGAGACATGTATGATGACAAAATTACAGTACACAGTGCCTTACTAATAATGAGAGTATAAATAGGTGTATACTTACAACGAAAATAGGATCGAATCCTACTCCGGGACTATTTCACCCGATAGGTCCAGTGGACTGCGTGAGGTATTCCTCGCACGGGACTATTTCACCCGCATAAGCCCTTACGACTCGCATTTAGGTATTCCTCGCATAGGTCGGACCCGCCCGCACGGGACTATTTCACCCGCATAAGCCCTTATGGACTCGCATGAGGTATTCTCGCATCGTGGTTAGCAAATCCACTAAATATACAATGCCACAATCCCGGGGAATGACCCCGCAACGAATAATATATCATTAGCCCAAATCCGGCTATCACACATAACATAAGCTCTATCGGCTTATCATGCAATATATAATCAAGTTAAGAAATCCCCTAACTTCTTACTATTCTTGTTCATATACACTCTCATTTTTAGTTTACCTAAGGCACTATCATGTCTTTTATAAAAATCCGGGAATTTAACCCAAAGTACTACGTACTTCTATGCTTTTAAAATGACTCATTTCATTATAAAACTTCCAAGATACTAATAGCCGTAGTATCAAGTGACAATTTCTTTTCAAGACAAGTCACAATACTTTTAGAAATAAAATATGGCTTCTAAATCGAGTGACTCGTGTCTTATAAAACCTTAGGCAATTGATGCCTTAAAATCGAATTGCCTTCCATTAAATCAAGTCATTTATCTTTCCATAAAGTCAATATAACCAACTCCCCATAAAGTCGTTATATTCACTTTATGCCTTAGTCATGTACAATTTCCTATCCAAGGGACTTATACGTTTTTAAGACGACACAAGTATTACATACTTTAAAATTCTTCAAGCCCCCTTATCTTTAACAAGACTTAAGACATCTTTAATATTCTCAAAGAAGTGAGTTAAATCTCCTAACTCACCCGACTTGGCATTTCAGAAACAAGTAGAGTATGTCAAAGTCTTCAGACGCTCACCGCACTATATACGTGAAACTAGTCATGCTCAAAGGATAGGAAAAGTTCTACATACCTCGCTGGGTCAAACCACTTGCCAAGTACAAAGTCCCGCCGTAGTATGTCAACCTATAATGTTCATAATACGCCTATTTAGGCCTTACTTCAATCGTAGAATATCATAAGTGTTAAGTCCCTATATTCTACGGAAAATCTGACAAAGACCTCCTTTGTATTTACTCACTTTGCCACCTCTTTCAAGGCCGGAAATACAATAACCAAACAGCCCCAATTGGCTCACAACAATATAAAAGATAATCCAATGCAAATGACTAACTAAACAGCCCCAATTGGCTCACAATCAATATAGCAGGTAGTTCAATGCAAATGACTAACTAAACAGCCCCAATTGGCTCACAATCAATATAGCAGGTAGTTCAATGCAAATGACTAACTAAACAGCCCCAATTGGCTCACAATTTATATTCCAACCCAAATTTGTAGCATAACATGATAACAAGTCGCATTTGATTATTATAACCATAATCCTTAAGTCAATGACATGCGACGGTTCTAACAACGATTAAATTGTAATTCAACTTAGTCATGGCTTATTTTACATTTCGGATTTCCAAGGCTATGATCAATCCATTATTCGTATAACTTCAATATAACAACTTCATGCTAGTAACATGCAAAGCTAACAACAATAAACTAGCTATTCTTGTAATACTTTCAAAAAACAAGATTATACCTCAAAGAGACCTAATCCAACTCCAATCCAAATCGCTTCCTTAGTAGTCTGTAACCTCTCCAAGCCACTTCAATCCGCTTGTTGAGACCCTTAGAACAACACCACCAATTAACCTTCAAATTTCCAAACAAAACCTAGAAAACCCTTTAGGTTTTCGCTTGCGACTATCCCGAAACAATCTTTTCCAAGATTTTTCTATTGAGATATGCTTATAATACACATAAGAACCTTGGTTTAAAGTGAAACAAATGGACAAGAAATGAAATTTTTCTTTTTCTTAGTGAAACCCGAGAGCCTTCCTCGGTGGTCTTCAATTTTTGTGTAAAATTTTCTAAGTGTAATGTCCTCTTGCTACTAGTATAATATAAAGGGTGGAGGGTTAAGATGCATCCAAATGTGAGGCTTGATAAGCTCTCGGCAAGTCAAGACTTATTGACTAATCGACTGGTCAAGTTTGTCACGCCACACACTTGCAAGACTTTAGCCTTAGAAGACTTGAGGAAATGACCATAATGGCCATGCCATTTCCCAAGGCATATCTACGGGGTGACACGTGTCGCCCTCCCATTCGTTACAATAGTACATTTTCCGACAATTCCATAATTTCCGATAAATTTTTACAAGCCTCAAATCCTTAACATTTGTGAGTTCTTACTTACGTTCTTAAGGCATGTCCTGAAATTACGGGGTGTAACAATTCCTAACCCAAAGAAATTAATTTTCTCATAAACTCTTTTACTAATATTATATAAATAATTTATCGTTTTCTTATTTAAGCACTTTATATATCATGTCATATATATATTAGCCAAAAATTAAATTTTGCAAATACGTGTGTACTTTTCTAATAAATCAATCTTATATTTTTATAAACCATGCCATGCTACCTTATGTTATTTGAATGTGTCTTTTTTCATGAAAATCAATTCTCGCATTATTCCTTTTTTTTTCATACTATGCTTTTATGGCAGTGAATATGTATTTTAAATAATGTCTACTTCTACCCAAAAATTAACTTATATCTATTCTTATAGAATAAGTCTTATAAGTCCTTTATGTTATCAAAATACACTTTATATACCTGCAAATATCTTTTACTTAGAATATTTTCAAAACATGCATTTCTTTAACATAATAATTAACCCTAGGTTTGAACGGACAACCGCAAGTTAGCGGATCCTTTAGGGTGCCTAACCCCTTCCCTTTAGGATAATAGAGAACCCTTACCCAGAATCTCATTAAGTTTAGCAGACCATTAAATGGAGTTAATGTTTACTTTAAACTAGTTAACATTTAGGTGTCCTAATTCACCCAAAATAATTAGGTGTGACTCCGAACCCTTAGCATTCTAGTACTTTTTAAGCACCCTTTAACATTTAACACCCTTTTAACATTCAACACTTTTATTTTATTTTCTAACATTTTATTTAAGCAGGTTCGTGATTTAGAAAGTCGCATCGAAAAGGGCGACAGAATGGCGACTACTGGGATTTTAGGTTCTTAACCACAAGACCTAGGGCTATTATTTGGCAATTATTTTGCATTTAATTTTTGTGTATTGTATTTTGTTTATTTTACTACTTGCTTTATCGCTTTCCCTAAACCGCATTCCGCTCATATTTCTTCCATTCGGAAAATTCACACAAATCACACACTCACGCTACTTGGTGTGCTCGCGCACCCGCAAATTTCTTTCAAGAAATATCCAAATTTTAGGAGAGTTGGCGCTCATGAGTTAGATCGGTTCGTGCGATCACCGCGTAGCCTTCTCACTGAGTTGTCCGCCGGGAACTCAAGGCCCGTAAAAGCCAAATCTTAGAAACTTAAGATGAGCTATACCACCCTTTATTTTAGTGGCACGACGATTTACCTTAGGTGGGTCCTCGCATCAACACCACAATTAGGAAGACACCAAACTTGTCGACGGGTTTCTCAACCCAACGACCAACCAGCATATTATGTGTAGCGTGGCAATGACAGACAAATCCAAACCCAATCATGACATGCTGAAATTGGGAAAAGTGCACCGTCATTTGGTCGTCATTTCCAACAAAGGCATTATAGTTGGACGACTTGGACAAATCCGTCATAATCTCGCATGAGTGACGTTTAGGCTTACCTCTGGCATAAAGAGGTCCCCGCATGTTAGGAAACGTCAATATGCTATGTGCAATATATCTGCTAGATACCTGCAAATTATGTGCTTTATGCTAACACCGTTTGTTGCATTTTTAGAAAGATTTATCATCTCCCCAAAGGTCGATTTGTATTTGACTAAGCAATGACAGAGCAGCAATATTTCGCAAGATCAAAGGCACGACCCAACGACATGATCGATTCAAGGGCATTTGAGCGGAACGAGTCTGAACTGCTCGTTCCTATAGAAAGCAGGGTCTCGAAAAGAAGAGCGCATGACACCTTCTCAAAACGGGACAATGTAGGAAACTGCATGTGGCCGCAAATCCAAGCGTGCACGCAGATGTCAAGGGACAAGGCGGCGAAGTCAAATACAAATCGACCCCCCCCAAAACTCACAAAATTTTCTTTGAGCGCATGTCTTTTCATATTAACAGAAGCAGCAAATGCAATAGCCGAAGCAGAAAATACGGCAAGGAGTTTCTTCGCAAGAAGAAACAGCAGAGGCAGAAGATATGAAAAAAAAAAAATCTCTCAAAATTCAAAGTCCGCATCAGAAGCAGCAGCAGCAGAAAGGGCGCGACAGAATGGCGACATCTCAGTATTCATCTGGCGTATCAGGGACGACATCTCGACCCATAAAATTGCACTTCTTATATACATTTATCATTTCGTTTAAACAGGTATACACTAACGTTTTTTCTCAAGCTTAGTTCGCAGGAGCATTTATTCTACAAGAGCAGCAGCAATACGCCTGTGCAACGGTTACGAGCATCAGGTCCAGCAACGACACCATCAAAGATCGCTTCACGCAACGACGCCAAAGAAGAATACGCCCAGTAACGACGCATGAGCATCAGGTCCAGTAACGACACCATCAAAGATTGCGCCCACGCAACGACGCCAAAAGAACATCGCCCAGTAACGACGCACGCGATTGCGTCCAAGCAACGACACCATCAAGATTGCCTACGCAACGACGCCAAAGAAGAACACGCCCAGTAACGACGTTATCCGCATTATGTCCGTGCAACGACATCATCGCGATTGGCGCTCACGCAACGACGCCGCAAAGAACACGCCCAGTAACGACGCGACGCGATTATGTCAAGGCAACGACATCATCAAGATTGCGCTTACGCAACGACGCCAAAGAAGAACACGCCCAGTAACGACGTTATCGATTGCGGTCCAAGCAACGATACCATCAAAGATGCGTTCACGCAACGACGCCAAGAAAGAACACGCCCAGTAACGACGCGACGCGATTATGTCAAGGCAACGACATCATCAAGATTGCGCTTCACGCAACGACGCCAGCAAAGAACACGCCCGTGCAACGACGTTATCGCGATTATGTCAAGGCAACGACATCATCGCGATCGCTTCACGCAACGACGCCAAGCAAAGAACACGCCCAGTAACGACGCACGCGATTATGTCAAGGTAACGACATCATCAAGATCGCGCCTACGCAACGACGCCAAGAAGAATACGCCCAGTGCAACGACGCATGAGTATCAGGTCCAGCAACGACACTATCAAGATTGGTTTACGCAACGACGCCAAAGAACACGCCCAGTAACGACATTATCGCGATTGCGGTCCAAGCAACGACACCATCGATTGCGCTTCACGCAACGACGCCAAAGATCAACACGCCCGTGCAACGACGTATCCGCATTATGTCCAGTAACGATATCATCGCGATTGCGTTTCACGCAACGACGCCAAAGAAGAACACGCCCAGTAACGACGCGATCGCGATTATGTCAAGGCAACGACATCAAGATTACGCTTACGCAACGACGCCAAAGAAGAACACGCCCAGTAACGACAAGTACGCGATTGTGTCCAAGCAACGACACCATCAGCATTGCGTCTACGCAACGACGCCAGCAGCAACACGTCCAGGCAACGACGTTATCCGCATTATGTCCAGGCAACGACATCATCAGCATTGCGTCTACGCAACGACGCCAGCAGCAACACGTCCAGGCAACGACGTTATCAGCATTATGTCAAGGCAACGACATCATCAGCATTGCGTCTACGCAACGACGCCAGCAAAGAACATCGCCTGTGCAACGACGCGACGCGATTATGTCAAGGCAACGACATCATCGCGATTGCGCTTCACGCAACGACGCCAAAGAAGAACACGCCCAGCAACGACGCACGATTATGTCAAGGCAACGACATCATCAAGATTGCGTTCACGCCACGACGCCAAGAAGAACACGCCCAGCAACGACGTTATCGATTATGTCAAGGCAACGACATCATCGCGATTGTTCACGCAACGACGCCAAAGAAGAACACGCCCAGCAACGACGCCATCGCGATTGCATAATAACGACGCCAAAGAAGAACACGCCCAGTAACGACGCGACAAGATTGTGTCCAAGCAACGACACCATCAGCATTGCGTCTACGCAACGACGTCAGCAGCAACACGTCCAGGCAACAACGTTATCCGCTTTATGTCCAGGCAACGACATCATCAAGATTGGCTTCACGCAACGACGCCAAAGCAAAGAACACGCCCAGTGCAACGACGCACGCGATTATGTCAAGGCAACGACATCATCGCGATTGCGTTTACGCAACGACGCCAAAGAAGAACACGCCCAGTAACGACGTATCAAAGATTGCAGGTCCAAGCAACGACACCATCAAGATTTGCCACGCAACGACGCCAAAGAAGAACACGCCCGTGCAATGACGTTATCGTAACGGCGACTACCGGGATTTTAGGTTCTTAACCACAATGTACCTGTGGCTATTATTTGGCAATTATTTTGCATTTAATTTTTTGTGTATTGTATTTTGTTTATTTTACTACTTGCATCGCTTTCCCTAAACCGGCATTCCGTCATATTTCTTCCATTCGAAAATTCACACAAATCACACACTTCACGCTACCGCGTGTTCACAAGACCCGCAAATTTCTTTCAAGAAATATCCAAATTTTAGAGAGTTGGCGCATACGAGTTAGATCGTTCGTCTGATCACCGCGTAGCCTTCACTGAGTTGTCCGCTTCTGAACTCACCCGCAAAAGCCAAATCTTAGAAACTTAAGATGTAGCTATACCACCCTTTATTTTAGTAATGACATTTACCTTGTGCTGGTCGGGTCCGCATCAACACCACAATTAGAAGACACTAAACTTGTCGATCGTTTCTCAACCCAACGACCAACCAAAGATATTATGTGTAGCGTGGCAATGACAGACAAATCCAAACCCAATCGCTTACGTCAAATTGGGAAAAGCACCGCCATTTGGTCGTCATTTCCAACAAAGGCATTATAGTTGGACGACTTGGACAAATCCGCCATAATCTCGCATGAGTGACGCTAGGCTTACCGCATAAAGAGGTCCCCGCATGTTAGGAAACGCTTGAATATGCTATGCGCAATATATCCGCTAGATACCGCAAATTACGTGCTTTATGCTAACACCGCTTGTTGCATTTTTAGAAAGATTTATCATCTCCCAAAGGTCGATTTGTATTTGACTAAACAACGCATGACAGAAAGAATATTTCGCAAGATCAAAGGCACGCACCCAACGACATGATCGATTCAAGCGGCATTTGAGCGAACGAGTCGGAACTCGCTTCGTTCCTATAGCAAAAGCAGTGGTCTCGTAAAAGAAGAGCAAAGACGACACCTTCTCAAAATCGACAATGTAGAAACTGCATGCGGTCGCAAATCCAAGCGTACTGTGCACGCAGATGTCAAGGACAAGGCTACAAGTCAAATACAAATCGAATTCCCAAAACTCACAAAATTTTCTTCGAGCGCATGTCTTTTCATATTACCGTATAAAGAAACGCAATAGCCAAGCGTAAAATACGGCAAAGGAGTTTCTTCGCAAGAAGAAACAGCAGAGGCGTAAGATATGAAAAAAATCTCTCAAAATTCAAAGTCCGTGATCGGCAAAGAGCAGCAGTAGCGGCGGCGTAACGGCGACATCTCGCATTCATTCATGGCGATCGTGACTACATCTCGACCCATAAAATTGCACTTCTTATATACATGTATCATTTCGTTTAAACAGGTATACACGAACGTTTTTTCTCAAGCTTAGTTCGCAGTGAGCATTTATTCTACAAGAGCAGCAGAATACGCCCAGTGCAACGACGCATGAAGCATCAGGTCCAGCAACGACACCATCAAAGATCGCTGCCTACGCAACGACGCCAAAGAAGAATACGCCCGTGCAACGACGCATGAGCATCAGGTTCTGTGCAACGACACCATCAAGATTGCGTTTACGCAACGACGACGCCAAAGAAGAACATCGCCCAGTAACGACGTTATCGCGATTGCGGTCCAAGCAACGACACCATCGCGATTGCGCTTCACGCAACGACGCCAAAGAAGAACATCGCCCAGTAACGACGTTATCCGTGATTATGTCCAGTAACGACATCATCAAGATTGCGCTTTACGCAACGACGCCAAAGAAGAATATCGCCCAGTAACGACGTTATCGCGATTATGTCAAGGCAACGACATCATCAAGATTGCCTACGCAACGACGCCAAAGAAAGAACACGCCCAGTAACGACGTTATCAACATTGTGTTCAAGCAACGACACCATCGCGATTGCGTTTACGCAACGACGCCAAAGAAGAACATCGCCCAGTAACGACGTTATCGCGATTATGTCAAGGCAACGACATCATCGCGATTGCGCTTCACGCAACGACGCCAAGAAGAACACGCCCGTGCAACGACGTTATCGCATTATGTCAAGGCAACGACATCATCGCGATTGCTTCACGCAACGACGCCAAAGAAGAACACGCCCAGTGCAACGACGCACGCGATTATGTCAAGGCAACGACAACATCAAAGATCGCGTTTACGCAACGACGCCAAAGAAGAATACGCCCAGTGCAACGACGCATGGCATCAGGTCTGTGCAACGACACCATCGCGATTGCGCTTCACGCAACGACGCCAAAGAAGAACACGCCCGTGCAACGATATTATCGCGATTGTGTCCAAGCAACGACACCATCAAGATTACGTTCACGCAACGACGCCAAAGATCAACACGCCTGTGCAACGACGTTATCCGCATTATGTCCAGTAACGACATCAAGACGCGTTTCACGCAAAGACGCCAAAGAAGAACATCGCCCAGTGCAACGACGTTACGCGATTATGTCAAGGCAACGATATCATCGCGATTGCGTTTCACGCAACGACGCCAAAGAAGAACACGCCCAGTAACGACGCACGCGATTGCGTTCAAGCAACGACACCATCAAGATTGCGCTTCACGCAACGACGCCAAAGAAGAATATCGCCCAGTAACGACGTTATCCGCATTATGTCCAGTGCAACGACATCATCGCGATTGCTTTACGCAACGACGCCAAAGAAGAACATCGCCCAGTAACGACGTTATCGCGATTATGTCAAGGCAACGACATCATCAAGATTGGCTTTACGCAACGACGCCGCAAAGAACATCGCCCAGTAACGACGCGACGATTATGTCAAGGCAACGACATCATCGCGATTGCGTTTACGCAACGACGCCAAAGAAGAACACGCCCAGTAACGACGTATCGCGATTATGTCAAGGCAACGACATCATCGATTGCGTTTACGCCACGACGCCAAAGAAGAATATCGCCCAGTAACGACGTTATCAAGATTATGTCAAGGCAACGACATCATCAAGATGTTTCACGCAACGACGCCAAAGAAGAACATCGCCCAGTAACGACGCCATCAAGATTGCTGGTTTACACAACGACGCCAAAGAAGAACACGCCCAGTAACGACGATCGCGATTGCGTCCAAGCAACGACACCATCGCGATTGCGGTTTACGCAACGACGCCAAGAAAGAATATCGCCCAGTGCAACAACGTTATCCGCTTTTATGTCCAGTAACGACATCATCGCGATTAAGGTTTACGCAACGACGCCAAAGAAGAACATCGCCCAGTAACGACGCATCGCGATTATGTCAAGGCAACGACATCATCAAGATTGCTTACGCAACGACGCCGTATAACACGCCTGCATAACGACGTTATCGCGATTGCGGTTCAAGCAACGACACCATCAAGATTGCGTCACGCAACGACGCCAAAGAAGAACACGCCCAGTAATGACGCGACGCGATTATGTCAAGGCAACGACATCATCGCGATGGCGCTTCACGCAACGACGCCAAGAAGAACATCGCCCGTGCAACGACGCGACGCATTATGTCAAGGCAACGACATCATCGCGATTGGCTTCACGCAACGACGCCAAGAAGAACACGCCCAGTAACGACGTTACGCGATTATGTCAAGGCAACGACATCATCGCGATCGCGCTTCACGCAACGACGCCAAAGAAGAATACGCCCAGTAACGACGCATGAGCATATCAGGTCCAGTGCAACGACACCATCAAGATTGCGCTTCACGCAACGACGCCAAAGATCAACACGCCCAGTAACGACGTTATCGATTGCAGGTCCAAGCAACGACACCATCGCGACGCGCTCACGCAACGACGCCAAGAAGAATATCGCCCAGTGCAACGACGTTATCCGCATTATGTCAAGCGCAACGACATCATCGCGATTGGCGCTTCACGCAACGACGCCAAAGAAGAACACGCCCAGTAACGACGCGACAAGATTATGTCAAGGCAACGACATCATCGCGATGCGTTTACGCAACGACGCCAAAGAAGAATATCGCCCAGTAACGACGTTACGCGATTGCGGTTCAAGCAACGACACCATCAAGATTAAGGTTTACGCAACGACGCCAAAGAAGAATATCGCCCAGTAACGACGTTATCCGCATTATGTCCAGTAACGACATCATCGCGATTGCGCTTCACGCAACGACGCCAAAGAAGAACACGCCCAGTAACGACGCGACGCGATTATGTCAAGGCAACGACATCATCGCGACAAGGCTTTACGCAACGACGCCAAAGAATAACACGCCCAGTAACGACGTATCGCGATTATGTCAAGGCAACGACATCATCAAGATTGCGCTTCACGAACGACGCCAAAGAAGAACACGCCCGTGCAACGACGCGACGCGATTATGTCAAGGCAACGACATCATCAGCATTGCGTCTACGCAACGACGCCAGCAGCAACACGTCCAGGCAACGACGTTATCAACATTATGTCAAGGCAACGACATCATCAGCATTGCGTCTACGCAACGACGCCAAAGCAAAGACGCCCAGTAACGACGTTATCAAGACAAAGAAGTCCAAAACGACGCCATCATCATCAGATCACATCTGCACAGGGACGATTTTCTCTGTTCTCAAAATTGAATTTCCTCTCATTCATGCTTTATTCTGTCTTAGCATTTATGCACTAACTCTTTCGAAATGTAGTCTACAGTACATTTGCGCAGTTAACGATATATCCGCTGCTCACAATCGCAACACGCCCGCAAGGTCGAAAAATCACAAAGATTTGGCAAGATCGCATCAACACAAAGAGGGGCAATTGCAGCAAGGACAACGATCCGCATTCACAATCGCAACACGCCCGCAGCGGCGAAATCACAACATTTGCAAAGATCGCATCAACACAAAGCAGCATCATATTTTGCAGATAACCTTTTCTACTCACGCTTGCATTACTTTAAAATTACGCATCATCATTTTGCCTTAACAAGCATGCACTAACCGCTTGTTCAAGTCTTAGCACGCAGAGCAGTGAGCACAACGTGGATTTTCTTACAAATAACCGGCAATTCGCCGGGCCAACCTTCTCAACGACGCGTAGCCTGCCCGCGCTTGGCCCACTCGCTTCCACACCACCATAACCCAAGAAAGACAAGCCATAGCAAGACACCCTGTGTTCAAGCCGCTTATTTTCTTTTACTTTTTAGACCATAACCCAAAGGTCATCATAACTCGACACCGATGTTTTAAGTCCGCTAAGTAGCCCGCTTGGTGTTTTGACCACGGTAACTCGTCGCCATAACTCGACACTCAGACAACCTCGAGTCCGCTAAGTAGCCCGCCGTGTTTCGACTGTTGCAACCCAAAGGTCGCCATAACTCGACATCGACGCTTTTGATTTTCAAGCACTTGTCTATCCGCCAAAGATTTTTGTAATTCAAGATCGAGACAAAATTACATGAGTCAACGCTTTGTCCAAGATTCTTCCATCATCTCCATACAAAGAGGACATCTGACACCCAATTTGACCCTCCCGCCCACCATTAACTATAAAATTACACTAATTTCAGAAATAATTTTTTAGGATTTTTATAATAAAATACAACAATAAAACATTAAATACAGCATAAATAAATAATTTAATAATGGCATCGCTGCCTTACGTAGTTTTAAACACTTAGAGTCTCTCGCCCGCATTAACTAACTTTAAGCTTTGTCGTAATTCTTAAATAATTAATAAATGCATAAAAATAAATAATTTAGCGATAACGTCAGTAATCATTTGTAATTTAAAAATCAATTTTAACTGATATATGCATTTAATAGCGCGATTTATAAGGTTTTAAACAATTCTTAAATATCGACTTGATTCAGATTTAAGTAATTTAATATAAACTCAATGCATTTTAATTTAACTTCGCAATAATGCACAATAATAAGATGTTAAATAATAGCTACCGATTCTAAAGTATTAAACATTAATTAAATAGCACGTCCGTTTTTATTCTTTATAATAATTCAAACTCAAGCACTAATTAAATAACACGCCGCATTTATTAGACTAATTTAACACCTAAATAATTAGACTAATGTAGCACCTAGATAATTATAATAAAGCACCTAATTAATTTAATCACATTTGTTAATTAATTAATTATAACACTAATACACTTAAACTCTACCCTTTACTAACTACCCAAATTTCTTAAATTCGCCAAGACCCGCAAAATCACTTAAATTACCCGTCCGCCTACCAAATCCCGCCGACCCTACCCCAATACCCGCAGCCCCTATTTCCTTATTTCCTAAACCCATCCGCACTCTTTGACATACCCATCGCCTCCTCACAACAAACAACCTCAACTCACGCGAAACCCTAGCCTCTTCACCTCCCCATCGCAACACTCAAGACTCGAGATTCTCGCCGAGAACTGAGCCTTCCTTACCCACGCACTCCTAGCGCCTCCTCTTTCCATAACCAAACGAATCTCTCCAAATCGCTTACCTTATCATATCAAGTACTAAATCGCACGAATCAAGCACCCTTCAAAGACGAATCGTAACCTTACCATAAGTCGCCCAAAGATTTAAATCTTGCCCTAATCGTGTCAATCACAACTTACCAATATTAGAACCTGTGGTTAGGCTATATAAGCACATGCAATAGAACTCAGTCAGGGGATCGATTGAGAGGGGTCGAGCACAGTAGGTCAGTAGCAATCGTTTTCTTTACGAGAGCAAAGCCATAACCTCGCAAGCGATGAACATCGAGGGCTCACTGGAGAAGACAGAGCATCGACAGGGCATGCAAAGCAGCAAATTGACAGAGCATAGTAGAATAGGAAGTTCGAACCCTTCTCTTTCAAATCCACCACAAATCAAGAAACAAACCTTGCCTCTTCCATCCTCATCGCGAAACCCAAAACCCGCCGAAATGGACCTACGACTTGATACGCCGCCTGTCACGCCTCGAGAAGGTAATAATCCACCTCCACGACTGCTCATTCTGTATTTTTGTGCGAATTTGTGTTAAAATGTGTTAGTTCATTCATGTGTTTGTGTTTGTCGATGCTTAAGACGCAGGTTTGGGACCGATGCGGATAAGTCACGCACTATGCCTGCTTTCAGATTTTGCTTGAATAACGCGACGAGCAAAATTCGAATGCTACCAATAAGCTTGAATTGTGTCAGATGATCATCTGTGGTTTAAGTGTGTCTTGTTAGTGTGAATTTAGTTAATTAAGTATGACCATAATAAGTCGGGATATTGGGGGTTAAACTGTCCAGGGATTAGTTTGACATGTTAAAGTTGGTCGTAACCATTACTTGTTCAATATTTGGTTAAATAAAGGCTTGTTGTGTTTGTTTAGGACAGATTTTGCTCATATGCAAGCTATCTAGTTGACTTGAAATCTGGTTTGAGGCTTATTTAGCCATATGCAATCGGCCTATATGGTCTTATGTTTGTTTGGTATGAAATTGTAATAGATTTGGTTTAATCTAGGCTGCACAACTTAGGCAATATCCTAAATCCATAAGTTTAAGCTAATAAAGGATACTGGACCATCACTGGCTGCATCCCATTAGTTAGCACAGAGGAGGTATAAGTTAGTACTAATATAGTTCAAATCAAAATAAGTTTTGTTAAGACTTGTTAGCATTCCATATTAGTTTGCATACATGAATCTCAATGCCACGTATATTATCAAGCATCCTTCTCATTTTAGGAATCATGTCATACGTGTTTGAAGTTTGTCCACCGATTTCCTACTCTTTTGTTTCCCCAATGCAAATCGCCTTTTAACCTATATTCTGCTTTACCTTGAGTTAAAGATTTAAAGAAAGCACGTAAGCGGTGTCCTCCCTTTTCTTTAGAGTAACCGAATGTAAGAATGTTAGTATTCAACACCATATGCCTGCTTTTGCTTCTTACTCTGGTTTCTACCTACTGCTTGCATCTGACTGGTTATTTAGAGCATATCCGAGCACTTGCTGCAGCAGGAATACTGGCTGCATCCTGTTAAAACTATATCCGGGAGCCGCCGCTTTTTTCTTTTAAAACCCGAAAATCTCTTTGTTTGGGGTCGCTTTGGTCCATTGCTTTATCTACTGCCCAAGTGAAAATTATATCGAATCTCACGCGTAGTAGTTCTCTCTGCTTGCTCTGGATA
This sequence comes from Przewalskia tangutica, assembly GCA_029844215.1. NCBI lineage: Eukaryota > Viridiplantae > Streptophyta > Magnoliopsida > Solanales > Solanaceae > Przewalskia > Przewalskia tangutica. The sequence continues at coordinate 97,548,522 of CM056738.1, read as the reverse complement.
ATTAAAGGACTTGTGTTAGTTTGCATTTTGAATATCTAGCATGCTCATACAACTCTAAGTACCGCTTGGCATCTGCAATTGTGAATTAGTATTAGGTGTGAAGTAAGCATACCTCTAAGTATATCGCACATATATATTCTGAATATCTTGCATATATATATATATATATCAATCTCCGCATACATCTGTTTGAGCTTATATGGAAATCTGGCCTATTTGTATGGATTAATAAATATTTGGACAATTACTAATCCTTATCTTCCTTTGTTTTACATGGCACGCATTGGAGCAAAAAAGAAGAGTCTCATGGCGAGACTCATCGCGAGCTTATTCAAATGGCGACCCGCATCCGCATTCGCATTCCCGCTTCAGAAACTCCTAGAAAAACAAACAGATCGAGTCATCCGCTCCAATCCCTTCATTCTCTTAACTTTCGCCTTATTTTTACGCCATTATTTGTTTATTGTAATTTCATTATTTAATTTTGTAATTAATAGGAGAACTTCTAGCAATTAGGTCTTTAAATATATGAGACGGGAAGTAATTACATTTTAGAAACGCATTCTTCTTTATTTGCCTTTTAGGACTATTAAGCATGTTTAAAATCTGCAAAAATAAGTAATCTAACTTGCATCATAAAACCAACAATTTGTTAAAATCCATAAACAGATTCTCTCTTAAACTCTCAAAATAGCATCTTAACATTTTATATAATATTACGCGCAGGTTAAGCAAGATTAATTTAGCTAGTAGCATACCTAACTAAATAACCTTTGCATAAATACATAATTAGTCCATAAAGCACCTTCCTAGCATTCTTTAGCATTTTAGCATCCTTCTAGCACCTTTTTAAAGCACCCCTTCACATTTAACACTTCTTGCATTTTAGCACCTCTTTTAGCATTTTGCACTTTTAACACCCTTTATTTTTAGCACCCTTTACTTTTAAAGTTAATCCATTAGCACCTCTTAATATTTAGGCACCCTAGCACTACTTTGTTTACACTTAGCACTTTTAAATTGCTAGCACTTTTGTTAAGCCTTTTAACATTTAATATTTTAGCACCTCTTAGCATTCTTTCGCATATAGCACCTTTTGCCCTTTTAGACTTGAGCACCTTTAAACATTTTAACATTTTAGCATTTCCCAACATTTTACTAAGCAAGAAGAGCTTTATTTTGCATTTCTTAAATATAATAATTAACCCTAGGTTTGGCAGGATAACCGCAAGTTAGCGGATCTTAGAGGGTGCCTAACCCCTTCCCTCTAGATTAATAAAGAACCCTTACCCTAATCTCATTAAGTTTAGCATCATTAAAATGGAGTTAATGTTTTACTTCAAACTAGTTAAACATTTAGGTGTCCTAATTCACCCAATTAATTAGGTGGCGACTCCGCGAACCCTTAGCATTCTAGCAACCCTTTGGCATTTTAGCACCCTTTTAAACTTTAGCATCTTTTGCAATTTAGCATCCTTTTAACATTTCTTTAAAAAAACCCTTTTAAACCTTTTAGCATTTTATTATTTATTTTCTAACATTTGCAGCTTTTAGCGTGGCTCGCTATTATTTAGAATGTCGCACAAAATGGGCGCGACAGAAATGGCGACTCCACTGGGGAATTTAGGTTCTTAACCACAACAGACCTAGGGTTATTACTTGGCAATTTTTGCATTTAATTTTTGTGTGTTGTATTTTGTTTATTTTTTGCTACTTGCTTTACTGCTTTCCTTAAACTGGCATTCCGCTCATATTTCTTCCACTCTGGAAAATTCACACAAATCACACACTCACGCTACAGTGTGCTCACAAGACCCGCAAATTTCTTTCAAAAAATATCCAAATTTTAGGAGAGTCACGCGCGAGTTAGATCGTTCGTCTGATCACCGCGTAGCCTTCTCACTCGAGTTGTCCGCTGAACTCAAGGCCTAGTAAAGCCAAATCTTAGAAACTTAAGATAGAGCTATACCACCCTTTATTTTAGTGGTACGACGATTTACCTTAGGTGGTCTGACTTGCATCGACACCACAATTAGAAGACACCAAACTTGTCGACGGGTTTCTCAACCCAACGACCAACCAAAGATATTACGTGTAGCGCAATGACAGATAAATCCAAACCCAATCATGACATGCTGAAATTGGGAAAAGCACCGTCATTTGGTCGCCATTTCCAACAAAGGCATTATAGTTGGACGACTTGGACAACCGCCATAATCTCGCATAAGTTGACGCTTAGGCTTCTGACATAAAGAGGTCCCCGCATGTTAGGAACGTTGAATGTGCTATGTGCAATATATCTGCTACATACCTGCAAATTATGTGTTTTATGCTAACACCGTTTGTTGCATTTTCAGAAAGATTTATCATCTCCCCCCAAAGGTCGATTTGTATTTGACTTAGCAATGGCAGAGCATCAATATTTCACAAGATCAAAGGCACGGTCCAGCGACATGACCGATTCAAGGGCGTCTGAGTGAACGAGCTGAACTCGCTCTCGTTCCTATAGGCAAAGCAGGGGTCTCAGAAAAGAAGAGCAGCATGACACCTTCTCAAAACTGGGACAATGTAGGAAACCAGACAGGGGCTGCAAATCCAAGCAGACCAGGCACGCAGATGTCAAGGGACAAGGCGGCGAAGTCAAATACAAATCGACCCCCCCAAAACTCACAAAATTTTCTTTGAGCGCAGGTTCTTCATATTAACAGGAGCAGAAAGTGCCATAGCCGAAATAGAAAATACGGCGAAAGGTTTCTTCGTATTAGCAGAAGCAGCAAAAGCAACAAAGGCAGAGGGTGACAACAATCCAAAGTCCGCAGCAAAAGCAGCAGCAGCAGAAAGGAGCATCAACAATCAGCAGTCAAAGTTCAAAGTTCCGCAACAAAACCTAGCGCATCAACTAGGGCATAAAGTCAAATTGGCAACCAATGCATCACACCCAACAAAGGCATCATGGCAATTCGTCAGTTGCAGCATTTAGCATGTCCATGCAAGGACGACATCTCAGTATTCATCTGGCGTAGCAGGGACAACATCTCTACCCATAAAATTGCACTTCAGATGTGTTTATCATTTCATTTAAAATGTATACACTAATGTTTTCTCAAGCTTATGAGCATTTATCCTATAGGAGCAGCAACAACACGTCCAGGCAACGACGTTATCAGCATTATGTCCAGGCGACGACATATATCCGACTGGGCCAATACCAAATCGACAATCTTAAGGACTTCGCCACGAAAGGACACCGACAAATATGATTCCATACGCCGAGAGATAGAGGCATCAACAATCGCAATCAAAGTTCGTAGTTCCGCAACAAAACCTAGCGCATCAACTCTGCATAAAGTCAAATTGGCAACTCGCGCATCACGCCCAACAAAGGCATCAGGACGATTCGTCAGTCTCGACATTTAGCATGTCCGTGCAAGGACAACATCTCAGTAAGCATCAAGGAAAAACCCTTTATTTTAAAGCCAAGATCCGTAAAAATGTAAGAAAATCGTATCAAAAAAGGGCATCGATTTACACAAGAAACACTAGTGGCACCCAAGAAACGAAAATTCAAACCCTTCGCCTTCTTTGCAAAAATCAGTCGCGAATCAAAGAGTATCCTCAAAGCAAAGCTTCCTCCCTTTCATTCGCATCGCAAAACTAAAACCCGAGAGTCGACGACTTGATACGCCGCCTCTCGTCCGAGAAGGTAAATTCAATCCTCTTAACATTTTGTCGCTCAATTCATGCTGCGGTTCCGTATACGTGTTTGTGTTCTCTTGGTAAATGGTGCTTATCTTAATCTAGACGCCGTCAAATCTACAAGTGATGTATTGTGTGTCGATGGAGTAATTATGTGTTGTTATGAACCGCTTGAACTCGCTTGAATGTCAAGAACATGTTTATTTGCCTAAGGATTATGTTTAGTTGATCAATGTCCCGTATTGCTTGTTATATCACCTAGTAATAGATTAGGCCCGTAAATAACTTAAATGTGTTGGTATTGTCTCATATTTGTTGAGGTGTTAAATTATTTCAAGGATGTTTCCTTACCTTCACGTTACGCAAAAGAAAATTTGAAATTGTCAAATCTCCTATCGCTTTACCCATATCAACGAATGACCACATTTGTCCTCTTCTTTCCAATAATGTCATCGCTAGATTACCCCTCGTGTCCGTATGTTTTAAATTTAGTTACGCTGTACTTTATTTGAATACATTATTTGCATTTAGTTTCTTCTATGTCTTATGAGCTAACTTCGTGTCACGAGTTCCTAGTAAACGACTATTTGCACTACCCATGTATCCCGTAGCCACCGCCTATTTGTGAGTCTTGTTTATCGATATGAAATACACGTAACGCTTAACTCATAATTGTATTACTCTAAAAGGAAATTACTAAGAGAGTATGCAACAAGGTCCACGACCCTTTATCCCTCGATACGTGAAACTCTTTTTTTTTTTTTTTTTTTTTTTTTTTGTTAACTTGCCCATTGTCAACAAATGCAGCCCTAGTCGTAATTGGTCCAAACTAGTTTGCCCCGATCATGATTCCTTCCTCTTCTGCTTTGTTTGTCTCGCCTACTACTAGTCTTAATAAGGAAAATAAAGCCTAACCGAGTTACTTAATAGGTCAAGCATGAAAGGCTAAAGGTAGAATAACTAGCACAATGCCCCCTAGATCTCACACACCACTTGATTCAAATTCATCGAAACTATACGTGTTTCATTGTCCTATTTGCCTCCGTAATCCCATCTATGTCGCTTCATCGAATCCGAAGCTTTAAAGGGTCGATTATATGTCGCTTTGTCGATAGGTTTAGTTTCGATTCACGAGTGTCTAAAAGCGAAATTAAGGACTGAGGCCTGCATTTACCCCATTTTGTCATGATGCCTCGAGTTAAAATAAAGATGTGAAGATATATATAAGCCACATATCCAAAGATATCGCATATATATGTTCAATATATCATGTGTATCATATCAGATGGTCTTTCGGGCTTGTCTTTTCTTTAGTCTTCCTCAAATCATCTCTGTATTAATTGTTCCTTAAGGCCCAATCATGAAAGTTGTTCGACCGAAGTTCAGTGGCCCATCATTTTTTTTTCTTTAAAAAAATAGTAACAATAAGTGAATCAGAGTTTGAAATCCCTTCGGCCTGCTTTGTGTTACTTATCCGTGAACCTCTATTTGTTCCCCTTGTCTCTATACTATCGAAGTTCGCCAAACCTACGGACTTACTCTTCATTTATAATGGTTACCTACGATTACATCAATATGTTTAAATATAAGTTTATATGTGATGTATTCATTTTGATAGAATTTGGACATATACTAATCCTTATCTTTTTTACATGAAATGCATCGGAGCAAAAAGGAGTCTCACGGCAGACTCATCTTGAGCTACTTCAAATGAAGGCCTGCATTTATGTACATCCACCTCATAGGAAAATTCCCAAACCGCGGCGAAAGGACATCGTCATTATTCGAGTCATCCTTTAATTTATATCCTTTCCCCATTTATTTGTTGTAATTATTTGCCTAACATTTACCCTTAACATTAATATATATTTAGAATAGTTTGAGCTTGGTCGCCTCTAAGTAAACCATTATTAGCCTAAGTTATAATTAAATCATTTGCTTGCATAATGTTAAGTCATGTAACTAAGACATTATTTCCTACCTAATTCCTAACCCAAAGAAATTAATTTTCTCATAAACTCTTTTACTAATATTATATAAATAATTTATCGTTTTCTTATTTAAGCACTTTATATATCATGTCATATATATATTAGCCAAAAATTAAATTTTGCAAATACGTGTGTACTTTTCTAATAAATCAATCTTATATTTTTATAAACCATGCCATGCTACCTTATGTTATTCAATGTGTCTTTTTCATGAAAATCAATTCTCGCATTATTCCTTTTTTTTCATACTATGCTTTTATGGCAGTGAATATGTATTTTAAATAATGTCTACTTCTACCCAAAAATGTTACACCCCGTAATTTCAGGACATGCCTTAAGAACGTAAGTAAGAACTCACAAATGTTAAGGATTTGAGGCTTGTAAAAATTTATCGGAAATTATGGAATTGTCGGAAAATGTACTATGGTAACGAATGGGGCGACACGTGTCACCCCTTAGATATGCTCGACGAAATGGCATGGCCATTATGGTCATTTCCTCAAGTCTTCTAAGGCTAAAGTCTTGCAAGTGTAGAAGATGACAAACTTGACTAAGTCAATTAGTCAATAAGTCTTGACTTGACAAGAGCTTATCCAAGCCTCACATTTTGATGCATCTTAACCCTCCATGACCATTTATATTATACTAGTAGCAAGAGAGGACATTACAATTAGAAAATTTTACACAAAAATTGAAGACCACACAAGGAAGGCTCTGTTTCACAAAGAGAAAAAGAAAAATTTCATTTCTTGTCCATTTGTTTCCACACTTTAAACCAAGGTTCTTATGTGTATTATAAGCATATCTCAATAGAAAATCTTGGAAAAGATTGTTTTCTGTTAGTCGCAAACTAAAACCTAAAGGGTTTTTCTAGGTTTTGTTTGGAAATTTGAAGGTTAATTGCGGTGTTGTTCTGGGGTCTCAACAAGCGATTGGAAGTGGCTTCGAGAGGTTCTGTATACTACGAGCGATTTCTGATCGACTCGATTAGGTCTCTTGAGGTATAATCTTGTTTTTTGAAAGTATTACAAGAATAGCTAGTTTATTATTGTTAGCTTGCATGTTACTAGCATGAAGTTGTTATATTGAAGTTATAATAATAATGGATTGATCATAGCCTTGGAAAGTCAAACGTAAAATAAGCCATGACTAAGTCAATTACAATTTAATCGTTGTTAGAACCGTCGCATGTCATTGACTTAAGGATTATGGTTATAATAATCAAACGCGACTTGTTATCATGTTATGCTACAAATTTGGGTTGGAATATAAATTGTGAGCCAATTGGGGGTTTAGTTAGTCATTTGCATCAACTACCCGCTATATAAATTGTGAGCCAATTGGGGTCATTTAGTTAGTCATTTGCATCAACTACCGCTATATTGATCGTGAGCCAATTGGGGCTGTTTAGTTAGTCATTTGCATCGATTATCTTTTATATTGTTGCGAGCCAATCGGGCTGTTTGGTTATTGTATTTCCGGCCTTGAAAGAGGTGGCAAAGTGAGTAAATACAAAGGAGGTGCTGTCCGATTTTCCGTAGAATATAGGGACTTAACACTTATGATATTCTACGATTGAAGTAAGGCCTAAATAGATGTATTATGAACCTTATAGGTTGACATACTACGGGCGGGACTTTGTACTTGGCAAGTGGTTTGACCCGGCGAGGTATGTAGAACTTTTCCTATCGTTGAGCATGACTAGTTTCACGTATATAGTACGGTAGACGTACAAGACTTTGGCATACTCTACTTGTTTTACGAAATGCCAAGTCGGGTGAGTTAGGAGATTTAACTCACTTCTTTGAGAATATTAAAGATGTCTTAAGTCTTGTTAAAGATAAGGGGGCTTGAAGAATTTTAAAGTATGTAATACTTGTGTCGCTTTAAAACGATAAGTCCTCGATAGAAATTGTACACGATTAAGGCATGTGAATATAACGACTTTATGAGTTGGTTATATTGACTTTATGGAAAGATAAATGACTTGATTTAATGGAAGGCACTGATTTTAAGGCATCAATTGCCTAAGGTTTTATAAGACACGAGTCACTTGATTTGAAGCCATATTTTATTTCTAAAAGTATTGGACTTGTCTTGAAAAGAAATTGTCACTGATACTACGCTTATTAGTATCTTGGAAGTTTTATAATGAAACGAGTCATTTTAAAAGCATAGAAGCACGTAGTACTGGGTTAAATTCCTGATTTTCATAAAGACATGTTAGTGCCTTAAGTAAACTAAAATGAGAGTGTATATGAACAAGAATAGTAAGGTTAGGGGATTTCTTAACTTGCTTATATGTTGTATGATGTCGATAGAGCTTATGTTATGTGTGATAGCCGTATTTGGGCTAGTGATATATTATTCGCCATGGGTCATTCTCGATTGTGGCATTGTATATTTCCGGATTTGCTAACCACGATGCGAGGAATACCTCACGCGAGTCCGTAGGCGGCTTACGCGGTGAAATAGTCCCACGCGCGGTCCACTTACGCGAGGAATACCTCACGCGAGTCCGTAAGGGCTTACGCGGTGAAATAGTCCCACGCGAGGAATACTCACGCAGTCCACCGACCTACGCGTGAAATAGTCCTGCGAGTAGGATTCCAATCCTATTTTTTTTTGTAAGTATACACCTATTTATACTCTCATTATTAGTAAGGCACCGCATCGTAATTTTGTCATCATACATGCCTCCCGCTTTCTTTAAACTTATGTTGTAATTACGCATTTTCCGCTTTACATACTTAGTACATATTGTGATCGACCCCTTCCTGGGCCGCGCTCACGCCGCAGAGTGGTAAGGTGCGGATCCACACTCTGTGATCACTTACCGGACGCCTAAGCTCCATTCTCCGAGGCTTGTCTTTCTTTGGTATAGTTTTTCCTCGATGTTGTAGATTATGTACATTCGTGGTATGGCGCCCCGTCCCGCCACGCTTGTTATTCCTAGAGGTCCGTATGCACATACGTGGTCACGTAAGAATCGAGTTGTAAAGTTGCACTTTGACTTTGTTTATATTATGGAAGGCGCCCCATCGGCCAGCCCGTGTTGTATATTATTTACACTTGTGTTCATGTTGTGTATGTTCCGCCGCTATTCTCTCGACGATACCGAACGGGTGCCTGTAGGGCACCGCCGCGCCCGGTCGGGTCGTGACAAAGTGGTATCGAGCGCTTAGTCCTCTGAAAGTGTCTACGCATGTTCAGTAGTCTTGATTATCGCTGTCAGGCACCACATCTATAATCGTGAGGTCGCAGACATTTAGGATTGGTTTCCATTCTTCTCTCCGAGATCGCATTAGAGCCGCCTTATTAGGTTGAATCCTCTCCGACTCTTCTTATGAAACAATGCGCCTCCACTGAGCTACCAGGCCTGAATAAGGCAAAGCAGGGTCGCCAGCACTCGTAGGTCACACGGCTCGTGCACGACTATGCCCGAGGCAGTAGCGGTCGCTGAGTTCAGCCACGCCGGCAGTTGTTAGAGAGCCGAGAGCGGCAGAGCTCCAGAGGTTCCTGCACTGCACCTTCCAGCCTCTCACCACCACGAGCATAGAGACTACGGGAGCAGATTCGGCTATTGACTAGTATAGTAGCCTGGCAACACGACAGGTGAGCAGTGCACCACCCTGTGAGCCGATGGCTTATGGATTAGGATTTTCCGGGATGTAATCCACCGAGTTTTATGGTTCAAGGTCTGACGAGGATCCGCAGGAGTTCGCTCGATACAATGACCATGCAGTTCTTAGGGCTTCAGAGACAGAGTCGCTACACTAGCCTCTTATCGGCTGCGCGATATCGTTGAACCGGTTTGAGTCGTGGTTGCTTTGAGAGGTGATGATGCTCTTCCACTGTTTGGGAGGAGTTTACAGAGGCCTTTATGGATCACTTTTTGCCTCCGAGACGGTGAGGCCCGAGTAGACAGATTTTTGACTCTTGCAGAATCCGAGGACTGCAGTGAGTACACTGAGTTTGACTCTGGCTGCATGCACGCACTATCAGAATGAGCACGGCGGATAGAGTGCATCGCATGTGACGGGTTAGACATATATGATCACAAAGATGCTTGGGGTGGCTCTTCACCGGACGGATATCATAGACGCAGCCTATGCATGCGTGGATCGAGGATAGAGAAAGGGAGGACCAGATTGACTCAGGGCAGCCCAAGAGGCTGTGACATCGTGGTCTCGTGGCGCTTCGAGGCGACAAATTTCTGAAGCAGACTGGTCCACTTTCCACCAAAGACAGAGTGCTCCGTCACGGCCGCGCGAGGTCCGATCGCCAGGTCACCAGAGCAGGTCGTGGCCCAGTGTCTTCAGGATTTCAGAGAGGCAGAGATTCTCGCCGATCGAGACCACCCACACCTCGGTGTGCTCGATGCGGTAGATCTCACCAGCGAGTGTCGTGGTTCCCGCAGTGGTTGTTACGGCCACCGGGCCACTTAAGAGGGATTGTCCGCTTCAGAGGCGCGATGGTGGTACAAAGACACCGACGGATCGCTTGTCGGGTCTTCTTCTCCTTCGTGGTTGGGCGCCGAGGCGTGGTACTCACGACAGCAGCCGCGCAGAGGTCGAGTGGTGGTTCTAGTTCTAGCGGTCCTCGAACCGCATATACTTTCTAGCCACCGCCAGATCGTGAGGCTTCCCGACGTCGCATGTACATTATCGATTTCAGTCGTGATGTTTATGCATTGATAGATCCGTGTTCTACCTTGTCCTATGTGTCCTCTTATCATGGGTAGAACCTGGATAGAGCCGGTCGACAGAGCCGCTTGAGGTAGCTACGCCAGCCGGGTGATTCTGTTAGCCGAATGGTGTATAGAGGTTGTCCCAGATTTATTTACGCCGTCGACCATGCACTTGATAGAGCCGAGATGACGATTTTGATGTCATTACGGGTACGGACTGTCGCCTCTTGTTATGCCAACGCTGACCGTAGGTCGCTGGTTAGGTTCCGCTTGGCGAGCCGCTTATCGAGCGGAGAGGCAACACAACGCCGCCGGCGGGTAGGTTTATTTCTACCTCAAGGCTAGGAAGATGGTGCGCATGGTTACATCTATCATCCGTTCGTATTTGATACAGAGGCCGGCGCCGCTTCTTCACCAAGATCGCGGTTAGGAGTTTCCGACGTGTTCCTGTGACGATCTTCCGGTATCCTCCCGAGAGGAGATCGAGTTTTGTATTGACACGCTGCCGCACACTCGACCTATTTCCATTCCGCCATACAGACGGCACTCGCGAGTCGAGGAGTCAAGGACCACCAAGGATTCCGGAGAAAGGCTTTATCGCCTAGTGTATCTCCGGGAGCGCCAGATTGTTTGTAAAGAAGATGACGGACGTCGCAGATGCTGTTGACTACAGTGCAACAATAAGGTAACCATTAAGAATAGGTACCCTCCCGTGATTGATGATTTGTTTGACCACTGCAGTGGTGCGAGGTGTTTTCAAAAATAGACCCGCGGTCCGTTATCATCGTTCGAGTTCGAGAGGCGATATCCCAAAGATCGCATTCAGACCCTGCATGGGCACTATGAGTTCGTGGTTATGTCTTTCGGTTTGACCAACGCCCGGCAGTATTCATGGATTTGATGAACCGTGTTCAAGCCATTTTTGGATACATTTGTGATAGTATTCATCGATGACATCCCGTTTATTCGCGACAGAGTGAGTACGCAGATCACTCGGCGATCAGATTGGATTCTCCGAGCCAGCTTATTCGCCAAGTTCTCCAAGTGTGAGTTTTGCTGGCCTCGGCATTCCCGGGCATATTATCGATGGTGTTCGTAGATACTGCAAAGATCGAGGCAAGTCTTGGCCGAGACCTACTACTCCGACCGAGGTGCGCAGCTTAGGATCGGCAGTTATTATCGCAGTTTGTGGAGCGCTTGTTTCGATTTCAAAGACCGCTGACTAGGTCGACTCGTGGCGCACCAAGTTCCGCCGACGCAGGCTTGGTAGCGGTTTCCAATACGAAAGAAAGGTTGACTACGCCCAGCCTTACTCTTCCGAGGGGTTAGACGGGTACGTGATCTATCGCGATGCCTCTGCATCGCCAGGCGTGTTCTGACGCAAAGACGGCAAGTTATAGCCTATGCTTCCCAAGAAGCTACTAAGCACGAGAGGAATTACCCTACCCATGACTTAGAGTCGGCCGCGTTATTCATGCCTCAAGATTTGGAGACACTATTTGTACGGGTTCATGTGGATATTTATACAGCACCACAAGAGCCTCCAGATATCTTCAGCAGTGAGCCGAATTTGAGACAGAGACGTGGTTAGAGTTGCCGAAAGATTATGATGTTGATATTCTATACCATCCGGGAAAGCCAACGAGTTGCCGATGCCAGTCGTAGATCGATGGGAGCCTATCGAGGTACAAACGCAGAGACAGTGATACGGTCCGCCGATCCACCGCCAGCGAGCCTCGTTCGATTGATCGATACCGACGATAGCGAGTACGGTTCGCGAGGTTGCCGAGTCTTCCATCATTGACGAAAGATGCGATACTGAGGACCCAGTGTTGGTACGTATCGTAGACGCAGCCTTCTGGGAGGAGAAGAGTCTATTCGAGGTAGCCATGGGTGCCGAGATTTGAGGGCCGGCCAGGTGTTCCCGATGGGCGTGGCTCCGACAAGAGATTCTCGGGGAGGCACACAAAGGCTCGTTATTCTATTCATCCGGTCACCAAGATGTACCACGACCTCGACGTTTGTATCAGTGGACGGCCCAAGAGGACGTGGCAGTTTTGTTGCACGCTGTCCTAATCGCAACAGTCAAGGTCGAGCACCAGAGGCCCGCGGGTTTATTGCACTATCGAGATTCCGACTGGAAGTGGAGATGATCAACATGGACTTTGTTACGTGATTACCTCGCACTCATAGGTCGCGACTCCATTTGAGTTATTGCTGACAGTCGACGAAATCAGCCCATTTCCTTCCAAATGACGACGCCACCGAGGACTATGCCGATTGTACATCCGAGAGATAGCGAGGTCGCACGGTGTTCCTGTCGATTATATCCGATAGGGGAGCCTGGCACGCTAACTTCGAGGTCTTTCCGTGGCGGTTTAGGGACACAGTGAGTCTCAAAGACAAAGATTTCACCTCAGATCGACGGCAGCAGAGCGCACTATCCGCATACACTCGAGGATATGCCGCGAGCCCGCGTGATTGATTTCGTAGCCGGGAGGATCATTTGCCTCGTGGAGTTTGCTTATAATAACAAATACCATTCCAAGATACGACGGCGCCATACGAGGCTTTATACGGGCGAACGCAGTCGATCGGCTGGTTCGACGTGGGCGAGGTACGCTTAGTTGGCCTGCATTTGGTGCAGGCCGTGGATAAGCGAAGCTTATCCAGAGAGACCATAGCGTACCTCAGTCGGCAGGTCATACGCGATAATCGCGACGTGATTTGGAGTTTCGTGCAGACGATTGGGTCTTCACGCCACCCACGGCGGTGTGATGAGATTCGTAAGAAGGGGAAACTCACCAAGGTACATTGGGCCCTACCAGATCGTCCGCAGAGGGACAAAGTTGCTTACGAGTTGGATCCGCCATCGAGTTAGAGGCGTACATCCGGCCTTCCATGTTTCTATGTCATGGAAGGTGTCGTGATCCAAATGAGAGTTTTCCTACTAGTGAGGTCCAGTGACAGAGGGGTTATCGATTTATGAGAGTCCCATAGCGATACTCGATCGCCAGTCGCGATCGCGACCAAGGATTTAGCTTCCACAAAGTCCCGTGGAGAAATGATAACCGGATGAGATGACTGGGGAAGCGGAGGAGATATTGAGGAGGTATCCTCACTTATTTCCTATACCTTCGTGTATTTCATTTTCCACCGTCGTGTTAATTGAAGCGCTTTCGCTTAAATGCTTTTAAGTGGCCATGAGTGGTATTTTTGGTACGTCGGGTTGTGGAAAGGAAACTATGTCGTTAATTTAGTTCGACTTCGAAAGAACATTCGGGACGAATGTTTAAGAATGTTACACTCGTAATTTCGTGATACGCCAAGAACGTAAGTAAGAACTCACAAACGTTAAGGATTCGAGGCTTGTAAAAATTTATCTGAAATTATGGAATTGTCGAAAATGTACTATGGTAACGAATGGAGGCGACACGCGTCACCCCCTTAGATATGCTTCGACGAAATGGCATGGCCATTATGGTCATTTCCTCAAGTCTTCTAAGGCTAAAGTCTGCAAGTGTGTAGCATGACAAACTTGACCAAGTCAATTAGTCAATAAGTCTCGACTTGCAAGAGCTTATCCAAGCCTCACATTTGACGATCTTAACCCTCCACGACCCTTTATATTATACTAGTAGCAAGAGAGGACATTACACTTAGAAAATTTTACACAAAATTCAAGACCACACAAGGAAGTGCTCTTGTTTCACAAAGAGAAAAAGAAAAAATTTCATTTGTCCATTTGTTTCACACTTTAAACCAAGGTTCTTATGTGTATTATAAGCATATCTCAATAGAAAAATCTTGGAAAAAGATTGTTTTGGTTAGTCGCAAACGAAAACCTAAAGCGGTTTTTCTAGGTTTTGTTTGGAAATTTGAAGGTTAATTGGTGGTGTTGTTCTATGGTCTCAATGCGGATTGAAGTGGCTCGAGAGGTTCTAGAATACTACGGAGCGATTTCTGATCGACTTGGATTAGGTCTCTTTGAGGTATAATCTTGTTTTGAAAGATTACAAGAATAGCTAGTTTATCATTGTTACTTTGCATGTTACTAGCATGAAGTTGTTATATCAAGTTATACGAATAATGGATTGATCATAGCCTGGAAAGCCAAACGAAAATAAGCCATGACTAAGTTGAATTACAATTTAATCGCTGTTAGAACCGCCGCATGTCATCGACTTAAGGATTACGGTTATAATAATCAAATGCGACTTGTTATCATGTTATGCTACAAATTTGGGTTGGAATATAAATTGTGAGCCAATTGGGGCTGTTTAGTTAGTCATTTGCATTGAACTACCGCTATATAAATTGTGGAGCCAATTGGGGTCATTTAGTTAGTCATTTGCATCAACTACCCGCTATATTGATCGAGCCAATCGGGGCTGTTTAGTTAGTCATTTGCATCGGATTATCTTTTATATTGCTGTGAGCCAATCGGGGCTGTTTGGTTATTGTATCTACTGAAAGAGGTGCAAAGTGAGTAAATACAGCGAGGCGCCCCGATTTTCCGTAGAATACAGGGACTTAACACTTATGATATTGCACGATTGAAGTAAGGCCTAAATAGATGTATTATGAACCTTATAGTTGACATACTACGGCGGACTTTGTACTGCAAGTGGTTTGACCCGGCGAGGTATGTAGAACTTTTCCTATCGCTGAGCATGACTAGTTTCACGATATAGTACTAGAGACGACAAGACTTCGGCATACTTACTTGTTTTACTTAAATGCCAAGTCGGGTAGCAGAGATTTAACTCACTTCTTTGAGAATATTAAAGCATGCCTTAAGTCTTGTTAAAGATAAGGGGCTTCAAGAATTTTAAAGATGTAATACTTGTCGCTTTTAAAACGTATAAGTCCTCGATAGAAATTGTACATGATTAAGTGCATGTGAATATAACGACTTTATGTGGAGTTGGTTAAATTGACTTTATGGAAAGATAACTGACTTGATTTAATGGAAGGCAATTCGATTTTAAGGCATCAATTGCCTAAGGTTTTATAAGACACGAGTCACTTGATTTAGAAGCCATATTTTATTTCTAAAAGTATCATGGACTTGTCTTGAAAAGAAATTGTCACTGATACTACTATTAGTATCTTGGAAGTTTTATAATGAAACGAGTCATTTTAAAAGCATAGAAGCACGAGTACTTTGGGTTAAATTCCTGATTTTCATAAAGATATGTTAGTGCCTTAAGTAAACTAAAATGAGAGTGTATACGAACAAGAATAGTAAGTTGGTGATTTCTTAACTTGCTTATATGTTGTATGATGTCGATAGAGCTTATGTTATGCGTGATAGCCGATTTGGGCTAGTGATATATTATTCGTCATGGTCATTCCCGATTGTGGCATTGTATATTTCCGTGATTTGCTAACCACGACGCGGCGAATACCACGCGAGTCCGTATGGGCTTACGCGGTGAAATAGTCCCACGCGCGGTCCAAATATGCGAGGAATACCTCACGCGAGTCCGTAGGCTTACGCGGTGAAATAGTCCCATGCGAGGAATACCTCACGCAGTCCACCGACCTACGCGTGAAATAGTCCAGTGAGTAGGATTCCAATCCTATTTTTTTGTCGTAAGTATACACCTATTTATACTCTCATTATTAGTAAGGCAATCGCATCGTAATTTTGTCATCATACACGCCTCCCGCTTTCTTAAACTTATGTTGTAATTACAAAGATTTTCCAGCTTTACATACTTAGTACATATCGCGTAATCGACCCCTTCCTCGGGCCATGCTCACGCCGCAGAGTGGTAAGGCGCTATGGATCCACACTCTAGATCACTTACGACGCCTAAGCTCCATTCTCCGGAGGCTTGTCTTTCTTTTGGTATAGTTTTTCCCTGATGTTGTAGATTATGTACATTCAGGGGTATGGCGGGGCCCTGTCCCGCCACAGTTGTTATTCCTAGAGGTCTGTATGCACATATGTGGTCGGGCAGAAGAATCGAGTCAGAAGCTGCACTTTGACTTTGTTTATATTATGGAAGGCCCTTATCTGCTAGCCTGTGTTGTATATTATTTACACTTGTGTTCATGTTGTGTATGTTCCACGCTATTCTCCTCGACGATACTGAACTGGGTGCCCGTGTAGGCACCACATGCCCTGGCCTGGTCGTGACAAAAAATTAACTTATATCTATTCTTATAGAATAAGTCTTATAAGTCCTTTATGTTATCAAAATACACTTTATATACCTGCAAATATCTTTTACTTAGAATATTTTCAAAACATGCATTTCTTTAACATAATAATTAACCCTAGGTTTGAACGGACAACCGCAAGTTACGGATCCTTTAGTGCCTAACCCTTCCCTTTAGGATAATAGTAGAACCCTTACCTAATCTCATTAAGTTTAGCATCATTAAACGGAGTTAATGTTTACTTTAAACTAGTTAACATTTAGGTGTCCTAATTCACCCAAAATAATTAGGTGGCGACTCCAACCCTTAGCATTCTAGTACTTTTTAAGCACCCTTTAACATTTAACACCCCTTTAACATTCAACACTTTTATTTTATTTTCTAACATTTTATTTAAGCAGGTTCGATTTAGAAAGTCGCTACGTAAAAAGGGCGCGATGTAACGGCGACTACTGGGATTTTAGGTTCTAACCACAATGCATCTAGGGCTATTATTTGGCAATTATTTTGCATTTAATTTTTGTGTATTGTATTTTGTTTATTTTTACTACTTGCTTTATCGCTTCTAAACCGCATTCCGCTCATATTTCTTCCATTCGAAAATTCACACAAATCACACACTCACGCTACCGGTGTGCTCACAAGACCCGCAAATTTCTTTCAAGAAATATCCAAATTTTAGGAGAGTCACGCCGCATGAGTTAGATCGGTTCGTCTGATCACCGCAGAGCCTTCTCACTCGAGTTGTCCGCCGAACTCAAGGCCCGTAAAAGCCAAATCTTAAAACTTAAGATAGAGCTATACCACCTTTATTTTAGGGCATACATGCATTTACCTTAGGTGGTCTGGTCCTCGCATCAACACCACAATTAGGAAGACACCAAACTTGTCGACGGTTTCTCAACCCAACGACTCAACCAAAGATATTACGCAGTAGCGGGCAATGACAGATAAATCCAAACCCAATCACATGCTGAAATTGGGAAAAGTGCACCGCCATTTGGTCGCCATTTCCAACAAAGGCATTATAGTTGACGACTTGGACAACCGCCATAATCTCGCATGAGTGACGCTTAGGCTTACCGCATAAAGACGTCCCCGCATGTTAGGAAACGCTTCAATATGCATGCGCAATATATCCGCTAGATACCGCAAATTACGTGCTTTATGCTAACACCGCTTGTTGCATTTTTAGAAAGATTTATCATCTCCCCAAAGGTCGATTTGTATTTGACTAAGCAACGACATAGCAAAGAATATTTCGCAAGATCAAAGGCACGACTCCAACCATACGATCGATTCGCGGCATTTGAGCGAACGAGCCTAACTCGCCTTCGTTCCTATAGGCAAAGCAGGGTCTCGTAAAAGAAGAGCAGCATTTACACCTTCTCAAAATCGACAATGTAGGAAACTGCATATGGCCGCAAATCCAAGCACTGCACGCAGATGTCGGTGGACAAGGCTAAGTCAAATACAAATCGACCCCCAAAACTCACAAAATTTTCGAGCGCATGTCTTTTCATATTAATGTATAAAGAAATGCAATAGCCGAAGCAGAAAATACGGCAAGGAGTTTATTCGCAAGAAGAAACAGCAGAGGCAGAAGATATGAAAAAAAAAAAATCTCTCAAAATTCAAAGTCCGCATCAGAAGCAGCAGCAGCAGAAAGGGCGCGTAACGGCGACATCTCAAGATTCATTCATGACGATCTACATCTCGACCCATAAAATTGCACTTCTTATATACATTTATCATTTCGTTTAAACAGGTATACACTAACGTTTTTTCTCAAGCTTAGTTCGCAGGAGCATTTATTCTACAAGAGCAGCAAAGAATACGCCCAGCAACGACGCATGAGCATCAGGTCCGTGTAACGACACCATCAAGATCGCGCCTCACGCAACGACGCCAAGAAGAATACGCCCGTGCAACGACGCATGAGCATCAGGTCCGTGCAACGACACCATCGCGATTGCGCGCTACGCAACGACGCCAAGAAGAACACGCCCAGTAACGACAAGTATCGCGATTGCGTCCAAGCAACGACACCATCAAGATTGCGCTTCACGCAACGACGCCAAAGAACACGCCCAGTAACGACGTTATCCGCATTATGTCCAGGCAACGACATCATCAGCATTGCGTCTACGCAACGACGCCAAAGAAGAACACGCCCAGCAACGACGCGACGCGATTATGTCAAGGCAACGACATCATCAAGACGCGCTTACGCAACGACGCCAAAGAAGAACACGCCCAGTGCAACGACGCGCGATTGCGTCCAAGCAACGACACCATCAAGATTGCTTCACGCAACGACGCCAAAGAAGAACACGCCCAGTAACGACGCACGCGATTATGTCAAGGCAACGACATCATCGATTGCGCCTACGCAACGACGCCAAAGAACACGCCCAGCAACGACGCGCGATTATGTCAAGGCAACGACATCAAGATTGCCTACGCAACGACGCCAAAGAAGAACACGCCCAGCAACGACGCACGCGATTATGTCAAGGCAACGACATCATCGCGATCGCGCCTACGCAACGACGCCAACAAAGAATACGCCCAGTGCAACGACGCATGAGCATCAGGTCCAGCAACGACACCATCAAGATTGCGCTTCACGCAACGACGCCAAAGAAGAACACGCCCAGTGCAACGACATTATCGCGATTGCGGTCCAAGCAACGACACCATCAAGATTGCGCTCACGCAACGACGCCAAAGATCAACACGCCCGTGCAACGACGTTATCCGCATTATGTCCGTGCAACGACATCATCGCGATTGCTTACGCAACGACGCCAAGAATAACACGCCCAGTAACGACGCACGCGATTATGTCAAGGCAACGACATCATCGCGATTGCTTCACGCAACGACGCCAAAGAAGAACACGCCCGTGCAACGACGCACGCGATTGTGTCCAAGCAACGACACCATCAAGACGCGTTTACGCAACGACGCCAAAGAAGAACATCGCCCAGTAACGACGTTATCCGCATTATGTCCAGTAACGACATCATCAAGATTTGCTTCACGCAACGACGCCAGCAAAGAACACGCCCAGTGCAACGACGCGACGCGATTATGTCAAGGCAACGACATCATCGCGATTGCGCTCACGCAACGACGCCGCAAAGAACACGCCCAGCAACGACGCACGCGATTATGTCAAGGCAACGACATCATCGCGATTGCCTACGCAACGACGCCAAGAAGAACACGCCCAGACACGACGCACGCGATTATGTCAAGGCAACGACATCATCAAGATTGCGTTTACGCCACGACGCCAGAAGAACACGCCCAGCAACGACGCAACATTATGTCAAGGCAACGACATCATCGCGATTGCGCTTCACGCAACGACGCCAAAGAAGAACACGCCCAGTAACGACGCCATCAAGATTAAGGCCTACACAACGACGCCAAAGAAAGAACACGCCCAGCAACGACGCTATCGCGATTGCGTGTCAAGCAACGACACCATCAAGATTGCTTCACGCAACGACGCCGAAAGAACACGTCCAGGCAACAACGTTATCCGCTTTATGTCCAGGCAACGACATCATCAGCATTGCGTCTACGCAACCACGCCAAAGAAGAACACGCCCGTGCAACGACGCATCGCGATTATGTCAAGGCAACGACATCAAGATTGCGCCTACGCAACGACGCCAAAGAACACGCCCGTGCAACGACGCGCGATTGCGTCCAAGCAACGACACTATCGCGATTGCGTTCACGCAACGACGCCAAAGAAGAACACGCCCGTGCAACGACGCGACGCGATTATGTCAAGGCAACGACATCATCGCGATTGCGCTTACGCAACGACGCCAAAGAAGAACACGCCCGTGCAACGACGCGACGCGATTATGTCAAGGCAACGACATCATCGCGATCGCGCTCACGCAACGACGCCAGCAAAGAACACGCCCGTGCAACGACGCGATCGATTATGTCAAGGCAACGACATCGCGATCGCTGGCTACGCAACGACGCCAAAGAAGAATACGCCCGTGCAACGACGCATGAGCATCAGGTCCGTGCAACGACACCATCGCGATTGCCTCACGCAACGACGCCAAGATCAACACGCCCAGCAACGACGCGACAAGATTGCGTCCAAGCAACGACACCATCGCGATTGGCGTTTACGCAACGACGCCAAAGAAGAACACGCCCGTGCAACGACGCTATCAGCATTATGTCAAGGCAACGACATCATCGCGATTGCGCCTCACGCAACGACGCCAAAGAAAGAACACGCCCGTGCAACGACGCGACGCGATTATGTCAAGGCAACGACATCATCGCGATTATGCCTACGCAACGACGCCAAAGAAGAACACGCCCAGTAACGACGTTATCGATTGCGTCCAAGCAACGACACTATCAAGATTGCGTCACGCAACGACGCCAAAGAAGAACATCGCCCGTGCAACGACGTTATCCGCATTATGTCCAGTAACGACATCATCAAGATTACGCTTACGCAACGACGCCAAAGAAGAACACGCCCAGTGCAACGACGCGATCGCGATTATGTCAAGGCAACGACATCATCGCGATTAGGCTCACGCAACGACGCCAAAGAAGAACACGCCCAGTGCAACGACGCGACGCGATTATGTCAAGGCAACGACATCATCGCGATGCGCTCACGCAACGACGCCAAAGAAGAACATCGCCCGTGCAACGACGCGATCGATTATGTCCAGGCAACGACATCATCAGCATTGCGTCTACGCAACGACGCCAGCAGCAACACGTCCAGGCAACGACGTGATCAACATTATGTCCAGGCAACGACATCATCAGCATTGCGTCTACGCAACGACGCCGAAGCAAAGACGCCCGTGCAACGACGTTATCAAGACAAAGAAAGTCCAAACGACGCCATCATCAAAGATATCACATCCGCACAGGACGCATTTTCTCGTTCTCAAAATTGAATTTCTCTCATTCATGCTTTATTCGCCTTAGCGCTTATGCACTAACTCTTTCTCGAAATGTAGTCTACAGTACATTTGCAAAGAAGAACGACATATCCGCTCACAATCGCAACACGCCTGCGTGCAAGGTCGAAAATCACAAAGATTTGCAAAGATCGCATCAACACAAGCAGGGCAATCGCAGCAAGGACAACGATCCGCATTCACAATCGCAACACGCCCGCAAGCGGCGAAATCACAACATTTGGCAAAGATCGCATCAACACAAAGCAGCATCATATTTTGCAGATAACCTTTTCTACTCACAGTTGCATTACTTTAAAATTATGCATCATCATTTTGCCTTAACGCATGCACTAACCGCTTGTTCAAGTCTTAGCACGCAGAGCAGGAGCACAACGTGGATTTTCTCTACAAATAACCGGCAACTGCCGGGCCAACCTTCAACGATCGCGTAGCGCCTGCCGCTTGGCCCACTCGCTTCCACACCACCATAACCCAAAGAAAGACAAGCCATAGCAAGACACCCCGTGTTCAAGCCGCTTATTTTCTTTTACTTTTTAGACCATAACCCAAAGGTCATCATAACTCGACATCGACAGCCTTTAAGTCCGCGTTAGCCCGCCTTTGTGTTTTGACCATGGTAACCCAGTGTCGTCATAACTCGACACTAGGACAACTGAGTCCGCGTTAGCCCGCCTTGGTGTTTCGACCATGGTAACCCAAAGGTCGCCATAACTCGACATCGACGCTTTTTGATTTTCGCCACCTTGTCTATCCGCTCAAAGATTTTTGCAATTCTGAAGATCGAGACAAAATTGGCTATGAGTCAACGTCTTTGTCCGAAGATTCTTCCATCATCTCCATACAAAGAGGGACATCTGTTGACACCCAATTTTGACCCTCCCGTCCAGCCATTAACTATAAAATTACACTAATTTCGTAAAATAATTTTTTAGGATTTTTATAATAAAATACAACAATAAAACATTAAATACAGGCATAAATAAATAATTTAATAATGGCATCGCGTCTTACGTAGAGTTTTAAACACTTAGAGTCTCTCGCCCGCATTAACTAACTTTAAGCTTTGTCGTAATTCTTAAATAATTAATAAATGCATAAAAATAAATAATTTAGCGATAACGTCGTAATCATTTGTAATTTAAAAATCAATTTTAATCTGATATATGCATTTAATAAATCGTGATTTATAAGGCTTTAAACAATTCTTAAATATCGTGATTTGCATTCTGTGATTTAAGTAATTTAATATAAACTCAATGCATTTTAATTTAACTTCGCAATAATGCACAATAATAAGATGTTAAATAATAGCGCCGCATTCTAAAGTATTAAACATTAATTAAATAGCACGTCCGTCTTTATTCTTTATAATAATTCAAACTCAAGCACTAATTAAATAACACGCCCGCATTTATTAGACTAATTTAACACCTAAATAATTAGACTAATGTAGCACCTAGATAATTATAATAAAGCATCTAATTAATTTAATCACATTTGTTAATTAATTAATTATAACACTAATACACTTAAACTCTACCCTTTACTGACTACCCAGCCCACTTAAATTACCCGTCGCCCCGGCCCAAATCCCGTCGACCCGGCCCCAATACCCGCAGGCCCCTATTTCCCTTATTTCCCTAAACCCACTGCAGCCCTTTGACATACCCATCGTCTCCCTCACAACAAACAGAACCTCTGAACTCACGCGAAACCCTAGCCTCTTCACCTCCCCATCGCAACACCAGCAGCCCCGAGATTCTCGCCGGAGAATCCGGGAGCCTTCCCTTACCCACGCACCCTAGCCAGCTCCTCTTTCCATAACCAAACGAATCTCTCCAAATCGTTTACCTTATCATATCAAGTACTAAATCGCACGAATCAAGCACCCTTCAAAGACGAATCAGAACCTTACCATAAGTCGTCCAGTACGAAATCTTGCCCTAATCGTGTCAATCACAACTTACCAATATTAGAACCTAGGGTTAGGCTATGTAAGCACATGCAATAGAACTCAGTCAGGGGATCGATTGAGAGGGGTCGAGCATGAGGAGTCAAGAGCAATCGTTTTCTTTACGCAGCGATTCATAACCTCGCGGCGATGTCGAACATCGAGGGCTCAGTTGGAGAAGACAGAGCATCGATTGAGGGCATAGACAGCAGCAGTCCGATAGAGCATAGTAGAATAGGAAGTTCGAACCCTTCTCTTTCAAATCCAGCCACAAATCAGCAAACAAACCTTGCCCTTCCATCCTCATCGCAAACCCAAAACCCGTCGAGTGGACCGGCGACTTGATACGCTGCCCCGGTTCGCTGCCCGGAGAAGGTAATAATCCACTCCTCCACGACTCGCTCATTATGTATTTTTGTGCGAATTTGTGTTAAAATGTGTTAGTTCATTCATGTGTTTGTGTTTGTTAGATGCTTAAGATGAGGTTTGGGGACTGATGTGGATAAGTCACGCACCATGCCTTTACGTATTTTGCTTGAATAATGTGGGATGAGCAAAATTCGGAATGTTACCAATAAGCTTGAATTGTGTTGTATGATCATCTGTGGTTTAAGTGTGTCTTGTTAGTGTGAATTTAGTTAATTAAGTATGACCATAATAAGTCGGGATATTGGGAGGGATTAGTTTGACATGTTAAAGTTGGTCGTAACCATTACTTGTTCAATATTTGGTTAAATAAAGGCTTGTTGTGTTTGTTTAGGACAGATTTTGCTCATATGCAAGCTATCTAGTTGACTTGAAATCTGGTTTGAGGCTTATTTAGCCATATGCAATCGGCCTATATGGTCTTATGTTTGTTTGGTATGAAATTGTAATAGATTTGGTTTAATCTAGGCTGCACAACTTAGGCAATATCCTAAATCCATAAGTTTAAGCTAATAAAGGATACTGGACCATCACTGGCTGCATCCCATTAGTTAGCACAGAGGAGGTATAAGTTAGTACTAATATAGTTCAAATCAAAATAAGTTTTGTTAAGACTTGTTGTTAGCATTCCATATTAGTTTGCAGACATGAATCTCAATGCCATGTATATTATCAAGCATCCTTCTCATTTTAGGAATCATGTCATATGTGTTTGAAGTTTGTCCACCTGATTTCCTACTCTTTTTTTGTTTCCCCCTGAATGCAAATCTGCCCCTTTTAACCTATATTCTGTTTACCTTGAGTTAAAGATGCAGTAAAGCATGTAAGGGTGTCCTCCCTTTTCTTTAGAGTAACTGAACAGAAGAATGTTAGTATTCAGTCACCATATGCCCCTGTTTTTGCTTCTTACTCTGGTTTCTACCTACTGCTTGCATCTGACTGGTTATTTAGAGCATATCCGAGCACTTGCTGCAGCAGGAATACTGGCTGCATCCTGTTAAAACTATATCTGGGGAGCTGCCTTCGTTTTTTTTCTTTTAAAACCTGAAAATCTCTTTGTTTGGGGCTGTTTCGTGGGTCTGCTGCTGTTTATCTACTGCCCAAGTGAAAATTATATCGAATCTCACGCGTAGTAGTTCTCTGTTTGCTCTTGGATAATTAAAGGACTTGTGTTAGTTTGCATTTTGAATATCTAGCATGTTCATACAACTCTAAGTACCCCTGCCTTGGCATCTGCAATTGTGAATTAGTATTAGGTGTGAAGTAAGCATACCTCTAAGTATATCGCACATATATATTCTGAATATCTTGCATATATATATATATATATATCAATCTCCGCATACATCTGTTTGAGCTTATATGGAAATCTGGCCTATTTGTATGGATTAATAAATATTTGGACAATTACTAATCCTTATCTTCCTTTGTTTTACATGGCACGCATTGGAGCAAAAAAAAGAAGAGTCTCATGGCGAGACTCATCGCGAGCTTATTCAAATGGCGACCCGCATCCGCATTCGCATTCCCGCTTCAGAAACTCCTAGAAAAACAAACAGGACTGAGTCATCCGCTCCAATCCCTTCATTCTCTTAACTTTCTCGTCTTATTTTTACGCCTTTATTTGTTTATTGTAATTTCATTATTTAATTTTGTAATTAATAGGAGAACTTCTAGCAATTAGGTCTTTAAATATATGAGACGGGAAGTAATTACATTTTAGAAACGCATTCTTCTTTATTTGCCTTTTAGGACTATTAAGCATGTTTAAAATCTGCAAAAATAAGTAATCTAACTTGCATCATAAAACCAACAATTTGTTAAAATCCATAAATGATTCTCTCTTAAACTCTCAAAATAGCATCTTAACATTTTATATAATATTACGCTGAGTTAAGCAAGATTAATTTAGCTAGTAGCATACCTAACTAAATAACCTTTGCATAAATACATAATTAGTCCATAAAGCACCTTCCTAGCATTCTTTAGCATTTTAGCATCCTTCTAGCACCTTTTTAAAGCACCCCTTCACATTTAACACTTCTTGCATTTTAGCACCTCTTTTAGCATTTTGCACTTTTAACACCCTTTATTTTTAGCACCCTTTACTTTTAAAGTTAATCCCTTAGCACCCTCTTAATATTTAGGCACCCTAGCACTACTTTGTTTACACTTAGCACTTTTAAATTGCTAGCACTTTTGTTAAGCGTCTTTAACATTTAATATTTTAGCACCTCTTAGCATTCTTTCGCATATAGCACCTTTTGCCCTTTTAGA
This sequence comes from Przewalskia tangutica, assembly GCA_029844215.1. Taxonomy (NCBI): domain Eukaryota; kingdom Viridiplantae; phylum Streptophyta; class Magnoliopsida; order Solanales; family Solanaceae; genus Przewalskia; species Przewalskia tangutica. The sequence continues at coordinate 97,522,326 of CM056738.1, read as the reverse complement.
CTTGAGCACCTTTAAACATTTTAACATTTTAGCATTTCCCAACATTTTACTAAGCAAGAAGAGCTTTATTTTGCATTTCTTAAATATAATAATTAACCCTAGGTTTGGCAGGATAACCGCAAGTTAGCGGATCTTAGAGGGTGCCTAACCCCTTCCCTCTAGATTAATAAAGAACCCTTACCCGGAATCTCATTAAGTTTAGCAGACCATTAAAATGGAGTTAATGTTTTACTTCAAACTAGTTAAACATTTAGGTGTCCTAATTCACCCAATTAATTAGGTGGCGACTCCGCGAACCCTTAGCATTCTAGCAACCCTTTGGCATTTTAGCACCCTTTTAAACTTTAGCATCTTTTGCAATTTAGCATCCTTTTAACATTTTTTTTAAAAAACCCTTTTAAACCTTTTAGCATTTTATTATTTATTTTCTAACATTTGCAGTTTTTAGCAGGGCTCGCTATTATTTAGAATGCCGCGGCCGAAAATGGGCGCGACAGTTGGGGGCGGTGGTGAGGGGTGGAGGGTTGTGGTGAGGGGTAGGGAGTGGGGGTTGGAATCAAATAGGGAAGAACAAAATAAATATCAGTAATTTAAAAAAAATGAAAAAAATTGTGAAAACTGCTCACGTAGTTAGACTAAAGACTAAGGTGGTGTTTGGCCAAGCTTCTGAAAGTGTTTCTGTTTCTCAGAAATACTTCTTTGGCCAAACACCCTCTTTCCAGAAGTAGAACATTTTTTCCAGAAGCCAAAAAGTGTTTCTAGAGAAACCCTTTTTGCTCATTCATTGAATTTTTTTTGGACACATTTACCATTTTCTTTTCACAAAATTTCTTTTAATCTCATATAATATTCCCATATAAAATAGAAATTTGGGAATATGGATAGGGTGGGGGTAGGGGATAGGGCAATGGGGTGGGGTAAGGGTAGGGTCGTGGCTACGCCCACCGATCGGACCCAGCGGATCGGGTGGTCGGTGGAGATGAGGCGAGGGTCTGGTCAGCGGGCAGGCGGGCCGGACTAGCGGACGATATCGTGTCCCGCTCTGCACCTGGTCCGACGGCAAGGCGGGCCTGGACGACCGGCCCGGGGTCAATGCTTTTTTTTAATTTTTCCACTAAATTACTAACAAAGTAACATTAACATATAGTCATGTAGTGATAGTCATAGACTCATATACTCATATTATACTATTATAGTATTATAGTATTTGTTACACCCCGTAAATTCAAGAAGATAAGATAAGAACATACCAAGGAATAAAAGATTTGAAAGTGGAAAGATAAGTGGGCAAACATGTGTTGGACGGATTTTGAGTCTACCTTGGAGTGTTGTACCCCAGTTGTTAAGAATTTCGAGGTGTTTAAAAAGCCTAGTGTGTAGTCCGTTAAATCTAGTTCCCAACGCAACAAACCGTTCGTCGATAGGACATCGGAGTCAAAAGATATGGAAGTTACAAGTTAGGTGCGCAGTCAGGCAAAACAGCAGTTCAGTACAGTACGCGGCGCCGAATCTGAGGCCGCAGCGCCGGTTGTATGGAGTCCGCGGGGTTGCAGCCGGCCCGAATGCAGGCCGCGCGGAATCTTGGAACTTTTCTCGGAAGTGGGCGCTGGATTTTTCGCGATAAAGGGCTGAAATCAGGGGATATTTTTTGAAAAGGGCCCATGGGAGGGTGACAAGTGTCCCTCCCATCCTTTTGACCAGATTAAGGTCCTATTTTAGGGCCAAGTCTTGGAAGACTTGGCCATTTCATCTCAAACCCTCCCAAGGAAATCCTCTCCCTTCTCTCTAGATTTTTGAAGAAACCTTGCCTTAGGAGAAATTGTTGGAGCGGCGGCAAGAAGGAAAAGTGTGGGTAAACTTGTGGGTAGCGCGGGTGGACGAGTTTGTGGAAGAAGTGGAAGAAAGGGGCTTTTGTGGGCTTCTCCAAAGGTAAAAGTTTCCCCTTCTCTTGGATATGAGTTAATACTTGTTTTAGTAGTTTAGAAATGAGCCTGAGGCTGTTATATTTGAATAGATTTGGATCTTGTTGTCTTGTTGAAACTGAAATGGGCATGTTAGCCTTAAGATAATAACTTCAATTTGGTTACTAATTGGGTAGTCACATGTTGTAAAGGGGGATTGTAGTTGTTGAAGATGTCTAGGGCTAGATATCATGTTAGACCTAAGAACTTGAATTGGAAAAGAGTTGAAAGGGGTTAGTATTGGTTATATTGTTGGCCAAGAATGACATGGAAATTATTGGTTTATTTTGTGTTGTTGTGGGGCGGAATTTTACACGTATTAGTAGGCGTGTAATCCCCTTGTATTTGCTGAATTAATTGAGCCTTAAATATGGCGTTGGTTATTGAATTCGGCCTTGAAAAAAGTGGCATAGTAAGTAGAAACAAAGGAAGTGCTGTCCAAATTTCCGTAGAATGTAGGGACCTTGCACTTAGTTTATTCTACGTTCGAAGCTAGAGATTGATAGACGTTTTATGACCCTTATAGGATTGAAGTACTACGAGTAGCATATTCTACTTAAGGGAGATAGTACTGTGGAGCATTTTGCTTATTGTCGACAATCGTCGCGAGGTATGTGATTCTTCCTATCCTCTTAAGCATGACTATTTGTAAAATATATAAATGCAAGACGTGTGTTAAAGGAATTTGATTTCCCTTGTTGTGCCTTGACTTGATATGAAGTGTAAAGGTCTTGATTGTTTGAAAAAGTAGGAAAATCTTATTCGTTAGTAATAAGTACTCGGTGGTTAAAGAGTAAGCCATCTTGGTCTCATAAGGGCTTATAGTTGTAATTGGTTGGTTTAAAACATAAAGTGTTATAACGGCTTTATGGGAAGTTTGTTATAACCACTTTATGTAGGTAAAAGAATGGTTTGTTGTTTTCAAAAGATAAGAGACTTGGCTTATAATTGTCCTAAATGGTGTTGAAAAGTGTGAAAGCTCATTCGTGAGAAATGAGTACTTGGTTTTTAAAAGAATAATGTTACATAAATTCCGGAAATGGGAATAAGAATCGAACAAGCCAATGCAGCGTTAATAAAGGAAATAGTAATGACAATTAATTACATTAAAACCAGTAGAAACCTCCATCTGCATAGAAGCTAAGATAAGACAAAATTGTATTACATTTCCTGCACCACGGTCATTTAATAAGAATTATTGTAATCAAGTTTTGATTTTTTCTTAAGAATTCCAAAGTAAGGAACTTGATTTCTAAAAGGAAAGAGACTGAAGAATTTGAAGTGTTTTGAAACATAAAGTGTTATAATAGCTTTATGGGAAGTTAGTTATAACGACTTTATAGAAATAAAGGAATGGATTCATTATTGGATTTTTAAATGGTATACTTGACGTTGTGCTAAAAAGTGTTTAAAGTGCTTGATTTAAACCTGAATGTGTTCGATACTACGGGTGTTAGTATCGTGTGGCTTTTACGTAGAAAGAGGTCTTTGTTTTGAAGGAATGAAAGTATGTAGTATTTTGGGGTTGAAACCCGGAATTGTTGACATGAAATGAAAGTACGTTGAACTGGCCTATGCTTGTTGTGATAGCTTTTGTTGTGCAAGTGTTGTATTTCTGTGCTACCGCGTCTCTCGTTGGAGGGCCGGCTATCTGGTTGATTGATGGACATACTGACACGTTGGGTAGCCCACGGGTATGCTTCCACTATATCGATTCTTGATTGACATACTGACACGCCGGGAGGCCGGGTACGCTTCCATTAGGGTGTTATTATTGTTATTTGATGGACATACTGACACGTTGGGTAGCCCACGGGTATGCTTCCACACTGTGTAGTATCTTGTTATTTGATCGACATACCGACACGCCGGGTAGCCCACGGGTATGCTTCCACGATGGTAGTATCTTGTTATTTGATCGACATACCGACACGTTGGGTAGCCCACCGGGTATGCTTCCACGATGAGTAGTATCTTGTTATTTGATTGGACATACTGACACGTTGGGTAGCCCACGAGTATGTTTCCACAGTGAGTAGTATTCTGTTAGTTGTTTGGACATACCGACACGTTGGGTGGCCCACGGGTATGCTTCCACACGTTGGGAAGTATCTTGTTATTTGATTGGACATACTGACACGTTGGGTAGCCCACGGGTATGCTTCCACAGTGAGTAGTATCTTGTTATTTGATTGGACATACTGACACGTTGGGTAGCCCACGGGTATGCTTCCACAGTGAGTAGTATCTTGTTATTTGATTGGACATACTGACACGTTGGGTAGCCCACGGGTATGCTTCCACAGTGAGTAGTATTTTGTTATTTGATTGGACATGTCTCCTGCTTTATATAGACTATTTGATTGGACATACTGACACGTTGGGTAGCCCACGGGTATGCTTCCATGATGAAGTAGTATCTTGTTATTTGATCGACATACCGACACGTTGGGTAGCCGGGTATGCTTCGCGATGAGTAATATCTTGTTATTTGATCGACATACCGACACGCCGTTGGGTAGCCCGTGGGTACGCTTCCACGATGAGTAGTATCTTGTTATTTGATTGGACATACCGACACGTTGGGTAGCCCACGAGTATGCTTCCTGATGAGTAGTATTCGTTAGTTGTTTGGACATACCGACACGTTGGGTGGCCACGGGTATCTTCGCGGATTGTTATCTTGTTATCTCCTTTGGGCATACCGACACGCGTTGGATGGTCCACGGGTACGGGCCCACCAGGGCGGTTCCAGGGCCATGCTTATACCGAGGTGAGACGGGGCACGCGCCATTGTCAGGGTTAAATTCGGGTTGTATTTGAGTGATGATTTCACGCACGAGTCCCCGACTTGACATCGCTTATATGTTGTGTCTTGTAGTTTGGTTATCATACATGTCTCGCTTTATATGACTATTATGATTTCATTTACGATTTTTCGATTTCACATACTTGGTACTGTTATCGACCTCCTTCGGGGCCGCGTTCATGCCGCAGTTGAGGTACATAGCTCGATCCGCACTCTTAGGATCGCTGTTCGGTTCTCGAAGCTCCATATCTCGGAAGCTTGTCACGTGGTGCAGTTCGCCGGTGGTAGACCTTTGTATACTCAGGGGCACGGCGGGGCCTGTCCGTCATTATGGTTTCAAAATTCTTAGAGTGCAGAGCTGTTGTGGGCGAGTTTGTAAGGGATGTGCTGCTCAAGTTTTAATTTATGTACAAAAAGGTAAGTTTGGGTTAGCCGCTTTCTTATTTCACGTTTTCTTTCTTGAGTTTCTATTTCCGTTTTTCTCGATGTTGTATCACTAGGGTGCGAGGGTAGGCACGATCACTGCCCGGTTCGGTCGAAGATTATACTCATATATATAATATATTTATAAAGTATAAAGTATAAACTAAATAATTAAACAAAGACAAGAAGAGTGTAAAAAAAAACATCCCAAGGCTGTTTTTGTGCCTATTATGTTATTAATTATTTCATTGAAATATACAAGATTCAGAATTACAACATTGTAGTGTATTGTTGTTGAAAAAAATTGCAAAAGACATAGAAAAATTAAAAAATTGCAATGAAATAAATTACCAATTTGAAAATACTTTTTCGAGTTTCTTTATAATTTCGTGTGGTTCTTCGGTTGGAATTGGTATATCTTGGTCAAATTGTTCCACGTCGTTACTCATGCCTTCAGATAAAATGTCGTTGTAGTTTTCGTTGTTACACCCCGTAGTTCGGGTCATGCTTAGGGGGACGTACGAAAGGAAATTAAGTTTTAAATTTTAGAAGGATAGATTGACGGATTGTTTCGGAGGGGTTTTTAGTCAACTTTGAGGCGGGTTATGACCAGTTACATTGAGAGTTCCTAGGTGTTTCAAAGGCCTAGTGCGTAGTTCGTTGAGTCTAGTTTCCAACGCAACCAACCGTTCGTCGATAGGACATCAGAGTAGAAAGTTATGGGAGTTACAAGTTCAGTACGTACTCGGACAGAAAAGTATTTCGGTCAGGAGCCACAGCGTCGCGGCGCCGGATGCAGGGCCGTGGCGCCGGATAATCCAGAGAATCGCTGAAGTTGCAGCGCCGCGGCGCCGGAAAGCAGAGTCGCGGCGCCGGAAGTTCTGAAGGGTTGCAGGGGTTTCAGCGCCGCGGCGCCGGCTGCAGGGCCGCGGCTCCGAGGCGGAGTTTTTGGCGGAAAAACTGAGGAAATCAGATATTTTCTTTTAAAAAGGCCATGGGAGGGTGACAAGTGTCCCCCCCCCCAATCTGATTTTTTGCATGCACTATTTATTGACCAAGTCTTGAAGACTTGGTCATTCTTCAAGCTCTTCTCTCTCTCTAAATTAGAAGCTCTTCCTTCTCTCTAGAAAATCAAGAGGAAATCAAGAATTGAGAAAAATCTGAAAAGTGTGGCAAGAAGGAAACTTGTTGGCAAGCTTGTAGGAGTTATTGTGGTGGTGTTTGTGGAAAGGAGGCTAGTGAATTTGTTGGATTAGTTTGGCTAAAGCTCTAAGGTAACAATTCTTTCTTTTTTTTGCTAGTTTTTGGTGTTGCATGTGAAGAAGAAAGAACTTGTAGTGGTAAATATTGCTCTTAGATACATTGCATGTAAGAAATATGATTTGGATTTGAAGGGATTGAATAAGGTTAGGATGTGGACATGTTGTAGCCAAAATACTACCTTTAACTTATTGATTTGGTTAATATACATTGTGGGGCAGAATTTTACACATCCCAGATTAGGTGTGTAATCCCCTTTGAATTGTTTGGATTGTTGGGCCTTAAAAGTGGCGTTTGGATGTTGAATTCGGACCTTGAAAAGGTGGCAAAGTATGTAGAAACAAAGGAAATACTGTCCGATTTTCCGTAGAATTTAGTGACTTTGCACTTGAAATATTCTACGTTAAAGTTAGAGGTTAATAAATGTATTATGATCATTATAGGTTGACGTACTACGTGCGGTATATTGGACTTAGCAAGTGGATTAACCGAAGAGGTATGTGGAACTTTCCTATCTCTTGAGCATGAGTAGTTGTACTTATATAGTACGGTAGACGTACAAGACTTGATGTCCCTTACTTGTTTTAAGAATGACCAAGTTTGGTAAGTAAGGGGATTAACTCACTTCTTTAAAAAGTATTAATGATGTCTTAAGTTTTCAAAGTTAAGGGACTTGAAGTGTTTTAAGTATATAATACTTGCTTCGTTTTGAAAGTATAAATCCCTTGGATATAGGGAAGTGTATGTGACTAAGGTATAACGGTAATACAACGACTTTATGAGAAGTTGGTTGTATTGGCTTTATGGAAGGTTAACAAAAGAAAGATTTACTCTAAGCAAAATAAGTACGGATAAATGATTTGAATTTATGAAAGGCAAATTGGTTTTAAGACATCAATTGCCTAAGGTTTCAAAAGAAAAGAAGTCACATGATTTAGAAGCCTATTATATTTCTAAAAAAAAGAAAGGTGGCTTGTCTTGAAAGTAGTAGTGACTTGATACTACGGTTATTAGCATCTTGGAGGTTTTATGTAAAAAGGGAGTCATTTCTTAAAAGGTTAGAAGTATGTGGTACTTGGGTTGAATTCCCGGATTTTCTCTTAAATGTCATGTTAGTGCCTTAAGTAAACTAAAATGAGAGGATATATTAATAATGTTAATAAGAAGTTAGGGGATTTCTTAACTTGCTTATGTTATGATAAGCCGGTAGCGCTTATGTTAAGTATGATAGCCGGTTGTGCTAGGTTATGTATTCTTACGGGGTAGACCCCGGGTTATTATTCGCGTGGACATACTGACACGTTGGGTGGCCCACGGGTATGCTTCCACTATGGGTGTTACTCTTGTTATTTCCTTTGGACATACTGACACGATGGATGGTCCACGGGTATGCGTCCATTAGGATGATTTACTACTTATTTTATGGATTTGCTACCCATGATGCGAGTGCGGCGTTTGTACTCATGCGGGCCCACCGGGTCCATGCGGGTGAAATAGTCTCATGCGGGTGAAATAGTCCCATGCGAGGCGGATGACCTCATGCAGGTGAAATAGTCCCATGCGAGGCGGATGACCTCATGCGGGTGAAATAGTCCCATGCGAGTGCGGCGCTTGTACTCATGCGGGTCCACAGGATCCATGCGGGTGAAATAGTCTCATGCGGGTGAAATAGTCCCATGCGAGGCGGATGACCTCATGCGGGTCCACCGGACCTATGCGGGTGAAATAGTCCCAGGAGTAGGATTGCTTAGTGATACTACGGGCGAGAGACCCTGTTTTGATCATGGCCTCCTATTTTTATGCAGTAAAGTTTATACTTGTTAAAAACTCTCATTGTTAGTAGGCACAGTGCAATGTAATTTGATCTTCATCTATGACTCCAGCTTACTTTAGACTTATGATATTATTACAGTATTTTCCAGTTTTACATGCTTGGTATATATTGTGTCGCGACCCCTTCGGGCTGCGTTACATCGCGCAGTAGGGGTAGCGGTGGTGGATCCTCATTCTAGGATCTTTGCTCGGTGTCGAAGCTCCATTTGTCACGCCCAACCGGGCCGTGGATGGTGCCCTACCGGGCACCTTCTACCTGCATACAAGTAAACTGCGGAATTTAAATAACACCTTTTTTTTTTTAAACCAACATACGTGCAAGGCCAAAGCCGACAAGGCTGCCATATAATATACATAATCAAAAGACACTACACTGTACACGAGTCCAATCCCACATATGAATACAGATCTCTAAGAGTTATACTGAACTATGACGGGACAAGGCCCCGCCGTACCCACAACTGTACAAAAGCCTGTATTGAAGGAACTATACCAAAATGATAAACTCCTGAACAAATGGAGCTATCCAAAACTCGAGCGGTCCTACACTGCGCAGATCACCAAATCTGCATACCTAAACTGCGGCATGACGCGGCCGAAGGAGGTCGATCTGAAGAATGTACCAAGTATGTGGCGAAAATATCAGAATGAAATCATAACAGTCTATACAAAACAGGAGACATGTATGATAGCCGACTACAGTACACAATACATAAGCAGTCATACTCATATCAAGTCAGGGACGCATGCCCTCAAAGTCACTACTCAAATATAACTATCGGTCACATGCCCATAATATCAATCATGCCCGTGGAATCCTTCCTCACTGCCGGCAGTCCATGATATAATATAACACCAATAAGCATACATGAACACCAAGTCCCACTGTGTCCTAAAAGCATGCGGGCAAGTAGGAAAACGAACCACGGATCCACTGCGTCATAAAATCGGCCGGGCAAGTACGAAAGCCAACTACGAGATTCGGCTGCGTCGTCAATCGACCGGCAAGTAAAGCTAACTACCGATCTGACCAAGGCGTCACGAGATATGACCGGGCAAGTGCGAAGCTATCTCTGAGCTCTGGTACCAAATCGTGCAATAGAATTGACGGCAAGTACGAAAGCTATCCACCACCCATCCTACGCCACTAAATCTCATGGAGGGCTAATCCATGGAATAACAATATCCCACGTGGTCGCACGCCTAATCCCACATCGTATAAGCATGACCGTGGGTAATACAAACAACCGAATCTAACCCGCCTCCTGGTCACATGCCCCGGAATCCCACATCGTATAAGCATGTCCAAGGTGTAATACAACTAATGGAAGCATACCCGTGGAATCCCACATCACTGTCGGTATGCCCAAGTAAACTTACAAGCAGTGACCTCCAACCGAGAGTCGCGGCAGCGTAAAAATATAATACTTACACTCAAAGGCTATCACCATCACACATAGGCAAGTTCATAAAATCTTTAGACTTTCATTTTATAAACTCAAGGCACTTACGTTTTATATAAAAAAAACCGGGATTTTAACACTAAGTACTACGTACTTCCATTCTTTTCAAAAGACTCATTTTTATATAAAACCTCAAGATACTAACACCCGTAGTATCAAGGCATGTCTATTTTTCAAACTAAGTAACTACATCTTTAGAAATTCATTTCAAGACTTGAAATCAAGTAACTTCTAATTTCACAACCTAGGCAACTCGTACCTATCAATCAAAATAGACAACTTTCTTATCCTTCCATAAAGCCGTTATAACCAACTTCCCACAAAGCCGTTATAACCCTTTATGGTTTTTAGACAAATTCATTCTTTTTATAACCAAGAGACTTATACTTTTAAAACCGAATATCACATACTTACAAATCAAGTTTTCTTAACTTTCAAAATACTTCAAGTCTCTTAATCTTTAGAAATCAAGTTTCTCCTACTTTTAAATCAAGTAACTCACCCCTTTAAAACAAGTTACTTCCCTTTAAATCATGTAATTTCTCCTCTTTTAAATCACTTAAGTAAATCACTCCTTTGACTCCCCCAAAGTCATTATAACAACCTTTAGGTTTTGGAACTAAGGCACTAGCCAAAAGATTTGGAAACCACTTCCTTTTCAAGACTCTATGTACTTTAAGTAAAATACTTTCACTCTTAAGAATCCAAACTTCACTAAGGAAATGGATTATACAACTTACAATTTAAACATCAAAGTACAATCAAGGGAGTACATAGAACAAATTCTATTTTAGGCAATCCAAATACAACCAATGAATGGATCATTTAAGGAGTAGGACATACTTTCTTTATCTTAAGGAATCATGCTAGAAGAGGAGATAGTTCACATACCTTTTCGGCTTAATCCACAAGCTAAGTCGAATACGTCGCACGTAGAAGTGTCAACCTATAATGGTCACAATATGACTATCAACTTCTAGTTTCTAACGTAGAATAATACTAAGTATATGGTCTCTTATTCTACGGAAAATCTGCAAAGACTTCCTTTGTTTCTACATACTTTGCCACCTTTTTCAAGGCCGAATTCAATAACCAACCATGCCACATTTAAGGCTCAACATACCAACCAATCAAAGGGGATTACACGCCTTACAATACGTGTAAAATTCCGCCCCACAATTCATACGAAGTAGTTCCATATGTAAAGCCATTCTCGGCTATATAAACAAAAAAATTCATAGTCTTTTCCAATTCTTTTCCAATTCCAAGTTCTAAGGTCAAACATGTTATATAGTCATAAACAACTTAACAACTAATATTCCTTCTTTATATAACATGTGACAACTTAAACTAACAATCAACTTGAATTGTAATCTTAAGGGCTAAACATACTAGTTTTCGGATTAGGGTTCCAATAGCCAATAAACTTATCAAACCTCATACTAAATACCTCATGCTTGCTAATATCCATAGCTACAACAATAAGTAATCTTAATTACTAAAACGACAAGAATTATACCTTTACAAGCCCTTAAAATTTCCAAGATTCAAAGTCGCTCCTTAGAAATTCTTAGCTCCTCTCCTTTACGCTCCAATACGCTATTTGAAGCCCTTAAAAGTTCACAACCAACTTCTCTTCCATTTCCAATCCAAAACTAGGAAAACGACTTAGGTTTCCGCCTTGCGACTAACGTGAACACGTCGTTTTTCCGAAATTTTTCTATTGAGATATCCTTACAATACCCTTAGGGACCTTGGGTTTAAGTCTTGTGAATAATGGATCAAAACTACAAAAATTTTGTGTGGGAGATATCACCAACCCGAGAGCACTCAAGGCTAAGCTCAAAGTTCTCTAATTTTTCTAAGTGTGGAAGACCTTGTCTTGCTACTAGTGTGGTATATAAAACACAATGGAAGGCTTAGATTGCAACACTTGAGTGGCTAGGATGAAAGACACTTGGATAATTAGCCAAGTGGACAAGTTGACAAGTCAACAATCTCAAGCTTGAAGACTTATCATCCACAATGGTCAAATGACTATTCTAACCTTGCAATTTTCGTCCAAGGGCATGTGGGGGAGGTGCCACGTGTCGCCCTATCATTCGTCCACAAAATTCCGTAACCCTCGTGGGCCCCGCAAAACGTAAAATTCCTCGGGTGGGCCCCACGTGACCAAATCCGTAAAAAATAAATTTCCATAATGTTAATAAGTTCCATACCCTTTAAATAATGCATTTTGAGAATCCAATTCTCAACAACGAACATTTTTCCTTTCCGACGTTCGGAAGATTTCCGTCGGAAAAACAATTCTTCCTTTCGTACCAATTTCCAAGTCTTGATTCCTTACGTACATTCTCTTATACATGTCCTGGACTTACGGGGTGTAACACCATTCCTCCGGAGGCTTGACTATTGGTAAGGTTCTCCCTGGTGTCGTAGATGTTTTGTACATTCAGGGATATGACGGGGCCCTGTCCCGTCATAGTGGTTACACATTCTTAAAGGTCTGTAGTCCTGTTATATTTTGGGTTGTTAAGGATGTAACTGTTCAGTTTTGTTATATTTAAAGGTAGCCATTTTGGGTTAGCCTGCTTTATATTCTATATGGGTTCTTGTTGTGAGTTATTTTCCGCTGGTTTTTTCTGATGTTGTATCACAAAGGTGCCCGGGGTAAGGCACCAGTCACGGATCCGTGGTCGGGTCGTGACATTCGTCTTCTTCTTCGCACCGTTAATCGCGACCTCCTTCGCCTCCGCCAGATTCAATCTCTCGAATAGTACCGCCATCTCAAGCCGCTCCGACTAATGAGTGTCGTCAGCTCTCCTATTTGAAATCGCCGCAGAAAGCGCTTTGAGCGATTGACGACGCCAATGTTCAAAATATCTCGTGCCATCATTGAAAGTGTCGGAAATGTCTTCATTCTCGCATCCAATATTTCAAAGAAATCTTCCTTTCCGTCTTCATTGATAATCGCTTGGTAAAGTAAAGACCTGCAAAACAAAAACACCGAACTCGCTAATTTGGTTAGCAGCATACCATCGACATTCTATTTCCGAGGCTTTCAATAGAATCAATACTAGCCGCAGAACAACATGTCTTTTTTAGGTCGTGTTGAAGGTTAAGAAGCCTATGCCGTTACTAGCACTTTCGCCGGTAATGCCGATATACTTTTCAGATTCATCTTCTACCCTATTCAACACTTCTTCTAGCGTTTGTTCAATAGGTGACTCAACATTTAAATTTTTGGGAGTTGGAGGTGGTAGTACGTCCATACAGTTATAAATATTTTCAATAAGACTTTTACAACTCTCTACTTTAATAGTCGGATTTAATACAGCACCAATAATATAATAGTCGGGACGGGGTCGGGGTCGGGTCGGGACCGGGACGGTGTCGGGTCGGCCCGCCACGATCGGCCCAGGTAAGTGGTAGGCGGGAGGTATGAAAAATCATTTGTTTTATAAAAATAACAAAAAATATGAAATAGAAATTTGAGGATGGGTAGGGCAATGGGGTGGGGGGTAAGAAAAAAATTCACATTTTTAATATTTTTTTTATAAAAGTAACAAAAAATATGAAATAGAAATCTGTGGATGGATAAGGCAATGGGGTGGGTGGGGGTAGGGGTAGGGCTGGGGGGTAAGAAAAAAATTCATATTTTTTAATATTTTTTTTTTATAAAAGTAACAAAAAATATGAAATAGAAATTTGAGGATGGGGTAGGGCAATGGGATGGGGGTAGGGCGGGGGTAAGATTTTTTTTTTTATATTTTCAATCATTTTTTATAAAAGTAACAAAAAATATGAAATATAAATTTTAGGATGAGATAGGGTTGGGGGTAGGGCGGTAAGGGGAGAAGAAAAAAATTCATATTTTTTATAAAAGTAAAAAAAATATGACATAGAAATTTAAGGATGGGTGGGGGTAGGTTTGGACATATTTGAGTAATTGACTATCATATTGTCGTTACATTTCTTATGTACAATATAATATTATTTTTTGATTAAATGTTGCAATTAAATAATTTTAATTTTTTTTATTAAATTGTAAAGATATACTAATTTTTAGAAACATATGATAGAAGAAAATATTTTAAATAGTTTTAAATCTATTAAAAAGAATATTCTAGTAAATTTGCATAAATGTTGGCCAAACAGAAATGCTCGCTTTCGGTAAGACTTATAATTATAGGTCAAACACCCTAACTGATTCACCATAAACAGTTTCTGCAGAACTACTTCTGAAAAACAGAAATACCTTTCTAGAAGCTTGACCAAACAGACCTTAACTGGTGTACGTATAGCTACTACTCCTAATCCTATAGTAGTAATATTTACGGTCTTAAAACTCTATTTCAAAAATCACAAAGATAAATAATTGGTGTACGTATTATTCTATATCATTTCATTAATAATAGATAACACCATTAATATCAATGCATAATAAAGTGCAAAATCAGAAGAGGTACACACATTTAGTTCGAGTAGCTATTCTGATGTTCACCAGTATAATTGCCAACTTGCTGGATGGATAATAGCCAAGAAGATATGCTTATATATATATATATGGATAATTTATATATGTCCTTTCTTTCTTATATATATTCTTTTTCTCTCGATAATTGCCAACTAATTAAGGTTATTATACCTATGTCTTTTTATTTTTCTGAGCTCCCATCCGGTGCTCGGTACCCGCATAGTTTGATTACTTCGAATTTGCACCTTGTATAATCCATTTGGAGGAATCGCTCTCTACCAAAGATTTTTTCATACACATGCCTCGAAATTGAGACTTCTGATTAAGAGGAATAGCACATCCGCTACATCACATCCTTTGATAGTGCACTATCAGAAGTGGATCTAATGGGCGGGAGGGTGTTCACTCGAATCTCCTCGACAAAATATCACTATACATATAAGATAATATTTTTATTTTTTATGAACATATATAAATTTTGGAACTCCTAAACACAAGACTAGAAATTGTCTTAGTGATCTAGAGAATTCAAAATTTAGCTTGAGGTTCCGAGTTTAAATTTTAAGCAGAACTTAGTTTAGAAATAGAATAAAAAAATAAACTGAAAAACATATAAATTAAGTGGAAGAAATGAATGCTCTAAAGCGTAACTATTTTCACGTTCTTTTGGGGTTAATTCTTTGATAATGTGTAGCTGAAATGCATGTTCCCTTTTAATTTATAAGAACCCTCCATTCTTTTGTAGTCAAACCTCTTTAAATAAATATGTATTACTCACTTCAAATAATAAGTAACTAATAAAAAGTAAGACTATAAACATAAAAATAAAATAAAACATGCTATAAAAACAACAGTTCGATGCATTAAGCTTCCGTTATATTTTACATACTATAGCATATTAAAATATATTCAATATCAATGTATATAATATTATCTTAGCATGGAAATTTTAAAAAACGTGAATTGTTCAAGTTTAAGCCAAAAATTTCTTTTGCCAGCACAATTGTCGACGTAGCTTTTAATGTGGAGGCCCTCGACCAAGAGCTTTCAAATCAACGTATCCATTTGCTGATTGAAGGCATGTTATTTAATTTAAATAACTTTTTATGTTGTTTTTAAAAAAAAGATATATCAACAACTTATTGGATACTTACATTATGACATGTTTTGATTGAGTGCATTAATATATGATAAAGTGTTTATGTTAATCTATTTCAACTCAAATTTTGAAATAACTTTTATGTGTATTCTCAAACGCCTCATTACGTAGTCTGTTTTGAGTTTCACTACTTGCGATTAATGAGTATAATTAAAGGAGTTGACATACTTGTGATGAACTTATAAATGTAATTAATGCTTGAGATCATATGAAAAAAAAGAGCTAAAAATGTCTAATAAAAATACTTTATTATATATTCAGATGCTTAATTGAAATAAATTGTAATTTGAGTGTCTAAATTAATAGGCTATAACTTACATAATTTTTTAAACTGTCATCACATGCTTGTCCGAACTTTAAAAAACGGCACATCTGATTCAAACGGCTCATTAATTTCTATAATTATTATTTAATCACTATATTATTAGTTTGTCAACCCAGTGTAATAAGTATGTTTTTTTGCTGTACAATATTGTAACAAGCATAAATTTTGAAGTAGAAGATGATTTTTGTTGGTGTTGTACATCTTTTTGCCAATGTTGTATACATCTCTCGGCCAATACTTAGTCTCAGCGCGCGGCAGAGATGACATGAGATTATCTCAAGGTAAATAAAGCCACTAGAGTCCCGGATGCACGGTCAGGTGGGAGGAGCCATCTTGCAGAAATGAGACAACGAACATCCAACGAAAGCACAGCTCACGCCCTTCTTGCTGCAGAGGCTGTCATTGCGCCAGGGTACTAACTACACGACTGTGACGATGTCATGTACGGAATATGATTTTTGTTGTTGTTGTACTGCTTATGGGTTGTCAAATGGGTTGTTGATTTAGTTTCCTCCACAACATAATAACTACTAATTGACAAAAATACACAATAATACAACATAAATACTAATTTTCAAATATTTCATTACACACAATCAGGGTGGCTTAACAAAGTTAGTGGTCTAAAGCAAAATTTTCATCTCGATTTTAAAATCTTCTAACTTTTATCTTAAAATATTATTTCGTCTGTTCATTTTTATTTGTCCGTAATGAATTTTGCACCCCTTTTAAAAAATAATAAATGAAATACATATTTTACCTTAATACCATAAATATTGACATTTCAAAAATCTTGATGAATGAGTAGTTAATGTTAAAATTAAAAATAAGATTTTTTTTAATATACTAAAATAAATATATAAAAGTAAAATATATAATATAGTCCATAAGTAAAAGGTGACAATTGGAAATAAATAACTTTTGTAAAAGAGTTACTGAAATCAATGAATAAAGAGAAAAAGGGGTCCCCAAAAACGTGGGGAGCCTTTGAGACCTTTAGTTAGGGGCGTTTGCAATAGCTTATCTACTAACTTATGATTTTAATGTAGAAAAAAAATATTTTTTTGGTGTTTGAAAAATTGCTTTTCACGTTTTCTCATAAAAAAAGCCAAATTTAGCTCAAATGGAAAGCTGATCACTACCAGCTTAAGCGGCTTGAATTTTTTTGTTTAATTTGAATTAACACTCTTATCTCTTAAAAAAATGGAATATTTATATCATTTTATTATGTTGAGGGCAATATGAATATTTCATTTTTATAAGTTGAAATAAACTTTTTTATCATAAACATATGCAAACACTCATTTTACGAATTTCTCTGTTTTTCAACACTTTTTCAAACACCCCACATATTTTCTGTTAAGTTATTTTTTTACAGGTTTCTCTAAATCTCACCATTTTTTAAAAAACTTTGGGCTTGCACTTAACACAACTTACAAGGATGGATACAAAATGTCCCCTCCGGATAAAAAAGAATGTTTACTTTAATCATTTACACACTTTTTAAGAAAATACTATTTTTTATTAAAAATAGATAATTTGACTAAAATATTCTCAATTTAATAGATATTAAGATTTGATCATCTAATACTTAATAAGGAAAATTTGAAAAAATATTTTTTTTATTTTAATTTAATAACTCAAAAAATAAAAAATAAACACTATTTTTTATTAGGAGGGAGTAATAAAGAAGTACTGAAGAATGATCCACCAAAGAAGAAAATTACACAAAACTCAAAAGCATGTCTTAATACAAGCCGGAAGCAATTAGCTCGACTCTGAAACATTTTCTTTTACCGCTCAATAGTGAGCTTTTCAATATGTGATTTGGAAGTCAATACAAGAGTAGAGTCAATATTTTAAAAAATTACATTATCATAATCCCACTCAATTTGTCATTTGGAAGTCAATTTTTTAAAAAAATAAACATATTTTAAAAAATTATATTATCATAATCCCACTCAATTTGTTACTTGATTCATGTTCATGTACAAACAAATTTAAAAGCAAATCACATTCTATTGGTGTGTTATTTCTCAACGTCTTGATTAATTTTGATGAGACGACAATATGGCTCTCTAGTAAATCTTGACGAACAACATATAATATTTGAACTCCAAATATTTCATGACCATTCAAAGATGAAATGATGAGGATAAATGTCATATAAATGCTTAAGAAAAAGACTGAATGACGAGCTAGATAGCTTGCATCAGAAGTGTTAAGCTATTTTTGTTATATCCATTTCTAATATAATCACATATATATTCTCGAATTTCCCGACATCATATCATATGAGATAAACTAGCAATTTTAACTTTTACGTTCCACATATATTCTAACAAGACCAACATGAATAATTTCAAATATCAATAATTTTGATTTAATCGATTTTTTTTATAAAACCGAATCGAATAACTGATTAAATCGAAACCGACCGAACAAGCCGAAAAGCCTAAATTTTAAAAAATTCGGTTCGATGATTTTTTTTTTTGTTTTGAATCGAAATATGCCCAACCCTATCTGAGAGGCTGAGCCTTTCTTTAAGAGTAAATTATACGTAGTAAAGAACCCTACCACTTCAAAGTTTCTCTGTTCTGCAACTTCTTACCTTACTAAAGAATCATTCTTTGAGGTAAGTTTTTTTTATATGATTTAGTATGTAAGTTTTTGTTGTTTAGTAATAATATGAATTTTTTCCCTCTTAACTATACTCAATTGTGACTTTTTTCTGTACTTGTTGTCTTTGGATCGCTACAATATTCAAAACCCATGTTGCGTTCTGTGTTTTTGATACGGGTTTCGTGTTTCGCGTCTTTTACTTGGGAATCAACACAGCAATTCATTGTTCATTACTCTTTTTTTTTTAAAGAATGAAGCTTTGTTAATTTTTTTCAGAATTAGAGGTTAATTTGACCGAGCGTCTATCGAAAAAAGCCTCTCTACCCCCACAAAGGTAGAGACCCCACTTGTGGGAATATACTAGGTATGTTGTTGTTGTAGAGGGTTAATATGGCTGGTTTTGCTCTACATTTATAGAAGATGCTCCATAATACAAAACCCATATTGCATTCTGTGTTTCTGATTTGGGTTTCTTGTTTCACATCTTATACTTAGGACAGTACATAACAAGTCGCTGTTCATTGCGTCTTCTTTTCTTTATAGCAATGAAGATTGTTAATTTTGAGAAGTTGTTACCTTTTCCAGAACTAGAGGGTTAATTAGGGTATCTAGTTTTACTTTTTCTTTGTTTTGCCTACCTGGAGCTGATTGTGTTGTAAGGAAGTTGATCAATCTTTGAAAAAGAACCGACTTTTACACAAAAGTGCTGAGTCTTGGACCTTGAAAGTTTGAAAACTGCCAATCCCACTTTGTAATATGAGCATTTGTCTCAGTTGAAAGAATATTTTCTTTTTAATCGAGGAAAAGTCCTGGTTAGAAGTTGGCTGATGTCGGAACAATTTGAATCTAGACAAGTAAGCTGAGAAAATGCACAACCAACTATGAAGACATTATTTTTAAGTAAGGATGGTCATAAATTGTACTGCTATGATTTGGTGTGCGGAAACCCCTGTTTATCCTAAGATAAAAAAAGTTTCTTTTAATAACCTTGGTGTCCGTGCCAGTTCGCTCACCTCGAATTACTTGCTACTTCCCACCAACACATGTACAAATTTAATAACTTTATCCATCTAGGCTTACACATATTTGAAGAAATCAGCTACTATTGCTTTTGTCTCCGCTGGGGTTTGAACCTAAGGCCTCATGATTCTTAACCCACTTCATTGACCTAGGATACACCATTGGTTTACACCAACAACAATATATCAATTATAATTCCATTAGGTGGGGTTTGGGGAGGGTAGAGTGTACATAGACCTTATCCCTACCTTTTGACGGATAGAGATGTTTTTTCCGATAGACCCTTAGCTCAAGTAGAAATGAAAAAGCAACAATAATAATAAGCAGAATAGCCGATAAGAATGTGAAAGAAACAAGTAAGTAGGAGACCAAAATAAATCAAAAGACCAGAGACTATTACCTCTAGACCTGCCAATTTATTTATTTATATACTCCCTCCGTCCTAATTGATATGATGTAGTTTGACTGGACACATAATTTAGAAGACATTTGAATCTTGTGGTCTAAAACAAGTCATACATTTGTATGGTTATAGATCATCTCGTTAAGCGTAAAAGATAAAGTTTAAAATTAAATTATTGTCAAATAAGGAAATGTGTCATTCTTTTTGGGACTGACTTAAAAGGAAATCGTGTCATATAAATTGGGACTAAATTGGGACAGAGGGAGTATATATTACCAGTATTCCATTAGTCGAGGTAGGTATATGTGCATCCTCCTATTGTGATTTTCTTTGTGTAACTTTTTTTCTCTTTGGACAAGTAGATTGGAGTTCATATGGGTTGAATATGGTTTGAATTTGCTTGTAGTTCTGGTGATTCTAGTTTTCAATTATAGTGACTGTTGGGATTTGATGTTCCATGGAGAGAATGGTTTCCCCATCAATAAGTCCTATTGATACTAAGATTTCATGATAACTGGCAATATGTGTTGTTACCTATTATGTCTCTTTAGCTAGCTTAAGTATTGTTTCTAGTGGGACTTATCTTTGCTTACAAGATTTGAAACAACATTGTTTATACCTATTCGGCCTTGAGTTTAGGTTAAGACTCTTTGTAGATGATTATCATTTGGTTTACACACTAGGAAGTTTTTTGTGCTCTGGTTTTAGGCTTATGTCATCATATAAAGTATGTCCAAGACTACTTTAGGCTAGTTTGAGCCTTATTATATCTAAGGTGTTAGAATCTCATGAAATGACTTTCCTATAATTCATCTCCCATCAATGATGATTGAGTTGTTATCGACCCGAAAAGTCAAAACCTGTTAACTGGAAGTCTTTGTGTTGTGAGGTGTCCACTTCCAAGATAGTGTATGCCTTTAGGTCTCCTTTTTGTCTCTTCGAGTCACTGGTCAGGAGATAGGATCCATTTCTGAATATCATCTTCTTGTTAACTTTAGTTTGTAAAGTCGTTTGAAGTCTGGAGCCTCCTACCTATATAAAGAGCTCTTTCGCTTCTTTGTAATGAGGGCGGAACTCATTTATAGGTTTCATAGGTAAAAAACGCTCTTTCTACACCTCATGATCTACTAGAGTAGTTCTTTTGGTCCTTGGTAATCTCTTAGTCCCCAGTTAGATTTATCTAGTGCTTCCTTCGTCAGTCATAAACTATGTTCTAGAGTTGCCCTTACTGAGATGTATATAAGAAAAATGCAATCTCGTGCAAGTTCTGATCTTCTGCTATGGTATTTGTAGTTGGTTCATATATAATACAACATACCCAGTGTAATCCCACATGTGGGGTTTGGGGAATGGTTCATATATAATATCTCTTGAAAATATTAAAAACCAAAAGAGTTGTCCAGAATTCACTGATGTGCAGGGGGGACTTGGTGATCAGAACTGATGTGAGATGTATCATAAACTATGTTCTAGAGTTGCCCCTTACTGAGATGTATATAGGAAAAATGCAAGCTCATGCAAGTTCTGATCTTCTGCTACGGTATTTGTAGTTGGTTCATATATAATACAATACCCAGTGTAATACTACAAGTGGGGTTTGGGGAATGGTTCATATATAATATATCTTGAAAATATTAAAAACCAAAAGAGTTGTCCAGAATTCACTGATGTGCAGGGGCGACTTGGGCTGGATGGCTGAGCTTGCAGGAATATCAGAGTCCAGGAAAAACTTGTCACTTCCATGGCGCATATCCTTTCTTGCTAAAGTTAAACAACTCCGCATGTGGAGCATGGTGGATAGGCCTGCCAAGGACGTATCCAGTAATCGGTTTATGGTCTATTACTGAACCAAATACTCACCACGCTCCACATGCAAAGTTGTTTTAAGTCTCGCGAGGGCAGAGTTGAAAAGGATATCTTGTCCAGTAATGTGCTAGAAGCCCATTTATATACTTGATGGTGGACCTATCAAAAACTTAGAAATACAATCATCTTAATAGTTGAATTAGGACACCTATAAACTGAAAAGTAATGTGAGTTGGAGACTCTAGGAAATCATTTGAATGTGTCACAGTTTGTTGCTATCAGATTTCAGTTTTGAGCCCATTCTTAAATCAGAAAATGGATTTTCCACTTTAAAGTACTTGCAGGGGAAAAATGTTGGTAGGTGGTGGCTGCATTCTGATGCTTCAATTTTCTTTACCAATGTGTATACTTTTAACTGCAGTCCTTTATGTCAAACTACTTTACTGTTGCTTGTGCAGTATGGTTGTATACTTTTTTGTAAGTTGTATCCTGATAATTTGCTGCTTCTGAGATGGTACAGAATAAGTAATTGAAAATGAGTGGAGCAGGAGAGAAAGGATCAACGACTACGAAGACTCCAGCAGATTTTCTAAAGTCTATTCGTGGACGACCTGTTGTTGTTAAATTGAACTCTGGTGTTGACTACAGAGGTTAGTCGCTATGATTTGCTTTTGTTTTTTCTTGTGGTTCTTTTAAACTTGCTGTTCTATTGCTTATGCATTTTGTTTATATATAGTTTTGTACTCAATAACATGACGAAAATCTAGTGTCAGGTGGAAGAGTGACAAATGTACTGAACAGTGCCTATTTTCTCACCTCAAATTTTGCATTTCGATATCTAATAATTTTGTAAAGAACAGCTGCTGAAATAGTCCTCGAGATTTAATTTTTGACACAAAGGAAGTTCTATCATTGTGAAATTACTTGTAGAGTTCTGACATTTCAAATATTTATTGCTCAGTATGGGTTATATAGGTTACCGATATGTGCATTGACTGCTAGTTGTCTGCATATATACCAAACTAAGCACTCAGATCAATTTATTTATTTGTGTAATAAACATCTGACTGATAGATGTCAAAAAGGTTCTGCTTTGTAGTAACAAACTGGTGTAATGACTTGTTATAAGTGTTCCTATTGATAGTAAAGAGAATGGGTCTTTCATCTTGATAGAGATGGTTCTACTTCAGTAGATATTTATTCTAATATTTGGAACACAAAATGGTTTAAGAAATATTTGAACTATGAATCATACTTAATTTTGAGACAGAGAATTCTAATTTCTAAATCGAAAGATTCTCTTTTCTTTCAAACCCTATTTATATTTTGACCAAAAGCAAAACCTTTCTTTGAATTTTTGTCATCCTATTTATTCAAATTTGGTTGAAAAGCCGAGTAAAACAAGGCAGGCTTTGCCCCAGCTATCGCTTTTCTTGGGAAACCAAAAGAGCTACCCAAGGGCTTGATGCCCTGAACACAATGCATGTATAATGTGAAACTTATCCACTTTGTTTATCTAAGGGAAAAGACATGACTTCACACTTCAACTAATCGGGCGACCTATTATACCCCCCTACACATTATAGGTTCAGGGTGGAAACCATGCCACCACTATTATAATATCTGCTCGCGAACCACTCCCAACTTTTTACCTGCATGCTTGAATCTTTAGGTCGGTTTTTTTTTAGTACGTTAATGCACTCTGCCTAAAACTTCTGTGCTAGCCTTCAATTTCTTTGTAAATCGCTTATGATTTCTTCTGGTGGTAGTTATTCCTCAAAATGCAACAGAACAAACTCAGCTCAATTACATTCTACTTTTGTTATTGCTTGGTGCAGGTATCCTTGCCTGTTTAGATGGATACATGAATATAGCAATGGAGCAAACGGAAGAATATGTTAATGGACAATTGAAGAACAAATATGGGGATGCCTTCATACGAGGAAATAACGGTAAGCAAAACCACCATTTGCCAACCTTTGATTAATATGCCTGCCCCTATAATGATCAGAATGTAATATTAAGAGTTTCTCTGCTTGCAGTGCTTTACATCAGCACATCGAAGAGGACACTTGGGGAGGGAGCTTAACATCGTGCGTACGAGTGATCGGGCCTAGTTATCCTGGCAGCTTTTATTATGTAACTGGTAGATCATGGATGTTATCTTAATTGCTATTTCTTTAGCGAGTCAATATCATTTTTTTCCATTGCCAAGATCAAGAAATAGCAACTTTTCATGGTGGATCTGAATTTCTGTTAAGCTGTTTCTTTCTGATTTTATTTTGGATGCATATAAAATTTACCTGCCTTTGAATCACCTCAATTGTGATATTGCCTATTCTAAATGCCACTTGTTTGCCTCCCGCCTGTCGGCTTCTTTCGGCAAAACTTACTTGCACATTGTGTTTACAAAATACATTTTTTTGTTTCTCATCTGGTGTCCATTTTTTGCATTGGAGTCTAATTATATCCGGATTCGCGCTGGATAGAGCCCAGTTTGGGAGAAGCGTTCCAAGGATTTTTTCATACCTAGGCCTCGAACCTGAGACCTCTGGTCAAGGAAAGAGTAGCCTTATCCATGGAACCACATCCTTTGGTGGTGGTATTTACAAATACATGTTTGTTCTCACACTGTTATTACCAAATCATAGTTAATTAGCACATACTGTCATCTAAATTTGTTAGATGATTATGATATTGTGATATTATTGTTAGCCAAAATTGGCCTATTATGAGAGTGGCTCTACAAGATTTAGAGCAATATCTCAATGTTAATGCATTTTAGCAAGTTGGAATATCAACTTAAACGAAATATTGACATCTATATAGAACTCAGAATCTAGTGTAGTTGGTGCTGCAAGATATTATATTCTTTCTTCTTAGAATATAAAAGTTTCAAAATGATTCTTTGCATAAAAGGCAAGTATTTACATTGATTAATCCCTTAAGTTTACAAGTGTTTGTAAGATGAGAAGTACACACTTCTACTAATGGAAGGTTTACATCTCAAGTTTTTTTCATTGACCGATCATAGATCCATTTTTGCCTTTTAAAGTATTTTCATAGTAATATTTGAAATAATCTTAGGTTTATATTTAGTGCATGTTTGTGTAAGATATAAGTTTTTTTTTTCCAATAACCATTCGGCGTTCATATTCACTGACATGTCTAATTCAAATACACAATATATGATCCATTAAGGAGAAAAACGCCCCATTCAAGATTTTTTGTATTCTTTATCATCATCATGTTATGTAGAGTGATCATATATAAGTGACTTTTCTAAAAGTGAAATTGGGTTATTATTATTATTATTATTATTATTATTTCTAAAGTGTTTTGAATTATTTTGCAGAAATAGACGAGAAGGTTGATGATGAAACTATAGAACTATGTTATGACAAGTATTTTAGAAGGACGACGATTGATTTTTACCATGTAATTTGCCAAACGGTCGAGTAAAATAGTTATTCATATTACTTCAATTTAATATAATGTATTATGCAATACATTGTAAAGTATTTTTTTTAAAATAAGAGTGAAGAAAAAAGGAAATGAGTTTCTTTTTCCATATGTAGAGAAATTAATAGAAGGCAGGGGAGTACACAATTCAAGATTCCAAGCACTACAGCTATAATGCGAGTATACAAAGTAAATTCTCTACCTTTCTGAAAATTTTGATATTTCAGAATATATTTTCTACTTTTTTTTTTGTTTTTTCATTATTTTTGTTGGTTTCATTTTATCCCTATCTAGAAATTCATCTTATATTGATTCATGATTTTATTGTTATAGCAGGTGATATTTTTTGACTTTACAGTTATAAACCGATAAAGCTAAGCTATTTTAATGTAAAAATAAATACATTATTTTCTGACTTTATTGTTATAATTTAAAGTTCAGTTATTTGGAATGTGACAAAAGAAAGTTTTGTAACTTATAAATACTTTTTGGTTTGTTAAATATTCAAGTGCCTACAAGCCAAGTATTTATATGTCCAAATTCCATATCTGTCATTTGTCCATTTTCTTACTTTAAATTCATAACTTTTTTAATTAAAAAAACAGCTTATCAATATTTGTCTATCAAACACATCAATTGTTAGTTAAGTATTAGTTTCAACAAATTTATCAAAATATGTAATTGCTTATTTATATAATAATTAATTTTAGCATTTAAACGTGCTTATCTACACTTAATGCTTATTAACTATTGATAATCAGTTAACCTGAACTGCTCGTAATTGTTATAATGAGTTAAGTTTGAAGATAAGCCTTAGAGTAACTTAAGTTGTTGTCATGTGACCTGAAAGTCGTGGGTTCTAGCCGTGGAAACAACATTTTGCAGAAATGCAAGGTAAGGCGTACACTAGATTCTTGTGGTCCGGCCCTTTTCTGGATCTCGCACATAGCGGGAGTTTAGTGCACCGGGCTGCCCTTTAACCCGAACTGCTCATAATTGTTATAATGAGTTAAGTTCAATGATCATACGTGAAATTCTATTACCAAAACTTAATTGATTAGAGCCATTTTGGTGAATTTTCATATTTCAGAAGTACCGGAGTTACTGGATTTGGAGCAAAAGATACGTTATATTACTTATTTGGAGTTCCAGCCACAGCATTATTCATCAAGAATATAATAAAGCCAAAATCAATTTCTGATGATTTATTTATTCCTGGTGTTACTTCTGCTACTGTACTTGTTCTTTCTAAATTCAATAAGGTCTAAGAATTTAATTCAAGAAAGTGTGTATATACAATTGCAGTAAGTTTGACACGTGTTAGTTCTTTCTTGTTCGAAGTTGTATGCATTAATGATGTAAGACATACTCACACAATCATGTTACATATGCGGTAATTACCAGTAAATATTTGTGATAGTATCAAGGGGTAGGAGCAGGAGCAGAAGCGAAGCTAGACTTTTGAGTTTGTGTTATTATTCTAAACAACCTAGTTTACTAGGTTCTTCATAATATATTTATACATATTAAGTGCATATTTATATGTAAATATGGTTTGAGCCAAAGCTGGTGGAGTATGCCGAATCCAGAGGCGAACCTAGCTCTAGATCCGTACTTGCCAAGAGTTGTCGAGGGATGGATAAAATCACTCCATCTTTAAGCAGAAGTCTCAGGTTTGAGTCGTGGGAACAAAAAAATTCTAATAGGAAGAGTTCCTTTGATGAACCTTACACTGTGCAAATTCTGAGGCTACTAGATAACAGAGAACAAAAAAAGGCAAATTTCTACAATAAACATATTTGTAACCTTATAAAACTGGTAGCTAAATCTGCCCACTATAGGTTAAATTAAAAACTATTATAATACAATATATATAACTTAAATCCATTATTGGCCTGTGGTTTTTAAAGGGTTAATTAGGTAGTTTTAAGAGAAATTAATGATCTCCAAATATGGAAAAATTAGATTACACTAAACTCTCTCATCCCTCCAAATGTCATAAAGCCTCAATTTTATAGCTGTTTTAACGCTAATTGTAGCTGAAAAGGTCTTGCCTTTGAACAATCCAAATAACAGAAAAAAAACTAATGTTCTTGACTCAAAATCTATACAAAAAAAAAGTGCATACATACATATGATGTACAACTTATTCTTATTCTAATAATTTTTTCCCAATAAAATGGTCCATCCACTAGTTGATAGTCCTTCCAATTACACAATATTATTTTCTGATTAATTAGACTATACTATGCCCCATTTTGACCTTCCCTTCACATGTTTAAGTTCTTATAATTCCAAATATAAGATTTTGATAATATCCCATCATATTATAAAAGCCAAAAAAACCAAAAAAGAAAAAAGAAGACATAAAAAATACAACTTTTGGTTTGAGAAAAAATGGTCAAATGTGGACAAAGAATGTGAGCGTACTTGGTTTCTTTTGTTGTCTCCTACATTACATCACAAACAAAGAGATCTAACAAATAGGAGCAAATAGAGAGAAAGAAAAAAAAGATAGAAAAAAAGAGATTAATTTTCTATCTAATTTGCATGTCCATGCATGATCATGAACAACAATAACATCTTGTCAATCAAAAAACAGATCAAATCCATCAAAAATTTCACTAGTTTTTGATCAACACAAACACAAAAAAAAGATGTCGAAATCCATATCAAGATCAAGAAGAAATTGAAAGGAGATTAGTTTATCATGAAGGCGTGGGAGGCAACTATAAGGATAACACAAGCTGCAACAAGGAGACGTGCCAACACGATTTTCGGTACACAAGGTCCATCACAAACAGAGGAAGAAAATGATCAAGAACAAATCGAACACGTTGAAGATCAAGGGAATGGTGAAATCTTCCATGCAGAGAGGTTTCTTCCCAATGGTGACTACTATAGTGGCTATTGGCTTGACAATTTCCCTCATGGACAAGGGAAATATTGGTGGACGGACGGGTGTATGTACGTTGGAGATTGGTTTCGTGGCAAAACGATGGGAAAGGGAACATTTAGTTGGCCCTCGGGGGCAATGTACGAGGGGAATTTCAAGAGCGGGTTCATGGATGGAGATGGGACCTACACGGCGCCTAATGGCGATACGTATAGGGGTTCTTGGGTGATGAATTTGAAACATGGACATGGCGCTAAGAAATACGCGAACGGGGATTGTTATGATGGGGAATGGTGTAGGGGATTACAAGAAGGACATGGTAGGTATAAATGGAAAAATGGGAATTATTATGTTGGTGAATGGAAAAATGGGACAATTTTTGGTAAAGGCAAAATGTATTGGACTAATGAGAATGTTTACGAAGGGAATTGGGAAGATGGATTTCCTAAAGGAAATGGAACATTTAGATGGACTGATGGGAGTTTTTATGTGGGAAATTGGAGTAAAGATCCAAATGAACAAAATGGTACATTTTATCCATCTGGTTCATTGTTAGAAGGTGGAAATCTTGAATGGGATCCTCAACAAGTTTTCAACGTCGATTTGATAGAATGTACTATTTGTCCACCTGAGAAAGTTCCGATTTTGCCTTCACAGAAAAAACTCGCATTATGGAGGTCATCTAAGGTTGTGGACAATAACATTAGGCCGAGGAGAATGTCATTGGACGGGAGAATAGATGCACCACCTGTTGATAGGGAGTTTGGTAGAATTCGTCTATCGGATGTTGCTGGAACTTCTGCTAGTACTTCTTATAATTCGGACGATTCCATCGTTGGCTTGCAGGATTCTGATGGATATATGTTAAGAGGAAGTCCTATTAGGATTCCGAAAGTTGTAAAGAGGCAAGGTCAGACAATTTCCAAAGGGCATAAGAATTATGAGCTTATGCTTAATTTGCAGTTGGGAGTCAGGTAGCTATTTTAACTCATTTTTTGTCTAATTTTTCTTGTATATCTACAATTTCAGAACATTATTTGCATATGAAGATATGTTATCTGCCTACGGTCAAACTTCTCCGGAAAAACATCCTTTGTCCTGATATTTTTTGGTTGCTATTGTGAAATGTTGTTATAGAGAACATATAATATAACATGAAAGATTGGTTCCATAGAAAATATTGTTGTTACAGTGAAATGTTGTTATGTAGGATGATTGTTATAGAGAGATCTCACTGTATTTCATAAAAAATAAGCTAGTTAATTACTTGTGTTTGTTGTTCATTTTCAAGGCTCGAAATTGCGTTTTTTCTTGTCTGGTTTTTAGTTGTGATGTAAATTATTGATAGGGTTTCAGTAGGACGGCCTGGTCCTCCTCCATCGCTAGATCTCAAGTCTTCGGCATTTGATCCTCGAGAGAAATATTGGACTAGATTTCCACCCGAAGGATCCAAAATCACGCCCCCTCATCCGTCTTGTGAATTCAGATGGAAAGATTATTGTCCAAAAGTTTTCAGGTAAGTCCTCATTTCGCTCGCTTGTTGAATGTCTAATGATTTTAGAACACGTTCAGATTAGTGATTATCGATTGTAATGTTTGTCAGGGCATTACGGATGTTATTCAAAGTGGATGCAGCTGATTATATGATATCAATTTGTGGTAATGATGCCCTCCGAGAGCTTTGTTCCCCTGGAAAAAGTGGAAGTTTTTTCTATTTGACAAACGATGATCGATATATGATCAAGACAATGAAGAAGGCAGAAACAAAAGTCAGTCTCTAAATAAATCATTTTTTTCTGCAGAAATCAGTACTTTCCCTTCTGATTTTTCTTGCCATTTAATGGATTTGTTTAGGTGCTATTAAGGATGCTTAGCGCGTATTTCAATCATGTTCGTGCTTTTGAGAACACCCTTGTGACTAAGTACTATGGCCTGCATTGTGTGAAGCTAAGTGGACCAGCACAGAAGAAGGTATTAGACATAAAGTACCTTAACAAAAGTCTAATACAGTTAACACTCTCTATAACGGCCTTCTGGATATTTTTTGGCTGTTATAGCAAGATGCTGTTATGTAGAACATATAATATAACATAATATGAAAATCATTTTTAAAGAAAGCTTGGCCGTTATAGTGAAATGTTGTTATAGAGGATGCCATTTATAGAGGTCTTTGACAGTAGTAGTTCAACATGAACAATTTTAATGTGTTCATCAATGATTTTAGGTACGGTTCGTTATCATGGGGAACCTCTTTTGCACTAATTACTCCATTCATAGACGATTCGACTTGAAAGGATCAACATTTGGAAGAATGACGGATAAGCCAGAATCAGAGATTGAAACTACCACAACCCTTAAAGACCTTGATCTCAACTTCATCTTCAGGTTACAAAAAACATGGTTTCAGGAATTCCGAAGGTAAAATTCTTGAAACTCTCGATGTTTCATTCAAGTGTAAACTAAATGTCAGTAAAAGATTTCACATTTATGACGTTATGATCCTTTAGTATTTGAAGGAAGAAAAACTGAGGATTATTTATTTTGCAGGCAAATTGATAGGGATTGTGAGTTCATGGAACAAGAGGGAGTTATGGACTACAGCCTTTTAGTTGGTATTCATTTTAGAGAAGCAGATAGTACTGAAGATCAGACACCTTCTGGTTCTAGAACACCAATTGGTTGGTTCAAATTTTATTAACATTTGAATTTTTACCCTTTTATTTGGAAAATTCACGTCTTTTTTGTTCCGTTCGCTGTCAATTTTCCTCAAAATTTACACATGACCAGTTTCAGATGAATCAAAGAAAGCATCACTTGTCTTTGGTGCAGATAATGGAGGCTCAGAAAATGAAACAGTTCCTCGTCTTTCTCGAGCTGATATGGATCAATTGCTTCTTGATCAGGAAGGGTATGTTTTCAATCCCCTCATCTAGTTACTTCAAATGTATACAGTCAAACCTGTCCATAACAACGTTATTTGTTCCTATATTTTTTGGTTGCTGTAGTGAAATACTGTCATAGAGAACATATAATATTATATAACATGAAAGATTGGTTCTATAGAAAATATGATTGTTATAGTGAAATGTTGTTATAGAGAATGATTGTTATAGAACTGTATACTGCAAACAAGCTAAACACATCTATTCAGAAGTTAGAAACTTTGTCCATAATCAGCTGTCATACTTGATAAATCTCGAGTAGCTTAGTATTGTTTCCTTCTCTATTTAAAGGGATAATTTCAGCAATGGTCCCTAAACGTACTCTTCGCAACACTAAAGTCACAAAAACTATATTCCATCCCAAAAAGACTGACTTAGTTTGACTTGACACGAAGTTTAAGAAATAAAGGAAGACTTTTGAAATGTGTGGTCCAAAAAGAGCCTTAGATATTTGTGTGGCTATAGATCATCCAATAACGTTAAATTGTTTCTAAATATAGAAAAGTGTCAATATTTTTGGGACATACTAATAAGGAAAGTAGGACAATCCTTTTGGACAGGGAGTACTATTTTGCAACAGTAAAGTCACTAAACTAACTATTTGTAACAATATTCGTTGTTTCTTGATCTTTGGGTTGGAAATTGCAGGTGGGCTAGCATAAAACTAGGAATAAACATGCCTGCAAGAGTTGAAAGGACAGAGAGGAAACCTACTGAAGGAGAGATAATTCAGCTAATCGGAGAACCAACAGGAGAGTTGTATGATGTGATACTGTTTTTCGGGGTCATAGACATACTTCAAGACTATGACATTACAAAAAAGCTTGAGCACGCGTATAAATCTATGCAATGTGATCCCAACTCGATCTCAGCTGTCGATCCAAAGGCATACTCAAGGCGTTTTCGCGATTACATATTCAAAGTTTTTATAGAAGACAATTAACAAGAAATGCTAGGACTAAGTGGTATTTGTTTGTTGTTTTTGGAAATTATATGCACTTGAAGCTTAGAAGAAGTGAAGAACATATATATACTCTTCCTTCACTGCATTGTCTTATCTTAAAACCTTTTTTTATTATAGGTATACACAAAATACAGGATGAGTCACTATTTTAACAGAAGCAACACAAATATGACTTATAAGTTGCATACTTACACATATGAAAATTGTTGTTTCAAGGTATTTATGAAAGTTCCATTTACTATTTCATTTAAGTTCCTTAACACTTCAGGATGGTAGTATGATTTTTTCCTGTTTCCCACCTGATGTCCGGTACCCTCTTTGGGGCTTGACTAACCGGATTCACATTGGGAAGTGTCACTTTGGAGGCGATTCCATTCCCAGATTCGCATTGGGAAGTGCTCCTTACCAAAGGCGATTTCATTCCCAGAGCACAAACCCGAGACCTTTGATTATGAAAGGGGTACTTACCTTCCCCGCACAACCTTTCATGGTCTTAGTATGGTTCATGAATATGTTTTGCTGGTACTTGTAATTTCCTAGCAATGCGTAAACAAAAATATTCCATCGAATGACTGTTATACGCTCTATTTTCTTCACCTAGAAGAGAAAGGGATGTTTTCATTCATAAGTTGGCTGAAAAAAATTATAAAATGATCACAAAGAAGAAATAAAATAGTGGTGTTTGTGCACACCCCCCTTGTGTTTTGAGAAAATAAGTCTAGAAAAGAAAGATATACATAAGCACATCACATACATATAAACACACACATATTTAGACTTAGGGCACGTTTGTTCTGTTGCCTTTGGACAATAAAATAATACGATGTTTGGTGGCGTTTTGATCAATTTGGTATCTTATTTAAAAATAAGACACTCTACCGCCATTTTTGAGACCCCCTAGACTGTACTAAAAAAAAATACAGTATATTATATATTAATACTCTAATACCGTCTGTTATATATTACTACATTTCAGTCAATTACAATACAGTACAATCCATGCAAAATTATACAGTCTATTGCGACGTACCAAACGAGCCCTTATTATTTTTCTTACATACACATAAACAACATACTCAATTGCCTAAAATATTATGCAGGTGTGCAGAATAATCATGAAAATAGTTGAAACAAAAACATTTGATTCCGTAACAAGAGAGAAAAAGTGAACTAAAATAATGTTTATCCATAATCTTGAGAGTTCAGATTCTGAAATAAATTATTGTTTTTTCTTATCTGATAAAATTAAGTGTTGTTTCATGGCGTACTAAATATTGTGTTTGTACAAATTTACTTTCTTGAAAAAAATTCTCCAATTATTTGTTAATAAGTGAAAAATATATTTATTAATTATTAACAAATTAGAAAGTATTTCAAAGAAAAAATTTAATATTAAGAATTAATAATAGTAATATTTAAGTGTTCGAGGGTATTAGGATTGACTTTTTTAAAAATAGCTTATAAGCTAGTAAAAGCTAGAAGCCATGAGTTTGTCCTAGCTAGGCTCAATGGGGCGGGGCGGGGGCGGAGGAGGGGTATCCTGTACCCGTATTCGCCACCTAAAACTCACCTTCACCCCCGCTCCACCACCCATGACGGATAGTAAATTCTTCACCCGCTCCCGCCTCACTTACCTCGGCGGGTACCCATCACCGGTAGTAAAAAAACAATTATATAATAAAAAATGAGGTCAAAAAAATGAAAAAAATAAACTTTTTTCGCTATGGTGTATCAAATATCAAAGTCTGAAATTTTATCAAAATATTAGGAATATTAAAAGGTTAAAATAAAGCGTGAAATTTATATAGAAGAAGACAAGAAATTTTCTAGTCCTTTCAAATAATCACAATTGTAAAAAAAGAAAAAGAGAAACTCCAATGTCATTACCAAAGTTGTCACATATGCACTGATAGAGTTGTTGCATCTACCATACATTTTCACACAAAAAAATTAAAAAATTTGAAGGGTACCGTACACTTTATTTTAAATGAATAATAAAAAATTAATAATAGGTTGATGATTTGACAAGAATAAGAGATTTCAAGTCCTTGTCTAGTTAAAAATACTAGAAAATCAGCATAATTAAAGAATCCAACACAAACATGTACGGGGCGGTAGCGGGGTGAGACAGGTCTTATATGAAATTTACCCCGCCCCACTACCCATGGCGGGTAGCACTTTTGATACTCATACCTGCCCCACCACCCACCAAATCATCCTCCATACCCGCCCCAATTGGAACGGGTGCGGAGCGGTACCCGCATTTACCCTCCCCACTGACATTCCTAATCCTAGCTAACTTTTGACTTTTAGTTTA
Organism: Przewalskia tangutica; assembly: GCA_029844215.1. Taxonomy (NCBI): domain Eukaryota; kingdom Viridiplantae; phylum Streptophyta; class Magnoliopsida; order Solanales; family Solanaceae; genus Przewalskia; species Przewalskia tangutica. The sequence goes on along the minus strand of CM056738.1, from coordinate 97,488,184 downwards.
TTTTTTTATACCTTTTTGTTTAAAAATAAGTACTTAAAAAATATTTTTATTTTTTTTCAAACAACTCAAAAAGTAGGAAAAATACTTAAACACCATTTTATAGTCTGTTTGGTCAAACTTATTTTAAAAAAGTAAGGTGTTTGGTCAAGTTTTTGGAAGAAAATAAATGTTTATGGAGAGTGGCGAAAACAATTTTTCAGAAGCTAAAAAAATAGCTTTTGCCCAAAAGTATTTTTGAAAAATATACGTACTTTTTAAAAATTTGGCTAAACACTAATTATTCGTCAAAAGTATTTTTTAAATTAATTGAGCAAATACAAATTATTTTTGGGCAAAATAAGTTAATTTAAAAAGGTTTGGCTTGTTTTCCCCAAGCAAGCAAGCAAGCCCCTCTTGTGGGATCTCGTTTACTATTTGGCAAGGCAGATGTCAGGTAAGATATTTTATTGATTTGTTATGATATTATGATTAGAATTGGAACCGATCAAATTTGATGAAATTAGGAGAAAATGAATGGAAGAGGGCAGCGGTGGTGGTACTCGGTGATATTGGACGGAGCCCTCGTATGCAATATCATGCTCTATCTCTTGCAACTCAGGTAATGCAATATCATGTCTACGGTCATGAAATTACGATATTGAATTGCATATTTGCTGTTGTAAGCGACAACAGTAAAATATCATGTTTGTATTAAGTGAATATAAGTGATGATGCTTTTTATGTTTCAGAATTAGTGTTTGATACACCTCATTGATCCTTTGTATTCTTATCTTTATGCTTATAACCTTTGCAGGCTCATCTAGAGGTCGACATTGTTGCATATGGAGGTAAGTATCATGTAACAAACCAGCTGAACAAATATGTCTCAATTATTTATAACCATTTACAATATGAATTGCTTGTCCAATTTTCACCTCTATTTTGGGAAGAAAATAACACATGTACGTTTAAATTTTTAAAACTAAAATAAAGAGCGTGGCACAAAAAATTTTAGATACAGGAAAATTTTCGACAACAAAGTTGAAACAAGTTAACATGGATATACATTTTTGTTTGTGAAACAAAGGTTGAATGAAGAAGAATAAGATGAGGATGAAGGTTGACGGAGATACAACGCAGGCACTTTGGGGGTTGTGAGAATTTATGGGAGAAAATATTATTATTGAATTGTTGTGTCTACGTGATTATACTGAGCCCTATTTATAGACACTACATTACAATTCTTTTCCTAGTAGGATACTATATATGAAATCCTATTCCTATTCTAACACTCCCCCTCAAACTGGTGCATATAAGTCATATGTACCGAGCTTGTTACAGATGTAATTAATACGAGGACGACTGAGTGACTTGGTGAAAATATCCGCAAGTTGATCACTCGACTTTACAAATTTAGTAACAATTTCTCCGGAAGTATCTTTTCCCTGACAAAGTGACAGTCAATCTCAATGTGCTTAGTCCTCTCATGAAATATCAGATTTGATGCGATATGAAGGGCCGCTTTGTTATCACACACAAGTTCCATTTGACTGACTTCTCTAAATTTTAGTTCTCTGAGCAACTGCTTAATCCAAACTAGCTCACAATTTGGTACAATCATTGCTCGATATTCTGATTCAGCACTAGATCGAGCAACGACACTCTGTTTCTTACTCTTCTGGGACATCAAATTACCTTCTATTAAAACACAATATCCGGATGTAGAATGTCTATTAGAGGGTGATATTGCATAATTAGTGTTTGTATATCCAACGGTCTGCTCATGACCTCGATCTTCGAAAAGCAGTCTTTATCTGAGACTGACTTAATATATCGCATAATGCGGATAATTGCATCCCAATGACTATCACACGGAGAATCCATAAACTGACTTACAACACTCAGGAAACGAAATGTCAGGTCTAGTCATTGTGAGATAATTCAATTTACCAACCAACCGCCTACATCTTCCGGGATCACTGAGTGGCTCCCCTTGTCCTGGCAAGAGTTTATAGGAGTGTCAATGGGTTTACATCCCATCATTCCTGCCTCCTCAAGAATGTCTAAGGCATACTTGCGTTGCGAAATAACAATACTTGACGTGGATTGGGCAACCTCAATACCTAAAAAATACTTCAGTCTGGAAATGCTGAAAGAGATGTTGCTTTAAATTAGTGATACCATCTTGATCATTGCCAGTTATAACGATATCGCCAACATAAATCGCCAAATAAATACTCATATGTGGGGCAGAATGTCGATAAAACACAGAATGATCTGCTTCACTACGAGTCATACCAAACTCCTGAATTACTGTGCTGAATTTATCAAATCAGGCTCGAGGAGACTGTTTCAGACCATAAAGTGACCGACACAATCGACACACCAGATTAGACTCCTCTCCCTGAACAATAAAACCGGGTGGTTGCTCCATATAGATTTTGCTAGTTTAAGGGAAATTGCTGTGAGAGGGAGAAAAGACAAGGGTTGGGAGATTGTAGGCAGAGCAGTGGGGGTAGAATGGAGGCAGAGGTTGGGTGGTGTTAGTTAAGGACTTATGGACACATTGGGTGGGAGTGGTTGAGTATTTGATTCGTACTCTATTTGGTTTGAAGCCATACTGTGAGATCCCACAATTGGAAACCCCCCTGCCGGAGCAAGCACAACCAAGCCAGAAGATTTCCAAGAAAAAGCCAACAAAAGAAAGGAATAGAGCATTAGGAGAAACCTTAGAGTAATGAAGTGAAAAAAGGAAGAGAAGCATTATTAGAGGCTTTATTAGAGAAGATGATGAACTTTATGTTTATTTTTCTTCCATATCACTGTCCTAGAAAATATTTTAGCATCACTGGCTCTACTTGTTCAATAATTGTTCAGATTTACTATTCTTCTATCATTGGCATCTCAGACTAGTTTGAAAAGATCGTTATACCAAATTCCGGTCTAGTTTTGTACTACTTGGCATCAGTGCTTGGTTTAACAATCTGGTCCAAACATTATATTCTTTCTTGACTTTATTCTGCCTGATCGTTCTGATTTCAGTTTTTAATCTTGATTAGGTTCGGACCCTCATGTTGCTGTAAAAGAGCATAAATCTATTCACATCCATGAAATGGTAATCACTGGATGGTCTAGCTGTCTTTCTGGGGTGAAAAGCTTATGAAAGACATCCTCTTCAGTTGTGTGTGTTATTTGACTTTGATTATTTTGCCATCATGCAGACACAGTGGCCATCAAACCCTAGAAGCTTGCCAAAGATACTCCGTCCTTTATTGCTCATATTTAAGCCATTGGTCCAGTTTTTTATGCTTCTATGGTATCTATGTGTCAAAATTCCAGCGCCTGATGTTTTCATAGTTCAGGTGAGCTATGAAGCTGTAGTTAGCTACTTTTACGTATCTGCTTACAACTATTAAATATGTAGATCTTAATGACAACTATTGGTCATGTGGCCATATATATTACATTTGGTGTCTTTTATGTTTAAAAATACAAAAAAAAAACAAGTTTTTTTAAACAGAATCATGAATGGGTTGGAGTTCCACTATCACTCGGAGTGTTCTGTGTGCATGTATGCACGTATCCTTGAAGCAAAATAGTGGATGCGGAAACAATGTCCTCATACCAACCTTGATGCATACAGTTTTCAACAGAATCTGTTTTTGATCCACTATGGTGCTTCAAGTTTTTGAAGTAAAAGCTGCCAGTTAACTCTTTTATATTATGTATTTCGACTTTCCATAAATCCGTGCATGCATCATCTCTCAGTAATCTGCTTATTTCAGTTTTCTGTTAGTAATTCCAAATTCTCCATACTACATTTTGCAAGTGAGCAAGTCGTTCTACTTATTTTGTTTTAATATTTAAGTATTTGATATTTTGAGACCCATGCATTAAGACGAAGGCCTGTTTTTCCCCCTCAAAATTAACCAAAACCCTTGTCAACACTGAGGTTCTCTCGTCATTGGTGCTTGAACTGCTGGGTCTTCCATATTTTCTAACATGCTCTATCTGGTGGGTGCTGAACTTGGATTTTTGTTATGATCCAACCAAGTGCTTAAGGCATGTCCAATTAGTATTCGAGGATTCATCAGGCACAAAACTAAGTATTCATGACCGTTATGTTCAGTGAGATGTTTAGGTCACTTGATTTGGCATGCTTGAGCTTTAATTATATCAGCTAATGACATCATTTCTCCTTTGCCAGAATCCACCATCTGTTCCTACACTGGTTGCTGTAAAATTGGCCAGCTGGATTAGACGTTCCGCATTCGTTATAGATTGGCATAACTTCGGATATACTCTTCTAGCATTGTCTCTCGGGAGAAATAGTCGGTTTGTGGCTTTGTATCATTGGTAATTTGTTCATCCTCATAAGTTATAAACCTCCATTTGGGTTTAGCATCTGGTTTGTGAACTATGCAAGTGAAACAAAATTTGTATATTTGGATAGGATCGAGAAGCAGTTTGGGAAAATGGCTAATGGTTCCTTGTGTGTGACAAGGGCAATGCAACATGAATTAGCTCAAAACTGGGGAATTAGGTAGGCCATTGAGCTACTTGGAATATCTAACATTCTGATTTTCTTTGTTTACTGACTTGTGCATCATCCTTTATACTTTCTGGATTCTCAGTGCCACTGTTCTATATGATCAGCCTCCTGAATTTTTTCGACCCGCTTCCCTCGAGGAGAAGCACAAGGTGAATTATCTAGTCCACAACAAACCTTCCCTAAGATATACATACTTTATAATTTTAACCTCAAGTGTCAAATGCAGTTGTTTTGTGGGATTGATAAGAGTCTGAGAACACCTTACAGCCTTCAAGACTGTCTTAGCAATGGTACTACAGTGAGAATTTCCATGTGATGTATTGTTTCAGATGAAGAATTGATATGAATAATGGCATATTTGCAGAGGTACTAACAACAGACGACGACAATCCTAATGTAACTCTATTTACAACTCAGACGCACACAGATATTTCCTTGAAGTGGAACAGACCAGCGCTCATTGTAAGCAGTACAAGCTGGTGAGTTGTTTGTAAACTTAATTTAACATTCTATTGTGTTCCGACACAGTGAACCTTACGTTCTTTTTTTTAATCACACATTTTATCCTCATATAACGTGAGGCAGTGGGCCCTGGAGGAGTAGTGGGGCGCGAGTAATAGGTGGTGGAATGAGGAGGTGCAACGGAAAGTGGAAGCAAAGAAGGCGGCGTATTTGAAGCTAGTGGAAAGTCAAGACGAGGATGAGAAAAGGGTGAATAGGGAACAGTACAAGGCGGCGATAAGAAGCTATACAGACAACATTTGAACGCTTGTATGGAGAGCTAGGGGACAAAGGCGGGGATAAGAAGCTATACAGACTCGCCAAGGCAAGAGATAGGAAGGCAATGTATTGGTGGCAGAGGAGCATATTAGACAAAGGTGGCATATATATTTCCACAAACTTTTGTATGAGGAAGGGGACAGGAATATCGAGCTGGGTGATCTAGAGCACTCTGAGACTCATCGTGATTTTGGGTATTGTAGGCCTATTAAGATTGAGGAGGTGGAAGGGGCTATGCGTAAGATGAGTAGGGGTAAAGCGACCGGATCAGATCCCATTGGAATTTTGGAAGAGTGCGGGCAGAGAGGGTTTGGAGTGGTTAACTGGGTTGTTTGATGTCATCTTTAGGTCAACAAAAATGCCCGAAGAGTGGAGGTGGAGTACGATGATTCATTTGTACAAGAATAAAGATGATATTCAAGACTGCAACTATAGAGGTATCAAGCTGCTGAGTCATGCCATGAAAGTCTAGGAGAGGATGGTGGAGTTGAGGGTGAGGAAGAGAACCAGAGATTCATGTCAGGGAGATCGATTACGGAGGCCATTCATCTTATGCGGAGATTGATAGAGCAGTACAGGAAAAGAAAAAGAGACTTGCATATGGTGTTCATTGACTCGGAGAAAGTATATGACAAAGTCCCAAGAGAGGTCATAGGGAGATGTTTGGAGGCTAGAGGGGTTTCAGTAACATGCATTAGAACGATCAAGGATATGTATAATGGAGCTAAGACCTGGGTAAGGACAGTAGGAGGAGACTCAGGACGCTTTCGTGTTGTGATGGGGTTGCATCACGATCAACTCTTAGTCTATTTCTATTTGCTCTGGCGTTGGATGTTTTGACGAGTCACATTCAGGGGGATGTGTTATGGTGTATGTTATTTGCGGATGATATTGTATTGGTCGACGAGACGCGGAGTGGGGTGAACGTTAGGTTGGAGGTTTGGAGACAGGCCCTGGAATCCAAAGGTTTTAGGTTGAGTAGGACTAAGACTGGGTACGTGGAGTGCAAGTTCAGTGTTGTGACGAGTGACGCTGATGTGGAAGTGAGGCTGGACTCACAAGTCGTCCCAAAGAGAGGGAGTTTCAAGTACTTTGGGGCTATAATAGAACGTAATGGGGAGATTGATGAAGATGTCACACATCGGATTGGAGCAGGGTGGTTGAGATGGAGGCTAGCATTCAGAGTCCTGTGTGATAAGAAAGTGTCACTAAGACTGAAAGGTAAGTTCTACAGAGTAGTGGTTAGACCCGCGCTGTTGTATGGAGTGGAGTGTTGGGTGGTTAAGAACTCTCATGTCCAGAAGATAAAAGTGGCGAAAATGAGGATGTTGAGGTGGATGTGTGTTACTAGGAGAGATATGGTAAAATGATGAAATTCGGAGCAAGGTGGGAGTGGCCTCCGTGGCAGACAAGATGCGGGAGGCGAGGTTGAGATGGTTTGGACATGTCCAAAGGAGAGATCCAGACGCTCCGGTGAGGAGGTGTGAGAGGTTGACGATGGAGGGTTGGAGGAGAGGTAGAGGCAGACCGAAGAAGTATTGGGAGAGGTGATCAGGCAGGATATGGCGAGTCTTCCGCTTACCGAGGACATGACTCTAGATAGGAGGGTGTGGAGGGCTAGTATTAGGATTAGTATTATTTCCCTTTAGTATAGGATCGATCGTATTTCCTAGTATTCTCATATTTTTTATTCTTATTAGTTTGCTATTACTGCACCGCTCTACCTACCAAGGTAGAGGTTAGGTCTGTCTACACTCTACCCTCCCCAGACCCACGAGGTGGGATTTTACTGGGTATGTTGTTGATGTTGTTGTAGTTTGCTATTACTGCTTGCTCGTATCTTTCACTTCGTATCTTATTTTCTTGCTGCTATTACTGCTTATTATTACCATTGCTCTTCACTTCTACTTGAGCCGGGGTCTATCGGAAACAACCTCCAGATCCGTCAAAGTATAGGGGTAAGGACACTCTACCCTTCCCATAACCCACGTGGTGGGATTATACTGGTTATGTTGTTGTATAACGTGAGCATAACCATTCTTCTCCGATACCTTTTTCCCTAATCTTTATCCTGGTTTTCAGAAATTCAAAACTTGATAGTGGTGATCTACAGTGTTAAGTTGTCCCACATCAGTTGTGGGATGTGCATGTCTTCTTACCTAGTCTTGGGCAATCCTCACCTCATGAGTTAGTTTTAGCCCAAGGTCCATTTCTTTAAATACTGCAAACTTAATCGTATTGGTTCAGTGTTTCTGAATATCAAGAAATTATGGGCGAAAGATGATTGGAAAAAACAAAAATCAAACAGACAATGGAAGAGCTCTGTCTCTTATGTGCACCGTGTGCTGGAAATGTTCTGTTTCTTATTTGAACCATGTGTTCATGCTTCTATTTTAAAATGCAAAGATGGTAAAAACAGTTTTGGCTTCGGTGACAGCTACATGACATTATAGTACGTGTTTTTAGGACTCCGGACGAAGATTTTAGCATTCTCTTAGAAGCAGCACTAATGTATGATAGAAGGGTTTCTGCATTACTGAACGAGGATGACTTGAAGAGGGAAGATGTTTTCTGGCAGGAAATCAAGTGTGGGAAGCAATACCCTAGGTTATTATTTATAATTACAGGTAACTGCTGCTCATGCGTCAAAGAGGGATTTTACTTCTTATTTTGTTGGTTAACTTTGATAGACATATGTTTTTCTTACTTTGGGTTCTTTCCAAGGCAAAGGGCCTGAAAAGGAAAAATATGAACAGAAGATAGCAAAACTCAACCTTAAACGTGTAGCATTTCGTACTATGTGGTTGGAGCCAGAGGATTACCCATTGCTTCTTGGTATGAGCTACCCATCTGTTGTCATCTTCTTGTGTCACCTTGAAATTGTCTCAAATCCTTTTGTTCCCTTGTATAGGATCAGCAGATCTTGGTGTTTGCTTGCATACGTCCTCTTCAGGGTTGGACCTTCCAATGAAGGTTTTGTTTCTACTTTCTTAAAGAGGACAAGTCAGTTTTTTACCCGTGTATGCTTAAAACTTCTTAGTAGTCCTCATTCTTGTAATTTTCCTTTTAGGTTGTGGATATGTTTGGCTGTGGATTACCGGTCTGTGCTGTTTCCTACTCTTGGTAAGATGCCTGTATTCCCCTTTTCATTTTCATTTTCCATGGCCTCGACATTTGAAAGTCTTTAAAAATTACATACTCTTGAGAAGTTGCATGTTGACCCTTCTTCACTGCCCTTTATCAAGTATCAATGAGCTGATCGAAGTTGACAAGAATGGCATACTCTTCTCTTCATCGTCGGAACTGGCAGATCAATTTATGGTAAGCTCCTAAATTTACAAAAATGGACCTTCTATCTCCTCTTTCTTTGTTCTTTTATGTTTGTTTTACTATTAGATTTTATTAGAAGGTGACGCTTAGGCTGGAAGGTAAGTTCTACAGAGTGGTGGTTAGACCAACATTGTTGTATGGGGCAGAGTGTTGGTCAGTCAAGAACGTCCACGTTTAGAAGATGAATGTAGCGGAGATGCAAATGCTCATATTGATGTGTGGTCATACTAGGAGAGATATGATTAGGAATGAAGATATACGGGACAAGGTCGGAGTGGCCTCTGTGGAGGAAAAGATGAGGAAAGCGAGACTGAGATGGTTCGGACATGTGAGGATTCAGGTGTGAGGATGCGCCAGTTAGGAGGTGTGAGAGATTGACGGTCGTAGGAGTCAGGAGAGGTAGAGGTAGGCCAAAGAAGAACTGGGGGAGGTGATTAGACGGGATATGACCCAAGTCAACTAAGGATATGACCTTAGATAGGAAGATTTGGCGATCGAGGATTAGGGTAGAAAGGTAGTAAATATTTGAGTTTTGTCGCGCTGTGTGTGAGAGAGGTGGAGGGCTAGCCTTCCATCTCCTCTTATCCTTTTCTTAGTTTTGTATCAGATCTTATCTTTATGTATGTATCATTATGTTGTACCATTGTTTTGTAACTTGATTTTTTGTTGTCCTATTTTTCATGCAACCCTGCATTGATTACGTTTCTTTTGAGCCGAGGGTCTATCGGAAACAGTATCTACCCCACAAAGGTAGAGGTAAGGTCTGCGTACATCCTATTATCTCCAGATCCCACTTGTGGGATTGCACTGAGTATGTTGTTGTTGTTGTTGTTGTAGTAGTAGTAGTAGTAGTTCAAAAGAGCCACAATAAACATTATCAAGTATCAATCCCCTCGAACGTTTTATGCTTCATACTTGCATGTCTGGACTTGCTATATACCTTATTCTAGCATTTGCAATTCCTAGAGTTAACCGGTGAGCTTACTCCTGAGAAAATTCTATCTTAGTTGCTGAACTGTGAAAACCTGTGCAGATGCTGTTTAAGGGATTCCCAGGTGAATGTGATGAGTTGAAGTCGCTGAAACAGGGAGTATTGGCAAGCAGATCTTCTGTTAATTGGGCAACAGAGTGGGAAGCAAATGCCAAACCCTTAATATCCAAGGCAAGTAGATTGTTTGCACACGATTTTTGCATCTCTTTTGTCCTTAGTAAGATGTCTTTTTCATTGTGTTGCAAATGCCGTTTAGATATCATGTATTTAGATGGCATCTAAACACGCCATGCATTATGCAGGTTATTTTTGAGAACTCAAGCTGATTTTGAAACAAAGATTACAGAACGATATGCTCACCGCATATCTGAAGTATTTTGGAAATTATACGCTCACCTTGGGTCATGCTGCAAGCCGAGCAATAACAGGGTCCCTGCTTCTCTCCCCCGCCCCCTCCCAGGCTCCACAGAGCAACCAATTTTTGCGGCTCTAGGATCATTAGTCACAGATTTCTGTTTTGGTTTTGTGAAAACTGAACTTGTACAGCTTTCTTTAGAAGTGGATATAGCACTGTTTGTTGAGGTTTCACTTGCCTTTACCTCTTTTATTCTTTTTCTTAGTAGTTTAACATTGCTGTTTGAGAGAAGATATACTATAACATTAGGGGAAAACAGGCATGCAGCGTAGGTTGATTTACATTGTTCCCAGAATACATTTTGTGTGTTGTTTGGACCAAAAAAGAGAGAAATAACAGATGTGAACGCTCTTAAATACGTGTTTGTATATCTGGTAGCGTATATCTGCAAAATGAAAGTTGTAATACAAGATAGGCGCATCACTCTCAACAACTTTAGTGTTGCTATTATTGTGTCGGTTACATGCAAACAACGTTCTCCCTTCGTTCCAAATTCCAATATATGCTGACATCTTTCACTTTTGAAGAGTCAAACAAAATTTTCATTAATCACAATTTTTTCATGTCTGTTAAATATTTTAAATTGTCAATTATTGCGATGTGTCGTTTTTATGTAGTTTTCAAATATGTAACTTTTATTTTTTTTAGAAAACTTATAGATTTAATGTTTAAATTTATGGTCAAATAAAAAGGTTTGATTCTCGAAATCTAAAAAGTGTCACATAAATTGAAATAGAGAGAGTAATATATTTAGATTAATTGTTTTTGGAAAAAAATGATAAATGATGTAAAACATGGGTCTGAAATAGGGCGATTGAAGACTAGCAAGAGGGAGTCATATTCAGATTCAATGTTTCAGAAAATTAATATGGTACCCTCTCCGGATAAAAAATAGTGTTCATTTACCATTTTTCCTGAAGTCAAAAAGATGATCCACTTATCAAATCAAGAAATAATTAATTTTATCTTTTTAGATTTGTCCCTATTAAGTGTTATAGTGTTATGTGATCAAATCTCAATACCTATTTAATTAGGAGCAATTTAGTCAAATTATGTTTTTTTGTTTAAGAATTAGTATTTTATTAAGATTGTGTGCAAATAACTAAGTGGCTTTTTTATCCGAGGGAGTATAGAACCCTCAAATCCTTTTTATCTCCGCCGCCAGAATATTCAGTGTAATGAGTCAGTATTCATTGTCTGCAAACAACTTTTCAATCTTTTTGCCTTCCTTCTCACAACCCCATTTGTTGTATTTGATTACTGACAAAAAATTTCATTGAATTTTTGTCTTCTATGGTACTTGTCAAATGCCAGCAAGAACTCATTTTTACACTGATAAATAAGGGATAGGATTGTTCTTTACTTCTTTATTTCTTTATCCCATAAAGGTAAAAGTAACTCTGCCTACATACTACACACCTCCTCATACCCCACTTTGTGGGATTACACGTATGTTGTTGTTGTTGCTGCAGAGAACTAGGAGCTGAATCAAAAGTGGAGACTGAAGGATTCTTGAAAAAAAAATCTTTGAGTATCTCAAAAATGCTTCTTTCACAGCAGTTAAAGATTCAATTTTTTAGCCACCATAGTTACCATACCAAGTATATAGCTCATGGAAAATGCTTGAAAGTTCCAAGCTTTAAGCAAGTACTCTATAAGCCCGCTAATCTATGTCTACATACAATGAGGTGTGTAAAGCACAAATCTTTAGCTGTTTCTTTAGTTGAAACTAGTGAAAGTTGCAATCTTGAACAAAAAATTGAAGTGGCTCAAGAAAGTTGCAATCTTGAAAAAAAGATTGAAGTGGTTCAAGAAAAGAGCTTTTGGGGTGCTGTAAGTTTGGTTGTTGGTACTGCTGTAGGTCCAGGAATGTTGGGATTACCTGCATTAACTGTAAAATCTGGTCCACTTCCATCAACTATATCCCTTTTATTGACTTGGGTTTATGTCATTTCCTCTATTATACTTGTAGCTGAGCTTAGTTTTGCAGCAATGGAGGAAGATGGGGTTGATGAAGTTAGCTTCACTAGTCTTGCAACCAAAGCATTAGGAAGTAAAAAAATTGGATCTTTTGTTGCTTTGGTTTATGGTTCACTAACTTTTGCTTTGTTGGTAGCTTGTGTTTCTGGCATTGGTTCAATAATTTCTCAATGGTTTCCTAAAATCAATCCTATTCTTGCAAATGGGATATTTCCATCAATGGTTGGAATAGTTCTCTGTTTGTTACCTTTTAAGGTTATTGATGTGGCAAACAGGTGCCTATGCATTATAATGCTTTTTTCCATTACAGCATTAGTAGTAATTGGAATATTTGTTGGAAGAATGAGTATTCTTGATTCTTTTGGATTTGCTTCTTGGAGATTTTCCTCAGTTTTACCTGCTATTCCTGTGGCTGTACTTACGATGGGTTTCCATGTAATTACACCTTTCATTTGTAAAATTGCTGGAAACACTGTACATGATGCTAGAAAAGCAATAATCCTAGGTGGGGTTATTCCTTTAGTTATGGTTGTTTCTTGGAATTTGATTGTTTTGGGACTTTCTGGGAACAATGGTTCAGTTGTCTCAACCGATCCTATTTCACTCTTGCTGTCTGTTAATTCTTCTGCTCTACCAGCAGTTCAAGGTTTTGCATTTTCAGCATTGGCTACTAGCTTGATAGGATATGCTGTTAGCTTTCCGAAACAGGTTGTCGATACCTTGGATTTGATGTTCAGTAATTCTAAAGGAGTTGTTAGTGAAGTAGGCAAAGTTGGTTCAGCCACATTTAAGTTGAGGCAAAATCTTGGAAATGAAGGGAAAGTTTCTTATAATGCTTCACAAGTTAGAGAGGAATGTGGTTTCAAATCTTTGCAAAGCATTGTGATGCCTTTTGTTCTAGCTTTGCCAGTTCTCATTGGTTCTTTCTTTCCTTCAACATTTTCAAGAGCTCTTGATTTTGCTGGGATTTACGCGAACTGCTTTCTGTTCGGCATCCTTCCTCCGGTGATGACATACATTTATCAGTCCAAGAGAAAACTCAGGTATGTCAATACAGTCAAACCTCTCTATAATCGTTTGTCCTGATATGTTTTGGATGCTATAGCGAAATGTTGGTATAGAGAACATATAATATAAATGTTCCACAAAAAACATATTGTATAGTGAAATGTTGTTAAAGAGGATGGTTGTTATAGAGAGGTCTGACCGTAGTAACCACTAAAAAAGAGTCTTTGAGAAAAGAAAAAAAGGACTATGCTATAGAAATAAGAAACAAGAATGATGTCAACTCATTGTATGTTTGTCTAATACACTGCAGAAACAATAGCATGAAAGTCTACTAACAATTTTCATCTGGTGTTAATGTTTTGACAGGTTAGGCATCCTACCAGGAGGAGACTGTGTGCTGCTACTACTTTTAACCATATCTATTATTCTAGGCATTTGGCATTAGACTTGTATTTCTCTGCTAGACTTGCACCATTGATGCATGTATTTTCCCTGGTTCTTTAAGGTTCAATGGAGAATATCAAGTAAATTTAAAAGAGTTGATACAAGAGAGCTTATAGTTCTCATGATTTTGTTGTTCTCAGAATTGAACATTCCTATCAATGTCATATGTAGCAGATGCACCTTGCTACTAAATACATGGATCCCTTAAAAAAGTGAATGGATGAACCAATTTATATAACTTGTATACCTAATGTTTGAACCTTTGAACTGAGGGCACAAATTTCACTTCGTTGCAATACATAAAAGCAGTAAACAAGCTATAACACACGTGTCTCATACAAGAGCTTCCTCTTGTTGCAGAATTCCTCCAAATTGTTTTAGCTTACAGTAGGATCACCTCAAAGTAAAGTGCAATATGCTTGCATTCAAAAGCATATCCATTTTCCAGGTCAACCGTCAATTGTATTAATCTTTTGTAAGAAGTTACCACCTTTTCTAATTATCAACATGAATTAACAGTAGTCAAAAGCCATGCAGATCTAACGCATAACGTCATGTTTATATTCGGTAGGTTTGTTGCTTTTGAATGGATCTTCGTTTTGATTGGATGAGCTTGAGAATGGTTATGGATATAGGCTCTGAAAAATTAAACAACAATGCAGTGTAATACCATAATACCACAAGTGTAGTCTAGGAGGATGGGATGTACACAGACCTTACACCTACCTTTGTAAGGCGCGCGAGGCTGTTTTCGATAGATCCTTGGCTTCTCCAAAATATTAAAGGAAAGGAAAAGAAAAGGCATCCCAGGACTTTCGTCATATGTATAGCAGACCATATTTTGTCACCTTACTGATAATTTTGAAACAATTGTTCCAACTTTCACCTGATTGAATTTTGATTCGAGGGCAAAAGCCACATATGACCCTTGTTAGAATTGATAAAATATGCAAGTATTATCGAAAGAACTGCGCAATTTAATTCACAATCACCATTCAGACAGCAGAAAGGAGGCATCTGAAGAAGCATAAAGAACATATTCAAGGGCAGCCAACTTTGGACAACAAAATTTTTGCACTAATAGTTGCTTGAATTAGGATCAATGTTAAAAGGGGGTTTATTAACAATTCCAACAAATGTAAAAGAAATCCATTATGATTCCACATAAGAAGTTAAGAACCGCTTTCAACTTTATCGGGTTACTTCAACCACAGCGCAACCTAGATTAATGAAGTAATTGAAGCAGAACATTCTATCTCAATTTCGTTTTTTCTTCTTAGGCGTCTGCTTCACTGGAGGAGGCGGAAAGACAGCACGAAAAGTCCATGCAGCCATTATTGCTCCTACAAAGGGACAGATCCAGTAGACGTAAAACTGCTCCCATGTGTTGTGCATGTTATTTATGTACGCCCAACCAAATGCCTGAAAATGTATAGCAGACAATCAGCTCACTTATGAACTCGTTAAGAACTCATGCAGGCAAAGACGAAAAACAAGTAAATCGCTACAGCAGTATCTACACATATAGTAGCATGTGTTCAATAAGAAAATATCACTACTATAGGACTTGACAAGAAATAGTCTCTATTTTGGGATACTACAAAATATTTGATACACTTTGATTCCTTTTCAAGAATTCAATATTTCATTTGATATAATTACAAAAGTTTCAGAATTTGGTGTTCGTCTGTGAAACTAAACTTATTACAAATATGGATAGCGTTCTGTTTGTTGAGGAATAAAGAGAACAAGTGACGACAAGTGACATTATCTCATCTAACACAACTGTTATCATTTTAGAGTACCAAAAATAGTACAGCAAAGGATGTGTCTGCATGTGACATTAATGTTGAGGGAGAAAAAACAATTTGTCGTCAAGCTACTACACAAGTTAACATGCAAAAGGTAATACTATATGCGAGGAGAACTATTTTAGGTTGAAGGCAATGCATAAAGTACCCATAAAGAAACCAACAGTTAATGACAGAAAATACAGGTACATATGCTTGGCTTGGTTGATCATCTTTATTAGATTCATGGTATGAAACTCAGTTCCAATCCGACAACCTACAAGAAAAGTGACTCTTGAAATTTGCAACTGCAGATATGACTGCAACTAGTTGTTAGCCGGTAGAATTAATGCAAATAGAGATGTACGATTCGTGTGACACAGCTACCTATAAAAGGCAACAGCAAATAACCGCCCAGGTACAGCCAAGAAATATGATTCTTTTTATAAGTAAAAGCTAAGAAATACGACTTGCTCAGATTGACAGATGTCATAGTTCAGATTAAAAGACATGGTAAATAATGTTTGTCTAAAGGTAAAGTCTGCGTACATCCTACCCTCCCCAGACCCCGCCTTGTGGGATCACAAGGTGTTTGTTGTTGTTGTACATCCATTTTCTGTCGTTATGTTATTCCATTAGAATGAGGGCAAATATCAGGGTTCAAATAGGTAATGTTCCATAAATTAAAATAGTTCATATTGGAAGGCATATATTCTTAACATGTTGTAGTTCGGGACTACAATCAGAGAAGCCATTCTTTTCAATGTAAAATAAATTATTTTTTTCATGTGACTGACCAGTTTAAGCCTCTCGTTGAAAAGAGAGTCACATTATAGCTAAGTTAAAAGATTGCATCTTAAAAAATCAATTTCGAAGAATCTTGCATCACACTCTAACCAAAGTACAAAGAAACCATTACTAAATCCAATGGAGTACTCAACAAATCATCCCATTTTTTTTTTGTTATAACCCACATTCTCAGTGTTAAGATAACGAAAGTTCACCAAATATAGATGCTAAATGACATGTTATTCAGATAACAAGCAAATTAAAAACCTGGGTTTGACATGGAAAATCACCAAGAAATGACATAATGTAAGAGATCCTTTTCCGTGTCCAGGCCAAGGAAAAGTTTGGAGGCAGCCTCAGGCAGGTTAAGAATGAGATTTAAGATGTTAGTGAAGATCTATCATATCTCTGGGTTCCAAATGCAAGTATTTTGAGAGTTGGAAAGGGTCTTGCTTCCAGGAGAAGTTAGCTTATACCTTATCGATATTGAAACAACTGTGATAAATTAACAAATTCTAGGCTCAGGCATCTCTTGAGTTTAAGTAATTATATCTAACTTTTCCCCCATTCTGTTGCAAGTCAAGCCACCATTTTGACCTCAAATAGCTGGAACTAATTCAGGCTCACTAATGTCAAAAGTACATGTAACTTTCCAATCTACCAAGCGAGTTCTACCAGATAGGCTTCATGAATAAAGACAGCCAAAGACAAATGCTCGAGAGAAATTACCAAAAGTTATGTATTCTCTTTATACATTAAGGTCAAACAAATAGTAGTAAAAAGGCCTAGAGCAGATCAGAAGTTCAAAGGTTGAACAATATAATGAGCTCCAAGATCTAAGAACAGCAAAAAGAGATAATACTTACATTGGCTGGATTCATAGAAGGCCCAGTGTATTTTGAACCTGCAACTACCATGGTAACAGTTGACATTGCAAGTAACCAATTCTTTAGAAGTGCACTTTTAGGACCCTTCAGTACGATGAGAAAGACCAGAAAGGTCATCACGAAAGTCAAGATTCCCTCAGCAATGGCTCCATTGTGCAAGTCAACTTTCAAAGAAGGCCCACCTAGCATGTGCTTGTACTGCATAGGAATAACCTCCAGTATTGCTAGTGCACCAGCAACTGCGCCAGCTGCCTGTGACAGTTCATAGACGATATAGAAATATTTTAAAGTTATCAAGATGGATGGATTCCTGAATTGAAAGTTTTAGCATTTATTTTGCGGAATTCTCCAACTTTCAAATTTCAATGGAACACTGCAAGACTTCTCTTGATAACCAGAAAAACCATGTATAACTTGCCATGAAAAATGAACTTTAGGTGCTCTATCTTGGATTTTATAGATAATATTTTGTGTTCTTATGCAAAACCAAACACTACGAAATTAAGCTTCATATAGGCGGTCTGAATCCTGGATAAAATAGGAGGGTAGGGGTAGGTTAACGGCCAAATTAAAATAACTACGACATGATGAACTTTCTATATAAACATATTTCTCAGCACCACTATTATTACAATAGCCCCTGCCATAATAATAGGAAGCCGGTCATGACACATGTAAGCAAAGCCGTATATATAAGTGGGCTACACCTGGCTTAGCCTATCCGATATCAGATCTGACAAGAGTTAATTTTTGCTGATATTCTCCTTTCTGTATATAGTCAGAGAATCCCATTGTAAAACTATGGTTTCACTGGAATGTTTGATTGAGTATATACTCCTATTAAAAGTAATTGTTTACTCTATAAGGTACAGCGACAACCAGAATGAAGCAGTCCGCGACAATTCATATTGCCTATTTGTCTATATCTCAAGAGAAAAATTGACGCAAACCTCTAAAATCTTATCTTATACAACAAAAAATGGACTCGACCTCTGTTAGAAAGAGAGAAGCAGGTCTTTTTACAGCTTCATATAGCCAAACCAACAAGTTTCGTACCGAGGCTTCGAGATTTATTGATTGTCAAGAAAAGTAAAACTCTACTTCCATTAATACTCACTTCAAGCAAAATAAACAACTTAGCCCCAAAGAAGAATGAAATCGGCTACATGAATCCTCACTTGCTACTCAAAACTCAAGCAAAATAAACACCTTATTCCCAAATAAGTAGGAGTCGGCTATATGAATCCTCACTCGCTACTCAAGATTCAAGTAAATATATAACACCTTATTCCCAAATAAGTTGGGATCGGCTATACGAATCCTCACTTGCTACTCAAAGTTCAAGTAAAATAAACACCTTATTCCCAAGTTGAGATCGGCTACATAAATTCTCCCTTGCTACTAAAATTCAAGCAAAATAAACAACCCCTTATTCCAAATAAGTCGGGGTCCGCTATATGATCCTCACTCGCTATCCAAATCCTCACTAACCATGTTTCTCCATTTAACCTCAACCCAAAAATTCAATCAAAATCAATCATCTAAACACATAACATCTAGACCCCACAAAAGAATTCATAAAATTAACATAAAAAGGCAGAATCTTTGAAACAAAAACAACAGCATCCCAAACAAACAAGTTGGGGTAGGCTATATGAATCCCCACTCAACTATACGAATCCTCACTCAACTATACGAATCCTCACTCAACTATATGAATCCTCAATAACCATGTTTCTCCATTTAACCTCAACTCAAAATTCAATCAAGATCAACCATATAAATACATAACAACTAAACCCCACAAAAGAATTCATAAAATTCACTTAAAAAGGCAGAAACTTTGAAACAAAAAAAATAGCATCACAAACAAACAAGTTGTGGTCGGCTATATGAATCCTCATTAGCTATATGAATCCTCACTGACCATGTTTCAATCAAAATCAACCATATAAACACATAACAACAAAACCCCACAAAAGAATTCATAAAAAGACAGAATCTTTGAAAGAAAATGAAGAACCTGAGCAGGGAATCGAGTGGCAACAGTAAAAAGAGAATCTTTTCCAACACCAGCAGCATAAAAAGCAGCAGTACCAGCAGGATTAAAAGCAGCACCACCCAAAGCATCACCAATTATACCAAACACAAAAAACAACACAAAAAGAAGCACAGTAGTAATAAACAGTGAAGTCATTCCTTGTGCAATCCCAAAACCAGAAGCTATAACAAAAGTGAAAATCCCTAGTGTTGATGAACAAAATACCCACATCATCGTTAACACAAAATCAGCCATAGCTGCTTTTACAGCACCCATTTTTTTTCAAGATTTGAGTATAAAATATTTGTGAATTTATATTAAGGTAATAAACAGAAGAAGGATATATAGTGTGATGATCAACCTAATCTTGAACACGAGAAATAGAGATTGATTAGAAGTATATTTGGTAAGGAATTTGGGATTGTTATGGTTGTTTAGTAATTAATTAATTAATATAATATAATATTCTTATTCTATTTTTGGTGGATCAATGGGATTGACGCGAAGAATTGATCTGAAATGAAGTATTTCGTTTATAGAATTTGTAAAAAAAATAGAATATCCGTCTAATCGTTTTTTCGGATCGCTCCAGTACGCATGAATCCAAGGGGATGTTCGTTGGCATCCATAATGATTTGTTCCCTAGTTTCACTTTGGAATAAAACATTGACTAAAACAAGATTAAATTAGTGTAAACACTTTTATGAAATATGATTTAGTTGTTTTTATATTTTAAAATCAAACATTTAAACTTTTGACATAAATTTACATAATTTAAAGTAAACACAATGTGCGGGTGAATATTTAACTCATATTACCTGTTAGGAAAAAACTTCATTTTTTATCTTAGTAAAAAATTGAATCGTAAATTTGAACAAATAAAGTTCATTCATTTTATGCTAAAGTTTCGTTAAACGGCAAGAGTAAATACAACAGAATCTACTTACATGTAAAATATGAATGAATCAAAAAGTGTAACAAAAGATAAAATTAAATTATTTCAAATGGTACATACTTAAATTTGGACCTTTTCTAATTTATTATAGAATTTCTATTTTATGAGGTTTAGATGTTTAATTAATTTTTGAAATATAGTGAATGAATCCGTGTCTATGTAAACTAATATTGATGAGTATTTGGTAAGGATTAGGACATTAGCATGGTATTGACTGTTTTTAAACAATTTTTTTTTAAAAAAAAGAAATATATTGCACATCACTACACCAAACAACGTGGAGATTCGAACACTCACCAACAAGATGAAAATTTAGGTAGTTAGTCAATTGAACTACTAGATCGGTCAATTTTTGTGGGATGAATTGAACCTCATCACCACTGAGCTACTTTTTTTATTTCATTATATTCCTTGACTTCTATCTATCAAGATAGATGTAAGGTCTGTGTACACTCTACACTACTCAGATCTTATGTTATGGGATTACACTGAGTATGTTATTGTATATTCCTTAATTTGACAGTTGACGGCATTAACCATCTTGGTGAGTCTCTATAATTGGCTTAATATGACGTTGTAGTCAAATTCTTTTAAAATTCATCAGGAAACTTTTATATATTTGATTGGTTTTAAAATATATTTAATACACGACTTTATTCACGTGATCAATGTCTATTTTACAAAATAAAATAAACGGGTGAAGAAGTGAAAAATACTACATGTATTTGCACTTTATGTAACTTTGATGAAATAAAAGCATTTTCGTTTTCTTAAATCTTTTCCAAGAGAACATAAGAATTATTTATTTTTTCTGAAATAATTTTTTATTTTATTTTAAAATTAATGTTTGATCATAAAAGTTTCAAATTTAACTTGAAGTTAAAATTTTAAATTTAGAAAGTGCTTCGTCTATTTTTCAACTTCAACACCAAGTGCAATACTATATGTGGAGTCTGAGAAAAATAGAATGTGATCTTACCCTTACCTCGTGGAAACAGAGATGTTATTGATAAATATTATTCAGATTAAATGTTTACATCAAATTAATGCAATTTATCACGATTAAATAATTTAATGAAGTGTATGTATACATTAATTAATCATGATTAAGTGATAGTTATATATATCCAAACACATGTTATACATTCATCGGTTTGGTGGTGTGAGTAAGTTTTTACCGTGATTATTTCGGATAGGCTTTTTTTCAACTTCATTTTCATAAATTTCAAATAAAGTATTATCTTCTTACTTGTACAAAAAAAAATAACCAAACACAATTTTATCTTTATTAATTCCAAATAAAATAAAAATATTTGAAATCTATGGCCAAACTTCTACTAAAATCATAGTCACGTAGAAAGTATAATAATATAATGTTCTAAAATTGAAAAGGAGAGCAAAAAAATTGTTTGAAAATTGTTTAAGGATATAAATATAAATAGTAGTATATAGTTAAAATTTTAGGAGAATATGCCATAGAAAAATATAAATAATACTCCATACATTACTACAAATTTAGTGGAATGGGCCATAGAGGACTAAACTTCATCCTCATTTAATATAGCAATTATTTCCGCCTTATTTAATAATGTAATTACTTAGCTATTTTTAATAATATGATAAACAACAATATTAGGAGAGAAAAACAAAAAAAACTACTAATAAATAGTAGAAGTTATGAAATTAAAGGGGTGTTTATTGAGATGATTTTTTAAATTAAAATAAAATAATTAAAAAATATATATATATAATCTTTGGCGATAGAGAGGTGCCATATTTCTAACTTTATATTATATTTTGATATGTGCCTCAACTTGTCATATTTGGCCACGAGCCATTATTATAGGGTCGTGCAAGAGCATGTTACAGGAAAGGGATCATGACCAAATAATTAATGCCGAATAGCTAGAACAGCTTTGGCTAAGTATCTATAGCAATATAAGTACTATATCATAGTCAAATTAATAATTTATGAAAGACCAGTTTAATTAAGGTTACAGAATGGATTGGAAATTTATTAATGTGGAATAAAGTTTATCCTATAATTTATTATTAAGCAGTGTAGTGGGCTATCGGTCCAAGTCTAAAAGTATATGGCCTATTCGTGCACTGCCCATATTGTAAATATTGTATATGGTATATTTGTATTAGTCTTCTACTCTTATCATAATTGTATATTAGTCTCCATATAGAATAAGGATTTAGGAGTAGAATGAGAAAAGGATTTTCCCTTTGTAACTTGTATATATATGTTATTTATTAATGAGAATAATCAAGGGATTATTTCTTATATTCTTACATGGTATCAAGAGTCTAGGTTCTCTTTACCTCACTTCCGCTCCTCAAAATTTCTTCTCTTTTTCGGATTTTTGGATCCTCGAATTCTCGATTTTTGTGTTCTTCTGTTTTAACAAAACCGAGAATCTTCTCTTCCAAAATCCTCTCTCCCAAAATCCCTTCTCTGAATCTTGTTGTTTTATTCCCTATGGCTGATAAGAACAATTTCCATCCTGCCCTCTCAGTTTCTAACATCAAGAGGGTCATCCCTATTGTTCTTGATCTTGAGAACGTCCAATATGGGACGTGGGCGGAGTTATTCAAGATTCATGTTAAAGCACATAAAGTTTTTCACCACATCATCCTTCCTACTCCTTCAAAGGAGTGTGATAAGGTGTCTACATTTACTGTGCTCACTAATGAAGCAGGCTCAGAATTATGGGACATGCTTGATTCCAAGGTTCTTCAGTGGATTTATGTCACTATTTCCTTGGACCTTTTGCAGACGATTATGGAACCCAACACCACAGCTATGGCGGCGTGGGATCGATTGAGAGATATCTTCCAAGATAACAGTCATTCGCAAATTGTTATCCTTGAGCAGAAATTTTCACAAGTGGCTATGATGAATTTTCAAAATGTTTCTTCTTATTGCAAACGACTCAAGGACTTGACAGACCAACTCAACAAACGTGGGTTCTCCTATCTGTAATAGTCGTCTAGTTCTTCAGATGGTTGCAGGCCTGTCAGAGGCCTATAGCGGTGTTGCTTCAGTTATTCGTCAGAGTAACCCCTGCTCGGATTTTATCAAGTCCGTTCAATGCTTACTTTGGAAGAAGCCGGATTGGCTAAGAAAATGGCCATTGGGACCAGTCCTATCGGCATGATGACTGCTTCCAATTTTTCTCATTTCAATCCAGCCAACGTGACCCAAAATCACAACAACGAGGGTGGTAAGAAAGGCCAAAATCGGAAGAATAATGACAAGAATCGTGACATCAACAACAGGGGTAACCGTCAGCGGCGTAGCAATCTCGAACCACGCGGGGCCCAGTCGATGGCGTTGGGTCGCAGCTCGCCTTACTGGCCGCGCGATGCCTCGATGACGGCGAGTTCCAGCGCCGCGGCCCGATGGCTACTCAGTCGAATCCGAGTTTGAATCGGCGTATAGGCGTGCAGCGATCCGGTATACTCGGGTCCCGCCATCAGCCCGCGCGATGGAACACGCTCGACATTGAAGCGGCGATGCACGCGGCAGCCTTGCAATCGGACCACTGGTACGTGGACACCGCCGCCACTACCCACGACATCCGATCGAACTCTCGTCTTATTCCAATTTGAGCACTAATCGTGGTATAACTGTTGGTAATGGCAATTCTATTCCAATTAAGGGTTATGGTCATAAAACTTTTTCCCTCCTCATCCATCACTTGTCATGAAAAATACCTTTCATGCTCCAAAATTAATTAAAATTTGGTATATGTCCGTAAATTCACAACTGATAACTGGGTTTCTATTAATTTTGATCCATTTGGATTTTCTGTGAAGGATTTCAAAACGGGGAGTCATCTCATGAGATGTAACAGTGGGGGGACCTCTATCCAATCACATCAAGTCTTAGCATCTCGAGTCAAGCTATGCCATCTACCTTTGCAGCTCTTGCTCATTCCTTGTGGCATGCTCGTCTAGTTCATCCAGGATCGTCTATTTTATCCTTTTTAGATAGACATGAGTTTATTTTTCGTAAGGGTACGCGTAGTACTCCACTTTGCCAATCTTGTGCTTTGGGAAAGATTATTAAATTACCATTTGTAGCTTCAAATTTACTACTTCTATGCCATTTGAAATTATTCATAGTGATTTATGGACATCTCCGGTTCTCAATTTTATGGGTCATCGTTATTATGTTCTATTCTTAGATGACTATATTAAATATTCATGGACGTTTGCGAAAAAATCTCAAGTTTTTCCATCTTCATAAAAGTTAGAGTTTTCATAAGAACGCAATTCGAACGAGAAATAAAAAACATTCAATGTGATAATGGCAAAGAGTATGATAATGAGGAATTTAGGGAGTTTTGTGCTCAAAATGGGATAAACTTTCGTTTTTCTTGTCCTCATACATCTTCACAAAATGGAAAAACTGAGCGAAAAATCCGTACCATTAATAATATTGTCCGCACTTTATTGGTTCTTTCTTCAGTTCCTCCATTATTTTGGCATCATGCACTACAAATGGCTGACGATCTACTAAATATTTTTCCCTCTAAAGGTTTGACAGATTTCTCCCCTCTCACAGTGTTATATAATAAGACTCCGTCATATTCTCATCTTAGGGTCTTCGGATGCTTATGTTATCTACTGTTTCCATCCACTACAATCAACAAACTTCAGACACGTTCTACTCCTTGTGTGTTTTTGGGTTTCCCGTCAAATCACCGTGGTTATAAATGTTTTGATTTGTACTCTAAACGAATCATCATTAATCGTCATGTTCTATTTGATGAATCCCAATTTTCCTTTTCTAAAGTAGAAAACCCCGTGCCTAGTTCTTATAATTTTTTGGATGATGTTATCTCCCCATATGTTCTCCGTCATTTTTCAGGATTTCCAGAAAATACGTTAAACCCAGAAAATACGTTAAACCCGTCATTAGCGTCGCGGACCTGCACTGAGGCGCCGCGGCGTCAAAACTCCTGCGAGCCCTGCAGTGCTTCTGGCGCCACGGCGCCAGTCCCCAGCGTTGCGGTGCCTTCGACTGGAATTTCCGACATTTCACACACTTCCCAAAATTCACTCAATCCAGCCCAGAGTCTTGGTCCAGTTACTCGTAGTCAACGGGGTATTTTTAAGCCAAAAACACATTTTAATTTGAATTCTAATGTTCTTAAATCCCTCTTACCCCGTAATTCTGTGTCTGCCTTAAATGACCCTAATTGAAAAAATTTCATGACCGAGTAATATAATGCTCTTATTGATAATAAGACGTGGGAGTTGGTACCCCATCCATCTGGTGTTAATATTATTCGATCTATGCGAATTTTTGTTCATAAGAAAAATTCTGATGGTTCATTTGCAAGGCATAAGGCTAGACTTGTAGGTGATGGTAAGACTCAGCAGGTTGGTGTGGATTGTGGTGAGACATTTAGCCCGGTGGTCGGCCAGGCTACGATCATTTGTGCTCAGCTTGACTCTTTCGAAATCTTGACCCATTCATCAGCTAGATGTGAAGAATGATTTCCTACATGGTGATCTTCATGAGATAGTATATATGCATCAACCTTTGGGGTTTAAGGATACTAGATATCCTAATCATGTATGTCTATTGAAGAAGTCCTTGTATGGGCTCAAGCAATCTCCACGGGCTTGGTATAAGAGGTTTGCTGACTTTGTTTCGACTATGGGTTTTTCGCACAACAGATCTGATAATTCATTATTTATATATCGTCGGGGTTCTTCCATGACTTATATATTGTTATATGTTGATGATATTATCTTGACTGCCTCTTCTAATGCTTTGCGAAGGTATATTATGACAATGCTCAGTTCTGAGTTTGTCATGAAAGACTTGGGCCCATTGAGTTATTTTCTAGGGATTGCAGTCACTCGTCATGCAGGCCGATTATTCTTATCACATAGGAAGTATGCAGCAAAGATCATTGAGAGGGCCGAGATGTCATCTTGTAAGTCCACTTCTACTCCAGTGGATACTAAACCCAAGTAGGGTGTTGCAGTTGGCTCTCCCTATGAGGATCCAATCTATCGTAGTCTTGCAGGCGCCCTTCAGTATCTGACGTTCACGCGACTTGACATTACATATGCCGTACAACAGGTGTGTTTGTTTATGCATGATCCCAGAGTTGAACATATGAATGCACTCAAACGCATTCTTAGGTACATTCAGGGAACACTTGAGTATGGTTTACATTTGTATCCTTCGTCGACGTCTTCATTGGTCTCCTATACAGATGCTGATTGGGGTGGTTGTCCTGACACCAGACGGTCTACGTCTGGATATTGTATGTTTTTGGGTAACAACTTGGTCTCGTAGTGCATCGGCGTCAATCTACGCTTTCGCGTTCGCGAATCTGCGAGTATCGAGGGTTAGCTAATGTGATCTCCGAATCATGTTGGTTACGAAATCTTCTTTTAGAGCTTTATTGTCCTATTGAGAAAGCTACCTTGGTGTATTGTTATAATATAAGTGTCATCTACCTTTCTGGTAATCCAGTTCAACACCAGCGTACTAAACACATAGAGATGGATATTCACTTTGTTCGAGAGAAGGTAGCAAAAGGACATGTCACGACAAATATTATTCTAAGTTGGAAGGAGACCATCCATTATATATTATATTATATATTATATTTATATACATTCACTTCAATTTTATTTTAGATCAAATAAATATTATTCTCTTTTATTCTCTTTTTCATTCATTCATATTGCGATTATAACTTTTTTTTAACCATAACTCCAAAGTTGTTTCTCAAAGCGGAAACTATAGTAAAGAAGAAGAGATTTCTTATACTATATTAAATTTCAAAACTACTTTGGGTAACTAAAACAAACATATATATCCAAACAGCCACATAAAATTTATTTCGGCAGAATATTTATTTAAACAACACAATCTTAGAATAGTCATAACTCTGTTTTGTTTTTTTTTTTTTTTTTTTTGTTTTTTTTTTTTTTTTTTTTTTTTTTTTTTATTATTTATTTTTTATTTTCATTTTTATCCATCTATTTATATATATATATTTTTATATATTATTATTTATTTTTTCCAGTGCAGCGTCTGTCGCCATGTTCCGTCAAGATATCAAATTGCAGACATCTTTACAAAAGGTCTTCCCTCGGTCCTTTTTGAAAATTTTAGAGACGATCTCAACAGATAAAACCGTCCGCTATGATCATGGTGTGTTAAGCGATGCGATGGGCTCGGTTCAAGTCCAAAAGTATATGGCCCATATGTGCACTGCCATATTCTAAATATTGTATATGGTATATTTGTATTAGTCTTCTACTCTTACCATAATTGTATATTAGTCTCCATATAGAATAAGGATTTAAAAGTAGAATGGAAAAATGATTTCCCCTTTGTAACTTGCATATATATGCCTTTTATTAATGAGAATAATCAAGAGATTATTTCTTATATTCTTACATTTATGACTCGAATGGGGCCTCACACGTCAGAAACGTCATTTTCACACACGTAGTCACATTGTACCAAAGATCGTAAATTTCCTTAGTGAAAGAGATATTGGTATGTAAGTAAAATGTTTGAGACATAGAATGATGGACGGTCATTGGCCAAATGACAAGTCTTCCACGTTGGTAAACGAAGAAAGAAGTGTGCATAGTGTAAAGATGGAACATATCGGAAAGGGTCGTGGCGCCAACCCCGTCAGGGTTGCGACGCCTCTGAGGCTCGATTGCGGCGCTAATTCGGTAGAAAGTTACTGGAGCCGCGATGCCTCAGAGGCTCGGCCACAACGCTAATTCCTACGCCAGCAAGCGATGCGAAGCGAAAAATCGTTTTTGGAGACTTTGGTCGCCTCAATACATTCATTCCAGCATTAGTCAGCCATTATTTGGCTGATAAGTGAGTGTCATTACTTTGGCAATTCATTGCCATTATATGAGTGATTTAATGTCATTACTTAGCACTTGAAGAGATAATTCTTACACTATAAATTGAGACATTTGACTTAATTGTCAAGACACTTGTAGAAAACTGAAAATTCCGAAAAACTTCTTCCTCTCTAGCATCTTTCAATACTCAAAGTTCTTCAAGAGAAATATTTGAGTTTTCTTTGCTCAAGTGTGTTAGTAGTTGTTTTATTTTGGGAGACTATTGCCTAGCAACGTAAAATGATATATACGGGACAATCTTGTCTTAAAGACAAAATGTCATCACTCGACTCACCAAATATTCAAATCAAGTGTTGATTCTAGTTTTCAGCGATTTGTTAAGATTATTTCTTTTTTTTCCTAACAGAATGTTCATCACAATTCATTTTATAAACAGATTTTTGTTTTTGGTAAGATCTTTGACTAGCAGAAAGAGTAATTAGTTGATCTGAATAGAAGTTCTCGTTGGTATAAGGCCATTGGATCATTAAAAGTTATGAGAATAGATTTTTTAAATTTCCTTTTCATCTTACCACATAGCTCATAGACGGAAGAGATCGATAAGAGGACATGAGAGTGTGAACTGGCCAAGATGAGACCTTTTTGTTGTTCATTTATTGCAGTACCTTGATATAACGCGTCAGCTAGCTAATGAATATATATAATAAAGATAAGAATAGTTAATCATATGTGATCTCTCTTAGCTCATCGTTGATATTTATCTTTTTTGTCAACTTTTTGACATTGTTCTTTTATATTTCACTTATTTTCCAATCAAAGAATTAACAATATCATATCATCTTTATTGAGTGTCATTAAATATTAATCAATACAATCATTTAAGTTTACATCAGTTACATATGTTTTTAAAGTTTGAAACCTATTCATCTCCCCTACTCTTATGAGAAGTTTTCTTATATTAGAAAAGTGTAATTGTTTCTTATGGGTAAAATCCAAGCAATAAAGTTCTGCTTCCTTTTCTTATTAACAAAATCCAATGAAGGCAAGTGAAAACTTATGAGACTTTTTGTTGACGAAGGCGAATGCACGCTTCTTCTTTCAGTCTTGCGAGTAAATCCCGGCCATGATAGCGCACCACGTCAGTAGGTTCATGCGCATGGCCAGGGTGATGCGCTCTCCGAAGCGGCGGTAGACGTTCTGCGAGATTTGAGCTTGTGGCCATTTCTCGCATATCCTGCGATTCAAGCACCAAAGTGCAGGGCTGGATAAAACTT
Source organism: Przewalskia tangutica (assembly GCA_029844215.1). NCBI lineage: Eukaryota > Viridiplantae > Streptophyta > Magnoliopsida > Solanales > Solanaceae > Przewalskia > Przewalskia tangutica. The sequence continues at coordinate 97,459,094 of CM056738.1, read as the reverse complement.
ATGAGACTTGAGTATAAATTTTAGGGAGTATAGCCTATAGTAATAGTAGTTTGTAAAGCTTGAGGCCCAACATGTTGTGCTGGACCATTTTTCTGTTGTTATTTATTTTTTAATTTATTTTTACAGCACGTTATATGACTGTATGCCAACAAAATCAACGTATATGTGCTCTTTATTTATGTATTTTTGCAGTTAACTGTTGTGTATGTCTTGAATATAGATAGAAAGAAATATTGTGAGTCGGCTACCGACGTGTTGGGCATCCATTATGGGCGCCTTCTAACTCCTTTACTTTGATCCATCAATATCACAATACCCTACTGCCTTTAACTCTACTTTAGATATTTTAAGTCCACTGATTGCACAAACGTGTTCTTTTATCTAATCTCAAAACAGTCATTTACCAAAGAGAGATTAATTAGGAATTTATAATTGTATCAGGGTAAGTTATCTACGTGATAACCCCTTAAAAGTGTGATGGTCATTTTCCGAACCATACATGAAAGCAAAATAGTTTGTACTAAGCTATCTTTTTACATCATGATAAAAAAATTAAGCTATAATAATAGATAAATCGTGAAGAAGAGCCTTGAAGTAATAATGGAATTTTCATTGTTTAGTTGTGGCAGAGCCATTTTATGTTAAGGAATGTCAAATGACACTATACGACTAACTGGCCGACGGACCGGTAGCCTGCATCGGTTAGGTTCTTCAGGTTCGGACGATTCTCGGTCGGTTCGATTACGGTTCTGATCGATTCGAGGTTGGCGTGCGGTTAAGTCGATCAGGTCCAACCGGTCGATTTCTTTTTTTTTTTTAATTTTTTTTAAATTCTAGTATTTATTTTCTATAATATAAACTAAATTCAATTTAAATATGTAATATAATAATATAATATATAATTTAGTTGTATATATTAAAATTGAAACTTTAAAGTTAACTTTTTATTTTATAGTTTATAACTTTATACTTTATTATAGATTATAACTTTATACTTTATAGTTTATAACTTTATAGTTTATATTGTAAATTTGTAATTATAATTTTATTAATTTATTAGAATAGTAGATATAAGTCATATAACTTATAAGTAATATGATTAACAACTAAATAGATAGTAAAATTAAAATTAATGATAAGATGTAAACTTTTGAACTTTCATAACGTTAATAAGAGTACATAATGAAGTAATAATAATTTTATTTACATATTATGCATCCTTTTGCAAGTTCTTCGTAATCTATAGGTTGATTGAATTGGTTATGCTCATAGCCTCTAAATGCGAGTATTAATTCGGTCCCGCCGCTCCCGCCTTCCAAAATATTGCCTATTTCTTCATCTTACGAGAATTAACGTCTCCACATCCTTGATTTCTTCTCTCCGATCGATCCGATCTCTTGCACTAACACTTCTAATGTGCTTCCACCCAACGAGTGGCGTGTGTCTCTATTTGATCTCGTGCTTGGCTAAATGCACTTTCGAAGCCACCGTTGAGATCGACACATTAAGAACATCCCGCCATCGCCGCAAGTACCGAATTGCCTTTGTTATCCCGCCACCATTGTAAAGTGGTCAAAATTTTTCTTCGGCCTACGCTTTTGCAAATAAAATTGCATCTCATCGCAAGATCGGCTTGTGGTTGGTTGTGTTGTAAAAGTGCTCCATATGTCTAAAGATTCTTCTTCATCGTCATCATCATTGAATCCTGCGCAGTGTAGACACGTAACCGTAACTAGAAGGAATATTAGTAGCGAGTTGGTGTTATCATGTAATGTAGCATAATATTCATATAATGTAGTTAAATTAGTATCAAGTTTATTTATGCAATCAAATGAAGATGGAGTTTCCGTTCCACCTATTTCCATATAAGTATATAAACTAAATATTAGATTATGACAATCTACCTTTTTAATAGAAGGATTTAAGACTGCACAATCTGATAAACATCAGGAATAGGAAAAAATATTTTTAAACTTTTCAAACATAATCAGAATCGCATCTGTATATTTCACATTTGATTTTAAACCATAAAGTAAATAGGAAATTTCACTATATGAGCTAAAGCATTACAAATTTGTTGGGTAATAAGATCACGAAAATTCAACGATTGCGATGTAAAATTTACGTAAAAATTTTAAAAGTTCACCAATTGATTTCCAATGTTAGTCGGTTAACATATACATTACGTTCTTACAATGCGCATTTGCAACATGTGTTATGGGGTCTTTATACTTATAACATTCTTTTAAAAATAAATAAGTATAATTCCACCGTGTAATAATCTCTTACGCATGAATTTAGGTCTCAAATTAAATTGTTTACATTTTTCTTTAAATTCTATAATTCTATTTTTCCTATTATTACTGAATAACTCCATGACTCTTTTGACAAGTTTTATTTCGGTGAAAATAAATCAAGACCACTTTTAACAATTAAATTATAAATATGACAAGCACAACGAACATGAAATATATCGGGAAGTGGTGGTTGTACTTCCGCTTAAAAGATCTACAAAGAATATTATTAGATCGTTATCAAATGATACAAAATATTTTATTATAAAGATTATATTTTTGGGCATAAAAACAAATAGTTTCGCTTATATATTTTCGGTATGACTTTGATCCTCATAAATGCAAAAGCAATAATACGTTTTCCATTTTAAAATTTTCATCAATCCAATGACAAGTAATTGTTAAATAATCATAACTGCTCAACGTGTCCAATGTCCAAGTAAAACTAACGTATGGAAGGTTAGCAAACAAATATTGCAAGAAAATAACATAATCATTATGAAGTCTAAAAATATCGGCTCTAGTAGTACTACGAGGAACACCTTTAAAAAAAGGATTATATACTCTGTGAATATATGTAATTAAATATGAAGAAGAAGCAAAAGAAAAGGCAAACAACCTCCGACAATCATTTTTGCTAATTCAATGCGATCTTTTGGATCGTACTTTAGCCAACCCCGGTTAATGGATTAAGTTGTTGTTGGCCAGGGTTCTAAATCGAGACAAGATCCCATTGTGCCGTATGATCGTGTTTTATATGTCTACCTATAGTGCCCGTCCCCCCGTCACCACACCATGTCTTATGTTTATAAGTTCTCCCACAAATATTACATTTAACTCTATCAGTACCCACAACTATATCATAAAAGAGCCACACTTTACTCTTTTTTCTTGCTCACGGTTACGGTAAAGGAGGTCTACGACTACTACTACTAGCGCATCAACATTGATGAAGGAACAGTAGGTGTAGGAGGTTCTTGTTCTTGTTCAAGTTCAACAATATTATCTAATTGAGCGTTATCACATTCATTATCTTCATTCCAAAATCTTCTTGCATTTGATCATAATCTATATTTTGATTAGATGATGAAAAACCTCTGATTTTTACCCCTTTAACTAGATTTACTGTGTGATCCGACGCAATTCCCTTAGTAAAGACATTATAAAATATTTAAATAATCAACAAATAAATATGACAATTTAATAAAATAATTAGAGAATGAAACGAGTGTACCAAACTTGATTCGAATTCAATAGAAACTCGAAGCTCAAGTCTTGCGTCTTGCTACTTTGAATTTGAAAACTAATAATATTAATAACTTGAAAATTGATAATAAAGATGATTAAGAGAGTATGAGAAATTGAGAATAAGAGAAGTGAGAGAAATGTTGTGTGATAAAAATGAAGAAAATGTAGAGAATTTATAGATTTTTAAAGGGTAAAAATGGAATTAAAATAAATAATAAAACAAAACAAAAAACAAAAAAATATATATATCGACCAAGTCGAAATGACCGATTACCGCCCCACTTTTTCCTAAGCCCAGCGGCCATTTTGACCGTTGGGCAATTTTTTTAATTTTTTTATTCTGGTCCGGTCCGGTTAACAAGAATGAGCAGGTTTTCTAAGTTCTAACCAGACGCTACTGGTTTTAAATAACCGTGCGGGTTAGGGTTGAGGCCAACCTGACCGGTATGCCCGCAGTGCCTACCGGTGGTCGGTTAAATAATCTACTGGTCAGGTTCGGTCGGTCAACCTTGATCTGGATGTGTTTAAATGACACTCCTTCACTGGAAAATTACTTACACTATTTAGTTAGGTTAAAATTTTAATTATATATATATATATATATATATATGTTGACATCCCTTAATTTCTACTTTTTTTATATATATATTTTGAAACTTTAAAATAATTTTTTTGATTCCGTCGCTTTTTAGAACTCAAATTCAAATTGTAAAAATGTAGCTTATACTTATGTCAAAATAGATTGTCGACGTCACAATTTCCTAGCTGTGACTAGGATTGCACAATAGGATAAAACTGGACCGATAAATAAAACCTTTAAATAATTTTTTTGATTCCATCGCTTTTTAGAACGCAAATTTAAATTGTAAAAATGTAGCTTATACTTACGTCAAAATAGATTGTCGGCATCACAATTTCCTAGATGTGACTAAGATTGCACAACAGGGTAAAACTGGACCGACCCGGACCGAGACCGAGGACCGAGACCGGACCAAATTTATCGGTCCGGTACGACCCAAGTCTTTTTCGGTCCGGTTATATAGACCGAATGGACCCTGTAGCTGCACAACAGGGTAGAACCGGACCGGACCGACCCAGACCGGATTGATGACCGAATTTTTAAAAAATGAAGGCCGATAGTCCGGTCTGAACAGGGTCGGTCCGATCCTTTTTTTCGGTCCGGATCGAATTTTGTGTAGCCCCCTAACTGTGACCCTTCGGAAAACTTATTATAACTAGTAAAATTATATTGATAATATAAATATTTACATTCTCATAGGTTTATCTGAATTATTATCCCCCACCTTTAGTACTTAACTGGTAAAGTGTCAGCAGTCCATTCTGTCTTAATACAGGTCAGCAACAGCCCTTCCCGTTTCCACCCAGTTTTAACTTATACTCACATAGTCACATGTTCCCACATTCCCCTCTCAATTTCTTTTTTACTTATATTCTCCTTATTTTCTTGATTCTTATACTTTTAAATTTATCATCATTTCAACTCTCATATCAAAATTTCCCTTTTTTCCCTCTTAGTTCAAGATACCATTTTTGCAACAATAAGTCACTTTGATTTCCAAGATTCTGCTTACCCATCAACCAAATTCATAATCTTTTTCAATAAAAATCTTTCTTTTAGTGAAAAGATTGCAACTTTGCATTTTAAGAACAAATTGAGTAAAAAATCCTAATCTTTTTTTTCTTCACTTTGTTCAAGTTACCAATTTTTCAACAATAAGTCACTTGGATTTTCAATATTCTGCTTACCCATCAGCCAAATTCATCATCTTTTTCAATAAAAATCTTTCTTTTAGTTTAAAGATTGAAACTTTGCAATTTGAGAACAAATTTGAGCCAAAATTCTTAATAATTATTTTCCACTTTGTTCAAGATACCATTTTTGCAACAATAAGTCACCTGAATTTCCAAGATTCTGCATACCCATCAGCCAAATTAATTATCTTTTCATAAAAACTTTTTTTTAGTGAAAAGATTGAATCTTTGCATTTTTTGAATATTGGGTATTTAAGCTTTTAACATGTTGAAACTTGGAGTTTTAGTATTAGTTTTTGTGGGGTATTTGGTTGATCATAATACATGTGTTGAAGGCTTAGGAGTAAATTGGGGAACAATGGCATCACACAATTTGGAGCCTAAAATAGTGGTGCAAATGTTGAAGAACAATGGTATTAAGAAAGTGAAGCTGTTTGATGCAGATAAATCCATCATGAATGCACTTAGAGGTACTTAGGGGCAGAGCTATAAGTCTGTCTACGAGTTCAGCAGAACTTTGTAGCTTAGCCCAGATTTTGTACTCCATTTGTATTTAAAAATTTATTTATAGGTCACGAGTAAAGTTGTACTCCATTTATAGGTTACGGTTTGAGCCATGTAAACAACCATTAAAACTTGCATTAGGGTAGGTCTGTCTATATTACGGACCTGCTAACTCTGGATATTTGTACACCGTGCTGCCCCTTTTTTAATTTAAAAATCCATTTAAATTTCTGGTTTTGCCTCTGCAGGTACTGATATTGAAGTTATGGTTGCAATTCCAAATGATCAGCTTCTTACTATGACTGAATATGATCGAGCTAAAGATTGGGTCAGACACAATATCAGTCGCTACAATTTCAAAGATGGTGTCAACATCAAGTAAGATTACATCTTCTTTTCATCCTTTCATTTCCCATTCTTGTGTGTGGATTGCTTTTTTCTGCATTTATGGTTTTTTCATATGGGTTTTCAATCAAATATCTGTTGGTATAATAATCTGTATTTCGGCTAAATAATGTTTCAAACAATTTGTTAATCACTTAGTGAAACATATAACATTAATAAACAATAAACGAAAACAGAATCTGTTTTGGAAAAATAATTTCAGAATGTAATCGAGCCCACTTAGTTCAAAGTGTGTCCTTAAGGAAATTATTCCCCTCACAGTACTCGAGGTTAACGGAATATCGCCTCCCAGGATAGAACGATTATCTTACCAGAATAGTAGTACTCCAAATTCCGGTAGCAGCGAACCACTCAACGGCAGTATATGAATGAAAAATATTTTCGACTTGAAGACTTTGATTCAGAATGAAAATTGAATGAATAAATTCTTGGAATAATCAAGAATTTATAGGGTTGGAGGTACTGATTCTGAATTGTTGCAACCATTCAGAATAGTCACCTAATTTTGGAGGAAAATTCGAAAAAGAGAGGGAGAGCCGGACGAGTCGGGTCGGGTCGCGGGTCGATCCGTTTGAATTTGTTTTTAATTAAATAATTATTTAATTAATTTAATTAAAGAAATGTTTGTCCAAAAAGATTATCAATCCAAAGCCGAGCCGAGCGACGACGGCGCGAGGGGTCCTTGCCCTCTCAACCCTTTTAGCAGCTAGAGAAGGTGTAATGTAATATATACACATCTCTTTCCTTCTCCTTTTTCGATGTGGGACAAAAGAGCATTTTCCCTTTAATTTTCATCCCATCATTTCCCATTCACCAATATCAAAAACCAACAATATCTGCAGTCTTCTCCTTCTATTTTTTTCCTTTCAATATCGCTGGTCTCCAATTAAGGTGTACACAAATCTCCATACCTTATTTTAGATCACAAGTTTCAAAAGTCATCCCTTCTTTTTTAACTTTGTGCCCAATCAAATATAGTCACCTAGCTTGGCATGGAGGGAGATGGTTACACCCCTAAATTACATTTTAATATTCATTTTTGCTGGCATGATTGCAATTATATATCCTTCAAGTCAAATTACTTCATTGTTTGAGCTTGTAATTCTGTTAGTGCTATGTTTATGAGCTATTTGGTTGTTAAGTGATATATCAGTAAGCTAGCTACTTCTGTTTGCTATCAGTTTATTTTTATAATGTATCTTTGTTCTTGTTCTACGCTACTTTCATGTGCTCTACACCGAGATTTTAAATTCATAATGAATGTGATCTATTAGAAATTTCAAATTCTAACTTCTCTTTTCGTTCTATGGTACTATTTCCATGTGCTGTTCCTGCTTGTGTACCGTTCAAAAAGTAAATGCAAGATATTTGGATCTAGTGTATGGAGTTGAGGTCATTTTTATTGGTCCAGCACTTTATGATTTCAATGGTCTTCACTTAGAAAAATGTATTAAAGAAGCTCAGTAAAATTGCTTTGCCAATTTAAAATTGGCTTAAAAAAAGCAGAAACTTCTGCATTTTTCCCATTTATGTTTGTATTTGTTAGCAGTTGAGAGTATTTACGATTTTTGTATTGCTAGATCAAGCTATTATTGTGTAGTGGTCAGGGGTGTTTGCAGGGGCGGAGCTACAACCTTGGAAGGGTGGTCAGATGAACACTCTTCGCCGAAAAATGCTATCGCATGTATAGGTCAAATCTCATTTTTATTGGATAATTATGTAATGTCAAGGGTAGTCAGAGTCCAAAGGTGTGCAGGTTCGAATCCACTTGTGTGGTTGGTTTTTTTGCTAAGAAAAATAGAACAAATAATGGAGCTGGAGCTGTTCACTAACTCTTGCGACTTCTTGCAATAGAACTTTTCATATAATTATTATATATCCAAATTTAATATTAAAATGTTGAGTTGATTTAATTCAATTTAACTTTAAAAAATAGTTCAATTGAATCTCGAAAACCAAAAGTGTCACATAAATTGAAACAGAGGGAGTATTAATTTATAGGAATCACAAATTAGGCATAAAACGTAGACGCCTTTTTCATCATTCATAAATATTTTGGTGACAATTACATCCTAGCTATGTTGCATTTTTTTTGTTTGGATTATTATATGTGTCTTGTAATTATTTTTCTAATAGAATGCTAAGTCCGTCTCAATTTATGTGATGTACTTTCATTTGACACACTTTAAGTAATAAAGGAAGACTTTTGAATCGGTCTAAAATAAGTCAAAAATATTTGTGTGGTTATAGATCATCTCGTTTTGCGTAAAATGTTAAGTTTAAAGTTAAATTGTTGACAAATAAGGAAATATGTCATTGTTTTTTGGACGGACTAAAAAAGGAATGCAAGTCATTCTTTTTGGGACAGAAAGAGTACCTTTTAACATAATTTGAAATTTCGATACAGAAATATCTTAAATACCAAAAAATAATTCAGTCTTACAATTAAAATGCTCCACAATAAATGATGAAATTTTAGGCGATTTTGTAGTGCCTAATGTAAAAAAGAGATATTACTATTTTTAATGAGTTTCTTATAAAATATTTCAAGATATAAATCTTCTCGAGTAGGATTTAATAATATATTTGGATTATGCTTTCATCAGAAGAATTTGTTTTTCGTCTTTTACATTTAATTTTAATTTATACAATTGTTAGTACTATAACAAGTGCTTTTATGAATTAGCTAAATATTATGTAGCTTTACTTCACATTTTCGCACCAAATCGTCGAACTTTTTTTTTGGTTTGTATTTACCTCTTCGAAGTTTGAACACCCTTCACTACAATCTTGGCTCTGCCACTGGGTGTTTGGCCATGACTTGGCTTGCAAATATTAAATCATTATTTGCAAGTTGAAGTTTGGCCATCTCTATTTGCATATGCTGAACTTCTGTATTTGAAATACCGAAAATATTGGAAAACTATATTTGAGGAGGTATTTCAAGTGAAATAACGGCTTTCGTCCTTAAAAGTTTTAACTTTTTTCGTGTGAAATTCATGTCAAAATCGTCAAGAATTCGAATACTCTTTTTTTTTCAACTTCAACCAAATATTGTCTGAACGCCTCACTTAGTCTCATGCATTTTGATCTGTCTGCAGATATGTGGCTGTTGGTAATGAGCCTTTCTTGACAGCCTACAACAACTCCTTTCTGAACTCAACATTTCCAGCACTTCAAAACATTCAAAATGCACTAAACGAAGCCGGGGTCGGGGACTCCATAAAAGCAACAGTACCACTAAACGCCGATGTCTATTTCTCACCAGAGTCTAATCCTGTACCTTCTGCTGGTAGATTCCGGCCCGACATTGCTGAACTAATGACACAGATTGTTCAATTCATGGGCAAGAACCAAGCACCCTTTACAGTAAACATTTACCCCTTTCTAAGTCTTTATGCCAATGAACATTTCCCAATTGACTTTGCTTTCTTTGATGGTGCACCCAACCCTGTACTAGATAACGGGGTCGAGTACACCAATGTATTCGATGCCAACTTTGACACCCTGTATTCGGCCTTAAAAGCAGTTGGTTATGGGAACATGCCCATTCTAGTCGGAGAAGTCGGTTGGCCTACGGATGGTGACAAGAACGCTAATTTAAACAACGCGTATCGGTTCTACAGAGGACTATTCATGAAACTTGCATCCAACAAAGGTTATTTCTCTTAATATTTTGTATACTCTCTTATATATAGTGGATTGCTCGATCCCGTTTGTGGATGTAGGTCGGTTGACCGAACCACGTTACTGTTGGAGAAAATGAAAAAAAGGTCCTTATGTTTGAGAAAAAGTTCAAAATAGTTTTCTTAAGTATGCATTTATTAGTTTTGGTCCGTTAAGTCTGCCAAAAGTTAACACTTTTAGTCTTCGTCAAATGTTTATCGAACTCATTCTGGTAGACTTGACGGGAGCTATGAAAAAAAGAAAATCAGCAGAAACTCACAGTTAGATGTACATTTGTAGCTTCTGCAATTTTTAATATATTTCGATGCAATTTTTTGATGTGCAGATTCTGCTATTTTATATCTTCATAGTATCTAGTGTAGTTTTGTATTGCATATTTTAGGATTTGATGGGACTTTCTTTGGTGTTTATAGATAAACTTTTTTTCCCAATGTTTCCGTTAAATATAAGAGAGTCCAGTAAATATTTGACGAGGACTAAAAGTATTAATTTTGTAAAACTTAAAGAACCATAACTGTTAAGTGCATACTTAAGGGACTATTTTGAATCTACCCTCAAACATTAGGGACCACTATTGCCATTTTCTCTTAACTATTGTTTCTCTTTCGAGGTTTGCTTTGTTAGCTTCCGCATGACACCTCATTATTTTGATTTTAACAGGAACACCCCTTAGGCCTGGATACATTGAAGTGTACTTATTTGGACTAATTGATGAGGATGCTAAGAGTATTGCTCCTGGTAATTTCGAGCGACACTGGGGAATTTTTCGATACGATGGACAACCAAAGTTTCCGATGGACATTTCAGGACAAGGACAAGATAGACATCTTATTGCTGCAAAAAATGTGCAATATCTACCCAAAAGATGGTGTATGCTGAATCCAAATGTTCAAGAATATAATTTGAGCAAACTTGCTGATAATATTGATTATGCTTGTACATTCTCAGACTGTACAGCATTAGGATATGGTTCTTCTTGCAATAATTTGGATGCTAATGGAAATGCATCATATGCATTTAATATGTATTATCAAGTTCAGAATCAATTGAATGCGAGTTGTGATTTTCAAGGACTTGCAATGGTGACTAACAAGAATTTATCTCAAGGGACTTGTAATTTTATTATTCAGACAGGTGTATACTCTTTTTCTCACAAGGTTTTGCCAGGGGTTATTGTATTGTTAAGTGGCTTCACATTTCTTTTACTGTAGATATATATTTGTGTAGATATATATATATATTCAAAACTATGGGGTATCTTACCCTTCAATAAAAGTTAACAGGATTTGTGTCTTTTGTTCCAATTCTCAGTTTTTATTTTGTAATTTTACTCCATGACATGCCACTTTTTGTAATAAAAGCTCGGACAAGTTTTCACATGACATGCCACTTTTTTCCCGATAGTATAACGTAAGGCGAAATTGAAAATTCTTATCAATGTAAGAGAACGGCGGATTTAATTATGTGTTACAAGAACATTACTGTACAATAATCTTTTTCATATTAGTTAAAACTAAAATGTGAAAGATCAAAATATTGGAATACCGCATTCAGTTCTTATACCAAATCAAATAATTAAATCTTAAGAATCATAAACTAAAGTAAGAATATATATCACTTAAATCATAATTATGTTATAGATGTATAGTATACCATTGGACAAATAAAATAAAATTTTAATTCGAATTAAACTTGATCATATCCGGATTTCATAATTTCGTCTTACTATAAAAAATGTTATTGTCTGTATTGACATGTAGTACGAGACTTCATTAATTATGGTCAACAAATAATACGAGCCGCAAGTGTAGGAGTTTACGTCGGATTCGTATACGCAGCAGAATTTGAAAATTTATGTTTCAAACCCGACGACGGTCGAACTATAGTATGATAAGTAATGAAAATACAAACACAAAGTAGTAATGTAAAACTTCGACAGAAGACTTACATTTTGCAGCAATCAGCCAAGCAGTTGAATCTTTGTGTTCTGTGTAGTCCGAGGTGAACACGCAAACGTCCCTCGATTTGTAAATTCAGAGAACTATGATATAATTTGCTAAGTCAGGAATGCTAGAGATTCTGACAGAGCTTTAGGAGAGATTTACCTCTCTTAAGTTTTCAGTGTATTGAAATGAGAAGAGGAGCCTCCTATTTATAGGATAAAATAAGAGCTCAAGGGTTTCAGTAGGGCCAAGCCCAGAGAACGAATCGGCATAATTGATCGCTGCACGCCCCGCACCGCGGTCCTCGAAGAGGCACCGCGCGCGTGTTCACTGCATCGCTGATCCCGAATCAAGGCACCGCGGTTCCGTCCTATTTTTTGCCCACCTCCCCATTTTAATGTCACGGTCATCAACCGAACATTTAGGTATATCCTTCTAATTACATCCTTCAATCGACGGAACATTTGACTTAGTGTTACCCTTCAGTCCTTTACATATCGTCACTAATTACATTAGAATCTTCACGAAACTCCTAGACTGCGCCGGAAGACGAACTCAATATGTAAAGTTTAGCTACACAAAATATGTGAACTGAACCTATATGTGAGAAGATAAAATCCCTTCATTCATGACACACTCAGTCAAACTTAGGATTTGTCAAGTGTCTTTCCAAATGGCTTGATTATTATAACTCATCTATATTAGTTGACAACAAGACCATGTCACAGGCATGTCCATTGCATTGACCAATGACTTAGTCAGCCTAATACCATATGAGTACCTGAGTGTTCACTCGAATATAAATTCAAGGAATGAATCCTTTCTTGGCTCGCATACCACCTTTAATCTACTTCGTAATGCACCCAAAACAAGTCGCGTCTCAACCTATAAGGCATTTGAGCTTAGGACAGGATCAAAGTACATTACTCCGTAAACAAGATGATATTGACCTCAAGTATAAGGACTTTTATCTCCCATATGTCGATGACATTATAGACATATAACAAAACTACATCAGCAGGGCATATCAAAACTTCAACAAGTATCCATGTGTCCATCACGAGTTTCCATAACTCGTAGCAAGTGAGACATACTACATCCCCTAAGGATATGATGCAGACCACATGTCGACGTATCACATATCATCGATATCCCCATTTCGATGATCATTAGTCGAGATAATTTAAGAGTTACGTTATAATATTAATTCTCACATCATTAATAAACACGTAACCTCTAGGGATACATTTATAGAATATTATAAACAATCAATTAATAATTCAACAAATGCAAATTGCCATAATATTAATTCATTAATATAAATACGAATGTGTATAAAGTACATTGTGTCCTAATACAGATTGTCTCTAGGACATACATATACTTTCAGCAAGATGGACCGATCAAGCTTTCATGATTACCCTCTCCTACGACAAACTAACAGTAATCATAACCTCATTTGAACAAGAAATAATATAACTATCCATAAAACAAGTTACTACTATATGTGTATGATTGATGACTCCCTCCACCAAAGGTTGTGGTGCAGTGGATGAGACTGCTCCTCCCTTAACCAGATATCTCGAATTCAAGTACTGTGTATGGAAAAATCCTGATAGGGAGCGCTTCCTCCAGAAATGGCCTCTACGCGATGCGATTTCGAATATAGTCGGCACCAATATGGGTACCGAACAATGTTTTAAAAGACAGGATCATGAAGCGGGGCATTTTACTTAGCACGGGACGAGACGTAAACCCCGAGACATGGGGCGTAAGCCCCATGGATCTTTAAAAAATTTATTTATAATGTAGTAAAACAATACAATAACACAAAAAATTATAAAAAATACATCATTAATAGTTTATAAATTTAAAATATGATTAAAGAAACTCATAGATAATAAAACTTCTAACGTGATTTTCCAAATATTAATAATGTAATGTAATGGTATAAAAACTACTTAGAGATGTAAATCAACTCTAACATCTTCAACTTTAAAAAAAATAAAAGAATCACAATATATTACTACCATACTACGCAATTTACCTCCCTAAAAGAACATAATCAATAAACTTTATTAGAATTATAAATAAAAGATCTTGTCATGAATAAAAATAAAATTAATTTCAAATAGCAAAATAACAAAATATTTATAATTTTGAGGCATAAGACAAAAACATGAATATCAATGACAAGCGAAGATGTAAAATTCGATTATGTATTTTAAAAAAAATTTAAGTGATATTCACCCTTAGGATGTTCTCAAAGAGTAAATATGCAAGAATACGACTTATTAGTTGAGGTACCCTCAATTTTCTTATTTCCATAGATGAAAAAAATCATTAACCATCAATCATTTATTAAAGAACTAGAGGGTCAACAATGTTAATTATAAAATTTGATACATAATTGTATAAGAATTGTTAGACGAGCCCCGAGCATTGGACGCTAGGCGTGTTTAGAACGTACAATCGGACACTTAAAACATAAACCTCACAAAACTAAACCCCACACATAAAACTCGAGGCGTTTTATCAGTGACCCGGCCCGAGCCACTTGTTACGCCTCAATCCTGGTACCGAACAGGGTGGTAAAAAAAAGTGTATGGTTGGTGACTCAATCGCCCGACCCCACAATCCAAATATACTGCTCTTTTCATATTTCCCTCAAAAAAACGAAAAAAAAAACATTTTCGCATAAATGACGTCGTAATTCTCACACCCAATTTCCCTTCCCTCCTATTCGTCCATATCGCTCTGCAAAACCCTAGATCGTAAATTCAATTTCCGACAACAATGGCGATCGCTAGAACCGGTGTTTTCGTTGATGATTACTTAGAATGTAAGTTTCCTTTAGGAATTAATCCTTAATTTTCTAATTTAATTTATTTTTTTTACCTTGCTAATGGTTGATTATTACATCATTAATTAACAAATTTGTGTTAAATAGATTCAAGTACATTGCCTGCTGAGCTTCAAAGGCTTCTTAACACCATTAGAGAACTCGATGAACGTTCACAAGGTATTTCCTTTTACTTATATACACCCAAAAAAATAACGATTACTCACTCCGTCCCAATTTATAGGATGTAGTTTGACTGGGCACGGAGTTTAAGAAATAAAGGGTGACTTTTGAATCTTGTGGTCTAAAAAAGCAAAAAAGTTGTTAAATTATTGCCGGAAAGAGTATATGATTTGTGTATATATATAAAAAAAAGAACTTATATACACTCAAAGCTTAAATTTTCATTACACAAATCATTAGTACTATATTTTATCTGTTATAGTAAGTTTAGAAATGGTATGTTGTTGTATAGTAAGTTTAGAAATGCAGGTTAAGTCTGCGTACAATAGATCTTTGTGGTATGACCCTACCATGGACACCGCGCATAATGAGAGCTTAGTGCACCGGGCTGTCCTATTATAGAAAATTGGGAAAAATTATTACTAGTATATGATTTGTGTATATATATAAAAAAATGAACTTATATACACTCAAAAGTTTAAATTTTTATTACACAAATCATTATATTTTATTTGTTATAGTAATAGAAATGCAGGGTAAGCCTGCATACAATAGAACTTTGTAGTATAGATCTACCTTGGACCCAGCGCATAGCAGGAGATTAGTGCACCGGGCTGCTGTATTATAGCAAACTGGGAAAAATTATTACTAGTATATGATTTGTGTATATATATATATATAAAATGAACTTATATACACTCAAAAGTTTAAATTTATATTACACAAATCATTATATTTTATCTGTTATAGTAAGTTTAGAAATGCGGGATAAGCCTACGTACAATAGACCTTTATGGTATGACCCTATCTTAGACTCCGCGCATAGCAGGAGCTTAATGCACCGGGTTGTCCTGTTATAGCAAATTGGGAAAAAATATTACCATATGATTTGTGTATATATAAAAAAAGATGAACTTATATACACTAAGTTTAAATTTTTCTTACACAAATCATTATATTTATTTGTTATAGTAAGTTTAGAAATGTAGGGTACGACTGCGTACAATAGACTCTTGTGTTATGCCCTACCCCGAATTTCGCGCATAGCAGGAGCTTAGTGCACCTGGCTGCTTTATTACTATATGATTTGTGTATATAAAAAAATATGAACTTATATACAATCGAAGTTTAAATTTTTCTTATACAAATCATTGTATTGTATATGTTATAGTAAGTTTAGAAATGCAGGCTAAGACTGCATACAATAGACCCTTGTGGTATGACGCTACCCTGAACCCCCCGCATAATAGGAGTTTAGTGCACCGGGCTGCCCTGTTATAGCAAGTTACTTAATTTTTTTTTCTGGTTACCACCTTGATTGATTATTAATTTACCTGATAGTATAAAGGTGTTAATGTATTAAGATAAATGAAAAACAGAAGAATGCTCTCATTGTTTTAATTTGTTTAGGGAAGTTTGACTGGTCGTGGAGTTTAAAACAGAAGAAAATGCTAAGAAGTGTCCTTTGTAGGAAAACTAGTTATTTGTTTTTTGTTTTGTTTTAGAGGCTTACAACAAGTCATGTTAGTTCCTATATGCTAAGTTGCTAGGACTCGGGTGCGGGTGTCTGACACGGGTGCGGATCTAGAGTTCGGATCGTTCATGATCTAAATTTTAAGATTCGGGGGTATGGATCAAATATCTAAAAATAGAGTTATATGTTTAAATTATGAGACAAGGTATTCCGAGGAGAAAATATTGCTGAAGAGGAGAATCCCAGAAGGAGATATAAGGAAAAGAACAGAATTTCACCTTAGCTTTTGTTTCTTCGAAATTACTTATAAGGTCAACCGATTTTCACCTTAGCTTTTGTTTTGAGTCCTAAATTTCTCCGTCGATTTTTGTTAAAGTACTCAAAATCGGTTGACCATATCCGGTACGGATCCCACACCCATGTCGTGTCGACATGAGTGCGGCACCGAAAATGAAGAGTCCGAGCAACTTGGCGTATAAGAGCATCTCAGGGAAGTACCAAATGGCACTGTAAAAGTTAAATATTTTCTAAATATAGAATGTGGGTTTTTTTTGGGACGGAGAAAAAGGAGAGTCCCAGAAATAAATGGATTACGCTATGGCTTTACTTTATGCTTTCTTAGTTGCACTTTTTTTTTTGTTTTTTAAGTTTGGTAAATGGAAAATGAAGGAATAATAAATCAGACTAGGCAGCAGACCAATTACTGCCTAGGAATAGCTTCTCATAGTCAGGGATCAAGGAAATATAATTATGATGATGATGAGGCTTTTGAGAAGTTGAGAAAGGAGATTGAAGCAAACCAGGACAATGCTTTAAGCCTTTGCACGGAGAAGGTTTTACTTGCTCGACAAGCTCATGATATTGTAAGCTTCTTATCTAATTCAGCTTCTCACTGATCTGTTTTATGCCTCAAAGTTCCTTGTCCCTGTTTCTTGGATCTTGCCCTTTTACTGCACTTCATAGTGATTCTGTGACTATCGTGTTCATCTTTTTGCTTTTTTATGATGAATCTTTTTGAACTCTCTGCTAACGAGCACCAACAAGCATAATTGGAAACTGTTCTCCTTTTGTTTAAATCTTGCTTTTGGCATGTTTAAGTCTATCTTCATTTTCTAGATGTATAAAAATATTGTAATGTTTAGTTGAAGGTTAGGGACTTCCGTAGCATTTTAGCTATTATTGTTTTTCATTTGAGTGTAATGTGCCATTGCTGACAACGCCTATTAATGATAACTTTTTGGGCAACTTCCTTGTGGATTATCTTTGCATACTGTTATCTGTTAATACAGAAGCCAATAGTGAAATTTGTCAAGAGGGAGCAAGGCTCGAGGATGAAGAATTTGATGTGTTAGACTAGGAAATGAAATAAGTTGCATCTTCAATGTGAAATAATGCAGAAAGAAATAGGAAATTAATAAATGTATTGAACAGTAAGGAAAAACAAAAAGTTATAAGAACATTTCAACTGGACATAATGACTCATAATACACTAGATGCAGTTTTTTTATTAGATTTGTAGGCATTACTTTCTTCCTAGAACCATTAATCTACTAAATTCTTTTTGTCAGAAGTGGACTAATTGTTAGATTTTCTTCTTCTTTCTCTGGCATAATTAAGAATCAAGTTCTCTCGAAACTAACGATAACCCCTTGCTGTCACAGTATCTGGGTATTGTGAAATTTATAATGATTGTATTGGCATTTGTTTCAGTTTTCATTGCTAAACTTAATAGTTGAATAATTTGTTCATCCTTTTAACCTGAATTCTTTTTTTTTACTGCTCCTAACTTCTTCTGGTTTCTTCTTTCAGATAGACAGCCACATCAAGCGTTTAGATGAAGATCTTACCAACTTTGCTGAAGATCTTAAGCAAGGTGCACTAAATGTTTCTGGACTCTTAGCATGTGCTCCAATATTCTTGGGAAGTAATCAATGGGTTTCATCAAAATTTGATGCATCTGTGAAGCTTTACTTTAATAAAGCACTCTTCATTAGAGCAAAGCTTCGGAGACTCGTCAGATTTTGCTCTATGGGTTTCATCAAAATTTGATGTGTCGAAGCTTTGCTGTAATAAAGCACTCTTCATTAGAGCAAAAGCTTCTTTTTTTCTTAAATTCCTCAGACAGCACCATGGATTTACCTTCCATGCTCTTAAACATTGTAAATGTGATGTTTGGTATCTTCTTTATGGGGCACTGGGATATTTTAGGTAGTGATAACTGATAACCCCTTAGAATTTTGATTTCCTAGCAATACAAGGTTCATTCTTTCTTTTCTAAACAGCTGAATATAAGGCTCAACGCCTCTTTCTTTTTTCTTTAGTACTTCTTTTGACTTTTGGATTTCTGCAGAGGGAAAGCTACCTGCAGATGAACCTCCTATCCTTCCTCCATTACCTTTGGTCCTTAAGACTGAGAAACGCAAAGGACCGTACATAACACCTCAATCAAAGAAGTTTGAGTACAGGGACTGGGATTGGGACCGAGAACGTGATAGAGATTATGATCTTATGCCTCCTCCTGGCAGTCATAAGAAAGATTTAGCTTCTCCTATTGATGTTGATCAACCCATTGATCCAAATGAACCAACCTACTGTGTGTGCCATCAGGTCTCAATTTCTGATAGCTGAATTTACTTTTATGTTGTAATTTAGCTACAATTATCATTCACTGTATTATTGCGGACTAATGTTTTTCTCACTTCTGACTTGTTGGTTGTTCAGGTATCCTTTGGAGATATGATTGCTTGCGACAATGAAAATGTAGGTCCCTGTTGTGCAATGGTTATTGTTTGTGACCTTTACTTTCTGGAAAGATTTCATTTTTCTTCCCTATACACCTCTGTCATTATGGATTATGGTGAATCTTATCGCTTTTTTGCTGGAAGCCCTAGTTAAGGTCTTGTATATTTTAATGCCTATTGGCTCATTTTGAAATACAACGAGAATGACTAGTAGCTCAGAACAAGCATTATTGATGAAATTCTTTGAAGGCAGGTAGAGCAGATGGTAAAAAAGAAAGTGTAATGAAAATTAAGAGATTGTTTTCATGACAAGTAAGATAAACCTTACACTTCAGGATTTATTCATGTTTTGGCTTTTACAAATTCTGTCATGAACACATTTTGGTCAGCATCAGTGCCATGTTTACCGAAATCCTAGTCTACTGTAACCCTGAGCATTTTCCCTGTAAACATAGGCCTTTTCATGAGCTTGGTTAATGTGCTATGGATGTCTATGGCGTCAAGACTTGCATTATATAGAAAGTTATTACATAGTATACAATTGCCGAACCTTACATTTGAAGTAGATCCTTGTTCAATTTGCTAATAGGGGGGCGTCTGTTGACGTTGACTCGTGTAATTCAGTGGTAACTAAATTCATAGATTTAAACACTGGCGATGCTAAATGCTTTTCGTGTTCATGTTATTGGATGAGTTGCCTCTTCTTGCTATAATACTTACCTTTGCATTACAACATCTGAGTTTGGGTTTTTATCGACAGTGCCAAGGAGGTGAATGGTTTCACTATACATGTGTTGGACTCACGCCAGAGACAAGATTTAAAGGGAAGTGGTACTGTCCGACATGCAGACAATTACCACATTGATTACAAGTACACCGCCTTCTATTAGTGCTGCAATTCCTTCCACAGCAATTTTTTGAAGGGATTTTCCATAGGTTAGGCTCCCCTGATGTCTGTTTTCACTAAAAAATGTACCTATTCAGTTAATGGTCAAATTTTGGTGCCTTAGATATATGAAAAGGGGAGATCGGGGGGAAAGGGTGGTGGGAGAAGTGCATTGTGTATTTGCTAATATCTCATGATCCCTGTTTTACAGTTACAGTATGAGACTCCTCTGTACATGTATAAGTAATCCATAAGAGGGATCAAATTTTCTTGACACTGCATAATGAACTCCAAAGGTTTGTATTTGTATCTGAATGCCTTTCCATTTCTGTTTGGAGTTGTTAACAAGAGAGCAATTAGCAGTTTTATGAGTGTTATCACTTAACAATAGTTAGAAATATGTATTTTCACCTTAATGTATCACTTAGATATGGGAAATTGACATGGTTTATTTCATTTATCTGGTTCAAAATTTAGACCTTCTGCAAGCCATAAACACATAGTTAAACCTTTTTCCTTATATAATATTGGTTTGTTAGTGATTTAACGGAAATTTCCAGCTCAAATTGTAATGGCGATCGATGACATGGATGAGCTAAAAAATTCTGATAGAAGATAAAGTTAAACCTTTTCACAAGTACAACAATATATCCAGTGAAATCCCATAATGTGGGGTCTGGGAAGAGTGGAATGTACACAGACCTCACTTCTACTTTAGTAGGTAGAGCGACTGTTTTCGGAAAACCCTCGGCTCAAGACAAAGCATAATCAGGCAAATCAAAATAAAGTATGAGAAACGGTCAGACTCAGACGAAAAATTAAAGCATTGTGGACATGCAGATAGTAAAAATCAAATACGCAATGGTAGTGCATTCTAACAACAGGAAGCAATAGCTAACAACGAGAATTATAAATACAAAGTACAAGGATAAATCGAGATCGTTTCCCTAATATAAATACATATTTGTTACATATATATTATAGTGCCTTGGAAGTCATTAAAATTAGAAGTGGGAGTTTAATGGAAGAAGGGGCAACTCCATTATCAATTCAATGGACTTCCACTCTTCCAGTGCCTTAAGACAGATATTACACGAACGCGTAATAGCATTTATCAATAACGAGTTTGATTACGAGTAGTATTCACGATCAGTTTAAAAAAAAATTAGAATATCAGATCACTTACAATGTCAATGACATGAAACTTTTATAATAAAACATGAATTGATAACCTACACGTTCGGTTCCCCTTGTTTAGTAGTACAAGAGTAGTTTTACTAGTAAGATGTTTAATGTTAATGGAAATATAAGTATGGGAACTGGAGAACAGAATGTCATTTGTCTTTACTTTGATTTTTTGAAGACTTACATAGTTATGCTTTCAAAGGTGAACAATTACCTGTAGTATAATTGTCAAGGGCTTCTAAAAAAGGTAAGGAAGGCGGCATTTGAAAGACTGACCACTATCACATAGGCCTTCTAGTGGTAAAGTGAAATTTTACATGACTCTATACCAAGTCATAAGCATTAATAGCAAAGCCAAATCATCATCTATAAGCGAAAAGCAACGAAAATCATCAACAGGTAAAACCATTCTGGTAATATAAAAATTTCTTACATCAATATGTGACATTGTCATTAGTTGTGAATGTAGGGTAGAGTTAAACTCTTAAGTTACGAATTACCGTGAATTCAATAGTTTTTGCTAAAACCTTATAGTATCTAACGAAAAAATTCACTAAATATATAATTATTTAACTGTAAATTCAGTTATTATTGTATATTAACTTGAGATTGTCGTCTGATTCATAAACTTTAGATTCTGAATTTGTCACGATGTGAACGAATCGTGAAACCCCACTATGTATAAGTATATGTATATGGTACTATCAAATTCCTCACGCGTATTCCAGAAGTGGGCGTCGGGTTCAGCTTTGGAGTGCCAAATATTGGTCCCCTGTTAAACAAAACGGTGGCCAATTTTTCAAAATTCAGTGCTTCATTGATTCATGAAGAAGCAATATGTAACAGAAGAAATAAACACGAGTTTTTTAAAGTTGTGACCACAATTTGCCATCTCCTTCTCATAGGTCCCAAAGCATTTGTGTATATTTAATTGAGAAAAATGTATAATGTTTAGTAAGTGATCACCGCGTGGCGTAGGGGCTAAAATTGGAGTGTGCGTTTTCTATCTGTCTTTGTCCAAAAACATAGCTACACAAAATATCAAAAACTACAATATTTTATGAATTTTAAGTCACACATAGTGTATAAATGAATTTTCAGACCCATATGAGATTTCACTAGATATGTTGTTGTAGTAGTATATAAATAATTTTACTCTATTAATATATTTAGTTGGATGTAGTAAGTTATGTGTTGAGTTATTAAAAGGGCAGCCCGGTGCACTAAGCCGGACCACAAGAGTCTATTATACGCCGTCTTACCTCACATTTCTGCAAGAGGTTGTTTCCACAGTTGCATGACAACAACTTTACCAGTTACTCTAAGTCTCCCCTTCACATGTGTTGAGTTTTTGAGTAGGAATAATTACATCTCATAGCTAACACTAGGAGATATTTACCTTTAGTAACTATTGTTTAAATAAATTACAAAACATAACTATAATGTGTATCTGAATTACCTATCCTAAATTATATATTTAAAGTCGAATATTCAATTTTTTATTATTTTTATTCTTGACTGAAAATTTTAGGACTAGGCTTTGATATGCTTCTTTCATGCCGTAGTCGTGATAACGAGCTTGAGTCGGGCTCGTGAAACTCATTACTCTCAAATCTAGCGCATTCTCACCGCCATTAACATCGTCGTCGGAGCTCCGGCGAAACCCAATGATCCCTCTTCACTTTGCTAACAGCGACACCATGCCGCCCTTCGCTGTCAGAGCTCCGACATCACTGGATCTTCACCGTCGGAAATGATATTCACCGCCTCCATCTAGATCTTCACTCCCTCCCTCCAGATCTTCACCGCCAGATCTTTACCACCAGGGATCACATGATCTTCACTGCCTCCATTCAGATCTTCACCGCCTCCCTCCAGATCTTCACCACCAGGAATCACCGGATCTTCACCGCCTCCCTCCAGATCTGCTACTATTACGACTGCCGACGCCTCTAGATCTGGTCGTTTTCTGACGTGCCTGCTCAGATCTGAGCTTTTTTGTGTATTTCAAATCGGAGTGTATTTTATTTTCTTGTATCTCATATGGGGGTGTATTTATTTCTTGTATTCAACATTTGAGTGTATTCGTTAAATTTTTAGTGTTAAATCCAGTGTTTGGGGTGTATTTGATTTCTTGTATTCAGTATTTGAGTGTATTCATTTATTTTTAGTGTAAAATTCAGTGTTTGGGGATGTATTTATATCTTATATTCAATATTTGAGTGTATGTATCCAGTTAAATTTTTAGTGTAAAATTATGTGTTTCCTTATGTATTTTTTTCTTGTATTTTGAAGGAGATTTTTTTGTATACAAATAAATAAAGTGAATTTGAATACATCTGAATATTTCCTATATTTTTTTGCATTTATGGTTTTTGAATACATCGGATTTTAAATAAAATAAATTGAATTCAGTGTAAAAGTAGCTACAAATGAATACATCTTACTTGAATTCATCAAAATCTTACTTGAATACACCGAAAGTGAAATACAATCGAATTTTGAATATATTTTTCTATTCGTTATACTTTTTTGATATATTTGCCCTTTTCATCCAACGTTGGAGCTATATTTGCCCTTGTACTCTAAAAACAGTCATATTTACCCCTACTTCGTTAAATGTTCTCTTGACACCCAATTTTGACCCTCCCGTCCAGTCATTAACTATAAAATTACACTAATTTTCAATAATTTTTAAATAATAAAATGCAGCGATAAAACATTAATACAGGCATAAATAAATAAATAATTTAATAATGGCACCGCGTCTTACGCACTTAGAGTCTGGCGCCCATATTTATTAATTTTAAAGCCATGTCATAATTCTTAAATAATAATAAATACATAAAATAATAATCTAACACACGCGTTTTAATAATAGCATTCATAAAAGAATTAAGAAGTCCTAATTTTATTTAATAAGTCTTAATAACGACATCGCATTATAAACATTAAGAACTAATTAATTAGCACACCCGTATTTATTATTATAATAATAGCTTAGACTAATAAAACACCTAAATAATTTAATCACAATTTATTTCAACAATTTATCACTAATTAACTAATTAAATAACTAGCCTAAAACTAATTAATTAACTCTTAAAACTAACTACCTGTGCCCACCTCTCTAACCCATCTACCCGACCACACCGCGTGCCCAACACCCTTTATTTCCGCGACATGAGCCCACACGCCGCCTTTATACCTTACCCACAGAAGCCCAACACCCCTTTTTCCATCGTCTCTACCACAAAACCAGCAGCCCCTAACCTAGAAAAACCTAGAACCCGCCGCACCTTACCCTCGCGTTCCCATCGCCGCCAAGACCCTAGCCGAGATTCTCGCCTGAGAATCCGGCGACTTTCCTTTCTCTTACCAGTACCATTCAAAATCGTTACACGATATTTACTTTCTATAATTACACTCGAGAAAGCTTACAAGATCGATGCTAAATCGCGAATCAAGCACCAATATTAGTCCAAAACCGGCCTTGATTGCGCAACTTAGAACCCAAAATCGTAGCTATAAATACAGAACCACTGTACATGCAAGGGCTAGATTGGAGAGATTGGGAAATCGGGGAGCACCCAAAAACCAATAGGCATCGATTTGCGTCCCTAGCAGATCGATTACTCGAGAAGAGCAGGGGTGGACAACAATCCAGACCCCTTTTCTTTTCGACTAAAGTAAGCACACCCTCAAACACTAGTGTCGCACAACCTCTAACCTTAAGCAAACGCTAGAATAGGCAGGTCGAAAACCAATCGAAAACCGAATAGGTATTTAGAAATCAGAACTATCAGAAACTCGCAAGAAACAACAATTGCTCTTGAAGCCTCATTTTTTCCCTACCGCATTAGCCAGCCCTCCGAGTGGACCGAAGACTTGATACGCTGCCCCGGTTCGCTGCCCGGAGAAGGTAAATTATCACCCTTTCTGTCTTAGATTTTGCGTGTAATATGTGTTTCGTGCTATGGCTTAATTATGTTGGGTTGATTGCTGAACATGTTTAGTTAATTGTTGTCAGCATTCGCAACGTTTTTATGTGTTTGTTGAGTCTTCTGCTCATTAATTATTTCGTTGTATTTGTCGTTTAAATATGATGTCGGACTAGTTGGCTTTAACTGATCTAAAGTCATGTTATATGACGTGAAGAATGGTTTTGTTTTCATTGTCAAGATTCACAATTTATGAATTTGGAGAACTCGATTTATCGAATATAGTTCAGCCTCCACAATCTGTGAGATCATGTAAACTCTGGCTGTTCTCGTCGGTTCTGTCCATTTTTGTCTATCTGGTTTGATTGGAAGGCATCTGGTATATGTCGTAGTGGTACATTTCTATATGTTCCTGGGTATATCGTATATATCACTGTCCAATGCATTTAGAGTCTAGGTTTATCGCACGTCAAAATTGCATTCCTGTCCGCATCTTATCTTTAGCTTGTAACCATGTCTCATGAAGGGTATGTTTAGTTGGGTGTTCTAGACCTGTCCATGTTCTTCCCGACTGATAGGATAGATACCGTAGTTATGATGGTCAGTAGCTTGTTTGTTCTAGTCACTTGGGCTGCCTTAATGAAGACAAATAAGATGTGAGGGAATCTGCTTGCTTACTTAAATTCTGTAATGCAATATCCTGAACCAGGGAATGGAAGGAATAGGCTGGAGTTTTATTATTTCTGAAACAATATAAAAAAATGACATTCCAGGCTTGGGAACCAACTTTCTTCGTTTTTGTGGCATCTGTTGAATATTTATGCATACTCTGTTGGTTCCTCTAACATATCTACCTGCCTGTTTTCCTACTTAGTTCGTGTATGTGGCTTGAATCATCTTTCTATTTACATTGTCATGTACTTGTCTGGTTGTGAATGAACTGCGCCACTATTTGCTGAAGTTTGAGCATATTAAGTGATATCATATATTCCAAAGTCCTATCCCATGCATATTTTAAAACTAGTATAAAACTCGACAATCACTGATTGGGCTGCATATGTTATTCTCGACTGATGCAAATTTACGTGGTAATTGGATCTGAAATGAGGAGACACTAATAGTGAGTGACTAAATGATAGCCTGGATAAATCAATCAGAAAATGACTGCTACAGGGGTAACCAAGGAAACCCATATTCACTTCATTTATTAATTTATTTCCTCACATATGGGCCTCCCAATTACATGTCCCTTTTGTCCCGACTTGCTGGAGTCTAGGCCATCTCCAACTGTTTAATTCTAAGCTTTAACCACTGATCGTCTGCTTATCTATAATTTATGTGCATACGTGTGCTAGTTTATACGCTGGTGTTTATTTTTTTGCACATGATAAAATTCAGAGTGTTTACTAATCTTTATCATTTTTTTTTGTTTACATGGAACGCACCGGAGTCAAATGAAGAGTTTCATTGCGAGACTCATCGCGCCTCGATCAATTGAAGATTTGCATTCACCCGCATCCATGTGCATTCCCTATCCGCATAGGAAAATTCCAAACCGCGGCGAAAGGACATCGCCATCCTTCGAGTCACCCTTATTAATTCATATCCTTTCCCATTCATTTGTTGTAGTCACTTGTCTAACATTACTCTAACATTAATATATTTAATAGCCTAAGCTTTAAGTCGCTATTAAAAAAATATAATTGAACACTAGAGATTTGCTTCTCATTAAGTTAATTATTCTAGTTTGCTTAACTTACTTTTGAGACTAATGCATTTTAAAAGAATTAATAACCCTTTCATTAATACTATATAATTTATTATCTACCGACTTTGTAAACAAAGGCCTACCTTTAATCACTAAGTCAACTCTGCACAGTTATATTTTAAACTTCTTATGTATAACACTTTATATGATCTCTTTATAAAATTAACTTTATAAACAAATCTTATAGACTTTATTCAGGTTATAAAAGAATGCATCTTTTCTTACTTTTTTTTTTAAATTTGCAGGCACCTCTTCACCTAAACTTTTTTCAAAACATGCATTTTTTATAGAAAATAATTAACCCTAGGTTTGAACGGACAACCGCAAGTTAGCGGATCCTTTAGGGTGCCTAACCCCTTCCCTTTAGGATAATAAAGAACCCTTACCCAGAATCTCATTAAGTTTAGCAGACCATTAAATGGAGTTAATGTTTACTTTAAACTAGTTAACATTTAGGTGTCCTAATTCACCAAATTAATTAGGTGGCGACTCCCTATGAACCCTTTAGCATTTTTAACACTTTTTTTTTAACACTCTAGCACCTTTTAGCCCCCTTTTAATTCTGAGCAACCCTTTTTACACTTTAACATTTGTGAAGCCCCAAATTTGTTACAATAACAATAAACATTATTGAGTCTATGTGATTATGTTACGACCTTATTCACATTCGTCCTCGAATGTGAATAAGGTCGTAACATAATCACATAGACCCAATAATGTTTATTGTTATTGTAACAAATTTGGGGCTTCACATTCTCCCTTCCTTAAGAAGCATTCGTCCTCGAATGAGAATAAGGTTGTAACACATGCATAAAGACACGCAAATGACACACATATGAAGTACTATGTAATGCATTTTGTTTTATTACCTTAGTCAAATAGGAACGGATATTTGACTTTCATCGCCTCTTCCACTTCCCAGGTGGCTTCCTCGGTGGAGTGGTTCCTCCATAGGACCTTCACGGAAGCAATATCTTTATTCCTAAGGCGCTTAACCTTCCTATCAAGTATTTCCACCGGAACTTCTTCATATTGAAGCTCCTCATTAAGAATTATCTCCTGGGGAAGGATGACGTGACTTGGATCGTGCAAGTATTTTCGTAACATTGACACATGAAATACCGAATGCACTGCTTTCAGCTCTTGTGGAAGTGCTAATTCGTAAGCCACATTCCCCACTCTTCGCAAGATCTCATATGGCCCAATAAACCTTGGGCTCAATTTCCCTTTCTTACCAAAGCGCATCACTCCCTTCATTGGGGACACTTTTAAAAATACTTTCTCCCCCTCTCGGAATTCAAGATCTCTTTTTCGATGATCCGCATAGGACTTATGACGACTATGAGCTGTTTTGATCCGCTCCCGAATCATCTGTACCTTATCATTTGTTTCTTGAATGACTTCAGTCCGAGCGATTGCGTCTCACCCACCTCGAACCATCAGTGGAGACCTATATTTTCGTCCATATAATGCTTCAAACGGGGTCATTTGTATGCTAGAGTGAAAACTATTGTTGTGGCGAACTCAATTAGACATAGATGGTCGACCAGCTTCACGAAAATCTAACACACAAGATCGCAACATGTCCTCAAGTGTTTGAATTGTTCGAGCTTGCCCATCTGTTTGCGGGTGGAAAGCGTGCTTAACTTAACTTTTGTCGAGACCTGCTGGAAACTTTGCCAAAAGTGTGAGGTGAACGGAACCCCTATCTGAAATAATTTGTAAAGGAATCGTGTAACGCACAATCTCCTTCAAATAAATCATGCGTCTTGTGGTGCGCGTCGTAGTCTTGGCCGGTAAGAAATGAGTGACTTTGTGCGATCAACAATCACCCAAATAGAATCATACCTTTCTCGAGTTTTGGTAGGGCCGATTCTGAAATCCATATGAATCGCCTCCCATTTCCACATGGGGACTCCAATGTCTGAAGTAATCCGCCAGGTTTTGATGTTCAACTTTCACTGTGACATATAAGACACCTTCCGACAAACTCGCAACGTCTTTCTTCATCCCGTCCCACCGCAATTTGCCTTGAGGTCCCGATACATTTTTGTTGACCACGGATGAATGGAATATCTTGTGTTGTGACCTCATCTAAGATCTTCCTCCTTAGATCATTAACCCTAGGAACACATAACCTACCCTTATACCGAAGGGTTAGTCATTATCTCTCGATATGGCTGAAGGTTTTCCCTGTTGGATCCTCTCCGAAATCCAACAAACTTCGTATCCTCAATGACTTTCTTTTATTTACGAAGCTAAAGATGCGAGGTATCATGTACCACCACCCTACCTTCACCGACCTCGGTTATGCTAACCCGAGGTTTCTCGATCTTTGTACCTCCGAACAATACCCTCTTTTGTATTGCCAAATGGGCGAGCGCCCGTTGATCTCTCATCGAGTCGTCCACCACGTTAGCTTTCGGGATGGTAAAGAATACTAAGATCATAATCCTTGCAACTCTAACCATCTCCTTTGTCTGAGATTCAAATCCTCTGCGTGGTTATGTCTCGCAAACTCTTATGATCTGTAAATATGTCCACATGTACACCATACAAATAATGTCTCCATATTCGTAAGGCAAACACCACCGCGACTAATTCCAAGTCATGAGTTGGGTAATTCTTCTCATGTATCTTCATTGTCTAGATGCATACACGATAACCTTTCCAATGCGCATCAAGACACATCCTAACCCAACTCTGAGGCATCATGATAGGCGTGAACCCTAGCATCCCGATGGTAAGGTTAGGGTGGTGCGATGGTCAACAATTCCTTTAGTTTTGAAAACTTGATTCACATGCTTCGACCCGGTATACTTAACCGCTTTTGAGTCAGCCGGGTCAAAGGAAGCAAGACTAGAAAAACCTTTTACGAATCTTCTATAATACCAGCCAAACCAAGAAACTTCTAACCTGCGCCGGAGTTGGTCGGTTTGGCGATTCTTCTTCTTCTATCTTACGGGGTCTACCATAATTCCATCCTTGACACAACATGACCCAAAAAGGCTACCTTTTCCAACCAAAATTCACACTTTGAAAATTTAGCATATAGTTTCATTTGTTTCAAGACTTGAAGACTACCGCCGGATCTCTTCATGTTCCTCAACACTCTTTGCGTAGATTAGGATATCATCTATGAACACAATCACGAACAAATCTAGGAATGGTTTGAAGATTCTGTTCATTAAATCCATAAAAGTCTTTGGGCATTGGTTAACCAAAAGACACGACCAAGAACTCATAATGGCGTGATCGGGTTCTAAAGGTATTTTGGATATATCATCCGGATTTATTTTCAATTTGGTGATATCGACGGAGATCAATCTTGGAAAAATAGCTAGCTCGCGAAGTTGGTCAAAAGATCATCGATTCTTGGTAATGGGTATCGGTTCTTGATCGTGACCTTATTGAGTGCCGATTATCGATGCACGTTCGAGCGATCCGTCTTTCATTTTCACAAACAGATGGTGCACTTTGAGAAACACTAGGCCTTATAAAGCCTTTATCCGAAGATCCTTCAATTGTTCTTTTAACTCCCTCAATTCATTTGGGGCGTTCGATATGGAGGAATAGAAATGGGTCTTGTGCGGAATTAACTCTATAGCAAACTCCACTTCTCTATCAGGAGGAAGGCACGAAAGATTTTCGGAAAAACCTCGGAAAATTTGAACAATAGGAACATCATTCACGTGAGGATTCTTTTTGGGTATCCACTATATTAGCGGATATGCATACCTCACTCTGTGACTTCTCGATAACTTTTGAGCCCTGGTAGGAAATAAAGCGACTGAGGATATTCCACCTACCGCTATAACAACTTACGGTTCTCGGAAAAGTTAATCTCACTATCTTTCGTCGACAATCCAACATGGCATAACATGCGACAACGATCCATACCCAAAATGGCGTGAAGTCTACCATATCAAGTAGTACTAGGTTCATCATTGTTCCTGCCATTCACTTCTAATGGAAAATTATTTACCACGAGAGGCCCAATTGAGGCCCTGCGGTGTCATAACCTCAACAGGTTCACTTAAATAAGAAGGTTCTACATGTAAATTCTTAGCAAAGCTTCGTTGACACGTATGAAAATGTAGGCGGGATCGTATAATACAAATGCGAGAATACTCGAGACTAGCAAAATACACGTGACCACGCATTAGATGCTTACGCCTCATTCCTGCAGGGCAAGCGTGGCCGATTAAATTATTGGGTTGTTGACCTCACGACTCTGGCGGGGTTGGTTTCCCGATTTCCAGTGGCGGTGTGGTTTCTTGACCTCACTGAATATATTGAGTTTGGGTCCTCTTGCAATCCACGACATAGTGGCACGACTCTCCACGATTATAACATGTCTTCGTTAAGGCGACATTATCGGTGTGTTTTCTTTGACAAATCTTACAAATCGGTTTGTCGCCTCACGTGTTAGGGTTGGTGGCCTTGTCGCACTACCTTGGTAATTAGACCAGCTGTGCCCTTAGGCTTGAAATAAGATCGACCAGCGATTGGTTCGGTCTGAAGATCCCTTACTAAACTCCTGCTTCTGATTTTGACTCTGGTTAAATGATCCTGACGTCCGAAATCTCTTCTGCGCATATTTTCTTTTTGCTTTAGCGAAACCTTCTACCCTCAAAGCCATATCGACAATCGAAGATAAGTTCGATCGTTGGCTAACGCCACCACTTCTTCTGCTATGTTGGGTTTAAACCTCTACAAATCGCTTGACTCTATCCGTTTCTGTAGGGGCGACATGTGTGTTGTATGCCGATAACCTCATGACGTGTATCATATTCTTGTACCTGCTGCGGTCACGCCTTCATTGTTCAAACTCCGTGCGAGCGCATCCTTGCGGCGTATTAGCATAAACTTCTCGATGAATGCGGCTCTGAACCTCCCAGTCATTAGTGGTGGCATCGGGGCGATTTTCCTAAAATTCCTCCACGCCTGCGTCATCCAGCTGGCGATGCGCTGCAAGTTGGCGCCTGCGTCTCCGCGTCCCAATGTGAACATTAAGTCTTCAACTTCATGAGGAATCATTGTGATCAATTTTGACCGTTTTCGCATATTTGTCGCAATTTCATACATTTTAGGACCTTTGCATTCTAATCGTCATTTTTGCATTTTTATCTTTATATTTTAAAATTAAGCGTTATGTTATGTTTCTATTATTACTACACCGTCGTTTATTTTAATAATATTTGCGTTTCTTTAAATAATTAATTGACATCCGGCTTTATTTTTAATTAGACATTAAACGTTTGTTAAATATCGTATTTTTATTATTATCGCATCGGCATTTACATTTTTATAATTTTGTATCTTGTTAAATAATTTTTTCTTTTAAAAATTAAACCGCTTTACATTTTGTCAATCCGGTCCAGTACGGAACCCAATCCGAATCATTCCAATTCAACACCATTTCTATTTCATCCAAACACCCTTTTATTTCCCCCCAATTTTTAAATTCCAAACACCCTTTTATTCCCCATTTTTAAATTTCAAACCACTTTCATTTCCCCCCTAAATACCTTACCCTTTTTATTAAAGAGAGCGATATACAACGTATCGTGACAAAAAGAGACGAGCGATGGACAACGTTCATAAAAAGGAAAAGAGGCATCACCCGTTTGGGATTTTGAAAAAGAAAAGAAGAAAAAAAGAGAAATCATTCCTCACTCGACCCGTCGTCGCCGCGGTCCGCCGGCGGAGTTCTATCTCGGCGAACCCCACACAAATAGCCTCTCTCCACTCATCTCCTCTCCACTCTCGTCTCACCGCTTGCTGCCGTCGCGCGCGTTCGGTGGCGAACCACGCCATCGCCGAACAACCGGCGAGCACATGCTCCGCGTCAGCGGCGAACCATCGCCTCGTCAGCGCGCATCCGTAGCGCTGCGGTGGCGCTGCTCCGGCGACCTCGTCGTGGAAGTGACGCCGCCTGACCGCCGCTTTTATATTCTTTGAAATCATTGTTTGCTTCTCTTCGTTGCTATTATGTTATTGTTGTTGTGGGTGATTTGGATAACTTCGCGAAGTGTTGAAAACTTCAGCGTGTTTGGTTTCTTGTTGGGAGTTTCGTTGGTATTCTTTGGCGGGGGTGATTGTTTTAGTTATTTCGATGTCTTAGGAGTTCTAAAAGAAAACTCGTATTTGTTAGTTTTCGACTCAGATCGAATCGTCGGATTCGTGAAACTACGTTGCTTTGTTCCTAATGTTTTGCGGACCCTCTTGGTTGCTATACCATCCTTTATTTCTATTGTTCTTGGTTGTTTTTAGGACTGGTTTCGTATTGCCTTTATTCGCTATTTTTGGGTTGATTCAGCAATTTTTGTCTTATTTTTGTTAAATGGTGGGCGATTTTGTTCCAAATGAGCGGATGCTATGCTTTTAATTTATTCTTGATTTTTGGACAAGTTACTACACTTGGTATTTTACTTATTTTTAAATATAATGCTACATTTGGTATTCTTGATTTTTGAACAAGTTACTACACTCGGTATTTCTTGATTTTGAACAAGTTACTACTTGGTATTTTCTTGATTTTGAATTTGATACTACTGTTTGGCCAAAGAAGGATTTATCAGTCGATCTGGAGGCCTCAGTGGTAAGTGAGGCGGAATATGTGGGCGGAGGAAAGTGAAAAGATTAGGCGAGAATGCATAGTATCGTTCAGGGAGGCGAGTCGGCCATGCATTGTAGCGATATTGGCTTCTCATGTCTTAGTATCCTTAGCATAACACTAGCTGAGCCCACACTATATAAAAAATATATCTTTTACAATATCGTTTACATATATATCTAATATATATGTATATATACATTGTGTTTGTTTGGTAATTTATTTATTATTTATTAACTCTTCTACTAAGTGTCTTTTGCAGGTACCTGGAGGCGCACCCCAAAGTTAAAGCCTGTGCATAAAATAGAATAAAAGCGAAATGTTGCTAACTTCTCTTCATTATATCTTTTTATGATTACTTGCTTTTATTACTATCTTCTTAAATATATATCTATTTTAAATATTTGCATGCCTAGTTTAAATATCTCTTGGTTAGTTTAATAATTAGAACACCTTTAGAATTACATATTGCATGTTAGCACAATAATTTTAAAACCTAAGTTTGAACGGACAACCGCAAGTTAGCGGATCCTTTAGGATGTCTAACCCCTTCCCTTTAGGATAATAAAGAACCCTTACCTAGAATCTCACATAGTTTCAAAGACCTTTAAAAATGGAGATCATTCGTAGTATTTTATGCTACACTTTTAGTGTCCTAATTCACTATAATAATTAGGTGGCGATGTGAAGCCCCAAATTTGTTACAATAACAATAAACATTATTGTGTCTATGGGATTATGTTACGACCTTATTCACATTCGAGGACGAATGTTGCTTAAGGAGGAGAGAATGTAAAATCCGGAAAAAAATAATAATAATAATATATAGTTGTGGTTGAGTTAATAAAAATATATATATATAAGAAAACAAAGAATAAATTGCATGGGATAGAGTTAGTGTTAAAGTTGGATAAATAGATATATAAAATGAAAATAAGAAAACAAAAAAAAAAATAAAAAAAAAAAAATAGAAGGCATGCAGTGCATTTGCACGTCCATCCCCTTCCCTTTACCCCTTCCCCCCTTTTCATTTCCCCTCCAACTCTTGTCATTTCACCTCCCATAGGTTATAGAAAACTCTCCACTTATACATTGTATTTACACACAAACAAAGTACATAACATAAAGGTTAGAAAATCAGAAAAAACAAGTGAAAAGAAGAGGAAAAAAATACCAAGAGTGCAAGAAGAACAAGAAGCAAAATACTAGAGAAGTAAGGATAATTTTAGCAACCACACAACAATAATCTTCACACTTACAAGGTGAGTTTTCTCACTCAGAAATTCTTGGTAACATCCTTTATTTTTAGTTCAATACATGTTGGAATAAGAATTGAGTGTTGAAAAGAAATATTGAACTTTTGATGGTTTAGATAACTAGTTGCGCCATGAACTTTACGAACTGTTCTCACTGAGTTATAATTGTTAGAATTTGATGAAATTCGGAAGAATTGTACACCTCTCTAATATGATCATATAGAACCAAAAATGAGGTAAAATGGACATACGGTTTGAAAGTTATAATAGTTCAAAGTTCCTGCCTTAGATTTGGTCGAAATTCGGAAAGGCATAATTACAGACTGTTTTTATTGAGTTTTACTTATTAGAATTATATGAAAATTTACATGGTTGTAAATCTCTCTGTTACGGACAGATATATATAAAGATTTATTAAAACGGACTTACGAGTTGAGAGTTATTGTAGTTTGAAGTTGCTGCCTCGGATTCGTCGGAATCCAGAAGGGCAGGACGTTGAAACGTAAAACTGTACTAATCTGTGGGGAATATGAAAATTGTTGCTAAATGAAAGTTCTAGATATCTTTGTTATGGACATTTTGAGACCTTACGGGGGTCTATCCGACTTACGGATTGAGAGTTATCGCTGTTTAAAGTTTCTGCCTCGGATCTATCGAGATCCAGGAAGGGCAGCGAATAAAAGTGTAAAACTGTATCAAATGGTACAAAATATGAAAGAATGGTTCATATGGAGACGTGTAGCTCTCTGTCCTCGTCGTTTTGAGAATTTATGAGGATTGAACGGGTTTACAGATTAGGAGTTATGACTATTATAAGATTGGGTGTTGTTTAATAAAAATTCTGCCGAAACAAATTTCATGTGGCTGTTTTGAGGATAAATTTGTGTTAGTTACCCAAAGTAGTTTTAAATGAAATTTGGTACAGTGAAAGATTCCCGTCTTACCTTAGTTTCCGCTTGAGAAACACCTTAGTTGGAGTTATGGTTAAAAAGTTATAATCGTTACAAGTATGAATGACGGAATGTTAGAAAAGAGAATAATATTTATTTGATCTTACGAAAAATATGAAAAGTGAATACGTGTTCACATAAATATATAAATACATAATGGATCGGGTTGCGCGCAACAAAGCGTAAAGTGAATATATGTTCACAAATACGTAAATATAATGGATCGGGTTGCGCGCGCAACAAGCGTAAAGTGAATATATGTTCACAAATACGTAAATATAATGGATCGGGTTGCCGCAGCAAAGCGTAAAGTGAATACGCGTTCACAAATCGTAAACATAATGGATCGGGTTGCGCGCGCAACAAAGCGTAAAGTGAATACGCGTTCACAAATACGTAAATATAATGGATCGGGTTGCGCGCAACAAAGCGTAAAGTGAATACACGTTCACAAATACGTAAACATAATGGATCGGGTTGCGCGCGCAACAAAGCGTAAAGTGAATACGTGTTCACAAATACGTAAATATAATGGATCGGGTTGCGCGTAACAAATATGAAAGATGAATACATGTTCACTATATAAATATGAAAAGTGAATACGCGTTCACAAATATATAAATGTAATAAACATGTGGAAATGCAGGGAATGTCTTAACGTATAATACGAGATAAAATGAAGTGTTAGTTAAGCGAAATTTCCTATGAGGTTGTTGCATATTTGAAGATGTTGTAACTTTGATATGTTTTGCAATATGCTTATTACGTTATAATGTGATTGCACTTGGAATATTGTGGTGTTACTTTGAATTGCGAGGTAAGGTTCTCACTCATTGGATGGTAGAGTGACTCTTTATTTAACATGTTTGAAGCGTGATAGAGAAAGGCTCACGCCAAGGCTAGCGATCGTCCATGACCTCTTGTCATACCAAGTCCATTGCTTGGGCTTGGTACTCGTCGAGTTGAATGTCGGTTCGGTGTCTCGGGAAATGCCCGTGTGGAATGGGCTCTCTTCCAACTTAGAATAAGATTTGTCAGTACGTCTATGTAGAAACAATGTTTGCACGAGCATGGACTCGCGTTATATTTTCAATAAAGTCATGAACAAATTTCTTTATTGTTATTTTTATTAATAGCTCCGTATCTGAATATAAGTTTAAATTTCTAAATAAAGAGAATTAAATGGTGCTCATGGTGGAAAATAATTGTCCAGGTGTCATCACGCCCTAAGTAAAGACTTAGGAAAAGTCGGGACGTGACAACATTCCTTTTAACATTTAGCATTTTATTATTTATTTTCTAACATTTTTACTTAAGCAGGGTTCGCTTTTAGGAAAATGTCGCGGTCGAAATAGGGCGCGACAGAATGGCGACTCCGCTGGGGATTTTAGGTTCTTAACCACAACAGACCTAGGGTTATTATTTGGCATTATTTTGCATTTAATTGGTTGTGCTATATTTTGTTTTATTCATTTTAATTGCTACCTGCTTTACTGCTTTCCTTAAACTGGCATTCCGCTCATATTTCTTCCACTCTGGAAAATTCACACAATCACACACTACATACGAGGTGCGCTGGGTGCATCAACAAAATTCTTTCTTCAAAACCCAAATTTAGAAGAGTTGGTAACATACGTGGAGTGTCCGGTCTAACCGGTGGCCGCGTAGCCTTCTCACTCGAGTTGTCCGCTCGGGAACCTTGCGTCCAGAAAAGCCAAATCTTAGAAACTTAAGATAGAGCTATACCACCCTTTATTTTTAGGGCATGCATTTACCTTAGGTGGGTCGGTCCTTGGCATCGACACCACAATTAGGAGGACACCAAACTCGTCGACGGGTTTCTCAACCCAACGACCAACCAGCATATTATGTGTAGCGTGACAATGACAGACAAATCCAAGCCTAATCATGACATGCTGAAATTGAGAAAAGTGCATCGTCATTTGGTCGCCATTTCCAACAAAGGTATTATAGTTGGACGACTTGGACAAATCTATCATGGCCTCGTATATGTGACGTTTAGGCCTACCTCTGACATAAAGAGGTCCCCCCTGCATGTTAGGAAACGTTTGAATGTGCTATGCGATATATACATTACATACACGCAAATTACGTGTTTATGCTAACAGTTTGTTGCATTTTTAGAAAGATTTATCATCTCCCCAGTCGATTTGTATTTGACTAAACAATGGCGAAACATCGATATCTCGCGAAGATCAAAGGCACGGTCGTGACATGGTGATTCAAGGGCATCTGGCGGAGCAGTCGGGCGTGTCTTGATTCCTATAGGCAAGCGGGGTCTCGGAAGAAAGCGGCTTAGATCGATAGAACACCTCGCCCGAATACCGCGACAAATGGCAAACTGCGGTAGAAATCGAAGGCTCGAAACATCAGCGAAGTACTGCGTCGCGCAAATAACCAAAGCAGTCAAAATCCTCCAAATTACTACTAGTACCCTCTTTACATATCTCGTTCGTGATATACAATGCCTTCATACATCGCACAAAACCAAATGCCTATTATGCTCGGCCAAACAAACCAAGGCCACCTGAGCCTACTTTGCGATGCATGACAACCCCTTACGATACCCGTGGTGCATGCATGCGACGAAATGCGGTTCACTAAACACCCCGAACCCGCATAGGTGCTGAAAACCAGCGAACCTATACGCTTTAACCAAACCCGTAACGAGTGTATGAGGAGGTGGCGCGAGGAATACTCGGCCGATTCGAAATATCCCGGGCCTCTTCCGAGAGGCACGATAAAACCAAACATTGTGCATACCACTCGGTGTCGAGGGCACGACATCAAAAATTGCTACTCCTCGGGGGCGAGAATCGGCGTTGATCAAGAAGGGTAATTCGGTGAAAGTGCGCCCCGAATCCACGCCAAACCACGGCGCGTCGATGTGCACGACAACCTTAGATGAGAATACACTCCGCACTGAGGCCCGTTCCGCTGAATCAATCATTTATCAGGCGTGCACGCGAAGCCAAGAGAAGAAGATATTGATAGCGACATGAAGACCCGCCCGGCCGTAGCGAGCGAAGGCGTATTGGTTGGATTTGCACCACTGTTAGTCGCTGAAACCGGATAAGAAAGAACAATTTAGTTTAGCGAATAATTCAAGACTCGTATTTAAGCTTTAATAATGTTTTCCTTTGTTTTGCTTGTAATTGGAACTACGTGTGACTGATTCCATGGCGGATCGTGGCGGCCACGTCGGCCGGTCCGCTTTTAGAAAAATCCCAATTGTTCTTTTGCTTGTAATTGGAACTACGTTCGACTGATTCCGCCCGGCGGATCGTGGCGGCCACGTCGGCCTCGGTCCGCTTTAGAATTTTACGATATTCGACTTGTAATGAACTACGTCGTGACTGATTCCTCCGTGGGGATACGTGAAGCGGCCTAAATCGGCCGGTCACACGTTAGGAAACTTTCCGCCGTTACGAAAATAACAAGAATACACATAACATCTGGCAACTCCGTTGAGACCCCTTAGGCCAAACACCGCTTTTCAAAACTAGGACAATGTTGGAAACGAGACGGGGTTGCAAGTCGAACAAGCGAACGCGGATGTCGAGGAACAAGGCGGCGAAGTCTAATCTGAATCATTATTATACCGTATTTCCAGTGCGTGCGTGGGAATACGTCTGAAAATCTAGCCTTAAAGTTTAGGCAAAGCGTTTTTGGGCCTGACTCACAAAGCGAATAGTTTTTAGCGAAGCGTTTCCACGACTTTCGTAGGGTAAATTCGGCTATGCCATTTCTAATTTTGTGGATTTTTAGAGGCGAAACATTTTGGACCAGCGGGAGGCGACACTTGGCACCCTCCGATTGGTGGACTTCAAATCGTCCGTTTGGGCCAATTGGACTATGATAACACGTTTTTGTGCCTTGTGCACAAGTCGAGAGTTGGTAGGATATTTGTGTATAGTTAATCCTCACTACACTTGCCTTGCACTTGTCTTAATCTTGGCCATTGGTTGGCCAGCAACGACCTATAAATACCCCAAGATGAAGAGTTCTTCGTCCACAAAGCTTTCAAGTCTTGAAAATCCTCTCCTCTCCCTTTGTAGCCTTTTCGTCCAGCACCTCCCCTCCCTTGTGAAGGCCCTTGGCGAATACCCCTCTAGCCTAGAAGTTTGGCGAGGCCCCACTGCTAGCCAAAACCTACCCACTCATGGTAGAAAAGTTGCCTTCTTGTATTGTTATAATGCCCAAAATACCTAGCCCAAATACCTTAGTACTTAGTAGAAGTTGTGAAGAACTTCTAAGGTTTCATGGAGCATACAACTTAGGAGCAAAACCTTGCTCGGTGCGACTTTTCTAGGATATTATTGGGCTGCAGGGTAACTAATCCTAACCCTCTTTTGAATTAGAGAATACTTCTTGTTGTAGTATAAGAATAAGTATAAATACTTAGAAGAATATCACGAATAGAATTGAATTGTTACCACGATAGAAGGGTTTAAAGAAGAATAATCAAAGCTGTACATAGAATTTGTTTTCACGATGAACTTATATAGCTCATGGGTAGGGAAGTCTGCCCAACTTTCCATAGAATTGTGAACCCTCTGTTTAGAAGGACCTTGAGTAGTCTTTGATAGATATCTGTGACTATTATAGGTGACTCTCTGCGCGACATATTGACTTGGCGGTGGTTTTATTTGAGAAGGTATGTGATTCTTCTAAAACATGATATTTTACAATATATATAGTGCGGTGAGCGTACGTGTGTTAACTAAAATATAACTACGGCAATGTCTTTGACTTAAGCTGAATAATACTTACAGCGATGCCTCGGCTTAAGCTGAATAACACTTACTGTGATGCCTCACTTAAGCTTTGAATAATAAAGATCTGAAAGCATTTCAAAAGAATCTTGAATCATTTTTAGCAGAAGAGAACTAATTGGTTTTAAGCGAAGCTTAAGAGTTATACTAGCCTTATGGGAAGTTAAGTATAACCACTTAAGATTGATAAAAGAAGCGATTTGCCTATGTGTTTATAACGGACTTATATTGAATTGTGAAAAGAATAATAAGATGGTTTGATAAGTAGACATGATATGATGCTATGTGTGTTAGTGTCTTGTAGCGTTTGTGAAAAAGTATTCTTGTTGTGCTTATGTTGTTTAACGATAATTTGTTAGGTTAGTGTGGCATCGCTCGCCTCTTGACATGCAGGGGTTAGGCGCCTCCGATGCGGGGTAGACTTCGGTGATGCAGGACCGTGATTCGAGAATACCTCATGCGGGTCGAGGACCTATGCGAACTACGGGAGTTCGAGTTAGTGTGCGGGGTTATACCTCATGCGATCTATGTGGCGTGCGGACGGCAGCGAGTCGGGGCGATGCAGGAGTAGCTACCCTCGATGCGGGGTTATATACCTATGCGGGCCTATGTGATTGGCCTATGCGGACTACTGGGAGTCGAGATTAGGCTTGCATGGTGATACTGCAGGCGGTGGCCTGCTTGATCATTCGCGACCTAGAAAAGACACATTCTGATTTACCTATTCTTTGCTCTTGTTTGTGATGTGGCACTATATGCGGTTTCCTTGGTTGTTTCATACATCTTGCAGCGTTTTTAAAATGATATGTTTCATTTAAGTATTTCTGATTTCATATACTTAGTACTGTTATCTTGACCTCCTTGAGGCTGCGTTCATCTGCGGTAAGGCAAGCAGTGCTAGATCCGATTCTTAGGATCTCTACGTTGGTGTCGGGAGCTCGTCTTTTAGGAGGCTCTACTTTTGGGTATGATCTCCTGTTGTAGATAGTTTTATCTGATCGAGGGTATGGCGGGGCCTGTCGCCATAGTTGTATATTTCCTTAAGTGCATGTAGTATTTATGCGATTGTCGGATGTAGCTGCTAAACCATGTTTATATATATATCTTAGAAAGCGATGTTTTCTCACATAAGCGTATCTTATTTTATAAATTGTTTCATGTCTTGCTTTATATTTCGTGATTACTACGATGTATGACTACTTGGGTGCCGGTAAGGCACGATCCACGGGCCGAGCAGTCGTGACAAAAGTGGTATCGAAGCGATTAATCCTCGGAAAGTGTCTGACCGTATCTAGTAAGTCTTGATTATCGGTGTGTTGTGCACCACGATGTCGGAGGCTATAAGATATTTAGGATTGGTTTCCATTCTTCTCATTACGAGATCGTGCTTTAGAGGCGTGTTATAGGTTGGACCCTCTAACGTATTCCTTTCTGTATGATTATGCCTCGCGTAAGGCAACCGGGCCCGAAGAGCGAAGCGGCGAGAGGCGCTAGCGAGACACCCAGTCACGAGGCTCGAGGCCCGGTCTATACGAGGCGGCGAGTTACATGGCGCCGCCCGGCCAGCGAGAGACCACGGTACCCGCACTCGCATCCCGCGGCTGGGCGGAGAGTTAGGGTCTGAGAGATAGCCCGACTATTGGCTAAAGTTGTGGCCGTCTGAGAGAGAGGCTGGATCTGGCGGTTCGGCTTCAGCTCGGCCGGTCGCGCCGTGGTACAGAGGCGAATAGTTTGAGGCTCTGAGATTTCTTGAGTTGTAGCGCTTGAGTTTTCTGGGTCGGCGGAGGATGATCGCGAGGAGTTCGTCCGTCGGCTTGAGGATCGTGAGGGTGATCGAGGCCTCGAGAGGCAGTCTGTGACGCCGGTTCGCGTCGGTGCGTGATCTGCGATCGATTGGTTTGATCATGGGAGTTATCCGGGAAACCGCGTCCCGGCTACTTGGGATGAGTTCTCGAGGCTTTCCTCGCTCGCTTCTTGCCTCGCGGATGATGAGGCGCGGGTGATAGATTTTACTGCGAGCGAGAAGGGCCTTTGTCGAAGTCTGATGTCGAGTTTGATTCATTGGCTCGATATGTCCCGGCATTAGTGCGAATATGGAGGATAGGGTGCACCGTATGTCAGGGCTGAAGCGACTATATGGCGAGTCATGTGCGGGGTTTCTCTCGGCCGGGTATGGACATTACCGCGTGCGAGCTCATGCTCTTGGATGTGAGGCGTAGAGACCGCGGGTTGTGACGGCAGCGAGAAGAGGCAGGCGGCGGGGTCTTTTGGTAGCTGCTCGTGGTGGCGGCCTCGGCGGCGATCTAGGTTTGCACCGGCGGCCCGAGCACTCTGCGCCGTCCTCGGCCGGCCGGGATATTCGAGGCGAACCGAGGCCCGGGACTTGAGCGTCAGGCGGCGGAATGCGGCGTCGGACCACCCGCCGGTGTGGCCGTCACGGTAGATCCGCCGGGAGTTGTGAGTGCGGGAGTTTGTTTGATTGTAGCGGCGAGTCGCTATGCGGCTGTCAGACGAGGCGATCTTGATGGTAGAAGTCGGCTACGAGTTCTTTCGGGTCGTCTTCGTCCCAGCGATTACTGCCACGGAGGCAAGGTACTCGTGGGCCGGCGGTCGCGAGAGTCGTGGCGGGTCCCGATTCTAGCGGTCCTCGAACGCGTTTATGCTTTGTCGGTAAGCGAGGATCGGAGGCCTCGCTTTGATGTCGTCGCGGTACCTTATCGGTTCTGGGTTTGATGTTTATGCCTTGATAGATCGGGTTCTACTGCATCTATATATCTCCCTTGTTGCTATTAGGATAGGGATAGAGCACGAGTCCATAGATCCTTTCGAGTAGCTACGCGATGGGTGATTCGATGGTAGCTCGGCGGGTATATAGAGCTTGTCTGTGACCGTTCTGATCGTCGGACCTGGCGACTTGATAGAGTTAGAGATGATTGACCGGCGTGATCATGGGGATGGATTGGATAGCTTCTTGCTACGCCAATGTAGGCTGCGAGAGAAAGTAATGCAGTTCGGTTTCTGAGGCCGGTTGTTGAGTGGGAGGGCGCGGTATCGTAGGGTAGGTTTATTTCCTACCTCGAGGCTAGGAAGATGGTGCGAGAAGGGTATATCTACCATCTCGTTCGGGTGTTTGATCTTGAAGGCTGCGGTACCAGATTTTTGATCGATTCGATGGTCGCGAGTTCCCAGGCGTGTTTCGGATGACCTCGGGTATCCCTCGAGAGGAGATTGAGTTTTGTATTGACATATTGCGGACACTCGGCTTTATTTCCATTCGCCATCTGAGAATGGCACTGCCGAGTTGAGAGAGTTGAAGGATCGGCTTAGAGATTTCTTTGGAGAAGGGCTTATCGGGCCTAGTGTTTCTCGCAGGAAGCGCGGTATTGTTCGTGAAGAAGAAGGGCGGGGCGGCTGCGCGTGTGTGTTGATCTGACGGTGAACAAGGTGACCATTAAACGAGATACCCTTCCGGGATTGATGATTTGTTCGACCCGATTGCGAGTGCGAGATGTTTCTCAAGATTGATCTGCGATCGGGCTATCATCGGTGCGAGTCATAGAGGTGGATGTCACAGGGTGCATTCGGGACGATGCGGGCATTATGAGTTGAGTCATGTCTTTTGGGTTGACGATGCTCGGCGGTATTCATGGATTTGATGAGCAAGTGTTCAAACCATTTTGAACACGTTTGTGATAGTGTTCATTGATGATATCTTGGTTTATTCGCTCGGAAGCGAGGAGCATGCGGGCGTTTGAGGCTGTCTTGTGATTCTCGAGACCAGCGATTATGCGCCAAGTTTTCCAAATGTGAGTTTTGGTTGACTTGATGGCGTTTCTTGGGCATATTAGCCGGGTGATGGCGTTCAGTGGATCTGGCGAATCGGCGATCGGGACTTGGCCTGAACTCTTACTCAAGCGG
Source organism: Przewalskia tangutica (assembly GCA_029844215.1). Taxonomy (NCBI): domain Eukaryota; kingdom Viridiplantae; phylum Streptophyta; class Magnoliopsida; order Solanales; family Solanaceae; genus Przewalskia; species Przewalskia tangutica. The sequence continues at coordinate 97,414,681 of CM056738.1, read as the reverse complement.
AGGTTCGCGATTTACGGGCCTTGCGAGGATATTATCGGCGGTTCGTAGAAGTTTGCTTATCTACGCACCGTTGACTAGGGTGACTCGGAAAGCGGCCAAGTTTGATGGTGATGCTTGTGGCGGGGTTTCGATTCTTGAAAAGAGGCGGCAGCCCGTTCTTACTCTTCCGGAGGTCGGATGGTTATGTCGTGTATTGTGATGCGTCGGGCATCGGGTTGGGATGTGTGTTGATGCGGCATGGCGGGGTTATAGCATATCGTCGGCGGTGAAGAAACACGAGAGGAACTACCGCGTGATTTGGAGTTAGCGGTAGTGATTCGCGCTTTGAAGATCTGGAGGCACTATTTGTATGGGGTTCGCGTGGATATTTATCTGAGACCACAGAGCCTCGGTATATCTTGACGGAGGAGAGTGAACTTACGGCGAGGCGGTGGTTAGAGTTGCTTAAGGATTACGATGTTGATATCTGTACCACGGGAAGGCGATGTTGTGGCGAATGCTCTTAGTCGTAGGTCGATGGGAGCCTATCGGATGTGCGGTAGAGAGGAGGACATGGTTCGTGATTTGCATCGATTAGCGAGCCTTGGTGTCCGTTTGATTGATTACGATAGCGGTGGGGTTAGAGTTCGTGAGGTTGCGAGTCTTCCGTCGTCGAGGAGGTGAAGAAGCGGCGATTCGAGATCGGCTTTGATTCGATATCGTGATCTGACTCTTACGTGAGGGCAAGGGTCGCTTTGAGTAGCACTTTGATGGGGTGCTAAGGTTTGAGGCGGTGTGTGTTCGGATGTTTGAGGACTTGGCGTGAGTTCTTGGGGAAGCCGCGGTAGCGCGTTACTCTATCCATCGAGTCGACCAAGATGTACCACGACGCTTAGATCGTGTATTGGTGGGATGGCTTGAAGAGGGGCGTTGCGAGTTCGTAGCTCGGTGCGTGTTGTCGGCGGTGAAGGTAGAGCACGGAGGCACGGTGGTTTTATTCTGACGATTGAGATCCCGACACGGAAGTGGGAGGTAATCAACATGGACTTCATCGCGGGGTTACCTCGCGCTCGGAGGAGACATGATTCTATATGGGTTATCGTCGGCGGTGTGAAATCAGCCACTTTCTTCCGTCGGGGCGACGCACCGGTGAGGATTATGCGGACTTTACATCAGAGATCGTCGGTGCATGGAGTCCCTACCCGATCATATCGAGACGAGGAGCCCGGTTCGGCTAACTTACGGAGAGTCGCTTCGAGAGGGTTTAGGGGCGGTGAGCTGATCTTGCATTTCATCCACGCAGACGACGGACGAGCGCCTTATCGAACTCTTGAGGATATCTTTGCGAGCTGTGTTATTGACCGGATGGTAGTTGGGAGGATCATTTGCCTCTAGTTGAGTCGCGTATAATAATAGCTACCACTCGGTATTCGGATGGCGCCTTATGAGGCCTTGTATGGGAGGAAGTGCGGATCGCCTATAGGTTGGTTCGATGTGGGCGAGTGCGGCTAGTGGGACGGTTGATGCGTGAGCGATGGATAAGGTGAAGCTTATCAAGGCGGCTATTAATGACTCGAGTCGGCGAAGTCGTATCACGGATCATCGTCGTCGGCATCTTGAGTTCGAGTTCATGATTGGGTTTTCCTAAAGGTGTCGCCCGTGAAGGGTGTGATGAGATTCGGGAAGAAGAAACTTCGACAGGTACGTTGGGCGTTTCAGTTGTCGCGAGGTAGGCAAGGTTGCTATGAGTTGAATCTGCCGTCCGTCTGGAAGCGGTCGTCCGGTTTTCACGTATCTATCTTTGAGAGATGTATCGGGGATCCATCTAGGGTACACGATTGGCGATGTCGGTGGCCAGGGGTTATCGTATGAGGAGATTCCATAGCGATAGTCGATCGTCGGAGTTAGGCGTCTGCGGACGAGGCGTGGCAGTCGAAGTCTTGTGGCGGAGCGAGCTCGAGAGGAGATGGCGTGGGAAGCCAGGAGGACATGAGGCGGAAGTATCCTCGCTATTCCCCACCTCGGGTAAATTCACTTTCCTACTTGTAAATTTTAGTTATCGTTTACGCCTAAGTGTTGCTCTGTGGCGTGTGTGGCATTTACAGCTGTTTAAGTTATGAAGAATCTTATCGTTAAGCGTCTTGGGAAGGAACATTCGGGGCGAATGTTTCTAAGGAGGAGAATGTTATACCCAGTATTTCCAGTGCGTGCGTGAGGGAATACGTCTGAAAGTCTAGCCTTAAAGTTTAGGCAAAACATTTTTTTGGGCACAACTCACAAAGCGAATAGTTTTTAGGCGAAGCGTTTCCACGACTTCGTAGGGTAAATTCGGCTATGCCATTTCTAATTTTGTGGATTTTTAGAGGCGAAACATTTTGGACCAGCGGGAGGCGACACTTGGCACCCTCGATTGGTGGACTTCAAATCGTCCGTTTGGGCGAATTGGACTATGATAGCACGTTTTTGTGCCTTGTGCACAAGTCGAGTTGGTAGGATATTTGTGTATAGTTAATCCTCGCTACACTTGCCTTGCACTTGTCTTAATCTTGGCCATTGGTTGGCCACTTGACCTATAAATACCCCCAAGATGAAGAGTTCTTCGTCCACAAAGCTTCAAGTCTTGAAAATCCTCTCCTCTCCCTTTGTAGCCTTTTAGTCAACACCTCCCCCTCCTTGTGAAGGCCCTTGGCGAATACCCCTCTAGCCTAAGAAGTTTGGCGAGGCCACTAGCCTAGCCAAAACCTACCCCCTCTTGGTAGAAAAGTTGCCTTCTTGTATTGTTATAATGCCCAAAATACCTAGCCCAAATACCTTAGTACTTAGTAGAAGTTGTGAAGAACTTAAGGTTTCCTTGGAGCATACAACTTAGGAGCAAAACCTTGCTCGGTAGCGACTTTTCTAGGATATTATTGGGCTTGCAGGGTAACTAATCCTAACCTCTTTTGAATTAGAGAATACTTCTGTTGTAGTATAAGAATAAGTATAAATACTTAGAAGAATATCACAGAATAGAATTGAATTGTTACCACAGTAGGAGGGTTTAAAAGAAGAATAATCAAACTGTACTTACATGAATTTGTTTTCTGATGAACTTATATAGCTCGCGGGTAGGGAAGTCTTTGACTTTCCATAGAATTGTGAACCCTCTGTTTAGAAGGACCTTGAGTAGTCTTTGATAGATATCTGTGACTATTATAGGTGACTCTGCTGCGACATATTGACTTGGCGGTGGTTTTATTTGAGAAGGTATGTGATTCTTCCTAAAGCATGATATTTTACAATATATATAGTGCGGTAGGCGTCATGTGTTAACTAAAATATAACTACGGCAATGTCTTTGACTTAAGCTGAATAATACTTACGGTGATGCCTCGGCTTAAGCTGAATAACAACTACGATGCCTCAAGCTTAAGCACGAATAATAAAGATCGAAAGCATTTCAAAGAATCTTGAATCATTTTTATGAGAAGAGAACTAATTGGTTTTAAGCGAAGCTTAAGAGTTATACTAGCCTTATGGGAAGTTAAGTATAACCACTTAAGATTGATAAAAAGCAGTTTGCCTATGTGTTTATAACGGACTTATATTGAATTGTGAAAAGAATAATAAGATGGTTTGATAAGTAGACATGATATGATGCTATGTGTGTTAGTGTCTTTATAGCGTTTGTGAAAAAGTATTCTTGTTGTGCTTATGTTGTTTAACGATAAGCTGTTAGGTTAGTGTAGCATCGCTCGCCTCTTGACATATGCAGGGGTTAAGTGCCTCCGTGCGGGGTAGACTTCGGTGATGCAGGACCGTGATTCGAGAATACCTCATGCGGGTCGAGGACCTATCGCGAACTCTGGGAGTTCGGGTTAGTGTGCGGGGTTATACCTCATGCGATGCATGTGGCGTGCGGACGGCGAGTCGGGGCGATCTTAGAGTAGCTACCTCGATGCGGGGTTATATACCCTATGCGGGCTATGTGATTGGCCTATGCGGACTACGAGTCGAGATTAGGCTTGCATGGTGATACTACGGGCAATTGGCCTGCGATCATTCGCGACCTAGAAAAGACACATTCTGATTTACCTATTCTTTGCTCTTGTTTGTGATGTGTATATGCGGTTTCATGGTTGTTTCATACATCTTGCAAACTGTTTTTAAAATGATATGTTTCATTTAAGTATTTCTGATTTCATATACTTAGTACTGTTGTCTTGACCTCGCTTGGGGCTGCGTTCATGCCGCGTGTAAGAGGCAAGCAGTGCTAGATCCACATTCTTAGGATCTACGTTGGTGTCGGGAGCTCATCTTTTCAGGAGGCTCTACTTTTGGGTATGATCTCACTGTTGTAGATAGTTTTGTCTGATCGAGGGTATGGCGGGCCACTGTCCGCCATAGTTGTATATTTCCTTAGAGTGCTGTAGTATTTATGCGATGTCGGATGTAGCGCTAAACCATGTTTATATATATATGCGAAAGCGATGTTTTCTCACATAAAGCGTGTCTTATTTTATAAAGCTGTTTCATGTCTTGCTTTATATTTCCGATTACTACGATGTATGACTACTTGGGTGCCGGTAAGGCACGATCCACGGGCCCGGGCGAGTCGTGACATCGACCGCCCAAAATTCACAAAATTTTCTTTGGCGGGTCCTTCATTAGCGAGAAGATCTGACAAAAGTTCTTCATATTGGCAAAGCGAGAGGCAAACAATCAGCGATCGAATTCAAAAGTCATGACAAAGTCTAGCGCGTCGGCTCGGGCATTAAAGCACACAACGAAGGCATCATGGCAATTAAATCGGTTGCGAAACATCTCGGCGACATCTCTACCGCATAATTGCCTTTCTCAAATATTTATCATTACTTGATTTATACACTAACTTTTTCTCAAGCTTAGCTTGCGGGAGCATTCATTACGGGAAGCGGCGGCACGTCCGAACGCGGCGTTATTAGCATTATGTCGGCGGCGACATATATCAGGCTTCGGTTCGTCGATCAGCGGGACAATTTTTAAGGACCGCCACGAAAGGACGCTCAACAAATATGATTCCATATGCTCGAAAGATCGGCGTGAGACAAATTTTAAAAAGAGAGCGGCGGCGGAGCACGAGTCAGCGGGAACAAGGATAACAATAACATTCAATACAACATCTGCGTTTCGTCCATACAACGATGAACATCTGCGTTCGTCCATACTGACGATGAACATCGCATTTCGTCCATACAACGGCGAACATCGCATTTCGTCCATCTGACTGACATCGCATTTCGTCCATACGGCAGCGAACATCTACATTTCGTTCATACAACAGCGAACATCTACATCTCGTCCATACAACGACGAACATCTACGTCTAGTCCATACAACGACGAACATCTACGTCTCGTCCATACAACGACGAACATCTGCGTCCGCTGGCGGCGAACATCTACATTTCGTCCATCTGACAACGAACATCTACATTTCGTCCATACAACGGCGAACATCTACATTTCGTCCATACAACGCGAACATCTGCATTTCGTCCATACAACGAACATCTACATTTCGTCCATCTGGCAACGAACATGCATTTCGTCCATACAACGAACATCTGCATCTCGTCCATACAACGACGAACATCTGCATCTCGTCCATACAACGACGAACATCTGCATTTCGTCCATACAGCGACGAACATCTGCATTTCGTCCATACAGCGACGAACATCTGCATTTCGTCCATACAGCGACGAACATCTGCATTTCGTCCATACAGCGACGAACATCTGCATTTCGTCCATACAGCGACGAACATTTGCATTTCGGCCATCTAGCATCTGCGTCGTCCATACAACGACGAACATCTGCGTCGTCCATACAGCGAACATCTGCGTCTCGTCCATACAACGTTAACATCTCGTCCATACTGGCGAACATCGCATCTCGTCCATCTGACGGCGAACATCTGCATTTCGTCCATCTGACGAACATCTACATTTGAACATCTACATTTCGTCCATCTGGCGAGGAACATCGCATTTCGTCCATACAACGACGAACATCTACATTTCGTCCATCTGACGAGCATACGCATTTCGTCCATACGGCGAACATCGCATTTCGTCCATACAACGACGCGTCTACATTTCGTCCATCTGACGACTACATTTCGTCCATACAACGGCGAACATCTGCGTCGTCCGTCTGACGGCGAACATCTACATCTCGTCCATCTGGCGAACATCTGCGTCTCGTCCATACAACGGCGAACATCTGCATTTCGTCCATCTGACGTTAACATCGCATTTCGTCCATACAACGAACATCTATATCTCGTCCATCTGACGGCGAACATGCGCATTTCGTCCATCTGACGAACATCGCATTTCGTCCATACAACGACGAACATCTACATTTCGTCCATAGCGACGAACATCTCGTCCATACAACGGCGAACATCTGCATCTCGTCCATACGGCGAACATCTGCATCGTCAACTGGCGACGAACATCTGCGTCGTCCATACAACGGCGAACATCTGCGTCCATCTGGCGAACATCTGCATTTCGTCCATACAACGACATCTGCATCTCGTCCATACAACGATTTAACATCTGCATCTCGTTTATACAAAAGCGTATCACATCATTTCATTTTATAGTATATACAATCGACTACAACCACGGCACAAATTCACATTCTTACATTGTTTTGCCTTATGATTATGCGCTAACCGTTTGCTTAAGTCTTAGCGTGCGGGAAGCGAGGAGCAGCGTGGATTTTCTCTTCTGACGGGGCAATTTGTTGGGGGGCCAACCTTCCCAATGAATGGCAGAAGCGGCCTCGAGCGTCGGTCCACTCATTCCACATCACCACTCATTCCACAGCACCATAAGCCATAACAGTACACCCGAGTTGAAGCCCGATTATTTTTATTTCTTTTCTTTTGCACCATAGCGATGTCATCATAACTCGACCGGGACAATTTTAGTCGCGTCGGCGCGCGATTGCCCAACATTTTAATTACGGTCGAGACAAAATTGGCTATGAGTCAGCGTCTTTGTCAGAAGATTCTTCCATCTCCATACAAAGAGGACAATTGGACACCCAATTTTGACCCTCCCGTCCAGTCATTAACTATAAAATTACACTAATTTTCAATATTTTTTAAATAATAAAATGCAGCGATAAAACATTAATACATGCATAAATAAATAAATAATTTAATAATGGCACCGCGTCTTACGCACTTAGAGTCTCGCGCCCATATTTATTAATTTTAAAGTCATGTCATAATTCTTAAATAATAATAAATACATAAAATAATAATCTAACACACGCGTTTTAATAATAGCATTCATAAAAGAATTAAGAAGTCCTAATTTTATTTAATAAGTCTTAATAACGACATCGCATTATAAACATTAAGAACTAGTTAATTAGCACACCCGTATTTATTATTATAATAATAGCTTAGACTAATAAAACACCTAAATAATTTAATCACAATTTATTTCAACAATTTATCACTAATTAACTAATTAAATAACTAGCCTAAAACTAATTAATTAACTCTTAAAACTAACTACCCAGGCCCTTACCTCTCTAACCCATCTACCCGCAGCCCACACCCGCGTAGCCCAACACCCCTTTATTTCCCCGCGACCCACAAGCCCACACGCCCCATGCCCTTTATACCTTACCCACAGAAGCCCAACACCCCTTTTTCCATCGTCTCTCCCACAAACCGACCACAACCTAAAAAACCTAGAACCGCGCACCTTACCTCGCGTCCCATCGCGCCAAGACCTGGCGAGATTCGCTGAGAATCCGGCGACTTTCCTTTCTCTTACCAGTACCATTCAAAATCGTTACATGCAATATTTACTTTCTATAATTACACTCGAGAAAGCTTACAAGATCAGTACTAAATCGCACGAATCAAGCGCGAATATTAGTCCAAAACCAGCCTTGATTACTTGCCAACTTAGAACCCAAAATCGTAGCTATAAATACAGAACCACTGTACATGCAAGGGATAGATTGGAGAGATTGGGAAATCGAGGAGCACCCAAAAACCAATAGGCATCGATTTGCATCCCCTAGCAGCAGTCAATTACTCAGAGCGAGAAGAGCAGGGGTGGACAACAATCCAGACCCCTTTTCTTTTCGACTAAAATAAGCACACCCTCAAACACTAGTGTCGCACAGCCTCTAACCTTAAGCAAACGCTAGAATAGGCAGGTCGAAAACCAATCGAAAACCGAATAGGTATTTAGAAATCGAACTATCGAACTTCGCAAGAAACAATTGCTCTTGAAGCCTCATTTTTCCCTACCGCGTTAGCGACCCTCGAGTGGACCAAGACTTGATCTGTGCCCGGTTATTGCGGAGAAGGTAAATTATCACCCTTCTGTCTTAGATTTTGCGTGTAATATGTGTTTCGTCTTGGCTTAATTATGTTGGGTTGATTCTTTGAACATGTTTAGTTAATTGTTGTCGACATTCGCAACGCGTTTTTATGTGTTTGTTGAGTCTTCTGCTCATGAATTAGTTCGATGTATTTGTCGTTTAAATATGATGTCGGACTAGTTGGCTTTAACTGATCTAAAGTCATGTTATATGACGTGAAGAATGGTTTTGTTTTCATTGTCAAGATTCACAATTTATGAATTTGGAGAACTTCGATTTATCGAATATAGTTCAGCCTCCAATCTGTGAGATCATGTAAACTCTGGCTGTTCTCGTCGGTTCTGTCCATTTTTGTCTATCTGGTTTGATTGGAAGGCATCTGGTATATGTCGTAGTGGTACATTTCTATATGTTCCTGGGTATATCGTATATATCACCATCGATGCATTTAGAGTCTAGGTTTATCGCGTCAAAATTGCATTCTGTCCCGCATCTTATCTTTAGCTTGTAACCATGTCTCATGAAGGGTATGTTTAGTTGGGTGTTCTAGACCTGTCCATGTTCTTCCCGACTGATAGGATAGATACCGTAGTTATGATGGTCAGTAGCTTGTTTGTTCTAGTCACTTTTGCTTTAATGAAGACAAATAAGATGTGAGGAATCTGCTGCTTACTTAAATGCATGTCTGCAATATCTGGACCAGGAATGGAAGGAATAATTTGGAGTTTTATTATTTCGAAACAATATAAAAAATGACATTCCAGGCTTGGGAACCAACTTTCTTCGTTTTTGTGGCATCTGTTGAATATTTATGCATACTCTGTTGGTTCCTCTAACATATCTACCTGCCTGTTTTCCTACTTAGTTCGTGTATGTGGCTTGAATCATCTTTCTATTTACATTGGCATGTACTTGTGCAGTTGTGAATGAATCGCGCTATTTATTCTTTGAAGTTTGAGCATATTAAGTGATATCATATATTCCAAAGTCCTATCCCATGCATATTTTAAAACTAGTATAAAACTCGACAATCACTGATTGGGATGCATATGTTATTCTCGACTGATACAAATTTACGTGGTAATTGGATCTGAAATGAGGAGACACTAATAGTGAGTGACTAAATGATAGCCTGGATAAATCAATTAGAAAATGGCGCTCTGAGGGTAACGAGAAACCCATATTCACTTCATTTATTAATTTATTTCCTCACGTATGGGCCTCGATTACATGTCCCTTTTTGTCGACTTCCGGAGTCTAGGCCATCTCCATTGTTTAATTCTAAGCTTTAACCATTGATCGATGCGCTCATCTATAATTTATGTGCATCGTGTGCTAGTTTATCTGTTGGTGTTTATTTTTTTGCACATGATAAAATTCAGAGTGTTTACTAATCTTTATCATTTTTTTTTGTTTACATGGAACGCACCGGAGTCAAATGAAGAGTTTCATTGCGAGACTCATCGCGCCTCGATCAATTGAAGATTTGCATTCACCCGCATCCCTGTGCATTCCCTATCCGCATAGGAAAATTTCAAACCGCGGCGGAAGAACATCGCCATCCTTCGAGTCACCCTTATTAATTCATATCCTTTCCCATTCATTTGTTGTAGTCACTTGTCTAACATTACTCTAACATTAATATATTTAATAGCCTAAGCTTTAAGTCGCTATTAAAAAAATATAGTTTAACACTAGAGATTTGCTTCTCATTAAGTTAATTATTCTAGCTTGCTTAACTTACTTTTGAACATCTAATCATGAGACTAATGCATTTTAAAAGAATTAATAACCCTTTCATTAATACTGTATAATTTATTATCTACCGACTTTGTAAACAAAGGCCTACCTTTAATCACTAAGTCAACTCTGCACAGTTATATTTTAAACTTCTTATGTATAACACTTTATATGATCTCTTTATAAAATTAACTGTGTAAACAAATCTTATAGACTTTTTGCAGGTTATAAAAGAATGCATCTTTTCTTACTTTTTTTTTTAAATTTGCAGGCACCTCTTCACCTAAACTTTTTTCAAAACATGCATTTTTATAGAAAATAATTAACCCTAGGTTTGAACGGACAACCGCAAGTTAGCGGATCTTTTAGGGTGCCTAATCCCTTCCCTTTAGGATAATAAAGAACCCTTACCCAGAATCTCATTAAGTTTAGCAGACCATTAAATGGAGTTAATGTTTACTTTAAACTAGTTAACATTTAGGTGTCTTAATTCACCAAATTAATTAGGTGGCGACTCCCTATGAACCCTTTAGCATTTTTAACACTTTTTTTTTAACACTCTAGCACCTTTTAGCCCCCTTTTAATTCTGAGCAACCCTTTTTACACTTTAACATTCCTTTTAATATTTAGCATTTTATTATTTATTTTCTAACATTTTTACTTAAGCAGGGTTCGCTTTTAGGAAAATGTCGCGGTCGAAATAGGGCGCGACACAATGGCGACTCCGCTGGGTTATTTTCGATCCGGTCCATTTTTCTATGCAGCCCCAATAGTAATGTTTACTTTTATTCCGACAGAGAAACTTGAACCGATAATGTGAAGACACGTTCAATTTTCAATATTAATAAAGCAGACCCATATATATCTTTTTCTCTTTGCCATGTCAACTTCATCTACTTTTTCACACACCTGCACATTTGTAATCTTCTGTCCGCACATATTAACTTGAAATTATTATAGAAATATATAAACTTAGAAATTCTAAATTTAACAATTCTGATTTACACTTTTCATACCAGGGTGTATATAACCTAGAAATTATGAGTTGATGTCAACGTAATAACTTTGCTCCGACCAATATGTTTGTCTCAAGAAAACAACTAAATAATCTATAAATACTTAATCGTAAACTATATTATTATTATATAATAATTTGATCGTTATAAAAAAAAATTAGACTTCTAATTCTATATTAACTTCAACTTCCATCCAATTACTCCTGTGAATTGGCACACCCGTTAAGAAGCAATAAGTAACATAGGCATATTTACCCTCAAATTTAAGGAAAAGGGGCATATTTGTCCTCCGTCAAAATTTGAGGACAAATATACCCTTCCCGTTATTAAACTTGTAGAATTTGCTCAAAATTAATAGAAATGTCACGTGTACGCCACGTGGGAGACACATCAACAGGTGGGACCCACATCACCTCCTCCACTACTTCTTCTCCCTCGGCTGAAGCTTCAACAAGCAACAATGGTGAAATTTGATTTAAGAGAAATTGAGACACGAGGTTGGTTCCAAAATATAGCTAAGACCAAGGAGGACTCAGGGACACCACCCACAATCGTCGACGTTATCTGAGTTGGCCGAAAATTCGTAACTCTAAGCTTATTAATTTTATGCAATTAATAAAACATTCGTAAACTCTAATTCTTGCTTATTTTTTTTTTTCAAACTGATCAACTCCCCGAGATTATCAATTTTCAAGAATTACATTGAAATACCCTATTTCATATATGACATTTAGATGTTGTTTTTGCAACGTTATTCAAAGCATCACATGTAGTGGTAGAGGTAATGATACACACACTTTAAAATCATATCATAATTGTTGCAAAGCAATGAAGAGGTAGATAAACAAATGAAAACTATATGTGGATATTAAGGAATCTGGTCACATTCTTGAATCCCAAATAATGTAAGGCACCAACAAGAAACAAATATTGAAAAATATTCAATTCGGTGAAAATGTCATAAATATAGAGAAACTACACTTGACAGTGTGTTTTTTTCACATATGAGCTACTATTCATTACACTTCGTAAATTCTAAATATTATTGCAAAGACCCATTAATATTAAAAATCAACAACATTAGTAATAACTATTTTTTAATATAATGCTCTCGCATTATATGAATGAATGGGATCAAATTTATATAAAAAACAAAATAGAATAAAATTTTGAAAAAGGAAAAACAAAAGCAAGGTCAAAATTCTATAGTTACTCTAAGAAAATTAACAATCTTTAATGGCTGTCTAAACTTTAATGGTTGTCGAAGCTTTAATGACTGTCCGAGAACCACAAATATTTAGATTTGTACAGAATCAAACACAATAATATATAAAATTAACAGCCCCAACTTACGGGAGGCATATAGAACCAAAAAGACCGGAGAAAATGAAAGTATATTTATGTACTAGAGACAATTTATATTAGGACAAATGAACTTTATACACATTCATATTTTATTAATGGAGATTAATATTATAACATTTGCAATTATTGAATTATTAGTTGATTGTTTATAATATTCTATAATGCATCCCTAGAGGTTACGTGATTATTGATATTGTGAGATATTAATATTATAGCGTAACTCTTAAAACAGCCTCGACTAATGATCATCGAAAATGGGATATTGATGATATGTGATAAGTCGACATGTGAACTGCATCAAATCCTTAGATAATGTAGTATGTATCACCTGCTACGAGTTATGGTAACTCATGATGGACACATGGATACTTTGGAATTATTTGGTATACCCTGCTGATATACTGTTTGTTATATATGTCTAAAGTATGATCAACGTGTGGTAGATAGAAGTCCTTAGACTTGAGGTCGATACGCGCCTTGTTTACAGTAACAGTCCTAAGCTCAAATGCCTTATAGGTTGAGACACGACTTGTATTGGGTATATTACGACGTAGATTAAAGGTGGTAGTTGAGCCAAGTATCTTCGAGAGAACACTCAGATTCTCATATGGTATTAGGGTGACTAAGTTATTGGCCAATGCAGTAGACATATCTATGATATGGTCATGTTGTCAGCTATTATATAGATGAGATATAATGATCAAGCCATTTGGATAGACACTTGGCAGATCCTAAGCTTGATCGAGTGTGTCGTGAATGAAATGATTTTATCTTCCCACATAGAGGTTCAGTTTACAGAATTCGTGTAACTATACTTCACATATTGAGTTCGTCTTCCGGCGCCATCTAGGAGTTCCGTGTAGATCCTAATGTAATTAGTGTCGATAAATGAATGCCTGTAGGGAAACACTAAGTCAATTGTTTTGTCGATTCAATGATGTAATAAGAGTGAATATAAATGTTCGGCTTATGATCGAGACATTAAAATAAATAATGATTATTTAATTAAATCGAGATAGGATTTCAGATTTAATTAAAATAGAAACGAGGCAAAATTGGACAAGGGCCGTGCGCATGGCACCCAGGGCCGCGGTGCCACCCATTTAGCATCGCGGCGCCACGTGTCCAGTGGGTTCGAATGAACCACTCTGCCTCAATTTCTGGGCGTGGCCCACGTGGGAACCATAGCTGATTTTTGCAGCTATAAATACCGGGTTCAATCATTATTTTAACACACCCAATTCACAAGAATTATTCTCTGCTAAAACTCTGTCGGATTTTCTAGCTTTCCGAAAGAGAAATTACATCACAGTTCTGGAAACTTGCAATCGAATGAATAGTTGCGTGCTCACCCTCGAATTACGCTAGAAGATTCCAGATTGCAAAAACATAAGTATTCTATCGATGCATTACGGTTAACAACGTGTTTGTTGTTTTATCATTACATAATCATCCTGTAGTTCGCCGCATGTTGAGTTTAAAACATAAAATTTTCAAATTCCACTGCGTACACGAACCCAACAAAACCCTACAGAAAAAAGGTGAGACATTCACGACGTTACTACCAAGGCTTATTGTCGGAGCCACGACCCAAACTACGTCGTTGGGGCTTGTCCGGTCACATCTGGTCATATACGACCAGTTAACGAGATTTCATTGCGTGAGGAAAAAGCACGTCAGTGTTAATGAAACTCTTATGGATTCGCTGCCAGATGTGGCCTTTTCCGGTGTTCTCAGTGAAGAGGGAGTGTGATTTGAGTAGATAATTTATGAAAGATGAAAAAAAAAATATGCCAACAAGAAAATATTATGCCATCGAAAATGAAAAAATAAGGAAATAATAAGAAAAGAATCAAAGAATTAAAAAAATGATAAAAGAAATGTTGAAAATACTTTTTAAATATTTTTATTTACTTCTCGCTATCTCAAAGAGAGTGAACTACAGTTTCTGTGCCACCTCACCATTCAGGGAGGTATATATTTCAGTTTAAAATAGGTCAGGAGGGTAATATACTCCCGCAAAATTTAGGGGTGTTATAGCAAATTCGTCCATGTTTAGGTGTCATTTTAGTCATTTCCCTTTGTGAAACTTCATTTGTCAAAAATATTTTTCAAAATAAACAGATAACTCATTTAAAGAATTAGAAGTAACTTTATATTTAAAAATTATTAAAAAATATTATTGAGTCGGGTCCACTCATAAAGGGTTCTAGATGACCCACGAGTCCATTAATTATTTCTTCGCGTAAACCCTAAAGTTATTCTATATAAACATCATTATGAGTGTTTAAGTTGTAACTTTTTCATAATAATAGAACACCTAGGGTTTGTAGGAGATCGCCGCATCGAGTGGATTCTTATGCTGTGGATACAAAGGAGTTCATTCGTCTTATGAGGATTCCTAACAATCGGTGATTCGAATCATGATTGCTGCAGATCCGCTTCCACAAAAGAAAAATATGTGAGTCTCATAAACTAGAATTTAATTTACTATTGGAATGCAACAAAAACAAATAGACCTATATTTTTGTATTTCATTCTCTACCAAAAGGAGAGAAAATTTATTGGAAAATTAATTATATTTCATCTCCTTCTCCAACTATAATGATTTTGACTTTTTTTTGGTCAATCTAAACAAGAATATATAATTATTGTATTTCTTTTTTATATTCTTTCAGCACAAGTTTTCAAAAATAAAAGGATTGTAAGATTTTCATTCAAAAAATAATATTTCTTCTGTCCCAATTGATATGAGGGTGTTTGATTGGGCACGAAGGTTAAGAAAATAAGGAAGACTTTTGAATCTTGTAGTCTAAAACAAGACAAATAAATTATTGTGGCTAGAAACTATATTTCATTAAGGATAAATTGAAAATTTTGTTAAATTGTTGCTAGAAACGTGTCATTCTTTTTGAACTGACAAAAAAATAGTATCATATAAATTGGGACGAAGAAAGTGCCATAAATGGAACTAACCGCTATATTAACAAAATCTGATTCCAAAACAAACTTTGAATATAACATATTACTTTCCCAATTGAACTAGAAATACAACTTAACAATTTCCCAAAATAAACTAGGAATACAATTTATTAATTTCTCAAAACAAATTAGGAATACAATTTATGAATTTCAAAAATGCACTAGGAAATATGACAGGCTATCGCTATATATAAGTTCATTGTATTTGGAACTTCTTATAGAGTGTTTTCTTGTGCTCACGTTCCTTTCAAGAACTCAAAGAAATCCCAACATTATTATTGTTTTATTTGTTCTTTAATGTTATTGATCAATCGAAACAATGAGTAATTCGCATACTAATTCTTCCCCAGATAATCATCATGGGAATTATCTACTTTTGTAACATGCCTATTGGTGTATTCATCGAATTCCAGGGGACGCCATGATCATTCTTTTGGTAGTTAACGTCACACATCATTTTATCATCCGTCCTCTATGACTCCTTTACTTAATGAAGAACCCTACCTTTTAAGGCATAAAGCCGCAATCTCTACGCAACTATCAATCTGTGGCGTATACAGGTATTAGATATAAGTAACATGAGTAATCGTGATTTAGTGGATAGACTTTTAAGGCAAAATGTAGCAGACAATCTGCAAGGCCAGTCCCGCAAAATTGTCACAATCCACCACATTATTCTCAGTCCATGTAAACTTAATGATGATATTAGAATGATTGAGTTGATTAGATTAACGACTGAGAATCGTTCCTCTCCGGTTCGTCTACTAGATGATGATATTAAGTTTGATAGACTGATTGAGCATCATTATCAGACTGCCTCTGATTTTGACTTTATGGATGATGATGAAAAGGAGAAAAGGAGGATTCTATATTAGGGTGTTTTAAAATAAGAACTTATCATGTTGTTGCGCCTAAAGAAGGAGTAAATAATCCCACAAAAACTCTGAAGAAGTTGTTGATATAGAATCTGTACAGATTTGTGCCATATGTCAAGCGGAATTTTTGTGCCATATGTCAAGCAAAATTTGAGCATGAAGAGACCATTGGGACACTTCAAATCGGACACAGACATCATGCAAACTGCATCAAACGCTGCTAAGGAAAAAAGATTGTCTCATGTGCCGAGCTTCAGTTTTGCCCTTCGTAACAACTTGATAATCATGTAGAAAGTCAAAATCAGAGTAAAATGACATTGATTATCAAGTTGTTGCGAAGGGCAAAACTGAAGCTCGGCACATGGGACAATTTTTTTATCATAGCAGCCATTGTTTAATGCAGTCTGCATAATGTTCGTGTCCGCAATGAAGTGTCACAATGGTTTCTTCTTGCTCAAATTCCGTCTTGACATATGGCACAAATCTCTGCAGATTCTCTATCAACAACTTGTTCAGTTTTTGTGGGATTACTTACTCCATCTTTAAGCACAACAACATGATTAGTTCTTGTTTTAAAATTTCCAATATAGCATCCTCCTCTTTCTCGTCTTCAGCATCATCTAGCTAGAAAGTCAAAATCAGAGGCAGTCTGATAATGATGCTCAATCATTCTATCAAACTCAATATCATCATCTAGTATACAAGTTGGATAGGACTGATTCTCAGTCATTAATCTAATCAACTCAATCATTCTAATATTCTCATTAAGTTCACTTGGACTGAGAATAATGTGGCAGATTGTGCCTATTTTGCAAGGACTGGCCTTGCAGATTGTCTGCTACATTTAGTCTTAAGAGCCTATCCATTGAATTATGATCACTCATGTTACTTATATATGTAACGCCAGTAGACGCTACAGATTGATCGTTGCGTGGAGTAATTGTGCCATGATGCCTTGAAAGGTAGGGTTCATCATTAAGTAGATGAGTCGGTGAGGACGGATAATCAACTGATGTGTGAAGTCGTCTACCAGAAGAATGAATGATCATAGAGACCCTTGGAATTCGAAGGATTCGCTGATAGGCTTGTTGCAAATGTGGATAATTGTCATGATAATTATATGGATAAGAATAAGTATGTAACCTACTCATTGTTCCTTTGATCGATCAATAACACTGAAGAACAAATTAACAAAAATAATATTAGTCTTGTTTGAGTTCTTTAAAGTAACACGAGCACCAAAAAACACTGTGATAAGTTCAAAATAAAATGAACTTATATATAGAGATAGCATGTCATATTTCTTAGTGCATTTGGGAAGTCAATAAATTGTATTCTTAGTTTGTTTTGAAAAGTTAATAATTGTATTCCTAGTTTGTTTTGAAAAATTATTAAGTTGTATTCCTAGTTCGGTTGAGAAAAGTAATAAGTTTTATTCCAAGTTTGTTTTGGAATCGAATTTTGTTCATACGGTGATAGAGCAAAAGGGCAGCCCGATGACTAAGCTCCCGCTATGCACGGGATCCGAAAAAGGGCGGATAATTTGTTCATATGGTGATAAGTCTCATTTATGGTATATGTTTTGAATGGGATTAAATCTTATTAACTTTTTGTTTTTGAAAATTTGAGCGGAAAGAAAGTAAAAGGAAATACAATAATTTTATATCCCTATTTAATTTGACCAAAAATGAAAAAAGTAAACGAGTTATAGTTGGAGAAAGAGCGGGAATATAATTAATTTTTTAAACTTGTGTCAAAGTGTCATTATATTTAATTAATCATGATCATGGCCATTATCATTTAAACTTGTGAATAGTAAGACATAATTAACATTAATAAGTAATAAAATAATACGCTCCAAATATCTGGTATATATTACTATTAGACGTATACCAACATATGTTCATATTATATTTTATCATATTTAATCTTATGTAATTATGATAGAATTAGGAATCCTTATTATAGAAGTATTTAATATTGTATACCTATATGAGAAAGACTCCTCAAGAAAGATTAATATAATTCTACAACTATCATAAATGAAATAATTTGATCTAGCAAGTCCATCTCATGTCTCTAACGAGCAATCCATTAATATTACTGAAACAATATACATATAAACATTGATTCATTCCTAAATATACATTTCAACTACAAATCAACCCAAGAATCAAAACAAAACAAAAAAAGATAAACAAAAAAAATAAATTGTTGGGCTATTTTAGCAGCTCAGCTCGATCAAACTCGGAGGTCTGAGTTCATCACGAGTGGCTTCACGCTCATATTTCAAGTCTAATTTATCTCAACTTGAATCCGACTCTACTAAACTCAACTCGCAATTGCCTATCCTAATAATTACTAGCCTTTTCTTTTTTCAGATCAGTAATCTGCGTACACCTCGACTATTTCACTGAATAATTGCTAGTTCTTTCTGAATTAACATGACGAAATCGAGGATAAAGTTGTCGCTGATGACGTTCTAGGGGATGGTGATGCATGTTTCAAAACCACAGCAGGCAAAATGCTAGTTTTTCTCCTTTCTTGTTCTTTGATCAATTCACTTGCAACAATCTTCAACTTGTCCGAATTTGAATTCTCAACCAATTTCTTCCCTTGAAATAACACACATTCAACATTCTTTTGGCCTAATATTTCCTCAGCAATTACCACCATTTTCTTCATTCTTTCACTTTTTTTTATGTTTTCATCTTTAATTAATTGGTATTTTTTCCCAACAATACCATTTCCTTGAATTCTTACATAGTTAGTATTCCTTGTTTGTCCAAATGCCATTGATACAGCTTGGTCTACCTGCATTTATTGGATATAAAAAACATTAATCTTTATCCATATATGGAATATCATGTCAAGACAAAAAAAGTTATAAAAATAATAAATAAAAGATTCCAAATTAAAGTTCCTAATATTTTAATATATAGTTAGGTGACTCAACCTTCATTACCCTATTAAATAAAAGACCTTGTTGGAACATTTAATATGTACTACTTTCCCATGAATGACACCAAATAAATTAGGTCCCATGCCAAAAAAAAGGGGTTCTTAACTTCTTATTAATAAGTCTCATTAATTCCAAGTACCAACTCCTCTGATTAGGAAATATTTTAAAGATATCAATTATCACTATTCCTTCAATCAATCTCAAATTAAAGTACAATACTACAACAAGGTGATTTTATTAAATATTTATCCCATCGATCATGCATTCATTAATTTAGTAAAAACACTTAATGCGAGTAAATTGTTATCATTTAAATGATAGCTTAATGTTAAGCAAATTATGTTAGTCAATTTAAGCATATTTAAGAAAATGCTAGAAATTTCTTTATTTTCTTATATTTAGTGGACTATAACACTCCAAGAGAATATATGGCCATATTTAATCAAAATATTAGAAGTAATTAAAAATTATTTTTGCAAGAATTAAGAGTACATACCATGTCGGCAGTTCCATCTCCGGCAATCTTAACGAACACCGCCGGCGATGACATCACATTTCGGGTACCGGAATCTGAATCACCATTACCCAAAGAAACAACCAACAAATCTTCAACTCCATTAGCAAATGGAAACTCTTGTTTATTATTAAGGACATGTGTAATCGCCGCAGCCGTTGGATTAGTCATTGCAATTCCACCACCAACGGCTGTGATCCTCGTACGCCCATCAACACTCTTCAAATCAACCCCACGATCAGCCATCGTGGCCCCACACACATCCGCTAAAGTGAAATCACAACCTTCCATTTCCCATGCATCTGCGCGGGAAAAAACAAACGGTGCACCCGTTTTAAGATCGTAACATGGGATCAAAACCCCTTTCATCGTATCTTTTAACGTTAAATCACCAAACACTTTATTAAACACCTTAGCTGGCCGGAAACCTTGCCGAAAAAACCCATTCTTGGAATTCCGGCCAATTTTCCGACCATTTTCCAAAATAAATTCTAAAGCTTCATTTGCAGTAAATAAAGGAATCCCATCATTTCCACGTGTAAATAACAGTCCGGCGAGTACACCGCCGGCGCCGGATCCGGCGACAATATCGAAAAAATCAGCAATATGGGCATCATTTTTTCCCGAGTTTCGACGAAGGGTAGTTTCCAAATGGGTTAAAGATTGTGCTGCTAAGACACCATCAGTTGATCCACCAGCATCAATTGATAGAATTCTAACTTTTCCGGTACCGACATTCTTGTTTCCAGCGAACGGAGCTGATAAATTGGTCTCTTTTCGGGTGACTGGATTTTTTGAGTCATCATAACCAAAGAGAAATTTGTTTTCAAGAATTGAGAAGATTTCATATGTAAGTTTATCAACTTCCATGTTGGAATCGAGCATTGAAATTGCCATTTCTTGATTAAGAGTGTAATAAAAATTGTATCTTTGAGCTAAAAATTTGAGTTTTTTTGCAAGTTTAGAAAGATTGGTATGAATAGAGAAAATGGTTTGTTTGAGAGGAGAAGAATGAGGAACATAGTTGATATACAAGTGTATATATATAGAGATATGGATGAATGTAAGCGTGGGGGTGTGTGGGGTAGAGTTGGGGAGGGGGAGGATACTTTATGAGTATTCAAGAACATTCCTAGTGGAGAATAGAGGTTAGAAGATTAAGGGGGACTTTGGACATAAAAATGTGAATTTGAGGAAAACTATTGGTTTTAAAATGAGTTAGAAATTGAAGTTGTGTTTGGATATTAATATAATTTTAAAAAAAGTTGATTTTTTGTGAGCGATTTGGAGTAAAAAAAACATGTATTTAAAGTTTTTCAAATTCCTTGCATACTAAGAGTCGTGGTATTACTCTTATAATTTCTTGTCCTTCGATTTATACTACTATTTATTATTTCTTGTACTGTGATTGTAATATTAATTTGTGATTTTTACTGCTTCTTTTTTTGTGGTTGTTACTGCTCTATCATATTTTTTATAGTATGTTACCATGACTTATTTGTTTTTGTTACCTCTTTTTTCGTACTGATCTGAATTGATTGTCCTTATGCCAAGGATCGCCGAAAATAATCTCTCTACCTTCCGCCTCTAAGATATGGGTAAGGTCGGTGTATATTCTACCCTCATGAAATCTCACTTAGTGTTTACTGGTATGTTGTTGTTGAAAATTTCAAAAATAATTTAAGTTGAATTCTGGAAAGTAATAACAATTTTGTGTTCAAACATAATTTAGAAATATAATTATGAAAACAATAAAATTATCCATGGCCAAATGGGCCTAAATTGAAATTGTGGGGGTTTTAAGTTTGAAGGAGGAGAGGGGGGAAAAGGAATTTGGCGGCGAAATGTTTTAAGATTAAAGAAAGGCTTTTGATTCCGTAACTAACTTTAGACTAAAATAGGACTATATTTTTTGGGTACAATAGACTAAAATATACTAGTGTGTTTAAAGTTTAAATTGTGTGAGTGGTATGGACCATATGTGTAACGTTTTGGTTTGTGTTATAACTTTTTCTACACTTCAATTCAAATTTCTCAACTCCTTTGTTAGACTTTTGTGAGATGAAAAATGAAAAAGTTGAGTTCCATAATGATAGAATTGTGTAGTGATCAACAAGTCACAATTTGAATTATAATATGGCAAAGGTCCAAATTTTCGTTTGTAGTATCTGAAGTTATTCAAATTTACCTTCTGTTATTTTGGATTCATTTATATTCTTATACCGAGCAGAATGTGTTATATTTATCGTTGATCATTAACCGAGCTTTAATATCGGTGGCACTTCCACATGTCTAACATATTTCGAAAAAAGAGATTGAAATTTATTGTTTCACATAAGTTTATGATTTAACACATGATAATATTAGATTTAAAATATAACATATAACAAAGTTGCTCTTCCCTTAAACAAAAGTTTTTGGTTCGAGTCCTGGGTATGAAGAAAATTATTGGTAGGGTGCGCTTTCCCCGAATGAGCCGACGTGAATCCTGGGTTTGAATTCGAATATAGTCGAGTTTCAATATGGGATTACCGGGCACCGGATGAGAAATAAAAAAGTTGCTAAATTTCAAACAGAATATAGGCAAATTTAATTCTTTCCCTTAATAATATTAGTACAAGTTTGAATGTAATTCCTTTAATTACTAACCCCGTCAGGTCTTTCCTCTTTTGTTTTACAAGTTTCAACTTTCAAGTAAAATGTATCCTTCTATTTTATTATTTATTTATTTATTCCAAATTATCTTGGGGTAAGGTTTAAACATAAATTGGAGGGTTGTCTTCTACAAAACTTTACACTCATAATTTACTACCTTCTGCCTAAATTTGAATGTTTGAATGTAATGTACTTTAATTACAGTCATAATTATTGGAAAAAATGTCGTCGTTATAAGATCTTTTATCATAACTTTCTAAAAGTTCTATATTTTGTTTTCTGGAGGCGTTTGGACATGATTTGAAATCAAGATGTTTTGTTTGGACATGTAATTTGGATTTCTTAAATTGTATATTTTTCTCAATGACATAAAACATCACAAGTTGTGAAAACCATGAAATTTTTCCTAAATTTTATGCAATCTTACCAAATGAACAAGTCATAATTCATAACAAAATTAATACGCTGCTCGAATGTCTTCCTAAAAAATACAACATTAATTGATCAAATATTACTTCAATAAAAGGGAAAATTTAACATGAATAGTAGTGTAGTTATTCATTAATATAATTTTTCCACGTGGTATGTACAATCTCTTTGTATATATATATCTTTGTATATATATACAATATAAATTATTTATTTGACAATTATATCCAATACAATATAAAGTCGATCAATTGGTATATATCTACTAATTTATGCATCTTTATCAAGTTTTATATTTAAAAATTTTGAAATCATGATTTGGAATTTCAAATCACACATATTTTTGATGATTTAAGATTTCAAACCATGACATGAAGTTGAAGTTCAAGTTATGTCCAAATTACATAAACAAACATGATTTAAAAACGCATCGTCAACGCCTATTAAATTTTACCCTAAAAATGACAAGTACGTGGCTTTGTTATTTGACCTTCTTTGAACTTTAGACGTACTTGTTTCAAACAACACAAATGTATTAAGAAATGGTCGGCTGCAAATCATATTGAAATACACTTTTTCTATAAATAGTGGAATTTACTACGTTACGTTAGTCAACACGACTAACTTTTTGTGTAACTTTAATTTAGATAAAACGTTGATTATTTATTTTTTATGGAACAAACATTTACCTTGTTAGAGATATTTACATAAGAAAGTGAAGTATTGTTTATCGTAATTTTCATAGTTACAAATATTTAGACAAAAAATATCGTTTTGACGGAATGACCAAAAAGACGTACCAATTGGTGTGAGTGGCGTCAGTTGGTCAAAGGTAAAAAGACGGTAAATAATTGTAATCATTAGAAATCAAATGATTCAAGATGTAATTAGCAAGACTGGTAAATCTTACCTTAAATTTTTTTACTAGTTACTACGAGTAAAAGTAAATAAAAGGGAAAATGGTCAAATTCACCCCTCTACTATTAGAAAAAAGATCAAATTTACCCTTTGTTATACTTTCGGTTAAAAAATACCCTTACCGTTAACAAAGTGGATCAAATATATCCCTCATCCGTTAAGTTTATCCAAGATGGATGTCCAATCCACGTGGCACTGATATTTTAGTGACATGGACACACGTTGCATGCCACCTCACCAGCTCCAACCCATTTACCCCTCCCCTCAACTTCACCAGGATCACCGCCATGACCATTGAGGATCATTAATTTCGTGTTTTAGTGTTACGACTGTTTTGAACAACATTACCTTGTGAAATACACTCGAATCAAAATTAAAAGGGAAAAGGGTCATATTTTCCTCAACGTTTAGAAAAAAGTTTGTATTTGTTCTCCGTTAACGTTTGGGTCAAATATGTCCTCCGTTAACGTTTGGGGTCAAATATGTCCTCCGTTAGTCCAAACCTTTTAAAGTTACCCATTTTAACGGATCTGTCACGTGGTAGATGCGTGGATGACACATAATGACGTCGGCAACTGGACGAAAATTGGTGGTTCGTCGAAAAAGTAACAGTTGAACTTCGGGGATGGGTGTAGATTGAAAAGAATGACGAGACGAACGCAATGGTACCACCCAATGCCGTCGTCGATACCTTAAATGACCGGAAAATACAAAAAATCAGTCGGGTTTTTCGATTTGGTCGACCGAAAAAATGGGTAAGAACTGAAGGTGGTGGATGGGTGCAGCACGTCGGCGAGGTGATGGTGAGTCTATGGTACCTCGCCGATCGCCGATTGTAGCCAGTGCGGAAAATCGATCGGCCAGTGGTTTATAAACTTCGATTTGTGCTAAGTTGATATAGAGGTTGAATCGAACTGCGGCGTGGGTATGGAAATGACGGGGAGATGATGGTGGTCACAAAAGTGTGAGCCACCGCCGTCAATTCGATCGGAGTACGCCGGAAATGCAAATCTCCGTTAGGGGTATATACGTCCAGAACTTCGATCACCAAATTGACAAAGAAGATGATGAAATCGACGGTGATGGGTAGTATAGAATTGAAGAGGATGAAGAGACGAATCTTTCGGTATATCACATGTCGTCGAAGCTAACGTGGTTTGGTTGAAAATTTTAAATTTTCGGCGAGAGTACGGTAGCCCGCCAAAATCGTCGGATTTTGGGAGAATAAGAATAAAATTTTAGGGAAATTGCAACGTGTCATCCACGTATCTGCCACGTGAAAGATCCGTTAAAAATGGGTAAATTGAAAAAGGTGTGGATTAACGGATGGCATATTTGAGCTCCATATTTGACCCCAAACGTTAACGGAGGACAAACACAAACCTTTTCCTAAACGTTGAGGGCAAATATGACCCTTTTCCCAAATTAAAATCACTTTCTAAACTTGAATCAAATTTCTGACGTATGTTTACCATGTGATCGAGACATAAACCAGTTAAGAAACTAAACTCAAAATACCTTCAACAGAACATATTGTAATTCTGAGTCGAAACTAACACAAAAATTTATAGACCCTTCTCTAGCACCCGAAAAGAGAAGCATTCTCTGGTTAATGGGTGTCAAAAATATCTGGAGAGTAGATTTTTTTACTATGGTTAAGTGAAGGTGGAAATAGCTGTGGCCATGGCGGCACTGATGATGGAAGGAGTGGAGGTGCTAGTGGTGAAAGAATAAGTGGAGGGGAGAGGTAAATGGGTTGGGACTGGTGAGGTGGCATGCCTCGTGTGTCCATGTCACTAAAATATGAGTGTCACATAGGATTGAATATCCATCTTGCATAAATTTAACGGAGAACGGGTATATTTGATCCACTTTCTTAACAGTAATGTTAATCGTTGTGGGATCGCAGTGGGGAGGAAGTGAACATGGGGATCTGAGGGATCTGTTGAAGGAGATATTTGGGGCTCAGATTTGGGGCTCAAAAACATCTGAGCTTCTGTTTGTGGGTTTTTTATTAATATGAAGGCTTACCACATAATAATGTGAAATTTTATTTATACAATGCAGGGAAAGAAAAATGAGAAAAATACACTAAGGCCCCTCAACTAATAACTAACTCACATATAAGCCCTGTAACAAATAATACATTAATCACCACTAATAACTTCAACCCCCCCCCCCCCCCCCCCTCAAGCTAGGCGGTAAGAATAAGTTCTTCAAGCCGAGCTTGCAAACGAGATGCGAATGATGTCCAGGCAGGAGGGCTTTAGCAAGCACATCGGCAGGCTGGCTGTCTGATGCAATGTGTCGAGTAGAGATCAATCCTAGTTGAATCTTCTCCCGAATGAAATGACAATCAATGTCGATATGTTTAGTCCTCTCGTGAAAAACTGGATTATTGGCAATCTGAATCGCTGACTTGATGACGCAAGAAACTGAAACAGGCAGATGCACAACCACATCTAATTCTGAAAATAGCCCTGTAATCCAAACAATTTCAGCCACCACTGATGCGAGACTTCTATACTCAGATTTTGCTGAGCTGCGCGAAATAGTTTGTTGCTTCTTGGACTTCCAAGAGATAAGAGAAGAGCCAAAGTAAACTAAATACCCCGAGACTGATCTTCTAGTATTTGGACACGAAGCCCAATCTGCATCACAATATGCAGATAGTGTACTGTTCTCCTCTGCTGCAATGAAGACTCCCGTACCCGGAGCTTGTTTGATGTATCACACTACTCTTTCTGCTGAAAGCAAGTGAGACTGCTTTGGAGCCTGCAAGAATCGACTTGCAATCGCGACAAAAATGCAATATCTGGCCTATTATTGGTCAAATAGAGCAATCTGCCAATCAACCTCTGGTATTCCCCTGGATTCTGCTACAACTTATCCTCAAAGCCAGCCTTCTCGACATGTGTAGGCATCATTTTCTGAAGATGTGTGTCGTAATCAATGGAAGTGAACTTCAAATTAGCTGTTACACCCCGTAAATTCAAGAGGTTAAGTTAAGAACATACGAAAGGAAATAAGATTTGAATTTGGAAAGTTGGGTTGGCAAAAGGTTGTGGGCAGACTTTCAGTCAACTTTGGAGCGGTATATCTCCTAGTTCTTTTGGAGTTTTGAAGAGTTTTAAAAGACTAGTATGAAGTTCGTTGAGTCTAGTTTCCAACGCAACAAACCACTCGTCGATTGGACATCGGGGTAGGAAGTTACGGGCGTTAGAAGTTCTGTGGGCGAGGCGGAGTTTCCCAGCGGCGTCGCGGCCGCGACCGTCGGCAGCGGCGCGCCGATAATTCTGAAAGTCCTCTGAGGTTGAGGCGCCGCGGCGCCGGCGGCAGGGCCGCGGCGCCAAGGCGGGATTTTTACGCGGAAAGGGGCGAAAAACAGGGGATATTTTGATAGAAGGCCTATGGGAGGGTGACAAGTGTCCCTCCCATCTTTTGACCAAGTGAGGGTCTTATTTTAGGGCCAAGTCTTCAAGACTTGGCCATTTGCAAGGGTTTCCCTAAGAAAAATTCCCCTCCTCTCTCTCAAATTGATGAACCCCGGTGAGATTTTTGGAAAGGCTTCAAGAAGGAAAAATGTTGGAAAGCTTGTAGAGAGTTCGAGTGGGCGATTTTAAAGTGAAGAAGATTTCGGAAAGAGGGCTTCTTGAGGTAAAACCTTCACCTTCTTGTGTAATTGAAGATTTCAAGTTATAGTAGTTAAGAAATGAGCCTGAGGCTGTTATATTAAAGTTTGAAAAGATATGGATCTTGTCGTCTTGTTGAAAACCGAAAATGGGCATGTTAGCCACTCATGTTGTAATCAATTCGGTTGTTAGCTTAAAATCGTTGCATGTTATAAATAGGAGGGTATATAATTGGTTATGACTTATATAACATGTTGGAATAACGAGATTGGATTAGAAAGGAAATTGAAAGGAAATTGATAATTGTTGTGATATTGTAGCCGAATGTGGCTTGGAATTATTGGGTTGTTTTGTATTATGGTGGGGCAGAATACGCGTCCTGTAAAGGCGTGTAATCTCCTTTTGGTTAGCTGAATTGTTGTGCCTTAAATGCAGCGTTTGGTTATTGAATTCGGACCTTGAAAAAGGTGGAAAAGTAAGTAGAAACAAAGGAAGTGCTGTCCAATTTTTCCCGTAAAACAAGGGACTTTATATTAGAATATTCTACGTAGAAGCTAGAAGCTAATAGACGAATTATGGTCATTATAGGTTGACATCTACGGACGGCATACTGGACTTGGCAAGTGGATTAAACACAAGAGGTATGTGGAAACTTTCTTATCACTTGAGCATGAGTAGTTATAACTATATGGTACGGTAGACATACGTGATTTAAATAAGGTAAAGTCATTTTGATATACTTGACTTGTTTTAAAGATGCCTAGTTGGTTGAGTTAGAGGACTAACTCACTTGTCCGTGAGGAAAGGTTATAAGAATGGGTATTTCTAATGGGGTAGACAAGGACTTCTTGATGTGAAAGGTATGGAATACTTGATTTGAAAGTATTGTTTCTGGAACCTATTATAAAGATAAGAACTTGTTTTCTAAGTTAAGAATTTTGTCTTCTAAACTAAAGAGACTTGAAGCGTTTTCGAAAGTTGTGTAACTTGATTCGAAGTACAAGTCTCTTGGTCATAAAAAGAACAAAGTTGTCTAAGACATAAGGAGTTATAACGGCTTTATGGGAGGCTAGTTATGACGGCCTTATGAAAGGATAAGATTGTCTTAGTTTCTAAAGCATAAAGTTAGTATAACGGCTTTATGGGAAGTTGGTTATAATAGCTTTATGGAAGCTTATGAAATGGTTTTTCTCGAATAAGGTAAACCTAGATAAAAGAATGGAAGCTAAGAAAGACAATTTGATTTAGAGGCATCATTTGCTTAAAGTTTTAAATGAGGGTCACTTGATTTAGAAGCCGAAGCATATTTCTAATAGTATAGTGACTTGTTTGAAATGTGGATAAGCCTTGATACTACGGGTGTTAGTATCTTGGGGTCTTATGTGGAAAAGGGATCTTGGAAAGAATAGAAATACATAGTACCTTGGGTTGAAATTCCCCGGACTTGTTAAGTGATATGGAAAGTGCCTTAAGGTCATAAAATGAGATCCATTTGGTATGTTAATGAAAGTCTAAAGAAGTTGTGAGTTTACTTGGACGTACCGACAGTGATGTGGGATTCCACGGGTATGCTTCCCTTGTTTTATTGTGAACTTACTTGGACGTACCGGCAGTGATGTGAGATTCCACGGGTATGCTTCCATTGTCCTAGTATGCGTTTGCCTGGACGTACCGGCAGTGATGTGGGATTCCACGGGTATGCTTCCATGGTGGTTGACCCTTGGACATGCTTATGATGAGGGATTCCGAGGCATGCACCTTGGACATGCTTGCGATGAGGGATTCCAAGGCATGCAGTATGAGTTCACTTGGACGTACCGGCAGTGATGTGGGATTCCACGGGTACGCTTCCATTGTCATAGTATGAGCTTACCTGGACGTACCGGCAGTGATGTGGGATTCCACGCGGGTATCGTCAGTGTGGTTGATCCTTGGACATGCTTACGATGAGGACTCGGCGTGCGCCTTGGACGTGCTTACGATGAGGATTAGGGCATGCGACCGTGACGCGAGTTAAATTCGGATATGACTACTACCCAGGTTAGCTCACGTGAAGTCATGTACGAGATGAGGATTCCAGACACGAGATATATATATATATATATATATATATATATATATATATATATATATATATATATATATATATATATATATATGTATTGTTTATGTGTCTGACAGTGAGTGGGATGCCACGCAGTGCGTCACATAGTTATAGTTTACAACTACGGTATCAGCGTGTGAGAATTCCACGGGCGGAGGATATAGGTATATATGTGTTGTGTGTGTATGCAAGCGGTGAGGTAGGTTGCCACGGGCGCGTCACGTGGTTAGATTTTACACCTGGCGGCGGTGATGATGGGGAATCCACGGCGCTATTGTGATATTGGTGGTGTTCATAGTCCTGGTGTGGCTATGGTTCATATGTTGAAATAGGC
This sequence comes from Przewalskia tangutica, assembly GCA_029844215.1. NCBI lineage: Eukaryota > Viridiplantae > Streptophyta > Magnoliopsida > Solanales > Solanaceae > Przewalskia > Przewalskia tangutica. Next base: position 97,384,791 of record CM056738.1, on the reverse strand, counting down.
TGTACAAGGTAAGACTGACTTTCATTACTTTCACTTGATGAGCACGATGTGCATTAATTGTGTTATCATATATGTCTTCAGCTGTATCTTTGACTATTATGATTTAAATTACAGTACTTTCAGTTTTGCATACTTGGTACATATTTTGTACTGTCCTCCTTCGGGGGGCTGCGTTCATGCCGCAGGTTGAGGTACATAGCTTGTTGATCCGCACTCCTAGGATCACGGTTCAGTTCTCAGAAAGCTCCATTTTCTCCGGAGGCTTTGTCTTTGGTATGGTTCCCTGGAGTGGTTGACTTTTGTACATTCAGGGGTATGGCGGAGCCTGTCGAATCCTGAGATGTTATGTAAACTCTTAGAGGTCTGTAGTCATATCTTGTGGGTCACTTTATAATTTTTTTTTGAGGTAACTGCTGTTGGATTTGTTTATATCCAGGGAGGTAGCCTTATCGGCTGACCTATTATTTATTTCATTGTTTAAGTTTATGTATGTTCATTGTTTATCTCGATGTATACTGTAAGGGTGCGGGTAGGGCACGATCGCGAGCGGGTCGGGTCGTGACATTAGCCTTCATAGGTGAAGAAACAAGTTTTGAACCTGCGAAACCCATATCTTCAATGAGCTCCAAAGAGTACTTCCTTTGATGCATTACTATACCTTCTTTGTTCCTAGCAAACTCAAAACCCAGAAAATAGCGTAATTCCCCAAGATCTTTAATCTTGAAGTGATGCTGTTGAATAGCCTTTGTCTCATCAATAGTCCCTTGATCATTCCCATTTAGTAGAAGATCATCCACATAAATCAGAACCATGACAATCTTGTCTCCATTTCTTCTGATAAGTAAAGAGTAGTCGAACTTACTTTGAACAAAACCAGAAGAAACCAGGGCAGTAATCAGTTTAATGTTCCACTGTCGAGATGCCTGCTTGAGTCCATACAATGACTTGAGCAGTCGACACACCTTTCCTTGTTTGTGTTCAATACTTTGCGGCAAACTCATATACACCTCTTCATTAAGATCCCCTTGCAAGAATGCATTAAAAACATCCATTTGCTGAATCGTCCATCCTTAACCACATGGGAGAAGGTTTCATGGTAGTCAATGCCTTCATTCTGGTTGTATCCTTTGGCTACAAGCCTTGCTTTAAACCTCTCCACCTCCCCAGTGGCTTTATATTTGATTTTGAACACCCATTTACATCCAATGGGTCTTTTATCCTTAGGCAGATCCACAATCTCCCAAGTTTTGTTATCTTCTAGAGTTTTAATCTCTAACTGCATGGCTTCAACCCATCTGTGGTCCTTGGCTGCTTCATAGAATGACTTTGGCTCATGATCAACTGAAATATTGGCCAGAAAACAATGATATGAAGCAGACAACCCATTATAATTCATCACATCTGACATTGGATATGCACACCCAGCTTGGTTGTTTGGATGGACAAAATCATTCAACCATACTGGGGGTTTTCTCTCTCTGGTAGACCTTCTTCTGAGTACTGCAGTGTTTTCATCCTCAGCTGTATTACTGGCCAATGTGTCCTCATTATGGGACTCAGCATAAGAATCTGTAACACCATCATTTTCTGAATCTGTTGTTTCTTCAGAATGAGCAGGTGCAGTATGAATGTCAGCAAGCACAGGGGCAGTAGCAGTAGGAATTGCAGCAAGTCTTCTTCCTGCTGGTACAATACATGGAAGTACCTGCTCATCATCAACACACAAGTCAGAATTACAATGTTGAGAAGTTACTGAACCCCCACTCTCTTGAAGCTGCTTATATGGGAATATGGCTTCATGAAATGTCACATCCCTGCTGATGAACACAACTCCATTGGTCAAGTCCATCAACTTTTAGCCCTTTCTATGAACTGCATAACCAAGTAGAACAGCCTTGATAGCTCTTGGTTCAAATTTGTCTTTCCTCACCAAGTTTGAAGCATAGCAAAGACACCCTATCACTTTTAAATGAGACAATGATGGCACCTTCCCAAACAACTTCTCATATGGTGAAATACCTTTTAGTGTAACAGTAGGTACCCTGTTTATCACATATATAGCAGACTCAATAGAATCACCCCAGAATTTAGCTGGTAATTGACTTTGTATTTTAATAGCCCTGGCTATTTCCAATATGTGCCTATGTTTCTTTCAACTACTCCATTTTGCTGTGGAGAATATGGACAAGACTTCTGATGTATAATTCCCAATTGATCAAACATGTCGAAGCGAATTCGAAGTAAATTCCGTTATCGTTGTTCTAATTCCCTTAACAGTGAGACCAAATTGATTCCTTATCATTACAAACAATTTCTTAAGAACAGTAATTACATCAGACTTAACATGCATCAAGAAAACCCATGTCCATCTAGTGTAGTCATCCACCACAGTGAGAAAATACCTCATATTGTTATAGGATGACACTTTGTATGGTCCCCATACATCTAAGTGTAAAAGCTGGAAAGCAAAATCGACTTACTATTACTATCAGGGAATACCTTTCTTGTTTGTCTAGCCAAAGGACATACTTCACAATGACTTATTGAAAAATCTGATTTATTCTTAAAAACAGCTAACTTTCTAAGCATACTCAGTGGAACATGGCCCATTCTTCTATGCCATAACTCTGCTTCTAACTCATCTTTAGTCATCACAGCTGATACATCAGCATGTGCTCTAACTGACTCTCCATAATTCCTTCCAGACTCCAATATGTATAGGCCATCAACTTCTCTGCAGTCTCGCGACCTTCCCAAGAATAGATCCTGCAGCACAAAGAAATCAGGGAAAAAACTTGCACAACAATTTAATTCCCTGGTTAGCTTCGAAACTGACAGTAGATTAAATTTGAAAGTGGGAACACACAACACATGTTCAATAACATCACCATTCTTAAGCCTACAGTTTCCTGTTTGTGTGATCTCAGCAACACCACTTGTGGGCAGTTGTACCTGGCCTAAACTTTTTTTATCTTCCTTTTCGATCATGTTTTACTCACGACCATGTGGTCAGAGCCCTGAAATCAACTATCCGATTATGCAGGCTTAGGAAGTGCAAAGTTACCTGCCATATGAACCTTGGAAGCAACTGCTGTCCTGCTGCCCTCTTCTTCCTGTGACTCAGGTACCTGTAATGCCTTCTCATACCTATCCAATGTACATGAAGATAGTCGACTCTGAAGGTGATCCTGTTGTTCTTTGGACAATTTATCAGCATGAATTCCTGTTACTGCCACATTTACTTTCTTCTTCTCTTTATTGTCTACAGAATATCCAACCAATCTATAGCACTTTTCTGCAATATGCCCTTGTTTCTTGCAATATTCACAGAACAACAATAACTTGCGACAATTTTCTCTAGTGTGCCCCTTCATTTGACAGTAGTCACAGAAACTAGTATGAATTTGCTTCCTTTGTTTGTAATAAGTCGACCTGCCATACATCACCATAGATTATGTCGAGTCATTGCCTACAAATCTTCCGGTAATGGATTTTTGACTCTCATCTTGCGCAATCATAGCATATGCTTGATTGACGCTAGGTGTGGGTGTTAGCAATAGAATATGACTTCGTGCTTGATTGTAGCCATCATTTAGCCCCATCAAAAACTCTAGTAATGCTCTAGGACTGTCGCATTCACATGCCGGTGGAGGTATTATTGAATCAATCTCATCCCACAGATCCTTCATCTTGGAATAATAGCTGGCTACAGGCGATACTCCTTGTTGAAGCATAGCAAGCTCCTTCTTCAATTGATACACCCTCGACAAGTTAATCTTATCGAATCGCTCCTTTAAATCTCGCCAAACTGCAAGAGCAGTGGATCTGTACAATATTCCACTCAACAGATCTCTACTCACATTCTTCATAATCCACGAAATCACCATTGCATTGCAACGGTCCCATTGCTTCATCATATTTTCTTCATACATTTCTTTCCTCACTGTACCGTAAATGAAACAAATTTTGTTCTTAGTTAACAAACTCAATTGCATCGCACGACTCCACAACGTATAATTCTCCATTCCTGTAAGCTGTATTTCGACATGTACAGCTCCAAGCGTATCTGATGAACTCAAATATAACGGATGATTATGATCCATACATTTAAACTCACATTTGAAGTTTCATTTGTAATAACTGGTACATTTTGCGAAGTGTTCTCCATGAATAGATCGATTTGCGACAGATTTGTTTTAATCGAACAACAACAACAACAACACAGGTCACCTCGATCTTATCGACTTAAAAAAAACTGTAACAGATTTGTATTGCATGAACTAGATTCACCTCAGCTTGAACTCAAGTAGATCGAAAACTTGAATTTCTGACTGAATCGATCTGTGCTAGTATCTATCGATTTCGCGATTTCTAACTGAATCGCAGAGTTCTCCCTGTAATAGATCTTCAGATCTTCCCCCTAGGGCTCTGATACCATGTTAATCGTTGTGGGATCGCAATGGGGAGGAAGTGAAGATGGAGATCTGAGGGATCAGTTGAAGGAGATATTTGGGGCTCAGATTTGGGGCTCAAAAACATCTGAGCTTCTGTGCATGGTTTTTTTATTAATATGAAGGCTTACCACATAATAATGTGAAAGTCTTTTATTTATACAATGCAGGGAAAGAAAAATGAGAAAAATACACTAAGGCCCCTCAACTAATAACTAACTCACATATAAGCCCTGTAACAAATAATACACTAATCACCACTAATAACTTCAACAAGTAAAAATATTTTTGAACTGAAAGTAAAACGAATGGTAAATTTGATATTTTTCTGATAGTAGAGGGATAAATTTGACTCTTTTCTCTTTTATTTGCTTTTACTCGTAGTAACTAATAAAATTTTCTAGTCAATGCAAAATCTAGAGGTAGGGTCTTTAAAGATGTTGTGGGTCGTGGCAAGATGTAAGCATTATTCTTCTTTTATATTTTTTAGATAGTCACTTCTCATTTTGAAGCCTCATTAATTTAGATTCATCGAAAGAAATTCCCCTTTCAGGGTAAACGTTCCTTGTCAAAGCTATTCCATTCAGTAGAATTTGTAATAGTTTGTTTGTATGATGATCAATAATATGCTTTCTTTTCACCAAAAGCTATTTCATTACAAAAACTCAAACATGAGGCCTTTAGTTAAGATGTAGGGGGTAATTCATCCTCCCCCTCATTCTATCCGATTTTCTTTGTAGTATTATTTAGGTTAATTTCGCGTAGATCCATACTCTTATGTATGTATAACTATATGTTTCTTCATTTGTTTTGTATCATGATATCTTGGTGTCTTATTTTTCTTGAATTCCTGCATTGATTATATTTCTTTTGCATCGAAAGTCTATCAAAAATAGACTATCTACCACATAAAGGTAGTGATAAAGTCTGCGTAAATCTTACGACTCCACTTATGAGATTGCACTGAATATATATTTTTTGTTATATAGTTTTTACTTTGATATGCAATACTTGTTTTGAAGCCCTACTTTGAGCTATTTTATTCATAGAATTTTAATCAGACATTCTAAATTAAGAATGGAGACTACTTACCACCTATTTCGTCTCTTTTTTTTCTCTTCTAGTTTTAGTCAATCTTATAGGAGTACTTACCATCTCTTTTATTTAAATAGAAAAAATGGCCTGGATCTTAGTTGTACGGTTCATGTACCGACAGGTGAATCTATTTATATATCCTAATTACTGCTGTACATTTGTCGATTAGTAGTACTATACGTACGTACCTTTATTTATGACCACCAGATATTGTACTTCGTGATTATTCCACTGTTTCTATGTCAAACAAAAGAAAAAAAGCTGATGCTGAAATTTCAATTGGCACCAAATTATATATTTGATATTTCTCAATTTGGTTGATTGAAAGAAAGCAAGCACTACCTATGAAATGGAGTTTTTATAAATAATTTTTTTGTTAATCATCCCATCTATGGAATATGTTGGTTCGATTAATCTAATTTGGTGCCATAGAATGCTCTTTGTGAAGGAGTTTACTCATTTTAGCGCTATGTAAAAAATATTATATTCCCAAAGTGGATTCAGAATTTAAAATTGTTCTCATCTATTTCAAATTAAAAAGTAAAAAGAGACAAAACAAAGGCGTACATGGTGACCAAGGGGATTCAAACGCTTGACCAAGAGAAGCAAAGCTTAAAAGGCTCCTTCTCTGTCACTAGATCAACAACACACTTTGTTAATGAGTTCCCAAGTTGATTTACTAAATTTTTCAATACAAATATCGAGTCCGCAAATGTATGGAGCTTCTCGGCTCCATACAATGATCTAAATCTAGCCGTGTATATTTCAAAGACTCGAAAATAAGACATAATTTGGTTACCGGTGGATTTTCATCACACTGTTGTAGGGTAGTTTTTACAGATATTAGTTTTTTTCAATATAGACGTTCGTCTATTAATTTATTAAGGATATGATATGTTCAAAGGAGCGTACAACATCATTTACGATCTAACTCGGAAATATCATTTCTTAAGAAAACTCACGTACCAAAGACATTAAAAAAATAGCTAATACATTATGAACAACAAAATTAAAGATGTTTATTAATAATATGGAGATAAACAACAAGAGAATAATCGCTGTCACGATTTATCATCCACAGAGAGTTTCTTTCTATTAGTGCGTGTACTATGTCTATATTTACCATATTTAGTGTTATGTAATTATGGTAGAACTATAATCCATGTTGTATAAGGATTCCACATTATGCATTTATATATTTTGTTATATTAATGAAAAAGGCTTCTCAAGGGAGATTAATACAATGTAATATGGTATCAGTACTTACTGTCTCCTCTGATGTGTTGAAAAATGAGATTATTGCACTACTTAAAACCGAATTTGCTATGACTGACTTGAGGAAGTTGAGCTATTTTTTTAGGATATCAGTGACTCGTTTTGTAGATACTATGGTTTTATGTCAACGCAAGTATGCAGAAGAGATAGTGTACAGGGCTAAGATGGTGAACTGGAAGATCATGTCCACTCCGGTTGACTCTAAATCAAAGCTTAGTGTTGTTGATGGTAACCCAGTATCCGATCCCACTCTTTACAGGAGTCTTGCAGGTGCACTTCAGTATCTTACTTTCACCAGGCCTGACATCGCTTATGTTGTTCAGCATGTATGCTTATTTATGCATGCCCCAGGGAGCCTCATTTTACTGCCCTGAAACATATTATTCGATATGTTAAGGGTACACTTGATTATGAGTTACATATATACCCCTCAAAACCGACCATGTTGTTAGCATATCACGATCTTGATTGGGCGTTTGTCCGGACACGCGACGCCTCCATTCTTGTGTTTTTAGGGGATAATCTCATTTCCTGATCTGCCAAGAGGAAAGCCACATTATTCCGTTCGAGTACAGAAACAGAGTATAGAGGAGTTGTAATGTTGCTGCTGAGATTTGTTGACTCCGAAACCTTATTTTGGAGTTTCAGTGTCTGTTGCGTAAGGCGTCTTTGGTCTATTGTGATAACATATTCGCCATCTATCTATCTCATAATTCGGTTCAGCATCAGCGAACCAATCATATTGAGATGGGCATCCACTTTGTTCGTGAAAAGGTTGCTCTCGGTCATGTCAATGTATTACATGTGCATTCCTCTTATCAGTATGCAGATATATTCACAAAAGACATTCCTAGACAGTCTTTTTTGACTTCAGTTTAGTCTTACCGTCCGCCTCCTCCCGCTCAGTCTGAGGGGGTGTATTAGCACGTGTACTATGTCTATATTTACCATATTTAGTGTTATGTATAATTATGGTAGAACTAGGATCCATGTTGTATAAGGATTTCACATTGTACACCTATATATATTTTGTATTAATGAGAAAGGTTCACCAAGAAAAATTAATACAATCTAATACTTTCATTCTTCTTTTTTGAATTTCTATATTAACTTGATATAATTTTGAAAAATTATAGGTGAGAAATATTTTGAGACGATTGAGTATTTCGTAACTTTCTCATATTTTATTATACGTTTGGTCAAAGAAAAACTACATGCATTGATATTTTGATGGTCAAGTAGATAGTAAACTAATTGCACGTGCATGTGGACCTCCCACAGTCATAACTAAAGTACTGCTCAGGCGACCGACCAAATATAAGTAATAAGCAAGCAGGAATATTGTTAGTTTATTAGAAAATTGGCAAATTAATGTAGTACTTCTATTGCTATATTATATAGATAATGATGGGATGGTTTCTATATATTGATCGTATGGTTTATTAGCAATGGAGTCCGCTCTATATGAAGTAATTCTGACTTTACGTAACTCCATGGAAACTTATCTGATCATATTAATACTAACAATAACAAGTACTGGAAGTTCTTAATATTTTTTACCGAAAAGTGTTGTCTATGTGGATATCTTTTTGTTCTAATGTGCCTTATTTTACGTTAGCTTGTATGAATTTTAAGATACTGTAAGTATTACGAGGTGGAGTAGTTTATTAACGTGTATTTAGGCCCCTCTAGTTCCTTTTTATCATTTTAAACTCATGAATTAATGCATTACAATATGTCAAAATATTCCAAGCAACCTTCGATGTATTTGTTTATACAGATTTTGCTTGTATAAGTTTGCTTATGTTATTGATCATAAATTCTAATTAATAAGAGAGGATGATTGCGATAGGCAGATGTTGAGATTATAATTATTTGTAGAATGATAATTACTTAGTTTTACACTCAGGGGCATTCTTATAATTAGTAGATTTAGTTAATAGTTAGTTAAAAGCTTGTTAGAGATTGTTATGGTTAGCTATCATTAGTTAGATATTTTTAGATGGATTAAATATGTATATAAGCACAATCACAGTTCTATTGTAATCACTTTTACTAATAATGAAATGATTTTCATTTCCCAACCTCTTCTCCGTTCGACTTGAGCTCTGCTCCATAACCGACTCACCTCCATAGCTTCATCAATGGAGGATTGAGCTTTGCTACTTCATTACTCAGATTTTATCAGCAAACAATTAAAGTAAAACTAACGGTAAAGAATGGATTTTGGGCCTAACTCAACCCCAAATGTTAGCTTGTAAGGTGATGATTGTCCAAGTCTATATAAGGAGTCAATGTTCTCATTCTATTATCGATGTAAGACTCTTAACACTCCCCGCACGCCCATATCTCGTTAACTGGAGCGTGGACAATATAATTTGGGGGCCCAACATCGATAAACAAATAATTGGAACGAGTCTAGCTTTGATACCATGTAAAGAATGAATCTTGAGCCTAATTCAACTCCAAAAGCTAGCTTGTAGGGTGAAGATTGTCCAAGTCCATATAAGGAGTCCATGTTCTCATTCCATTACTGATGTGAGACTCTTAACACTAACCAATTTTATGATTAAACCATAAAATTACAATTCATTTTCTCAATTTTAAGAAAATTACAATTCCCAAAAATTTACTTATACTTTTAAACCCCGATAGTGACAAGCACAATTAAGTAAAATTTTAAAGAGCATGGACTTGTAAAATGACATTTTCATTAGCAAATAGCAATAGTAGCAAATAGTTTTAGTGGCCATTTCCTGTGTTACAGATCACCGACGATCTCACACACAATTGGAATCAGCCAAAAAGCATAAAAATCCAAAATCGACATTTACAAATTATAAATTACAAAAGAAAAGAGAGCAAATCAAAGATGATATTTTATGTTGTCCCAAACGGGGACACCGTCAAATTAGGCACTGATAAGCTAAGAGACCTACTATATGATAAAACTACTCTACAATATATTAAAACATTTTAATATTACTATTATTCCTACACTTTTCTTAAATTAATTTAAAAAATAAGTCGATACACGAATCGATTGATTGGGCTGAATAAAGGAGAGAACAAAAATGGCCAAAGGTGAAGTTTAAAGCAAAGACCAATGATCGAATCCCGCAAGCGGTAGTGTGAGAGTTATCCCTCAAAAATAAGTAGGGCTTCTAGTGCGCGGTGTGGTACTGATCTAGTCTTTGAAATCAACTAAGTCACCATAATTTATCCTCTTCCACAAATTTCGTCGGGTCGGAAAGTGAGAGCTATTGGGGTGGGAGATCCACCTTTTGGAGCAAAAATGGCCAAAATCGTACATAAAAAATAGTCACCCACACACTACTGTCAGACCACGACAATTTGATTTCTTCCATATTTGTTTAGTAATTTTTTTAAAAAATAATAGAGATAAGGAAAATTAATTTAATAAGTAATGGCGTAGCTACTTAACTCGAATTAGAGTACTGAAATCTAAATTATAATCATTTTTATTGGACTATCCTTTGAACACCATAACTTTTTACCTGAGAAAAATAATTGATTTTCTTCGATAAAATGAAGCAATATATCCCATTTGTCTTTTTTTTTTCTTTTTAATGTGACGATATTTCATTTGGCACAAAACTTTAAAAAGAATGAAATAGATTTTTTAAATTTACAGTATTGAATATGTAATGATGTTTATATGATCATAAAATTATGTCATTAAGCTATAATGAAAAGTTTGAAATTAAATAACTTTTAACATATTAAGGTATCATTCTATTCGTAACACACTGTAAACAAAATTGAAATTAATGGCAGACAACATTTACAAAATAATAAAAAATCATTGCTAATCTTATTTAATAAAGAATTAGTGATAATATAGTTACCTTCGGCTATATTTAGCGACAATTTATCCACAAATTTTATATCTAATTCATGTATTTTTTAAGTTAACAAACTAAAAAAATAAAGAATATCACATAACTGAAATGGAACACACAGAGTAATATTTTACTTGCGCATATTTATTTTGACATTAAAATAATCCAGGCTCTCCATTATTTAGGGTCAGCATGCCCAAATTCGACAATAAAACTTAACTAAAGCAAAAAAATTGGTCACACTAACATCCCCTTTTACTCAACAAATTGGTTCCCTAATCATGTCTTTGCCACTTTAATAATGAGTGTTTGTTAGTTAAATTCAGACCCGTCTCAAACATTTTAGGAGCCCTGTTCTAATTTGTAAAAGTGAGATCTTAATTGGTTAAGACATGCGAACTATGGGCCTTTACAGTAAATTCTAGCTAATACTACTTCATAAAAAATAAAAAAATGATCCTAATTATTTTCATTTTTCGAGGTTTTGTGCGGTAGCACACCTCGCACGAATCCAAAACGGCCCTGGTTAAATCGATGATAATTTATTCTCTTTTTGTCTGATGGTTTGTACTACTAATGGATAGAAGGGAATAATCTTCTTCCTGCAGTCTTGCTTAATTAGTGCTATTAACTATTTTCCCCTCCTTTTTACAATTTTTAAGTATTGTGTGTGGACATAATTGTTACATATTAGTGAACATGAAGTACTAAATTATAATCTAGTGTTTTTTTTTTGGGTGGTGGGTGACGAAATGTGGGTTGATTGTTGGCGTGATTTGTGATTGTGGGGTGTTAGTGGTGGAGGAGGTCCACCCACCGGACCATGGGTACGGGATAACATTTCTTAACCGACACTTAATTAAACGACAAAGTATAAATTTAAGTTAGGTGCACTGATTGTATATAACAAATTGTAACTATTAGATTAACGCCAAATACATAATTAAAATACGTAGAAGAATTAAACCAATCTAATAGTATTTTCGAAAGGATTGATGGGGCAATTGAGTTATCTAATGGAGTATAAATTTAACTTCCGATTCACTTGGAGGATTCGAATGATCCTAAAAAGGAGGAATTAATAATGCTTTTGAGCGGTATAATAATTACAACTTACTTATGTCATATAGAGAAATATGTAACATTTAATGTGAGACAAAAACTAAAAATAAACTTACAAATAGAGTTAATTCACAAACAACACGTACTATCATATGTTAACCTAAAAAATAAAATAATAAGTAGCGATAACTAATTAATTAAATTGCACTAACTTGGCATAACATATAAAAATACATTTCTTTTTAAACTATATACCCACAGTCCCACACTGACTATCAGATTATCCTGTTTTGGTACATTGCACTTTCTTTATTGATTTCTCGTTATCTTCCTTTCTTTAATTTTTTTATTATATAGTATAGTAATTGATAAGTGCAACCCACAAACGATTTCTTTTTTTTTTTTGTCGAAGCTCCTTTTGTCATCTTCCTTTCTTGTATTTGGATGAATTAAAGCTTAAGAATGAAGATTAACAAAAGAATTAGTAAAATATGAATGCGTAGCTATAGGTTAATTATAAGAGAGGTGGAGGTTGATAAGAATGATTATTAGTAGATTAATTTATATAAAAACAGCTGAAAAAAGAAGCAAAAGCCGCAATTCAAGTTTGACAAAGCTTAATTAGAAGCTATTTAATCCTCATTAGTTTACTTTTGCATATTATATTGATCTTATTTCTGAAGTCATATTTTAGTAATCCTACCTAAAGAGTTGACTAGATAGAGAGGCACTAACCTAAACTTATAGGTCTAAATTGTGGTAATATCGTAAGTAACAATAACATATCCAGTAAATATCGTAAGTATTTCTTCATTTTAATAAAGATTTTGAATTTAAACTATGAAAATGGAGTAAGATGTATTGGTAGGGAACATCCTTAGTTTTAATTATTCCTAAATTAGACGGTAATGACATAAATGAGTCAAATTATTGATCGAGTGACATAAATAAGTCATTTTCAATATTTTGATAACATATTTGAGCATTTTTCCTAAAATATATGAAAAGCCAAACATGTGAAATAAAGTAATACATGGCATTACGCCTAAAACAACAAGACTTAACACATTGGGATGTAAAATAAAATACTTATAACTTTTTTCCTCATCTTATCCCTTTGAATCCAAGGGGATACCTAGAACTTTAGACATCCTCTTTTAGTGGTGCAAAGGAAATCAAAATGAAAGAGTAGCAAGAAAGAAAAAGTAAACAAATATTCTTCAAGGATACAATCATGATATCAAAATTGGTGTTCTTGTGTCCACAATCAAAGTGACTAATAAAATGTACTTTCTTAACGTGCAACTAATCCCATCTTCTTGGTAGTTTCCGACACAAAATCTTGGCTATAAACTAGTATCAATTCATTGTATACATGTATTATATTATTCAACTACTTTATAATACTATCAAATATCGTTAAGTTTTGACAGAATCCATCGGTCTGTCTCATCGGTAACGTTTTGAACGGATCGGATTTTCCATACTATCAAAGTCGAATTACAACCGGACGTCTGTCGAAAATCAGCGATGTTCTGGAGTTCATATAATATTCTTGTGTTCTTGGTTAAACTCATATAGTATTCTGCTCCTTGTGGTCCACTCTATGTGATCTACTTACTAGAGAGTCAAATAAAAAAAAAATCAACGGTGATTTATTCAATATTTTTTATATAATTTGAATTGATAATTATTGTGACTTATAGTATTTTTGATATATATTTAAATATGTAAATTTTATTTTAACAACTTAATATTTTTATATCCAAATTCACGTCGATAAAATTAGATAGTTTGATTATTAATTAATCAATTCGAATCAGGTCACATGAAATGGGAGTCCGGAACTTAATTGGCCTAAAATGAGAGAATGAACCAATTAACCAAAGTATCTCAAAAGGAAAAAAGGTTATCGAAGTATCTTTAGTGCAATAAATTGTTGCCCAATAGGGGTGGGTAGTTTTTTTTTTTGTTAGCTTTTTTATTTTTCAATACTTAGTATTATTTTAATGGTTTGAAATTCATATTTTTTTCATACTTTGACCAAAGATTGGTAATGTGTCAAGACTCTAAACGTCAATATTTTATATAAAAACTGATTCTGCGAACAATAATGTAGGCTCAATACATCAAAGATACATAAACGTTCATATCATCATTTTAGGGGTTGTAAAATGTCCGAAGTAAATTTTGTTTGGAAACTTGTTATCATTAGATTTAAGTGTTTTAATTTTTAAGATTTTGATTTAAGCGTTTAATTTTTTAGTCAAGGCATAGCATTATTTTGAATATATCGAATTTTTTTTTCTAATTAATTTAGGATGTCACTCGAGTTAGTAATAAACAATAATAATTAAATACTATGACAACTAATTATCATTAGGAAAATAATACGCAAAAAATATAATATTAACTTAAATTGTAGCTCGGACCTGTTATCATGTAGACTAAGTATTGATATATCGATGGGCGCCAGGAGGTGTCGTATCTGTACAAACAATGTTTAAATTATTCATTATCGTGTAATATTAATTATCTAATCCTTTATCAGAAAATTATATTAACTAACTAATCATTTATCGGGAAATTGTATTAACTATCTATTTTTTCGAGAAATTATAGTAATGATGTTTAGTAAACTAATAATTTAATTTATCATTCGTTGTTAATTTTATGGTAAGTTTGAAGTTTATCATTTATTCCAAATTTGTGAATTAGAACAATTATGTTGTATTATATTTTTATGAATAATTAAAATTACTAATTAGTTAATTACTTAATTAATAATGTATATAAAATAACTAAACTATTTAACATGAAGACTAACTAATCTTTTTATCGCGAAATTATATTAACTAACTAATATTTTATCAAAAAATTATATTAATGACGTTCAATCCTAAACTAAGGATTAAATATTACTAATTAATAATTTCTAATTAATTATACTTCTAACTACAATTAACAAAAATATATATTATGTAACTAATCCTTTATCGAAAAATTATATTAATGATGTTTAATCCTAATTAACACATGGAACAATTAATTAACAATTTAAAATTAACTCATAATTATTATTCTAACTACAATTAACAATTGATAAATTAGTTAAGAAAAAATCTTGACATATTCGAAATAAAGCTACGTTAACTTAAAATAGCACACTTAAATCAAAATCCTAAAAAATAAAATACTTAAACCTAATGATAACAAGTTTCCAAACAAGACTTACTTCGGGCACTACCCCTAAAATGACGATATGAACGTTTAGGTATCCTTGATGTATTAAGCCTGCATTATTGTTCGCAGAAAAAAAATCAAGTTCTATATAAAATATTAACGTCCGGAGTCTTGACACATGACTAATCTTTGGTCAAAGTACGAAAAAAAATATGAATTTCAAACCATTGAAATAATACTAAGTGTTGCAAAATAAAAATGTTAACCAAAAAAACTACCTACCCCCATTATTTTCTTAAAGATAACTAGTTATCTTAGTCTATATTATCGTTTATTATTAACTCGTGTGTCGTCCTAAATTAATTAAAAAAACAAATCGAAATAGCACGCTTAAATTAAAACACTTAAACCTAATGATAACAAGTTTCCAAACAAAACTTACTTCGGACACTTTACAACCCTTAAAACGATGATCCGGACGTTTAGGTATCCTTAATATAGTGAGCCTATATTATTGTTCGTAGAAAAAATATCAGGTTCTATATAGAATATTAACATTTCGGGGTGTTAAAACATGACTAGTCTTTGATCAAAGTATGAAAAAAAACATGAATTTCAAACCTTTGAAATAATACTAAGTGTTGAAAAATAAAAAAGTCAATCAAAAAAAATTACCCACCCCTATTGCGCAACAAATTATTACGCAAAAAGAGTTAACCGTGTCATTACAGTTAACTCATTTTACACAATAATTTATTACACAAAAGATACTGTGACATTTTTTTTTTTTTGATACTTTGGTTCCTTCTCTTATTTTGATAACTAGCTTATGTAGAAACGCCAAAAATGAGTTGTATCATTTGGCTCAATCAAATGAAAATGACTTGACAATTCTCTCGTTTTGTTTGACTATAATTCTTTGTTTATATCATCTTTAAGTCCAAAAATTGACAGTTAATTAACGATCAGTAGTATTTTCACATGATTTTTTAATCCTTGGCCCTCACAGTGACATCAATTCCAATAAGAAGTCTTTCGCTTTCTTATAAAAACAAGCAGGAATAAATAGTTAGTACTAATATCAAGATCGCATATTTAGAATAGTAACAGCTTAACCACAACCACATTTCGTCACTGAAAATCTATGTGAAAAGACTACATGATTATATATGTCTACAACTATTTCAGTAGACACTTGTTGTTTTACTTTAATTGGTTATAAATATAAGAAAATGGCAATGCTTGTTATTAGGGAAGTTTTTCACTAGATATGTACATATAATTTTCACTTAAATTGAACTTTTTGTCATTCATTAAAAGACTTGTCATTTAATTTTTTTTCAAATTATATTTATAATAATCATTTAATTACATCCCCTTTTTCACCGACTGTAATGTCCAACTGGGTTTTCAAAAATATCAAAAGGGATATGAATGTCACCAAAATAACTCTAAAACTGTAAAAGTCGTCTCTAATTCTATTTAACGATAGATTAGTAATGAGTTATCAAAAATATTCGTAGCTACAAACAATTCAACAAATGATTAACGACGAAGTTCGTAAATACATCTAATTTTTTATGTAGTGTTTGTTGTCAAATGTGATACACGCTTTCATCACGCACCAAGCGTGTACACTGTAACTAGTTAAATAAAAAGGAGAGTCACAACAAGAGACATCCTAAATCCTTAGAGATTACATGGTCCTGATGAGTTAATCTCATGTTATTGTTACTCCCTCCGTCTCATATTATTTTACCATATTACTAAAAATATATGTCTCAAATTATTTGATCACATTCTAAAAATAAAATAGAATTAATAAAGTTTTTCCTACTTTGTTTGATATTAATTATTTTTTAAAATAATTAATATTGATTAAAATATAATTAATTGAAGAGAAATAACAATAATGTAATAAAAATATCATTCTTATTTATAATTCCTTAAAATGCGCGTAAAAATGAAAAATGATCAAATAGTATGAAACGGAGGGAGTATTTATCATGCACGCACGAAAGCATATTCTTTTGATGCTTCCATATCTTATGATTGGATTTTTAAATAAAATTTATTGGAAAACGTACAGTTGTTCATGCACGATTCAAGATATTGTTCTTGTAACAAAACGGGGTGTCACAGCTAAATTTGTACATTGGGTTGTTGTCCAAAACATTACTGCAAAGAATTATGGGCAGACTATTGGCATGTAAACAATCTGAGCCGACAGTAAATCGACACAGTATGAAGAGAATTTGAACCCAGATTCGGTAAGCTTCGATTTGCTTTCTTACATTAGACCATTAATTATGAGAGGTCAAATCAAAATTTAAAGTTTACGATTTCTAATTTTTTTTTTTATAATTGTTGGGTTCTAATATAATAATATGTATATATTTAATAAACTTTTAAAATAAATATAGAGTTTGAAGCAAAGCAACTTGATTCGGCCAAATCTGCAATCAACACTCCCGCCGCCCCTGATTATTAAATGAACATTAGATCTAACTTAACCTCAAAAGTTAGCTCATGATATAAAAAAATTCGAGATCATGTAAAAAGATCAACAAAATTTCCATCCACAACAAATTTGAAACTCCCCTGCATGATCATGTCTGTCAACTGAAGCTTGAATAACATAATATGGAGGTCTAATATTGGATAAATTAAGAACTGTGATGAATCTTGTTCTAATACTATGATAAAAGAAATAAACTTTAAGCTTAATCAATACAAAAGCTAGTTCACTGTGTGAGTATTACCTAAAATTATATAAAGGACAAACGGTGCATGCACAAAGCATCTCGCATTAGTAGAGTCCGAGAAAAAGCTATAAAGAAACAAAATTCACCATCTTAAACCGATGTGATAAATCTGACACTGTTGAGGATGATAATACACTAGATATTCACTAGTTATACATTACATTTTCTATTTGTTCTGGTTTGTCCAGTTGTTTTGTTCAGTTCTGTTTTTAAGTTTTAACCACTCGTTGGTTGTGGTTATATTTGTAATAATTGTGTGGCTTATAGTACAAAGCTCTCACTATAAGTATTGTTGGTTAGAATGAAAATACATAAGAAAAAAACCTTTCACAAAATCCCTTTCTTCCTTTTTTTTCTTTTCTCATTCACTGTTCCATCGATCCAGATGGAGTAAATCACCCGCGTTCTTCATCTACATTGAATCTAAGATTTTAACAGACACGCCTCAATGCCAAATAAGCTTAAATCCGATCGTATATATATATATGAATGCTCATTATATTATCCTTTAATATGGATGGAGTTACAATCGGTGAAAGGTAATCAGCTGAACATCTTTCACGGGATATGTATATAGGGTGACACATTACTTTTTATATATACATATATATTAAATCTGTAATCTCCTTAGCAAAATTTATGATTTCGTTATTATCGTCCATGTCGCTCCACTTTTAAGTTCATCTCTATCCAATATTGCATAAAAGTAACAAAGTAAAAAATAGTTTCTCTTGCACTAAAACTTCTTAATATAAATTTCTCAGAATTCCTAGTTGTAGATATTGGACATATATACAGTAAAAAAATCAATATTTCAGTGGGTACAGAAGTTTATAACACATTACAACTGTCCAATAATGAAATTATCTATATTTCGGTACGTACTGAAGTTTTATTGTCCTATTTCCATCTTATTTCTCTCTGTTGGGGGTAGGACTATTCAAACGTATTCAACATATCTTGGTTACCATTACTTTTTTAAATTTAATATCCATCAAACTCCATGAAAATCATGAGATTCAAAAAATAAAATAATTAAAATTTGGAGGATTCGACGACGAGGGTCATGTTCATTATTTTGGCTAGCAAGTACTACAACATATTGATATTTTAAGTTGGAAAACTAAGGGTCGATCGGTGCATGGTAATAATATATATTCTACC
The DNA here is from genome assembly GCA_029844215.1 of Przewalskia tangutica. NCBI lineage: Eukaryota > Viridiplantae > Streptophyta > Magnoliopsida > Solanales > Solanaceae > Przewalskia > Przewalskia tangutica. The sequence goes on along the minus strand of CM056738.1, from coordinate 97,365,933 downwards.
CATGCAAAAAAAAAATGTGTCTCATAAATAATCATAGAGAAGTTTTTTTTAAAAGAAGGGTGTCGTATTCAATCAATCACCGTAATTAAGTGCTCTATGGTTATTTTTTATTTGATCCCATTACTAACTTATGTTAGTGAAATTAATGATTTTTGTTCCGCCATTATCAAATAGCTATTTTTTTAAGTAATTAAATATTGTATCTCTCATTAGAATTTTTGTCTCCGTCGCGGTTCACGTCACACTCAAATAAATTTTCAGATGCACTTTCTAGGATTTGTGAACAATGGCGGGGCTAGAGAGAAAGTTGCGGATTCAGCACGACTTAATATCTTTAGTTAAAATTGTGTATTTATGTTAAAATTGACTTTAAATGTATAAATAATTTATCTAAAATTTAGTAAATTGCCTTTTTAGAATTCAAAACCCAATAAACTTAAAATTCTAGCTGGAATGTAAAGTTGGATGCTTAGTTTACTTGTTTAGTCATGCATCAAACATTTCGATTGGTACATATAGGTAAGGAACCAACTTAATTAGGAAGAGGAACATTTGAGATAATTAATTAGCACGTGTAATGCTATTATTAAGATTTGACTAATGAGATGTTTTAAAAAAATTATAATAAAAATGGTTAGTTCCCGTACTATTTTTAGATACACGACAAGGAAAACCAAAAATTCGACAAATGAGTTGAATAAAGAGTTTGTTGAAATCAACATATCATGATAAATTTAGCATTGTATTCCTTTATTGATTTGATTGCTAACTATTCCTTGAGTTGATGGTAACCCAAGTTTAAAGTAATAAATACTTATATGCATAGGGTGTTTATATCGAGGGGTTAGTCTGAATTTTCAGTTAGAAGAATCAAAATATAAAAAAGTAAATACATGAAAATATTAAAATGATTCAATATAGTACTGACAGTGGCTTGGTTATGAAAACTCACAAATCCATAGCAAAAGACTTAAGTAAGCTTACAAATCAAACTTTCTGGAATGTCCGAGGCCTACTAATTGGTATTTATCTCCAAAATCATGGATTGTTTACACTTCAAGACAACAAAAAGGGAGGATTCTAGTGAAACAAAATCAATTATGTCAAGTCAAGAGAACTTTCATTTCTACATAAAATGGTGAACATACAAATTTACAACGGATCGTGTCTTTCAGATCGCATGTTGCCAATAAAGGGGTTTTAATTGACATCCTTTTGGACAAAAAGTGGCTTCGTGACTATTTATATCAAAAACTAAACAATTTAACCTAATCAAATAAATTAAAATGAAAGTACATATCGCTTAACCAGTTTGACTAGTTGGGCTGTACTAAAGTCTCTTTTTGTAGTTGGGCGATAGTTGTCTGAATGTGTAATTGGACCAGTCTATTGATGGAGGCCTATGCATAATCCCATGAGGATTTTCAGACCATTAACTAATGTCTAGTCTTTCAGGTCAAATAGTTCAATATTCCTGTAAAGCCCATTACTTCAAGCGAGTAAATAGCCCAACCAGACAGAAACCCCTATATTAGGCCCATATTGAAAACCCCTTTTGGTTTTCATTCTCAATCACATTTCTGGTTATGACTAAGGGCGGCAAAATTAACCCGAAGCCCCAAAATCAAATGACCCACCCAAGATTTTATGAGTTTGGGCAAGAGTGATTTTGATGATGAGTTGGTTTGGGTTAGTTTAAATTGACTCATCATAAATCAACAGTCCAAATGAACCCATGATGATGCTCAAACTTGACCCACAAAAATGCTAAATTTTAACGATTAAAGCTCCACTTTAGATTAAGATTTTTATTTATAAATAATTATTTAAAATATTCCTTTATTATTTCGGAACAATAAAAATACAACAACGCATCTCAACCACACTATACATCCACCCTACCCCTCCCCCCTACACCAACCCCCACGCAAGCACTAAACCACCTTCACATCTCTGCCCCAACCTTGCCTACTCTACCCCACCCCTACCAACTTGTACCCCTTCCCGTTCTACTCCATTCTAAAATTTCTATTTTATATATTTTTTACTTTTATAAATAATTTATAAAAATAATAATTTTTTCTTACCCCACCCACACCCCCTCAACCCCACCACGTTGCCTCTACCCTCATCCTCAAATTTCTATTTCATATTTTTTTCCTTTTATAAACAATGAATAAAATCTTTAAAATATTATTATTTTAAAAATAAAGATATGAAAAAAATTAAATATCATACAAAATAAAATAAAATAACATCATAAAATGTAAGTTTGAAATTTGTATAAGTAATGAGTCAAGTTGGATTATGACCCATCATTTAACCCATCTTGACCCGTCCATCTTAGCTCAGGTAAATTTTGGTCGGGTTGGACATTGGCCCATCTATCGATTCAGTCTATTTTGACTCGCCAACTTCAACTCAAACGACTCATCTGCCCCTAGTAATGACAAGTATTATACATCTAACTCCATATAATTAAGAACCAAAGATTAGTACCAAATTATGAAAAAACATGGACTCCCCTTCTAGACAAAAGAAAAATAAAGAAAAGAGTCAGTTAACTAATAATATGCATAAAAAGAATTTATATGGTTCTTCTTAGAGAAATTGATACCGTGTGTCCAATCGTCTCACTACATTTTTGTTAGTCAACATTTGTTACTTTTTCAATGAACAATTAAGTGGTGGGAAAAACAATTAAGTGAACTAGGAAATTGACGGAATTAAAAGTATTTATATAACCATGTCATACCAAATTCTTATATTAAGTAGTACTAATTACAACTTGATAAAAATAAAAACTTATCTATCATTACATCTTAAACTATATCTTGAGGCATATAGCTTAAAAAGTAATTATCATAAATAAAAATAACAATAACTAAAATCTCACAAAGTGTGATCTAGGGAGTGTAAGACGTAAGCAAACCTTAACGCAACTTTGGAGGTAGAGATTATTTTCGATAGAAAAATAATTATCATATATATATATATATATAAATAATTGAAGAAAAGAAATACGTAAGTGTATGATGAGTAGGGCTAAAATAGGAAGAGCGAATACTTAAGTCTCCTTATAGTTCACTAAAACCTCTAAAACCCTAAACCCATTTTCATCGAAGCCGCTCAGAGCTCAGAGCTCAGAGAGTATTGAAAGCAATGAGGCCTCCAAGAGGACGTGGTGGTGGTGGATTTAGAGGCGGCAGAGATGGCGGAGGCCGTGGTTTTCGTGGAGGCGGCGGCGGTCGTGGTGGTGGCCGCTTTGCTCCTCGTGATGAAGGTCCCCCTCCTGAAGTCGTAGGTAAGCATAGCCGCATTTAGCCCTTCCCATATATATATATATATATATATATATATATATGGCAGCCCGGTGCACTAAGCTCCCGCTATGCGCGGGGTCGGGAAGGGCCTATTGTACGCTATCATTACCTCACATATAATGAAAATCGGTTCCAAAGAAAATTTGTCTGTTATAGTGGAATACTGTTATAGAGATGTCTGACTGTATATATGTGTGTGTCTATAAGCTATGTGTGTAATGTATGGGTAAAGATGTGATTTTGATTGGTAATATTGAAATGTTGTTACAGATAATGATTGATATAGAGAGTCTGACTGTGTATATGTGTGTGTGTGTGTGTTTATAAGCTATATGTATGTATTGTATGGTTGAAGATGTGATTTTTTTATTGGTGATATTTGCAGAGGTGTCATCTTTTGTACACTCATGTGAAGGAGATGCAGTGACAAAGCTCACTAATGAAAAAATCCCTTACTTTAACGCACCTATTTACCTTCAGAATAAGACCCAGATTGGAAAAGTTGACGAAATATTTGGCCCTATTAATGAATCTGTAAGTAATTTCGTTTCCTGCTACTTTTTTCCTTACTGTTTATTTCTGCTAATTGTATATGTACCTTTATTTTTTTCCAATAGAGATGTTAGTTTTAGCATTTTGTTGTCGTGGTTTTTCGATTAAGATGCCGGATGATGGTTTTTCGTACTTTAGTCTGGGAAAAGTTTATATATTGGTGATAGTGGAAGAAATATTTGATTTAATGGTTGGTTAATAGAGAATCATCACATCATTGTTTAAAATTTGAATCTTTAATGAAGCTGTAATCTTTAAAAAGTTGTTCAGTTGTATAGAAGTGGAATGATGTCAAACGTTTTGGAACATTAAAAAATATGAAGTCATATAATTGACATTGAACAAGTAATTGCCTTTGAGAGAACAAAGCGGGCTTATGAAACAATAGCCCTTGTGTTCCGTTGCGGGCATATACTTATTTCGAGTCCTTTCTTCATCTCTGCAATTGTTTTCCATAAATTGCTTCCATAGAAAGGTCTCACATTTGCTTCTATTATTTTTCCTTATTAAAAAAATAATGCATCAAGAGGAAACATGGAAATGTCACTCTTGTGGAAAAAGAAATGAAATTTCTTACTCTAGAGCTCAATAGTGAGCCTTAACTAGTTTGCCGGCCTTATTAAGTACAATAGAATCATGTTCTCATAGTTTTGTGCTTCATTTTACCTCTAGAATCATAAGCTGAAACTTTTAGTCCTATTGGTGTGCCTTTTAGTAATTCCTTTTCTTGTATTACCTTCTTTCTTCCTTTGGATTCAAAATTGTTGCTTTTAAATGCTGAGAATGATGATATTTAGTTATGATTTTATGCAGCTTTTTTCGATTAAGATGATGGAGGGAATTATTGCAACTTCATATTCAGCTGGAGACAAGTTCTACATTGATCCAGCTAAGCTTTTGCCACTGGCCAGATTTCTTCCACAGCCCAAGTGTGTTTCTTTGCTTTACTTCTCGCTTCATTCCTCTGGATGATATTCTTGTATGCTACATGGCTTAAATGACAATGTTTTATGTTCAAGAATAACTTTTCTAAAAAGTGCGAGATAAAGATGTTAAGAGCTTTATTGTTAAATGTATGAAGTCTGCACTTGGGATCGAGAAATGAATTGATTTCCGGGGCATTGATTGATCGCTGCCTGTGCGTTTCCGTATTTTATTTACTTTTTTGATGTTTAGCAAATGCTAAACAGTTGTGTTCATTGTTGCAGGGGATCACAACAAGATTCTAGAGGTGGTGGACGAGGTGGAGGAAGAGGCAGTTTTCGTGGACGTGGAGGCGGTGGCGGTTTTCGTGGTGGACGTGGAGGCGGCGGCGGTTTTCGTGGGGGTAGAGGACCGCCTCGAGGCGGTCGTGGAGGTGGTTTTAGGGGTGGTAGAGGGAGATTTTAAGAAATATAATGTAACTTTGATTTCTCTATTTTAGTTTGTAATTCTGAATGCTTTGAGAACTCAATTGGGAGAATGTCATCATAGTTCCTTTTTGTTATTAATGGAATTACCCCTTCTTTATCTTCTTTTTCTATTTAATAGAGCAGTGTGTTTATTTTGTTCACTTATTAACGATCATGATTTAAATGCCATCAATACTCTAATTACCGGCATTGCCCATTTGTTCTTGGTTATCAAGGTTCCTTATTGAGTAAAGTTGGCCTTTGGTTTGTATCTACCAATCTAGTTGATCGAGAGATAGGTAAGTATAAAGAAAGGATCAAGGGTCTCTGATTTGATGTATATGTTATGATTCTTTTGTATGAAGGATGATGTATATGTAGGGGTGGCAATGGGGCGGGTTAGGACAGGACAAGCCTTGACCTGCTAAGATGTTAACCCGCTCTGCCCTGCCCCGTTTAGCATTTTTTAAAAAATTTGTCCTGCTCCGCCCCCGTTATGCCTTGCTCTATTTATGTTATTTTTCATTTTTCACTTTCAACTTGGTATTTATTTGGTTAACTTTCCACTTGTAAGGGTTACAACTCTCAAATCGTAACCCCAAATAAGGTATTTCTTACGCCGAGATGAAGGTAACACAGAGACCTAATAGGCTAATACTATTCCAAATTTACTCTTGAAATACTTAGTGTAACTAGTGCAAATTCACGCAAGAACAACCCTATAAAAACTGTCTCGACAGAATTTTTATGAAACAAGACACAATCTTAAAACAGTTATAACTTCTTATCCGTAAGTCGGATTAATCCTCATAAAGTATCAAACTATCAAGAACAGAGAAAACTAGAACTTTTATCAGCACAACTTTCAGATTCTTTACCGATTTGTACAATTTTTACGTTATACATTCTGTCCTTCCAGATTTCGATTGATCCGAGGCAGAAATTTTAAACAATGATAACTTTCAAACCGTAAGTCAGATTTATCCCCGTAAAGTCTCAAACTGTCTATAACGGAGTAATATAGAACTTTTATTCAGCACAAACCTTCAAATTCTTTACCGATTTGTACAGTTTTTACGTTATACATTTTGCCCTTTCAGATTTCGGTTGATACGAGGCAGAAACTTTAAACAGTGATAACTTTCAAATCGTAAGTCGGACTAATCCCCGTAAAGTTTCAATATGACCGTAACAGAAAACTGTACAACTCTATAAAATTTTATCCAATTATAACAAGTATAACCTAGCGTAACAGATTATAATTGCACAATCCAAACTAGTTAGAATTTTCTAAAAATTATAACCTATTACCTGCCCTGTTCTAAAAATGTGTTTTGACCTGTCCCGCCCTGCTCTGTCCCGTTTAAGCATTGCCCTGCCCTGCCCTAGGGCTGCACAAAACCCTCGGACCGGACCGGACCGAGGACCGAAATTCCAGAAAGGTCGGACCGAATTTTTTGGTCCGGTCCGATCCAATATACATTAAAAACCGGGAAAAAAAACCCGGATCGACGACCTAATTTTCAGAAACGTAGGATCGATACCGGACCGAAAAATTCGGTCCGGTTCGGTCAAGGAGTTTTTTTCGGTCCGGTCCATTTTTTGTGCAACCCTACCTGCCCCGTTTAACGTTGGACCTGCCCTACCCCGCCCTGCCCTGCCCCATTTGCCATCCGTATGTATATGTTATGATTCTTTTGTATGGAGGAGGATTGAGAGTATTGCATATAAGAAGAGTGACCCAAAAACGAAAAGTAAGAGTATGATGGGCAATGACTAATCAATAGTTGGAACTCACATCTCGTCTTGACAAATGACCAACCTGTTAAGATATCTTTCTCATGACACATTACGAACTAGAATAGGCTGATTGATCTAGACATCAATAGATTTCAATCTGAAGGAAGCTAGAAAGAAGTATAGCCAAGCCTTTCTTTATGATCATATGAATCTCTTTCGTGACTTTTTTTCTCATAAACATAGATTGCAGTCTAACCAATTTTCTAACTTTAGGGTCCAATAATTAGTCTTTTGATCCTCCTCGAGCCTCCTCTTGTCTTTCGAATTAAGTTTCTGCATTTTATTGTTGTTTGGTATTGGGAAATCATTTATATAGCTCCTATTGATATAAACGTTGGAGTAGCGGCAACTCTGTTTTAAAGAACTTAGTTGCAGAGAGTATTGGAAACAACCTCTCTACCTAAGGTATAAGTAAGGTCTGACTACACCAACCCTTCCCAGACCCCACTTGTGGGATTACACTGAATATGTTGTTGTTGTAGAGGGTTAATATGGCTGGTTTTGCTCTACATTTATAGAAGATGCTCCATAATACAAAACCCATATTGCATTTCTGATTTGGGTTTCTTGTTTCACATCTTATACTCGGGACAGTACACAACAAGTCACTGTTTATTGCGTCTTCTTTCGGAAACAACCTCTCTACCTCCAAGGTAGAAGGTAGAGGTAAGGTCTGCGTACACCTACCCTCCCCAAACCCCACTTGTGGGATTATACTGGGTATATTGTTGTTGTAGAGTGACACTACAAAAAATTGAAAACTAGGATTTTGCAGTACAATAAGTTGTCTATTTTAAATTCTAATCCTGAATGACCAAGTACTGATGAATCTTTCACTGTATTATCACTTATGACGAGTTCCCATGATCTCAAACCAACATAAAATGCACACAATAATATTCAGAGAGATAAAAAGATAAGATTAACTGACAACAACATACCCAGTGAAATAACGTGGTGTCTGGGGAGGGTAGAGTGTACGCAGACCTTACCTCTATCTGGTAAGTAGAACGACTGTTTTCGAGAGAAACAGAGACTCTCGGCTCAAGACAACTGACAAGTACACAAAAAACAAGTTTAACTGATAAATTTGGAGGAAATTAGATTTGCAAAGAGCATCTTTCAGTGCTTTGTATTATGAGTACTATTTAGAAGCCACTTTGTCCTGGGGCAGAACTTTCAGTTCACAAGATTTAGAAGAAGAAAAAAAATGAAAATTGAGGTACAACCTAGAACATCAAATGGATAAAGCTTCTGCCAAATTATGCTAAATGCAGGAAGTAATATGGAAAACTGAGTAAACTCCATGCTTTTCTTATTTTTCTTTGAAAAAAACCGAGCCACCACGCGTCTCATTCTCATGCTTCCCATCCCCGAAGAACGGTTGCTCTGGCTACACGGTTAACACCTAATGTGAAGGCACCCATTCGGAGATCGCAGTTGTGAGTCTTGCACATTTCCTTGACATCTTTAAAACCTCTTGTCATGTATGTCTTCAGCTCAGTGTTCACTTTATGCTCATCCCACATAAAGCCTTGGATGTTCTAGCATTACAAATCATCGAAAAAGTTGATAAGCGAACTGAATAGAAAAGAGGTCTTGGAAGTTTAATACGACCTTTTGGTGCATAACAGAGAAAACAGCAAAACAAGAACGAAGCTTTGTGGCAAGGTATTACTCCCTTTGTTTCAATTTGTTTGTCTAGTTTAACTGGGCAGGGTGTTTAAAAAAGTAAAGAAGACTTTTGAATCTCGTGGTCTTAAACTAAATTTATGTATAATGTACCAAAATACCTTTTAATCTTTGTGGTCTTAAACATGTAATATGTAATCTTGGAATTAAAGAGTTGTCAAATTAGAAAAGAGGGCATTCTTTTTTAAGCATATTAAAAAGAAAAGTAGCACAAACAAATTTAGAGAGTAAAAAACATGCGGAGTATTATACCTGGACCCACTCAAAATAACTGACGGTGACACCACCCGAGTTTGCATATATATCTGGTAGAATGATAACTCCCTTCTTTGACAAAATCTGCAGAGAATTAGAATTAATCAGAATGCTGCAGTTTTCTTGCGCGTCTCAAGTATGATCTGTAATTATTGCACTAGCTCATACGTCGTTTTTAACTTTTGCTTACTTCCTTCCCCATTCTAAATGGATTAACTACGAAAAAAACTTAAGTTAGCTACGGACTTCATCGCTAATCCATCGCTAAATTGCTCGTAGCTAAATTTGTTTTTTTGATAATTTGTGCTAATCCGTCGCTAAATAGGATTAGTGACAAATTTTGTTGTTTAGCTACAAAATTTATCCGTTGCTAGTTCCAGGTTTCTTAGTAGTGATTGTGAAAAAGAAAAAGGAAAGAATTATTGCACTGACCTCATCAGCTTCTGGATCAGTTGGATGGTTAGCTGCCTCAATTATATATTTGGCTTTAATTTCATTTGCATTATCCCTTCAAAGAGAAGTTCAAAGGTATCACAAATATGACACGAGAGGCTTCTTGGTAATTAGTAATTCTATGCAAAATCATGAACGTACTTGTTGATTACTCCACCGAGGGCAGCTGGGATAAGAACATCACAGTCTTCTACCAGTATTGAATTTGCATCAATGGAATGAGCATCATGGAAACCTTTAACTCCGCGATTTTCCTTCACGTGTTTGAATAGGCTTTCTATGTCGATTCCCTTCTCGTTCTTTATTGCACCTGTTATGTCGCTTACCGCAACAACTTTCCCACCTTGCTCATTGATGAGCTTTGCAGCCCAGGAACCGACATTCCCAAATCCCTGAGATGAAGAAAACCGTCATCAAATTCGCCTGCTCCTGACAACCAATGATAACTAACAACGGAACTTTCTGAACCAACCAATCTGACAGCCTAGGACTAGCCGTTCTTTAAAAAAAGGAGAATAACACCTTTGGTCCCTCAGTAACAAGAAAATTATGATTTTGGTCCCTATGATATATGACTTAACACATTTAACCTTCAATTAATTAGAAGTATAATACCCTCATTATGGAGCAACAATACGAGTAATTAACTGGTAGAACGATTAATAGTTCTGAGAATTTGTGAATATTCATTAGCAAAGAGATCAAAATTTCAAGTAATTGAAGGTTAAATGTACTTCGCCAAATATGACAAGGACTAAATTAGAATTTACCTATAACTGAGGGACCAAAAATGCCATTAGTCCAAAGAACACAAACACACACAAAAATGTGTGCTTTCATGACGGACTACGAAGAAAAATGAACATTTTGACTGTGTTAACCTGTATAACAAAACGCTGCCCGGCAATACTCTTGCCGTGCTCATTAAGCAGGGCTTCTGCAGCAAAGAGAGCACCCCTTCCAGTAGCTGCATCTCTGCCTAGCGATCCACCAAGATCCTGTCATAAATCATTATACTCCTCTCTTAAGCTCAATTAACGGATAATTCTCGAAAAACAGATAATAAAGTCATTTCCACTACAAAGCTTGCACATATCTAAACTAGGACCAAAAGATGTAAAGAACACAAAAGTTAGCAGTCGGGTTCACCAAGTGAACATTCAACACCAATTGGATTATGTAAATCCGTTCTTTGAATGCAAAGGGAGAAGAAACAAAAGAAATATTTTTGTCCATTGCGAAGCGAAGACATTTACTTGGAGAAATAGAAGGAACGTGTATCACACGTGTAAAATCTGAGAAAGTCCTACATGAATATTCTACCATAACAGGCATTCAAGAATCGGTATATATACCATTTAACGAATCTGAAAGAAATTGTATTGTAAAATGAATTAAAGGAAACATATGAATTGGAAACTCGAACTCTATTTCAAGGCATACTTACAATGGGTTTTCCAGTTACCACTGCAGGCGAATAACCATGAAATTTAGAGTACTCGTCCAGAATCCACGCCATTGTCTGCATAAATAAATTTTAGCATTTCAGTTAGATAAATTTCAGTAAGACGGCCAAGCACTAGATGGAAATGCACTGAAATGCAGCCCACACAATAATTTCACGTACCTGTGGATTTGTTCCCATATCTGGTGCAGGAACATCTGTGTGAATTCCAATTAGATCATGTATTTTTTGAGTAAATACTCGAGTAAGCCGTTCTAACTCAGAGATACTCAAGTCACTAGGACTACATCCTATGCCCCCTTTAGCCCCACCATACGGTATATTGGCGACGGCCGTCTTCCACGTCATTAGCTGTGCTAAGGCATTCACCTCATCGGGATCAACCTACATTAGACACCAATAATTAACAATTTAAAAATATGCTAAATAACACTCGGATCCTCCAAAAAGGAGTAATTTTGGAGGATCTGACACACGTGGTGGCATTTCTGAAGGATCCGAGGGAAATAGTCTATATATGGATAACATCATAAACACAATATTGAATAGAAAACTATTCAGTCTGCAAAATATTTATCTAAAACACTAGTTGTGTTATGATTCGCATTAATGAGTAATAATCTATCTATCATGGAGAAGAAAAACAACCTCGGGATGGTATCTGATTCCGCCTTTCATAGGCCCTCGGGCATTGTCGTGCTGTACCCTGAATCCGACAAAAGATGCCAACGTGCCATCATCCTTCGGTATAGTACACTCCACCTATAATAAGTTTGCACAAATCAGTCCATTTTCTTTAATTACAACTGACAAAATACACAAAATCAGTATGGTAATCACAATAATATGACCACCTCAAAAAAACATAAACCTGATTCTAAGTCAAACTCCGTATGCTAAATACAAAGTCCAAAACCAGACTCCTCAAAAATGTCAATTGGTGCGTGTCGGATCCTCCAAAAATAGTGCATTTTTGGAGGACCCGACAAGAATGCGACAACATTTTTAAAGAATCTGACCAACATAGAAAACCAGAACAAAAGTCTGTTTAGTTCCCAAATTGGACAAAAATCCTTCAAGTTTGTATTTTTGGAGGATCCGACAAGAACGCGACGAACATTTTTGAAGAATCCGAACAACATAGAGAACCAGAACAAAAGTCTGTTTGGTTCCCAAATTGGACAACAATCCTACAAGTTTGCATCAAAGTTTGAAACCCCTTGTCATCAAAACATAAGTAGGAAAAACACAATCTTTAAACTATTTTCAAGATCCTCTCATCCAAATCAGAGGGGGAGCAGAAAAAGTGCTCATCTTATATTTCAAGAACCCCTTTATTTTTGCACCAAAAAAGATCAATTTTTTATGATGAATTCAACAAAAGAAAATAAACTTACCTTAATTTCTCTGAAGGGGATTAGCAGACTTTGTTCAAGCTTTGAGTCTAAACCAAGAAGCCTAGTTGCCAGCTTAAAATTTCTATTTGTTGCTGCTAAAGCATTCATGATGTCTTTTCTCAAAAGGGTACCTAAAAAAAACTTAAACCAAGAAAAATTCAATATCCAAATATAGAAAATCAATCAAAAATCAGATTTTTAATAAGAAAAAAGTTGAATTTCTCAAAAAGGGTACCTAAAATCAATATCCAAATAAGAAAATTAAGGGGGGAAATTATCAAAATCAATCAAAGATCAGATTTTTAACAAGAAAAATTGTGAATCAAATATTTATACATAGGGTTGACCTAGATCTTAGCAGACATAAATATAATTTAATTTGCCATGTGGAAAAATGGCAAACACTGACAACTAATTAATTATCAAACAATTGTGTCATCAGCACGTCTTAATCCTTATCCAATTATACTGAGCTGGAACGTATATTTTTCTCCTAATTAAGGGTAGACGAGTGCATAAAACATTCCGCATTACCAACTTTCGGAGAAGGGCTAAGCCTAATCTAATTACAATACAAGCTTTCCCGGCTCTGTGACCTATAGGTCATAGAGAGACAATTTTACCATTATTATACTACTTCATGTTTTTCTCTTAATTCTTACCTAAAGAAACACAAAAAGTCAAGAAATAGATGCTGCAGCAAATTGATCCAGCAAAAATATTAAGCATGGAAAATTTATTTTTAATTATATTTCAATGTGTAGGCCACTATATATATATAGTTGTCATTATAATTTGGTAGGTGTACATGTATATAATACTCAATTGTCAGCTTGATTATCTAGCCACCGTCAAGTACGAATTAAAAAATAGAATATGAACATTGACTAATGACTCCTCTTCCACTTGCATTTTCGAGTCTTTTTCCGTTTTATGCAATGATTTGTCTTTCTTTATTATATGAAGCGATCAGTATAATTTAACATATTTTATTAATGAAATCTTATTAAATAGAGTAGGTTATAATTATCTTTCAAGTGAACTTATTGAATAAATATCATTTGTATTGTCACTGTATAAAACTTAAACGCGTCACTTAAAGATTTAATTATATACTCTTTGTAATTTAAATTATATAAAATGACAGATGTAGTTGTAATAGAATCATATGTTCAATTTTACTTTTTATATCCTATAGTTATATAGGCTATAACTGATTATTATTCTGTTGATAAAGTTTTTGTTATTCAGTCTTTTAATAACAAAAAAAAAGAATTTTTAACCTGTGCTCAATGATCTCTTTTCTATTCTACTGTGCTAAGTGGTTTTCCTTTCTTGATGGATGACCTTTATGGAAACAGATGATGACTATTCCTATTTTCTGGTCAATTCATGTCTGCCTACCTGAAAAAGAGGAGAAAGAAAGACTAGGGGTGAGCACGGGTACAGGGTACTCAGATATTCGATCGGAACCGACACTAACGGATAAGTTCCGGGTAGATATATTAGAATAACGGGTAGATTCCGGGTAGTAAAATTAGGAACCGATAAAATAGGGTCCGGTTCCGGTTCCAAAATATATAAATCGGGTACCCGGAACCGGAACCGATACCCGGACCCTATTAATCCCCCCCTTTAAATTATTTATTTAGTCCACTTAATTTTATACCCAAACAATCAAACACACCAGTCCATTTAATTTATCAACCCAGTCCACTTTAATTTAACAAAGCCCATTGGCCCAGTATTAGTTGTGCACCCTATACATTTCAGAAGCCAGAGACACCATAAGGAGGCTATGAAAGTATGACAAAAAGTCTGGATAATATTGTCAATCAGTTTGTTACTTGGACAAAAAAATTGTTTCAATATTGAAACTTTATTATGGTTTGAATATAGGATAGCCAAACGATACGTAGATCGTTTTAGTTTAGATCGCCAAATGATTTTCAAAACCTTTGTTCACATCTGGAAACTGGAATAATGGACTGTTTTGGTTTAAAAATGAAACTGTTTGGGACGTTTTAACTGGAAATGGAAACAATTTTTTTGTCCAAGTAACAAACTGATTTTTGGGCTTTAAAAATTGTCAATTGCAACTTTTTATTGACAGCTTACTATTACTTTTGAATGTGTTTTCCGTTACAGGGTACCCGGGAACCTACCCGGAACCGCAGGGTCCGGGTAGGTTCCGGGTAAGGATTGATACGGGTAGGTTCCGGGTAGTAAATTTAGGAACCGGTCTTTTACAGGGTAGGTTCCGGGTAGTTCAAAAATAGTAGGGTACCCGGACCCGCTCACCCCTAAGAAAGACTAATCGGGCATCCTCACGGTCGTCTCAAACATTTTGAGAGCCCGGTTTTAATTCATAAAAGTTGTCCCTTAATATAAATGAATATACGATTTCAATAATCTGAATTTGGGACTCCAAATGCGCGCGCCACTGAAACTGAATCAATTTACTTTGATTGGGCTAAAACATGCGAATTATGGATCTTTACAGTAAATTTTGGCTAATACTACTTAATAAAAATGAAAAAAGGGGCTCCTAAATTTTTTTACACAAAATTAAACTCATTCAAATTTACCTTTCTAGGTTAAGCCCTCCACCAATTGAGCTTACACAATTTTGGGTGCTATTGGAAGCTAATCTGACCCAAAATAAGAGAGAAGCCATTTCAAACTTTTGGAGTAACTATTATTAGGGGGCAATGGAGAGACCATATCTTTAATTTGTAATTGTAACTTTAATTAGTAAAGGGTAAAGCTACAAAAAGTGTTTAATTAGTAGATAAAAAAGGGCTATATGCCTTTTAAGAATTAATATAAGGGTCTTTTAAGAATTATATGTGAATTCAACTTATATACGCTAATTGTATAAATAACTTTTATACTATTTATATATTTTAACCTCTATAGTATGTAATCTGTATTATTTTTCAGGCTACTAATCTCACTAATTATGGACTATAATAATATTTTAGGTGATCTAATAATATAAAAAGACGATTGTTAATATATAAAAGTTATTTGTTAGTGTATAAAACTTAAAATGAATATCATGAGCATGGACTCATTTTTTCCCTACATGGGATAGGCAAAAGCATGTTCTCGTGAGTTTTCTATGGAGAACTTTTAGGGTCTGTTTGGTACAACTTATTAAAAAGAGCTTATAAGAGTAGAATTTTTTTAAGTAGAGTTTTTATGAAAAAATTGTTAGGTGTTTGGTTGTCAATAAAAATAATTTTTTTTTATAAAAACAAAAAAGTAGAAAGACAAAATAAGCTCTACTCAAGAAGCCCAAATTTTGAGCTTCTTTCAAAAGTGCTTTTGGAATCCAAAAACACTTATCCATTTGTCAACCAAACACTCCATTTAAAGGTCAAAAATGTTTTTGATTTTTCAAAAGCACTTCTGACCTTTAAAAAAGTCCAACCAAACAGACACTTAGTCATGACTCTCACCACTAAAATATATATATATATATAATATATATATATATATTAAAATATATTAATATATATATACTAAACACAAAGGAATTAAGCATCATATACAATTATATACATTATTGGAAAGTAGAATAAACATGTTTATGAACTGAATTTCAAGAATGCAAACAAGAAATAACCAATTTGAAGAAAATTTAAGACACCTTGGTGTACCTCAAGACAGAAGAAGTGAAACCAACAGAATATAATGCACTCAAGTCCTAAATTTAATTCTACCAATTTATATCCATGAAAAAAGAATAAACATAGAATCAGATTCAATAGCATCCCTCTTCATTAATCAAAGCTTTGGGATCTATGCTCGTATAATGCAAAGTGTACAAGTGTGTGTTTGGTTGAGCTTATATTAAGATGCTTTTTAAAAAAAAAAAAAATTATTAAAATATTGAGAGGTGTTTGGTTAAAATTAGACTAGAGCTTATGACCTAAAAATAAGTCATTTCAAAAGCTCTACTCCTATAAGCTATTTTTAATAAGATGTATCAAAACGGAGCCTAAGTAGGTCCAAGGTAATTAATTAATATCATCTTAAACTACACTGACAATTGAAAAATATAAATCGTTGTTTGAGTCCAGAACCTCTTATTTTGGTGAAAGGATAATTGTAGGGCTTATATTTCTCCCAAACTAGACAGGAGCTATATACAATATTAGCTACCAAACCCAATCTTGCCTTCCCTATTATATTAGGAAACTTATTAATTAAATATATATAAATATTTAATTGTGAATTCAGTAACTAAAATGAGTTAAAGGATCGATGACAAATTCAGAACTGATAAACTTTAACTACTAACTCAGACATACCTATTAGTGTATGTTCCACAATACATGATTGTCTAGAAATAAAGTGTTTTATTAAGGGATTGTGATAGTTTATTAATATACCCTACAATCATTAAAAGCAAATCAATCATTACATATTTATCTCATAAAAAATACTTTCAAAGTACTATGGAGCTTAGGGGTAAAATGGAGAAAATAAGATTAAAACTATATTGAAATTGCAAACAATCAACTATTGTGAAAAAGTAAAAATTTTCTAGACAATCATGTATTTTGTAACGGAGGGTGTATAACTTAAAAACCAAGTGAATATGAATGAATATGTGCTCGTGTTATATATGACGTATTGATACTTCTTTACCTAAAACCAATAACATCAGCATCATGAGTACTAAATTAAAGTTATAGGAGAATCTAGGGTTTCATCATCATATTCCATTAACTCCAAAAAACTGTTTCATATCTATATCAAACGTGGAACCAAATATCCTTTTGTCCTTACGAATAACACTACTACTTCGTGAATCCGATGCTATGCCCATGTTGCATACTTTTTTCATAATAATAGCTAATTTGTTCATATAGAATTCTCCTTCATGTTTTAGTAATTGAGATGATTTCCACTTTAAATTAAGGGATGATGTATGTTATCTAGTTTGCTTTTTTATAACTATTTGGTATGAAATTTATTGACCCAATTAATTCGAATTTATGCCACGTGAAGAAAATTAAAGGGGAAGTAGGATTGTCCACTATAGGACGAAATGAGTTCATCTGAATCCTCATTCGCCGAAAATTTATTGTATATATAATATGATAAACCCTATTACGGAAAATCCTACCTCCAACATCTATCTACGCAAGCTATATATTTTATTATCATATTTTAAGTATGCTAGTGTAAAATACTAGCATTGTATTCATTCACAACATATTCAGTGAAATCTCACAATGTAAAATCTGGAAAGAGTGTAGTGTACGCAGAACTTACCTACCTTCATTCACAAAGTACTATTGTATTCATTATGCTTATAATATATATAATTCAATATAACTATGCAAATTTATATAAAACAATTCAAAGAAAAAGAGTCACTCAATGAATGTGTATCACATTCTGATATGATTCCTTATACAGGCATGCTAGCGGAATACTAAACAATAGACTGATTAATAAAAGCTAGTAGGATAGAAATTCCAAAGTAAATTGAAGAACAACAAATTCAAACTCAACGTTTATAATAACAATTGATATATAAAATTAATCATCCCGTAAGAACTACGAGCAGAATAATAAAAAATATTAAGATTAAACAAGAAAAGTTACCGTAAAAAACTCGAGCTTGAAAGTAAAAGTTCTTGTTTTCCAACAGCACAAAAGTGTTTGTAATCAGTACACAAATTGACTTTAAAAAATGAGACTACCAATAATTTATAGCTATTAAATGAAGTTGGAAAAATTAACCTAATAATTCTAATCAAGAAAAGAAATAAATAAACCAAGAGACGGAAAATAATAAAAAAGGAATAAGGGAAGCCCCTATTCGACAAGGAAATACATAAAATTTATCAGAAAAGGAAACGAAATCTTCCTTCTTGGAAATAAATAATACTCCCGCCAGACTCAGGTTCATTATACTTATCGTTCTTATTAAAAATAAATGATCCAATATAGTTGTTATTTTAGAAAACCAAGATATAATTAACTACATAGTTTCCATCTTTACCTTTACTTAATAAATGTGGAGAGAAGTTAATATGATAAAAAAGAGAGCAGTATTAAATTGAGATCAAACAATAAATAAAGATAATTTAGTCAAATTACTCTTTAATTAATATTTTCTCAAAAAATGTGGGGAAAACATGACAAATAAAATGGATCCGAGGGAGTAAACCAATAGTCTGAATATGGTTCATATTACACCAATAATGAAGAAATGTCCGTTGAACTGAATATGGTTCATATTGGAGAATGATTTTCTATTTCTAGTTAAAGGTCAAAAAGTTGAGACCAATCAAAAGATTAAAATTGGAACACCCCTCACTTTCACTGTTTCATGTGATAGAAAGCAAAATTAACAAATATCACCCACACCCACCAATAAGAAGAAAATGGGAATAATTTCAGGGATGGTCACTCAACTTAAATTTTATTGAACCAAATTTAAACTTTTTTTATTACCAAAAAATTGTAATAAGCTCCCACTATGTGCATGATCCGGGGAAAGGTCGAACCACAAGAGTATATTGTACGCAACCTTACCTTGTATTTATGCAAGAAACTGTTTTCACAATTTGAAATCATAACCTCTTGATCGCATGACATCAACTTTACCAGTTAATCCAAGACTACTTTTCTGGGCCAATTAGGAGAATAAAATAGTTCCAATGGGGAGGGAATCTTGAGATGGAAATCCTCCTAAGAATCTATTAGATTCCACAAAACAGCACATTAGCCAATGAAAAATCCTTTTTCCTTTGGACTTGGAGGCTGATTTTGTGCTACTCTAATGTTTCTTACATTTGATAGTAGTACCCCCACTTCCAAAGCAGAGTTTATTTACATTTTGTGCTAATGTAATATTAATATTTATGTATTACAAATTTTCGGTTAGACCTTCCTCATTTATCCGAACTTGAGATAGGTAGTATGAGCAAGTTCACACAAACTGAGTTATTAAATGATGAAGTAGAGAGTCATATTGTCGAATCCAACTTGTTTGGCAATGAAGTGTTATTATTATTGTAATACTAGTATTTCTTCAACATCCAAGAGAGAAGCTTCTCAAATGGTTTCTGTGTAGCATTTGGATAGAGAAATTCAAAAGAGGAACTATGATCAGAATTCAGAAATGTAACACAAGAAGATAATGTTACTATGTTACAGTCATTGCTTTTGTAATCAACTGTGTAATTAATTGACACTATGCATACATTCTTTTCTCCTTCTCAACTTCTGAGCTATCCTGCTCCCACTCCAGGACTATGTTGCTCGGACTCTTCAAAAGTGTCGATGAGTGTGTGTCGAATCCTCCAAAAGTAATGCATTTTTAGAGGATTCGATATGAGTGTGACAACATTTTTAATAGTCTGAGCAACATATAACCCCAGGATACATTTAAAAGTTTTATCTTCATGTACAATGAGGACCATGTTAAGGTTTTTACTTTTTACATGATAATTTGGAGGACTAATAAAATGGAAAAGGCAACTCGCGGAACAGCAACAGTAACTTTCACTTACCAATCGGAAAAAAAACATTAACTTTCAGTTCTGCTGGTTAAAGATGACCACGAACAGGTTGTAGATATTTAAACTTTTGATTATGCATTTACATTCAAGAACTAACTGCTTCTGTCTCATAATTGACTACACTATAAGAAAGGTGGAGCATATTCACAGACTTCAAGAGTGGCATATTAAGGAAGTGGTCATGTTGCAGTAGCTTTAACTAAGATCAACTTGTAACTTGATTGACATGTACAATAGAGTAAGAATGGCACCTTGTGGAACCGGAGCATATCGAGCAACATTGGACCCAACCCACATGGCTACGACCACGAGTACAACTAGGCTACTGCTGGTTTTGCCGCAGAGCCAACTTGAAAACGAAAGGCACAGCGTAAGTAAAATACCGCCTCTGCCTCCCAAAATCCACGCGAGCAGATAACCAATCTTGTATCCAGCGTCCAACTTACGATCAAGCAAGGCCATGAGACTACTAAATGTCAAAGACAGACGAATACCTACAGTGTACATTAGGAATAAAGAGAGAAATGCTGATTTGAGTACTTCCGCGAATGGACCTCTTTCTTCATCTGGAGTTCCTTCCGAGGACTCGTCGTCTTCATCATAATAAGAGGAGAAGTTCTCGCTTGTATGATACCTTTCCCAATCTCTCTCTCTGTGCATTTTTCGTCTGAGATCAGCCCACCTATAGGTTCTTATGCCATTGTAATATTCAAAGTTGTATTCCCAATCTTCCTCCAAAGGCCTGTCAGTATAATCCTGATGTCGAAGAGAATGATCATACTGATTTCTTGATGATTCATTAGATAATACCTGCCAAAACAGACTTCTCGGTGATGTTAAAAAAAAAATTGAAAAATGAACTAAAATTTATTAATAGCATTGAGAAAATACTGGCATAGTTTCATCAGAGGTCCAAACGCTCAAAAAGCGAACCTATCAAAAATCGAAGATCCAGAAGACCAATCAAATGAAAAAGAACAAAAAGAAGAGAGAAGAAAACTACTCCTACCAAAAAGGCCATCCTATACAGCAAAAACAATTCAAAAGACTACAAGACCTCGAATTTTCTTGAATTTTAATTTCCTTCCCCCAGTAATATAAACTCTCAGCATCTGCTCTGACCATTCATGTAGGACTTTCTTAATTCTCCTCATTCTTCCTTTTCCTAAATAACATAGCCTTTTTGTTCAGACTCATACATACAAATGACCGTTAAATCTTACACTAGGTTGCATCTTGAGTCCTTGACAAACACATTCGTCAACTACTCGGTGCATTTGTGTGTACTCCATTTTAGGAAAAGAAATTAACAGAATAATGGACCTTTGAAGGCCAACTTAAATTCCAGATCCAGAACCAAGAAACAAGTTTTCCTCCATGTCCAGCAATGAAATGCAATACGACAGAGAAATTCAATAGAATAATTGATCTGTGATAGCTCACTATTGTGTGATAAACTGGTGACTGAAAGCCATTATTTGGTCTGCAGTTTAATAGATGATAATTTATCTTAATTTCTTAGGATGTTTTGGTCTACCTAGCATCAGGAAAACGTCAGAAGCTGTTGGAAACACTACATTAACAAAATTTAGTAGAGCAGTCTCAAAAGTTGATCATATCAGCATAGAAAATAAAAGTTATACAACCAGGGGCTGGAAAGAGTCAAATTTTAACCACAGAAGTATGTGCAATCAATTACTATGTTTCTGAGAGAGAGAGAGAGAGAGAGAGAGGACCCCACCTTTGAAGACATATTTTAGAAGAAGAAAGCATGAAAGGGGAAATAAAGATTCTGCAACTGCATATGAGGTGGAACCAATCAGCCAAAAGAAACTGCCTCCTTAATTCTCTCCGGCAGTTACCAATATTCCAACTACTATCAGATTAGGCTTTACAGTTTTCTAGTTGTTTATTGTAGATAAGAGAGAGAGAGAGACGACCCCACCTTTGAAGACATATTTTAGAAGAAGAAAGCATGAAAGGGGAAATAAATATTCTGCAACTGCACATGAGGTGGAACCAATCAGCCAAAAGAAACTGCCTCCTTAATTCTTCCGGCAATTACCAATATTCCAACTACTATTAGAATAGGCTTTACAGTTTTCTAGTTGTTTATTGTAGATAATATGTATCCTATTAATATCTAGTTCAGATGACTTTTTAAGATTATTTGAATGTATGTTTAAATATCAGATTCTGGGAGTTTTGTCCACTCCATACAGACAACTTTCTTGGTTGTAAATTGTGTTTAAGATCCTTGCACAATCTATTAGCATCTAACATTTTGGTAGATCGATCCAACATGGTCAATATCACATTTTCTAATTCTCAAGAAGACGCTCCCAATGTGGAATCCCTTACCCAACAATTATCTTCCATAGCATCGAAACTAAATACAATTGATTAGCTGGCAGCAGTTGTTGCTACATTGAAAGCGCAGACTGGTCGCACCCAACAAGAAGAAACCAGTCACCGAACACGTACTGGTGGAAAAAAACGCAAACGCTTGGCAAGAAGAGGAAGAAGACATAGATAGTCCAGGATGGACAAAATATCCTTCCCGGAGGCCACACACAAAGATGGAATTCCCCATATTTGAAGGAGGGGATCCTAGAGGTTGGACTTTGAAAGCAGAAAAATACTTCTGCTACTATCAAACTCCAGATGAACACAAAGTGGACATCGTCGCTATGTATCTCGAAGGTGATGCTCTCGATCTCTTCTCTTGGATTAATCGTGAGCGAACTTTATTCTATTGGGAAAAGCTTGAAAAAAGCATTGCAAGAAAACTATGGTCCTACGGAGTTTCAAAATCCGTTCTATACGGGGAGTACCGTCACAAATTTGCAAAACGTTCATCTAGAGTCACAAAATAGTCAGATCATTGTCTGTTAGGGGTGTTCATGAATGGGCTAAAAGAGGAACTTAAATCTGATGTTAGGATTTACAAGCCCAGAACAATTTACAGGGCTATGAGTTTGGCACTTGAATTTAAAAATAAATTAAGACCAATGCGCAGCAATAGAGGGCCCAGTTGGACAGCAACTGTTAGCGGAAACGTAAAAGTAAGAACACGAGATTTAATGTGGTTCGGATCAAAATGATCCAACGTCCACCCGAGAACAGTTGCCTTTATATTATTAACAAAGGAAGGGGAGATTTCTCAATTACACCTAAGAGAATTGCTCTCTCAACTCTCTACTCACTACAATGTATTGTATGATTTTTGAAATGATTTCTACAAGAGAAGGAGTGCATCTATTTATAGGGGTAAAACCTCCTCTTTATGTCATTGGTGACATCAAACTGCCTCCTCTTGACAAAGGAAGCAAACATCAATTTTGTTTCTACCTCCTCTTGATGTCATCGGTGACATTAAAGGAGGAAAACATCCTAGCAGCCACACCACTTTTCCTCGTCTTTTTCTATCTTTTCACACCAACTCTTCTAATTAGCATGACATTGTTGACTAAACCCCGAAACCAACCTTTTCAATCTCCACCTTGGTTTGCGTTTTGAGCGTGTGTGTGAACAACTCTGACCAAAACTTCTAAGCTTACTCGGCAACTCCGTTGTAAGAAACAAGAAAAATCAAACCATTGTTGAACATACCACCTCCACCTAACAACCGTTCTCTTTGGAGTTGCATCAATTGATGCGTACTCCCGCCAAGTCCTTGCTGTGTGCAAACTTAGCGAGCGAGACTATCTTGGTCAACATATCTGCAGCGTTATCGTCTGTGACGACCTTCACGACCTTGATAGTTCCCTCTTCAACGACATCTCGAATAAAATGAAAACTGACATCAATGTGTTTGGTGCGCTCATGAAACCTCTGATTTTTAATCAAATGAATAGCACTCTGACTATCACATCTAAGGGTTGATTCCTGCTGAACCAAACTCAATTCTGCCACTTAACTTTTCAACCAGATAGCTTCTTTCACCTAGCTTCTTTCACCGCCTCCGTTGTTGCCATGTATTCTGC
This sequence comes from Przewalskia tangutica, assembly GCA_029844215.1. Lineage (NCBI taxonomy): Eukaryota > Viridiplantae > Streptophyta > Magnoliopsida > Solanales > Solanaceae > Przewalskia > Przewalskia tangutica. The sequence continues at coordinate 97,342,069 of CM056738.1, read as the reverse complement.
TTCTATGTAGACAAAGCGACAATCGACTGCAGGGATGATTTCCAACTAACAGTGATGTATCCAGTTGTGGACCTTCTTCTGTCAAGATCCCCTGCATAGCTAGAATCCAAATAACCGAGAACAGAAATACCTCCAACACTTTTTCGAAAGGTTAGACCAACATCAGAAGCTCTTTTGAGATATCACAATATCCACTTGACAGTTTCCCAACGCCTCTTTCCTGGGGTGGACATGTATCTGCTTACCCTACTTACAGATTGAGCAATATCTGGATGTGTACACATCATAGCATACATAATGCTACCAACTGTGATGGCATAAGGAACCTTTGACATATGCTCCACCTCATCCTCAGACTGAGGCATTTGTAACTCCGAAAGTTTAAAAGGAGGAGCTAACGGTGTACTTACAGGCTTGCACGTATGCATATTGAATCTCTCAAGAACCCTTTAATGTACCTCTTCTGAGAAATATGTACACCACCGTCTTCTCTTAAAATCTCCATACCAAGGATTTTCTTTGCAGCTCCCGAATCCTTCATGTCAAATTCCTTACTCAACAGTCTCATCAAAGCATTTATCTCTATAATGTTGTTAGCAACCATAAGTGTATCATACAACTAAATAAATCATTGAGTTACCTTGACATTTTCTTATGATACATAGTTATCAAATGCACTCCTTGAGAATTCATGTGTAGTCATGAATGCATCAAACCTCTTGTACCACTGTCTAGGGAATTGCTTCAAACCATACAAAGACTTCTTCAGTTGGCATACATGATTTTTTCTCTCAGCTAATGTGCATAGGAAGAAGTAGCATTGTTATGGGTATTTTTAATATAGCAATGGGTTTTGTACCGTGGGCCTGTTGGTTGGTGAAAAGGTTGGTTTCGGGTTTAGTCAACAATGTCATGCTAATTAGAAGAGTTTGTGTGAAAAGAAAGAAAAAGACTAAGGAAAAGTGGTGTGGCTGCTGGATGATTTTCTCCTTTGATGTCACCCATGACATCAAGAGGAGGTAGAAGCAAAATTGATGCTTGCTTCCTTTGATGTCACCAATGATATCAAAATGAGGTATTTTGATGTCATCAATGACATAAAGAGGAGGTTTTACCCCTATAAATAGATGCACTACTCTTGTAGAAATTATTCCAAAAATCATACGATACATTGTCGTGAGTAGAGAGTTGAGAGAGCAATTCTCTTAAGTGTAATTGAGAAATCTTCTCTTCCTTTGTTAATAATATAAAGGCAGTTGTTCTCTAGTAGACGTAGGATCATTTTAATCCGAACCACGTTAAATCTTGTGTTCTTTCTTTTACGTTTCCGCTAACAATTGGTATCATAGCGTTACGATTCTTTGAAAATCTAAGGAGGAAGAACAAGCAAAAATGAGTTTCATGAAGTTTGAAATCGATAGATTTAATGGACGCAACAACTTCAATATATGAAAGATCTAGATGATGGCGCTACTGCGGAGGGAAAGTTCAATCCATGCTATTGACGGAAAGTATCCCGATGGTACATTGACTTTCGACAAGGAGAATATTGAAGGGAATGCATTTAATGTAATTCAATTGTCCCTTGCACCTAACGTGCTTTGTGAAGTGAGTACAAGTACCGAAGAGACGGTCAAGTATTTATGGGACAAGCTACAAGGGCTTTACCAAATCGATTAGTGACAACAAGGATGTTGTTACAACGGCGTCTTCACACATTTAAGATAGGGTCAGGTACTTCGTTACAAGATCATTTAGACGCGTTCAATAAACTTGTCATGAACTTACAGATTGCAGAAATTAAAAAGGATGGGGAAACGCTTGCATGTGCTCAACTATTTTCATTGACTTCAGGATATCGTGATATCGAGAACTTAATGATGTATAGCAATGAGCCTATCAATCTTGAGCAAGTGCGTCAGACACTTAATTCTAGTGATGTACGGAGGCATTTTGAAGGAGACAGAGATGATCAGACAAGTGGGCTCTTTGTAAGAGATCGGACTAGCCAACAGGGAAGGAGCAAATCAAAGCACAGATCAAAGTCTCGTGTGAACAAAAAGAATGCAGATTGTTGGGGTTGCGGCAAGAAAGGGCACTTTGAACGAGATTGCCTAACGTCAAAGTCCAAGGAAAAGGCGAGTGCATCCACAGTTGAACATGTACATGATTCTGATAATGATTATGTACTTGCAACATTAGGCAATAATGGAAGTTACGAAAACAAATGGATGTTAGATTCAGCTTGTCTGCATATGACGTTTTGAAGAGACTTGTTTAGCAGCTATGAGAAAAGTGGAGGAACTGTAGTAATGGACAATAATGCAACTTGTGAATAGTTGGCATTGACTCAGTTCGGGTTTGCTGCCATGATGGAGCCATGAGGACTATTACACAAGTCTGTCATGTTCCTGATCTGAAGAAGAATTTGATCTCCCTGTACTCTGGATGAACAAGGCTACTAGTATATGAGCGAAGGAGAAACTATGAAGGTGACTAAAGGTTTTTTAGTCATGCTGAAAGGCAAGCTGGAGGATGGCCTTTACACATTGGCAGGAAGCACCATTGTTGGCTTTGCAAATGCATCTGCATTTGCAGTTATCTAATGATGACAAGGCAAGATTATGGCATATGAAATTAGGTCATATGAGTGCATGTAGACCGGAGATGTTGAGCAACCGTAACCTTTTGAAAGGTGAGAAGATCAACACACTTGAATTTTGTGAGAACTACGTTCTAGGGAGTAGAAGAGGTCAACTTCAGCATTGGCAAACAGAAGACATGAGGGGTGCTAGACTACATCCATTTGGATTTATGGGGTCCCTTTAAACTTCCATCGAAGGGAGGAAAGAGGTATCTTCTTACTTTTATTGATGATTACTCACGAAAGGTTTGGGTGTGTTTTTTGAAGGCAAAAAGTGATGCTTTTGAGGCATTTAAATATTGAAAGATTTTGGTTGGGAATTAAATGGAGCAAAAAATCAAATATATTCGCACAGACAATGTCTTGGAGTTTTGCAGTGAAGAGTTTAATGATTACTACAAGGTTCATGAAATCGCAAGATATAGGACCGTCAGGCACACCCCCACAGCAGAATGGAGTTGCCGAGAGGATGAACATAACTCTTCTTGAAAAGGCTTGTTGTATGCTCCTACAAGCCAAAATGTCCAAAGTATTTTATGCTGAAGCAGTTCACACTGTTGCTCATATTGTCAATCGATCTCCAACATCGGCGATTGACTTTAAGACTCCGAAGGAGGTATGGTCTATTCATACTTACGAGTATTTGGGTGTCCAGCTTATTATCATGTTAATGAAGGAAAACTTGAACCAAGGGCTAAGAAGGTCATATTCGTAGGGTATGTGGATGGAGTAAAAGGGTACAAACTGTGGTGTTTGTCTTTATTCAAATTTATAGTTAGTAGAGATGTCACCTTTGAGGAATCCTCTATACTTGATCCCCGTAAAGTTTCCGTGGAGTTTTCAGGAAATGAGAACAGCGAGCTGGTGGAGCTTCTGGTGTAGCTTACCAAGGAAAAAGATCAAGAGACTAAGGCAGAAGATGAGTCAAAAGAGGTTGATCTCGAAGAACTTGCTGTCAATGAACCATACACAATTGCGAAGGGAAGGTGTAATCGTTTAGCACTTAAAACTACGATAAAGGGGTACAGGACTATAGGGTAGTTTAATTAGATGATTTTTTTAATATATGAAATGGGACATGAAATTAATTAAGTGAGTTGGTGGGCCAAGCCCACTACCTTTGGGTAGGGCTGGGCGTGTGTACAAAAGAAAAGGGGGAAGGGAAAACTAGGGCAGAAAAGAGAAAGGGGAGGGGGGGACGCAGCAGCAGCCAGGGAGGGGAGAGGAGAGGGGAAAATTGTTCATAGTGTATAGAAATGGATATACACTGCCTAATGAGAAGTTGTCTCCTTGCTATTTTGGTCCATATAAAATTGTTCGCAAAGTGGGTCCTGTTGCTTACGAATTGCAGCTGCCTCCAACTGCGAAGGTACATCCATTTTTTGACTTCTCCTTGCTTCGCCCTGCTCATGGTTATGCTGATATTCCATCACCTCCGCCATTACCGCTTTCGGCTAATTTGGAATTCATGGTGGAGCCTGAGAAAGTTTTATCACACCGTTGGGTGAAGGTATCTGGGATTTCAACTTTAGAATTACTCATTCAGTGGCATGATCATCCTGTTGAAGAAGCTAGTCGGGAAGAATATGACTTACTTGCTGGTCAGTTTCCTTCCTTTCGCCTTGAGGACAAGGCATCTTTTCAGGGGGTACACTGATACGAGCCCACCTTTGAAGACATATTTTAGAAGAAGAAAGCATGAAAGGGGAAATAAAGATTATGGAACTGCACATGAGGTGGAACCAATCAGCCAAAAGAAACTGCCTCCTTAATTCTCTCCGGCAGTTACCAATATTCCAACTACTATCAGATTAGGCTTTACAGTTTCCTAGTTGTTTATTGTAGACTATGTATCCTATTAATATCTAGTTAGGATGCCTTTTTAAAATTATTTGAATGTATGTTTAAATATCAGATTCTGGGAGTTTTGTACACTCCATACGGACAACTTTCTTGGTTGTAAATTGTGTTTAAGATCCTACCAATAACAATTTCCTTTCTTTCTCAGTCACTTTCAGTAGAATTTCCAGCATCTAACAGAGAGCACTAAAAAAATGTACAACCAGAATCCTCCGTAAGAAGATTAGTCTGAAAAACTAACTCCACTTCCATTTTTCCCTCTCCTATCCTCGGGCGGATCTAGGAGGGGGTGAGGGTGTTCACTCGAACCCCCTCGGCAAAAAATTACACTATATATGTAAGGTATTTTTTTAAAAAAATTACGTACATATATATAGATTTTGAACCCCCTAAACACAAGATTAGAGGTTGGGTGAGTGATTAAGGGGGTTCAATTTACCTAGAGGTTCCAAGTTCAAATCTCGAACACTATTTTTATTTTTCGAACCCCCTTAGTGAAAATTCTGGATCCCACCACCGGGCAAAGGCGTAAAATCAGTTTTCTCTCTCTCAAGAGGGTTTAAGTGAACGCCTTAACATATTCAACAGCTTAAATATGAATTCTCAGTTCTATAAATAAAAGGTAAATATGCCGGAAGCCAAGAAGGAGGAACTCACATCATATGCAATATGGATTTTCTTGAAAACCTCATCAGCTCCTGAATACTTGCTAACATCAGGATGATACTGCATTTATGATGTACCAACAATTGATAGAACTAGAGTCAGTAACTTCCCGACAGAGCATGGATAGTCTAATACAAGCTTTTCAAAGAAGATCACAAATACAGGAAAAGAAACGAGAATTTCTTCACATCATTCTAAAAGAAACATGCACACTTCCTTATTAGCAAACGTTTCCAAGCTTTTAGATTCGAACATTGTACTTGAAAAAAAATCATTAACTTGTAACTATACAAGAAGGCATTCCCTATTTCCCTCTCGGTGCCAACAGAAGTTCGAGACAACAGGGCAGGGGGCCAGGACCAACCATATATAACCATGGACATGAAATATAGTTACCCCTGCCCTTTTACCCTGCACCAAATCTTCCATAGCTCCACATACTTTTAAAAGATATTTTGACAGACCAAAATAGCATCTCCTAGTAATGTTTGTCAATGAAAAGCTCTGCTTGGAAGAAGGAAAAGAGGGACAAAGATTGATTGAGGTGAAATATTGTTCTCCTCCTATTTTTTGAGTGACTGGTTGGGAAGTAACTGACTTACATCCTACTTTGTGTCTCATTACATGACAAATTCTTGAAATATAAAGGAATCATGTTCTATTCGTTTCTCAAACGATAATGCTTTACCCAATGGAAGTTTAAAAGAACTTCTATCTGAAATTCTCATTCACAGTTGGCTTCAATAATTTTCAGTTACTATTCTTTCTAAAAAGAACTAAAATGACACATCAATTGCTCTTTCTCTTTCCATTATTTCAGTTGTGCATGAACTTATCAGTATCATAAATCAACAAAGGTAATTCAACAAAGCAATGGAAATTGCCAATTAGATGTCCAAAAATCGAGGCTCAATTACGTTATAATATCCAATAAACACATAAAAATCGTCTTTTTTATAAGTAAAAATCGTCTTTTTCATTCTTCTTGTATTATACTATAAAACATATTTGCCAAAAAGATACAGTAGTACCTTGAGAGCAAGAAGACGATAAGCCTTTTTTATATCAACAGAAGAAGCATTGTGTGGAACACCAAGCACGCTATAGTGGCTCTGCTGCCCGCCACCAATAGCAGATGCTGAAACCTGGGCACGAGGGTGAAAAATGACTACGCGCTTGCAAGGCCACGCCCATGGTCCAAAAGATAGGTTCTGGTTGGAGCTACCACCTTTGTCAATGGAAGTGGGAGCCAAGAAGAGATAGGACTGCATGTTATCGACTACTCTTATTTATTAGACTTCCATCTCGGCTTTTGAGTTCTCTGTTACCTGTGGAAATGGAAAATGGAAAGATTGAGCCAATGAAACACTTTTGTAGGTAAGCGAGTTGAGAAGTTAATAAAAAGAGGGAATGCTTATATGTTGTCACATTTTGATCTCGTTCAATACCTATAATAACGTTTCATTTTTGGATAAATTGCTTCTGTCTTATAGCTTTATAAATTATCATTCTTTATCTCACAACTCGCCTAAAGCTGGGTTAAGAATGCTTGTGAAGGTCACCAACAGGGGCTGAGGCACAGGGGTGCAAGGGGGTGTGTTGAAAAATTATACTACGCAAATAGGGCAAAAATAATTTTTTATTTTTATACATAAAGTTGTTGAATTCCTTGACATAAGAATTTTTTTCTTCAATCCCCTTGTTTGAATTCCTGGCTCCACGAGTGACCAGTATATATGGTTCAAGATTTAGAGAATTACAAGAAGTTGTATTATTTTTAGCATCTCTGGCAAAAATCTTCAGCTACCACATATTGAAGAGATAGTAATCTTTCTTCTAAACCCTCATTTTAATACTAAAAATCATGATTATAAACTCTACAATACCTATGAAACCATCTTAAAATAAAACTAGACCCGTGATTTTGAACCCTAAAGATCCTCATCTGTATATGTTTATCAATGCAGGAAGGTAGAATTCATCAGTATTAGTAAGAATAATGGTAACTTTAACCAAAAAATACACAGAAAAACACCACCAAATCATGGTAAAATGTAATAGGATGTGTCCCAAATAAGTTTCATATCAGGTAATACATGAAAATAATAAGAGTTTGAAAGAGAGCAAAACAAGTACAAAATAGCAAATCAAATTACCAGTTGAAATCTCAAACAGGTGAAGATACAGAAAACCCAAAAACTACAGTTACATCTGCACTTTGAAGTTTGAAGTGAGAAATTTTTTTCTTTTGTCAGTGAAAATGACAAAAATGGTCCCTTATATTTGATAACAGGTTCAACATAGTCTCTTAACTATCACTTAATCAGTTTTTGGTCCTTTAATTTGTCAAAATGAATACTTTACTGTCAAGTATTAACTAACTCCAATTCTTAAAATTTACCGAAATTCTAGAAAATAAATTAATCGGAAGCACCAAAAAAAATATCAAAATTCCAAAATGGCAACCATAAAAAACTACAACAATCACAAAACATTAAAGCCAAAATAACATATATTGCACCTCAAAATTTTACATCAGATTTTTTGAAATAGACAAAAATAATTCAAGCTACAAAAAAAATATTTTTATTTTTTATTAGGTTATTATCTCCTTAGAATTTATTTTTCTATTAGGACAACAACAACATATCCAGTGAAATTCCAGAATGTGGATCTGAAAATGGTAGAATGTACACATACCTCACCTTCACCAGAGAGGCTACTGCTTTATAATTACCTGGCCAAGACAAAGATAATCAGCAAAGCAAAAAAAGTATGAAAACTGGCCAAGATCGACGAAATTAAAGAATGCGATACGCAGATAAGAAAATCAAACGCAAGAATGAAACAATGAGTTAACACAACTAAATAAGATAAATAAATTATACTAAAGAACACATAACAACATGAATCAAACTACAGAGTACTAAAGACCAATAATGCGCTTATAAGTGTGACAGACTAATCGAATCTACAATAATAACACTAACACTACAATTCAGGATAGTTCCTTAAGTATTATTTGAGCAGTTTTAATTCTTTAGTTTGACAAAAATAAATATTTTTAATCTCCGTAAAATATTTAGTAATCTTTCATTATTAAATTTTATTGGAATTGTAGGTTCATCAAAAGCTAAGAAAGGTAAAGTTCCATGTCTGTTTGTAGAGAAGCTAATGTTGAAAATGAAGATATTCTTGATTATATAATGGGAAAATAGGCATAACATGGCATCATGCTGAAGACTTGAATAAGTGGATTTAGTTGAAATCAAGAACCCTATTTATTTAGGTGCTTTTTTAATGTCTATTTTTGTGTCATTTCTGAAAGTGACTTGTCAAAAAGTTAGAGATATTATATATGTGTGATGGCTATGCATTGAATAGTAATTTGTTTGACAAGTAGTATAAGATTGTGCTTTCAAAGTTCCAACTAATGTCTTATCACATTTTGCAATTGCATAGTCAAAGAATGAGATTGTCATCCTTTGCCATAACAATAATTATGCCTCAATTTCGAATAAATCAAGATTAGTTGTCTAAATTTTCATCGTATATGATTGTTTACGTTATCCATTTGAAGTCCAAAAATAACAATTTATATGAGGTAGTTCAATTAGATATGAAATTTAAAGGAAAAAGTAAAGGTTTAAAACTTGTAATTTAAAATATATTATAATACTTGTGTGTGCATAATTTACAACTTATGATCTTGAACACATTATAAGATTACAAAAGTGTATATATTATAAGAAATTTAATTAGATTATTTCTAAAAATTTATAAAAAATATATTTTTAACGAATTAATATGAAAATAGTGTTGAAATACACATCTGTCATTCTTCTTCTTCACAAAATAATGACAATGATCAATTAAAGAGCAATGTGACTATGGTGATTTTGATGTCGATGCTTTCAAAGTGAAGAAATTGATGAAAACGACAAGTGACACCTATTGACATCCAATTTTGACCCTTTCGTCCAATCATTAACTATAAAATTATACTAATTTTTCAACATAATGTTAATAATTTTATAATAATAAAATGTAACAATAAAACATTAATACATGCATAAATAAGTGATTTAATAATGGCACCGCGTTTTACATAGAGTATTAAGCAATTTTGAGTCTCACGTCCGCATTCATTATTTGCACAAATATTATTCATAATTTAAGCCTTATTCTATTTCCATTAATTCTTAATAATTTTAATAACAATAAGTACGTAAATAAATAAATAATTTAATAATGGCGTCGCATCAAGCATTCCTTAAAATTATATCCACATTTATTAATACTCAAAGCAATTTCATAATGACATCGCATTATAAAATATTAAGCACTAATTAAATAGTACGTCCGCACTTGTTATCGTAATAATTTAAACTCAAGCTAAAATTAATAAAGCACATAAAGTCATATTAAAATAATTCAATAATAATTTAAAACCCCACTTATTTACCACTAACTAATAAACAATTAAAATTAATACCTAAAATTTAATAACACCCACAAGCCCAGCTGAATTTCGCCCAGGCCAACCTCTTATTAGCCCAACTCACAGGCCCAATCCCCTTTTTAATTCCTTCTATCCAAACACACCCAAACGGATCCCCTAAAACTTAAGAACCCTAAAACCCTCAAGCCGCCGCCTCATCAACCACACGCTCCAAACCCTTTCTATTCCCAACCCCGATAATTAGCAATAAGAAATATTCTCAAGAATCAACCTCTAAAATACAACTTACCATAACAGAAATTGTAACAAACCTTACTATAAAATCATCCGTAAATCACACAAAAACTGTTATACCCCGTATTTCCTGAGTATGTACGTGAGGGCATACGTATATTAATTTGAGCCTTAAAGTAAGCATAGTTTCGAAATTTGTACACAAGTGCCAAAAAGAGTCGTTTTCGATTTAAACGCTTTCATTAGCCGTAGGAAAATTCCGCTATGTCATTTATAATTTTATGGATTTTTCCGAGAGACGAAATATTTTGGACAACGGAGGGTGACATTTGTCACCCAAGTGACGCTGGTTGAGCTCCTTTGGCACGCTTTTTTCATGTTTTCTTGCCTTAAACATTTGGTCAATGTTTGGCTAGATATTTTGTGTAGTAGATGAGAAAGTGGCCCACAAACACTTGTCCAAATCCTAGCCCTACACTTGCCTAACACTTGTCTTCATCTCGCCATTGGTTGGCATTGACCTATAAATACCCCCTTAGTTGATGAACTTCTTCATCCAAAAATCATTCTCCAAGTCTCAAAATCCTCGCCTTAAGTGTAGAGATTCGCCAAGTCCTCCCCTTTGTGGGCCTTGTGGCCAGAGCCTACCCCCTAGCCTAGTTGTTTCAGATAATACCCTTTGTCAGGTATAGAAATACTCTCCTAGTATTGTTATAATGCCCAAATACCTCGCCTAAATACCTTGTAGTATTCCCAAGGTTACCTCTATACGAAAAGCCCATAAATACTAGTATTCTTTCCTTTAGCCACTAAACGAAACCCTTTGGAAAAATCTTCACCCGTAGTTGAAGTTATATGTAGGTTGGTTAGAACTTCAAGGGTTGGGTCGAGCGGCCTGAGCGCACTGAGTAGAGCTAAACCTTGCTCAGATCGACATATAAACTCGGATAATTTTGGGCTTATCGAGGTAAACATTCCTAACCTTCATTGTAATTGGAAATTACATGTTGTAGGAGTATATAGTTAAGTATACTATATATAGAATCAACATAGTTGGCGGCAATGTCTTGCGACTTAAGCTCAATTTAAAGAAGAGAATCGAATCAGAATTACATAGATCAGACATGCAGATTTGTGTAGACATCGCTGTAAGAGAATTGTACACGCCCGGTTAGACGTGTTAACCCCTCGGTTGGCTTGGTAGTCGCCTCGATAGAGGAGATTTACGCTGCCATGTGTGGGGAGGTGCCGCCAATTTTCTCGTAGAATATTCTACATCGAGATCTAAGATGTTAATAGCGCCAGTGGCCTCTATAGGTTGAAATACTACGTGTGGCGTGGTCTACTGGGCTTAAGGCCGAGTAGCGGTTTGAGGTACTGGAGCGCTTTGCTATTAGTCGATAATCGTCGCGAGGTATGTGAACCTCTTCCTATCTTTTCTAGCATGATACGTGTGTAACTATGTAGTACGGTAGACGCATACGTGCTAAATGTATTTGATTGGTTTGAGACATAAAGTGTTATAACGCTTTACGAGGTTGGTTATAACGACTTTATGTAGATAAGAAAATGCTTTGTGATTGTTAAAAGGTAATCGATTTGACTTATAACCGACTTGATGTGTGATAATAAAGCATTTGAAGTATTTCATTAAGAAACCGCTTTGAAAGAAGAGTAATACTTGGTTTTGAAAACATAAGAGTTATACTAGCTTTATGGGAAGTTAGGTATAACGCCCAAGAGACTTGACTTGATATGGATGTTAGTGTGAAACCTCATTCGTGAGTAATGAGTACTTGATTTTAAAAGGAATAATGTTTTACCGATTCTAAATCGTAATAAGTATCGAACAAACCATCGCAGCTTAATAAAGGAAAATGTAATGACTAACAGTATTATTAAAACCAAGAGAAACCTCCATCCGCATGAAGCTAAGATGAGACAAAATGATATTACATTTTCTAGATCACGGTCGCTTAATAAGATTGATTATGATCAAGAATAACCTACTCGCCAGTGGCATATGTTACTCAATTGTTTTAAAAGAGATTAAGACATCAACTATGAAACTTTTCTAAAAAGAGACTTGCGTAATTGAAATTAGGCAAACCGGAACTTTAGGGTAAAGAAAGGCATTGTGTTGTCTTAAAATGGTTTAAAACATAACGTGTTATAATAAACTTATGGAAGTTGGTTATAACGATGTTATGAAAACAAAAGAAGGTTTTATCACCGGTTTTAAGGTGGTAACTTGACTTTAAAAAAAAGAAGTGTTTTGGTCTAAAAAAGGCGTACGGTGTTGCTTAATTTGGTTTTAAAAAGGATAGTATGGAAGTTGTTTTAGTTTACTTAAAAGATATAAGTCACTCTATTTTTATACTACGTATCGGTGACTTTTATAAAAGGAATAAATCTCTTTAAAAGGAATTTAACGACGTAGTACTTTAGTGGTAAAACCCGAACTGGGCATAAAACGAAAGTACTTCGAGTTGTGTATAAACTTGCCTATGCTTGTTGTTGTGAAACTTGTCATGCTTGTTGTTGTGAAACTTGCCTACGCTTGTTGTGATAACCTTTGTTGCAAGAATTGTGTTTCTATACTACCGCTCTCTCGATGGAGGTCGGTTGACTTGTTGAGAACTTACTCGACGTGACCGGCAGCCGACGATAAATTCCACGCATGTTCCTCGCTGATAGTGTTACTTTGTTAATCGCTGACATATCGACACGACGCGTAGCGCACGTACGCTTCCACTTTGATTACCGCTTGTTGTCTTATTGTTTCCTTTGGACATATCGACACGACGCGTAGCGCACGTATGCTTCCATTTGGAACGCCGTCTTATTGTTTCCTTCGACATACCGACACGACGCGTAGCGCACGTATGCTTCCATTTGGAATGTTGTCTTATTGTTTCCTTCGACATACCGACACGACGCGTAGCGCACGTATGCTTCCATTTGGAATGTTGTCTTATTTGTTCCTTTGGACATACCGACACGACGCGTAGCGCACGTATGCTCCCATTTGGATTGATGTCTTGTTGTTATCATATCATGCATCGCCGACGGGCGGCGTACTCCACGCGTGATTGATGCCGCGGGCGTGAGACCACGAATTGATATAATCATATGTGTGCATCGTAGTTTGGTTATCATACATGTCTCCGCTTTATAGGCTAGTATGATTTCATTTACGTGATTTTATAGTTTCACATACTTGGTACTGCATCGACCTCCTTCGGCCGCGTCACGCCGCAGTGTAAGTACATCATTGCCGATCCCCGCTTAGGATCACCTTCAACAGATTGGAAGCTCCGCCTTCTGAGGCTTATTCGTATGCTACCCGATGCCTGTAGGTTCTCAGACAACAGTGGTATGGGCCCCGTCCCGTCATAGTTGTCAGATAAATCTTAGGTCTCAGTAGACCGCACAAGTGTGGTTTGTAAAAAGGATAACCGTTCGGTATTTATGTATATACGATGGGCGCAACTGCTTGTTGCTCGCTTTATTTATCTTGTCTCTTAATTCATGTTCATGTTTTTATTTCCGCTGATTTTCTCTGATGTTGTATCACTAGGGTGCCCGGGGTAAGGCACCAGTCACGGGCCCGGGTTCGGGTCGTGACAAAAACCAGCACCAAAATCAATATCGAATCAGTCATAAATCCCACCCAAATCAGCACAAAATCGCACCATAAATATGTACCATAAATCGAAACCCTAAGGGAGACTATAAAAAGGAACAAATATGCATATGCAATGGCATCAAAAAATTAGCGGGTCAAGGGGCAATAAAATCCTAAAAAAACGGTAGGGAAGCAGCAAGAACACCGATTCAAAACCTTTTCTTCTTCATCGCGGAGGTCAGTCGCAAACCAGTGAGTATTCTCAATAACAAGCTCTACATTTTCAATCGCTTAAGCAATACAACCCTGAGTGAATCGACGACTTGATACGCTGCCTCGGTTCGCTGTCCGGAGAAGGTAAAACCATTACCCTTTCAGTCCTAGATTTTATGTAGATACTTATATGCGTAATGTGTGTTTCAGATTTCTCATGCATGTATTGATTATGTATCGAGTTGATGTCGACGATTGATTATGCTCCCTGAAATTAATCGCAGAACCTGTTTAGTTAATTATCGTTGGCGGCTGTGTTTTAATGCGATTAGACCAATATTTAGCATTTATCGGGTGTCTGCATGGATTAGTCCAGTTATGTGGTTTATTGGATGTTAGAAGCCCTTCTCACTGCCTTTGCTTGCGTTTAAAATGTGTTAATATCGAATTTGAAACCCGTAGTGATCGCTTCGTCTGCTTTGTATGTCCTCGCTTACTGAATCTGAATTTGTTAGAAGATAAGTTGTGGTTAGGACAGTCTTCAAGGTTACTCAATGTTACTCATTCTATAATGTGTTGTTGACTCTTCATGAAATAGTTAAACTTGCTTGCATTTTCAATCTAAGTTCACTGTATCGGAAGCTGGAATATGTTAATATTGCGTTTGTTATGCTCTGGTGCTATCGGGTGAGTCATGTTATGATCGTTTCTCTCGTTAGTATCTCTTGTTAGTATCTGATCTTTTCTATATGATTTGCGGTGTAAGTGGTAGACGAAGTATGTAGATTTTATGATGTTCCGAGTGTTTACATGATTTGCATACCTCTGTATACCTTTAGATATATCTGCCTTATTTTTAACACTGCGAGTATACCAGCTTTCACGCGGGCAAAGTATATATAGGGATTGTATGTCTAGTGTAGGTATTCGAGATACTTGCGTATCGGGTCGTGCCAAAATATGTTTGACTGTTCTTTGGGCCAGTTCTTGTCTTTTAAGAAACTATGCACATAATACATTCAAGAGAACTAACAGCTCCTGGCATAACTGTAAAGGGCTATTTCAAGCCCACACATTTTCATTTTGTGTTGCTCCTGTGTTACATTGTAAAAGGTTGTCCCGAGGCCATCCCTTTAAATTTTATTCTGTGTCTATGCCCTATATGTTGGGCTAGGCCCGCTTGGCGTGTTTCTTATATGCTACTTACTGATCTGTGTTATATGGTAAATCACATGTGTTAAAATTTATGTCAAATGCCCTTTTATTATTTCGACGAATTTGGACAAATACTAATCATTTTCCTTCTTTTATTTTACATGAAACACATTTGGAGCAAAACATGAAGAGTCTCATACGAGACTCATCAAGAGCTACTTCAAAGGAAGACCGCATCTATGTGTTCCCTCCTATCTGCACCAAAAATTCTAAGCCACAGGCGAAGGACATCGCCATTCTTCGAGTCATTTTATTAATTTATGCCCCGCCCCATTCATTTATTATAAATTAATTGTTTAACACTAACATTACATTAGTAGGACATTTAGTGCATTTAAGCTTTAAGTTGCTAATAGCGAGTAGCTTGACGTTAGAAGTTGCTTTCTTCTAAGCTAATTATTTTAGTTTCATACGTCGCTTAAACCATACTAAACCATCTAATAATTTTGCATAAGCACTTAGTTAGCTAAGATATTATTTTTAGCCTGAGAAACCATCTTCTTATAAATGTTTACTAACATTCACCTAAAATATATTTTATTTTCCCTTGCATAAAAGGTACTTTTAGGTATCCAACTAATCACAATAGGTTTTTTCATCATTATATTATATATGCCTTATTTAACATGTTATGAGTTCGTGTTTTCTTCAAAACTAACTTTATGAATTTTAATAAATCGTGCATTTTTTAGGTTGCCAGAAAACACAATGTTCTTTACTTACAAACATATTTTGCTCTTTAAAACACGCATTTTAGCAATAATAATTAATCTAGGTTTGAACGGACAACCGCAAGTTAGCGAATCCTATAGGGTGCCTGACCCATTCCCTTTAGGATAATAGAGAATTCTTGCCCAGAATCTCATTAAGTTTTGCAGACCCTTTAAATGGAGTTAATGTTGACTTTAACCTAGTTGACATTTAGGTGTCCTAATTCACCCAAAATAATTAGGTGGCGACTCCGTGAACCCTTTTAGCACCCTTTTTAGCAATTTTAGCACCATTTAGCATTTATTTTATTTTCTAACATTTCTAAGCAGGAGTTAGAATTGTCGCGATCGAAAAAGGGCGTGACAACATCAACTATGTGTCTTTGGTTTTATCGGAGAACAAGTCAAAGATACATGGACCAATTAATATTGGGTTGAGTACAAGTAATGAAGTATTTAGGCCTCAACAATATCTCATGTGAAAGAGGTCCAATGCGCATAAGATAATCTTGTGGCTCAAGATACATATGTAAATATACACACGGATGTACACACAAATATAAAAATCAACGATTCTATGTAATTATACCTTAGATTGTATATGTGTACATACAAACAAAATATGTTATAGTACAACAATAGTGGGATAGGAATTTATTTTATTTACATTTACACCGTTAGGCCTAGAATAGAATTGTATATATACATGTACAAATGATTCAATGAATACAAGGAAAAAATTTCAATTTCATCTTTAGTTTCTTTCATGATATCAGAGCAACGAGCTCGATCCAAGCTTTTTTCATCATCAAAATTATTTTTCTTCACCACTTTATCTTGATCATCCAACATGGTGGTGAAACTGAAAATACCACAATCACACAAACTGGAAATATTATTGCAATAGACTCCAATAGTCTTTATCATCTTCATCTTTCAGACACACCTGGACGAGCCTTGTTAACTCCATCTTTGATGGGAAAGGTTTCCCGAAGAGATCTTTCATGATCTCCCTCTCAACAAATAAAAAATTATGGTTCATCAATGAGGTTTGCAAAGCACCAGAATTAGAGCAGTGGAACTGTTGTAATGATATGGTAACTGCTTGGTTATTAAACTCACTCTTTAAGGAGATTAGAGACATTGTCATTTTTTAATAAATAACTAAGAAACTTTGGGATAACATTGAACATAGGTTTGGAAAGCCTAACTGGATAAAAATCTTTCACCTGCAGAAGGAGCTGATTATGTTAGTTCAATGATCCACAGATATTGTAGGATATTTCACAAAGATCAAAAGAATCTGGGATGAATTGAATTCTTTAAACACAGATATAATATGCAATTGCAATTGTATTTGTGATGGAAAGAGAAAACTAGTACAATCTCTACAGGACCAAAGATTGATACAATTTTTAATGGGATTGAATGATGTCTATGCTCAGACAATATAAAATATTTTGATGATGAATCCCTGACATAGACTATGTCTATTTCCTTATTTTACAAGATGAGAATCAAATAGAGATCTATGCAAATGCACAGATTCTCATTGATCAAGCATCATTCATGGTTACAAACAAAAGAAGAAATGTTCAAAGGCATATGAGTCAGGCTTACAAAAATGCATATCAAGCCCCAAAATTAGGTGGGTATACTCAAAAGCAAGGTAATGGATCAAAAAAGTTTAAAGAAAAAGTGCAAAATACAACTCAAATGTGAGTTGTACATACTGTCAAAATATGGGACATGTTGAGGATGATTTCTTACATGATTTCTCTGAGGATTTTGTTTTTACAAATTAGAGAGGATACCAAGATGATGAGTTCAACAATCCAAGATGATATCGAATTAAAAAAAAACAAATGCAATAATAGAAATTCATAAACTCTTTGATTTTGTTTTGACACGACTCTTGGTCGACTCAGTGATTAATTCTTTAAAATCCTTCTTTTTGAGGTCTATGAAATTCATAGTCAAACAAGCTACATAGAATTCAATAGCGACATAAAAGACATGCTCAATGAATGACATATGAGTGAGACTTGCTCTTTAAAGATAACTACGACTTCTAGTCTTTAACTTTGACTCAATCTTTTCTTTTGCTTTTCAGTGACAATTTGTTGATATACAAGACTGTAACTTGAGAGACTCCATCAAGAGAAAGTATGTTCTCAACCAGAAGATCAACAATGAACAATGGATGCTATAATAACAACGAAACTACTCTCGATAAGGGATGATTGATATGTGATTAGAATGATTTTTTAGCATTTCTTTTTTTAAAACGATAAATACTTTGGATATCATGTTTATGAAAGAAGGGGATGGCCTTGCATACATGTGTTTCTTTGCTACCAATGCCTTGCAAGCTCCCAAGATGATGAGTTCAACAATCCAAGATGATACCGAATTAAAAAAAAAAACAAATGCAATAATAGAAATTCATAAACTCTTTGATTTTGTTTTGACACGACTCTTGGTCGACTCAGTGATTAATTCTTTAAAATCCTTCTTTTTGAGGTCTATGAAATTCATAGTCAAACAAGCTACATAGAATTCAATAGCGACATAAAAGACATGCTCAATGAATGACATATGAGTGAGACTTGCTCTTTAAAGATAACTACGACTTCTAGTCTTTAACTTTGACTCAATCTTTTCTTTTGCTTTTTCAGTGACAATTTGTTGATATACAAGACTGTAACTTGAGAGACTCCATCAAGAGAAAGTATGTTCTCAACCAGAAGATCAACAATGAACAATGGATGATATAATAGCAACGAAACTACTCTCGATAAGGGATGATTGATATGTGATTAGAATGATTTTTTAGCATTTCTTTTTTTAAAACGATAAATACTTTGGATATCATGTTTATGAAAGAAGGGGATAGCCTTGCATACATGTGTTTCTTTGCTACCAATGCCTTGCAAGCTCCCAAGAGATTTATGAATGATTAACTACCTAATATACATGATTTGGGTTAAGATGAAATCCATAGATCAAGAATCACCTTACTACGACACTTTGTCTATCACCTAGAAGGCACGTTTCTCATGTTATGGTTTTCATGACTATCCATACGTCATCGACTTTCTCTTAATAAAAATAACAACAACAACCACAAGTTCACAACCACAACAAATACAACAATCAACAATAATACATACTCCAATTTCTAGCCATAATCACCTCCAGGTTCATTCAAGAACAATATCAGCTTCTTCGTAGAGTTTTTAACTCAACTATCACAAGTTGCCTTCACCAATAACTCCAATTAAACTATGAGAAGCTAGAGATCATTAAAACATCAAGATCTTTCCTTAAACTAGCCAAGAAGGCTTGCACCGTCATCTTCTTTCCAAGCCAAAGAATGCCCTTCACTTCATCTTGTTAATATGAAGATCTCCGAGCTCCTTTAATTTGGTATTGAACCAGTCTTTGATGACCTAATAACCCTAGGAGATGTTGGAGAGGGTTTGTGAAATGTTGGGATCAATTTTTTGGTAAAATGGGAAGGTCGTCAATTTTGGCTATAAATAACACATTCCACCGCCTCACATCGACGGTTGGTTATGCACTGCATATCACCATATGCGATCGTAGATGCCACCGCATATGATGACAGTGAGGTGAAGGAACAAAGGACTTAATCTGCTACCCCATTAGCAAGGCGAAACAACTTATGTGTGAGGTATTGCTTAGCGTATCGCTCAATCTTCATCAAACTTTATTGAGACTTCCTTTAATCCAATTGACTTCCAATCTTTCGTATACCTCCGTAATACTCATATAAGCCATGTGTGACCCTAGGGAAGGATCTTGGGTTGCCAAAGCTCAAATCGACTAACTATATGTTCGTTTGTGCGCGAAATTGTGGGGTGTAACAATTTTGATGTCAATGCTTTCAAAGTGAAGAAAGGGATAAAAATGACAACTGACACCAACCACGTGTCTTTGACTTTATCGTAAAACAAGTCAAATATACATGAGTCAATTAATACTGGGTGAGTATAAGTAATGAGGTATTTGAGCCTCAGTAATGTCTCATGTGCAAAGAGGCCCAATGTGCAGAAAACAATTTCGTGGCCCAAAATACATATATATGTACACACAAATATAAAAATCAAGAATACTATGTAATTATACCCTAGATTGTATTGGTGTACATACAAACAAAATATGTTATAGTACATCAATAACAGTATATTAATTTATTTTATTTATATTTACACCCTTAGGCCCTAGAATAGAATTGTATATATACATGTACAAATTGTTCAATGAATACAAGGAAAATTTCTCAATTCCATCTTCAATTTCTTTCAAATGATATTGCTCTTTTTTGGGAATAGAGAAAGCAACTTAAAACCCCTTTTGTTAAAGCAGAAATTTTCAAAATTTCCTTTATTTCTGTCTATTTTACTTGGTAAAAGGAAAAGGTAAATAAAATAATAATGAGTCTGTTGCATTTTGCACCTTTAATGTGTGATATTTTTTGTGACTTGCACCCTATCCTATTATTTTTTATAACTTGCACCTAGGGCTGTTAGTGGTTCGGATATACTCGAGAATCGGACCGAAACCGGACCGGTAAACCCGGACCGAAACCTTAACGGTCCGGATATGAGTATCAAAAAAATATCCGGACCGATAAGGAACCGGACCAGAACCCAGAAATACCCAGAACCGGTCCCCCACCCCACCCCTAACCCCACCCCAGCCTCCTCCACCAAATTTCAAGAACTCCCATTCTAATTAGTCAGTAAATTGATCAAACTTTATATGGTCATAACTTTGCGCTCGGATGTCCGTTTTACCTAAAATATTTTTTTGATTTCGCGTATTTTTTCGAGACGAATAATCCCAAACCAACTAAATTTCGTTTGCTTCAGCCGATTTCTCCAAAAACGTCCATCTTGCCCCTCAATTTCACTTTCCCCCCAAATCGTTACGTTTTCCCCCTTTTCAAATCTAAATATCTCGCGATGTACAATTGATTTCAACGTAAAAATTGCGTGGAACCGCGTCCGAGAATGTCAATTTCAGTATTGAAAATTCAATTTAAAAAAAAAATATATCCCGACCCGGAAAATTCTTACCGGTTCGGACCGAGAACCAGACCGATAAGGTTTCGGTCCGGGATCGGATCTCGTTCCAGGACCGAAACCTTACCGGTCCGGTCCCGCCTGCATCGGTAAGCTTATCTGACGGTCGTAAAGCCGATAACCGACCGGACCGGTCCGATAACAGCACTACTTGCACCATATCCTCTTCAATCTTTTGCAAAATAATGAAACCATCCTTTTTATAAATTTAATACATAAGATGAAATAAAAAAAGAGCTCGGTCAAACAATTTATTGCCTCGTCCCCTTCAAAGCACCTAACTAAAAGTAAAAGAAAGAACATTTGTTCTTGTTGTGGTTCACCACATCTAGAAACCATCGAAATGTATTTTCATCTCTTCCCAAAATAGAAAACTCTAATGAATTTGATATTTTCTTACTAAACAGTATTTCATAATATGCACTATCCTGCTACTCAATTTTAAATCATTTATGAAACTAGTTATCACTTAGTCACTCATTTCTGAACTACATTTGATATTTATATTTATGATGTGTCTTTATCCTATTAACTCTTCCTAACCATTAGGATAATTATATTGTTGTCTAGTAGTTTTATTATGAAGTTGATTTATTTCAGCTGTTGTTGTCCAACTAAAGGCTATTGCTATTGCTCTTTCAGTAAATGGAGTTTTGTAAAACCCTATTACAGACTGCAATTGTCCCAGAACATTGTTTTATATGTGCTGTCTATAATTGGTCATCAACAGAAGCCGATAATTTCAATAACAATTTCATAGTTTATGGCAAGTTAATATTAAGAAATCAAATAGGTTACTTCTTATCAGTGTACACCCGGACCAATTGTTTTTCTTCTCTTGGTGTGTGTGTTGAGATTATCTTGTGTTTTATAAATTTCTCCTAGAAACATTGATGTGGTTCTTCTTTCGATGAAAGTATAGATGGATAATGTAGTTCGTGTTGGCTGATTCCATGAAACTTTGGTTCTCTCTAGATTTTATAACTTAAAACAGGAACTCTAAAATCCTTTAGTCACTACTGACTTAGTTTAACAAGAGCATATGCTTTCAGACAAGCTCCCGTGTGTTGTCATCTTGCTTTAAAGAATGGTTATGTTTTATGTGATTTGGTGGATGTGGATTCAAGCTCAACAAAAGAGATGTTATTATTGAGTTTGTTGCATTTTACACAAGCTCCCGTGTTGGCTGATTCCAAGTTGCATTCTTTCCGTGACAAATCTCATACTTCTCAGTGTATTTTGTCATTGAAATGATAAAAGATTCGTGTATTCCTATTTAACCCTCATGCTAAATTTATAAAAAATGTGGTTTTATTGTTTTGCAAAAGATTGAAAAAGTTAGGGTGCAAGTCATAAAAAAAATAGAACAAGATGTAAGTCACAAAAGAGAGCCTACATTAAGGGTGTAAAATGCAACAAACACAATATTAACATCTATTTCCCCCTTTTTAATCCGAAGCCCTAGACCAGTGAGTGACATAGGGTATCCTAATTAGGTGGTGTGGGAGAGCTTGATCACAAGTTCGAAATCCCAGGGTAACACTGTTGACACCCAATTTTGACCCATCTTTTAGGCATTTCTTGCAATTTTAAGCATTTTAGGACACCGCATTTTATCATCATTTTTGACATTTTGTATATTTTTTACATAACATTCTATGTTGTTTATTCTTGTAAATTGACATCATGTTTTGCTTTTTACCTTTAATTAGGTATTAAACATTTTTTAGCATCTCTTTGAATAATTAACTGACACACCGTCTTTACTTTTAATCAGACATTAAATATTTGCTAAATATTGTATTTTATTATTATTGCATCAACATTTGCATTTTTATAATTTTGTATCTTTAAATAATTTTCTTTTAAATAATTAATCAATTTTGCATTTTTGTCAAAACCAGGCATAATCGAATCATCCGGAAATCGAAACCAAAATGAAGCCCAATACACTTTCATCCAATACCCAAACCTAATACCCAATAACCATACCCAATAACCAATACGATACCCAATACCCAAAGCCCAATACCCCTAAACCCTAGCGCCACCCTCTCTATTAAAACCTACCTACATTACCCCAAACCTACCTACATTACCCTGGACCTAACCTATTATTACCCCAGCCGTCACCCCCTAACTCTCTCTCAAAAACCTAACCGTAACCCTACACTTGTCTGCCTCCCCAGCAGACACCCCCTCTCCTCACCTCACTTCTCTCCCTTCACTCCCGTCGACCACACACCCCCCATCAACGACCTTCTCCCTCATCCCTCACTGATCTTCTCCAACACTCTCTTCTTCACCGCCCACACACCTTCACATTTTCAGGTCCATATAATCTTACATCTCTCATTCTCACACCATCGCGCATCACCCCTAACTCGACGGCGTTGTTTGTTCTCTTTCTATTTCGTTTATTTTTTTTGGTTTTTAGACTAACTTTGTTCTCGTGTGGTTATTTTCACCATTTCCGGCGATCCTATTGTGTTGTGATTATATTGTTGTTGGACTGATTTCTCTTTTCTTTTTATAACTGACTGGAGTTTTAAAATAAATCATGTTGGCATTGTTGGGCCTTATTTTTATGATTATCGATTATTTGACCGATTTTTGAGTTTTGTATTGTCGAGTTCTTTTTAAATCTCGTGAGGTTCTAAAATTCGACGTGTTCATTGGTTGTTACTATTTCTTGTTTTTGGTGTTGGGTATTTTCCGACAATCGTTTGTTATTGTTGTTATCTTTAATATTTGTCGGATGGTGATAATCGTGGAAGCCACTTGTTTTGAATTAAAAAATGGAACTCCTGCGATTTGCGTTTACTTTATGTTATGACTGCCATTGATTCCCGCTCCTACTTTTATTGTGTTAGTGTTGGACTATTTTTTTCTCTATGTTTGTTGTGAACTATTATTATAGCTATCTTTATTGCTATTGATTTCTTGCATTTTCAAGCTAATTTCTTTTACATACATTTTACTTAACTAAATGTTGGCTTTGTGTAGGACAAACACTTAAGTTAATTGTATTACATTTTTATCGCACTTAGTTAAATTCAATTGGGTGAATACTAAATCGTCCCGACGATTAGTAGGATGAAGAATCTCGTCGATTTCCAAGGCCTCTGCAAAAGACGGATTTATTTTTGGCTTTATTTATTAATTATTGCTATTACTTTAAAAATTGTTTATTTTATTACTAACACTTTTACTAAGTGTCTATGCAGGTATCCGGAGATCATCTTGTGCAGAAGGCCTAAAAAGGGCTAAAGATGTCCCAGAGTTTTATCTTAATATCTCATTTAAATTTTAGTTTTACTATTTTTGCATTTTATTTTAATTGTAAATTATGTAAAAATGCTTAGAATAGGTAGAATAAAAGTCAACATATAATTAACCTAGGTTTGAACGGATAACGCAAGTTAGCGGATCTTAAAGGATGCCTAACCCTTCCCTTTAGGATAATAAAGAACCTTATCCGTAATCTCATTAATTTCGCACCATTAAATGGAGATTAATTGCGATATTTTATTGCAATAAATCAAGTGTCCTAATTCACTTAAATAATTAGTGGCGACTCCTTTAAATACATCTAGAATCAACCATACGTAGTACTCCGCTTCGGTTAAAGGATGCGACTCACTGGGAAAATCGGGTTCTTGACCATAGCAAACCTAGGTTTATTATTGCTTGACTTTATTTGCTTTTATTTGTTTTAAACGCCTTAAAATTGTTTGCTTTAATTTTGTATGCTTAAGCTTAAATTGCTATTTGCTTTTCCGCTTTCCTTAAATTGGCATTCCGCTCATATTTCTTCCACTGAAAATTCACATTGTCACACACGACACGTGGGTGTGCTTGCAAATTTCTTTCAAACACCCAAATTTAAGAGAGTTGGCGTTTTGCGGAGAATTTCAACCGGTGGTCGCGTAGCCTTCTCACTGAGTAGTCGGGAACCTTGCGTCTAGTAAGCCAAATCTTAGAAACTTAGGATAGAGTTATACCACCCTTTTTATTAAGTCACGCATAAACCTTAGGTGGGTTAATCTGTATTAACGCCACAATTAGAAATCCACCAAATTTGTCGACGGTTTCACAACCCAACGACCCATTAGCATACTATGTGTAGCGTGATGATAGAGCGGATCAAAGCACTGATGTCACACCAAAATTGAAAAAGTGCTCGTCATTTCCAACAAAACATCTTTCTGACCTATTTATCATAATCTCGTATATCATAAGAGAGGTCCCACGATATTAGGCGCACTTGATTTGCATATTTTTGTTTATTATTGTCAGCTAGCAGTGTATATATTATGTAATGCAATAATTACTCTTTTAACCTCTGTACATATCATGCTTATAATTCCACGGCGTTTGCATTTTGCACTTTTGTTGTCACATTGCAATCGGGACTTCTTGCGTAAATCGCTCTTGAACAACACGATTTGGACTTTGTGAAGATCAACCACCAGTTGAACAGTCTTTGACTATATCATGCCCTTACATTTTACTATTTTTGTGACTTACTCACCCATTTGTCATATTTTGTAGAAACCGCCTCGCAAAAGTCGAGGGCTAAAAAAATGGAAAGGAAGAAAAGAAAAGAAATGGAGTTATGTCGAAAGAAAGTCGGTTTATGACAAAGCATTGCTCGACTTATATTTTGTATTTTTATACAAATTCAATTGATATGTCTAATATTAATTACATAATTCTTTATCATGCATTTTACAACATAATCATTCCGAACTACGATGTTCGATTCTCACCATACTTGTGATACGTAGGCAACCCATCTGTGGTTCGACACCACATAAAAAAATAATAATAAAAAGGGCATATTTGGTTCACTCATTCATTGCATTTATCCAATCACGGACATTCATTGTTGCATTTCAATCATTCTAGCACATACATTCATTCATGATTTCATCACACCTATACATTTTTCATTACATTCTTTTACTTTGCATTAGTCCTATAGTGAACAATCATTTGTTTTGCATTTTTACTTTTGCATTTCTTTCATGAATAAATTCTTTTCAAGCATACATTTTATAACATATCCGAACGAACTACGCACTTTGATTCTCGTCAAAGATGAGATCGCTACTACTGGTTGGTACCATTTATTCAAAAACAAAAAAACAAAAATGCTCTTTTAAGTATCATTGTTTGACTTGGTTGATAATACCAAACACTAGGAGTGTGCATGGAAGGGACCGAGTAATAATCGGTATGGGTTGACTTCGTAAACCATAGATTCTTTGGTACCTCTTATTTACGTAAATGACATTGCCTCGCTTCTTCTAAGATAAAAACGAAACCAACTTCATCGTTGTGTGGTGAGTTTTAGAATCGCATTGCATTGTGATCTGAAATGATCGAGGCTTTCGACTCCCTTTTTGAGTTTTTTTAATTTACCAAATAACATTATCTCAGTACACCTTTGAGCCTAAAGCCTATTCTTTTGACAAACCGCATATTACCGCACTATCCCTCTCGCCCGACCTCGAGCGCTTTGGAAATGTGCAAGATCGACTTCATAACAAAGTTTGCAAAGACAAAAGTTGTCAAAGTCCTAAAAACACACTTCACCAAAAGAAGAAATCAAAATTATAAACAAAATGAATGAAATGAGAATAACTTTGGGAAAAAAGATTCAAAAAGTGTTTCAAGATGAAAAAAGCGGGACAAAACGCATTACTCATTACAAGCAAGCCCTACATGATCTTATTTCTTGCCCAAAATTCAAAATACCGAATATATGTAGAAATGGACTCTCTTTCAAATGGTGCACTTTGAAACAGAGATTACGCAGAGTTCAAGCAAACTATAGAATAACGAATTCCCCGACTGATACTAATTGTTGCACACCATTAGAAATCTTCCTTGATTAATCGAGGTATGAGCAATTTCACAATTTTGGGAAATGGGACAAAATTCACATAAGTCAACGCCTTTGTCCTAAAAACTCTTTCATCGACAAAGCAGGACAATCAGCACACCCATTTTGACCCATCTTTGTGCATTTCTTGCAATTTTAAGCATTTTAGACACCCGATTTTATCATCATTTTGACATTTTGTATATTTTTTACATAACATTCTATGTTGTTTATTCTTGTAAATTGACATCATGTTTTGCTTTTTACCTTTAATTAGGTATTAAACATTTTTTAGCATCTCTTTGAATAATTAACTGACACCCCGTCTTTACTTTTAATCAGACATTAAATATTTGCTAAATATTGTATTTTATTATTATTGCATCAACATTTGCATTTTTATAATTTTGTATCTTTAAATAATTTTCTTTTAAATAATTAATCAATTTTGCATTTATCAAAACCAGGCATAATCAATCACCAATCTAAATCGAAACCAAAAATGAAGCCCAATACACTTTCATCCAATACCCAAACCCAATACCCAATACCCAATAACCAATACACAATACCCAATACCCAAAGCCCAATACCTCTAAACCCTAGCCGCCCTCACCCTCTCTATTAAAAACCTACCCTACATTACCCCCAAACCTACCCTACATTACCCTATTATTACCTTACCTCCACCGCCACCCCCTAACTCTCTAAAAACCTAATTCCCACATAACCCTACACTACCTCCCAATGCAAGACACCCCTCTCCTCACCTCACTTCTCCTTCACCCCCGGCCGACTACACACCCCCATCACCGACCTTCTCCGTCATCCCTCACTGATCTTCTCCAACACTCTCTTCTTCACCGTTCTCAAGCCCCCCCCACACACTAACACACACATGCATTTCACATTTTCATGTCCATATAATCTTACATCTCTCATTCTCACATCACACCACATCACTCCCTAACTCCGACGACGCTGTTTGTTTATCTTTCTATTTTGTTTATTTGTGGTTTTTAGACTAACTTTGTTCTCATGTGGTTATTTTCACCATTTCCGGCGATCCTATTGTGTGGTGATTATATTGTTGTTGGCTTTGGTTGTTGGACTGATTTCTCTTTTTTTTTATAATCGATCGAGTTTTAAAATAACGACACTTACATTGTTGGCCTTATTTTCTAATTCTTGTCGATTATTCGATCATTTTTGAGTTTTGTATTCCGTCGAGTTCTTTTTTAAATCTCCGGCGAGGTTCTAAAATTCTGACGTGTTCGCTATTTTATTTTTTTGGTGTTGGGTATTTTACGCCGCAATCGTTGGTTATTGTTGCTATCTTTAATATTTGTTTGGATGGTGATAATCGGGAAGCCACTGTTTTGAATTAAAAATGGAACTCTCGATTTGCGTTACTTTATGTTACGATCGCCATGCGATTCCGCGCCTCCTACTTTTATCAGGTTATGTTGGACTATTTTTTCTCTATGTTTGTGAACTATTATTATAGCTATTATTGATTTAATGCATTTTCAAGCTAATTTCTTTTACATACATTTTACTTAACTAAATGTTGGCTTTGTGTATAAACACTTAAGTTAATATTACATTTTATCGCACTTAGTTAAATTCAATTGAATACTAAATCCAATCGGATGAAGGAATCTCCGTCGATTTCCAAGGCCTCGCATGCAAAGACGGATTTATTTTTGGCTTTATTTATTAATTATTGCTATTACTTTAAAAATTGTTTATTTTATTACTAACACTTTTACTAAGTGTCTATGCAGTATCAGAGATCATCTGCGGAAGGCCTAAAAGGGCTAAAGATGTCCTGCAGTTTTATCTTAATGTCTCATTTAAATTTTAGTTTTACTATTTTTGCGTTGCATTTTATTTTAATTGTAAATTATGTAAAAATGCTTAGAATAGGTAGAATAAAAGTCAACATATAATTAACCTAGTTTGAACGGATAATAGCTGCGGATCTTAAAGGATGCCTAACCCTTTCCTTTAGGATAATAAAGAACCCTTATCCGTAATCTCTTTAATTTCGCACCATTAAATGGAGATTAATTGCAGATTTTATCGCAATAAATCGTGTCTTAATTCACTTAAATAATTAGTGGCGACTTTAAATACATCTAGAATCAATCATACGTAGTACTACCTTTCGACTCGGTTAATGGGTGTTACAAACACCGACCGCCGCTTTGGGAGTACACCCGACTTGTCGCATGTTAACCTACGACGGAGTTTGCGCTATTACGCCACCCGTAATTTACCCAATGCGCACCTTCGAATAACGGCTGCGGGTTTCACGTTAAACAAATCTTTTTTCCCTCTTAAACCCTCAAATTTAATTTTATGAGCAATTCTTGTTTTTCCCTTCTAAAACAAAACAAACAAATAAACAAAAAAGGTGAACTGATTTTCCTTTAAAATTTTATTTTTTCCCCTTAGTCTCCAAATAAACCAAAACAAGAAAAACATTAAAAAAGGAAACCCCCAAGCCCACCAACATCTTCATGTCAATCCATTGACAGCTAATAAAGATCCACAAAATCTTTCAAAAATTTGCAACAAAAAAAGAAAGAAATGGTGTTCAATAGTCCAATAATTGTTGGTGTGGCTAATGTATCAGCAGATTTATGTCAATACATAGCATGTAATCCAGAAAGACTTAGAAGTGATGAAGTTCTTTATCTTCTCTTTTGTTTTCCATGTCAACAATTAAGGCGTTTTGCTCTTTGTTTATGGACTTTCTTTTGTTTCCCTTTACCAAATCCATATATATCTTTTCCCTCTTTTTCATCATCCTCATCTTCTTCTTGGTCTGAAGATAGTGATGTGGATCTTCAAGATTCACACCCACATGCCAATTAATATTTGTATTTTTTTTTTGGTTATCCAGAAAATAATATGTAATTTTGATTGTTTGGTTATATGGGAAGAAGCTTTTTGGATGATTTTGGTATCTTTATTTGGTTAAAGATTGCATTTTTGTGAATACTCCCATGCAAAGTTTCAATTTTTGTTCATATTTTTATTTGATTCACACCCACATACCAAATAATGGTTTAAATTTTGTAATAATTTATAATACTATGTGAATTTTATGTGCTGATTGTTATTTTGTTGCAATGCTCTGTTGGTTATATGGGAAGAAGCTTTTAGGCTGATTTTGGTAGCTTTAATTGGTTAAAGATTTCATTTTTTGGATATTTTTGTTAATACCCACATGCCAAATTTCAATTTTGTTCAATTAATACTATGTAATTTTGATGGGATGATTGTTATTTTGTTGTAGTTCTTTGTTGGTTATATGGGAAAAAGGACTTTAGGTTGATTTTGGTAGCTTTAATTGGTTAAAGATTGCATTTTTGGGTCATTTTCTGAATACCCACATGCCAACAACAAGTGTGGAGTCAGGAGATGGTAGTATGTACGCTTACCTCTACCTTTTGTGAATACCCACATGCCACGTTTCAATATTTGTTCATTTTTCTTCAAATTCTGATTTGGAACTTGAAGATTCACACCCACATGCCAATTAATAGTTTTAAATTTTGTAATAATACTATGTAATTATTATGGGCTGATTGTTATTTTGTTGTAGTTCTTCAATGGTTATATTGGGAAAAGGCTTTTAGGTTGATTGTGGTAGCATTAATTGGTTAAAGATTTCATTTTGAAGTTATAATTTTTGTTCATCTTCTTCCTTGATCTTCAAATTCATACCGACATGCCAATTGATACTTAATATGTATGCACAGTTATATAATAGTTTCAATTTGTGTTTATTTTCCTTACCCAGAAAAAATAAATTTTGTTGTTTTGATTTGTTAGTTTTGTTAGGCTGATTTTGGTATCCTTAATTGGTTAAAGATGTTATCTTTTGGCTCTTTTTGTCAATACCCATATATCAAGTTTCATTTTTTCATTTTCGTATCCAGAAAATAATATGTAATATTGATCGTTTGATTGTTATTTTGTTGTAGTTTAAGCTTCTCAGACTGATTATGATATCACATTTGCTTAAAGATTTTAGGTTGGCTCTTGCTTGTCAATGAGAGGGTTAACTTTTGGTTGGTTGATACTTTGCTGCTTCAGTTCTGTTTGATAATTTTGTGGGCATAGTTAGAAATCAATAAAAACTGGAATTAGTATATTTGGTCTGATTACCTCTTCTTTAAATTGTGGATATTAGTTTACATCTTTATGATTGGTTTTGAGTTATCTGTTTGAGGAATATTTTCCTGTCAATTTTGTCATTTTCAAGGACCACTATGGTTGATATAGCATTCTTGATATTTTCAACCCAGGTACGTATTCAAGGAATCATAACTTTTGGTATCATATATGTTCAGCTTGTTTCATGAGCTTTTGCCCTCTGCAGATATCTATTGTTTCTGTCAACTGATAAGGAACATGCTTTATTTTGTCCACTTTGGCCCACCAGGCCTCACGGATTTGTCTCTTGGGCTGCGCCATCATCTAGCCCAAAAGCATGCGTGTCATATGAACTTGTGTTATGCCTTGTAAAATTCTTCATTCTCCTCTCCATTCCGATTTCCGATGTGAGATTCATTGATATTAAAATCTATGTACCAATCTGTCTTCTTCAGTAGCTTCCTCATTGCATTTTCTTTATTTCACATTTATGAGTTATGACTACACTAGCTGTCATTTAATTTTCCATTTTGCAATTTGCATGTTGTCCTTTTTCTTGTGAAACCAGCATCACATGTTTGGTCCTTTTGTTCTTATGCAACTTTATTAGAACTTTGGTGTAGCAGTGTTATATCAGTGCAGATAGCAGGCATAAACTTGCATAATTTGTGTGCATGTAATTTAAGGAATTGCCTTGTGATCTGGTAATTATTCTAGCCACCACCACCAACCTGCTATGTTGCTCGGACACTTAAAAAATGTTGCCGGGTGCGTGTCTGATCCTTCAAAAGTAGGATCCGACACGGTGAAACAACATTTTTGGAGAATCCGTGCAACATAGTCACGTCTTTAGACTTTTTAAGTTTGATAATGCTGAAACTAACCTAGCTGCAGTAGAGAAAGGTATTGGATTCTGGGTACTAGTTTGTGCTTAGGTAGTTGAGTGATTTCCCAGTATGATCAGTGTTCTTATTGAAGATCACAGAGAAAGGGTAAGATGTCTTTTTTGAGAGCCCTTCTGAACAATGAGCACTTCTAAGTGAAATTCCTTTGTTTTTTAATTACCGAGAAGTCCGTCAGGAGTCAATCTTTGGGCCAACCGTAACCTTCGAAACTCGGGTATGATAGGCCATTAGGCCCGCCCTTCTTCTCATTAATAATGGACTTTATTCACTTGGCGCAATGCTCAAACTTGTGACCTATGCCACAAGTCCCTCAACCTGTACTTAGGGGTGTGGTGGGAGGGGGGGGGGCTTCTAATGAAATTCCTAGTTACTACTTGGTAGTTAGTTGCCTAAAGATGATCAACTTCTGATGATTTACTTTTTAGTCTTTAAGGTGCTAAAAGCTCTGATAAATCTGCTAGTTTTCTTACTATAGTTTACACAAGCAAGGCAATTGTCCATTGCTTGTCATTTTTCAATGCTTTCTTCTTGGCTGCAATTCTGAGATTATTTCTTGTATATCTATATCTTCTTGTCTAATTCCCCTTTTGTGGATTAATGATATTGGTTGTCAACTTGTCATCAAGCAAGTAGAAAGCAATAATCTCCCCTTTTTGTCTAGCTCACCTTACGGCTTACTCTATCAACACTAGGAATAATTGCTACCTAAATAATTGGATTTCCAAAACTATAAACTTTACACTTAGAGGGAGAATAGGAAATTTGTAAATGTAAATTTTTGAGTTAATTTTTCTGTTATGACTTATGAAAGGCGACAAGGATGTCTAACAACAAACAACTATGTTCAATCCTATACAAGTTGGGTCATCAAGATTAAGGGTCCGTTTGTTACAACTTATTAAAAAGAGTTTTTACGTGTAGAGTTTTTAGGAGTAGAGTTTTTCAAGTATAACTTTTTATCAAAAAGTGGTTAGATGTTTGGTTATCAATAAAAAAAGTGATTTTGGCTTAAAAATGAGTAATGACAAAAGAGATTTTACCTATACTGGACAAAAATCCAAAATTTGAGTTTCTACTAGTAGAGGCCAAAAGTGTTTTTTCAGTCAAAAACACTTTTGGTCTTTTCAGCCAAACACTAAAAAAAAAAGGTCAAAAGTGCTTTTGGCAAAAAAAAAAAGCATTTTTGACCATTTGAAAAGCCCAATCAAACGGGCACTAAAAAGACAGTCAAATCAAGTAGTTAGTCAAATCAAGTAGTTACCAGCCTGGTTGCCATATAAGGGATGAATCTTGTCCTCCTTAACAATATAATACCCAAAACAATAATTTTTAGAGCAAAACCAGACACTAAGTTTGACACGTTCTATTTCAGTTTATACGATACTATTTCGCTTTTAGTTGTTTTGAAAATAATACTCCTAATACATTTATTTAGCCTTAAATGTTTTATATTTATCCTTAATAACATGATTTTGTTGACACAGAAATATCATAATATGCTTAAATTATTTTTTTTAGTAATCGCGTAGTTTTTTCTTTTTCAGTGTGTATATTTGTTGCTTCATTTGCTTGTATCTTGTTGTTATATTTTCTTGCTACCAAGTATCATATTCTCTACTTTTATTTATATCCGAGGTCTATTGAAAATAATCTCTATATCTTAGGTTCACTTGTGGAATTATACTGAGTATAATGACAAGTTTTAAATATATTTTTTATATTTTATCCGGAAACAAATATATTCACATGAAATGAGACCGAAAAAATAATAACTTTCGAAATAAAAAAATATATAAATCAAGAGAACCCCACAAATGAGCCACAAAACCGTTGGCTACAGGCTGTATGACATCCCTAAGATAACCAGCCACCCTGTCAACTTACGGGCAGCTTCAAAGCCTCAAAAAAGCCAATATTTCAAAATATTTTGAGGCATACCATGTGGTTGAATTAACTGTCTCTTCGGGCAGCACTGCCCGTAATACTTGGGAGCAAAAAGGCGAAATCCCTCGCCCACAGGGTCCCCACCCCTCCGCCCGTAATACTATACACATCATTTTCTATATAAACCTTTAATCCCACGTCCAAAACGTCCATAAATTCTTGTTTTTTTTTTATAGTCGATGTTTCCAAGCTCGCATTTATCGCTTCACCAGATACCAGACGCCCTCGGCGTGATGGCACCGGCCATTCAACAACATCACCAAGAATCGCGAATGTACCCGCCGACTAGTTTACGGTAACGCATAACCGATCAACGGCATAACGCCAAATTTCCTAACACGCAATTTCTTCGCTACCGCGATGAATCCACGCTGCCCATGCCAGCGCCTTATAAAGACCTGCATTTCTGTTTGACTATGCCCTGAGGACCGCTTTTTTCTTCTTTCAACAACTTGTTTGTGAACTCTCTTTTTTCCACTCAAAATTAGTTTAATTTCTTCAAATTTGCAACAATGGAGGCAATGAAGATGAATGTTTTATTGATGGTTGTCATGGTCATGGTGGTGGCCATGTCCGGAATTCAGAACGTAGTTGCAGTGGATGCACCTGCTCCTGCCTCGGATGCTACCACATTTGTACCGGCCGTTTTTGCTTCTCTTGTAGCTCTTGCATTTGGGCTTTTCTTCTAGTTTGCGTGGACGTCGATTAATGAAGTGTAGTTTTTATTTGGTTCGACTATATGTTGTTGTGGTTTGTGTAGAGTTATTTCAACTCAATGTGTTAGATCATTGAGATGAGAAGGAGATTGAGGTTGAAGTGCACATATACCTGATTTTGTGGAATCACAATTTAAGCTATATTTACAGTGCGTAAAAATATGCATGTTTGTATATTTCGAAATAACTTTAAACATATGGTATCTGAAGTCTTTTTGCCCGAAGTCAAATATATTTTTTGCGTGAAATTACGAACGTTCAATAATTTTTGCTTGAACTTTAGGCATAAAAGTCCAAACTTTAGTCATATGTAACGTTAAGGCATTTTTGCTTGAAGTTACATATAACTCCATGGACGGAATTTATGAACATGTTTAGAAGTGATAGATGTGTGTATAACTATTAAATTGGATATAAGTTAAATATTAGTGTTCAAATAAGATACCTAGTAGATTTGACATCTAATATAAAAGAGATAATTCACTACAGATAACCACATCTTTGCAAGTCAACGTATGGAATGATCGAGAGCGATATTTTTGAGATATATAATCTAAGTCGGGAGTAGAGTTACATGAAAGTTGATTACTTTCATGTTCGGTTCAAAGAGTACTTTTTTCATTGAAAATTCCTCGTTTCATTTCGTATAAATTTTCCAGCGACTAATTCAAAACTTGTGGGACACTATCTATTTCATCTCTCGAGTCGAGAAGAAACCCCCCTACCTTGTGAAATTTGTACTACTAGAATTGAGTCTTTCCATATTCTTTTATTTGGCCCAATACGCAGTCCAGCTAGGTATTGTATTTGGGCCAAACCAAGTTCCAAAAGTGAATATTTGCTCTAGTCTTTAGCTATGAAACCCTAAACCCTCTCCATAAAATCATCATATTGCACCCATTATTCAGCAAGCAGTAACATCACACCACTTCACCATTGCACTATTCTTCTTGTTCTGTATTTGCTTGTAAGTAATATGCATTATCTTTTATGCAGTAGTTGTTGTTACTAATTGCCTCTTTGAGTAGCCTTATGAACAAATTTAGTTTCATATTTGGCTTAGTTAGGGGGCAAACACTAAACTTTTAGATGCTTTCAATTAAGGCCTTTTGAAAGAAATCTTTGTTCTTCTTCATCATTTGTCCTTCAAGCATCTTTAAGACACCCTCTTCATCAAATATTCTATATGTATCTACAAAAAAAGTTTTTTTTTCTTTAAAATTACTTGCAAGTCTAATGATGATGGTGTTCTTAAAATCCAAAATGATATAAGAATTGATTTTTAGTTAATATTTTTTGGCTCAAAGATTCAATCATCATTTGTCCTTTTTAAGACTCTTTGTTCTTCATCAATTGTTCAAATATCCAATAAAGATGGTGTTTTTAAAATCCAAAAGGTTGTATGAATTTATGGTTAGTGAGTAATTTTTGCCTCAAGAATTCCCAAACGAGTTATTGAAAAATTCATTCGGTTCAGACAGGGGCATATAGTAATATAGAGAACTATAAATGTTGAGCTGAAAAGCTTCAAATTTATTTCTTTAATGAATTTAGTTTGAGGGGTTTGAATTATTTTATTATTTCTTTCCCTCTCATCTGTTCCTTTCTATAGGTTCTTTCAAACATTCAATCAATTAAGTCTCAAACTTAATGATAATTGCTTCTTAAAAATGTTTGGTTTGATACATAATGAGGCAGATGATGATTTATTATTATTTGGACTGATCAAACTGTGATGTCCCAAATTCGAGCTTTTTAAAACTGATGCCTCCAATTTGTTTTTTATAAGCATGTTATACTACTGAATAAGGAAGCATTTTTGAATGTATTTCTTGCTTAAATTTTAACAACTATGATTTGATTGGTTTAACATTTATCTTACCTAAAGGTAATTAAGGTGAAATTACTTACTTCAATATAAGTATTGAATGTGATTAAATATTTAAGTGACTTAGAGAGAAGTGTATATCTGGAGGCAGATGATGATTGATAATTCATTTTGGACTGATCAATTTGTGATGATCCAAAATTCGAGCTTTTTAAAACTGATGCCTCCAATTAGCTTTTTTTAGTTCTTTTAGATGCATATTTTAAATAGTGAAAGCAACAACAACAATGTACGGTGTACCCCGTGAAATCTCACAATTTGCCCTCTTAGGAGGGCTTGTTATCTTAGGACCTCAACCTTGTAGCTATAGCGGCTTTTTTCGAGACACATTCGGACAAGTGCCTGTTTGGTTGGGCTTTTGAATTTGTCGAAAAAATGCTTTGTCTTCCAAAATCACAATTTTGGGCTCGTAGAGGCTTGTTTTGCCTATTTTTAAGCTAATTTTTTTTATTGACAACCAAATACCTTACATTTTTTATAAAAAACTCTACTTGAAAAGCTCTACTTTTAATAGTTCTATTTGAAAAGCTCTACTTCTAAAAGATTTTTTTAATAAACTGTACTAAACGGGTCCTAAATTTTAGCCATTTTGAATTTAGTTTTTGCTTGTTCTTTATTTGCCCCACTTGGATCTATCTAATAAGATAGTGTGTGGTTAAGCAAAGCTTTATTTTAACTTAACCATTGTTGTAACTTGTATCTGATGTATATTTACTTTAATTATTAAGATTAACTTATTTCATTTACAGTAGAAATATGAGTGTGATTGACTAGTTATTTGGCTTAACGGTGGCTTGATCAAGCTAAAAGTTTCTAGGCAAATAATTAATTGGTAGGTCACAAGTCATTATTAGAATAAAATATCATTTATAGTGGATGGTTCGACTTGTTCAATCAATCCCTTTCTCTATCTCTTGTGTCTTTATTGTAACAAATTACGTAAAATAAAATATCTACCAACTTGTTTGAAATGTCGTGATTTATCAGTTTATCCTTAACAACACTGTCTAAGACAATCATTTCTTTTTTTATTAATATCCAGATTTTTGACTTGCGTCAGATTAACCCTTGAGATGGTCTTACCGGGAGTCCATGCATCATTTCTCATCTACACAACATCTAGACAGCAGGTTATTTTTAATGTAAAATATCATACTCCAAATGGAACGTAATTAACTTTTAAAAGCTTTAATCATTGACCAAAGAAATATCAAAATTCATGAACAGATATCATAATTTATTATTTTTGCGAGAACTAGTCAAGGAAGAACTTTCTCTTTCAATTTTAGCCCACACTTAACGGTCAGTACTGATTAGTGAACCCAATTTGATAAAAGATAAATTATTAATCTGCTATGTTACACAAGTAATTACAGTGCTTGACCATTGCTAAATCTGGCACAATATATTGTACATAAATTACAGATCTTAAGCATTGCTAAAACTGACATTAGTTAATATTTTGTAGAAAATTAACAAAGCCAAGCACCAAAAAACATACAAAAAAGCACATAAAATTGTCCACAAAATTTTACATTCATGAAACATTACTATTTTTATCTGAACCAAACTCCAATTTCTTCATAATATTGACCTTACTATAATCTCGTGGAATCTATATATGTACAAGTACCATATATATAATAACATCCCTATATATATGTACTAGAATCTAATTGAACATAAAAGGATCCATGAGGCTGATGAACATTCTTGAAGGTTGCTTTAAAGAGCATCATAGTAACCTCCGACTGTTATGTGTGCTCTTGTAACTGGAACTCCTCTCACTGCTGAAATTGCTTCATTCAACCTCGTTGCACGTTGAACTACTTGCTTCATTCTCTGCAATCAAACAAAGATCCTTAGATCAGATCCACCAAATATTAGTTATAGGAAAAATAAATCAATAATAAGGGAGTGATGTTTTAAATGCCTGATCTTTCATTTAGAAGTTTCAAAAAACACACTTTTTACTTAATTATAGTGTTTCAGCACCTCTCAGATTCACCAAATATTACTTTTTTTTATAGATGATCACGTAAAAAAAAAAAAAAACTGGGACAATGTGATTTGATGAATGGTTATCCAATTCAATATCACATCAAAACAGGCATTTGTTGTATGTTCGAGTCTCCACATGCCCATTTGTGTTTAGGACCTCTACTTACACTAGAATCATGTTAAAATGAGTCATCATTAGGGGCAGAGTAACCTTCCGGATACATGTTTGACAAGATAACCTTCAGGATACATGTTTGACAGAAATCCAGTAATTTTGGCCAAATAATATATATGTGTTAAAAAATTCATATAATATGTAATTAAAAAAACTAAATTTAAAACCGAGTTACTAGCACTTGATGTTCATCCTAAAATCCAAAACGCATACCTATAATAATCATCTCATCTAAATAATCATTTCATCTAAAAGCTATCATAAAAGATACTTCTAACTTGTACTTAATTATATCATGTGTTGACAAGGTAAGTGATTTTTGAAAGTAATACTCTAAAAGATATGGCAAACCTTGTCATCAGAAAAGATTTGGAACCTCAGCTTCTGATTCTGCTTATGTTTTTGGTGATTACCAATGAATATGATGCAAATAGTAGCAGCAGCAGCAATCCCAAAAGAGCAAATAGCACCAATTCCATTCAAACCCTTGTTCAATAAGTTCAATCCACCATTGCTATTTTCTTCCATGCCAATTTTCTTGATCACCATCTCTTTATCAACCTCAAAGTCCTCTACTTTTTCCTCAAATTGGGACAAAAGGGTCTTGTTATTGGACTTTGGTGAATCCATTTTCATGTTTTCAAATTCATTTTCCTTCATTTTCTTGAAAAAAACTTGTGATGACACTTGATCTTGCTCAACTTCCATCATAGTTGCTATAAAGTTGGGATCTTTAGTGTTTCTTGATGGTAACATGTTGATCTCAAGTGGGAAATTAGTGATGACTTGTTTGGTAATAACAACTTCTTGATCATTTGTGGATTCTTGAATTTGAAAAGGGACTATTTGATTTGGCATTCTTGGTGAGTGCTTTGTTGTGTCAACAAATTGGGATGATTTTGGAGATGGGCAAAGGAAATAATTCATGTTGAATTCGTCCTTGGAATCAGGTGTATATTTTCTTGAAAATATCATTTTGCCATCATCATCATGGATTTGAAGTAATCCATCATCAGGAAGAATCTCCCAATCTTCAAGATCCATTTTTGTTTTGTTTTAATCTAATGAAGAAAAGGGCTAGGTGAGTGGTATGATATAGTATTGAGATTTTGATTCTTTGGTGAATTATTGGAATAATAGAGAGGGTGGCTTTAATAAAGTTGAATTGTATGCAATAAGACACCTCATTTGGGTGATGTCTTCGTGCTCTTTGGGGGGTGAAGGTTGAACTTTGCCTTGTTGAGACTTGAGATTGTGATGGATTTTTTTTTACTTGTCTTATCATCAGCTCATTCTACCGATGATTCAGATTCATGTTTCATAAGATCTATTAAATAAAAAATATTTTTTAATAATAATAACCATGTTTCAACAATAAATAAATTAGAATCAATTATATGAATCTCATTTTTATATTTAAACTTGTTTTATATCATCATCATATAAAATATTGTGAGAATTCTTCATTGATAAGTTTTACTATGAATATCATTCCACCACAATTTCCCTTCTTTATCCTTATTTGGAACCAACAATAATAATCATGCTCAATCCAAAGATAGTACTGGCCAATTATTACCAATTTGTGACATTAGGGTTACAAGTTCATTCTCTACGGATACGCTTCTCGGCGATACGCCAGATTAAAGTTTGTAGCTAACCGGCAGGCGTGTTGCGGTGTGGGTTTGATACTCCTCGCATAACTCGCTGAGTGTTTGACCAGAATATTGATCCGTTGGTGGCGATCGACATCGAATGCGAAGCACATCCCGCGATTTACCCGACGCGCACGCTTAACGGGTTTCATTTCCTGCGAAAGATAAGATCAATACTTGCGCAGTCTTAGCGATATGATGCATTAACACACCAATCTGAATTATCAAAATAAAAAAAATAATAAGCATGCTCACACAGACGGAATTAGCATACCCTTCCTTGTTAGATTTTCTTTTAGTTTTTTGGATACAATCTCAAGATATTTAATTAAGGATAAAAGAATAACACTCCACCGTACTTGTTGGAATAATGAAGTCATGTAGGTGGAAGCTTATCAGCCAGTTGTGTGACAAATTTAGTGATGGTCCACGTTGTGAGAATCCTCTTTTGTTTGGCTACTACATATTTCTTTGGATAATTAATTGGATTTCTTGATTTGTTTACTTTTATAGTTTAATGTCACTTTAGATAAAGGAAAATTACTTATGTTTGATCATTCTGCTGTATACTTACAAGTGTAACCGATCTTCTCATGGAACTTTTAATATTTTCTGTTCAAATTAGCAAAAACAAAAATTCATTTTAATTAAGAAATTAGAGAAAAGTACAAGAAGAAGAAAAAAGAACCAAGTGTAGGTTGCTTGTTGGAGTACCCTTTGAATGAGCATTGATTGTGACATTTCCCACCACCACGCCCATCACCACATGAGAGTTGATATTGAAACACTGTAGAAGAATCCATGATTATGTATATATATCTTGATTGTAGTTTACTACTTTACTCTCCTGCAAATTCAATTATGATATAATAAAATCCTCTAATTTAAAAGCTTAGGACCATCCTAAACACGATCTTTTCATGTAGTTTCTTGTTCTTTTATTTATGTTATTATTTGTTGTTTTTTATATTTTGATTATCGCATTGATTTGTGTAGTTACGATGCTTTCTTTTATCTTTTCAGACAGTTCTATTATATTTTTTATAAAAAAATTCTCTGTTTTGAACTGTTTATTCTTGTGCCAAGGATTTACTAAAACAATATCTCTATCTTCAAAATAGAAGTAATATCTGTGTACAATCTATTCTCACATAGCTCATTTTATGATATTGTTGTTGTATGATATTAGTTTATTGTGACAGTTTGTCTTGTAAAAGAGTTTTGATCTTGGGTATATATAGACATGTCCATGACTCGGATTAGGGCCGGATCAAGTGTTTTTTTTCCTGTTTGTCCGATTTTGTTTTATTTTTTAATTTTCAGATTCCGGCTCTAACCCGCTCTACAAAACAAAATAAA
This sequence comes from Przewalskia tangutica, assembly GCA_029844215.1. Classification (NCBI taxonomy): domain Eukaryota; kingdom Viridiplantae; phylum Streptophyta; class Magnoliopsida; order Solanales; family Solanaceae; genus Przewalskia; species Przewalskia tangutica. Next base: position 97,300,623 of record CM056738.1, on the reverse strand, counting down.
ACAATAGGAAAATAGATGGATATTTTTTTTACCTTTTTCCCTTTTATAAAAGCAAAAGAAAAAGGTAACATTAACTTTTAAAAGACACCACAGGATTTTGTACTATAAACAATATATTAGTACAAATTTATCCTTTTTCTTTTTGAATTTCAATGGACCTTGTAGTTGAAAAGAAGACGATTGCCCTTTTTTATTATTTGTTGTTTTTTATATTTCGATTATCGTATTGATTTGTGTAGTTATGATGCTTTCTTTTATTTTTTCAGACAGTTTTATTATGTTTTTTATAAAAAGATTCTCATGACTTTATATACTGCTTGAACTGCTTGTTCTTGTGCTAAAGATCTACCGAAACATCTTTATCTTTCAAGATAAAGATAAGGTCTGTGCACACTTTATCCTCTCCAGAGCCCACTTTATGCTATGTTGTTGTATGATGTTAGTTTATTTTATTGCGACAGTTTGTCTCGTAAAAGAGTTCATATTGGGTAATATGCTGATTTTTAAAGTTTTACTTCCAAGTCCTAAATTGATTTTACTTTGTATTACTTTTAAGCGGCATTGGATTATTATAGATATACATAATGTATTTTAAAAATATTTACAATATTATAAGGAGAATCTTCTCTAAAGCAATGTTGGATGACACCCCTTCGTAAGTGTCTCTGCCGTTGCTTCATAAAAACATAAAATAATGTTTTTTCCTTTTCCCTCTGTTTTATTCTTTTTTTATTGTTGAAAATATTTATTAAATGTAAAATAAAATTAATCTTATTTATTATGACTCGAATAATTGGAGTTTCGCACGTTGAAAATACTGTTTCCATACACGTGCACATATAGTGCCAAAAATCATAATTTTCTTAATGGAAGAGATATTGGTACGTATACGAATTGTTTGAGACGTAAGATAATAGACAGTTATTGATCAAATGACGTTGGTTTCATGTTGGTAAATGAAAGGAATAAATGTGTAAAAGATGAAACGAATCAGAAAACGCCGCGGAGCCGAGAAAGGCCGTGGCGCTTGGAGTAGGAGGCGCCGCGACGCTGAAATTCCAGTGAGTAAACTGGACAATTAGCGCCGCGGCGCTTCGACTGTTTTCAGTTCGTTGGAGGTGAATTTAAAACTGATTCTTGGACTGATTTTGGAGCAATAACTTTCCATTATTTGGCTATTGAATTCAGCCATTACTAGACTGAATTAACTTCAGTATCAATGGTCATTACTTGACATTGATGACCATTCATTTGGTCAATTGAGAAGACATAATCATCTACATATAATTTGATGCCTTTGGCACAATTGCAAAACACACTTTGAGACATATATTTTTCCAGAATATATTCTTCCTTTCTTGCAATCAAACACTCTAAGATCTTTCTTCCTATAGCGAACTCTTGAGTCTCATTTGCTCATTAGTTTGATTGTTGTTTTATCTTGGAAGATAAGTTGTCATTACTCCGTTGAAAGGATTATACAGAGCAATATTATCTTAAGAATATATTGTTCATCCAATCGACTCAGCAAGTCAATTTACTTTGTTCATTTTCAGATTTTAATGTATTTGTGGTTGTTGTTACATTTCCTATTTTCTTGTTATTACACGTTGTTTCCCACATTTCTAACATTGAAGAAATTTTAAGCCAAACCCCTCGATTCACATATGAATTTACAGCGACAAGAATAATTGAGAAGAAAATTCCCGAAAAGAATATTTTTTTTCTTTCACATATTTATTTGATAGGAAAAAGAAAATATTAAATCAAAAGAATATTTTAGTTCCCATGGAGATGGAAGGGCAAAAAGGAAGTATGCACATTTAATGGCATCACATTCAAAATGAAGTAGCTAGAAATCTATTTTGTCTCTCATGAAAAGCCACCGGAGAGGTCCAAAAGGAGATAAAATTGACACAATTCTAACTTATTACATATGAAATTGGCAAATGAATAGGAAGTTAAGGGTAGGCAACTAATAAACGTGGACCAAATTAAAGGAAAAAGTATTTAAGGCATGGCTATTTGGATGGTAAGCAATTTCTTCAGGAAAATAATAATCTCCAATACCATTTCAATTTGAATAAATAAAATGAATCTATAAAGATTTCATTAAAATTTAGGAAAGGCCTTAGAGTAGTTGGAATAATATTTCATTTAAAGAGCTACGTGATTTTAAAGGCTTGTCCTTTTTATTTTTTTACAATTTAAAAGTTTTCTTATTTTTTAAACTGCGTATCAGGTCAAATTAAGACAAATAAATTGAAACAAAAGGAATAAGAAAAATGTACAGAAGTCTAAAACTATGCAAAAATGTTTTTGGAAAGGACAAGTGTGATGGAATTTTAGAGGTCCCAATCTTTATATTAGAAACTCCCATCCTCTTGATGTCGAAATACTACCTCTAATTTCGTCATTGAAATGCTACCTTGAAACATATGTAACATAAGCCATTAAGGTGTCACTTGAATAAACATGATTGAATGATAGATGTTACGAAATATTAGGATTCAAACTTGTAACACTACATTCGAATTGTGACATCTAACTTGAAATAACAATCCATTAATCTTCCATAATCATCTTTCACCCTATAAGTCATTAGTAGCATTTCCATCATCCCATTGAGTTTTGAAATATTAAAAGATAAAGCTTTCTATTTTCACATAAAATATTTGATTAAATGGGAAAAGGGTGAAATATACCCTCAACTTTATTTTATTAGCTAACTTTACCATCCGTTAGCGATTGTGAACAGAAATATTCCTGACGTCTTCAAATTTCACACTTATATCCCTATTTTGGATAGAAATTCCAAATCCTCTTAAATATCCCTGATTTTTTTCTAAAATTTCTCCACCTTACCCCTGCGTCATCCATAGTTTATCGTTGCACATCCCCTTCAACAATCCTTTGAATGGGGTAGTACGAGAACCAAGTCTTTGAAAAGACTCAAGATAGGCACGAGAAAAGTACGAAAGAAGGGAAACTTTAGGATGTTATTCCGTTCACTTATTACTAAGGTGGCGCGCACACCGTCGCAATAAGTAACCGTTCAAACACCCAACTCGAAGAAAACTTCCTAGAATCTCTTAACCTGGTTTAGCTCGATACAACTTGTCACGCCCGACTTTTCTCAAGTCTTTCCAAGGCGTGATGGCACTGGACAATTATTTATTTTCCAAAGTAACTGCTAACTTCTTTTCTTCCTAGATTAAACATGTATTTAAGTGCGAAATAATATATATATCATAATAAGCAATTCAAAGCTTACAAAGAACAATCTTGTGTGGGCATTCTCAAATAATGGAACCTAGTTCTTTAAACATACTTTATGAGAATAGCTTTCACCAAATCCAAATAATGGATTGGTGGTCAAAGAGGTCATGAACGATCGCTAGCCCCGCATGAGCTTTTCCTCTATCACGCCTCAAATATGTTAAATAAAAGAGTCACTCTACCATCCAATGAATGAGAACCTCACCCTATAATTCAAAGTAATCTCACAATATTTTAAGTACAAACATATTAGGACACAATAACCATGTTATGAGACAAACTTCAACATTTTCAATGTATCATAATCAAGTATTCACATAATAATATTCTCTTTCAATTGCTTCGTGACGCATCATTTTAACCCACATACATGTTTTATCTCATGTTACATATTAAGGTATTCCTTTGTATTTACATATTTGTTGCAGGCAACCCGATCCGACGATTTACAAATACATTTACATATTTGTTGCGTGCGCAACCCGATCCGACGATTTACATATTTGTTGCGCGCAACCCGATCCGATACATTTACAAATGCATTTATATATCTGTTGCGGCGTGCAACCCGATCCATTATGTTTACGTATTTGTGAACGCGTATCCACTTTACGTTTTGTTGCGACGTGCAACCCGATCCATTATGTTTACGTATTTGTGAACGCGTATTCACTTTACGTTTTGTTGCGGCGTGCAACCCGATCCATTATGTTTACGTATTTGTGAACACGTATTCACTTTACGTTTTGTTGCGGCGTGCAACCCGATCCGATGCATTTACATATTTGTTTTGTATGTGTTATATGTTCAAAAGACTCAATTAATATTTCCTTCTTTCAATGTTCCGCCCTTCCCACTTGTATGGGTTACAACTCTCAAACCGTAAGCCAGATTTATGTATGTAAAGTCTCAAACTGTCGAGAACAGAATAACCTAGAACTTTTATTCAGCACAAAATTTTAAATTCCCCACCGAAACATTCAGTTTTTCAGTTTTAACAATTACATTAAGAACTGTTTCGCCGAATTTATTATCAGAACGATACACAATCTTAAAACAGTCATAACTTCTTATCCGTAAGTCGGATCAAGTCCCGTAAATTCTCAAAAAAGACGAGAAAAGACAAATATAGAACTTTCATTTGAATCAACATTTCATATTCCGTACCAATTTCTACAGTTTTACCATTTTACCCACTGCTTTACGGACTTTCAACCGATCCGGCGCAGAAATTTTAAAATACGATAACTTCTAAACCGTAATTCCATTCTACCTCTTCTTTAGTTCAATCTGTTCATAACAAAGTGATTTACAACCATACCGAATTTCGTATAATTCCAACAAGTGAAACTCGGGAAAAACAGTTCATAATTCTACCTGCCCTCAGATTTCGTCCAAATCTGTGGCAGAAAGTTTAAACTATGATAACTCTTAAACCGTAAGTCCGTTTTACCTCTACTTTAGTTCAATCTGTTCGTAACAAAGTGATTTAAAACCATATCAAATTTCGTCTAATTAAAACAAGTATAACTCCGAAAACAGTTTGTAACGTTTATGTCCCGAACTAGTTGTTTAAGAAATCTAAGTTCATAATTTTTCTTTTAACACCAACATTATATTCTAACATGTACAAAACTTAAAATACATGATTTTACTAAGAAATTTGAGTGAGAAAAACTCACCTTTGTTGCTTCGTGATTGTGGATGAAAATCTCAAACTCTTTTTGCTAACACTCTTTTCTTCCAGATTTCTTTTGACTTTCTATTTCTGCCTCTCTTTGATGTGTTTGTATAATTATGTTGTGTATAAAAGTACATGTGTGTGTTTATTAAATATAGGTGTGTGTGTTGTGAGAGTGGGGGAAGTTGAGGGAGTGGAGAGAGTGAAAGAAGGGGTTGAGGGAGGGGTTAGTTAAGGGTGGGGGGAATGCAGTTTTTTTTTTTTTTTTTTGTTTTTTGGGACTTTACAGCATGTGCCTAGATCTGTACTATATATCCATCTCCTCAGCTATATTTGTGTACTGTATGTTTGAAAACTGAGTTTTCAACTTTTGTCTTCATGTATATTCTCCTCATTGCTGATATTGAGGATCGTGTTGATGAAGTTGCCAAATCACTTTTTTGATTATTTGCTAGTCCTAATTTTCCGGGAAAAGACAATAAGGAAACTCAATTTGAACAACGCGTTCCAAAAAAACTTTTTTTTAGGATCCCACAATTTATGCAGGAACTTTACAACATATCTGTTGCTGCTTCCACAGCTAAAGTGTTTCCTGAGTCAAGATAATGGACATGCATATAAATAATATATTAATAGATCTAATATTACAACACACTGATTAACATAGTTGTGGAGGAGGAATGATGTAGACGAAGAAGGTACTTATAAGAAAAATGTATAGAGAAAGAAACGAAAAATAAATTGAAATGCTTGGATTTTGAGTTAAATAGAACAGTTTATTCCCTCTGCGTGTTTTTTTTTTGCTAGGCAAGTAAAATGCAAAATACTCTTCTGAAAATTTGAAGAACTATCCCCTGCATATAATCCGAACGTCTACCTGATGTTAAAACTTCTAATATGCAGGTTTCAACTGCTGTTGTGGAGCCTTACAACAGTGTTTTGTCTACGTACTCCCTTTTAGAACACACAGATGTTGTTGTACTCTTACACAATGAAGCTATATATGACATATGCAGAAGAGCCTTAGATATCGAAAGACCTAATTACACAAACTTGAACTGATTTCCCGAATCATCTCATTAATGTGGACATCACAGAGTTCCAAACAAACCTTGTACCTTATCCTCGAATCCATTTTATGCTTTCATCATATGCACCTGTTTATCTCTTCTGCAAAAGCTTACCATGAGCAATTATCTGTTCCTGAGATCACCAACGCTGTCTTTGAGCCATCAATTATACAATGGATGTACGGGAATAATGTACAACTATTACTAGTACTTAGAAAGGATAAACAAAATGAATTACAATCCTAACAAGAGTTGTGAACCACAACAAAGTTTGGTTCTTGACCTGTCTTGAATCTACGTTCTTGAGTAGTTCTTGAGTCCGTCTTCAGCTCCAATTATAACAGGCTTCTTGACCTTGATAGCAACAACAAGTTGTTTAGGAGTCTGGAAATAGAACAAGAAAAATGACTTGCTGAGTCGATTGATTTTCAATCTTCCCTTAAGATAATATTGTCCTGTATAATCTTTTAACGGTGTTTTGACAATTTATCTTCCAAGATAAAACATCAATCAAACAAGTGAGCAAAGGAGACTCAAGTGTTCGCTAGCAGGGATGTCAGTGGGGCGGGTAAATACGGGTACCGCCCCGCATCCGCTCCAGTTGGGACGGGTATGGGGATGGTTTGGTGGGTGGTGGGGTGGGTATGGGTATCAAAAGTGCTACCCGCCATGGGTAGTGGGGCGGGGGTGGATTTCATATAAGACCCGCCCCGCACCCGCCCGCACCGCTACCCGCACTGTACCTACACCGACCGTACCCGCACCGTCCATATCCGTATCGTCTATTAGTTTAATTAGGCTATTTATGAATTTATTTGGCCCTTTGATTTAAAATATGACTTGAGCCAACCCGCACCGTGTCCTGAAAATCATGAAAGTACCTCTTTCCATTTTTTTTACATAAACAAGATGGTACCGATCCCGAATGTACACTCGTCCCCTTTGTTTATAAAATGGCTTTGTACTAATCATGAAATTACCTCTTCCATTTCCTTTGCTTAGTTTCCTTTGTCCACAAATCGAGTTTCATGCTCCTAATTATGGAAATCTCAAAATCATATTAGTAGGCTAATCTACTTTTATCATTCATTCGCATCTCTAGTATATGAAAATAGTAAGTTTAATAGGATGTATGCTTAGGTTATGCTTGTGTGGATAAAAAATCTAACCTCGAATGTCCATCATTTGTGTTTTAATGTTTGCCAACTTTTCAGCGAGCATTTATGCTAAGTTAAAACCTTGATCTTGCAGTGAAAAGATGGTTAACTGGGAGATTCAAAAGTCAACCTGGAGAGCTCTGTGTATAGTTGAGTTCGTCTTTTTGACAAGGCAAATTCTGGAAACTAGTTAATCATTTTTTCGGAACCGTCAGAAAAAGAGAATAACATTAATGGGTACCCGCGCGGAGTAAGTGGGGCGGAGACGGGTGGAGGAATTACTATCCGTGATGGGTGGTGGGGCGGGGGTGGGGGTGTGTTTTAGGTGGTGGGTACGGGTACGGGGTACCCTTCCCCCGCCCCATTGACATCCCTATTCGCTAGAAAAGAAAGATCTTTGAGTGTGTGGAAGATTGCAAGAGAGGAAGAGATTTTAGAAAATCTGAAATCATACAAGTGTGGAGTGTGTTTTGAATTGAGCCAAATGACTCAATTTATAGTTTTGTAAGATGACCTCTCATCTAGCCAACTAATGACAATCTATGGCCATGTAATGACACTTATGGAGAGGTGTTATTCAGCCAAATAATGGCTGAATTCATGAGTCAATTCGTGGGGAATCAATGCCCCAAACCAGTCCAAAAGTCAGAAAACTTTCCAGCTTCCGTCGAACTTTCTGCCTTGTTAGTACCGCGGCGCCGAAGCTCCAGTAACCAACGAACGAATTAGCGCCGCGGCCTTTCCAATGGGGCGCCGCGACCCTTTTCTGACCCTGTTCGATCTTACACATCGTACAGTACTTCTTTCATTTACCAACGTGGAAAACATGTCATTTGGTCAATAACCGTCCATCATTTTATGTCTCAAACGTTTCACTTACGTACTAAACTTTCACTAATGAAATTTATGATACTTGACACTATGTGTGCACGTGTGTGGAAACGATATTTCCGACGTGCGAGCCATCAATTGTTCGAGTTATAAATAATGGATTAAACTTATTTCCACATTTAGTAAATTTTCAACACAACCATGATGGCTAAGTGTGACCCAAGTCACGGGAAGTATATGGCGTGCTGTTTGATGTATCGTGGAGATGTAGTTCCTAAGGATGTTAATGCTGCTGTTGCTACCATCAAGACTAAGCGGACAGTTCAGTTTGTAGATTGGCAAGTTTTTATTTCAGAACTGATGAAAGTTTCAAATGAATTTGTCTTCTTCTACGATTTAGCTTATGCCATCTGATTTCAACAATAAACAAGCCTATTGAAAATTTCAGTTGAGTCTATATATCTGTAAGTATTTATTAATGTTATTTAATTCTTGTTTTTTCTGTTTACTGTGTAAACAGCTATCTAGACTATTTGGCTATCTAGATAATCTAGTAGGTGGCTCAACTTGCGAAAATTTTCTGGACTTCATAAGTTCATCCATGAAATTTAAAATTTTCAATTCCGCCTTTAGAACTATTTGGGAGTTATCCGTTAGTTTCAGTGTTTCGTGGGAACTAGCAGACAATAGATTTACTTGAATCATAGTGTAATAATAGACTAAACATGGGATTTTCCGTGATTTTTTTGTAGTCCCATTCGCTCTTTCCCACTCCCTTTTCATTACACTATTTAGTTGTGGCTGATGGTATTTGCTTTTACTTACAGGTGTCCGACTGGTTTTAAAAGTGGCATCAATTACCAGCCCCCGACAGTGGTGCCTGGCGTGTGATCTTGCTCGGGTGCAGCGTGTAGTATGTATGATTAGCAACTGCTGTGGCTGAGGTCTTCTCCCGGATAGACCACAAGTTTGATCTCATGTACGCCAAGCGAGCATTTGTCCACTGGTATGTTGGTGAAGCTATGGAAGAAGGCGAGTTCTCAGAGGCTCGGGAGGATCTTGCTGCCCTTGAGAAAGACTACGAGGAAGTCGGAGCGGAAGACGCTGATGAAGAATACTAAATGTGTGTTTTTGAATGGCATTGATTGTTTGTCTATCTCGACAATTTTTTCTTTGTTGCGAATCTTGTGCTGCTACAATAATCTTCTTGTTTGAAATCATGATAAATTGACAATCATTTGTCTATCTCTTGAGTAGCCTTGTGATTTCTATCTCACTGAAAATTTTGAAAGAACTATACCAAAATTATATCTCACTCGCTGTAAAACAAAACTGAAGGTATTTGTCAACCATCTAGTGTATGTTACTATTCAAATTATTATTGCAACTAAGAGTATAGTCTAGCATTGTCGATACCACAGTCTACAGCTACTCTGCCACTGTAGACGAGGAGTGCTGCTTGAGTTATTGTCAGGTGAAACTGTTTAGATTGCAACATTATTTTGGTTTTCTATCCGGTGTTCGATACTGGCTTTGAGACTCGAGTAATCCGGATTTGTGTCGAAAAAACTCACTTTGGGAAAGCCCTCTGAAGGCGATGTCATTTGTAGGACTTGAAAATCCGATCAAAACCTAATTAATGATAAAGAAGTACTTATCATCTATCATAATCTTTGACGATAGATTATTAAAGTTAGATGCTTTATCAAATCAGATCTGAATGCTCATAATAACTATGTAAATGAGGAAAGTCAATTAACCCAACATTCCTAGGAAAGAAAAAAATATCTAGTTGAAAAAGCTAAGAGATATCTTGTTTCACTATAGTAATTTTTTCTCATAAGTTACCACGTGGACAATCATATGTAGGATTTAACATTCCTAATAAGGAACTCAAATGGTAATGACTATATTTACTCCAATGAGTAGAAGGAATAATGAGTTGAATTGTACGTGTACTTATAATCTATGGTAAAAGAGAAGATTCCATCAAAAAAAAATAGTAAATAGTTCAGGATTCCTTTTATTTTTATTATTCTGAATAGAGAATAAGGATTAAATAATAAATCAGCACAAAAACAACAACAAATCAGAGTGGCGCAGCGGAAGCGTGGTGGGCCCATAACCCACAGGTCCCAGGATCGAAACCTGGCTCTGATATGTATATTTGTTTTTTTTTTGTTTTTTTCCCACATTTATCTACTATATATTATATGAATACTAGCTAAATAAATTCTAAGGACATTCTTCTCGTTGAAAGAAGGCATAGGAAAGGCCGAATTCTATATATCTACCAAAATTTGAAAGATACTAAAAAGGATTATAATAGGTCATTTCAAAGAAAGAAAGCTTCAAATATGTCGGGTCTATTATTCAAGGAAATGGAGAGATTGATGACGATGTCACATATCGTATTGGGGCAGAGTGATTGAAATGGAGGCTCGCATCTGGAGTCTTGTGCGACAAAAAAAGTGTCACCAAAGCTCAAAGGCATGTTTTATGTGGGCGGCCGACCGATTATGTCAGATGACGGAGTGTTGACCAGTCAAGACTTCGCACATCCAAAAGATGAAAGTTGCGGAGATGAGGATGCTGAGATGGATGTGTGGGCAACTGGGCATACTGATGCGCGGTAAGATGCACACACTTTAAACGCAAGTGCACGTTATCGTGACAAGTAGTATAGTCTTGATAAGACCGAATATCGTCCACAAGGATTAGGGTTCAATTACCAACTATCTATTTTCTAGTATCTATTTGGTGAATTGATAATTGATTTGTTGTTTATAACTAAGAATTTTGCAAGCTATTTAAATATAAAGATTTACTTCAGTGGTGATGAGAATAGGGCTTTCATGTATCCTTACTATCCGTTTATGCTACTTACTAATGCATTAACTTATGGTATTCTTCTTTTGGAGAAAGCAGGTTCTGAAATCGCTTTATACTCCCGTTAGTGTTATATAAACACTCAACCCCAGTATCGCACCTAACCTACCTTTCGGTGATCAGTATAACTCTATAGGAGGATTAAGAACAAAAACCTAGTTGACCGTCACGCACATCGCGCAAAAATTGGGTTGTTAAGCCTCTCATCAACGCTTACATAAATAATTGAGGTATTTTCATCCCCAATCCAAAATGTCTACCCAACTTACAAAGATATTCACAATCCCCTTTCTAATCGATTAGAAATCATATAGTGATAATTAGTCGATTAATTACCAAGAATTCAACTCAATTATTGGATAGATCTCACAATAAGAAAAATAACCATAAGCATTAATTTATAACATAAGTTTCTAGCAATTCAACATGGAAAGCTATAAGAGAATTAGTTCCTAGTCATCGACATGACAACAACTAATTCAAAGTTCATCATACAAAATCAAAATAAAGAACAAGAAAGGGAAAATAAATTACTAAACTAATGGTATCCAATCTCCAAGCAAAAGTCTTGAGTTGTGCGAAGGGGAACCTTCAAAATCGTGATGGTTCTCCTTTATAGCCGAAACCGCCTCTCTTTTCCTTCGTGCTCGCCTGCAATTTCGTCAAAAGACCTAATTTTTCCGCGTCGGCCGCGCTCGCAGATAGCGCCACGGCGGCGGAAGTTCGCAATCCGTCGGTGTTTTGGCGCCGCGCTCGATATTCGCTGCTCGGAAGCCGCGCTACTGGAACTCTGTAGCTTTCGGATGTTTAGCGCCGCGCCGTGATTCGCTATTCGAGAGCCGCGGCCTGGATCTTCGCAGCCTCTCGAATAGTGGCGCCATACCGCTGATCGCAGGAGGCGCCGCGACGCTGGTCTGGATTTTACCCTCGTTCGCCACTTTCTCTGTTTTCATCTCTGACATCTCCTCTTTTGCCCTCTTTTAGCTCCTTTTCCGCCATTTGGCTATTTTAACCACTTTGACTCAATAGAAAGGAAAACTATCCTAATACAACACTTATATGTACAAAACGGGACAAAAGATTAACTAAAATCGACTAAAAGTGTATATAAAATACACCGATCACATCTGAGAGGATAGAATTAGAAATGTCGATATCCGACAGTGGGAGTGGCCTCGGTGGAGGATAAGATGCGGAAGCGAGGTTGAGATGGTTCGGGCATGTGCAGGAGAGACACAAATACCCTAACGCGAGGCACGAGAGGCTGGTTATGGCCGGGTTCAAGAGGGTAGATGAGGTAGGGCAAGTATTGGAGAGAAGTGATTAGACGAGATATGACGCATGTGCGACTTACTGAGGACATGACCTTAGATAGTGGTTTATGGAGGACACAAATTAGGGTTGAAGGGTAGTAGATAATCGAGCGTAGTCCCACTCACGCCCACAAAAAGATAGTTCTATAATTAGATCATCACAATTTTAGAAGTAGTATTGCTTTATATTCCCTGTAGTTGATTTCTGCGGCTATGTGTTCTCTATTGTACTTTGTTCATATTATTTATTTGCGTTACCTACTGTTTTTTTTATAGAATGTGTTATCATGGCGTATTCGATTTTTGTTATCAGCATGTTCACATAGTTTTAATTTCTTGTCTGTGACCGTTTATCTTGCTATGCAACGTTTGCTTTGACTGTGATTACGCAGTCTTGGTAGAGGTCTCGAGCGTACCGCCTACCTAACAAGGTAGAGGTAAGGTCTGTGTACACTCTATCCTACCCAGACCCCACGTGGTGAGATTTTACTGGATATGTTGTTGTACTAAAAAGGATTATAACCACAAACAATATCTTATTATATAGACTTCAATATCATTTTTCGACAACTTTATAACCCAACACTTGTAAGTGGTAAGTTGTGACCTTCCCTCCGGATCAATATTATTTATAATTGTTTGGATGGAACGTAGCCTGGCTAAGGTTCACACAAATTAATCAAGATACCACCATACTAGAAAAAGAAGTTTTATAGTATTTAACTCAGAATCTGCTGCAATTTTAGGATAACAAAGAACATAAAGGAGGAAGATCTCAAAGAGATAAATCAGCAGGATCATCATGAACAGTCTCCATGTATTCTTGAACACCGTTCACAGCATAAAGTGATGCTGATATTTGTCTTTCTACTTCCATCCTCTCAAATTCTGTATATCCCATTTCACCTCTACTCTCACCCAAAACGGGAAAATCTAACAATTCTTGAGCAAATTCAAAGCCCCGTGATACTTCAGGCTGTGAAGAACACGAATTCATATCGAATCCATCTGAGCAATTTATCATATCAGGCTTATATAAGTTGTTGTCGGCTTGAGATGAACTTAAATGAAGAAATGTGGTTTGTGAGGATTCATATAGCCAACCTGAACTTGTTTGAGACTGAGTCGTAGTAACAGTTGTTGTTGTAGGCTTATATAAGTGATCAAACAGTTGATTTTCTTGTATTATCTCATCATAACAAGAATTAAGTACTTTTTCATAACCCCTTAAATTTCCTTCAAGAAGATGACTTCTTGAATTTTCACACTAGAAAATGAATCAACTAAACTAGATAGATTTGAACTATTGTTGTTGATGTTACTAGTCACACTACTAGTAATGTTTTCCGGACTCTTCAAAAATGTTTTCGGGTGCCTGTCGAATTTTTGGAGGATCGGACACTCGTGCTCCAATACTTTTGGAGAGTCCGAGCAACATAGACTACTAGTACTAGTACTAGTACAAATAGTTGTACTTGTACTACATGTTGAAGCAAAAATAGAGTTACCCTGTTTGTTCTGTTTTGCAATTTTCTTACTATCAATAAGATTTCTGAGAATCTGCAGAAACACGAGTAGTAACAAAGTTCGTTCGCGTGTTTGATCCACGAAGGAGACAAGCAGCTTGATCGTAAGCACGAGCAGCTTCCTCAGCAGTTCCAAAAGTTCCAAGCCACATTCTTATCTTCTTATGTGTTGTGTCTTTAATCTCAGCTATCCATTTCCCTGAAGACCTTTGCCTTACACCAACAAACTTGTTACTACTACTACTACTATTGCTTCTTTTTCTCCCCTTGAATTTGGTTACTTTCTTCATTGAGATTGATTCTTTATGATGATGATGTGTTTGAAAGTTGATTTCCATTGGAAACAAAGTTTATGTAAAAGAAGAGGAAAGTAGAGTTTTGAGGGTGTTAGTTATTAGAGTTAAAAAAGGTTATATAGAAAGTTGCCTACATGTCTTTGTTTTTGTTGTTGTGGCTATGTATTTTTATGGGTTATGATTTGTATTTTTTAGGTTATTGGGTTATAGATTAATAGTCTATTTATATTTAATAAATTTTCAAGATAAATACAGTGTTTGAACTAAAGTTATTGGGTTCGACTGAACCCATAGCCGACATGCTACCTCAGCCCCTCCTTATACAAATGAAGCTCTGAGATACGGAGAAACATCTGCTAGGGAGCGCTTTGCTTATGTGGTGCAAAATTGGATTAGTCAGGCAATGAATACCAAATGGTTATACTTAAAAAAACTTTGAGATATGTATACTTCACAAGTTTGAGTTGTTTTCTTGTGTTTGTTTTGTATTAGGTAATATTGTTTGCTCTTTTCTTCTTTGCAAATGAAAACATATTATTATATCTTAAAATATGACTCATTCCTCACTATTATGTGTACTATTTCTTTTCTAAAATTCGATAAATGTTTGTGAGTTGTGTGACTGATTTATGGGATTTTGGCTTTCAATCCAAAATTCCGCTCAATTTTGGTTGACGTGGTTCATTCTCAAGAATATCGAAAAATCAAATTATAGCTACGCATAAACTTCCATATTAGCAGTCATGCAAAACTTTTGTCAAGTAAAAATATGAAGATGATAAACAATTTAGGTGAAAATAATTATAGTTAAATGGTATTATTAAATTATATTGATGGAATTATTGGAAAATAATTTAAACATAAGTGAGGGAAAAGTGGTAGAGACATTTTCTTCCCCGGACCTCGCGCATAGCAAAAGCTTAGTGCATCGTACTATCCTTATTTTAATCATAGTTGGAGTTAGTAAAAGGTTAGCATATGTTGATGTATATATAATTGTAAATAGTAAAAATAATAATTAACCTACGGTAACATATTAAAATATGTTGATGTATATATAACTCAAATCCATTAATTCTCATAAACATTGATTAACCATAGTGATTATTAGAGAAGATTAATGTCTTTTTCAAAGTATTATCATTCTATAGTTTTCTATATAATTAAGCCTTATTATATTAGATTTGTCCAAACTTTAAAAGATGATCCCTTTGGTATAACTACCTTTGACTGTTTACTTGAATATGACCTCAATTTTTTGCTCATCTCAGTCATTTGCTTGTTTAATGAAAGTGTGAATGTCCATGAGACCATATGCTAACATAAGGCAAATTTAATTGACTTGGCTAAATTGCTTCAAGTTTTTTATTTTTTTGTGAAAATGCAGATATTGCGTTTGAGTTTGCTTTTGTTATTCATTGTGGAATTAACAAGTTTATTGTATAACACATGAACTTATGAAGTAAAAAAAAAAAGAAACTGTAAAAGTTGTCACACATGTTACTATATCAAAGTAAGAATACTGATATAAGCAACGAAACATACTGTCAAAAGCACAATCAGGCTACAACTTTGCAAATGTACATAGAAATAGACAGTTTATAGCAAGGATGAAAACTCAATTGTTGATATGGCATTTACATTCCAATTAATAAGCTATAAGCTATATCAGTATAAGTAAGCCTCAACTACTCACCCAATTAAAAATGCAGAAGTCGCTCAACATACCTTCACTGTGAATAAAAGAACTTGATATCTTAACATCTAAAACAAGTCCAAGCATATCAAATTTTAACGAAAAGACTTGAGAACCCAAGGTAAAGGAACTTCAAAATTTAACATCTATAACAATTCCAAACATATCAAGTTTTAACAAAGGTACAAAAACTCCAAGAAATTAAATCCTTAAGGAATAGCAGATGCTGATAACCAGATCCTTTCATTTCCATGGCATCCTACTACAGTACTACATGAAAACAGAATAAACCAAAACTCTCTTGTAAAAGTTGCTTCAATATCAATCTCTTAACGATTGGCCTTGGCAACCCTTTCAATCTCATCCTTCTTCTTAATGGCATAGCTGCAGAAACAAAAATCAAATACAGTAGTAAGTAATAAAGTTGCACATATCAAAAGAAAAAGATTCGGAAAGTGCACCAATAAAGTATATTTTACAACCAAGCATTACACTCCAGAATCTCTAGCCTTTACCTATTTGAAGAACCCTTGGCAGCATTGATGAGTTCATCAGCAAGGCACTCAGCTATGGTCTTGATGTTCCTGAAAGCACTCTCACGTGCACCAGTTGTCAGCAAGTAAATTGCCTGGTTAACACGGCGAAGTGGAGAAATATCAACCGCCTGACGTCTGACAACACCAGCTGAACCAATACGCGTAGCATCTTCCCTTGGCCCACTGAATGATTAAATAGAGAAGACAAAGCCATCAGTGAACAGATATAGTAGGCATTTAGAAGATATTTGGTTGAAGTTGAAAAAAAAGTAATTGAAATTGAAGTTGCAAAAGAGTATTTGAAAGACGAAGTAGTGTATAGATTAGTCTTAAGCATCTCCTAGATGCTAAAAATATTTTTCACCGTTTCGGATAACTTAAGATTAGTATTTGCAAAAAATAAACAAAATTTGCAAATAGTTCACAAAGATCTTGCTTAGTATTTTTGCAAAAAATAAACTAAATTTTGCAAATAGTGCACAAAGATCTTACTCCAAAACAGGCCCATAGATACAGTTAACCCATTTGAAACAAGTAAAAGATTGGATTAATTGGTAAGAAATTAGAAGCAGAGTAGCCTAATCCATCACCATGCGGCCTTTCCCAAAAAACCAAGAAAATATACTTTGATGGGTAATGAACAACTTAATCAAGACAGACAAGAGTAACATCTAAAAGAAAATGAATTATGCGTTCATAATGCGCACCTGTTGATAACAGCATCAACAATGACTTGAATTGGGTTTTGGTCAGTCAACAAATGAATGACCTCCATTGCATGCTTAATAATGCGAACAGCCATTAGCTTCTTCCCATTGTTCCTTCCATGCATCATAAGAGAGTTGGTGAGCCTCTCAACAATTGGGCATTGGGCCTTCCTGAAACGCTTGGCCTGGTATCTTCCAGCTGTGTGGGGCATGTAAACTGGATGCTTGTTAGCAGTTGCTGTGATGTAATCCTCAACAGACATGTCATTGACCTTCACCAGAGAGTAGATCATCATTATTAACAGATCTTTCAAATTGTATTCAAGATAAGTTTCAGTATTGCTTATAGAGCTTAAAAATAATGTACTCAAGTAGAAAGGCTGAAGCAGAAGGAATAAGTTTCAGTCTTGCATATAGCATTTGTTTACAAATCGGCTAAAAACCGCCTTTTTGGCTTAGTTTAAAGGTCGATCTCGAAAATGCTTATTTAAGCTATTACTTTAGAAGCGGACCTTCAAAAGATCGGGAATAGAATAGTGGACGCCAAAAAAAGCGGGATTTTGTGATTGGAAAGTACGTCAGAGAAAATGTAAAGAACTTCAAGTAGTGCTAAATGGTGCAACATAGACCATGATGATTCATATAGCCAACCCAACTTGCTTGGGATTCAAACCTAGTTGTTACTATCTTTGCATCTTCCGCATTATTATCTCACTGCTTGGTTTTTTACCTAGCGATTGTGTTGAAAAAGTTAGTTTTTAATTTTTTCGTTCATGGAGAGTCGATGTGAATTACCAAGATACATCAACTAGATTAGTCCATTCTTAAGGTTTCAAAATTAAAATATTCAGTTGCTATGAGTTGCAAATTTATTTGTATAAAATAACACAAAATGAAGTAAATTAGCTTGATTCTAGCCTAGGAAAGAGCTATTAGAAAACTTCTAGTGCCAAAAGGACCAACAAAAACCGCAAAATTCATATAGCCTTCAAACCTAATACTATCTTCACATCTGCCACAATACCATCTTACTACTGGTTTGTTTACCCGAGCTGTTCGAGTTGAAAAAAATCAGTTCAGTTTTTAATTCAAGTCAATATGATTTACCAACTACATCAACTAGATTAGCTAATTTCAAAATTTCATCTTACGACAACAAAAACTGAAGTAAATTAGCTCAAATCTAGTAAAGGAAAAAGCAGTTCACAGCTTTGTACATGTCACTGATAAAAAAAACCTTTTTGCAACATTACCATCTTGCTGTTGGGTTTTTATCCTAGCGTTGAAAAAATCAGTTTTCAGTTTTTTCGTTCAATGAAAACTTACCAATTCTTTGAAATTAAAGCACAGTTACAGTCTTCTCATCAGCAACATTACTATCTTACCACCGGTTTCTAAATTAGTTTATTCTTCTATTTTCAAAATCTACCTATTCAGATGTTATAAGTAGCACTTTTCTTTGTGTAAAAGAAAAATCAAAACAGTATATTTTAGCATGATTTTAGGGAAAGCAAAATATCTATTAGAAACTATAACAAGTATAGACATATAACTGTGGAAAAACAACAGTTACAGACATTTCGTTCATGGAACAAATATACGAATTGCATATCTACATCAAGTAGATTAGTATATCTTCGAATCTCAAAATCTGGATATTTAAGATGCAATTTTGTTGATATAAAACACAAAATGAAGTAAATTATGTTGATTCTAGAAAATTCAATTCTACATCCACTAGAATAGTTTATTATTCAAATTTCAATAGTTAACTATTCAGATGCTATAAGTAGCACTCTTGTTCGTATAAACAAACACAAAACAATGTATTTTAGAGCTATTTGAACAACAAAACACATATATAACTGTGAAATAAAAAGATTGAATGGAAATGGTAGGTATACCTGAACATCATCATAGCTCCAGCGATTGAAAAGCATAACATCACTGTGAAATTTATTCTCTTCTTTCCCTTCGGTTGATGTGGGGGCCACTACGGCTGCTGCTACTACACCTCCGTCCATCTTGCTTGCTTTCTTTGATTCACCTGTATGTATAATCCTAACAAATTATAAACACAACGCATTCACAATGATGTTAAGAGAGGGCAGAGTTCTCTCTTGTATGCTGGTGTGTAGTAGAAAAGGGAGAAAGAGAAAATCCTAGAAAATTTATAGTAGGGTGAAAGGAGGTAGGGCTATAGAATCATACCTCGGCCCAGTAAATAATGGGCTTTCTGCTTTGTTATAGAAGAAATAGGTCATTTGCACGTTTGCCTTTCAAATGGGCCGCTCTTTCGGGGCATTAAGTTTTTTTCGTGATCAAACAAAAGTTTTGTCGAATCATATATAACTTATGCCCCAAAAGATATAAGTTCTTTTTGAGGGGGGAAACTAAAGATCAACTCATTTGAAGGGAAAATCGTGCAATTTCGTGGAAGAAATTGCGCAGTTTGTCCTTCAAATAGGCCAAGTAATTTCACAGTGTGCCCTTCAAATGGATTGCTCTTTAATTTTTGCTTCAAATGAATTGATCTTTAATTTTTGTCTTTCAAGAACTTATACCCTTAGACATAAGTTTTTTACGTGACTTGTGGATATTATGATGTATAACTTATGCCCCTGTAGGCATAAGCTTAATTTTGTGTAATTAATCAAAAAAATCATATACGAGTAAGTTTATACATGTTGTGTAAGCCATCAAAAAAATTATACTAATAAGTTCAAACAACTTTGCGTAATTTGAGAAATTTCACTATATTCTCAGAGCTCTTATACAAAACCATATCAAGAACAGTTCCGTGAAGTAAGACAACTGTTTTAGAAGATGTTGGTCCGAATGTTGTGACATTTGTTCCAACATTTTTATGCATTCCAATCAACACTTCAGAATATATGTTGGGTCAAATGTCACAACACCAAACTCAACATTAACAATCTGGATAAACTTTTACCCATTTACCCTCATTCAGTCTTTCATATTCATGAGTACGTAGTTTATGCTCAAGTACTACGTATATGTTGTTTCCAAAATAAAAATCTGAAAGAAAATTTCTTTCCAAGATTGTATATGATGTTTTCTTCAATAAAATCACCCTAACAGTATTCTTCTTGTTAAGATATGATTTGATTTCATATTGATTCTAGGATAATCTATATATGGGCATATATCATTTAGTTGATATGATTTGATTTCATACTTATTCTAGGATAATCTATATATAGGTATATATCATTTAGTTCCTTAGTTTAAGGCTTGATTTTGGTCTTGTTGTGCAAGCTTTTTGTATATATATTTACATTGAATCAATGAAAAGAGACACTCGATCCTAAACTTAACATGGTATCAAATCTAGTTTATTTTTTTTTTTCACACCATGGACGGATTGCCGGTACACATTGCACCGCAACCACCGGTGAAAATTGATCCCAGTTCGCCATTTTTTTTAGAACCGCAAGATCGTCCTTGCGATTTTATTACTCCAATACGTTTAAAGCTTGATAATTTTGATGAATGGTCTCATGCTATTCGAGTTTCTCTTTCTTCTCGGCGCAAATTCGACTTTCTTAACGGGACCATCATTGATATTGTTCCTCCCTGTACAAAAGATGATTTGGTTACGATTCATTGTATGTTGTCTCATGGCTCACAAATACCATTGACCCAGAGATACGTTCTATGTTATCCAATTATGATGATGCCAAACGTTTATGGGACGATCTGCATGAACGTTTCTCCATTGTTAATGGTCCCCGTATTCACAAACTTAAGGGTGATGTTAATAGTTGTGAGCAAAGAAAAACTATGCCTATTGTTGTTTATTTCAGCAAATTAAATGTATTATGGGATGAACTAGATAAACATGAGCCCTTGATTTCTTGCAAGTGTGGTAAATGTACTTATCAGGTTGGCAAACAACATGAAAAACGTCGTTCTGATGATCGGCTCCACCAGTTTTTTCTTGGCTTGTGTTCCGATTATTATGCCCAATTAAGGTCCACTCTTCTCTCGCAAGATCCTCTTCCTTCGTTGAACCGGGCCTTTCAACAAATTGCTCAAGAAGAGCGGATCTGTGGGATCACTCACATCAATGAAGAAAAACCTAATGTGGTTGGATTTGATGTGCGTCCCGACAATCGATTCAAGTCGCGTCTTGATAATCCAGACAAGGCAGCCTTGACTTGCTCTCACTGTCGCAAAATCGGCCATGACAATACTACTTGTTTTGATATTCATGGTATTCATGATAGGTACTTGGAGAAATATGGATCTCCGTCGGATGGCAAAAGTAATTCGAAAGGAAAATCACCTGCTCAGCCTCAAAAGACATCGGCAGGTCGTGGTCGCACCAACTTACGTGTGAATTCTTCTGCTTCCGAGGTTCCTCACAGTGCGCCTTCAGCCTCGCAATCTCCTCAGGGATTTACTCTAGACCAATGAGCCGTTTTAACAACTGCGTTTAGTTCTCCCTCTTCTTCCAACCGGTTGACTGGTAAGCTGGGTATAGATGCTTGGATAATTGATACAGGTTGGTCACATCATGTTACCAGTAATGAATCTTGTTTAATGAATATTCATGATGTTTCTCCATGTTCTGTTGGTCTTCCGGATGGTAAACGGTTATCGCAACTAAACAGGGAGTTGTGCGACTCACAGATTCCATCACACTTTATAATGTCCTTTTCGTTCCAAAATTACAATGCAGTTTGATCTCTGTTTCACAATTAATTGATGACATTCATTGTTTTGCCCTATTTAACTCTAACTTGTGTGCTATACAGGACCTACATTCGAGGGAGGTGATTGGCACAGGTGAGAGACGAGATAGATTTTATTACTTACATCAAGGATTCACAGTACAAGCAGTTTCTGTTCCTAGTTCACTGTCCTTGGAACTATGGCATCATCAATTGGGTCATCCTTCTGAGAATGTAATGAAGCTACTTCCTTTTTTTAAGAATTCTAGAAGTCATTTGAATAAGAGTTGTGAAGTTTGTCATCGTGCTAAACATTCTCACAACAATTTTCCTTTGAGTCAGAATAAATCATCTAGAATTTTTGAGTTAATTCATTGTGATTTATGAGGTTCGTATGATGAAATTTCTTCTTGTGGTGCTCGTTATTTTTTAACTTTAGTGGATGATTATTCTCGTGCTGTGTGGGTTTATTTATTGATTGATAAAAGAGAAGTTTTTATGATGTTCATGTCTTTCTTCGCCATGATTAAACGTCAATTTTCTCAAAAAGTGTGATTTGTTCGTAGTGATAATGGACAGAGTTTAACTGCATGAAAGACTATTTTTCGGCCAATGGAATTTTATTTCACACTTTATGTGTGGGTACACCTCAACAAAATGGACGAGTAGAAAGAAAACACCAACATATTTTGAATGTTGCTCGTGCATTACGTTTTCAAGGGGGGTTGCCAATTTCTTTTTGGGGCGAATGCGTTTTGGCCGTTGTGCATCTCATAAATCGGACACCGTCTAGTGTTCTTTTCAACAAAACTCCTTATGAAATTCTCTTTGAATGTGAACCTTCCTTTAGTGAATTACGAATTGTTGGTTGTTTAGCCTTTTCTCATAATCAACAAGCTAAACGTGACAAGTTTGCTAGTAGAAGCCCTAAATGTGTTTTTGTGGGGTATCCCTTTGGCAAGAAGGGGTGGACTTTATTTGATCTTGAGAAAAAAGTGTTCTTTGTGTCACGATATGTCAAGTTCTATGAAAGTGTCTTTCCTTTCTTGAATAGTGAAGTTCAACATCCCCCTTCTTCTCTTGACAATGATGATTTTTATCCTGGAGAGTCTATATGATCGAAAATAGGACAATGCCTGAGGATGACATTGTTGACCCTTTAATTGTATCGCCCCCGCCTAACACGACTCCTCATGTTGAATCGTCACCCCACACGTTCGAGCCTTGTTCGCCTGCTCAAGTTGTTGATGAAGGGGTTGGCGAAACTTCCTGTGCCGAGGGGGTTGGTGAAGACCACTTGGGTCGCGGGTTTCGGCAGAAGATCCCATCGGTAAAATTACGAGACTACATATTGTTGACACCCAATTTTGTCCATCCCCGTAAATTAAACAATTTTCTTTTTAGGACCGCAATTTTACATCGCAAAATACACATAATAAGTAAGTTTTAATATTAAGCACTAATTAATTAGCATGCCCCATTTATTATTATAATAATAGCTTAGACTAATAAAACATCTAAATAATTTAATCACGATGTAAATAATTTATCTATCATTAATTAAATAATACACTTAATACCTAAAACTCTACCCAACCCAAAACTAATATCCCTCGTCCAACCCATTCTACCCAACCCTTTACTTATCCCTCGTCCAGCCCATTTCCCCCAGCCCCTTAACTATCCCTCGTCCAGCCCACATTTCCCGCAGCCCATAACCCACTTCCCTTTACTTATTTCATCCGCCCACAACCCTATACCTTCCCCCCATCAGCCCACAACCCACATACCTTCTCCATCATCTTCTTTAGAAAACCTAACCCTAACACTCATAAACCGCCGCATACACCCTCTCTCCTCCCCCCGCAAATCTCGCCGGATTTTCAGGTTGGAAAATCCGGCACAACCAAATCAAAGCTACCCTTCTTTAGGACTAAATAATCATTCGAATCATCCACAAGAAAATCAGTTCGCCTTACCATAACAAGAACAATACGAAATCTCAACAAAATCAGTACAAATCGTCCCTCAAATCAAGTCCTAACTTACCATAAATCGAAGCCTAAGTAGGAGCTATAAATACCAATGTTTGGACAGCCATCGAGGGGGATCATCGAATCATCAAGAACACAGACAGCATTGTGCTTAAACTCCTCTCTTTTTCATTCAATTTATTACTACTTAAATCTGCAAACCAGTCCTTCACGAATTTCTCTTGACGATTCGGGAAAACCTTTGTCGTCGCCTCAGTTCGCTACCCACAAAAGGTCCGAAACCTACTCCTTTCTTACTGGTTAGTTGCTTAATTGATAGTATGTGTTTTCTGCATGATAGGATTATACGTATTCTTTATCAAATCTATTTGACTTAACTCGGTTTAGCCGCTGTTTCTTTTTCAGTTGTGGCTTTCGATTTTTGTGGTGTCGATTCTGTTCTTGAGCATGTGTGTGTGTGTTCGATAGTATTTTCTGTGGGTATGATTGAGAGTATAACGTTTGTATAAGGGTCGCGGATCCATTTTGTTGGTTATATGCTGATGTTCAGTTAAATGTTGACTTGGATATTTTGTTTCTGTATATTTTAGGACACAAGATTGCGCATGTTCCTGTGAACATTCAGATATATGTCTAGTATTGTGTTGTGTGGGATTTTACGTCTTTGTCGGGGTATTGGTAGTCTGTTAAATGAATAATATAATATTGATACATCTTCAGGATCACAATCTGTAGCATTCGAAAAATCTGTTTGTTAACTTATTCAAATGAATGAAACAGTCTGTCCTGTCTTTATAGCTTAAAAGTTTTTTTCATTGAACTATATGGAAATATACGTAACCTGTTAAGAGTCAAAATATCTGGAATCATTTTGTACCATTGACCTGCCTAAGTTTGGCCCTATTTAGACCATGCCATTACTGATATTCGAACCATTTTTTTTCTTGTTTAGAGTATATGAATGTATGCTAGTTCACCTAAGATGTGTTCTTTCTTGGGATGTCATATTGATGGATATGCAGCATGAAGGTGACCATACCTGTTTAATCAGACCATAAATGGTTATGTATGGTCCAATATGGTTTCTAAGGAGTCTTCTAGCCATTTATGTAGGTTGATTATGTCTAATAAACCATTATGTCTCACATATCACTAATGAATTTCAATCCAGCAGCTTTAAGTTTGTCTCATAGGCACCTGAACCATTGGTTTTTTTTTTAAAGATGTCCATCTTACATTTTTCTTTTGAGTGCTGCCAATCCTGTATACCAGTGATCATGCAACACAAATAAAATAATTGCTGACTTGCATCCATACCTGCTCTACTGCTTAATGCCCAGTTTTTCCATTCTCTGATATTTGTTACATCCCATTAGCATACATTCAGTGTATATGAGTTGTATACTTTTCATGGTTTATGTGTATGTCTTATGTATATCCACCCTTATATGGCTAAATATATTAAAAGTATTTTCGTATAAGTGGGTCTGTTTGGATGATAACATTCATGTTCAAAAATCTAGTAAAAGGAAATCTGATGTCATTGGGCCTGAATCATGCTTCCTGCATACCGGGACCATCACTAAATAATACCCCAAAGTGTGTATCTGCTGGTAGAATCCTGTGTCTGTATTGCCTCGCGTCAACATTGGCAACATATGTACTTGTGTGTTTAATTCAACATTCCACTTATTTCGCATATGATGGAGTTTACATTATTTACTAATCCTTTTCTTTCTTATTTTTACATGACATGCATCGGGAGAATAATCAAGAGTCTCGGTATGAGACTCATCATGACTTCCATATCGCCAATCACACTTCCGCGTGAGGCTTCCACACGATTGTAGGATAGATGGTGTCGCCATCCGTTCTGCACGTTACAACAACTCGATCTCTCCTCCTCCTTTTGCTTATTTATGCATTTATTTATTTGTTTATTTATTATTGTTATATTTATTAACCTTGTAATTAATAGGATAATTAACTCTACTAGTCTTTGAATACTTTGGAAGGGGTAGTTTAAGATAAATTCATCCTTTACTTAGTCTAGGCTCATCATATAAATCTAAATCTAGAATAATTAATCCTAGCTATGCTTTAGTCATGTAGTTAATATATTCCTCCATATTTAATCCTTAAGAAGTAAACTTTATCATAAACTCTTCATAAATACCATAGGAAGTAATTTTCGCACACACGTATAAAAAACAATTTTATAATTAACTCCTATATAAGAATCTTAACCTTACGTATACTGTTAGGAGCAATTTATCACTTTCTTACTTTGTCAAAAAAAAATAAAAAAAAAATCTCATGTCTTATAATTTCATAATCAACTTTGTATATATTTTTATGAATCTTATAAGACCTTTTAGTTATCAATATATATATTCTTTAGATATTTGCCACATCCTTTTTTTTACTTAAATAATCTTTTCTAAAACGTACATCCCTTAGCCGAATAAATTAACCTATGTTTGAACGGATAACCGCAAGTTAACGGATTCTAAAAGATGCCTAACCCCTCCCTTTAGGATAATAAGGAACCCTTACCTAGAATCTCACATAGTTTCACAGACCTTTAAATGGAGATCATTAATTGCAGTATTTACTGCAATAAATCAAGTGTCCTAATTCACTATAATAATTAGGTGGCGACTCCTTAAAATACATTCTAGTAATCAACCATATAGTAATACTCCCGTTTCGACGATGGTTAAAATGGGGTGTTACACATATCACACACAATTACCAAGGAAAGTCCACCTCTTCTTCCATCTGATCCGCAATATCACACTCCCTCGGGTAAGTCCTTTCCTGTAGCACATTATATTAGTTGTGACAAATTTACTATACAACACCGCAACTTTCTCGCAGCTATAACTACAGGGGTTGAACCACGGTATTTTAAAGAAGCTGTCAAAGATATTGGTTGGCGTACTGCTATGCAAAATGAAATTCGTGCTTTGGAAGATAATGGAACTTGGACTATGGAGAAATTACCGGCTGGCAAAAAGGCACTAGCAGTAAATGGGTGTACAAAATTAAATACAACTCTGATGGCAGTATCGAGAGACTTAAAGCCCAATTGGTCGTGTTCGGCAACCATCAAATTGAAGGTATTGACTACAATGAGACGTTTGCTCCAGTAGCAAAAATGGTGACAATTCGGGCTTTCCTGGCCATTGCAGCCTCAAAGAACTAGGAGTTGCATCAAATGGATGTTCATAATGTCTTTCTTCATGGTGACTTAGACGAGGAGGTATATATGAAACTCCATCCTGGCTTTCAATCTAATGATCCCACTATGGTTTGCCATTTGCGTAAGTCGTTGTATGGCTTGCGACAGTCCCTTCGATGCTGGTTTGCAAAGCTTGTGACAGCTTTAAAGGGGTATGGTTTCCTTCAGTCCTACTCTGATTATTCTTTATTTACATACACTAAAATTTCTGTACAAATGAATGTCTTAGTGTATGTTGATGATTTGGTAATCTCTGGTAATGACTCTGTTGCGGTAACGAGTTTTAAAGCATATTTGAGCAGTTGTTTTCATATGAAAGATCTTGGTGTGCTTAAATATTTTCTTGTCATTGAGATGACTAGAAGCACCTTCGGGTTGTTTTTATGCCAAAGGAAATATGCACTTGATATCATTTCAGAAGCTGGATTGTTGGGCTCAAAACCAACTTCATTACCAATAGAACAGAATCATCAGTTGGCTCGTGACACAGGGCCCTATCTTTCGGATACAGAGCCTTATCGTCGTTTGCTTGGGCGACTTATTTATTTGGCAGTTACTCGTCCTGACTTGGCGTACTCGGTTCACGTCCTATCACAATTTATGCAGGAACCAAGACAAAACCACTGGGACGCTGCATTGCGAGTTGTCCGTTATTTAAAGAATTCTCCAGGTCAAGGCATTTTATTGCGATCCGATAGTGAGTTATCTCTGACAGGTTGGTGTGACTCAGATTGGGCAGCTTTTCCTCTTACAAGACGATCTCTCACTGGTTGGATTGTGTTTTTAGGGCATTCACCAATTTCGTGGAAAACTAAAAAGCAACATATAGTAGCTCGCTCTTCCGCCGAGGCTGAATATCTATGGCATCTATTACTTGTGAACTGAAATGGTTGAAAGGCTTGCTTTTGAGTTTGAGTGTTCATCATCCAAAGGCTATTCCTCTTTTCTATGATAGTCAATTTGCTTTACATATAGCCCAAAATCCAGTTTTTCATGAACGCACCAAACACATCGAAGTTGACTGTCATTTTGTTCGTGATGCTATCCAGGAAGGTCTTATTGCACCATCTTATGTTCCCACGACGGCTCAATTGGCAGACGTTTTTACCAAGGCATTAGGAAAGAAACAATTCGATCCTCTTCTTGACAAGTTGGGCATTTTTTACTTGCATGCTCCAACTTGAGGGGTGTTAAGATATGATTTCATATTGATTCTAGGATAATCTATATATAGGCATATATCATTTAGTTGATATGATTTGATTCATACTGATTCTAGGATAATCTATATATAGGTATATATCATTTAGTTCCTTAGTTTAAGGTTTGATTTTGATCTTGATGTGCAAGCTTCTTTGTATATATATTTACATTGAATCAATGAAAAGGGACACTCGATCCTAAACTTAACACTTCTTCTTCTTCTTCCACAAGGTGTTACTTGTATTGTCCATGTTGTATCTAGATGACGAATCCAAACCAAGGTTGATTGAGGAGAAATATTGCTACAATTATTCATTGGCAATCACTATATAAGAAAAAAAGTATTTTAACTTAATTTACCAAAAAAAGTTAATGAAAATATAAATATGTTTACCACATCATCTAGTGTAGAGTAAGATCTTGTTAAATTGACTATGAAACGGGAGTGGAGAGGGTGTCTTGGATCAATCGATGTGAATGGTGTCATCTGATAAGACCTATTTTTTGTAGCAGATATGAGTTATGAAAAGTTAAAAAGTGGAAATAGGGAATAGAAAATAATCAAATATAGTTAAATAGGAACGGGATTTGATAAGAGACAACTTTTCACTTTTTCTCTCAAAAGTGATATTTTTTTCACAAAATTGTGAATTTCCCTCCGTCAGTTGCATCAAACGTCTAGACTTAAATTTGCTACTTAAAGTGGGGGAAAAAAATATTAAAACTTAAAATTTATTAGTACTCAACTTGATTGCTCTTTTTTATTAATTTGACTTTGAGATAATATGTTAAAATAAAATAATAAATTTGATTAAGCTAACAGTAACACAAAATGTGTGACTTCAATTGAACCATTAAATCAAAATGAAGTGTTGTTGAAGTCCAATTTAAGGAAGTCAGCACAAATCAATTCAAGATAACACAACTACACAAGTGTGTGACTTTCAATTGAACCATTAAATCAAAATTAAGTGTTGTTGAGGTCCAATTTGATCCCGGCATTCCTTTATGGGCCCCCAATAATAAAATATCCAAATTTATACGGGTTTGTGTTGTAGCACCATTGATGTTGTCCCTTACCCTAGTAAAAACTTCAAATGGATCTGAGAGCTCAATTGCCCTAGTAAATACTTCACATTATGGGATTTTCACTGGGAATGTTGTTGTTGTATTTGGCAAATAGACTGCCAACAAAAAGCATATCTTAATCATCTAGGCATCAATAATAATGACATGTGCCCCATCTGCCGCAATGAAACTGAAACTATCACTCACATTTTCAAATAGACTGCCAACAATAAGGCTCTCTTTATTCAAACCACCAAATTTGAATATTTGCACAAGGATTTATGGACAATTAACATGACAAAAACAACAGAAGAAGCAGAAAACTAACATTGGACAAGACACAAGATCATTGCTTATGTATAGTCATGCTCCAATGCGGATAACAAACACCATGTGGGAAACCAAAAAAAAGAACCGAGATAAGGAACACTGGAGAAAAGATATAACATGATAGATAGATCATGTATCAATGTCCACCCAACCCATACTAAAACAAATAAGAACCATTAAGTCATAAAACTTTTCCAAAAATGTAAGAGTACACCAAACTTACACGAATCATTGTTAAACCCTCAAAATCGACATGTCCAAACTTACAAATCTAAGCAAACAAAACTGAAGACATAAAATAGAGACTAAATCCCAGCCACTATTCAAGGCATTTCAATGTGGCACATAACTATGCACTCAACGCAATCTCCTAGCCTCCCTCTCAGACTCCAACAGTGTAAGAACATCCCCCTCTCTAACTGGTCCCTTCACATTTCTCATGATAAACCTGTTCTGGTCATCAAGAAACTTGACTCTAACCTGGGTCACCTGTCCTCTGGATCCCGTACGACCCATCACTTTCACCACGATAGCATGTTTGGTTGCAGATTCCATTCTGCAAATGCAGAATATATTTGTATGAAACCATACCGGATAACACCTTAGAAAGGGGTCAAATGAAACCAAAAGAATCACACCAAATCCTAGCAGTCTATTATCTTAGAAACCAATAATACTTTAAGGAACATTCAATATTCAGAAGAAACATCATTCCAACATTTTCACCTATTAGATCATTTGATCAGAGGTATATCCATGATCTAAATTAGTGTGTTCATAAAGCCTCTGCACCTATTACACCTCCACAACAACTGGTGTGGGACTTGATTTAAACAAACACTTGAGAAAATTTTAGAACTATCCTTCACCATGTTTAACTCTATTATAGTAAAGAGACATAAGCATATATCAATGACATAGAAAATATGCATTGGAGGTAACTAAGAAACCACTACACAGTAACTTAGTGGCTTCTTATTATTGCAAGTTCACATATCTTTTCCAATCAAAGGGACTTGGATGACCAGAATAGGGCTGAGGAGAGTATCAAGTGATGAGTTTATGTTTCTTTGTTCTGCAGGTTCCATCCTAATGTACCTCCTCATGATCAGACTGCCGTGAAACAATGTGTATGCAAGAATGCATTTTTTCCTGTATGGTAATCATTTTTTTGACAAGAAACTAATCTTATGGATAATAATGTAGTTCCCCAACGTCCAAATACACCACGGAAGGAGCAAATGATAGTGAGAGGAACAACCTTATTTAATCAAAGCATAAAAGGTAATCATTTCTAATAATGTAGTTAGAAAATTATACAATGTAACACATGGCAGTATAAGCTTTGCAATACTACGCTGATCTATATAGCTCAGAAATGGACTAAGTTTCATTTATTTGGTGTTAATAACTCAATATTATATTGTTAGTTCAGTTAAACCCTTATTTGTTAGTTAGCTAGTTAGTTACCGAGTAAGGTTAGCTAGGAGACACATCCACACTACTTCATTTTTTCTTATGCTCCATGTATATATATACTCGCTCAGTCCCAATTTATATGACACTTTCATTTTAGTAAGTCCCAAAAAGAATGACAATTTTTTTTATTTGACAACAATATAACTTTAAATTTTACGTTTAACGAGATTTATAAACACACAAATATCTTTATCATATTTTAGACCACAAGATTCATAAATTCTTTCTTAATCTCCGTACTCAGTCAAGACGGAGGGAGTATATAACATATAGCTTCTAGTCTTTTTCCTCCTCTATTAAACTCTACCATTGTTGAGCTAAGCGGAGCTCAATTTTCCTGACACACAGAGACATTATTTTCAATCAAATCTTAGAAACTAACAAAAACAACAACAACAACAACATACAAGGTATATTCCCACCGGGTGGTGTCTGAGGAGGGTAGAACATACGCAGACATTAACCCTTGACCCTACATTTTTGCTGGATAGGGAGGTTGATTCTGATAGAGCCCCAGCTTAGACACTAATTACCACAAAAATTTAAGGAACAAACTAACTCTAAGCAATGAGATAAATTCAAACAAAACAGAACAATGACTTTAATTGATCCAAATATATCAACTTCGTACAAAAAAATAAGTACTCCTAATTGTTTTTAATACCTAAGGCAACATTTAATGAAAAAAATAATCAGGAGTTATAGACTTCTAAAAACATCGAATTATTAGATTAATTAACACAAATCTACGTTAGAGCTAAAAGAACATTGAAAAACGTGATGGCTTACCTTTTGGGGAGTAGTCTGTGTTGTATGTTGCTGGTGTGTAAGAGAAGCGAGAGTGGCAAAACCCTAGAAATTTTATAGTAGGATTGAAAGGGTTAGTCTCTAGAGCTCGGCCCAGTATATATTGGGCTTTCAGCTTATGTTATGTCCTGCATCTGACTCTATCTTCAGGCCCAAATTCAACAAGTAATTGCATTGTATTCCCTTCAGATGGATGGTCTTTAACTTTTGTCTTTTAAAATTGAACTTATACATCTACATAACTTGTGGATATTATATTACGTAACTTATGCTTCTATAAATATAAGTTTAATTTTGAAGGCCAAAAATTAAAGACGAGCACAAAATAGGGATAAACGTTGTCACACCTTTTTTTTTCTTTTCTATGGTTAAAAGGGTTTTTTCATTTTAAGTGACGATTTTGATTAGAGATTATTTATTTATTTAGAGTTTCACTTGGAATAAAATTTTGGTGTTTCAAGTCACCTTATTGAATCCCTAATTAAAAATGATTCTTTATTTTGGTCTGCGGAAATAAAAAAATTGGGTACGAAATTTTATTGACCAGAAGGAAGGTATGAATGAAGCACTCACCAAGTTCCGTGATTCTAGCACAATCACTTCTATTGGCTAATATTCAACTTAAATTATTCTTAGATAAACGTACTTGCATCAAATGCTGATTATTTGTTCAATTTATTCGCTTAAAGAAATGTGACAACTTTACTAATGTGAAATATCAAAAAGAAGAAAAAATAATGAGTAACTCACTCTCTTCAAAATTTATGTAAAATAATCTCAAAAATAATACTTCCAACCTAAAGCTAACATAAGATTCAAGGAACTGAAGATGCCTTTAATTATCCAAGCTTTAATAGTCAAGAATTCTAAAACCCACTAACTTCTCATATGAGAAAAATATGTTGTAAAAATTTCCATTCAAAACATTTTCACAAAAAGAAAAGAACTCTACTCCAGAACCTAAACTAAACAAAAATCTGATTTAACTCAACTTAAAGAGGAGAACTTTAATAAGGTTATATAGGAGAACTCACACTAATGTTCCTTTTGTTTCATTTTCAATATATATGGTTTGGCTAATTCGATTATGGTACTTTATTTTTGTATAATATATATAATTTTGGTGTTCAAGTACATAGATATCGAATAACTTTGTCCACCAAGGCTTAAAGAAATTAATATTTTGCCTGCTGGAAAATTCGGCTATGGTACTCCTATTGAGAACTGAAACATTCTGAACTCTATAAAATTTCTTGACAAAAAACAAGAATTGTACGGATAGTCAGATAAACACAAATGAATAAGAGAAATATTTCTGAACTGAAAAAAGATTTTTGACAGACTTTATTTGATCTTTTATTCTAAATTATCATCAAAAGAATGTGCTAAAAAATAATTACATCTTGCTGTACAGACCTATACATGGAAATGATTCAACAGGGGGGGAAAAGAGGCAAACAACCAAAACTGGCTAGCAGAAATTCCCTATTTTACAACAAAAATGTTTTTGAGAATAGTTGTTTTCCTCTCTGGGACTACTAACTAATCAACCAAAAACTGCATCTTTTTTTACTGATGGAATATCTGATTCAGAGAATACAACAAGTTCAAAATCAGGTCTTTTGCTTTGATCATTTGCTTCTCTAGAAAATATTGTAGGCGTATAGGCACGACGGGCAGATTTCGAGGGAGTTGGAGATGGTGTTCTTGGAGATAGCTGTACTTGCTCCATAACGCGAAATTGGAGCTCAGATGGATAGTCCCTCATGCATCCGATACGAGGTCCAGCTCCCGTTGTCCATCTACATGAAGACAATTGATGAGCCAAATGATATGACTTCATGCCTATATGTGAATGTATTCTCTTGATTATTTTTTCTTCAGGGACAGGTTCTTTGTTCTCCTCTTCATTTTCGTGATCGAATAAATTCTTCTTCGAAACTGAAAGCTCTGTATCCGATAAGTACTCATCTGGTGTTTCGTATCCGTCTGCTGGTGTTTCCACAGGCTGCACCTGTTGGGCGGTCTCCTTAAACAACTCGACGATGCCCTCCTTTTCTGGTATTTCAACAGCAATTTTGGGTCGAACTCTTCTGCCACAATCATTGTTAGTAGTTGAATCAATCTTCTTCGTGTCCGAGCTTTTAAGGTTGTTCTCTGCACTGGATTCGCTTAAATCCGGGGCTGATAAGATATTACGTATGTTTGTAATGCATTCCTTTTTGGTAAAGAACGCTTCCTCATAATTAGTGAATTTCTGCAACATCAGGATTGAAGTACTTTAACAAAATATCCATAACTCTTGCCACGGAGAGCAAGGCATTAACAAAGGTGGATTCAAAATTTTAAGTTAGTGAGAGTGGAGTTTCACTGATCCACTACTCCTTTGCGGACAGTGAGTGCGAATTTAGCCAGATATATAGCTTTTTGAAAGAAATTAAACAAATACATTCAAACCTCTCTATAACAACGTCGTTTGTTCCGATATTTTTTTGCTTCTACAGGAAAATGTTGTTAGAGAGAATATATTGTTAGATGATATTAAGCTCCCTTGGGGAGTCTTTCATTAATATCAAGGTATATATAGAGTATAATATTCATCCCTTATACAATAAGAATCTTAAACCTATACAAAAGAGGAATCCTAAGTCTTGCCATAATTATATTTACAAAATATATGGAAATATTCTAATTATGGGTAGGGAATATATTGTTTCCTATATTTACATGTTTACATATATAATATATAATATAACATAATATGAAAGATTGGTTCCTCATAAAACATGGTTGTCATAGTGAAATGTTGTTACCGAAGATGGTTGTTATAGAGATGACTGCATATTTAGCTCTTTCATCCACCCCGGCCATCAAACTTAGTTAAGATTTCAAATTGCCTAAAGTTCTAATGTTAATTCCCAATATATCAATTTCGTGTGAAATAGTAATAGTTTTCACATTAAAAGGTATATCTGTTAGCTTTTAAGAGTGGAGATGAATTATTATACCTGGACAACAGCGACATCAACGTGTTGTTGCTTAAGAAATAACATGAATGCTTCGAAATTCTCCTCTGTGGGGAGGTAATGTCCACTATGAGACCAAACCGCCTATTTCATGCAAAAAATTTAGATACATCAACAACCAGGTTTCGGAGGGAAAAAAAGACGATAGTTGCAAAATCATGATATTTTTCTTTACCTTTATAATACCATCTTCCGACACTAATCTGCCAGCAGACAATGCGGCACCACCTGCCAAGAAACTTGAATGCTGAAATGTGCCTTTTTGCTTCATCCCGACATATAAGATTTTGGACACGCTTAGCACAAAGATCCACTTTGCCTCTGGAGGGCCTCCCCTTGTATCAAGAAGCCTCCTGCTCTGCTTGTATAAGAATTTTCCATCCACAATGACAACTTCATATGCCTCTCTCTCTATCTGTAATTATTCATAGCTAATGAGTTGCAAATGACGTTTGCTCTCTAACATTTTTTTTCCTACTTCACGCAGCCTAGAGTAGTGCAATCTATCTAGAACTGGAAGTATCTGTTGTAAAACTTTCCAGAAAAGGCTACAAATTGGATTTCTTACAGCAGAATGCACCCATTACTTCTATACAACAAGAAGTCAACAACAGCATACTTAGTGCAGTCTCACAAGTGGGGTATAGGGAGGGTGAGATGTACACAGACCTTATCCATACCTTTATAAAGTGGAAATATTGTTTACGATAGACCCTCAGCTCAAGAAAAACGGTTTTCAGAACAGGTTGCAAGGAATGCAAGAGTAAAAAAGCTAGGAGTACTGTTACTTATATATACAAGTTAAAATCAGAGCTAAGACATTGCTTCAGAAAATTCCCTCACTCTATGCACAATGACCTCAAGCATGCAAAATACATACTCCTATATATAACCTAAATCTGAGGACTATGGTAACCTAAAACGAAGGAGTTACCTTTGTCATGTGATAACTTTGGAAAAATTTGATGTTCTAGAAGAGAAGATAAAACTCACCGGACCAAGATACTTGATGCATTCTTGTTGAAGTTTTGGTCTAGGGCACCTCTCCAGATTTATTTCTTTACCTTCACCTATGTCCAACCTGTAATTCGACATTCAAGTGGAAAATATCAATAGTTTACCAAACAATATATACTCGCTTGAATTTCTTGTGTTGATAAAAGAAAAGCTAACCAATAGAAGAATGGTTGTTTACTGTCAGCTTGGAGCCACTTTGTGTAATAAAATCTAAGATTGTGACCATAACGATGTCGAGGATCAATCTGTTCACCACAATTCATTTATAACGTAAATATAAATCCAACAAAAAAATAAATTTTTGCATTGTTAAACTTTGCTCTTGAGAAGTGAACTTACAGCTTCAAGCCAATGCTGCAAAGCAAGTTTACGTGCTTTTCCGTCTTTGGACAGACCTTTACCGACCTACCAACATGCGCAAGGTCCTAAAATCAGAACTTAACCAACCAAAAAAGAACGAAAAAAAAACAAGAAAAGAATCTGACAGGGAGTTAGCATATATGTAAGGCTAATCCATACCTTAGCAGCTCTAGTTAACGCTCTTGACCAACGAGAAACAGCAGTTTGAGGTTTCTCAGTGTCAAAGAATGATATAGAACTGTACTTGAGTTCAACAGAATCCAATAGCTTCCACCTGTAAATTATACGGAAAGTTTCTTAGTTAGTGCATCGTGTGTTACGGCGTGAAATTTCATGATAAATATCCGCAACAAAAGTTCCCTAACTATAATTTATAAACTGCTATACCATCTTTGCTCAACTAGAACAGCACAATCAGCTAGCTGTCTTCGGGTACGAAAACTTTTATAGGTCTTCTGCAACTTTACAGCAGCCTGATCTCTGCGTTTTCCGCATTCTGCTGGTAGCATCCAAGTATCTTTATCGGAGATGGTTCGCAATTTTGGAGAAATTTCAGCACTGTTCCATGGGTTGCAAGATCTAATGTTTTTCTTATCCTCCTTATCGGAAACAAGAGTCCTCAATGCTATCTTGGCCTCAAATTCCCTCCTTTTATAGGTAAGAGTTCCCTCGAGGATCATATTCCCGGAACCAAATGACTTCAAGATTTTCGACTTTCTAGTAATTTGATCATTGAAATTCCGAGGCTGTAACACATTCCTCATATCATCGCTTCCTAAACTTAATGTTCTCACCAAATATGATTCAACCCGACTATCCAAATCCTCAAAATTGGCGAATGGACAGGAGAATGTTATCCCCATCTTCCCTGCGAAAAAATTACTAGGATGCTATGTGCCAAGTATAAATCTCGGAAATATGAACATCTGCAAAATCAAGACAAAGCAATGAATTAATTCCATTAATATTTTTCAAGTTTATGATGCTTTTTTATGTTGAAAAATAACTAACAAGAGAAATTATTCTCTGTATATATCAGAAAAACCAAAATAACATTAGCATGAGCCAGGTCATTCCTATTTTAACCCAAAAGAGGAAACACTACTGAAGAAATACAGCAATATACCAAATTTAGTAAAAGAACAACAACAATGCCTCAGTCCTTAATAAACCACCATTGGCTATATGAATTTTCACTGACCATATTTCGCCATTTAAATTCATCTCAAATTAACTTTATACAACATAAAAATAAATATAACAATAAGTTCTCTACATTTTCTATTGGCATAAAAATTCTCAGATAAGTCCAAAAGACTCTTAGAAAGTAGAGGGCCTAAATTCAACATACGTGACTAAAACATATTCCAACTAACTGATATCACCTACATAGATATTTTTCTTCAATTGTGCCCAAACTATTCCAAAGTTTGCATGGATTCCGAGAGATTGTAGCCTTGTAGGTCTTTCAAGAGAACTCCATTCCACTTGATTTTAGCTTTACCTTATCCTTTTTAACACCTTCATTCACCACGGTTTCATATCTAGAGACATGTGCTATATGGAGATCGGTGACGGGATATGACCCATTACCAAACCATCTTAAGCGAATTTCTCTCGTTTTATCCTCAATGTGTGCTACTTAGTGAAAGGAAAACAAATATAGAAAAATCTAAATCAGTGGCAATACATTTTACATGTGTTGTGAGGCTTTATATTTTTAATGTCCCCCTTGATGAATATACCAGCTTACACCAATCCCATAATGTAACAAAAAAAAACATAACATAATAATCAAATTACATTAATACATAAGCAAGATGGTTCTACGGATCAAATAAATAAATAAGCAACATGGTTCTGTTTAGCCTTTGGTGATGGTTCTATGCATTACTAGAAACAACATGAAAGAAGTAATTTTTTTATACGCATCATAATTGGAAAAAGGAGAGACATGAAAAGGGTACTACTTTTTACCGTAACAATACCTACAAGAATGGCAATTAGTCAAATTTGAATATTAAAGGTTGAATCTATGGAAGGCAATGGGGAAAAAAGAGAACAAAGAAAAAGAAATGAGAGGAAACCAGAAAGAGAGAAAATGTTGGGTTGGTGCATAGAAACCAATTTGAGAAATATCGTAAAACGTGGGGTTTTAAGGGGAAAATGAAGAATTTTGGTTTCCAAAGCCAAGCAAACTCCCGTGACTCTCATGTTTACGTCAAACAAATGAATGCATAATATATTTATCCGCAAAAAATTATCTTATATATGTAATAAAAAAAATCGAGGGAGTTATACCCATTGGAAATATGGGATTCCGAATGGCATGTCCATCGGAAAAGCGCAATTTTTTTATGGACCTCCCTTGAAATTTCCATTTCGGGGCATTTTTAGTAGTGATATTATTAAAGGAGTCACGTGAGAAGACTGCCATAGATATAGTCGGTTAGTTAGTAGTTAAAGTTGGCTAAGTTTATATATACTCGTACATATACAAGTTTCATCTGTTCAATAAAAAAGAAAGATACTTTCTATTTACTCTCATGTCTCCCGTATCATTGCAGTTAGATATTTTCATTGTGTAAAAGATAACATGATATCAGAGTGAATTAGTGATTCGAAGAGAATAAGGAGTGAATCGAGAAGCTTCTTTAGTTCATTGTGGTCGAAACACAAACTGCATCAATGGCGGTGGAAACCAAAATTGATCATACTCAACCTTTATTTGTGAGTGCATCAGATACTCCTGGTTCTGTTTTGATTCCGGTGCGATTGACGAGAACTGAGAACTACAGATTGTGGATAAGACGTTTCATATCTCATTATGTCTACCTCAAAGAACACGTTTTATCATGCCCTTACTATTTCAAACATCAACAACCACATCCCTATACTTCTTGAAATTGAAAACATCCAATACATGACGTGGACAAAATTATTCAAAGTTCACACACACTCGCATCAATTCCTCCATCACATCTGATGATGGAAACTTGGAATAGGGTGCGTGATATATTCTAAGATAATAAAAAATTCCGGGCTGTCACTTTTGAGCAAAAATTTTCCATGTTAACATGGAAGATTTTTCGAACGTCTGTATATTGTAAAAGGTTGAAGGAATTGACGGATCAACTGTGAAATGTTGGTGCGCCCGTTACTAATGATCATTTTTTTTCCAGATGGTTGCAGGCCTGTCTGAGGCCTATAATGGCGTTGAGACTCTTCTTCGTCAAAGTAATCTTCTCTCACCATTCTACCAGACACTTTTCATGCCTACATTAGATGAAGTCGGCTTGGCTAAGAAGACGGCTACTGAAGCAAATTCCGTCATGATGATGGCCACGTCAGACGACCCTCACTCATTCTCCGAAAGTTTGGGCCACTCGTACCAACAATGGCGGAAAAAAGGATCAAAATCAAAAAATAATGACAAGAATCGCGGTGGTAACGATGGCGGTGGACGGAACAATGATGACAGGTGGCAGCGGTGGTGCTCGAAACAGTGGGTGTAGGCCAACTGGTTGTAGCCTTGCCCCCCCTGACCGTGGGGCTGGGCAGTGGCACCCTTATTACCTATCGTCGACATATCATGAAAACTTGTCCAATTCCAGAATGCTTCAAGGCCCAATTTCCAGGTCCAAAATACTGCTTCCTGGTCTGTTGGTTATACACGGTTGTATAAATATATTATATATGAATTATATATTTACCTACTATTTTTAATTTAAGCGGTTTAGGTGAGCAATAACACAATTATAGTAGTACACCATATTTTTACGGAAGTTAAAAAAACAGTACTCCCTTCGTTTTAATTTATGTGACACCATTTGACTAGACACATAGTTTAAGATGAGATTTTTTAAATTTGTGATACAAAATAAGTCTTAGATATTTGTGTGGCCGTAAAACATTTTATTAACGATTAAAAGAGAATTTTAAAATAAAATTATAGAAAAAGAGATATTTTTTTAGGACAAACTAAAAAGAATAATGTGCTACATCAATTAGATAAATGGAGTGGGATTTTGCAACAATGTAAATAATTGGTTTGACCAAGCTTTTTTTTTTGAAAAATACTTATTTTTTTAATAAGTGCTTATTTTAAAAAGTTAGGTTATTTGATCAAGTTTTTGAGAGAAAATACGTATTTTTGAGAAGTAGCAATTTTTTTTCAGAAGCTAAAAAATATAGTTTTTGTTCAAAAATACTTTTTAAAAAAGTACACTTGAGAAAAAACACTTAGAAACACCTTTTAAAAGTTTGGTCAAACACTAGTTTTGCTCAGAAGTACTTTTAAAGTTAATTGCCCAAACACAAACAGTCTTTCGGCAAAAGTACTTTTAAAAAAACACTATTGAAAAAAGCATTTTCCAAAATAAGGTTATTTTAGAAATTTAACCAAATAAACTATAAAATAGATGGATTGCGAACAGAAAAAGCAAAAACATTAGGGACTAAAATATCAATTGTCAAGAAATATTGGACTGCATGAGTAGTTTTTTCCCATAATTCTGGGAGCTTTTAATTATAGGTGACAAATATGTTTTAAAATTGAATTGGGGTAACTCTAGTTTTTTTTTAATTGAGTAGGGGTGATAAACTTTGGATTAGTGATTAGAGAGTTTTGACTCACCCAAAGTTATATTTTTAACACTTTGACCCCAATCTTTATTTTTAACACTTTGTCCTCAAGTTTTATTTTTAACATTTTGACTCAACCCATATAAACCCTAGATAGCCAAAAAAACGCGCCAAATTTTTTGTTTGCCTGCGCTTTTCCACCATTTTTTGCTCTTCTTTTTTGCTTCGTTTCTTCTTCTTCTTGCTGCTTCTTCTTATGCTGCTGCTCGTTTCTTCTTCTTCGTCGTCTTGACTGGATTTTGCTCAAGAAAGAAAAAAACAAGACCACATGATTTTGCAACTTTTTGACTGAATTTCATTCGTGTAGCACTGGAATTACTTCATAACTCTTTCCATTGTTCTGCTTTCTTCTTCTTCGTCCGTCATTGTTGCTCAAGAAAGAAAAAAAATGTGACCATCCGATTTTGCAATTTTTTGACTGGATTTTGTTGGTATAGCACTGACAATTACTTCATAAGTGTTTTCTGCTCATTTGGTAAGTATAACAATGCTGTTTATTTCAATTTTTCACCTGGGTATAAATCTACCCAGGTGTTGCACTTCTTGCAACAACTCAACGATCTGTTGGAGTCAGGTTCAGTTGTCTGTTGCAACAGATGAGTCAGTTGTTGCAACAAGTTTGTGATATGTTTCAACAGATGATTCAGTTGTTGCAACTTCTTCAACAGTTTCAACAGATTGTCAATTTGTTACAGCAGGTTTATCATCTGTTGGATATTTTCCAACATATGGGTAACTTGTTGCACCAGGTATCTCATCTGTTAGAAAATTCCCAACAGATGGGTAACTTGTTGCAGCAGGTATCTCATCGTTGGACAATTTCCAACAGATGGATAACTTGTTGCAGCAGGTATCTCATCTGTTGGAAAATTTTCAACAAATGGGTAACTTGTTGCAGCGGGTATATCATATGTTGGAAAAATTTCAACATATGGGTAACTTGTTGCAGCAGGTATCTCATCTGTTGGAAATTGTCCAACAGATTGTCAACTTGTTACAGCAGGTTTATCATATGTTGGACATTTTCCAACAGATGAGTAACTTGTTACAATAGGTATCTCATCTGTTGGAAAATTTCCAACAAATGGGTAACTTGTTGCAGCATGTTTATCTGTTGGACATCTTCAACAGTCTGAAATATTACCCCAAAAAAACTGAAGTTGACTCCAACAGATTAGTGACTTGTTGCAACAATTTTATTACTTGTTGCAACAAGTAGTCCACTTGTTATAGATTGATATGTACTCTCATGACCAATTTTTTGTTAAATAAAATATCTTCAGGTACCTCGAACACCACTAATGGGGGACTCAATAATAATTGGGGTTGATTGTCATGGTGAATGGATCGAGAAGAACAATCGATATATTTAACGATGGAAGTGTAGTGACACGTTAGAGATGATAGTGATGACTGTCCAAAGAGATGTTATGTTCGATGATTTTGTGAACCTAATCATCACCTATTGCGAATTAACTTGTGAACCAAAAGATCTTTCCATCACTTACATACACAGCTTTTTTGAAAATCAGCGGGTCTTTCCATTTAAGATAACTGATCAGGTTCGTTTGCGTGCTTATTTGAATGATGTAGCTAGACCCATTTTAAGGGTATACGTTGTTGAAAGCCCGGTAGAGAACCACAATTTATCTCAAGACCAACAAGATATGTTAAATGTGAATTAGATGGGGTGGATGTGGATATCCCAGATAATGGAAGTGGGGCTGACCCGATTCCTATACCCGAAGTTGCGAGCAATACATTGGGCACTACACAATCAATACAGTCTAGCCAAGTTCAAGATGATGAAACAGGTTTTTATAAAAGAATGTCAGTCAAGAACAAGGAAGAACTAGCCACTTGGCTGAAACTTGCTTGCTTGAAGAAAGATTTTAGAATCAAGAAGGTGATTAATTCGCGTATTATGTATTGCTTCAGATGTGTACATCCAGAGTGCAAGTGGTGGCTGAGGGCTGTGAAGCTTTTAAGTTCTGACAGATTTTGTATTAGAACCTACATAAAGCATCACACATATGGTTCTGAGCACATTACGAGCCATAATCCACACGCTACTGCGAAAGTCATTGGTGAATACTTCAAAGATAAGTTTTCTTACGGTAAAGGCCCATCTACAAAAGATATGAGTCAATCAATCCGTACAGATTTGGGTTGTAAGGTAAGTTATTGGAAGGTCTGGAAGGGCATGGAGATTGCAAAGGCTTTGACAAGGGGGACACATGAGCACGGGTATGCGGTGCTTGATGCGTATCTTTATATGCTTCGTTCTGCAAATCCAGGAAGTAAGACGACATTGAAGGTTGATGAAAATGGGAAGTTCAAGTACTTTTATGTAGCCTATAAGGCTTGGATGCTTGATTTTGCGCAAATGAAAAAAGCCATAGCTGTCGATGGGACATTTTTGAGGAGCAAGTACGAAGGAGTGTTGTTGTCAGCAGTTGCACAAGATGCGGAGAATCATATTTTTCCAGTGGCATTTTGTGTAGTGGACAAGGAGTGTGATGCTTCGTACAAATATTTTTTTGAACAAATGAGAAGCTATATAGAGGATACTCCTGAGTTGTGCATAATTTCTGATAGACATCCAACTATCAAAAAGGCGGTTTCAATTGTCTTCCCTACATGTCATTATGGTTTTGCATAGGGCACGCAGGGAAAATCGAGAACCACCTTTCACTGATGGTGGTCAGATCTCAATTTTATAAAGCGAAAAGCGCATAATATTGATGTCTTCATGACCATTTCAATCAAATCGATTTGGTTCTGGGTAGAACATCTTGAATGTGCTGGATTCCACATATGGAGCAGGGTATTCTGCCCCGAAAATAGGTATTTTCACATTTATGTTTCCAACAAGTAACATATCTGCTGCAACTAATAGGTAACTTGTTGCGGCACATATTGTACTTATTGTGATTTTTGACACAACTGAGCCTCAGCCACATGTTCCAACACTAATATGTTTGTTTTGTCATGTATGATTTTATGACGACAAACGCTGCTGAGTCGGTGAACTCAATGTTCAATGTTGAAAGAGAATTTTCCATTACTGCTCTATTTGATTCCATAAACAGGAGGTTTACTGAGAAATTTCATGAGAGGCGTATGGAGTTCATCGACTCACCAACCATCTTTGTTCCCTTAATGGAAAAAAAAAATCAAAATTTATCAACTTGGGTAATAAGTTATTGGCCCATCAAATTGTCAACTATAAGTTCAGCCATCTACAGATTCGATTCTGTGATCGATCTGCAAAGAAGATCTTGTACTTGTAGAGTTTTTGACCTGGACAAAATACTTTGCCCACATGCTATGGCAGCGCTTCGATTCCAATATGGTGAAGACTTTGGAAGGCGGATTTATGACTACTCATCTCCATATTACAGGGTCGAGAATTATATAATTGCATACTGTGAGGAAATGAATCCCGTGCCTTCTGAAGAATCTTGGGAAGTTCCTATGGAGATTTTAGAGAGAGAAATACCTCCTCCACATGTTGATCTGAGCAAACCGGGAAGAATACAGACAAAGAGGAGATGTGGAATCGGGGAATCACTTGCAACGAGGAAAAACAAATGCTCCATATGCAAAACAGGTGGTCATAAAAAAACTACATGCCCAAACCGAATTATTTCCTAGTTGTTAAATTTGCAATGTCTTGTAATAATAATAATTATTGTTTGTGTTTGTGACATTTTATGAAATTGTTAGTAAAATTGGTTTAAATGATATGTTGATCTTGCTCAAATCACCAATGTATATTCTGTGGTTTGCAATTTCTGAACAGTTTTCACCAAGTAAAAATTCTGTTGCAACAGTTGTGTAACTTGTTGGAAATTTATTGCAACAGATGGTTCAGTTGTTGCAACATATGGGTAACTTGTTGCAGCATGTATCACATCTGTTGGAAAATTTTCAACAGATGGGTAACTTGTTGCAGCATGTATCTCATCTGTTGAAAAATTTCAAACAGATGGGTAATTTGTTGCAGCAGGTTGCTCATATGTTGGATATTGTACAACAAATTATTAATTTATTGCAACAGATTATTGTACTTGTTGTAAAAACTTATT
This sequence comes from Przewalskia tangutica, assembly GCA_029844215.1. Classification (NCBI taxonomy): domain Eukaryota; kingdom Viridiplantae; phylum Streptophyta; class Magnoliopsida; order Solanales; family Solanaceae; genus Przewalskia; species Przewalskia tangutica. The sequence continues at coordinate 97,255,682 of CM056738.1, read as the reverse complement.
GTAATAGATTCAGAAGTTATCAAATGTGCAAATAAAGTGATATGTTGCAACAGCTGTGGTACTTGTTGGAAATTGTCCAACAGATTATCAACTTGTTACAGCAGGTTTATAATCTGTTGGATATTTTCCAACAGATGGGTAACTTGTTGCAGCAGGTATCTCATCTGTTGAAAATTGTCCAACATATTGTCAATTTGTTGCAGCAGATTTATCATCTGTTGGACATTTTCCAATAGATGGGTAACTTGTTGCAGCATGTATCTCATCTGCTGGAAAATTTCCAACAGTTGGGTAACTTGTTGCAGCAAGTATCTCATCTGTTGGAAATTGTCCAACAGATTGTCAACTTGTTGCAGCAGGTATCTCATCTGTTGGAAATTGTCCAACAGATTGTCAACTTTTTGCAGCAGGCTTATCATCTGTTGGACATTTTCCAATAGATAGGTAACGTGTTGCAGCAGATTTATCATCTGTTGGACATTTTCCAGCAGATGGGTAACTTGTTGCAGCAGGTATCTCATCTGTTGGAAAATTTCCAACAGATGGGTAATTTGTTGCAGCAGGTTGCTCATCTGTTGGATATTGTACAACATATTAGTAATTTATTGCAACAGATTATTATACTTGTTTGACAGTTGCAAACATCTGCTGAGGTTGTATGATTTGGTGTATTTTATTAAAGTTGTGAGTGCGATTTGTGATATTTGTGTGTTTGTAATGAAATATAGATGTTTCACTATAAATTACTAATCTGTTGTACAATATTCAACAGATGATCAACTAAGCGTATACTTCTCAAATCGAGCGATCGTTGGTGTAATTTGATGAGAACTACTTGATTCACTCATATTTAGGTGTAAACAATGAAAACCAATGATACTTATTGTTTACTAAATGTTCCTAACCAATTTGATGGTATTCTGAGTCAAGACAAATGATCAACTAAGCGTATACTTCCCAAATCGAGCGATCGTTGGTGTAATTTGATGAGAACTACTTGATTCACCCATATTTAGGTGTAAACAACGAAAACCAATTATACTTATTGTTTGCTAAATGTTCCTAACCAATTTGATGGTATTATGAGTCAGGACATATGATCAACTAAGTGTATACTTCCCAAATCGAGCGATCGTTGGTGTAATTTGATGAGAACTACTTGATTCACCCATATTTAGGTGTAAACAACGAAAACCAATGATGCTTATTGTTTACTAAATGTTCCTAACCAATTTGATGGTATTCTGAGTCAAGACAAATGATCAACTAAGTGTATACTTCCCAAATCGAGCGATCATTGGTGTAATTTGATGAGAACTACTTGATTCACCCATATTTAGGTGTAAACAATGAAAACCAATGATACTTATTGTTTACTAAATGTGAAGCTATTAAACAGGTTATTCATCCGTTACAACAGATAATGCACTTGTTGCAACATATTATTAACTTGTTGCAACAACTAACCCATCTGTTGCAACAGATTACAAATTTGTTGCAACAGATGGGTAAGTTATTGCAATTTCTTCAACAATTGAAAGATTTGTTGCAACAACTGACTCATCTATTGCAACATATCACAAATTTGTTGCAACAGATTATGTTATTTCCATATGTTAAATCTAATTAATTATTGAAATAGTCAAATAGTATGAGATGTGATTGTTCTAAAACACTTCATATATAGTTCATACAGAAAAAGCTATATAGTGACATATAGTGATTGATGTGAGACACTCCATACATAAAGCTAATTATTAGTCATATAGTAGTATTTAATTTCTTGACTTAGATGACACTCAGGGTGTGTTTGGCAGTTGGAATCTGTTGCAACAAATGAGTCAATTGTTGCAACAAGTTTGTGATATGTTGCAACAGATGGTTCAGTTGTTGCAACTTCTTCAACAACTGTTAGATTTATCGCAACAACTAACCCATATGTTGCAATAACCGAACCATCTGTTGCAACAAATTAACATCTTGTTGCAGTAACTGAACACCTAATATATACTTAAATTACATAATGTCATAAAAAACTCCTAATATATACTTAAATTGTTCAATAGGCCAAAAAATGCAAAATTAATGAATTGTTTATCAACTCATCTTAGAGCTCCAACACCTTTTCAATGACACCTAATGCCCATCTCCATTGCATCTTCCCTACAGAGTTGTCGCTGATTAGACTTTCGGGTTTTGTCACAGTTGTGCCGGTAAGCAAAACCTTCATAAAAACAATTGACCACGAACCACATGTACTATCAGTGACATTGCGGGGGAGATTCTGTAGCCTATTGAATCCCCACGATTCATTCAGTAACTTTGCAGGCAAGTGTGCGAACATTCCACTCTGTTGTAATAACTTGGGCCACAATTCCATTACCGGCTTCATGAAACAATAGAAATCACATTCTTCGTGAAGCGAGTGTTGCGATATACACATTTACCACTCCCTCTTCAATCATGAACTCGAGAGTGACAAAATGCGTGACATTAATATTCATCACTGTTAAAACCCTCTTTGCACCAGCCCACGAGCAGCCTCCCGGGTAGGGTCTGACACCCCTACAATAATCGAGCATATTATCATCCCACTTGAATTCAGCAAGTCGAACCATCAAAGGCACGACATTTGAAACTGTACTCTCTTTTGTCAATGCTATGTACCTCTTGGACATGTTGTTGTAAAAGTTGAGGTCCACAATTATGTCAGTGGAATCATAGTACTCAGGGAAATTGAATTGCCTCATACGAATTAGAAGCAAGACTTCATCTACATACTAAAGTAAAAGTAGTAAAACAGTTAGTAACTTGGTGCAACAGATACAACAGATTATCTACTTGTTGCAACAACTAATTAACTTTTTGCAAAAGATTATCTATTTGTTGCAACAACATACTGAATTAGATAGATATATACAAGTGTTGAAACTTACCCAATCCTCTTACCAAACTTCCATGCTTGTCAGAGTCATGAAGTCTGCTGCTCCAAATTCATGCATTGAGTACAAGGTTCTCCCACTCTTTTTGGACTTGATTGCAGTCTCAACCTTTTTCTTTCTTTGGGCATGTACATGCTTGAAAATATCCACATTCTTTAGCACTTTTGGCCTAACATCAAGAAGAGGAGTCTCAATTGACTTACTGGGAGTAGCAACAGATCTTTTTGATCTAACTGATGCAAGTGTCTTGGCAATTGCTTTGCCCCTTCTCCGAGCATGAACAAGAGTATAAGGTGAGGAAATATTCTTTGATGGTTTGATACCTCTCTTGGATATCAACCTTTGTATAGAAGTGTTTGTGGCTTCTTGGGCCTGCGCCAACTCCTCCACCTTTCTAATCAAATTATCCATTTTGTTCTTGCAAGTGGTGCACTCACAAGAACACGAGGGCACCTTAGAAGTATCGGCACCAACATATCTTCTACCACTCAATCCACCACCACTAAAATTACCACCAAACCCGGAAAAATCACCCAATCCAGGAACTGGAGTAAATCCACCAATATTCGCATCATCATCTCTTAATTTTTTCCTAGCAATACTTGTTGGGACATCATCACCACCACCACCACCAACAACAACAATATCAACATGATGAACAACACCACCAACAACATCAGCAACACCATCATAAACAACAACATCACAACCAGCACCAACAACATGACCACCACCACCAGCTACAACATCATCAACTCTAGTGATGGCTGTCACTCCAGCCAATTCCCCTTTGAACCCATCAATCAAACTGTCAGACACAAATTCTATGGGTACAAAGGTGACAAGGCATAGCATCTCCAACTCTATTATTGTTGGGACAAGCCATGAGTTCACAACCTAAAACAAAAAAGTAGATATATCATAATGGTGCTAAATCATAAAAAACAAAACTTATTTAAAATAATTTATCAGGTTGTTGCAAAAGATTACACATCTGTTGGAAAATTTCCAACAGATGGGTAACTTGTTGCAGCAGGTATCTCATCTGTTGGAAAATTTCCAACAGATGGGTAACTTGTTGCAGCAGGTATCTCATATGTTGGAAAATTTCCAACAGATGGGTAACTTGTTGCAGCAGGTATCTCATCTGTTGGAAATTGTCCAACAGATAGGTAACTTGTTGCAGCAGGTATCTCATATGTTGGAAAATTTCCAACAGATGGGTAACTTGTTGCAGCAGGTATCTCATCTGTTGGAAATTGTCCAACAGATAGGTAACTTGCTGCAACAGGTATCTCATCTGTTGAAAATTGTCCAACAGACTGTCAACTTATTGCAGTATGTTTATCATCTGTTGGAAAATTGGGTAACTTGTTGCAGCAGGTATCTCATCGTTGGAAAATTTCCAACAGATGGGTAACTTGTTGCAGCAAGTATCTCATCTGTTGGAAAATTTCCAACAGATGGGTAACTTGTTGCAGGAGGTATCTCATCTGTTGGAAATTATCCAACAGATTGTCAACTTGTTACAACAGATTTATCATCCGTTGGACATTTTCCAACAGATGGGTAACTTGTTGCAACAGGTATCTCATCTGTTGGAAAATTCCAACAGATGGGTAACTTGTTGCAGCAGGTATCTCATCTGTTGGAAATTGTCCAACAGATTGTCAACTTTTTGCAGCAGGTTTATCATCTATTGGATATTTTCCAACAGATGGGTAACTTGTTGCAGCAGGTATCATATCTGTTGGAAAATTTTCAACAGATGGGTAATTTGTTGCAGCAAGTTAATTATCTGTTGGACATTGTCCAACATATGCATAACTTGTTGCAACAAATGCATGTGTTGTTGCAGCAGATTATAAAATTTGTTGCAACACCTAGTCATCTGTTGTGTTCTAATGCTTTCAACTTCCTTAGGGGGATTGAAAAGGTCAACACTCAATTGTGTGTTGTTTTTGGCAATGAGTCATCTAAGAATTCTTGGATAGGTAACTTCTTCGGAGTATTCCTTGACTTGATTCCTGAGGTGAGGAATGACTTCAAATGCCCTAGCCTAGAAAAAAAGATGCCATCAAAAATCAAAATAGTGATTGAAATAAATAAAAAAAAGGGTAAAACATTAAAGAAAATTTACCATGAAAGCCCAAGGGAAGCCATATAGGTTTTGTGTTGGCTTCAAATCCTTCATCAAATATTCAACAGTCAAGCTAAAGCTTTGAAAATCCCAGACATAGTTGTTGAAGACATCATAGTCCTCAACAAGTTTAATCAATCCAAGCGGTATGTGGTTGTTTACGTCCCTTGCCCAGAGAACACTGTGCACAAACCAAACTAAGCACGGTGCCTCCTTGTGCTTTTTTGAGAAAGTTTTGGACTCCAAGTCTTCCAACAATTTCTTTTGAATGTAGTTCCTTCCCACTAAGTTTACCAAAGAGACATCATTCTTAGCTTTGGAACCCTTTGCTTTCGTCGCTCAAGGTCCGGCCGACTCGGTTAATACAACAGTAGGAAGAGGCTCACAAGGATAACATCTCAATCCGGTAACTATGACAAACTCCTTCATGCCAAAGCAAACCGACATGCCACAGTAATTGATCCAAATTTCATCCTTTCTATTACAAATAATCTTACGCTTCAAAAGCTCAGAAATCATTGTCATTTGAAATCGGGCACCGGTATCTTCAGGAAAATCTAAATAGAACCCAAAACAGCTAGCCCTAAAGAAATTCTCCAACCCCCCACTGCCGAGAATGCCCAGCGTGTCAAAGCCCTTTCCCACGGTTGATCTAACTAAAAATCACCTGACAAATCCTTATTTTCATTCAATGCAAGATCGTCACGCCATACTTTTCAATGCTGAAACTCTTGACGACCTCCTCAATCGAAGGTATATTGGGATCTATGGCAATACTAGAAGACTCAACAAGATTGACATCCACATTATGTTTCCTTTTTCTTCTTAACTCGACGAAGGTCTGATCTGTTGATTCTTCTTCTTTTTCTTCATTGCCATTTTCAGTTTCTGCATCTTCTTCACCTCCTTCAGCTTCAATATCCCATTCATCTCCTTCTTCTTCACTTACTTATTCTTCATCTCCTTCAGCATTTTCTTCATTTTCTTCATCTCCTTTAGCAGATTCTTCATGCCCAACAGAGGTGTCGTGGGTTTCCTCTCTTTCTGAAGCCCCAGTTTCACTAACTATTTCCTCGTCTGTTAATTCACAAATAGCAGTCACAAGTTTATCTAATGGTGTTTGCACCTTAGCTCTTTTACTACTTTCTCCCTCAGTTGGTTTCTCTCATTTTCTTTTAACTGAATCTATTTTATCTACACGCAGGAGATAGAAAAATAGTTTTAATTAGTTAGTGCAACATTCAGAGTAAAAAGAGAAAAGAAATATGTGCAACAACTGATTACTTGTTGCAACATATTAATAATATGTTGCAACATATTAATAATATGTTGCAACAAGTAATCAGTTGTTGTAACAAATTAATAATATGTTGCAACATATTATGTTGCAGCATGTATCTCATCTGTTGGGTAACTCGTTGCAGCAGGTATATCATCTGTTGGAAAATTTCCAACAGATGAGTAACTTGTTGCAGCAGGTACCTCATCTGTTGGAAATTGTCCAACAGATTGTCAACTTGTTGCAAAGAGTTTATCATCCGCTGGAAATTTTCCAACAGACGGTAACTTGTTGCAAAGAAGTTTATCATCTGCTGGAAATTATCCAAATGATCACAACTTGTTGCAAGAGTTTATCATACGTTGGACATTATCCAAATGTACGGGTAACTTATCGCAAAGGTATCTCATCCGCTGGAAAATTTCCAAATATACGGGTAATTTGTCGCAAAGAGTTGCTATCCGTTAGATATCAGACAATGTATTAGTAATTTATTACAACAGATTATTGTACTTGTTGTAAAAACTTACTATAACAGATGGGTAACTTATTGAAAATTGTCCAACAGATTGTCAACTTGTTACAGCAGGTTATCATCTGTTGGAAATTGTCCAACAGATTGTCAACTTGTTGCAGCAGGTTTATCATCTGTTGGACATTTTTCAACAGATGGGTAACTTGTTGCAGCATGTATCTCATCTGTTGGAAAATGGGTAACCTGTTGTCAGAGTATATCATATGTTGGAAAATTTCCAATGGACGGGTAACTTGTCGCAAAGAGTTTCATCATCGCTTGAAAATTGTCCAACAGATTGTCAACTTGTTGCAGCTGGTTTATCATCTGTTGGAAAATTGTCCAACAAATGGGTAACTTGTTGTAGCGGTACCTCATCTGTTGGAAATTGTCCAACAGATGGTCAACTTGTTGCAACAGATTTATCATCTGTTGGACATTTTCTAACAGACGAGTAACTTGTTGCAGCAGATATCTCATCTGTTGGAAAATTTCCAACAGATGAGATACCTGCTGCAACAAGTTAACAATTTGTTGGACAATTTCCAACAGATGGGTAACTTGTTGCAGCGGATTGTCAACTTGTTGCAGCAGGTTTATCATCTGTTGGACATTTTCCAACAGATAGGTAACTTGTTGCAGCATGTATCTCATCTGTTGGAAATTATCTGTTGGACATTTTCCAACAGATGAGTATTTTGTTGCAGTAGGTATCTCATTTGTTGAAAAATTTCCAACAGATGGGTAATTTGTTGCAGTAGGTTGCTCATCTGTTGGATATTGTATAACATATTAGTAATTTATAGTGAAACATCTATATTTCACTACAAACATCACAAATCTCACTCACAACTTAAACAAAATACACCAAACCATACAACCTCAGCAGATGTTTGCAACCGTCAAACAAGTCATGAATTTGCTGCAACAGGTAACCTCAGTTGTTGGAAAACATCAACAAAATTGCAAGCCTTTTTTTCGAAACAACAAGGAGAAGAACAAAAACAACACCAAAAATCATAATTTTACAACCACAACCACTATTTACAAATTCACAAACCCCAATAAGTGCAACAGATACACGAAACTACAACAAAACAAACAACATTCAAGAAAAATCCATGCCCTTCTTCATCTCTCTAATCAAAATCATCATTTTCACACTCTGATTTCAAAACCCTAATTTTTGAACACCATAACTTTGATTTCAAAACTCTAACTGTTGCAACAAGTGGAACATCTTAACTTTTGAACCAAGTGAAGGAGAAAATTTTACCTTAAATAGCAGAGAAGCAGCAACAACAAAGACGAAAGAGAGAAACGATATTGTTTGAGCGTTTGAAGAATGGTCTTGCTCGGGTCACGAACTCATTCCTAGGGAGGGTTTGTACGTTTTGTTTGATAAGAGAACTGAAGAGACTTTTTGATTTTAAAATGTGGGTGATTTTGCAACGATATTGGTAAAATGTGGGTGTTTTGGAATTTTGTAAAAGATTAATAATTTTTAAAAATTACATTTCGGACCCTAATTAACTTAATTAGATTTTTAAGTGGGCTTTGACCTTGACCGGTCAAAGTTGTGGCCTTTTCTAATTAGTTAAATTAAATCTTCCATAATTCTGATTTCTGAACCCTCAAGGCCTCAACCCTATATTGTTATACCTCCGCCATTCTTTGGCTCACTTGCTCCGCCTTCCACCACCGTGTAGCTGCTCCACCGCCGCCGTCTCTCTTCCTCTTTGTATGCTCCGGGTTGTTCTTTCTGTTAATTTTGTTACCGTGCGTTTCTTCATTTATCTTTGGTGTATAACTACTATAGTTGTTGCTTATGAAACCACTTTGGGTGTGTTTGATATGAAGGAAAATGTTTTATCACTTATTTTCTTGTGTTCTGTACGTAAGTAAAAAATATTAGTATATCTATATAAATACTATGGGGGTGGGTGGTGGGGTATGGGTGTGGGGTGTGGGGTGTGGGGTGAAGGTGAGGTGGATTTCCCTCCTCTTTACCCAGTAGTTCCTCAATAGTTGAGCTGGAACAGTTAGTAGGTCTGATTTTTCTGCTATAAAGGTTTTTTTGGTGTATAATAACACCCGTGTTGCTTATGAAATCATTTTGTCCTTGTTAGTGAGTTGGTTTTTATCTTATACTGCATTGTTATGGTACAGAGTGAATCAGGGCAATATAACAGGACGGCACAATGAGATTGGAAAAATGTTGGTTTTGTTCCTCAACTATATATCCAGGCCATGGTATTCAATTTGTTCGAAACGATGCAAAGGTAGAATATTGATCTTTTTTTAAAAAAAAATTAATCTTTCTTCCGTTGTCGACTTAAAGTCACTTTAGTTTGGTTTCCATTACTTTGCCATAGTTAGGTTTAACAAACGTTTTACTTAATTTGCTGGACTCATTGTTTTCTGCGGTGATTTCATAAGATAAGTAGATTTTAAGTTTGAGTATTCCCAAAAATCTTTCAGTCAGTATCAAGCTATAATGCATACTCTTATTTACTGTGCATGAGCTCTTGGTTAGGATAGCTTGAGAATTGAAAAAAAAAAGAATCTTCATTGTGCTTAGATTACTAGGGGAGATCCTGAAGGGGATGAGTCTTGACCTTTTTATTAATGAAAAGACACTACTCAAAGTATACTCTCACGAAGACAAATTGAAACCCATTGATATAAATCTCTAGTGAGAACGGTTCACTCCATCTAGCCTAACACCAGCAGGTTCTTCTATTCCACGACACTATGGATCAGGCATAAGCACCATAAACAATTTATTTTTCTTGATGAAGTAATAATTTACTAAATAAATGATTGAACTCTATAGAGGTAAAGAGGCAAATCAAGATTTAGGCATGTCCCGTAAGAAGCTTGACATTCATATGATGTACATAGAGTTAAAGAGGTAAGAAGCTTGACATTCATATACTGTACATAGAGTTAAAAGAGGTAAGAAGCTTGACATTCATATACTGTACATAGAGTTAAAGAGGCAAAAGATTTAGGCATGTCTTGACATTCATATACTGTACTCATCTACAATCTAACATAATCTGTAAACATTACTTGGGGATTATGGAACTACATGATTTTCACTGTCCGTGCACATGATCGGGACTTGATCAAGAAAAACACCTAACTCCATTAGGTTCCCTTGAGTTTAGATGATCCTAGATGCCTTTGTTCTTTAAGTTATGAGGAATTCTGATTTCTCTTCCTTTTCCTTTTCTCTTTCAATTTTTGTTTGATGGAGAACAATAACACTTGCTTCTGGACAACAAGAGGACTTGTTTTTTCAGAAATCCTATTATTCTCACATTCCATCATGTGACAAAGCACTTGTATTATTTCAGAAAATAACCTCTATAGGTTTAACAAGTGTTGTCAAATGCACACTTGGGGCTTGTTTGGTATGAGGGATAATTAATCGTTGGTAAATCTGGGATGAGTTTATCCCACATTTGTTTGGGATAAAATTCCTGGATGACTAATTCCCGATCTCGGGAATTGTATTGTTATTTTTATCCTACATTGAGGGTGGGATAACAATCGCGGGATAACTTGTTCCCCAACCAAACGAGTCCTTAAAGCGCGCTTTAGCCTTGAAGCAAGGTGCAACACATGTTGAGCTCTTCACTTAATTTTCGCCTTAGTGTCGTCGCAAGGATGACATACTTTTCCTTGCCAATGAGCTTAATCTTGAAGAGGCGATATTGAAATATTAATATTTCACTTTATCATAATTCTTTTTGATGGATGAAATAGATTTGTTATTCATTAATTATTAATCTCGGAATACACATATATTTGTTTTTCCCTCTATTTGCGCCTTTCTTACATTAAACCCACGATTTATTTGCACTTAAAATGAACATTAGAGCTTTTCTTTACTTTTCACCTTGATAATGTTGGGTTTAACAATGAGTCTTTTATTTGTTAATGTGAACTTTGGATCAAATTAAGATATATACCTGCAGTAACTATCACGTGGGCCACATCTTACGTGTCTTTCCGTTAGTTTATGCATATGATTCTTCTTATTGAGCTTGTGCTATGGTAGCATCCCTGCAATTTTTTTCATTATCACGGTTTTTTATATTGTATTTCTAGTTTCTACCTAAGAAATAGTGTACAGGATGGAGCTTCCCTCCTTTTCCCCCTCTACTGAAAATCCTGAAGTTTAGCATTAATATGGCTCCGAATTAGGATTTTGGAAAATGTCTCTCATTTTCTTCTAAAACCTTAATTTTGTAGCCATTTAAAAGCTTAATGAGGGGTTTCTATAACTAGTCCAGCCCTTGGATGCATAGCCACAATTGGGCAGAACAAAAATGAAGTCCGAGGAGCAAAGCCTAGAACACGGGGGGAAATATTGGTTGCTAGCTTCCACCTTGAGAACTAACCTGCTATGAGTCCTTTAGTGATATTCTTTTCCACAGGCCCTATAATGATTTAAGCGATTATTTTTAGACTGCTCTATTTGACCGTGAGTAAAGTGGAATACTGCATTCAAAGCTAACAAAATAGCTGTTCAATTACTAATTGAGTCGCATGCAAGAATAGTAATTAACCTCTTTCACCTAATACTCATTTGCAATTGAGTCGAAGTGTTTAGGTACAAGTCGTTGATTTATGATCTTTGCTAGGTAACGAATTGTTCTGAATTCTCGAATGTTCATCAAGTAAAGGAAAAGCTTTTCTCTGTTTTCTCTCTGTGCAGATCTTTCGGTTCTGTAGATCTAAGTGTCACAAGAACTTTAAGATGAAGAGGAATCCACGTAAAGTTAAATGGACTAAAGCTTATAGAAGGTTGCATGGAAAGGACATGACTCAGGTAAACAGGGTCGCCGTTTTTTTGTGTAGATACAATCAATTTGCTTTTGTTTGGATTAAATTTTATTTACTTATCATTGTTCTTCTTTTTTTTGTTCTTTTTTTTCAACACTGAAAATTCCTTTCCTGCTGCTAATTCCTATTTGAAGGACTCAACATTTGAATTCGAGAGGAAGCGTAATAGGCCGGAGAGATATGACAGGAATGTAACTGAGAACACTTTGAAGGCCATCAAGAAAATTGATAAAATCAGAGTCGATAGGGAGGAGAGACATATTGCAAAGAGGTTCCTCATACTGTGCTACATTAATTTCCATTACTTTTTATTTATCATGTGCCTTTTCTTGCTATTAACATTAGTTGGTAAATCGGTCAGGATGAAAGGAAAGAAATCCCAGGAGCAGAGAGAAGCACAAAAGGAGCTCGAGCAGAGCATTCACATGGTCAAAGCTCCTGCTGCATTCAACAAAGAGCCATCTCTTACCCTGCCCATCAAGGTCAAGGTTTCGCAAAAACAGTCAGAGGAAAATCACATGGAGGAATGAACATTTTGCTTCATATATTCGATATTCTCAAACTAAAACACAATCAGTTTATGCTTATTTTATGGTATGTATAACTTTTTGATTACTCATATAACTGCCGCCCTGATCTTGTATCAAGAGATACAGACACACTGTCGAACTTGGGTGGAATTTTTGGATCAAGAACTAAAGCCAGATAATATCATCTTTAGCAAGGTTCCTAATTTGTCTTGGCCATGGAATTATTGTCTTGGAGCTCTCTGTCATCAGTGTCATTTTATTGTCTTTGTTTTGATCAAGAACTATATTGTTTTGTGGGGGTTTAGTATCTACTGTTGGCCTTGGTGGCTTCCTTGCACTTGCTTGTTTATGCATCTTCTGTGATTAAGTTTGTTTCAATAAAAAGATATTTGAATTTTAGAGGTGCAATAAAGTTTAGATATTTCCGGCAGAGAGGGTGGTTTTGGTGTTGGAGAAGTTGATGTGTTTTTTTTTAGATATTTTATTAACTAATTAGGAATTAATTAACATGAGAATATAATTACGAAATATTAAATGGCGTGGATGAATCACATATCGAGTGGTTCAACAATACCCACCTTTTAACTGGTTAGGGCAAAATATAGGTTGAATAAAATTCAGTTTGAAAAATGTTTAGAGGGTAAAAGAATTACCCATAAAGTTGAAGTGCTAAAGTGAGGTTCGAGACAAGTTTAGGAGTGATTTTATGTAATTTTTGTGAAATAATAGTATCTTGCATGTCTGCATGCATTTCAAATAAGAATTTAACTTAATTTACACCGACAATGTATAGAACTTTTACATTATCACTGTATTTTCTTGGCAACTATAAATCAATGCTATCAGATATACTTACATTTTGTCACAAGTTCCTTTTAACTTGATGGTGGAAAAGTTATTTTACACTAACTATCGGTATATAGAAGTTAGTGATCGATGTAGTGAGTTGAAAATAATAAGGCCAGGAAAAGAAACGCTAGGTGATTTCTTTTTATTTGTCTAACATTTGGTGGACGGTATTACATGGCAGTTGTGCTTGTGTGAGGTACCTTGTTAAACTAGTCGAGGCATGTGTAAGCAGTTCAAATTTTAGAGGAGACAAAAAATGCTAGGTGATTTCTTTTCATTTGTTTAACCTTTGATGGATGAAGTTATATGGTAATTGTGTCTGTGTGATAACTTGTGAAATTAGTCGAGGTGCGTGTAAGCTGGACACCGCACCGCAGTTATCCAAGAAAAGGATAAATGACATGCATAATAGCATGATGTGATCATGTGAGAGAGAAAAATCGAGGAGCTTTGAAATATTTACTTGGTTTTGGGCATTAAGGTAGACCAGAATGCCATTAGCAAAGGCATGAATTAATTACTTGAAAATGAGATGAAGCTATATATAACTAGTCCTTCACCTAATGTCTTTTCTTTATTTTTTCTACAAAATAACTTTGGTCAAGTATCACCCTTTCCCACACATGAATCGTTTAGTAAGACAAGACAAATGAGACATTTTTCCAATTTTGAGAGAGGGAGAGGACTTTGAATATGCAATGAGTTTAGTGAATTAACTATGAAAGGTCAAATTAAAGGGAATAAAGGGATATTGTGTTGGTTGTCCTCTAAGTGAAAGTTGTCTTTCTTCAAATGCTGAAAGGGATAAATGAATTAATTACCTTTGATTCATTATGCTGGTTCTGTTGGGTTTTGATATTGGTAAATGGAAAATGATGGATGAAAATTAAAGGAAATGCAAAAGGTCCTTTGTTCCACATCGAAAAAAGAGAAGGAAAGAGAGGTGTATATAATACATTACACTTTCTCTGATTGCTAAAAGGGTTGAGGGGGCAAGGACCCCTCGCGCCGTCGTCGTCGCTCGCTCGGCTCGGCTTCGGATCGATTGATAATCTTTTTGGACAAACTTTTCTTTAATTATTTATTTAATTATTTAATTATTTAATTATTTAATTAAAATAAAATCCAAAACGGATCTGACCCGCGATCGACCCGTCCGATTTTTCTTTTTCTTTTTCGAATTTCCCTCCAAAATTATGGTGATTGTTCTGAATGGTTGCAAACATTCAGAATCAGTACCTCCAACAACTATAAATTCTTGATTTGTTCCAAGAATTTATTCATTCAATTAAGTACGATTCTCTTCTTTATTCTGTGTGATATACTACCGTTGAGTGGTTCGCTGCTACCGGAATTTGGAGTACTACTATTCTGGTAAGATAATCGTTCTATCATGGGAGGTGATATTCCATTAACCTCGAGTACTAGTACTGTGAGGGGAATAATTTCCTTAAGGACACACTTTGAATTAAGTGGACTCGATTATATTCTGAAATTATCTTTTTTTATTCAAAATAGATTCTGTTTATTGTACTGGTTTTAATTAAGTATTTTTTATATTGTGTAATCTGTTTTTATTAAGTGTTTAACAGATTGTGTTGAAACGTTATTTAAACATATACAGATTATTATACCAACAATCTTAAGGAAATTAAATTTTTTATTTTTAATCTGTATTATGTTTTGGAGACTAAAATCTGCGTGGTTTTCTACTCCGTATGAAATTTCATATTCTGACTTGAAGACATAAAAACTTCGTTGAAATATTAAAGTTCATACTTGTTTCTGTTTTGGAGATTAAAACTTGTGTAGCTTTCTACTCCATATGAATATTAATATTCTAACTTGAAAACATAAAAACTTCGTTGGAATATTAAAATTCATGTTTCTGTTTTGGAGATTAAAACTTGTGTAGTTTTCTACTGTATATGAATATTAGTATTCTGACTCAAAGATATAAAAACTTCATTGGAATACTAAAGTTTCATAATTATACTGCGATTTGAAGAAATAAAATATTCATCGTTTAAGTTTCATAATTCAAATGCGATTTGAAGAAATAAAATATTCATCGTTGAAGTCTGTGAATTAATTGCTATTCTGGTTTTATTAACTAAAACAGTTTGTCGATTTGACAGTGACAAACAATGACATTTGAGACTGGAACTACCTCTGCAAATACTGCACCAACGGTTACTCCTACAACCCGTACCGCAGTACCACCGGCTGAGAAACCTGCGAAGTTCACCAGTGTCAACTTTTAAGGATGACAACAAATAATGTTCTGTTGGCTTACCACTCTTGATTTGCAAAAGTTCACCAGTGAGGACCCTCCCGTGTCTGCCGCCGACATGCCTGACAACCAACAATTCATGGTTACTGAGGCTTGGAAACAGACTGATTTTTTGTGCAAAGGCTACATTTTAAGTGCCTTAGAAGATGACTTGTACAACGTCTACAGTGCAGTAGAGACTTCCAAAGAACTATGGAGTGCACTTGAAAAGAAGTACAAGACAGAAGATGCTTGCTTGAAGAAGTTTGTGGTTGCTAAATTCCTAGACTACAAAATGGTGGATGGAAAAACCGTTGGAACCCAAGTTCAAGAGCTTCAACTTATCTTCCATGACCTTATTACTGAAGGTATGGTAGTGAATGAATCGTTCCAAGTGGTTGCAATGATTGAGAAGTTACCGCCCTCATAGAAAGATTTCAAGAGTTATCTTAAGCACAAAAGAAAGGAAATGAAGTTGGAGGATCTTGTGATTCGTCTCAAGATCGAGGAAGATAACAAAACCGCTGAGAAGAGGTACCGTAAGAGTTCACCAATTGAAGGGACAAACATCGCCAAGATGTTCGCGAAAAAGAACAAGAAAGAAAGAGGCCTTCGGAGCGAGAAGGACTCTAACAATAAAAAGTTCAAGGGCAACTGCTATAATTGTGGGAAAGCTGGCCACAAAAGCCCAGATTGTCGTCTCCCGAAAAATGACAAGGGAAAAGGACAAACCAAT
The DNA here is from genome assembly GCA_029844215.1 of Przewalskia tangutica. NCBI lineage: Eukaryota > Viridiplantae > Streptophyta > Magnoliopsida > Solanales > Solanaceae > Przewalskia > Przewalskia tangutica. The sequence continues at coordinate 97,239,563 of CM056738.1, read as the reverse complement.
ATGGTGGAAATGAATGATGATATGAATTATTTGTGTGCAATGCTATCAGAGTGAAATTTGGTTGAAAACCCAAAGGAGTGGTGGCTTGATTCTGGTGCCACTCGACATGTTTGCGCAGTTAAGTATTTGCAACCTATGCTCCCAGGACCAAGAGGCTGCTTATAGAAAATCTCAGACGCAAGGTTGAAGGATATGAGAAGATACTCAAGATGACTTCCAAGGTCCGACTCAAAAATGTTCGCGACGCTCCAACAATTCGGAAGAATTTAGTTTCAGTGGACTACTCACCAAAAACGGGTTTAAGTGCGTGTTGGTTAGTGAGAAAATTGTAATAAGTAAGAATGATATGTTCATAGGAAAGAGCTACCTCACCGAGGGCCTTTTCAAACTCAATGTAATGGTTGTTGACAGTATTAATAAGAATTCACTGCCTTACTTATCGAGTCAAATGATTTATGACATGTTCGTTTAGGACATGTCAATTACAAAACCTTGCGAAAATTGATTAATTTAAAAGTATTGCCTAAATTCGAGTGTAACAAATCAAAATGTGAAATCTTTGTTAAATCTAAATTTGTTAAACATCCATATAAGTCTATTGATAGGAAGTCAAATCCTTTAGACTTAATTCACACAGATATATGTGATATGAAGTCAATACCATCTCGCGGTGGAAAAAAATATTTTATAATTTTTATTGACGATTGCACTCGATATTGCTATGTGTATTTGCTTAATAGTAAGGATGAAGCAATCAATGCATTTAAGAAATACAAGAACGAAATGGAAAATCAATTGAACAAAAAGATAAAATGATTGAAGTGATAGGGGTGGAGAGTACAAATCTCCTTTTGCAGAGATATGTTTAGAATATGGAATTATTCATCAAACTACTGCCCCTTACACACCACAATCAAATGGAATTGCGGAAAGGAAAAACCGAACATTAAAGGAAATGATGAATGCTTTATTAATAAGTTCTGGTTTACCGCAGAGCTTGTGGGTGAAAACTATCCTTACAGCTAACCGAATACTCAACAGAGTGCCCCACAGCAAAACATAATCTATTCCATATGAACTATGGAAAGGAAGAAAACCCAACTTGAAATATTTCAAAGTGTGTGGGTGTTTAGCGAAGGTCCAAGTTCCTTTGCCCAAAAGGGTAAAAATCGGACTAAAAACTGTAGATTGTGTTTTTATTGGCTATGCTACAAATAACAAAGCTTGTCGGTTTTTGGTTCACAAATCGGACAATCCCGAAATTCATGTTAATACGGTAATTGAATCAGATAATGTTGAATTCTTTGAAAACATCTATCCGTATAAACTGAATGTGAGTCGTCAAGTGAAAGATCTAAACGACCGCGGGAAGAACCAAAGGAAAGTACACCAAGCAAAGAGGATACAAGGCGTAGCAAACGTCAAAAGACATCTACTTCCTTTGGACCAGATTTTGTGACATTCTTGCTTGAAAATGAGCCTCAAACATTTAAAGCAGCAATGTCATCTTCTGATTTAACATTTTGGAAAGAAACTGACAATAGTGAGATTGAATCAATCTTTAACAACCATACATGGGAATTGATTGATCTTCCTCATGGAAATAAACCTTTAGGATCAAAGTGGATTTTAAAAAGGAAAATGAAAATGATGGCACTATTGACAAATATAAGGCAAGACTTGTGGTCAAAGGTTATAGACAAGGAAGGTCTTGATTACTTTGACACATATTCGCTAACAAGTTAATAACATCTTTTCGGTGTTAGTGGCAATTGGCGTCAGATATGGTCTTGAAATCCATCAAACGGATGTCAAGATGCCTTTAAATGGAGAATTTGATAAGAAATTTACATGGAACAACCCGAGGGTTTTGTGGTTCTGGTAAAGAAAGGAAAGTGTGCAAACTTGTTAAGTCACTTTATGGACTTAAACAAGCACCCAAACAATGACATGTGAAATTTGACCAAACAATGTTGACAAATGAATTTAAGATTAACGAGTGTGACAAATGTGTTTACATTAAAAATACTCCAAATCACGAAGTCATTGTTTGTTTATATGTTGATGACATGTTGATAATGAGTAGAGATATTGCCGATGTAAATGCTACGAAGCGTATGCTCGCTAACAAATTTGATATGAAAGACTTAGGTGTTGCTGATTTGATCTTAGGCATTAGGATCCATAAAATTCCACAAGGTCTAGCATTATCACAATCACATTATATTGAAAAGATACTTTACAAGTTCAAGTATTTAAATTTCAATGTTGCAAAGACTCCAATTGATGTAAGTTTGCACCTCAAAAGAATGAAGGTGAAAGTGACTCACAATTGGACTATGCACGAGTTTTGGGAAGTTTGATGTATATTATGAATTGCACACGACCAGATATAACATGTGCTATAAGCAAGCTGTGTCGATTCACGAGTAATTCCAATCAAACTCATGGGATGACAATGAAACGAGTTTTGGGGTATTTAAAACACACCAAAAACTATGATTTGCATTATAATAAATATCCCGTAGTACTTGAGGGATATAGTGATGCAAACTGGATCACAGGATCATCTGAAGTTAAATCCACGAGTGGATATGTTTTCACCGTTGGTGGAGGAGCAGTGTCTTGGAAATCATCAAAACAGTCATGCATCGCCCGCTCTACAATGGAATCTGAATTTATAGCATTAGACAAAGCCGGTGAAGAAGCTGAATGGCTCCGGAATTTCTTAGAAGATATTTCATTCTGGCACAAACCTTTGGCTCTTATATGTATACATTGCGATACCAAACAAAGAATAGGTAGAGGCGGTAGCGAATGTATAACGAAAAATCTCGTCACATACGGCGGAGACACAATACCGTTAGACAACTCCTCTCTAGTGGCGTTATCACGATTGACTATGTAAGGTCAAGAGATAACGTGACGGATCCGCTTACAAAAGGCTTATCTAGAGAGAGAGTTAATAGATCATCAATGTGAATAGGGTTAAGGCCGAGGACAAGTCATCATGGCGGTAACTCTACCTAGCAGACTGGAGATCCCAAGAGCTAGGTTCAAGGAAATCAAACAAAGTTGTGACTGACGGTTCAACATTGTCAAAAAACTCAACCCATTCTCGGATGAAGACAATGTTCAGAAATAAGGATAAAACTTTATGGCTTGTTAATGAGTTAATAAAGCATTAATTTTTTTTAATGATTATCTAAATCTGGCAATGTATGACCAAATAATGTGGCTATAGGATCACATGTTTAGAAATCACCTATGTGAGTGTTAAGTGTAAGTCGCTTTAAAGAGGAATGACAGTGAAGGCTCATTCTCTATGCACTCATGAAACCATGCGGTGTTCATGGCTGAAACGAACACAACCGTGAGAACCATAAACGGTTGAGGGTTGATTGTGTGTCTTATGTTGTCTAGGTATACAACAAATTTCGACGGTTCAAAGATATCAAATCTACCGATTGATCGAGTATATCCGATATAAGTTCACTACGGAAAGTTCAAAGGAAAACCTACTTATCCAGACGCAATTCTCGCCAGATATCACACTCGTCCGCATTCTTTTATCTTATAACCATTCCCCATTCATGTGGGGGATTGTTGAGTTTTGATATTGGTGAATGGGAAATGATGGGATGAAAATTAAAGGGAATGCAAAAGGTCCTTCTCTGGTTGCTAAAAGGGTTGAGGCAAGGATTCTCCCGCCCGCCGCCGCCGCCGACTTCGGCTTTGGATTTTGGCTTTGGAAAAGATCGATTGATTGATAATCTTTTGGACAAACTTTTCTTTAATTATTTATTTAATTAATTAATTATTTAATTAAAATAAAATCCAAAACGGATCTCGACCTACGACCAGGTCCGATTTTTCTTTTCTTTTCTAATTTTCCTCCAAAATTATGGTAATGTTCGAATGGTTGCAAACTTTCGTAATCGATTTCAACAACTATAAATTCTTGATTTGTTCCAAGAATTTATTCATTCAATTAAGTATGATTCTCTTCTTTATTTTGTGTGTTATACTACCGTTGAGTTGTTCGCTGCTACCGGAATTTGGAGTACTAGTATTCTGGTAAGATAATCGTTCAATCTTGGGAGGCGATATTCCATTAACCTCGAGTATTATGAGGGGAATAATTTCCTTAAGGACACACTTTGAACTAAGTGGACTTGATTATATTATGAAATTATCTTTTTTTATTCAAAACATATTCTGTTTATTGTACTGGTTTTAATTAAGTATTTTTTATACTGTGTAATCTATTTTTACTGAGTGTTTAACAGATTGTGTTAAAACATTATTTAAACATATACGGATTATTATACCAACAGGTTCAACTACTGCTTATGCTTGAAATATCTAAACACCTGAAATCCACTCTCAATAGATGATGAAGTGCTTCTTTCAGAGTTAAACTATTGTTTATCTAATTTTTCAAGAAAAAATTAAATTCTTTAAAAAAATTTAATGAAGAAGAAGTAAGAAATAATTAGCAAATTAAAAACGAAGAGTGTTTGAGATGTATGATCAAAATTTAGGAACAATATTTAAAGGAAAAATAATATTTTAGAGGGTGGTGGGGTGTGGGTGGGTTGTATGTGTTGGTTGTCCTATTGTATAAGTTTGTATAACATTTTATATTAGTGTGTATATAAACACCTCTTATACATTATGGTACACTTTTATATAAGGTTGATCCATTATCTACAGTAGGTGTATAAAGTTCCATATTGTTGTATATTGTGAAAAATTGGCTATGCGAATGTAAATTAAAAATATGGCTAGGTAGATGTAACTTTGTATGTTGGATTGTAAATTATTGAAATTTTTTCCTAAAAACTATTGAGATAATATATAATCTCCCCCGAAATAAAATTCTCTAACTTCGAAGAACTTCATTACGGATGCGAAAATTTATCCGCACCAGATGTTTACACCACATTAATAAACAAATTACTTGTCCCATTTTTTTTTAACTACAATTGTTAATACTTAATCATACTTGCTATGTACTTGCACATATTTTGAATATATAAATAATATTTAAACAACTTAACAGTGTCTCCATAGTAGCGTGATTAATGGCCAATTTTACCCGAAAAATTATTTTACCATGTGCAACTATCTTTTGTCAAATAAATTAGCTAACTTTGAAAACAAAACACTTACCTTTATATACCCTTAACATAACAAATCTAAAGATTTACAGATGAAATCTTCACAAAAATTACACTTTTCTTTTACATTGCGGATGCTACTGTGTTATATATAAAAAGAAAATATCATCCAAATAAGTTAGGAAATTTAGGGAAACCATAACAAACGTCATCCTGACCAGGTAATGGAATTAGATTCTCTGGTTTATCACATGACTGCAAACTAATTTTACTTTGGCTAACATAAAATACATAGAAATGTTAAAGACATTTTTAGAATGTAATTGAGAAAATGAAAGGGTACTTGGACGGACTATTATCCTTATTATTTGGCTTGACTTTGAGTTCAGAATTATACTCTGAGAACATGTGGACTCTAGCTGGGCACTAGATATTTAAACACTTAGTAAAAAGCAGATTATACAGTATAGAAATTACTTAACATTAAATTAATCAAGAAAAACAGTAGACGAAACATAATATGTTTTGGAAAATAATTTCAGAATATAATCGAGCTCACTTAGTTTAAAGTGTGTCCTTAAGGAAATTATTCCCCTCACAGTACTCGAGGTTAATGGAATATCGCCTCCCAGGATAGAATGATTATCTTACCAGAATAGTAGTACTCCAAATTCCAGTAGAATAACCACTCAACCAGCAATATATCACACAGAATGAATAAGAATGAATTTTCGAATTGTAGAGAAATTCGTATTAGAAATGAGTTCATAAATTCTTGGAACAAATCAAGAATTTATAGGTTTTGGAGGTACCATTTCTGAATGTTTGCAACCATTCAGAATAGTCACCAAATTTTTGGAGGAAAATTCGAAAAGAAAAAGAACTTAAACCGAACGGGTCGGTCGTTGGTCTTGGGTCGATCCGTTTGGATTTATTTTAATTAAATAATTAATTAAAGAAAAGTTTGTCCAAAAAGATTATCAATCCGAAGCCGAGCGACGACGACGCGAGGGGTCCTTGGCCTCTCAACCCTTTTAGCAATTAGAGAAGGTGTAATGTAATATATACACCTCTCTTTTCTTATCTTTTTTCGATGTGGGACAAAAGAGTCTTTTACTCCCTTTAATTTTCATCCCATCATTTCTCATTCACCAATATCAAAACCCAACACTAGATTTATGACATCTCTTTAACAATGAGTCGAATAGCTTCTGCTATCACTAGCTTCAGATTTGTCTCCATTATTAGCTTCAGATTCATTGCCATCAGTAGTGACTTGACTAGATTCTTGTTCCTGGGAGCAGAGATCGCAAAAGAATAGAGAAGACTAGCTTAGTAACTACAATATTGCTTGAAAGACAAAACAGTACACAGATGCTTTAGATTTCTAATTGAAAATATTTGGAAAAGTAAAAGAAAGTTGCTTCAAGTGACAAACAGAAACAACTATCTAAATATTACTTAGTATAGTAATAGTTAGAACGGAAAGAGAGCAGTAGAAATGGGTGTCTTAATATGCATGAAACAGAATATAGTTAGTTATACAACAGCATAAGACAAACCTTTGAATTGAACCTCCGTTGTATCCATTTATTGAGATCATCTTCCACCCCAAAATCAGCGATCTCCTCAAAAGCAGTGTACACCTTTTCCAGATTCGGTGTACTCACAGATCCCAGTTGGATAAACGCCTTCATTTCGAGGCATCTTTCAATCTGCACTTTTCTGAGAAATGGAAATTCAAGAACACGCCGTCTGAAAGAAGTGCCCCAGCTTTGGTAGGTCGTAGAGCAACAACTCTTCCAATTGCGGAAATAAGGACTCATTAGTCATTTCTTCTCCTTGTTGTTCCTCTTCTGTGATCACTTCTTCCATTAATGGACAACTTCTTATCTCCAGTATACTGAGATTTAGAACACCCCTGGCCACTGATGGAGACATCAAGTTTCTCAAATTGTCACACCCCCGTACTTCCAATGTTTCAAGTTTGCTGAAGTAGCCAGTTGGAAGTTGGTGAGAGCATAGAGCAGTTATGTTGCTAGCCTCTCCGATAGATAGATGTTCCAGGATGGGACAAGAAACCTGCAAATGTTTAAAGCCTTGTATTTTTTATTACGGATGAAAATTCAATATAGCTTCAAGTACAAACCAAAAAATGAATCCTATATCATCTTACATCAAGGTAACAAGAAGTGAGAAACTAATTATCACAGTGTCTATCAGAAACACTATCTCTACTCCACAAAGGTAGAAGTAAGATCCACATACTTTTTACCATCTCCAGACCCCACTGTATGGATTACACTGAATATGTTGTTTTGAAAGCATGAAACTAGAACTATGTGTGAATTGTTTAGAAAATATTTAATAATTAGAACGTCAAATTTCGGGCCTAGTGGTCAAAATATGCTAAGGGTATCCAAGTTGGTGGAGTAGGTGAGCGCGGGACCAAAAGATCACGAGTTCGAATCCCCCTACCAACACCTTCTTGGGGAGCCTGTCACACCTGACTTGCCAAATGTGGTTAACTGACTGACGTGGTTTGCAGGTTATTGTGTAAGTCCGGGGTTTACCCAGAGCACACTTACGGGTAGCGGCTGCGGGTTCCCTTGTCTAACATAAATTCTATACTTAACAAATTGCAATTAAGAATTTTCTTGAACTGAATGACTTCTATACTATATTTTTTTGTTTTATTAAAATGCTTTTAATTATCTTTTGTTTTTCTATTACTAATAACAACTCTTCTGTGATCACTTCTTCCATTAACGGACAGTCATATATCACTAGTTTTCGGAGATTCAGAACACCTCTGGCCATTGAGGGAGACATCAAGTTTCTCAATTTGTCACACTCCCATACTTCCAATGTTTCAAGTTTGCTGAAATAGCCAGTTGGAAGTTGGTGAGAGCATAGAGCAGTTATGCTGTTAGCCTCTATGATCTGTAGCTCTTCCAGGCTGGGACAAGAAACCTGCAAATGTTGAAAGCCTTGTATTTTTTATTAGGGATGAAAATTCAATATAGCTTCAAGTACAAACCAAAAAATGAATTACATCATCTTACGTCAGTGTAACAGGAAGTAAGAAACTAATTGGTACATGGTCTATCGAAACATTCTCTCTACTATATAAAAATAGAGATAAGATCACAGACATCTTACCCTCCCTGCACCCCACTCATGGAATTATATTGGATATGTTGTTATTGTTGAAAACGTGGAATTAGAACTAGCTTAATTTTTAATATCAAGATATGTTGGCTCTAAAATATGGTTATTTTCACGATCGGTGAACTTTACTCACTTATCCATTGTAACAGTAAAATTACAAAAACTTATTAAACTTGACTTACTTAAAGCAGTAAAGTTACTAAAATATTTCTTATCACATTAAAGTAATTGAACTATACTTTCCATGTAAGTGCATTGACACTTTATAAATTCTATATTAGAAAATTAAAAAGAAAAAAATCACAATATTTAAATTTTGAGTATTCATATTTTTTAAAAACAAAAGACAACCGAAGAAGGCATTCAAATGAAACAAAAAAGAAAGAAAAATGGATTACAATACAGAAGTAGTTCAAATGTAGAAAGTTCCCAAATTTAACAAATTGCAATTGAGAATTTCTTGAATTGAAATGGCATCGAACTATTGGAAATGACATATTGAAATGGATGTATGTTGGAGTTGATGTATGTTGAATTCTTGATCACGTCGATTATTCAACATACATCGACTCCAACGGACAAATTCGTGTTCTGCAAATGAAATTGTCCTGCTCCATGAACAGGGTGGGTTGACAGATTTAGCTGATCTAAATCAAAATTTGAAGTTGACCTCAAGTTAATATGCAATAGTAATTGTGTTGACAATCAACTATTCTATAGATATTTAGTGGACTTTCTAATATAGATATTGTTAGTTGTTACAATTAGAAGAAAAATAGGAGGTATACGTGAAGAGTGAAGAAAATGATGGCTCGCAAACAACCCTTTTCATTCAGAACTTCAAGCTTATAGATAGGCAAATACATAACAAAACACACCACTAAAATAGGACCCATATTTGATCTGCATAAAGCAATTAACTCCTAAAAATCAGAAAGCATTACTCCAGTAGCTCCTAAAAATCAGAACAAAACCTGGACTACTCAAACTGCTATCAAATAAAATAAGCAAACAGATAAAAGTGAGCCACCAAAGTAGAACACATGCGCAAATTTTTTTTTGACAAATATGGTTTGCCTAACACTTCAACAGGCAACACGGGTACCGTACACTAGTTACCAAAGTAAATTTAGAATTTGAAGTTTATAAGATCCTATAATGACCTCAAGTTATTAAGCAATGATAACTGCGTTCACATTCATTTATTTTATAGACATAGTGGATTTCCTAACACACAAAATCTCTAGGCAAAATCTATTGGTTCACGTGAACACATCAGTTACAGTGTAGATCTGCCTCGGCTTGTTACCTCCATCAGCACAAGTGTATCTGTTTTTTTATTGTTTGAATCTTTTAAGTTGTTTTTGTGAACTCAACATTGGAAAAAGGCTTTGAGCTAACTTGAACGCACTTCATTTTATTAAGGGAAAAAGCTCAAATATGTCATCGCACTATAAAAAATGACACATTTATGTCATGTCAATAGTTTGGCTCATTTATGTTATTGTCGTTACCAAATGCCTCATCCATGTCATTTTTCATTAGCGTCGGCGTTAATGAAAAATGACATGGATGAGCCATTTTGGTAACGTCAATGATATAAATGAGTCAAACTATTAACAAGTGACATAAATGAGCTATTTCCGATAGTTCGGTGTCATGTTTGAGCTTTTTCTCTTTTATTAACATGCATCCCTTCTACGGAAGCTAGTCAATCTAGAAGTCAACTAGTCTTTCTCTTTGACCCATTTTTCGTCAGGGGCGTCACACTCAAGTTCGGCGATTGGGAATAAAATCGCCTTTGTAAGGAGCGATCTACCTTCAAAGTGCGACTTTTCCGGCGTAAAACCTAAATATAGTTGGACACCAAAACGAATACGGTATATTGAATGGAAAAAAAGACATAGCAACAACAACATACCCAGTATAATCCCACGATGGGGTCTGGGGAGGGTAGAGTGTACACATACCTTACTCTTGGCCCTGTCACCTCTCAATGAATGATCAGAGAAAATGATCAAATATCATAAACTTGCTGATTTTTCTGTTGTTTCCCTTTCTTTCCTACTCTTTTTTTTATTCAGCCATTCCAAAATGACTCACACACATACTAATACCAGTAAGGCAGCAACCAAAGGAAAAGATGAAAGAAATGTTTGGCTTTTAACAGTAACTTCCCCTATGGTGTGCAATGTTAAGCTTAACTTCCTTGTATTATGATTTGTTGGTAACATTTGTATATATTGTTAATTTAGGATAATAATATTCTTATAATATTCAAAACAAATTGTCCTTTGTGCTACCTTACTAATTGAAATAAAGAAATAATTAATTTCACAATCTTCCTTGTAATTTTGATTGTGCAATATTAAGCCTAACTTCTTGTACTTTTAATTTGTTTGTAACATTTGTTAGAAAAAGGGCAGCCCAGTGCACAAAACATCCTGCATTAACAGAGTCCAAGGAAGGGTCGCACCCCTGGACAGTTTGTAACATTTGTTAATTTTTGATATTTTTGGGTAATAATATATTTATAACATTTGAGAACAAATTGTTCTTTGGGCGACCTTAATAATTGAAATATAGAAATAATTTCATATATCTTCTTCTCTTGTCAGAATATTAGATTCAACAATTGCTTTACATTCAAACTAAGAGAATAAGTTAAAGGTAAAGGGCCCTTAACTTGAACATATACACCTAAATCTGTGTTAGAAATTTTCTGGAATTCTTCCCTATGGCAAAATCCCTTCTATCTTTCACTCTCATAATGTGTGTGTTTTTAGAGTGTGCTTTGTATGATTTTTGCATGAGAGCTTTTCTTTTAATGGTGGAAGATCTGGTGGCGTGTGAGTAAGGTGCAAAGGATTTCCAATGAAACATAGAAGCAGCAAATTAGGAAGCTAGAACATGACAAATTAGTTATAGGTATAGCTTCAATTTCAACAGGTGGTGCAGGATAGGAGAAATCAACATAACCTTTGCCTTCATCTCTATGTTCAATCACACCCTGTGCTATTCTCTTAGCTCTCCTGCTCAGCAAGTAACGTGACTTCAAATTTGGAGACCAACCATAGAAGCAACCTCTTTCAACCTCAACTCTACCTCGCATTACACCTTCCACATCTGCAATAATCGTATTAGCACTAGTTAACCAAGCCTCAATGTCTTGTAAAATTTCTTGTAAGTTTCTCCGGCAGCAGCCGCTCTTGCTGCACCCGCTTCTAGTACTCTCCAGCTTCTCAGATTCATTTTCCAAAGATCTGATGTTGCTCCTGTAGTAAAAGAAATACCCTATCCCCACAACTTATTTTTGATAAGTCTTTATTAATCTGGTACCAAGCTGGTACATAGGCAAAGTACAAAGCAGAACTACATAATTATCATCAGTCACACTACATATTACCCACTAAGAAATGCAGAAACTCTAAATAATGATTCATCATATCTAGAGTACTATCGGAACACCATAAGAATAGATTTTTGATGCATTTGTTCTTGCCTCTAGGAATTTGCACCATATTTCCTTCAAAGCATGCCTGATTTCTTTCCAGCCAAATAGTCCATAATATATAGATGAGAACTGTCCTCCATGTCTTCTCAAGTCTTTTAATTCCTGAGCCTGCCAGATTTCAAGCTAATTTTCTGTGGTATAACCAGAGATACTCTCATGATAGAAAGAAAAAACTCCCAGCACTATCTTGAAAATCTACAATGAAGGAATACATGTTCAACAGAAGTAGTTCAAATGTAGAAAGTTCCCAAATTTAACAAATTGCAATTGAGAATTTCTTGACTTCTATACTATATTTTTGTTTATTAAAATGTTTTCAATTATCTTTTGTTTTTCTATTACTAATAACAACTTTTGCTTTCGATTATAAACATTCTCCAATACCTATTTTATCCTATATATTATGAAAGTTTGTCTCTTTTAACTTTTTCTTTTAATAACATGATATTTGTTCTCTTTTTAAAATTTTCTAGCAATTATAAGTTAACAATTTAAATAATAAAGAATGAGAAGAATACAAAATTTAAAATAATTTGCTAGTACAATTTTTTTTATTAATAGCAATCAAATTCAAGAATTTATTATCGAGAATAAAAGAGAGTGAGAATCTTTAATATATGAATTTATACTCTATTTATAACCAATTCCTAAAATATACTCTATTTATACTTTATATGAATTTCAAATTACAAGTTCGAATTTTCTTATTATAAATGACAATTAGAATAAGATAAAACATAACTTAAATTATAGAAAAGTACATACGTAAAAATACTAAAATATCATATATAATATTTTAAAAAATAGACATGGCTCGAGTAAAAATCTTTTCTGCTCAAGTATAAGGTAATCTTTTTTTAAAACTTCCAAGAAAATTGAAAAAGAAATACTTTTCAGTGACACATCAGAGGTAGAAGGACACCTTTTCATGAAAAAGAGTACTTGAGTCGGTGATAGAGTTGTTGGCTATAGGCCAGAAATTTTGAAACTCGGGTAAGTTCCACAAGTATATTATTCTTAACTGAGGGAACTCAATGCCGTCAACAGTGTCCTTGCAAAAGTGAGTGAAGCAGTTCAGCAATTGAAGGACCAAGTACTCTAAATTGGGGAACTTGATTACTGTCTCCTCTTCCTCGTCATCAGGACAAGCTACTGTTAAACTCCCTGCAGCCATGGATAGAGAGAAAGATACTATCACAACCATAGACATTCAGGTTTTCGAGTTTGGGGAATGGAATATTATTCTGACAATGGATCTTCAATGAATCACAATTAATCAGACGGAGATATTTCACGTTCTGAAATCCATCCAGCTGCAACTCGGTCACCACATTCTTGGAGCCATTTCCACTTGAACTTACACATTCGCTCTTCCTCAACATGTGGCGGATCCAATCACCCAATGGGGTGATCACAGTGACCTGGAGATCCATAATCCTGTTGTACTTATCCATGAGTGTCTGTGAACTATTGAGGTAATTATAATCTCCGTCGGCCACTTTTAGAACGTACCGTGTCAACTCGGAGAAAAGGCCCAAGTTACTGTAAATCACATCTTCGGAAGATTTAGATAATGTCAGTGCAGTCAACCCGATAGTGATTCCAGCTCCTTCAAGGTGGAGTAAATAAAATATTTCATCACTATATGTAGTTCCTCCAATCGAACTAGTTTCGATAAGATCCCTGGTGAAATCCTTGTAAGTGCTATTTCCATATTCCAAAACTCTAACATAATTAAATTGGTCAATTTTCCTATCTCTGCTGGCAGCTCCTCTAACTGAGAATGTCTTATGCTGAGAATTTCTAAAGTGACAAGTTCACCAATAATGGATATGTCATCCAATTTTAAACTACTCAAACATAGAGTCCTCAGATTTGACAACCTCTGAACCGATGCTGGAAAAGGTAGAATGGAGCAACCATATTTGACTCCACTCATGCTTAAGACTTTGAGTTTACTCATTTCTACAAAAAAAACATCCTGCAATTTGATTTGATCTTCAAAGAGTTTTAACATTAGATACTCAAGTCGTGGGCAAGATATTGGTTTAGGAAGCTCATCAAATTTATTTGCAACAATTGACATGTGACTGTATTGCTCGTAAGAAGTTCTTCTTGGGAACTCTTCCGAGTTCACATCGTGACTTACCATAAAAACACGCTTGCCCTCAGACGCAATATATACAGCCACGTCACGGACCACATCATGCATTTTGACACTATTTTCGAGTGACCCTTGAGATAACAAGAAACAATCTTTTAATGTTTCTAACAGATGACACGCCCTATTTCTTGCACACTCTAAATTTTCAATTTGCGAAAAGATGCCAAGCCCCATTCCAAATCTAAGTAATTGTTCAGTACAAATATCACTATCTTCCTCGAACAAGGAACAAAGCAAAAAGAGGTACCTGACTTCATCACTTTCCAAGTAATCATAGCTAAGCTTGAGAGATTGATACACATTTTTAATCACTCCTGGGATATTTGTTGGTGCTGATATTTTTATTTGTAGAAGGGCATCCTCCCATGAAGGCTTGCTTTTACGCTTTAGCGCGCCAGCAACTGTAATAATTGCAAGCGGCAACCCCTCACATTTTTTCACAACATCTTTTGCTATGTAAAGAAGAGAAGGATCGTCAACTGAATTACCAGCTTTCTGCCTGAAAAGAATCCATGCTTCTTCTTCAGATAAGGTTCCAACTTCTGTGATCTTTTGAGAATCCATAGCTTCACAACATCTCGGAGACGCGTTGTCAATATCAATTTGCATCGACCATTGCGGTTGCTGCCACTGGGAATTCCAAGTTGCTTTAGGTCAAGAGCCTTCCATACATCATCCAAGATTACAATGATACTGTCTTGATCCATTAACCTTGAACGCAGCTGATCTCCACGGTTCCACAAATTGTCCCCTTGTAGTGTTAGACCGACTCCTTCCGCGATCTCACCCTGAATACTTTTTAAGTCCGGTTGTTAACTGACAGTTACCATGACAACCGCATCACACAACCTTTCTTTTTTCGCCCTTGCTCTTATTTTCTCAGCTAGTGTCGTCTTACCGACACCACCCATACCACATATCCCAATAACAGTGACACTCTCATCTCTCAAAGCTTCCATGACCTCCTCTTTTTTTTTCCTAGAGTCAAACTCTTCACCACTATTAGCTTCATTTTGAACTGCAGGTGGTGCAGGATAGGAGAAATCAACATAACCTTTGCCTTCATCTCCAAGTTCAATCACACCATGTGCTATTCTCATAGCTCTCTTCTCAGCGAGTAACGTGACTTCAAGTTTGGACACCAACCATAGAAACAACCTCTTTCAACCTCAGCCCTACCTTGCATTACACCTTCCACATCTGCAGTAGTATTATTAACATTAGTTAACCAAGCCTCAACATTGGGTGAAATGTCTTGTAAGTTTCTCCGGGCAGCATCCACTCCTTGCTGCACTCCACTTCTGATATTCTCCAGCTTATCAGATTCTTTATCCAGAGATTTGATGTTGCTCTTGTAGTAAAACAAGTACCCACTCCCTCGGGCAACTGGCGGCATCAAGCAATCTGTGACTTTTCCCACAAACATAGATAAGATTTCCATATCTATCTCCTTAATTAATTCTTTACTAGCTAGTGTAATAAAGAAAAGCAGTAGATTTTTTTTTACTAGATTTCGTAGTTACAAGGAAGCAAAGGTAGGAGATGAAAACTAAAGCTCAGGGAATGAAGCCTTTTTTTTCAATTCAAGGAGATAGAAAACAGCCTGATAGTGAGTACAAGATCTAAAATAGAGGATGAAGAAGAGGAAAAGGGAAAGGTGTGTATTTTTTTAAGTGTTCCTTTGGTACAAAAACAGGCAAATACAACTCTACTTCCGGAAGTTCAAAATTTGAGTTTTTGGAAATAGAGGCCAAAAGTGCTTTTGGAAGCCAAAACACTTTTTTGATTTGCAGCCAAACACTCTAATTTTAGATCGAAAACTTTTAGCAGCGGACAACTTTTTAAAAGAGTTTTTCAACCATAGCTTTTATCAAAAAAATTGTTAGATGTCTGTATAAAAAATAAAAAAATTTAAAGTAAAAAGAAACTCTACTCCAAAAAGCCTAAATTTTATGCTTATGAAATAAATGCATATTTTAAAATAAGCTCTATTCATATTTTTAAATAACTCAACCAAATACCTCTCAATATTTTAATAAGTTTATTTTTTTTTAAAAAAACACTTATGAACTTAAAATAACCAAACACACACCTTCAAGTTTACAAAACTCTATAGCAGCCCACTTGGTTCATCCAGCCAAGTATGAAGTATTATATTATTATCAAGCGTCAGGTAGTAAATGCGGACGCTATGGCGTGAACAGTGTGAGTTCGATTCTCATGAGCACCACGATATTTGTTGGGGTTGGACCTTGTTTTATTGATCAGTTGTACGCTTCCAGAAATTGGTCATCGGAGCACATCCCGCGATTTACTGGTAATAATGTTGAGGGACCGTCTTTTCGCCGAGCGTGCAGGTATCTGGAGTGAATCGATTAGGCGCAAGCGCAAAACCTCAATTATATAAAAAAAAAAGTATGAGGTATTATTACTCTCACCCACCCCCAACGTGGGCCTGTCACCTCTTAATTATTTGAAAGCCATGAGTCCATGACATGATAGGAGAAAATATCATAGACCTGTCACCTCTTAATTATTTGAAAGCCGTCTCATTATAGGAGAAAATATCATAGACTTCCCTTCTCTTTTAGCAGAGGTAACAAAATTACTTGTCTCCGTCATGATCAGGTGGTAAAGTCTGAAGCGTTATAAGAGCTACGGCGTGAATGACGTGAGTTCGATTACGCGTCGCACTTATAAAAAAATAGCGGTTGCGGGCTCTCCGTCATAAAAAAAAAAAAAAAAGAGAACTATGGAAGAAGAAGATAACTAGAAGGGAGATGAGAGGATTGAACAGTTTTCTCAACATTCCTTGTAATTTTGATTGTGCAATATTAAGCCTGGCTTCGTGTACTTTTGATTTGTTTGTAACATTTGTTAGAAGAAGGATAACCGGTGCACAAAACATCCCGCATTAGAAGACCGCATTAGAAGGGTCCAAGGAAGGGCCGCACTCCTGGACATTTTGTAACATTTGTTAATTTTTTATATTTTGGGTAATAATATATTTATAACATTTGAGAACAAATTGTTCTTTGGGCGACCTTAATAATTGAAATATAGAAATAATTTCATATATCTTATTCTCTTGTTGGAATATTAGATTCAACTCATTCAACAATTGCTTTACATTCAAACTAAGAGAATATGTTAAAGGTAAAGGGCCCTTAACATGAACATATACTATGAGTACAATGATGGCAAGAAAACGAGAAGTAAGTAAATATTATAAAGATTTGCAAACTGAAAACAAGAACAAATGTAAACTACTACAAGAAATCTGGTGAGTCGAGTGTTAGCACTCTGTCCTTAAGATAATATTGTCCTGTATAACACCTTTTACGTTAATAGGCAACTTGTCTCCCAAGATAAAACAACAACTAATAATTGAACAAAGAAAACTCAAGTGTTTACTAAAAGAAGAATTTTTGAGTGTTTGAGAGATTGCTTAAAGAAGAAGAAGATCAGAAATCTGAGTTGTGTATTTCCTCCAATTGAGTCAAGTCCTCAATTTAGTGTAAAGAAGATGACCTTTCAACTAGCCAACTAATGACCTTCAATAGTCATGTAATGACCTTTAATTGAGAGGTTACACAATAAGCCAATAATGCTGCCAAATAATGGCTGAGTTATGAAGGAAAAACTGATATTTGAATGCTCCAAAACGTCATCATAATCAGGCAGACTTTTGAACTTCCGTCGCACAGACACTGCCCGAGTAGACCGCGGCTCGAGTGAGCCACTACCTAGATGAAGCCGCGGTTCAGCCCTTAGGGCGCCTCAGCGCCGCGACCTTTCTCGGCTATGCGGCCCTTTTCCTGACTCGTTCCAATCTTTACACTACGTACACTTCTTCCTTCATTTACCAACGTGAAACACTCGTCATTTGACCAACAACCGTCCATCATTTTACGTCTCAAACATTTTATTTACGTACCAATATCTCTTTCACTAAGGAATTTACGATTTTTGGTACAACGTGTGCACGTGTGTGGAAACGACGTTTCCGACGTGCGGGGCCCCAATTGTTCGAGTCATAAATATTGGGATAAATTTTATTCCACGTTAATAAAATTCCAACATATACAAGTAAAGCACCTAATTCAGATGTTGAATCAAAAGATGAAAACTTTTTTCAGTACAAGAAAAGGGGGAAGCCTTGACCATCACCTTTGCCTTCATCTCCAAGTTCAATCACACCCTGTGCTATTCTCTTAGCTCTCCTGCTCAGCTAGTAACGTGACTTCATGTTTGGAGACCAACCATAGAAGCAACCTCTTTCAACCTCAACTCTACCTCGCATTACACCTTCCACATCTGCAGTAATCGTATTAACACTAGTTAACCAAGCCTCAACGTCTTGTAAAATTTCTTGTAAGTTTCTCCGGGCAGCCTCCACTCTTTGCTGCACCCTGCTTCTAGTACTCTCCAGCTTCTCAGATTCATTTTTCAAAGATCTGATGTTGCTCCTGTAGTAAAAGAAATACCCTATTCCCCACGCAACTGTTTTTTGACAAGTAAAGTCTTTTATTAATCTGGTACCAAGCTGGTACATAGGCAAAGTACAAAGCAGAACTACATAATTATCATCAGTCACACTACATATTACCCACTAAGAAATGCAGAAAACCCAAATAATGATCTATCATATCTAGAGTACTATCGGAACACCATAAGAACAGAGTTTTGATGAGAACTGTCCTACATGCCTTATTTCTTTCCAGCCATATAGTCCATAATATACAGATGATAACTGTACATGTCTTCTTTAAGTCTCTTTTAATTCCCTGAGCCTGCCAGATTTCAAACGGACTGCTAATTTTCTATGGTATAACCAGAGATACTCTCATGATAGAAAGAAAAAACTCCCGGCACTATCTTGAAAAACCTACAATGAAGGAATAAATGTTCAACAGTTTCCTCCTCATTTTTACAGAAGTAGAAGTAGCGTCTGCTGCACAGAGGAAAGTCTCTTCTTTGCAATTTGTTCAGAGTAAGGCAAGCATCTCTAGCTGCTAACCAACCAAAATAGGTTACTTTCACAGGTGCCTTGATCTTCCAAGACCAATTTGAAACTTCATGACTATTCCGATGTAGTAGCATTTTTTAGCAATTCTTCCAGCTTCTACATTGTTTCTCATCCTTCTCTGATGATTGCACCTTACAATAACAACTTGCCAGGAGATATTTTCTGTCTACGGATATTCTGCGGATAAAGTTTTTGCGTCTTTCCACCACTTCATACCAGCTTTCAGTTTAACTCTTATCACTTCAAAAGTCTTGCTTTCGTCATAGAAGACACAGGACCTCCCCCTGATATCTTGCTTACTACCACCTTCACCTTTCTCGTCGCCGCAGACTAGGCCTAAGATAGTGAAAAATGATAGTAAAACAAGACAAAGTACAAAGCGCAAAGCAGAACTACATAATTATCATCAATCACACTACATATTGCTCACTAAGAAATGCAGAAAATCCAAATAATAATCCATCCTATCTAGAGTACTATTGGAACACCATAAGAATAGATTTTTGATGCATTTGTTCTTGACTCTAGGAATCTGCACCCTTGAGCAACTGGCTGCGTCAAGCAATCTGTGACTTTTCCCACATACATACATAAGATTTCCATACTTATCTCCTTCATTAATTTTTCTTCTCTTTTGACTAGATTTCCTAGTTTCAAGGAAGCAAAGGTAGGATGAAAATAAAAGCTCGAACAAGGAGAAATGGTTCCAGTAGGAATCAGTTGAAAATGGCTTGAGAGTGAATGTAGTTCTTTTTGTTGAACGCCAATGAAATGGAGGATTATAGAGTATGAAGAAGAGGAAAAGGGAAAGATGAAAGCTTTTATCAGTACAGATGGGGAAAAAAGGTTGTGAGAGAATTAGAAAAGGTGGAGGCCTTTAACATCACCAGGCCTAGAAACCGATGATGGAGCTAAACTCGTTACTGTATCAATCTCTGTTTCGCGTGAAACAATCTTGTACACAAACTGAAGCAGTGGAATTTTGGAGTGGATTGACAGTTAACTATTGAAGATTAAATGGAATCAAGTGGAGTGAATAGGTAAATAGTACTAGATATATTCTCGAATTCTCCGCCTATGTCAAGATTTACACACTGTTTTTACAGTGTGCTTTGTATGAAACCATATTCAATCGGTTCTTCACTAACAACTGCATACACAAAACAGACACCATGTAAATTCAAAACACTTTTAGAACATGAAATATCTAAAGTCTCATACTGTTATCACTGCTTTGGCTCAAGCACCTAGCTAATATAAGTTCGTGGCAGATAAATCACTGCAACCATAGCGATTAAATTTGCAAATCCTATGTGTGGACTCCTGGAACTAACTATATAGGAGAATCACATGTTTCAAGAATTCTTTAGTTCGGTACATACAATTATACCAATCAATCTGGTCCCCTACAAAAGTATCCACCACCAATCTGTTCAAATATTTTACACCAAACAAAGGATATCTACATTTATATTTAACTTGGCTCGAACTACCATCACTAAAACACTCTTAGGATTGTTATTCCAGTAAGAAACTCCATGCCAATAAAAAACTTCTGTACTCGTGAATCAATTTATACGTACAGAATGAAACAATCAAACAATGCAATGCAGGTAAGGAATTTCTATTTTTTATATAAAAAAACACAAAATTTCATTAATTGTGCAAACAGAGCCCCATTAATGGAGTAATCTCAGTATCAACGTGGTAAGAAATGAATCTATTGCATCTCTTCTTCCTGTAGAGTAGATGGTACATTTGTAATTCTTTTTTGTGATGCTGTCAAAGATAACCAGAAAATAGGGCAAAAGTGGGAAGAACACTTTTCTGCAGAGAAAATTGGATGGATGACTGTAGATATTATTATGATACACATTCACAGATCAGGAGCAGGTTTCAATTGATGCTGGCCATCTACCAAGCTCAATTGTCTTCTCAATCTTGCGATATGAACTCGCACCTATAATATTGAAACAGATCATAAGAAACATAACTTCTAATTTTGATTCCATTATAGAGATTAAAAATACTCTTTAGCAACAAAATTTCAAGTACAAGCTATATCTAAATGAAATGTTTGTGAATGCATCTACTTGGATATCAACCAAGAATTTCTATGAACTGCATAACTCATATTCCAACTAGATAAATGCTTCTAGAAGATCATCCCAGCATATCTCATGAATTTTATTCTTTCTAGACTATGAGAGTTGAGCGTGACCAAGTGAACCAAAAGGAAGGATTATTTTATACATAGATAGACACCAGGTTATAGGATTAATCTTTGCTGTTACACAAATTTGAAACTTTTCTATCTTTAAATTACTGTCAACAACAATCTCAGTCGTTCCACGGTTTGCAAATGAATTTTAATGCAAAATAACAAGAAGAAAGTCAGTGATAAAGCAGAATGAACCCATATCTCTAGTTAGAACTTGTTTCCTTCCTAATTGTCAAAACAGTTAAGCAATAATTAACTCCCCCTGCGTCACTTGCACTCATTGCATAAGAAATGAAGACATTCTTGCTATAAGCTCTTTTTTTTTCTTTCCTTTTTCCTTTATTTGTTTGCTCTTGCTATAAGCTCATTCTGGTCACTTCTTCTGTGGTTTATGCATCCATAGGGCTCTTTCCACAGAATTTTAGGTTGAATGGTTAGGATTCTCCTCTTACTTCCACTCTGTTCGGATGAAATTCCCTCAACTTACACTGCCCATCAAGTCCGAGCATTCAAACCAGTCAAAAATCCCCGTTCTCTTACTTATTAAAAGAGGGTCGTAGTCTCATATCAGTGACAACAAAAAGAAGATATAGCATATGAAACATAATAACCTGCTGCCGAGCTGCTGTAAGTTTTAACAGCTCGTCTGCTTCAGATAAATTTGTGAACCATTGACTTAGAGGATGATCTTTGGTGTCACCACGTTTCTTTCGATCAACATCTTCTATTTGTACTAAAGACAAAGACATCAAAATAAGTAACCTACATAAATAGAGCAAATTGTTAAGCAGTTAAAAACACACCAGGAGGTAAAATTAGGCCAGGTGGTAGTTTAGGCACATTGACTGCTGGATGGTTCTGTACACGGGCAAAAAAAGCCTCTGAAGGCTCCGCAAAAACAATCTCATCATATGACTCTACTACAACAGGTTTCTTAGTGGATAGAGGCCCAGATTCATCCTCTGGATATAGTTTCAAATGGTGATATCTGCAAATAAAGAAGAGTTTACATGAATAAAAGCGGAAAATAATAAAAGAAACAGCAAGATAGTTCAAAGACTACAATGAGAGAAAATAAAGCAACAGCTACTAAGCGGCTAAGCCTCAATCCAGAACTATATGAATCATCTATCCATTTTGCTCTATATGGGTTCATTTCATTCTAATACTTAATAAATTAGGGGCTTTCTAAACTAGATGTTCATTAAAATTACACATATTACTATACTAAAAGACTCCAGGAAGACACTAGGTCTAATGTAAGTGTACAAAACTTCAATTAGTGGATTGCCTATATGAATTGCTTCCATTTTAGCTGAATCCACATGGAATCCGAGAGTGTGGATTGAGACATTGTCCTTCCCATGTGATTTAAATTTACCTAAAGACAGTAAAACGACAAGCTAGGAAATTTCTTCATGCAACCGACCCAAACTAGGTAATTGCACCGTAGATGTAATCTAAAATTTTAAATGGTATGGTCCAGGCATATGTGTTTAATCATTTCAACTCACAAGTGCAATGGTTTATCACAAACATCAGTGTGGAAATGAAGGGTTATCACAATTTCGAATTCACCCCATCCAGATTCTGATAACTCAAAAGGCGGAGTGTCCACAACCCTCGTAGGATTGTTAAAACTTGAGTGCAATTGAAAAACCACTCGTTTCACCACCACACTCAGATCCTCATTAGTTGCACCACGGACGTAAATAGTCCATTTATGAGACTGGAACCTGCAGTCCATAATCACACACTTCACTCAGAAATTTCACCCAACAGTAGTAAAATTTTAAAAAATATACAACTTTTGAAAATTATTACGTCACATAGCCCAATATACAATATTATACAACATTATACCTGGAGGAAAGCATTGTACATAATGTATCAACCTTGTGTATAAAAGGTGTTTATATACACAAATATGAGCTGAATAGGGTAGCAAACTCAAAGTATGGGCTACGTGGCATAAATATTTTCAAAAATAGACATGGAGCGTAATTTTCCCATTTTAAATGGGAAATTTTCAAAAATATACTCCCTCCGTCCCAACTTATGTGGCACCATTTGTGGGGACACGAAATTTAAAAAAATAAAGAAAGACTTCGTTATGTTTACAAAATTTCCTTACTTTAGTGCTTACTTTTCTTCACAATAAGTACAACAACAACATACCCAGTGAAATCCCACGAAGTGAGGTCTGGAGAGGGTAGAGTGTATGCAGACGTTACTCCTACCTTGGGAGGTAGAGAGGTTTCCGGTAGACCCTCGGCACAAGAACCATCAATTCAAAGCAATATAAAAAGGCATGAAAAATACTATAAAAAAGCAGTATAAGAGCCGTAACTACCACAAAATAATACGCTAATCGAAGTACAATAGTAACAAAAATCAAAGACAAGGAACTACACAACAAGTACATCTTTAAAATTGAGTGGGACCCAACAAGAGTCATTAAATATTGTCAAATAAGGAAACGTGACATTCTTTTAGGCACAGACTAAAAAGGAAATAATGTTACATAAATAGGGTTGAGGGAGTACAACTTTTTTGAAAAATATTACGCCACGTAGCCCAATATATACATATTATACAACATTATCAACTTTCTTGATAATATACTCACTCGCTAGCCTTCTTACCAAGCCAAAATGCAACATTTCCATATACTATTGGAACACCAATTTCAACTTCTTTCACCTTCTACATAAACAAACACCAACCCCATTAATTTATCTTCTATAAAAATTAAATAAAAACATATAAAAAATAAAATAAAACCTTCGATTTTGGGTCGGTCGGATCTTGACCGTGCTTCGAGGTTTGAGGCATTTTAGGGGTATTTCCGATTGGTCAAAATTATGGTTTCCGATTGGATAATCAGTGTTGATTAGAGGAATGTTAAACCAATTGTATCATTTCGTATAAGGGTATTTTAGTCAATAACACTTTTAGGTGGAAGAATGACCTTGACGGTCCTAATTGGTTAAAAACTTGTCCGCGCATAATGTTTACACCAAGTTAAGGAGTAATTAAATGACACTTGTGACTTAATTTAACTATAATTAGTAGTGCTTAATCATAGTTGAACTTTTAATTGTTTTGCACATAATCTAAGATAATAATAGTTAAACATACTTAATAATCTAGCTATGCTTTTGATGTTCTAGTATTAGTAAAACGATATAATTATTTTCATAAATATTTAAATTAATCATCTTTTTTCACTTTTTTCTCCCCGAATTATAAAAATCTGAAATTTGTAATAAAATAAAAAAAATCAAAACACGCTTTTTTAAAAATTATTTATATCTTATGCCATATCAGTTCTCATGGAGGAATAAATTTACTTTTTAAATGTGCAGGAATAATAGATCGTCTGATTAGTTGAAATGTGAAGTCGACTTTTCTCAGGAGAAGTTCAGGATGTAAACCATGTCTTTTGCCTTAATAATATACACTAATTAATCATGGCTAAGTGTTTGAGTTGAGGGTCTTTAGAACACCTTTCTACCCCATAAAGATACGGTATATGTTATTATTGTTGTAACCATGGCCATAGGAGTAAGTTTTTACCAATAATAATTATGCTTCAATCTCAGACATAAAGATACGGTATATGTTGTTATTGTTGTAACCATGACCATATGAGTAAGTTTTTACCAATAATAATTATGCTTCAATCTCAAACTAGTTATAATCACCTATATGAATTCCATTTCCCTACCACAACACCTCATGCTTTATTCGAATTTGGGACTGACAATGTGACCAATCTTAATAGACTAATTCAAAAATTTGAAAGGACTACTATATCGGAATAGGAGTCACAAGAGTGTTAATTTTTATCAACAGTGTAAAACATAATGGTCGAAAACAGTCTTCCTACCTCCCAAAGGAGGGGCAAGGTCTGCGTACACTCTACCCTCCCCAAAAACCACCTTGTGATTACACTGAGTATGTTGCGTATATTCTATCCTCTCCAAACCCCACCTTGTGATTACACTGAGTATGTTGTTGTTTGTAGAACATAATAGGGACAAAGAAGAATGAGATTTAGATTCTAGAGTGAATTTTATTTGAGATTACTCTTGTAATGGATACAGTTGATTCAGCCAATTCTAACAAACTTTGAGATTGAGTAATAGCTAATTAACTTACTGATATTCTTCAAAGAGTACATCTCTGTATAGAATTTCACTGCTCAATGATTTGCAGAATACATGATATCTCCCTGAAATAACAACAACATACAGAGTAATCTACATCTCTGTATAGAATTTCACTGCTCAATGACTTGCAGAACACATGATACCTCCCTGAAATAACAACATACCCAGAGTAATTCCATAAGTGGAGTGCAGGGAGGTAGGATGTCTGTGAGACCTTCTTCTACCTTTGTGGGTAGAGAGGCTGTTTCAATACCTCCCTGAAATAGCTGGACATTAACCACACTTGAGTCCTTAACAAATGAAAGAGTGCTCAAATTCCAAGTAAAAACAAGTAACCAATCTAGGCAATCTTTTCATCAGTACTGAATAACATGATTCATGGTTTTGTGACTCTAGAAGGGATATCTTGCCAACCAAATACCACAATAGTCTGTAAAGACAAATACTCATAGCATCAAGAAAACTTGAAATATATAGGATCCTCTTAACTCAACATTTACTCTCCTTGCATCAGGGAAAAACAATTTAAAAAACTCAAAGCAAATCAAACCATAAAAAGGAAATCATGACAACATGGTAAAAAAATTCCTGAGGTGGATTATTGTGCACCTTAATTACAAGTACTCAAACTTCCATCACTCACCAGAGAATAGAAACTTAAATCTCAGGCAGGCAGCCACCTTCTCTATCTAACTATATCAGAAAAGGAAAACTCGATTCGATTTGCAAATGGATTGTACTCTTCAATGGGTTCTTTCTTATAGCAGCCACTTTCACCATCAATGTGATTGGCGGTCAAATTTGAAGATATGTTCCACACCATCCCTTCTTTTAAAGAAAATGGATCGGGTGTGAAAGAGAAAAGAGAGAAGCCTGAATTTCTAGACTCCTCGGTTTCACCAGCTCCAATAGTCGTTGATTTCTCCATCGTGTGTTGCCCTACTGGGGCCATCATTTGCACATTAGCTTCATGGTGGGGATCTTTTAACCTACCAACCATTGAAACCTTGGCATTTTCCTTGGTGCAGCCGTCATTGGTTGGAGCAACTGACTGAAAAACAGGCAAGTGGCCAGGGTTAACGGGTGGAGGGATTAGATGCTGCAGGGCACCATGCTGCATGAAATGGGTATTCGCGTTTAAACCATATGAAAATGGACTAGCAAATACATAATGGCTTGGATGAGGAAATGGCATGAACCCATTTGCAGGAGTAGCCGCCCAAGAAGGTGAAGTTTGATAATAGTAATCCATTGGAGGAGCTTGAAACCTTGGGAAGTGTGTGCCTTGATTGTGGACTGGTGGACGCACGGATTGAGGTCGCATGCCAAGAGTCCCATTCACATTTGCATTTTTTGAAGCAACTGTGGTAGGGAAACTTCCCACAGCAGTTGTTCCTGCAGAATTTGGTGTCACGGAACAGACATCCCCACCTCTATCAGTAGCATTTCTTTTTCCTTGCGCAACTTCGTAACATTCAGCAAAACCATTCTGCATAATTTCAGAAGTTTCTCTTCCTTCAGAGTTTTTGCTGCAATCTTCTGAATCTGACGTCGATGATGATTCTGAATTATGAGGATTTGAAAAGGATGTAGCACTGTCTCCCTCACTAAGGCAGGATGAGCAATTATCAGAATTAGAAGAGCTGCTTTGTGATAAACCCAAAGTCCTCTGAGAGGAAGACCTCGGCAGCAGACATGAATCAACTTCATCATCAGCCACTTCTTTCACATAACGAAGTGATTTATCTTCTAAGTGAAAACCACTTGAGCAATTGCTTTTTGTTTCAGAACTAGACTTTCTTAATTCTTGTATGCCCTTTTCTTCATGTAGCTGAAGAGGACTGGATACTCCCAAATTATTAGAAATAGATGGCTCAGGATGCTTATCAATTCCAGTGCTCTCTATCTGGAATGTTGAAGATCTCAAAGTAACATCAGAGTCAGAGCTGCTCCGTGGATATTTCTTTCGCAATTCCATTGGTTCCCATACTTTCTTAGTAACAGATGAATCTCTGCTGAACAGATTATTACGTATAGCAATTTTGCTTTTGGGTCTTGCACAATTTTCACGCACATATTCAACGTGATTATTATATTTGTTTCCACAGTAGGGCTTGGAGATATCTGATTCGCGTCCTGACTTATTCATTGGTTTGTTGTTCCCGATTCCTCTGGCCATGTTTGGGTACAACTTAGCTCTGTCGTCAATGTGTTGGTTACAGCTGCAAAGTGAGGATTTGTATCTGCCATACATCCTGTTATTGGAACAATTAAACTTCTCAGAACACTTGGAGGCAGCATCTTTCATGCTTGATTTTGCAGCATTACTTCTTAATTGCTTATTTAACCTGTTGGTATTCCTTGAAGCTTCAAAGTTATCACAGCAATGTTTTGACTCATATTTGCTCGCCGCACCTCCACTGCCTGAAACAACAGAAAACTGCCGTCCATTGAACCATTTCAGGCTTGAATCTGATTCGAATTCTTTTCGAAAATTCAACCTCCCAGAATGTCTCACACGGTCAGTTGCAAATGAGTCATTCCCCTCGTTCATATTGGATTCCACAAAATAATCATCAGAGTGGATTTGCATATTTGGGTGATTATATCCATCCAAAAGTAGATCATCTTCATCATTGGGGGATAACGGGCTGGATAAATTAACTTCACCAGCTTCACTTACCGAGTTTGTATAGTTCATCAGATTAGATTCCTCATCTACATTAGGTGATGATTCCTCCTTTGAAACATCATCATCGACAAAATTACTTTGGGTTGAGTCGCAACTTTTCTTCTCTCTATCCTTTTCTTTTTCTCTTAACCTCTCCTTCCTCCGCAGCTTCTTTTCCTTTTCTTTTACCCTCCTCCTCTCCCTGCGTTCTTCTTCTTCACGCTTTTCCTTCTCTTCTTCCTCGAGAAGTTTCATCTGAACAGATTATCAAAGGCTCAGAAAAATACCTCTGAAAGTTGGAAATGGCATAATAATCTCACAAGATGTAGAACTTCTAATACCTGCTTTTCTAAAGTAATGATCTCCTTGCAGGCAACGTGAATGCGCTCCTCCAGTAACTTCAACGCAAGACATACAAATATGCTATGTGCATTTTGCCGCGCAGTTCCTTCTCTAAAAGCTTTTTCAACCTGCAAATATTTTCAGTGTCAAAACACCTTCAAGCACCACAATGACCAAAAAAGGAAATCCAACTGTCTAAGAAAGTCTCAGTCCAGGAAAAAGAGACCTCAACTTTCCAAGACAGCTTCATTTAATTGTAAAGCATATCAGAGCAAACCCCCATCACAGAAGGATGAAAACAAGACTTGCAAAGACAAGCATAGGATATATTAAAGAGATAAAGCTACAACATTATATTGTTGTAGGTCTCCTCATTTTTAGAAATCCCAAAAAAAAAAGGACAGGCCGAGAAGTATTGGGAAGAGGTGTGTGTGAGTCCAGCTTACGAGGACATGACCTTAGATAGGAGAGTATGGAGGGCGGATTAGAGCAGAAGGTTAGTAGATAGTTGAACGTCGTCATACTTACCCTTTCTTACTAGCAGTTGTAATATTATTATTGTAATTTTGTGTAATTCGATTTTTGCTACTATCTGTTGTTTCTTGTACTTCAATTATCGTATTAATTTGTGGTAATTACGACTCCTTTTTCTCAGACATCTTTAACGTGTTTCTTACGGTATTTTGCCATGACTTTTTATATTGTGTTGAATTGTTTGTCCTTGTGCCGAGAGTCAACTGAAAACAACCTCCCTACCTTCCAAGGTAGGTAGAGGTAAGGTTTGTGTACACTCTACCCTCTCCAGACCCCCACGTTGTGGATTTCACTGGGTATGTTGTTATTGTTGGCTTTCCCAAGTTATTAACTGAATAAGTAGGGTAAACACTAAGATACCAGATAAACTAATACACGCTGCACCCCTTACTCACTCTCCTCAAACCCTCTTCAAGTGGATTCCGTGGAGAAAAAGTTTTAGGACCCGTTTGGCCATAGATATTTTTACTTTTAGGAAATTTTTTCACTTTTTTAAAACTAGTGTTTGGCCATGAAAAACCCAAATGCAACTTGAAGTTGTATTTGGAATATGAAAACCTCAAACCTTGTTTTACAATTTTCACTTTTTGTTTTGGTCATTGCTTTTATCTTTCACTTTTCAAATTTTACCCTACATTTTTATTTTATAAATTTAACCCCATAGTAGATTCGACCGATGAGTTTGTGAACTTGATTATATCATCGTATTAAAGAAAGTCTATATAAATCATGTTTAATGTAATCGAAAATGATTGGCGGTGTTTACGCTTTCGTTATGTTTATTAATTGCTTTGGATGATTTTGTTAGTTTTAAAAAATTGAGGGTATAAATCATATTTCATATTTTTTTTAAAGTACATTCCAACAACCAAATATTATTTGCAAAAATTATGGCCAAACACAACTCCAACTTCAATTTTAAAAAAAATAGTGAATTTGTTTTTGTTTCTATGGCCAACGCCTACTTAGAATACTGCCCAGTCATGAGTTCTAATAGAACAACCAACCTCTACTTAAAGAGTCATGTAGGTATATGACTGACTGTAATTTTATTGCTTAACTAGGCGGCATACTGGCAAAAAAGATAGTCAGGAAGGAAGTAGCTAGAATTCCAAGCAATTTCTGATCTGCTTATCCAGCAGACTATGAAACTCTCTATTGCTTAAGAGGCATTCAACATCAGTATTTTATTAATAATTATAACAAAGTAAATAAATTGGAAGAGTAAAACGGATCAAAGTAGAGCCCCTCTAAGAGCAGCTTGACAGTTGACTAAGGCACCTCATTAATGACAACAGAAGCAAAGGAGAGACTTGCCTGCTCCTTAAAAATTACAGTTGCAGCATCTAGAAGAAATTCGAGCAAGCTCAGGACTCTTCGCATGTTTTTGAGGACGAGCATTCACCATCAGTTCATTTCCGTCCTTGTCCATGGAGTCCTCATCCTGAAAAGAAAACATCAAGCAACATCCATAAGGAGAGAATTCCTGACGTAAAGAATTTTTAGCAATCAAGGTAGCAATTATAGACAATCATAGTGGAGACAGAGGCATGGGTTAATAAAGCCTAACAAGCTTGACAACCTCTTCTTCTTCAGCCTCTTCAGCATGCTCAAAGAACCTCCTAATGCTTTCCCCTCTTGTTATTGTAACAAACCCATCCCCAACCACAAGCCTGCAATGTACACATTGTTGCCCCTTCAATGCATGTGCTTTGACAGAAAGTTCAGTACATCTACCATCCTGTTTCCATGCCCGTAGAGTGATATAGCAGGCATTGAAACCGCTCAAATCTAGACCACTGACTTGCACTCTTCCCTCAAGCCAACATTTTCATAGTCAATATATCACATTTTCCTTCTCCAGTTCCAACTGCCCACTCAAAGTGATGATATGTCGCAAAGGTATCAATGAACGCCTGATGCCAATCAGCTACAATTGTGTCGTGAGAAACCTAAACACAAGAGAGTAATGACATTAATCTTGGTGCATATAACAGCCGTTTTCACTTTATCTGCACTAAGATCCAGGAGTGGTAACATTTTTTTACTGGTAGCTGGGGTACTGGAAGGGGAAGTTAGGCCAGTGATTCACTCTCTTGAGTCCTTTTTTCACAACTGAAATACCATCAATGATACGATATGCAGAAAAGACTATTAACCATAATGGTAACAATTTACTAATAATCCATGAATCTAAAAATTAAAAGGGTAGAAGAAAAAGCTAAAATCAGTTAAATCTAAACATGAAAATGGTATAGAAAAGCCAAATATCAGTCCCCTATAAGATATGCATGCAAAAAGGAAATTGGGCACAAATTTAGCAGTGCTTCCACTTCATACTTTGGACACCACATGAACAATGAAAAAGATGAACTTGAAGAACTGATCACACCTCATACTGGAATGCCGCATCAGCAACACAAAACCAACTGCTGCAATGTGGCTCTCTGCGCATGCGTTTCAATTCCTTCAGCTCCTTAAATTCACGGATAACATTCCTTCTACAATCTCTACAAAACCTCTTGCTATCAAACCTGTGACAAACAACAAACTTTGACAGTAAGTAAATCATCTGATGGAGTTGCCTGCAAACTGGATATTAACTTTGCTAACATAGAGCAGGCAAATATAAAGATGTCACGTCAAGATTTTTCCTATAACATAATTGTCTAATACAACATCATAACCTAAACTTTTGTGTGAACTTCAACTTCCAACATGGTAAAAGGTAGAATCAAATGCTCATAGCATTGCTGATATTAAATCCCTTAAAGAATATGTTGTCTATGACTAAAAAGGCAAACATTGATTAGATGATGCTTCAGGTCAGAAACAGAAACAGCTTAGCTCTTGCACAATAAACCATTACTCTACCGGGCTTCTAGACCATGCCAACCTAACTTTTTGAACCATAACAATGAAAACCAAAGAAACTTATTTTCCCAACAATTGTACCACATTATATCTACAAACTTTTTCCACCATTCTTCATTGGCAACAGTAAGATGTCAGTAATTATATCACAACGCAAAAATCATCTTATCCATTCCTGAAACCAAAATTGCAAAGAACGTCCACTACCAAACACCTACAGTAACAAAAAGGTTCCACTAGCAATGACAAAGCGCTTACGCCTTGGCAATTCGAACCTTCCACGACCTCATGTATGATGCCAGTACTTCTCCAAATCACACTAACATCGACAGAGAGAAGGCAATGTATCTGGTACTATTGAACTTTATTCTAAAATTGAACCCATGGCAAATTAGTATATGTGGGCTCATGAAAATTGAAGATCGGGACATTTACCCACAGGCATCAAGCAAATGATAGCATATTTACCTGCCAAATGTGTAAGATTCTCACACTTGGGAGGCTAATAAAATACTAGTATATACTCCCAGGTGCCAACAATAAGGGGAGGGGGCTGGCGTCATCTTTTATTCTGGTTACATTCCCAAATTCTGTACAGAAAATAAACAAGTTCCAAGCAAGACAAGACGTAGTGCACATAAGAAACTTAACCGAAGGCTAATTAATGTGCCAAAAGTCCTTCACCATATGTAATCGGAACAAACTATCATTAAGTTAGTCACTAGAAGAGCATTCCAGTGACAAGAAGAAGTCCTTAATAAGCATAAACTTGGACAGCTTCAACTGATTTTTCTAATTTATTTTTGCAAAAATAGCGGGGCAACATTTGGAATCTCATATACATCGGCAAATTTGCATATATCACCTTGAATATACTCAAAAACAGGTGTGTTCTTTAATTGAAAAAATCCCACAACCTGATTTTATTGGAGCTACCTTACTCCAGCTAGAATTCTCTAATCTGGTACACATTATCAGGAGAAAGGAATCCGTGTGCCATTGATGACTGAAGTGTGAGAATTATCCTTTTCAAGCAAGTGATATTGATCTTTTTTACCAGTCATTCACCTTTTAAGATAAACTTATAAGTTATAACTTAGGTGAAACTCCACCAAGTCTTGATTTTAATTTGGACATGGTCCTCCAGTCAGTCCATATGGCTTCTTAACTTAAAGAAGACAAGTGCTAAGACCAGAATTTGAACGGTACAAATCCGGAAGCCATCTGATCTACAGAACGTTGTTCTTCATAGGATGAGACTTCAAAATAATTGAAACCCTCAATTAGACTTGCAATTCCAGAGTTAATTACAATTGCCAATTCAGCACATCTAATGTCACCACAGGATTATATTTACGGATAAGCCGAACAGAGGGGATAATAGTAAGTTTTTAAAGGAAGAGCAAATTGAAGAAAGGGCCTTATACGCACCGGTACATGAGCCTTTCAATAAAGTCCTCTTCCTTCATTTTCAGGAGAGTCTGTCGTGTCTCTTCGCCAAGGGCAGTCCAAAAGTCTACCAATGTGTCTACAGAAAGTCTGGTAGTATGCAGCGCACATGTTTCTCTTGTTCCATGCCCTCTACCATAAGTTGTCATCCCTTGGCTTATCCAACCCTAGCACCTCCACCACAAGCATCAGGATAAAGCAGTTCTCTCTCTCGTTCCTTGCACGTGAACTGTCAAACACCTGATTCAAAGAGAAGGTCAGAAAGCGAGTGGCGAAAAGAAGGAAAGATATTTATGACCTAAAATAAATTTACATTTGAAGTCCCTTCAGGTATTTGGTATATAAATAACAATCCAACAAGGTCAGCATCCCATCTCGTGTTGTGGTTAGACCTCCCCAAGGATGGACAGATGGATCCTGAACATCATACTCAGACCCTGTTGTTGCACGTAACTCTCCATCACATTGATCCTTCAAGGTCCCTACTCTGCTGCAAGGACGGTGAGCACCTGCATCCTCATGCTGCAAAGACTTTCCATACATGACAATTTGGAAAAAACCTTCAAGCAGTAACCCATTGCATCTAGAACAGTACATGTTCTTACGAGCTTGCTCAAAGAGGGTTTGTTTATCAATCCTTAGAAGCTTCTGCCGAGCTTGTGATGATAGCTCACTCCAGAACTACAATACAACAAAGACACCTTTAACAATTACTAGCTATTATAACATAACTATATTCCTGTTTGATATTAAAGCAACTAAAATTACAGTAAAATAAAAATCAAGATTAACAAAAAAAAAAAGGATGAAGTTTAAGGTAACCAAGTTTTTTTTCCTTTGATAACCGATAAATCCCCTCTGAGTCGTGAATTAACTGACCCAACTCTAATTGTTCTCACATGTTCGAAACTCAAGTATAGACCCACCCCTCTACTCTGCTCCACTTAAATACCAGCTTCGTGTCAACCAAGGCTCAAACTCGTGATATGCGCTCAATCCACACATCTCACGCTATGTCCTTCCCACTAAACCCAAAACCCTGGGGGCTTAAGGTAACCAACCTATCCCAACAAAATACTACATAGCAATTGACTCATAGATGAGCATCTCTGTAAATGCTGCATCCTGACTAATCTCACTTTGAATTATAACAACTGTTTGAGCGCGTATTGACCAGCACTAACCAAGTAAGAGGGGAAAGAGAATTAAGGAAGGTTCTCAAGAAGTTATTAGTGTATCTCATAGTTAATCAACGTTAAAGAATATTCAAGTGAAAATTACACCTATTGCAGATTGGTACATAATTAAGTAGTTTCATGAAAACTTGCCTCGATACAGCTTCAGCGTAATATACTAGTGTTATCCCAAATTACTGAATGCTAATTAATTCAACGAAGCCCCTACCCTTTTCTTTTATCGCGTCCAACTTATATAACAGTAACATCCTTACCATTTGGGAGATTTGAAATTTGTTCACTTGTTCATTTTTATACAACTTTCACATTTCATTAAACAATTCAAAGTTAAACCACTAATGTGATCTCTTCTTTACCAAAGTAGCCTTTTCACTACTACTACTATTATAATATTTTCTGCAACTACACTAAATATGCCCCTCTACCCTACGGCCGTACATCCTACCCTCCCCAAACCCAACTTGTGGACTACATGGGTATGTTGTTGTTAACTACACTAAATATGCTATACAAATCAAATTAACAGCATAACTCCAGGTCTAGTCAAGCGCTGCAACAAACAGTAGCTCATTAACATGTAAAACCTACTAACAAACAAGCAGGTAGCTAACCAGTTTAACCGCATTTACTAACAATTACATATTACTTGGAACTCCAGAAATGAATTAATTAAAATTCACTAATCAAAACTAATCAAAATACAATAAATTCAACAAAAATATATTCACACCAATAAGAACTACACTAAATACGCTATATATATCAAATTAACATGATAACTCCATGTCATTAGCGCATAAACATGTAAAACCTACTGGTTTAACCGCATTTACTGACAATTGCATATATCACTTGAAACTCCAGAAACGAATTAATTAAATAATTCACTAATCAAAACTCATCAAAATACAATAAATTCAACAAAAATATATTCACACCGATAAGAACTACACTAAATACGCTATATAAATCAAATTAACATCACAACTCCACGTCAAGTCAAACGCTCGCAACAAACAGTAGCTAACAAGTTTAACTGCATTTACTAACAATTGCATATATCACTTAAAACTCCAGAAATGAACCAATTAAAAATTCACTAATAAAAACTCATTAGAATACAATAAATTCAACAAAATATATTCACAATAATAAGAACTAATCTAATCTAATTTACTACCTTTTGTAACTGATTATAGCTGATATCATCACGATGCTTTGACCAAAATCCATTACTCGAAATCGATTTACTAGGAACATTAAACGCCGTCGTTTCATCATCCTTAACATATTGTTGTTCATCATCAT
Organism: Przewalskia tangutica; assembly: GCA_029844215.1. NCBI lineage: Eukaryota > Viridiplantae > Streptophyta > Magnoliopsida > Solanales > Solanaceae > Przewalskia > Przewalskia tangutica. Next base: position 97,203,792 of record CM056738.1, on the reverse strand, counting down.
CATCGTCATTATTATTATTATTTCTGTGTGCTAACCCCGGCATTTTGTGTGCTGTGTGCTTCTTCAATCTCTAATCTAATCTCATCTAATCTCCACCGTCCGATTCGATTCAATTAATCAATCGATTTTCCCCCAATAATCATGAATCGATAAATAAATCTAAAGTTTAATGAAATCAATTCGATTACTGAGAAATTAAACAGTGAAATTCGATTTGGAAGGATCTAGAATTTAGAGATAATAAAATAAAGGAAAAATAAGGGAAATGGAAGATAGAGGTTTTCGTTGATGAGATTTGGTGTGTATCTGTATTTATGTACGTACAAAATTTGCAGAGAAGAGAGATAAAATTTTAGGGAGCTTTTGAGATGGGGGAGGAAAGAATAATTGGGTTTTTGTAGGGGTTAAAATTGAAAATTTGAAACTTATATTGTTTTATGTGGAATATGTCCAAATTTTTCCATGTATACAAAAATTTCTTAATTTTATCTTTCGTTTAGAAAATTTAATAAATAGCTATAATTTTGAGTATGATTACGAATTCTAGTTACAGTTTGCGCATTTACGAAACATAATTGCAGTTGTTGCAGGTGGAAGAGTTCTATCAGGTAGTTATATCGATGAAAGAGGTTTATCAGATGGATATCAGATATATTAACGCAATACCTTATCAATTGAAATTGCGCGAAAGAGTTGGACAGTTATTTTTGTAAATGCAGTAGCTAGATTTTGATTTTTTTTAAAACAATAGCTACAATAACAACATACTCAGTTTACTTTCACACCGTGAGGTATGGAAAGGGTAGAGTGTATCTGAAGCTTTACACTCATGGTAAATTTAAAACAATAGCTATATTTAGTAAATAATGTCTAATTATTTGTCATGTAGCATAATTTTACTTATTTTAATGCGATTGACATATTGTTTTGCGTTTATCTTTCATATTAATGAAATTCCAGAATGTGCTATGTGGATGCATATTACATGTCTAAACAGTTTCAAAAAGAAAAGAGAGTTCAAACAAGCCATTTACGTTTGATTATATTTTGATACTTATTACCTTTGTTATATACCTTATATTAGCACTCATTTAGGTATAAGTATAAATAAAATGCCAAGAATACAATGTTGTAGCATAACAAATGGTAATTTGAAAAACTTGATATAGTACATTGATAATTGACATTTTCTCTTAATTTATTATTATATTTCTATTTTTATCGTCTTCTTTCCTCTTATCAAAAAAGAGTTATGGCTATTGGGGCTTCCGTCTCCGCTCCTTTTGTCTTTTGTCATCATGTCACCGACTAAGATCGACAAATCGAGTTTGAAATACAAAAATTAGAACATCTAATTATGTAATCTTGAATATTTATATCTTGGAATAGTGATACTTATAAATGGAATAGATGAAGTATATTGTTTCTTACGTTTAAACATCATTTATTCATTTTTTGTAAAAAAAAAATTATTATTATTTATATAAGTTAAAATAACTAGCACAGGTCAATTATTGAATAAAAGAATTATTTTAGTGTGAGTCCAGACATATAATTTGGAATTGATTACTTCTTGGGCATATTGATATACATATAAAAAAAACAATTAGTACTACTATTTATGAATTAATTTCTCAAATCCTTAGGAAGTCTATTAACTTATATTATTGTTTAATTTCTCAAAACTAACATAATTCAATATAAGAATTTGAGTTTTATGCATTGATTGTATATAAAAAAAACTATTAAATAAATATTAATCAATACGCTAGTAAAAATAAAACAAAACAATATAATAAATATTGATTAACTAACCTGCTATTGAATATTAAATTATACAGATAAATTCTAAAAATAATACGCCAACATCCTATCAGTTAGTGTATACAACTTAAATCATTTTGATACTTTGGGGTGTCAATCAAATAGGCCACCCGTTGGACTAGGGTGAACTTGGTGAGGTGACAATGTTGCCATTACACAAGGCCATAAGCTTATATATAATTCACTAAATAGTGTTGTCATTGTGACGAAATGAGAAGCACAAAGTTACGGTAATATGTGGTAATTATGAGTCTCTAATTTTTGTTTTTTTGTTTTCCCTTTTCATGAGTTTTTTAGAAGGTATTGATGAAAGTAATAAGAAAAAATAAAGAAAGTGGTTTCAATAGGCTATTGAAAAAGATGAAGGTTGGGCGAGAGACTAGACCAATTTACTGTTTACCGTCATTATGATCATAAATATGATGGTCAGTAATGATGGTAAAAAATTTCGAACAATTTTTATCGTTTTGTTGAAGGATGAGAATCAACAAAAAGATAAAAAGAAAAAGAAAGAAAATAAATAAATAAAATAAGAAAAAAAGGAAAAAATATCATATCATTTAAAGAAATTCAAATACACGTGACAATACATTTATATCACTGTGTGTCAAATTTTTAGTTATTATTCTATCTCAAAACGCTATTTGTTCATTCCAAAAACCAACAACAATAACCCATTAAAGTCTCACATAGTGAGGTCCGTGGAAGGAAGGGTAGAGTGTTATCTTGAGAGGCAGCGAGACGGTTCCGACTTCCGATCAGCTCATTTCCAAAAACTCAAAAGTATAATAGATCTCTCATAAAATCAAATGTGTAATTGAAAATAAATTAAATTTCGAGATAATTATATATTTTCTCAAATTTCTACTACCGTAAAAAAAGTGTTACTCCAGTTAGGAATTAGTTTTCCTCTCCGATAATTACCTGGAAAAAAACTTTAACTTATATAAACAAAAGAAATACTTATTATATACTTATATAAATAAAAGAAATACTTATAAAAAGCTTTCACTTCGTTAAATTTGAGAGATCCTTTTTGCCTACACCATATCCACAGACTCTCTCTTCCCATCAATGATAGTGGTGATCAGAAGTCACCAGGCAGGTTGATGCTTGAAAGCGAAGAATATCATAATCGGTGATGTGGGAGAGAACAATCAAAGTCAGCTCAGTAACTTGGCGCGTGTCTTCGCCTTGCGGGAAGTGTGCAGTTGATTTGCGGTATTATGCGTCGATCGGGATTTCTTTCTGCATGCATCTTCGAAAGAAGCGTGATTGCGGGATTCGCAAAAAAAAAAAAAAACAATGACAGTGAACAGTTTTGGTGCTTAAAATTGTCAAAAACTTACACTTTTAGTCTATGTTAAATATCTAATAAAACTTATCTGTTAAATTTGACTAGACTATGAAAAAGTAAAATTAGTAGAAACTCACATTTAAATTTTTTGAGGTGTAATTTTTGTTGTTTTTCATTTTTTTAGTGTCTACTGTATTTTTTGTGTTTCATATTTTAAAATTTGATGTGACTTTATTAGTTGTTTATAGTTAAATATTTTGTTCTACTATTTCTGTCAAATTTACTAACAACAACAACAACATCTGTGATATATTTCCACGAATCAGATTTTTTTTGTCAAATGTACGTAACAAGAAATTTAAATTATTAAATATTTAACGGAGACTAAAAATATTAATTTTTGTCAAACTTAAAGGACTAAAACTGTCACATACTTAAGAGACTACGTTGAACACACACTCAAAATTCCGGGACCAGTTTTATAATTTTCTCTTCGTTAAGAGTTGGGTGATGAGATCCTTTTTGCCTCTTTTACTTCTCTGAAAAAACAGAAATCTCTAATGGCATCTTCATATTTCTCCATGTCAAATACTCCGACAGCTTAACACTTGTTGGATTTTCAATATACACAGCCATAATATGTGAAGCAATTTCATATCTCCTTATCTACGGTACCACATCATACAAATCACTTAAATTCACAATCAGTAAAGCTTAAAAAAAACTCAAAATAATTAAAACAAACACCGACCCTATCCAATCAATCCTAACAAAAAATCAAAACCCAGAAAAAAACAGATCGGATCGAAACTTCATTAAAAGAATCAACCCGAGATCTCTCATTATTTAAATTTAAATCAGGGTTTGTTGTCGCCGTTGTGTTGTTTATGGTCCCAAATGTTTGAGGATAAACTCAATATAGTCCCTAAAGTATGCACTCAACAATTTTAGTCCTTTACGTTTTTCGAAAATCAACACTTTTAGCCGTAAAAATATTTAATGAACTATGTCTGTTATATTTGATTGAAGTAAGGGGGGGAAAAGGAAATTAACAGGAAGGTATAATTTGTGTAATTTCTGTTATTTTTTAAATTTATTTTAGAATCGAGTGCTACTTTATAGGTGTAATTTATACCATTTTAGTGTTTAGTGTAGTTTTTTTACTTTGCATATTTTAGGATTTGATAGTACTTTCTTGGTATTTATAGTTATATAGTATTTCAGTTTTATAATAAGTGATTTTTTAGGTTTTTCATTTTGTTTTAAAATAAATGGTGCTTTAAGATTTCAAAAACAAATTGATCTTATTATTTTAAAACTATCCTTAGTTGCATAATCAAGAATCATTAAGTAACTTTTTCTTTTTTAGATATTTAATTTAATTAGGGATAAATTAGTAAGCAATTCTAATTTTTTAGGAGTCATCACTTTCTTAAGGGATGTGCATAAGCTAAAAAAACTCACGTATTGTGGAACGGATGTAGTCTTTTACCGATGTTCCCAAATCTAACAAGCAATAACAACAACATCATGTAGTGGAATTCAATGATATGAAGTCTTGGGAGGATGGCACATGTAGGGATGTGATGGGCGGGTTTGGGATACTCGTACCCTATCCATCCTCCCAAATGTGTTACCCATACCATACCCATTACTCACCGGGTATATAATTTCCATACCTAATTTGCCCCTTTCGGGTGGGTACCCACGGATAGTCTTTCCATCAAGAAACCTAATGAGTACTAATTACTCCTATTAGTTTTAAAGTCATACAAAATTGAATTTTCATCAATTTGAGTTCCCTTGATATTTAGTAACTTCTTTCCAGATTAGGAAATGACAATGGTGAGACTTCCAAGAAGCAACATGTTTCACCCATTAGTATGAAACATAAAGTAGCTGCACAAGGGTTTCCAATGAATGAGATAAATAATTAATTAATTGCGTCATCTAAATATTATATAATAGTAAAAAATATTTTATACTTAAAGAATTAAATTAAAATCCTCAATTTATTATCTTTATAATATATATTTAAAATTAATTACAATTATATATATGGGTCAGGTATGGATAGGGCACATCATTACCACTTTACCACTGCTTGCATAGGACGATCGTAATTATCACCTGACCATGGGTGAGTCAATGCGAATTGCGTTGACCGGATAGGGTACGAATAGGGTGGGTCAGGTCAAATTTGTCATCCCTACACATAACCTATATTTGACAAAACTAAAAATATTATTGTAACTTTTAACAAGTTTAAAGGACTAAAACCATCAAGTACATACTTAAAGGACTATTTTGAACATATCCTTAACTATAAGGGGCATTCTTTGTCATTTTCTCCACTTAAGAAAATTATAAATACGGTCCCTTAAGACTTATAAGATCCATTTTTACCTATTTTCTTCTCTAATAAAATCATAAATCCACACATAACACCTCTCTCTTCCCTATCAACAATGGCATCTTCATATTTCTCCAATATCAAGTACTCAGATAGCTTAACACTTGTTGGAATTTCAATATGCACAGCCATAATATGTGAAGCAATTTCATATCTCATATATACCGTACCACATCCTATAAATCACTCAAATCCACAATCGATAAAGCTTCCAAAAACTCGAAACAATGAAAACAAACAATGAACCTATCCCATCAATCCTAACAAAAAATCTAAAACCAAAAAAATAGATCAGGTCGAAACTTCATTAAAAGAATCGACCGAGATCTCATTATTTAAATTTAAATCCGGGTTTGTTGTTGCTGTTGTGTTATTTATGGTTTTGGGTTTTTAAATAGTTTATTTGAAGGAAAGTTGTTGCGAAATTACCATTTACACCCTTTAAGATTGTTCAAAAATGAGTCATAGAGGTTTGCCTGGTGATGATATGACGGATTGTTCAATGGCATTTTTGTACTTTTATGTTCGATTAGTATTCGAACTAATTTGCAGAAATTTTTAGGGTTTTCGCCGCCACGTGGATCTGCTGGATCAGGTCTATTCCCTATGCCCGACCCGAAAACCAATTAATGAATCCATCTGAATCGGGTATTGTTTTTTTTTGGTTGTTTTTTTGTTATTATTATGACTAATAATCTATGGTTAAACTTTGAGGCAGTTTATTCCTAATTGATCGATTTTTGACTGTTTAGATTTGTAATTCATAATAAGTACTTTGATTTACTTTTGAGTTGTACCTGAATTCTGCTTGAAGTAATTTCACTTGATTATCCCGTTCTTACTAGTAGTGGTAGTATTACTCTTGTAGTTATCTTGTACTTCGATTATCGTATTAATTTGTGGTAGTTACGCTCCTTTTTGACCGCTTTATTATGCTTTGATTAATATGAGTTCTAACTGAATTCTGTTTTAATTTTGCTTGATTATCCGTTCATATTGGTAATCGTAGTATTACTCTTGTAGTTGTTTGTCCTTTGATTTATGCTATAATATTTGTTGTATCTTGTACTTCGATTATCTTATCGTATTAATTTCTGATAGTTAATGCTCCTTTTTTCATGACTACTTTATTATGCTTTTATAGTATTTTTGCTGTGACATTTTAATTGCTTTGAATTGCTTGTCCTTGTATCGAGGTCTATGGAAACAACCTCTCTACCTCCCAAGGTAGGGGTAATGTCTGGATACATGCTACCCTCCAGGACCCTACTTTGTGGGATTTCACTTAGAATGTTGTTGTTGGTAACTCTCATAGCATATTATATATTTTGAGTCCTTTTTACCTATGTGAGCTTTGTTTAACTGTTCAAGCGCCATTAATAACTAGAAGGGTTACTGGAGTTTGATGGCTAATGTTAAAATAGTCATAATATGATTGGTCCTCTTTGAGAAATGGATGAAGTAGAGTGGAATGGATAAGGAGAATTCATATAGCTGAACCCAACTAGTTTGAGATTGAGATGTTGTCGTTGATTTTATTTCCTTGAATCCTGATAGATGATGGGTAGATCCAACCAGTATGATAGGGCACGGAACAGAGTTTAAGAAAGAAAGTATAATAAGAATTGATAAGAGTAATGGTCTAGGTAAAGGTTTAAACTTGAGGCAATCATAAGTTTCTTGTTGCTAATTGAAGATTTTCTACAATGCAAGGTAGGCGGCATACAATAGACCCTTGTGGTCGGCCCTTCCCGGACCTCGCATAGCGGAAGCTTAGTGCACAGGTTGCCCTTTTAGATTTGTAATTCATAAGAAGAACTTTGATTTATTTGAGTTGTGAGTTCTGTAGAGTTAATGCCACTTGATCTTTTGCTTATTTTCAGTTTGGTAGCTGTGGGGGATATTATATATATTTTTGACTCCTTTTTCGACCTATGTGACCTTTGCTTAACTGTTAGAACGTCATGATAAGTGAGTTATATTAGTCATAATATGGCGAGTCAGTGGACTGGATAAGGAGAATTCATTAGTTGAACTTAACTACTTTGGAATTGAGATGTTTCGTTGATTTTATTTACGTTAAATCGTGATAGATGATGGGTAGATCCCATCAGTATTACTTTAATCTTTGCTATGATGTAGCTCTACTTATAAGAAAACAAGAATCTTTGCTATGATGGAGGTTTATTGTGTGTGCTTGTGTACTTTCCTTTTGGAGGATAGTATCTAGTATCGATGTTCCTTCTTCAAGCCAAACCTCCTTACTAATGAGGCTTCTTTCTGGATAGAGATATAAGGAACTTTGTTGTTCTTTTTTGTCCTTCTTCAAGCCAAACCTCCTTGTGTACTTTCCTTCTTTCCTTTTGCGCGAGGTCCGGCCCTTCCCCGGACCTCGCGCATCATAACTTAGTGCACACGGTTGCCCTTTTTTAGATTTGTAATTCATAATAAGAACTTTGATTTATTTGAGTTGTGAGTTCTGTAGAGTTAATGCCACTTGATCTTTTGCTTATTTTCAGTTTGGTAGCTGTGGGGGATATTATATATATATGTTGACTCCTTTTGACCTATGTGACCTTTGCTTAACTGTTAGAGCGTCATGATAAGTGAGTTATATTAGTCATAATATGGAGTCAGTGGACTGGATAAGGAGAATTCATTAGTTGAACTTAACTACTTTGGAATTGAGATGTTTTCGTTGATTTTATTTCGTTAAATCGTGATAGATGATGGGTAGATCCCATCAGTATTACTTTAATCTTTGCTATGATGTAGCTCTACTTATAAGAAAACAAGAATCTTTGCTATGATGGAGGTTTATTGTGTGTGCTGGTGTACTTTCCTTTTGGAGGATAGTATCTAGTATCGATGTTCCTTCTTCAAGCCAAACCTCCTTACTAATGAGGCTTCTTTCTGGATAGAGATATAAGGAACTTTGTTGTTCTTTTTTGTCCTTCATATTGGAATTGTATCCGAAGTTTGGTTAATTCGGTTCTGAGTAGAATAACTTCTATGGAACGTACTTCAATTGAGAGCTCTGTTTGTTTTACCTTGCTGTCTTAAGTAGGTTTCTTGAGTTTGGGTTTTTATTATGCCCTTTGGATTCCTGTTTGAGATTGGCGGACTGATTAAGCTGCTTCACAGCATATCATTTACAATTCCAATTCCCAGGATTCATCTTCTAGTTATGCTTTTTAGGCTGAAATATAGTATTAGAGTACCAAATTCCCTATAGATGAAACGAGAAACTCATTTACCATATGGAAATCTATGATCTATCTAATTTCAGGAGCTTTACCTGATTGAATAAAAGACAGGCACCATTAAGCTAGTTACTCTGAATTAGTATCAATTTGTTTCCTTTTTTATGTCCCTTCTTCTTTGCTGCCTTGTTTCTCTCCAATGGTGCGTTCAAGTCCATAGTCTCTTGAGTTAAGTTTCTTATGTTTAACCTCACTATTTTTCCTTATGTCCTCTTTGTCATCTTTGTTCAACATACATAATTGACTGCTTTGATAGCCTTCCTCATCCGTCCCAAATATTGCACTGTCAATTTAGCCCTTGAGTCTCACATGTGTTCATGTGTTAATGTGGACACAGCTTTGAGAAGCTCACTTGCACTAATAATTTATTGTGCTTGTGATATATGTTCACGCGTGAACTGTACAACAACCTCCCTTTCAGTATCCCAAGCCTTCCTAGGACCTCTATTTATTCATATATTAGAATCCATGTGGTGGTATAGTTTCATGCTGAAGGTATTCTCATGTATCTAAGAATATCGAAATTCAAGTAGTCTTTTACCTGGTACACATCCTTGTCATTCTAACTGACTTTATGGATTGTTAATAGTATGCGTCCTAGTTCTTTGCAATGTCCATCCCAATTCCCAACAATCGGAATGCTAAACAGTTACACTCAGCAGTTCATTCAGACAGAAGTAGGAAGGAATTTGTTTTTTCCGGAGAGGAACTCTTTTGTTTCAAATCGGGCTGGTGGATTTTGGGGGATAAAGATATTGCATATCGGATGAAGTTAGTAGTGTTTCTCCTTTTTTCTTTTTCTTTTTCTTTTCGGGGAACCAGAATATATATATATATATATATATATATATATGCTTTCTTGATGAAGTTGACAAGTATGTCAAACTGTCCTTTATATTATAAGGTGGGTCAATTAAATTCAAATTTCAAACACAAAAGTTAATTTGTTTCCTAAACAGGGTTATATATAGCCAACTTTCATGGCTATTTTAAACTTTGCAATTAAGACTTGCACAGTTGATTTTCATGACTTAAATATGCAATATAAAGATTGAAACTAAAGAGAGTAAATATTTGGTTAAATAGTTTAAATGGTGCAAGAGCTCTCATAATTTTTCCTACCACAAATGTAATTGTAAAATGTGACAGAAGAAACAAAGCATTGAAGCAACAAATCCTCTCTGAATTTAAGTTTTTGTGTTTTATTAGCTTTAAAATCAATGGGAACATAGCTGCTATAATTGCTTCAGCAGGAGCTGTTGTCGCATGTATCTTCGACATTATCTTAATTAGTTAAGAAAATTGTACGTAAGAAAACATGATAATATTCATTATTAAATTATGTAATTATCTTACTTAAAGCTTTTTTCCACAACTTAAAAGCTTAACTAATATATATAAATCCTTCGAGCTAGATACTTTTATGTATTTCCTTAGTTTACATTACACTTCAACATACCTCTCATGTGCGAGCCTCAATTAAATAGTGTGAGTGAACATATTTAAAAGTTTATTATTAAAAAGGAGAAATATTTTATGGTCGTAACTCATATTACCAAAATATTGAAAAAGAGTGATCTCTTTATTTAATAGCATAAATTTTTAAATAATATGATCGCATTTTTAAGATGATATCAATGTAGGCAAGATGTATTGGTTGGAGAGGCTTATCACTCGTATCAGAAAAAAGTCCATCCTCCTGAATTCACTAAAAGTCCACACATCATTCTCTCTATAATAGCTTAAATTTTTAGAAAAAAATGGTTACACTCTTCTATACAAACATCTCGTAAAAAATGAGCGTGGGCTAGCTTCTACAAAACTAAAATGAGCATGGCTGCTCAACTACAAAACATATTGTGATGATTATTGAAGTTCAATATAATGAATTCGTGTTCGCATTTATATTCGATGTGAGGCTCTTGTCATTTTATTATATATATATTATAATATTATATGATAAAAGGCTTGCAACCCGATGTATTAAACTCAGTTATATGTATAATCAGTTGAAGAACTATATATATTGGGTCTTTTGTGTACACAATCTTACTTTACATCTTTGTAAGAGAATGTGTTAGTGGCTTGAACGATATCTCATCATCAGCGGCTACAACTTTTATCATTAATTACGTCAGGTTATCCTTCATTATAGTATATGATATGATAACAACAACAATAATATACGGTACAATCACGGCGTGAGTGCGAGAGGGTAGAATGTCTGTGACTTTAATTTCGTGGTAGGTAAAGCATTTATTTCAAGTATATGATATGATAACAATAAACTTAATTATTAATATTAAAGTACTTGCTCTACATTTTTTCGCGCCTTAATAACTTGTTTTTAAAGATAAAACAATTTCCTATTTCGGTGTATAGCTGTAGCTAGTTATAAATTAAAGTCCATGAGAATTAAAGAAAGAGGACCCTTCACAGAGTTTTTCAGAAGCAAGTAATATTCAAACAACTATTTTTGGGAGTAAAGCGAAGTCATTGAAGCCCCTCACGTCAAGCGGAGATTGATAGAGGAAGATAAATCGTGATCTTCGCTATTTTAGGTGTGAGGCGCGGTAACGATCATGATGAGCGATCGCAAACAACCTATTCTGATGAACAGAAAGAAAACGACGTCTTCATCTATCATCAAATTAAAATGCCTTTTAATATTGCTAGTTGAATAATCAATATAGTACAAGAGTTCTTCAAGATGGTAACCCTTTTAATTATTAATTTGGTGGAGGTTGTGGACTATGACATCTTTCTTCATCCAACTATTAGAAGTAAGACATAAAATTAAAGTCACACTCCTTAAATTGAGCAATATATAGTATGAACGATAATGGTTCATAATAAGTGAAATTAATAACTTAAAAAATAAAATAGGTTTAAATACATCAATATTGTAAAAAATCTTTATACTGAAAACATATACTATAAGTTAAAAAGATTATATATATATATATATATAAGCATGTGCGTGTGAATATATAGTTATTAGTGGCGGATGTGCCATACATTTGATGAGTTTTCAACTGAATACATCATCTCCACACGAAGTCCAAAATTGTATTTGAAAATTCTAAATGTTAAAAAATACAATATTAAATGTTGAATCTAAAATGAGCAATGGATCACTGCCATAAACTGTAAACTAGATTAATTATTTTGAGAAAAATTATAAATATGTTCTCTTTTTGGTAGGGAGTGCTTCCCCTTTCACAAGCTCTACATGACGTATATACGTGAATTGAGATTAATCGGGTCAAAGAATATATCAAATACCATATGATTATAATAATTATATATATTAAAAAGGAATTTCAAAGGCATGTGGCCTGTTGGACGGAGAGAGGTCCACTTTCATTAAGTTAGTATTATAAGGATGGGTATAGTTAAGGACTTGACAAGTTCATTCAAACTCAGTTGTTTGAAACTCTATATATATTAAAAATTTATTAAATAGTGCAAATAATAGAGTCCCAATAAATCAAATTGATTGTAATACAGTTCAGTGCGAAAATATTATTCAATCCTAGCTAGATCCTCCTCTATGCTATCCAAAAAAATCAATTATTTATCTTTTACTATTAGTGAATAGAAATAAAGAATAACTAACCAAATATACTATGGTTGAATTTTTCTTTTTCTCTTCCTAATAATATAATTAACTTGTATTCAGCAGTGTAAAGTTCAAACTTATGGATTCATGAAAACTCAATAATTATAATCGAAATCTGTATAGATGTTAAATTTTTTACAAATAAGTATATAGTAATTAATATCAAACCTAGCTAGTAAACTAAATGAATTGTGGTAAGATCTCACATTTGAACCATAAAATTTAAATCATAACTGCAACCTCTGCTTACTCAAGAATGTCATGTTAGAACCAAGTTTATATATTAGACTTTGGTGGAATTATCATTCTACTTTTTCATATTAATTCCCCATCATATTAAATATGATTAATTAGTATCTAGATGCTATGACTTGTAATAGACTTCTAAGTATGGGGAACCCTTGTATCCCTAATACCTATGATATTATGCATCCATGTAGTTAGGGGTGTTCACCGGTCCAGAACCGGAATCCAGAAATTTTCTGGACCGAGGACCGGACAGGAAAATTCCGCTCCGGTCCCGGTTTTGGACCGGTTGGACCGTTTTTTTTTTTTTTTTTTGTTAAATGCAATTTATAAATTATAATTTTTTAAGAATGTGTTCGTTTATCAATCTCATTAAATATGCTTGTTTTTTCCCTTATCCTTCAATAAATTTTATTTCATTAATATGACTAACTTAAAGAAAATCACCAAATGTACTTGGTTCGTATCGAACTCTTGAACTACTCATTAATTAAAGTTACACACCACATTTATATTTTCTATTTTCTATTTGGAATTTGGACATTCACGAAATTAGGAGTGCCAAAGGTTAAAAGACCGGATCGAAGGCCAAAGTACAGTTACTCGGGAAGATGGGCCGAATGATTTGCCAAGTCCACCACCACCTCCCCGCGAGCCCATCGGCCAGCCCGGCCCACCACCCCAGCCCACCGCGCTGAGCCCACTTGGCCGGGCGTATTAGCGTATCTAATATAGGTTGTAAATTGATCAAACTTTATCTGATCGTAACTGCGTTCGGACGTCCGTTTTACCTAATTTATTTTTGATTTAGCATATTTTTACGTCACGGCGAACTCGTAGTTGTTTGATTCGCGATTTCTCCAAAACATCCATCTTGCCTCGATTTCACTTTCCCCAAATCGTTCGTTTTCCCCTTTTCAAATCTAAATATCTCGCGATGTACAATTGATTTCAACGTAAATTGCGTGGCACGCGTCGAGAATGTCAATTTGATATTGGAAATTCAATTTAAAAAAAAAAGCGGGTCCGGAACCCCCAATTGTTCGTTTTCTATTTTCAAAGCTAAATATCTCGCGATATACAATAGATTTCAACGTTCCAATTTCCTGGTAATGTGCCCGGGAATGTCAATTTCAATATTAGAAATTCAATTTATATAAAAAAAAAAAAAATCCGGTCCATTCCGGTCCGGACCGGAAAACCGAAATCCACCATTTTGACGGACCGGAATCCACCATTCCATTCGGTCGGTTTTCGGTCGGTCTGTTTTTGTACACCCCTACATGTAGTAGTTTTTGTGTTACGTAATAATAAATAAACTATCTTTTCTGTTAAAAAAAGATTATTAATTAGTATGTACCCTCTAGTCGTTAAAATTAATCTACCGTGAACATTTACAGGACCACTTGCTGAATTCTGTATATCTAGAAATTGCCAATAGCAATAAAGAACGTAACCATCAACAACTACAAATATTAAATATTTAGCAATTAAACGATCAACTTCGATTAATTTAAACCAATTCTTAAAAAATGTTTAAATAGATCCTTTTGATCCAGCAGCATGTTGTGTGATTGTGAAACTTTTTTAATTTATGTAGTTTATGTGGTAACAAAGTGTAGAATTAAAGGAAAAGAGAATATAACAACAATAACAATAACTTGTAAAAATTTGGAAATGATCAAATAAGTGGGCTTGATGAGTCGACCAAATTCTCGATCTATCCTTAAGATAATATTGCCCTGCATATCATTTCAACGGTTGTGATGACAACTTATCTTCCAAGATAAAACAACAATCAAACAAATGAGCAAAGGGAACTCAAGTGTTTGATTTGGAAGAAAAATCTTTGAGTGTTTTATGATTGCGAGAGAGGAAGACAACTTTAGAGAATTGCTTAGTGAATGTGTGTTTTGTAATTGTGACAAAGGCATCAATTTATAGGTAGATGAGTTTGTCTTCTCAATTAACCAAATGAATGACCATCAATGTCAAGTAATGATCATTGATATTTGGGTTAATTCAGCTTAGTAATGGCTGAAATCAATAGTCAAATAATGGAGATTAATTGCTCCAAAGTCAGCTCAAGAATCAGCCTTAAATCGCCTCGGCGTTGCGAAAACGTCCGGCATCTGCGGCCTCGGGAGAACCACGGTGCTAAATTCGATAAGTCATTGGGCCGAAAACTGATTTTGTTGGTGATTTCTGATTCGTTTCATCTCTTACACATTTCTTCCTTTCATTTACCAACGTAAAACCATTTGTCATTTGGCGATAGCAGTCATTCTTTTATGTCTCAAACAATTCATATCGTGCCGATATCTCTTCCGTTTAAGAAAATTACGATCTTTGACACTTTATGTGCGTGTGTGGAAACCGTATTTCCGGCGTGCGGGCGATTGTTGAGTCATAATTAATAGGATTAATTTATTTCACATTTAGTAAATTTCCAACAATCCCTCTTGGAAGAGATTTTGGTGCTGTGCGTGGTGCGCTTCGACAATCGCTCGGCGGATCGATGTCGCGTCGAAGAGGTGGCGGGCTTTGAACCTTCCATAGTAGAATACCGTGGACATATTTACTACGCGGAGAACATGATGTCTTGAGCCGTCGGTGTTTAGTATATGCCAAAACAATGGTACGACCTGACACCTTTCTACTCGATCTTTCTAGTGTTTTGTCAAAGTGTGGTCGTGGACACCCTTGAATTCTTAAGTGCGTTCATTTGAGCGGCTGTCCTCGCACTTAAATATGTGGTCTCTACAAAGTATCTGTAATACCCATTACCTGGCGCTAGGAACCGTTAAAAATTTCTCGACCTAACCTCAACTATTGAGGAACACTAAAGGTTTGAAAATTTATCCTTTACCTCTCTTACATGTAGCACTTTTTGTCTATCACGGGAACGGCCTTGTATTATGTTTCTTAAGAAAGACACATTATTGAAGTGCTCTTGCTTCCCGGCGCTCATGGAACCTTCTGATTTAGTTTTCCCATTGAACCTTAATCCTGGGATCTCCAGTATGTAAGGTTGGGTGTCCACTATATCGGTTCTTATTGTTTGGTTTTAAGTCCATTCCGGCAGCCAGCGAACAAGCGATCTTAGGGTATTCCGCCCGTCGAGGATCTGCGATATTTTCCTTAGATTTTATATGTCGGTGGAAATAATACGAGGTGATCAGCGCCTATGACTCGTGTCTCGTCGAATATGGCCGAGATTTACCGTTGTATATTGAACCGTGCCTCACGAAATGACTATCGCGGTGGATCATTAGAAGACACGGGTTTATCTGACATGGGACTTCATATAAAACCATGAAGTCACTCGACTTCCTCTCTGCTTTATCTAAGCGATAAATTCCGACTCCATCGTGGATCGAGCAATAAAGTTTGTCAGAGGATTTCCAAGACCGCTCCACCAGGTGTAAAAATATATCATTGGTGGACTTGATGTCGTCATTATCGATATTCGGTTTACATCGTTGTACCTCTGCATCGGCTGGATACCTCGAATAGTGTAACCCAAAATTTATCGTGAACTTTAGGAAGTAGTACCCGTGTTCAACGCTTTACGGTGATCCTCGCGGATTTCGAGTGAACTGGCCAATTTATTATTGCGTAGCGATATCGGTCGAGTGCGGTTTGTGATATCGTCGGACTACGATCACTGCGCGTATTCGCTCGCGGCGTGCGGGCTTACCAAGATGTTTGTCAATCTTTTGACTTATATCTAATGGTGTCGATCTGGGTGGTATCGAACATCCCAATTTCTTGATGCATCACCGATGTAGTGAGATTGAGACAAGACCAATCCATTAGATGTATTAGAGATCTTGATCCCTAAGATGACATCTTCAATGCACATATCTTTCATGTCAAAACACTGTTTTAACATGTTCTTAGTCTCTAGGATTATCCCAGGACTGCTTGTTGACACCCAATTTTGACTCGTTTTTCGGCTATTTTTGCAATTTTAAGCATTTTAGGACACCGCATTTTAATCATCATTTATTGCATTTTTTACATAATATTCAATGTTTATTTTTTTTACAAAATGGCATTGCATCTTTTATTTTAAATTAAGCATTATGGCTTTGTTAATATTATGTTTCTATTATTATTACACCGTCGTTTTATTTTAATAATGTTTGCATCTCTTTAAATAATTAGTTGGCATCCCGTTTTAACTTTTAATTAGACATTGAACATTTCTTAAATATTGTATTTTATTATTATTGCATCGGCATTTTCATTTTGATAATTTTGTATCTTTTTAAATAATTTTTCTTTTAAATAATTAATCCATTTTACATTTTTGTCAAACTAGTCCAGTCCGAGACACAATCCGGATCAGTCCAGTCCGCCAAAATCGAGGCCCAAATCGAGGCCCAAAATATAAGGCCTAATACACTTTCATCTTGTTTCCCCCCAAAACTCAAACCTAACCTAAAATTCCCTATAAAATAAACACTATCCCTTTCATTTTCAAAGGGGTTCAGCCGCATATCTTCATCTCTCTCCACTTTTTATTTTGAACTCCCCTCTTTCATTATGACACTCGCTAATCCCTCAAACCTCGCCCGTCGCGAACCAGATTCCGTCGCCCTTTGTCACTTGTCATGCGTGAGCCGTCAGCATCTACCAGCAGCGTAAAGCGCTTGCGCCTTACTCTCATTTCCGGCGAACCACGTTGCCACTGAACGGTGAACCACCATCGCGCAACCCGCTGAACCTCACTCGCCGTCGCGTCATTTGTTGAATGGCGGAGTGAACTCCGGAAATGCTAACTATTACTCTCCCGTGTTAGTATATTATGTGTGTTGTTGATTTTGGACTGATTTGATATTTTTCTTTTGTGTTTGGCATTTGGGTCGGAGTTCATTAAACTCCGCCGACCGCGGTTGGCTTTATTTTTGGAATCTGTTTGTTGGTTTTAGTTAGTGGGCTGAATTTTCTGATTTTTTGATATCTCGACGGAGTTCTAAAAAACTCCGGCGACTTTGTTGGTTTCGTTTTGTTGGTATCTGGTGATGTTCTGAAATTTTCCGGCGATCGTTGGCTATTGTTGCTCGTTTTTAGGACTGTTTTGACATTTGTGCCCTTTAAGCGGTTTTGTACTATTCTTGAAAACTCCGACGTGTTCGCTGTCGCGCCCATTTTCGACCGCGACATTTTCTAAATAGCGAATCTCCTGCTTAAATAAACATGTTAGAAAATAAATAAAAGTGTTAAATGTTTAAAAGGGTGCTAAAAATGTTAAGGGGTGCTAAAGTTTTAAAAGGGTTGCTAGGGATGCTAAGGGTTCGCGGAGTCGCCACCTAATTAATTGGGTGAATTAGGACACCTAAATGTTTAACTAGTTTGAAGTAAAACATTAACTCCATTTTAATGGTCTGCTAAACTTAATGAGATTCTGGGTAAGGGTTCTTTATTAATCTAGAGGGAAGGGGTTAGGCACCCTCTAAGATCCGCTAACTTGCGGTTGTCCTGCCAAACCTAGGGTTAATTATTATGTTAGAGAAATGCATGTTTTAGAAAATATTTGAAAGAAAGTATTTAAAACATATAAGATGTATTTTGACCAAAAGAAAGTGTAAGATTTTGTTTTAATATATATAAAGTTAGTTTTGATGGAAAACATGCAGTCATAAGGTATTTATATGAATTTATTCGATTGTTTAGCATAACATAGAAGTAGTAGTGCAAAATCAATTATGGCAAAATATGCATTATAAAATAGTCCTAGCATACAAAGTGTCCATTTAGTAAGCAAAATAGTTTTCATATATGAATGATAATGCATTTTGAAAATGGGTTAGGAATTTGATCACAAATAATATCCTAGCTACATGATTGATTATGCAAGTGAAGATTATTGGGTGGTTTATTAGAAATGCTAAACAATGTATGGCGTGCCTAAAGTAATTAACTTAAGGAAAGCAAAATTAAATTGATGCTAAACTACTTTATAATTTATTGGCTCGAGGTTTAACTATTTTGAGTATCCTACTAATTAATGTAGTGTTAGACATATAATTTACAACAAATAAATGAATGGGGGCGGGGTAGAAAATAATTAGAAGGATTAGGAATGGCGATGTCTTTGCTTTGCGACTTTGGAATTAGATGCGGATAGAGAAATGCACGTAGATGCGGGTATTAATGGGTGTGGCGAGTCTCGTATCGAGACTCTTCCGCTGCTCCAAGGCATTGCGTTTCATGTAAAAAATAAGAAAGATAAGGATTAGTATATGTTTTATATCTTTATCAAATAACAAGCAATCATTGACACAATATCTAAACACGTATGAATCAACCGTTTTAACGATAGCGGACGGCATGCGAAAGCGGTCGGGTTGGTAATCAATGAGAAAATAATAAATGGCAAGGCCGATAATTTTTAAGTTTCTGGGTCTTCCTTAAGGTAACAAATTACGGCGGCACGCAAGCAATAGCGGAAGATAACATTATTAGATTTAAAATTACGATAGCAAAACTATGGCGAGCAACAATGCGAAATAGCGGCGACAATGACACAACGATAACAAGCGAGCGATAGTAGCAAAACCAATAGTAACGATTATTTCTATTGCTTAGGAGGCTTTGGATATACTAATTTAGAAATCTAAATAAGACAAACATATCGTCTTAGTAGGCAACTCGGGTAATCAAGATAAGCTAATCATGAATATCTTAAGGGGAGGGCTTATATGTAGATAATTAATATGTATCCACTTTATAAACAGTACCAGTAAGAAGCGAGCAGTTAGTATAGAGATCATTCAGCATAATAAGTAATCGAATTTGTGTCACAGTGATTAAACAAGGTCGTGATCGAGAATCGATGAAAATGATTTAATCCGGACTTAAGCGGACAATGCAAAGCGGGAATGAATGCTCGTGGTCTTAGAACACCTTATTATAACTACGTGGAGGCAATTATACTCGCGCGAATCAAGCGAAATCGACGGTAAACACGTGCTTAGGTTTACAACTTGCAGTAGAGGAGAGTATATCTAACAGATTCTCTAGGTGGATGTAAACACGTATTAATTTAGCCACTTATTAAAGCGATACGATGCGTGGCGGCTTAGGCGAGTGTCGATATGGTATTTCTTGACAAGGAATGGTAGCAACCCGACTAAAGTTAAGACCGATTCAAATACACATACTTAAGCAACTAGTAAAAGCAAATGTATGGTGGGCGGTTTGAAAAACGAGACGCGGCGAATACAAGGTGGCAAAAGATGAATGGACATATGTGTGCAATTTTGATCGAAAAAGTGTAGATTATAGCGGCGGCGAAATGCGGACGGTTTGAAAGCGGGCATGGCGTAAGCTGCAGCGTCTTAGTCTCGTATTATTCGTATTACATTAGAATAACCAATTCATAATAGCAATTTATTGGTGACCGCTTAGAACGATGTCACCCGTCAGGTATTTCCGATAATAAAATCGCCGACATTCGCACGACCAAGCGGCAAATACTTATTACTAAATCGAACTCCACTCGAGTGAAATAACCTCACATCTATCTGATCCAAAAGAACTAAACATACTTAATCGAATAACAGACAACATAAAATACATAAACACACAAGCTTGAACTGTTATAACATAATGTATAAAGATTCTGATTAAAAAAAGAACTAAACATACTTAATCGAATAACGAATGACATAAAATACATAAACACACAAGCTTGAGCGTTATAACCTAATGTATAAAGATTGATTTACTTTGAAATGCATCATGACAAACTCGTCACGAATTACATAAGCGATGAGCCAAATCTCGATTCTGAAGGACAAACATGCTAACGAGCCATGAATGCCAACATAAACACATAACCAAATATAGTGCGAAATACATAACAGAAAAATGCCTAAATTCACATAAAGGACTGAAATTCGACAGGAAAGTGAATTAACTTCTCAGACAATGGCGGGGCGTATCAAGTCGTCGGTCAATCGACGGTTTCGGTTTGCGATGCGGATGAAAGGGAGAAGGTTTACTCGTGATTTTTGGTGGAATTAAGAGAAGTGTTATACCGTATTTCAGTATATGCGTGAGAATACGTCTGAAAGTCTAGCCTTAAAGATAAGCCTTGGGCGTTTCATTTTGTACACAACTCACTAGAAGAATCGTTTTTCGACGAAAGCGTTTCCTGACTTCGTAGAGTAAATTCCGGTATGCCATTTCTTATTTTGCGGATTTTTCCGAGAGGCGAAACATTTTGGACCAACGGGAGGGTGACATGTCACCCTCGCATTGAAGCAAGTGGGATGGCTTTGGGCGATTGGGCGTCCAAGAGGGATGTTGGCCTTGGCCGATTGGTTCCTTACTTAGGCCTTGTTTTGTGGAGTGTTTTGTGGAGTGTTTTGTGGAGTGTTTTGTGGAGTAGGGGTTAGGGTGCACTTGGCTTGATCTTGGCCTTACACTTGCCTTGCACTTGTCTTCATCTTGGCCGTTGGTTGTGGCTTGAGCTATAAATACCCCCAGAGATGAAGAGTTTTCATCCACAAAGTTATCTTCCAAGTCTAAAATCCTCTCCTCTCCCTTAAGCTTTTCGTCCAACACCCCTTCCTCCCTTTGTGTGGTGTGGCGAGAGCCTACCCCTAGCCTAGCTGAAATCTACCCTCCCTTGGTAGAAAAGTTACCTTCTTGTATCGTTATAATGCCCAAAATACCACTAGCCCAAATACCTTAGTACTTAGTAGAAGTTGTGAAGAACTTCAGGGTTCTGGAGCATCTGACTTAGGAGCAAAACCTTGCTCAGCGTGACTTTTCTAGGATATTATTGGGCTACAGAGGTAACTAATCCTAACCCTCTTTTGAATTAGAAAATATATCTTTGTTGTAGTATAAGGATAAGTATAAATACTTAGAAGTATATCACAAGATAGAATTGAACTATTATCACGATAGAAGGGTTTAAAGAAGAATAATTGAACTGTACTTACATAGAATTTGTTTCACGATGAACTTATATAGCTCACGGTAGGAAGTCTTGCCCGACTTTAAGTAGAATTGTGAACCCTCTGTTTAGAATGACCTTGAGTAGTCTTTGATAGATATACGTGACTATTATGGTGACTCTCTGCGTGACATATTGACTTGGCGGTGGTTTTATTTGAGAAGGTATGTGATTCTTCCTAAAGCATGATATTTTACAATATATATATAGTCTGGTGAAGCGTACATGTGTTAACTGAATAATAACTACGGCAATGTCTTTGACTTAAGCCTGAATAATACTTACGGCAATGCCTCACGGCTTAAGCCTGAATAATAAAGAACTGAAAACATTTCAAAAGACTACTGAATCATATTATCAGAAGAGAACTAATTGGTTTTTAAAACAGAAGCTTAGGAGTTATACTAGCTTTATGGGAAGTTAAGTATAACCACTTAAGATTGATAAAAGAAACAAGTTTGCCTATGTGTTTATAACAGACTCATATTGTGAAAAGAATAATAAAATGGTTTGATAAGTAGACATGATATGATCTTATGTGTGTTAGTATCTTGTAACGCGTTTGTATAGGTGAGTATCCTTGTTGTGCTTATGTTGTTTAAAGATAAGTTGTTATGTTAGTATACTATCACTCACCTCTTGAGATGATACAGGGGTTAAGCGCCTCCGTCTGCGGGGTAGACTCGGTGATGCAGGACCGTGATTCGAGAATACCTCATGCGGTCGAGGGCCTATGCGAGCTGAGAGTTCGAGTTAGTATGCGGGGTTATGCCTCATGCGATGCTGTGTGGCCATGCGGACAATGAGTCGGGGCGATGCGAGGAGTAGCTACCCTCGATGCGGGTTATACCTCATGCGGGCCCGTGTGAGTGGCCTATGCGGACTCGGGAGTCGAGATTAGGCTTGCGAGAATGATGATGAGGCGAGTGGCCTGTTTCGATCATTCGCGGCCTAGACAAGACTCATTCTGATTACTATTGTTGCTCTTGTTTGTGATGTGGCACTATGCGGTTTCCGTTGTTTAATACATATTTTTTAAATGGTTTTAAAAATGATATTTTTTCATTTAAGTACTTCTGATTTCGCATACTTAGTACTGTTATCGACCTCGCCCGAAGTGCGTTCATCTGCGCGGTAAGAAGCAGTGCTAGATCCGCATCCTTAGTGTTATACCAGTGGTTGAACTGGACCGCGATCGGTCTCAGTGCGCCGGCCGGGCGAACGCGGCGCGAAGTGATTGTAGGGCGCGGTGCGGAAGTCGGGCGCGGCTCACGAAAATGCGGTGTTGAGATTCAGCGCTGCGCTTGCCGAAGCAGGGCGCGCCAGATCCGAGTCCGGGGAGTTGCGCGCCGCGCTCCGGGAAGCAGCGCCAGGCGTGAAATTGGCGGAAAAACTTAGAAAGTCGATTTTGTTTTAAAAAAGCCATGGGAGGGTGACAAGTGTCCCACGTCGATTTACGTGCGTTATATTGACCAAGACTTGGTCATTTCTTTCAACATTTCATCTCTACACTCCATCTCTCTCTAAGTTAAAAGCTCGTCCTTCTCTCTAAATTCCCAGAGGAATTCTAGCCTAAGGAAAAATCTGAAAAGTGTAATAGGAAGGAAAGGTTATTACAAGCTTGTGAGGACTATTGTGGTGGTGTTCTTGGAGAAAAGGCTAGCAAGGTGTTGGAATAAGTTTGGCAAAAACTTAAGGTAACATTTCTTCTCTTGTAGTTGGTATTGGGTGTTGCATGTTTAATAGGAAGAACTTGTAGTTGGAAAAATGCACTTAGAGTAGTTGCGTAAGAAATGGGGTTGATTATGAAAGAATTGGTTAGGGGATATTATGAGCGTGTTGTTGCCTAAATACTACATTAGACTTGTTGGGTTAGTTGTTGTAACTTGTGGGGCTGAATTTTACACACCAAAGTTTAGGTGTGTAATCCCTAGTGTTGGTTGGTTGTTGAGCCTTAAACATGGCATTTGAGCATTAAAAATCGACCTTGGAAAGGTGGCAATGTATGTAGAAACAAAGGAAGCGCTGATTTTAGTAGGAAATTGGTGACTTTAACTTGGAAATTCTGCATTTGTAATTAGAGCTTGATAAGCGTATTGTGGTCGTTTTAGGTTGACATACTACGTGCGGTAAATTGGACTTAGCTTGTGGATTGACCAGAAGAGGTATGTGGAGCTTTCCTATCTCTTGAGCATGATTAGTTGTACTATGTAGTGCGGTAGGCGTCTGAGATTTGAAAATCTTCGTTTGTTATAAGCATTTGATACTTGCCGTTTTAAAAGAAAAGTATAAAAATCCCTTGGACTTAAGGGCATGTGTTTTACTATTGTTTAACTCTAATATAACGGCTTTATGGGGAGTTGGTTATATTAGTTTGTGAAAGTTTAATGGAGAAAGGTTTTAATGTTTTGAACTTGTGAAAGGAAAATGGTTTTAAGGCATGAATTGCCTAAGGTTTTACAAGAAATGAAGTCACTTAATTTAGAAGCTTGAGATAGTTTTAAAAGGAAATGTGACTTGTTTGAAAAGAAACCGTAACTTGATACTATGGTGATTAGTATCTTGGAACTTTTGTATAAAAGAGTTATTCCTTAAAAGGTTAAGTGCATGATACTTGGGTTAAATTCCCGGATTTTTATTAAAAGACATGATCGTGCCTTAGGTATACTAAAATGAGAGGATGTATTAAAACTATTAATAAGAAGTTAGGTGATTCTTAACTTGCTTAAGTTATGATAGGTCGGTAGTGCTTATGTTATGATATGATAGGCGGTAGTGCTTATGTTATGATATGATAGGCGGTAGTGCTTATGTTATGATATGATAGGCGGTAGTGCTTATGTTATGTATGATAGCGGATGAGCTATGTTATATATATATTATGGGTAAACCGGGTTATTATTTATGCCATGGATTTGCTACCCGTGATGCGAGTGCGGCGCTTGTACTCGTGCGGATGCGGACCATAGGATCCGTGCGGGTGAAATAGTCCCGTGCGAGTGCAGCGATGGTACTCGTGCGGATCCACGGGATCCGTGCGGGTGAAATAGTCCCGTGCGGGTGAAATAGTCTATGGCGAGGCGGATGACCTCATGCGGGTCCACGGGACCTATGCGGGTGAAATAGTCCCGAGTAGGATTGCTTAATGATCTACTGGGCGAGGTACCTGTTTTGATCATGAGCCTCTATTTTTATGCTATAAAATGTATACTTGTTACTCTGCATTATTAGTAAGGCACGGTCTGACATAATTTGGTTTTATCTATAACTTTAATGTATTTTGGACTTATGATATTACTACTGTATTTTCGATTTTACATACTTAGTGCGTTGTGTCTTGACCCTTCCTCGGGGCTGCGTTCATCTGCGAGTAAGGGAAGCGGCGGTAGATCCTCGTTCTAGGATCTTGTACTCAGTGTCGAGAGCTCAGTTTCTTGGAGGCTCGACTTTTGGTATGGTTCTCCTGGAGTTGTTGTTATTTTGTACATTCGAGGGCATGGCGGGGCCCTGTCGTCATAGTGTTATTCATTCTTAGAGGCACATGTAGTCTTGTCGAACTTGGTTCGTTAAGGATGTATTGTTCGGTTTATGTACTTTTAGGTTGCTTGATTTAGGCTAGACTATTCTATATCTTAATGGTTGTTTATCTTGAGTTTACATTCATTGGTTTTCTCGATGTTGTGTCACTAGGGTGCGGGTTAAGGCAGGTCACGGAGTCGGGTTGGTCGTGACAAAAGTAGTATCGAGCGATTAATCCTCGGAAAGAGTCTCTGAGCCGTATCTAGTAAGTGCTTGATTATCGGTGTGTTGTGCGCCACATCTATGTCGGAGGCTGCGAGATAGTTAGGATTAGTTCCCTTCTTTCACTCTAGATCGTGCAATAGAGGCGTGTTATAGGTTGAATTTCCTCAGCGTATTTTCTGTATCAGTTATGTCTCCATGAGCAACCGCGGCCCGAGAAGCGCAAGCGATGAGAACTACGGTAGGGCAGAGGTCACGAGCCTGAGCAGGTCCTTACGAGCGAGTGTTTGGACGGCGAGTTCTGGCGTCGCCAACCCAGTCGAAGCGGCGGCGGCTCACGAGACGCGATACACGAGCCTCGATCCAGCGGCGGCGGAGGATATGGGCTGAGAGAATAGCGATTCTTGGCGAGATCGTGGCGAGCGGGAGAATAGGTTGAAACGGCGATTCATTGCGCTGTAGTTCAGCAGGCTGCTAGCTCGAGGCGAGAAGATTTTGAGTTGTAGCCCACGGAGTTTCTGGTCGAGACACGAGATGATCTCGGAGTTTATCAAGCGATTCTGTGGATCATGGCGGTGATCGGGCTTGACCCGAAGTCGATGGTCTTGAGTTCGCATCGGCTGCGGGATCTGGCGATTGGTAGTACGGTCGTGAGGGCTGTCGGAGGGCATGCGGCTTCGGCCGTTTGGGGCGAGTTCTCGAGGCATTCCCAGCCATTTCTTGCCTCCGCGAATGAGAGGGCTCGGCGATAGATTTTGTGGCGAGAGCGAGAATGGGAGGGCGGTCAGGGAATCTGGCGTGGAGTTTGACTCATTGGCTAGGTATGTGCCGCATTGGTAGCGAACATGGAGGGCGGTGCCGTATGTCACGAGACTCGATGATCACTTGGCGAAGTTGCTCGGGGTGGCTCTTGGCGGGCATGGACATTGCCGCGTGCGAGCCACGTGCCCTCGGGTGTGAGAGCGAGGTAGCGGATCGGCAGTATCGGCGAGAAGAGGCGGGGCAGCGAGGTCCTGGTAGTTTCAGGGTAAACGGCCTCGGCGAGACCGAGTTGCACCACGGCGATTGAGCACTCCTCCGCCATGCCGGGGCGTCTGAGTATTCGGGGCGGGGCGGGGTTCGAGGGCCGGGTTTCGGAGGACGAGTTCGGTCGAGATGAGGCCACACATGCCTCGGTGTGGTCGATGTGGTGATTGCCATTATAGAAGTGTCGTGTTCCTCCGGGAGCTTGTTATTCTTGCGGCGGCGAGGCCGTTTGAGAGAAGATTGTCCGTCAGGTGGCGGGAATATGATGGCTCAGCCAAGCGAAGTCGATGTTGGAATCTTACGTCGATGGCGTGCGCCGGAGAAGCGAGGTATTCGGACAGACGAGGCGCGGCGAGTCGTGGTAGAGTTCGATTCAGCGGTCCTCGAACCGCATTTATGCTATGTCGGCCGCGGGACGGGGCGTCACGATGTCGTCACAGTACATTGTTGGTTTCTTCTTTGTGATGTTTATGCTTTGATAGATCGAGTTCTACCTGTCACATATATCTCCTCATATTCTTTGGTAGAATAGGGATGAGCGAGTCCATAGAATCCTTTGAGGTGGCTACGCGGTAGGTGCCGGTGTTAGCGGCGGGTATATAAGGCTTGCCCGGTGACTATAGATGGTCGTCGGACTCTGGCGACTTGATAGAGTTGGACATGTGACTTCGATGTGATTATGGGTATGGATTGGCTATCGTCTTGCTATGCCAATGTAAGCTGAGAGAGGTTAGTTGATTCGGTTTCTGGTGGCCAGGTTATCGAGTGGAAGAATCTTTGCGTCAGAGGGTAGGTTTATTTCTTACCTCGAGGCTAGGAGGATGATGCGGAAGGGTATATTTACCATTTGGTTCGGGTATTAAATCACGAGGTGAGATCTGGACCTTGATCGATTCGGTGGTTAGAGAGTTTCAGACGTTTTCCCAGGCGAGCGGGTATCCTCACGAGAGGAGGTTGAGTTTCGTCGATTTGGCACGGACACTCGTAGATATCTATTAGCCATCTGAATGGCACTGCCGAGTTGAGGCGAAAGACCGGTGAAGGACTTGCTAGAAAAGGCTTTATTAGGCTAGTGTTTCTCCACAGGGAGCGCGGTGTTGTTTGTAAAGAAGAAAGATGGGGCGTTGCGTATGAGTATTGATTCTGAGCGGTGAATAAGGTAACCATCAAAAATAGATATCCTCCCGGGATTGATGATTTGTTTGACGATTGCGAGTGCGAGATGTTTTCAAGATCGACTGCGATGGTTATCATCAGTGCGAGTTAGAAAGCGAATATCCGAAGACGCATTTAGGACCGGTATGGGCACTATGAGTTGAGTAATGTCTTTTGGATTGACAGCGCTCGGTGGTATTCATGGATTTGATGAATAGGGTGTTGAGCCATTCTTGGATATATTCGTTATAGTGTTCATTGATGATATCTTGGTGTATTCACGCCTGAGCGAGGAAGCATCTGGTCGTTTGAGGCGGTGTTGGGAGTCGCCGAGGGGCCGTGATTGTATGCGAGTTCTCGAAATCACGAGTTTTGGTGGATTGATGGCTTTCTTAGGACATGTTATCGGGCCGATGGTATTCGGGTTGTCTG
Organism: Przewalskia tangutica; assembly: GCA_029844215.1. NCBI lineage: Eukaryota > Viridiplantae > Streptophyta > Magnoliopsida > Solanales > Solanaceae > Przewalskia > Przewalskia tangutica. The sequence continues at coordinate 97,175,796 of CM056738.1, read as the reverse complement.
ACAAAGGTGAAGCGATCAGACTTGGCCTAGACCAGCTACAAGCAGTGCGCGGCTTTGGGCACTTGCGAGTTATTATCGGAGGTTTGTGGAGAAGTTTGCTTCATTTGACACCTTTGACTAAGGCGACTCGGAAAGCGGTATGTTCGATGGAGCGGATACTTGTGAGAAAGTTTTGATTGCTAAAGGAGAAGTTGGCGGCCCCGTTCTTACTCTTCGGAGGTTTAGATGGATATGTGGTTTTTATTGTGGCGTCAGTGTCGGGCTTGGAGTGCGTCTTGATGCGGCCACGGCAAGGTTATAACTTATGCGTCGGCGGCAGGAAACATGAGAAGAACTATCGCGCGTGACTTGGAGTGGCGGCGATGATTCGTACCTTGAAGATCAGAGGCATTATTTATATGGGTTCGTGTGGACATTTACACAGACCGCGAAGTCTCGATCATCTTGACCAGAGGAGGTGAACTTACGGCGAGCGGTGGTTGGAGCTACTTAAGGATTACGATGTTGATATTACGTACCACGGGGAAAGCGATGTAGTGGCGGATGCCGAGTCGCGGTCGATGGGTAGTCTATCGATGTTGAGCAGAGAAAAGGGATATGGTCGAGAGCTACGCGATTAGCAAGCCTTGGGGTTCGTTTGGTTGATTAGTTAATGCGAATTCGGGTTCGAAGTCGCGAGTCTTCCATCGTCGAGGAGGTGAAGAAGCGACGATATGAGGATCCGATTTTGATGCGATGCAGAGATGCGGCTCTCGGGAAGAGAAGTGTCTATTTGAGTAGCAGGATGGGGTGCTAAGATTCGAGGCGGTTGTGTGTTCCGATGTAGCGAGACTTCGTCGTGATTCTTGGGAGGCCTGCGGTGCTCGTTATTCGATTCATCGGTGCGACTAAGATGTACCATGACCTCAGTGCGTGTATTGGTGGGATAGTTTGAAGAGGGCGTGGCGGTTTGTTGCCAGTGTCTAATTGTCGTGAGTTAAGGTTGAGCACGAAGCGGTGGGCTATTACGGTATTGATATTGATGTGGAAGTGGGAGGTGGTCAACATGGACTTTATTACGGGGTTACCTCGCGCGGAAGAGACGTGATTCCATTTGGGTTATTGTTGTGGTGTGAAATCGGCCCGGCTTTCTCGATCGGGGCGGCGTTTTGTAGAGGACTATGCGGGTTATATATTAGAGATTGTGAGATTGCGGAGTCGGTGCCGATTATATCGAGATAGAGAGCCAGTTCACGGCTAACGGAGGTCCTTCGGAAGGATTAGGGACACAGTGAGTCTCGTGCGGCGTTCGTCATCCTCGGAGCGGGCGGGCGGTAGCGCGCTATCCGACGCGAGGATATGTTGCGGGCTTGTGTTATTGATTTCGAGGGTATTTGGGAGGATCATTTACCTCTTGTGGAGTTTGCTTATAACGCGGCTACCATTAGTGTTCGGATGGCGCCTTATGAGGCCTTATACGGGAGGAAGTGCGGTCGCCCATAGGTTGGTTTGAAGTGGGAGAAGTGCGATTAATCGGGCGATTTGGTTGTGACGATGGATAAGGTGAAGCTTATCCGAGGCGGTTATTGGCAGCCAGTCGGCGGAAATCATATGCGGATCATCGGCGTCGACACAGAGTTTGAGGTTAATGATTGGGTCTTTACGAAAGTGTCACCCATGAAGGGTGTGATGAGATTTGGGAGAAGGAAACTTAGCGAGTACGTTGGGCGTTTCGATTGTCAGAAGAGTGGGCAAGGTTGCTATGAGTTGGATCTGCCGTCCGATCTTGTGGCGGTACATCAGTTTTTCACGATGTCTATGTTCTGGAAATCGTTGGAGATCGTCAGAGTACACCGATTCGGGATGTCGGTGTGAGAGAAGTTATCGTATGAGGAGAGTCCCGTAGCGATACTCGATCGTCGAGTTAGGCGACGGACGAAGGGCGTGGCCGTCAGTGCTTATGGCGGAGCGAGCGAGGAGGAAATGGCGTGGGAAGCGAGAGGATGACATGATGAAGAAGTATCCTCGCTTATTCCCTACACCTCAGGGTAACCCACTTTCACCTTGTTAGTTTTGATTTAGTTGATTATGCTTGAGTAATGTTGTGGCTCGGGAGCGTTCTTATTTGCAAAGGAATAGTTAAGAAGATATGTTTATATTGTGTTTTGTGTGAGGCTAGAAGGAACATTCGGGACGAATGTTTCTAAGAGGAGAATGTTATACCAGTGGTTGGGCTGGACCCGATCGGAGTCTCAGCCTTGTGGCCGGAGCGAGGCGCGGCGCCAGCGAGTGATTGTAGGGCGCGGCGAGTCGAGCGCGGCTCGAAAATCTTGGTCGTGAAGTTTCAGCCATGGCCTAGGAAGCGACATGGCGTAAAGATCAGGTCCGCGGGAGTTGCGGCGCCCGCTCAGGAGCGATGGCGTAGAAGTGAAATTTGGGCGGAAAAACTTAGAAAGTCGATTTTTGTTTTAAAAAAGCCATGGGAGGGTGACAAGTGTCCCGTCGATTCTGCTCATCGTTATATTGACCAAGACTTGGTCATTTCTTTCAACATTTCATCTCTACACTCCATCTCTCTCTAAGTTAAAAGCTCGTCCTTCTACAAATTCCCAGAGGAATTCTAGCCTAAGGAAAAATCTGAAAAGTGTAATAGGAAGGAAAGGTTATTACAAGCTTGTGAGGACTATTGTGGTGGTGTTCTTGGAGAAAAGGCTAGCGAGGTGTTGGAATAAGTTTGGCAAAAACTTAAGGTAACATTTCTTCTCTTGTAGTTGGTATTGGGTGTTGCATGTTTAATAGGAAGAACTTGTAGTTGGAAAAATGCACTTAGAGTAGTTGCGTGTAAGAAATGGGGTTGATTATGAAAGAATTGGTTAGGGGATATTATGAGCGTGTTGTTGCCTAAATACTACATTAGACTTGTTGGGTTAGTTGTTGTAACTTGTGGGGCTGAATTTTACACACCAAAGTTTAGGTGTGTAATCCCGCTAGTGTTGGTTGGTTGTTGAGCCTTAAACATGGCATTTGAGCATTAAAAATCGACCTTGGAAAGGTGGCAATGTATGTAGAAACAAAGGAAGCGCCCGATTTTAGTAGGAAATTGGTGACTTTAACGGAAATTCTGCATTTGTAATTAGAGCTTGATAAGCGTATTGTGGTCATTTTAGGTTGACATACTACGTGCGGTAAATTGGACTTAGCTTGTGGATTGACCAGAAGAGGTATGTGGAGCTTTCTATCTCTTGAGCATGATTAGTTGTACACATGTAGTACGGTAGGCGTCTGAAGATTTGAAAATCTTCGTTTGTTATAAGCATTTGATACTTGCCGTTTTAAAAGAAAAGTATAAAAATCCCTTGGACTTAAGGGCATGTGTTTTACTATTGTTTAACTACAATATAACGGCTTTATGGGGAGTTGGTTATATTAGTTTGTGAAAGTTTAATGGAGAAAGGTTTTGATGTTTTGAACTTGTGAAAGGAAAATGGTTTTAAGGCATGAATTGCCTAAGGTTTTACAAGAAATGAAGTCACTTAATTTAGAAGCTTGAGATAGTTTTAAAAGGAAATGTGACTTGTTTGAAAAGAAAAGTAACTTGATACTATGGTGATTAGTATCTTGGAACTTTTGTATAAAAAGAGTTATTCCTTAAAAGGTTAAGTGCATGATACTTGGGTTAAATTCCCGGATTTTTATTAAAAGACATGATCGTGCCTTAGGTATACTAAAATGAGAGGATGTATTAAAACTATTAATAAGAAGTTAGGTGATTCTTAACTTGCTTAAGTTATGATAGGTCGGTAGTGCTTATGTTATGATATGATAGGTCGGTAGTGCTTATGTTATGATATGATAGGCCGGTAGTGCTTATGTTATGATATGATAGGCCGGTAGTGCTTATGTTATGATATGATAGGCCGGTAGTGCTTATGTTATGTATGATAGCCGGATGAGCTATGTTATATATATATTATTCTGGGTAAACCCGGGTTATTATTTATGCCATGGATTTGCTACCCGTGATGCGAGTGCGGCGCTTGTACTCGTGCGGATGCGGACCGTAGGATCCGTGCGGGTGAAATAGTCCCGTGCGAGTGCAGCGATGGTACTCGTGCGGATCCACGGGATCCGTGCGGGTGAAATAGTCCGTGCGGGTGAAATAGTCCTATGGCGAGGCGGATGACCTCATGCGGGTCCACAGGACCTATGCGGGTGAAATAGTCCCGGGAGTAGGATTGCTTAATAATCTGCAGGCGAGTACCTGTTTTGATCATGAGCCTCTATTTTTATGCTATAAAATGTATACTTATTACTCTCATTATTAGTAAGGCACGGTCTGACATAATTTGGTTTATCTATAACTTTAATGTATTTTGGACTTATGATATTACTCTGATATTTTCGATTTTACATACTTGATACGTTGTGTCTTGACCCCCCGCCATAGGGGCTGCGTTAATCTGCGGTAAGGGAAGCGGCGGTAGATCCTCGTTCCTAGGATCTTGTACTCAGTGTCGGGAGCTCGTTTCTTGGAGGCTCGACTTTTGGTATGGTTCTCCACAGGTTGTTGTTATTTTGTACATTCGGGGGCATGGCGGGGCCTGTCCGTCATAGTGTTATTCATTCTTAGAGGCTGTAGTCTTGTCGAGAACTTGGTTCGTTAAGGATGTATTATTCGGTTTATGTACTTTTAGGTTGCTTGATTTAGGCTAGACTATTCTATATCTTAATGGTTGTTTATCTTGAGTTTACATTCCATGGTTTTCTCGATGTTGTGTCACTAGGGTGCGGGTTAAGGCACGGTCACGGAGTCGGGTTGGGTCGTGACAACTTAGGATCTCTACGTTGGTGTCGGGAGCTCCGTCTCTTGAGGCTCTACTTTTGGTATGATCTCACTGTTGTAGATAGTTTTTATCTGATCGGTATGGCGGGGCCTGTCGCCATAGTTTATATATTTCCTTAAGTGCATGAGTCATATTTATGCGATTGTCGGATGTAGCAAAAACCATGATTGTATATATATATCTGTAGAAAAGCGTGTTTTCTCACGTAAAGCGTATGTCTTATTTTATAAAGCTGTTTCATGTCTTGCTTTATATTTCCGATTACTCGATGTATGACTACTTGGGTGCCGGTGAGCACGATCCACGGGCCGGGCAGTCGTGACAAAAGTAGTATCGAAGCGATTAATCCTCGGAAAGTGTCTGACCGTATCTAGTAAGTCTTGATTATCGGTGTGTTGTGCGCGCGCCAATGTCGAGGCTATAGGATATTTAGGATTGGTTTCCATTCTTCTCATTACGAGATCGTGCTTTAGAGGCGTGTTATAGGTTGGACCCTCTAACGTATTCCTTTCTATGTGATTATGCCTCGCGTAAAGCGGCCGGGCGAAGGGCAAGCGTAGAGGCGCTAGCGAGACACCAGTCACGAGGCTCGAGCCCGGTCTATACGAGGCAGCGAGTTATGGCGCCGCCCGGCCAGCAGACCACAGTACCCGCCCTCCTCGCATCCCGCGGCACAGGGCGGAGGAGTTAGGGCTCTGAGAGATAGCCCGACTTTTGGCTAAAGTTGTGGCGTCTGAGAGATTGGATGCGGCGATTCAGTTCAGCTCAGCTCGATCGCGCGTGGTACACGAGGCGAGATAGTTTGAGGCTACAATTTCTTGAGTTGTAGCCGCGGAGTTTTATGGGTGGCGGAGGATGATCGCGAGTTCATCGTCGGCAGGAAGGATTTTGAGAGTGATCGGGCGTCGGAGACCAGTCGTGATCTTTGGTTCCACGTAAATTTGCGTGATACCGCGATCGATTGGTTTGATTCATGGGAGTTATCGGGAGAGCAGCGTCCCAGTACTTGGGGCGAGTTCTCGAGGCTTCCTCGCTCACTTCTTGCCTCGCGGATGAGGAGGCGCGGTGATAGATTTTTCTTTGCGAGGCGAGAGGGCCTTATTGTCGAAGTCTGATGTCGAGTTTGATTCATTGGCTCGATATGTCCCGGCATTGGTAGCGAGATATGGAGGATAGGAGTACCGTATGTCGGCTGGGCTAGATGACTATATGGCGAGTCGTATGTGCGGGGTTTCTCTCGGTAGGGTATGGGCATTACCGCGTGCGAGCTCAGCGCCCTTGGATGCGAGGCGCGGTCGGCGAGTGGGCGACGTCGCGAGAAGAAGGCGGGGCGGGAGGGTTTTGGTGGTTATCGTGGTGGCGGCCTCGGCGATCTGGGTCGCACCACGGCGGCTCGAGCACTCCTGCCGTCCTCGGCCGCGGCGAGTTTCGAGGCGGGCCGGGGCGGGGCTTGGGCGTCGAGTAGCGAGTGCGGCGTCGGGACCACCACGGTGTGGCCGTGCGGTAGATCCCATTACGGGAAGTGTGGTACTGCATGGATCTTATTCTGATTGTAGCGGCGAGGTCACTGCGAGGCTGTCAGGCCGAAGCGTGGCGGTGGTAGGGCCCGGCCGAGTTACGTGGCGGCCATCATCTCCTACGATTACTCGCCCGGGCGAGGTGCTCGTAGGTCGGCCAGTGTGGCGAGGTCGTGGCTCGAGTCGATTAGCGGTCCTCGAGCGCATTTATGCTTTGTCCGGTAAGCGGGATCGGAGGCCTCGCGATGTCGTCCGCGGTACCTTATCGGTTCTGGGTTTGATGTTTATGCCTTGATAGATCGGGTTCTACTGCATCTATATATCTCCACTTGTTGCTAGTAGGATAGGGATAGAGCACGAGTCCATAGACCCTTTCGAGGTAGCTACGCGATGGGTGATTCGGTGGTAGCTCGGCGGGTATATAGGGCTTGTCTGTGACCATTCTGATCGTCGGACCACTGGCCGAAACTTGATAGAGTTGGAGATGATTGACGGCGTGATTATGGGGATGGATTGGCTAACTTTTGCTATGCCAATGTAGGCTGAGAGAGAGAGTAATGCAGTTCGGTTTCACGAGGCCGGTTGTTGAGTGGGAGGAGCACGGTATCGTAGGGTAAGTTTATTTCTACCTCGAGGCTAGGAAGATGGTGCGAAGGGTATATCTACCATCCAGTTGAGTGTTTGATCACGAAATTTGCGGTGCAGATTTTGATCAGTTCCGTGGTCGTGAGTTCCAGACGTGTTCCCGGATGACCTCCGGGTATCCTCACGAGAGGGAGATTGAGTTTTGTATTGACATATTGCGGATACTCGGCCTATTTCCATTCGCCATCTGAGAATGGCACTGAGAGTTGAGAGAAGTGAAGGATCGGCTTAGGGATTTGCTAGAGAAGAGCCATTAGGCCCAGTGTTTCTCCGCAGAAGCGCGGTATTGTTCGTGAAGAAGAAGGGCGGGGCCAGCTGCATGTGTGTTGATTCTGAGCGGTGAACAAGGTGACCATTAAACGAATACCCGCCCGAGATTGATGATTTGTTCGACGGTTGCGAGTGCGAGATGTTTCTCGAGATTGATCTGCGATCGGGCTATCATCAGTGCAGTCGAGAGGTGGATGTCCACAGAATTGCGCATTCGGACGATGCGGGCATTATGAGTTCAGTCGTATCTTTTGGGTTGACGATGCTCGGCGGTATTCATGGATTTGATGAGCGAGTGTTCAAACCATTTTTGGACACGTTTGTGATAGTGTTCATTGATGATATCTTGGTTTATTCTCGCTCGAGCGAGGCGTGCGGGCGTTGAGGCTATCTTGTGATTCTCGAGACCAGCGTTATGCGCCAAGTTTTCCAAATGTGAGTTTTGGTTGACTTGATGGCGTTTCTTGGGCATATTGTCGGGTGATGGCATTCGAGTTGTCGGCGAATCGAAGCGATCGAGACTTGGCGAGACCTGCTACTCCGAGAGGTTCGCGATTTTACGGGCCTTGCGAGTTATTATCGGTTCGTGGAGAAGTTTGCTTATCTACGCACCATTGACTAGGTGGCTCGAGAAAGCGACCAGTTTGATGGTGATGCTTGTGGCGAGGTTTCCGATTCTTGAAAGAGGCGGCGGCCGCCCGTTCTTACTCTTCCGGAGGTCGGATGGTTATGTCGTGTATTGTGATGCGTCGGGCATCGGGTTGGGATGTGTGTTGATGCGGCATGGCGGGGTTATAGCATATGCGTCCGGCGGTGAAGAAACACGAGAGAACTACGCCCGTGATTTGGAGTTGGCGGTAGTGATTCGCGCTTTGAAGATCTGGAGGCACTATTTGTATGGGGTTCACGTGGATATTTATCTCACAAGAGCCTCAGGTATATCTTGACGAGAGGAGGTGAACTTCACGGCGAGGCGGTGGTTAGAGTTGCTTAAGGATTACGATGTTGATATCTATACCACGGGAAGGCGATGTTGTGGCGGATGCTCTTAGTCGTGGAGTCGATGGGAGCCTATCGGATGTGCGGCTAGAGAGGAGGACATGGTTCGTGATTTGCATCGATTAGCGAGCCTTGGTGTCCGTTTGATTGATTACGATAGCGATGGGGTTAGAGTTCGTGAGGTTGCGAGTCTTCCGTCGTCGAGGAGGTGAAGAGGCGGCGATTCGAGATCGGCTTTGATTCGATATCGTGTCTGACTCTTACGTGAGGCAAGGGTCCTTTTGAGGTAGCACGATGGGGTGCTAAGGTTTGAGAAGCGGTATGTGTTCCGGATGTTTGAGGACTTGGCGAGTTCTTGGGGAAGCACGTAGCGCGTTACTCTATCCGTCCGAGTCGACCAAGATGTACCACGACGCCTTAGATACGTGTATTGGTGGGATGGCTTGAAGAGGGCGTTGCGAGTTCGTAGCTCGATGCGTGTTGTCGGCGGTGAAGGTAGAGCACGGAGGCACGGTGGTTTATTCTGACGATAGAGATCCCGACACGGAAGTGGGAGGTAATCAACATGGACTTCGTCACGGGATTACCTCGCTTTCGGAAGACATGATTCTATATGGGTTATCGTCGGCGGTGTGAAATCAGCCCACTTTCTTCCGTCGGGCGACTTTTGGTGAGGATTATGCGGACTTTACATCAGAGATCGTCGTTGCATGGAGTCCTACCGATCATATCAGACGGAGCCCGGTTCGGCTAACCAGAGTCCTTCGAGAGGAGTTTAGGGCAGCGGTGAGCACAGTCTGCATTTCATCCATGAGCGACGGACGGCGAGCGCCTTATCGGACTCTTGAGGATATCTTTGCGAGCTTTGTGTTATTGACTTTAGTGGTAGTTGGGAGGATCATTTGCCTCTAGTTGAGTTCGCGTATAATAATAGCTACCGCTCAGGTATTCGGATGGCGCCTTATGAGGCCTTGTATGGGAGGAAGTGCGGATCGCCTATAGGTTGGTTCGATGTGGGCGGGGCGGCTAGTGGGACGGTTGAGTACGAGCGATGGATAAGGTGAAGCTTATCAAGGCGGCTATTAATGGCTCGAGTCGGCCAAGTCGTATCACGAGATCATCGTCGTCGGCATCTTGAGTTCGAGGTTCATGATTGGGTTTTCTAAAGGTGTCACCCATGAAGGGTGTGATGAGATTCGGGAAGAAGGAAGCTCGGCCCGAGTACGTTGGGCGTTTAGATTGTCGCGAGGTAGGCAAGGTTGCTACGAGTTGAATCTGCCGTCCGTCGGAGGCGGTCGTCCGGTGTTTCACGTATCTATCTTGAGAGATGTATCGGGGATCCGTCTAAGGTGCACCGTTGGCGATGTCGGTGTGAGGGCTATCGTATGAGGAGATTCCATGGCGATAGTCGATGCGTCGGAGTTAGGCGTCTGCGGACGAAGGGCGTGGCCAGTCAAAGTCTTGTGGCGGAGCGAGCTCGAGGAGGAGTTGACATGGGAGGCGAGGAGGGCGTGAGGCGGAAGTATCCTCTTTATTCCCGCGCCTCGGGTAATTCACTTTCCTACTTGTAAATTTCCATTATCATTTATGCCTAAGTGTTGTTTTGTGGCGTGTGGCATTTGCTACTTGTTTAAACTTCTTCGATAAGCGTCTTGGGAAGGAACATTCGGGGCGAATGTTTCTAAGAGAAGAATGTTATACCGTATTTCAGTATATGCGTAAGGAATACGTCGAAAATCTAGCCTTAAAGATAAGCCTTGGGCGTTTCATTTTGTACCTGACTTCTAGAAGAATCGTTTTTCGACGAAGCGTTTCCACGACTTTAAGTGAGTAAATTCGGTATGCCATTTCTTATTTTGCGGATTTTTAGAGGCGAAACATTTTGGACCAGCGGGAGGGTGACATGTGTCACCCGCATTGGAAAGCAAGTGGGATGGCTTTGGGCGATTGGGCGTCAGAGGATGTTGGCCTTGGCGATTGGTTCCTTACTTAGGCCTTGTTTTGTGGAGTGTTTTGTGGAGTGTTTTGTGGAGTGTTTTGTGGAGTAGGGGTTAGGGTGCACTTGGCTTGATCTTGGCCTTACACTTGCCTTGCACTTGTCTTCATCTTGGCCATTGGTTGGCCAAGGCTTGAGCTATAAATACCCCAGAGATGAAGAGTTTTCATCCACAAAGTTATCTTCAGTCTAAAAATCCTCTCCTCTCCCTTAAGCTTTCGTCCAACACCCTTCCCTCCCCTTGTGTGGTGTGGCGAGAGCCTACCCTAGCTGAAATCTACCCTCCCTTGGTAGAAAAGTTACCTGCTTGTATCGTTATAATGCCCAAAATACCTAGCCCAAATACCTTAGTACTTAGTAGAAGTTGTGAAGAACTTCAGGGTTAACTGGAGCATCTGACTTAGGAGCAAAACCTTGCTCGGTGCGACTTTTCTAGGATATTATTGGGCTTACAGGGTAACTAATCCTAACCCTCTTTTGAATTAGAAAATATATCTTGTTGTAGTATAAGGATAAGTATAAATACTTAGAAGTATATCACAGTATAGAATTGACTATTATCACTGATGAAGGGTTTAAAGAAGAATAATTGAGCTACTTACATGGGAATTTCTCACGATGAACTTATATAGCTCATGGGTAGGGAAATCTTGCCCGACTTTCCGTAAATTGTGAACCCTCTGTTTAGAATGACCTTGAGTAGTCTTTGATAGATATCTGTGACTATTATAGGTGACTCTCTGCCTTGTGACATATTGACTTGGCGGTGGTTTTATTTGAGAAGGTATGTGATTCTTCCTAAAGCATGATATTTTACAATATATATATAGTGCGGTGAGCGTACATGTGTTAACTGAATAATAACTACGGCAATGTCTTTGACTTAAGCTGAATAATACTTACAGCAATGCCTGGCTTAAGCTGAATAATAAAGAAGCGAAAACATTTCAAAAGACTCTTTGAATCATATTATCGAAGAGAACTAATTGGTTTTAAAGCGAAGCTTAGGAGTTATACTAGCTTTATGGGAAGTTAAGTATAACCACTTAAGATTGATAAAAGAAACAAGTTTGCCTATGTGTTTATATGGACTCATATTGTGAAAGAATAATAAAATGGTTTGATAAGTAGACATGATATGATCTATGTGTGTTAGTATCTTATAACGTTTGTATAGGTGAGTATCCTTGTTGTGCTTATGTTGTTTAAAGATAAGTTGTTATGTTAGTATACTATCACTCGCCTCTTGAGATGATCACAGGGGTTAAGTGCCTCCGATGCGGGGTAGACTCGGCGATGCAGGACCGTGATTGAGAATACCTCATGCGGGTCGAGGGCTATGCGGGCTACGAGTTCGAGTTGGTATGCGGGGTTATGCCTCATGCGATGCGTGTGGCGTGCGGACAGCGAGTCGGGGCGATGGCGAGTAGCTACCGCCGATGCGGGGTTATACCATGCGGGCCCGTGTGAGTGGCCTATGCGGACTCAGGAGTCGAGATTAGGCTTGCGAGAATGATGATGAGGCGAGTGGCCTGTTTCGATCATTCGCGGCCTAGACAAGACTCATTCTGATTACTATTGTTGCTCTTGTTTGTGATGTGGCACTATGTGCGGTTTCATGGTTGTTTCATACATATTTGTATGGTTTTAAAAATGATATGTTTTCATTTAAGTACTTCTGATTTCGCATACTTAGTACTGTTGTCTTGACCTCGCGAGGCTGCGTTCATCTGCGGTAAGAGCGGCAGTGCTAGATCCGCGTCCTTAGGATCTACATTGGTGTCGGAGCTCCGTCTCTTAGGAGCTCTACTTTTGGTATGATCTCACTGTTGTAGATAGTTTTGTCTGATCGAGGTATGGCGGGGCCCTGTCGCCATAGTTATATATTTCCTTAAGTGCGTAGTCATATTTATGCGATGTCGGATATGCAAAAACCATGATTGTATATATATCTGTAGAAAAGCGTGTTTTCTCATAAAGCGTATGTCTTATTTTATAAAGCGTTTCATGTCTTGCTTTATATTTCTTGATTACTCGATGTATGACTACTTGGGTGCCGGTGAGGCACGATCCACGGGCCGGGCAGGTGACAAGAAGGTTCGGCGATGCTAAGGGTGTCCGTCGATCTTTATGGGTCCATGTCTTTTACGCTCTGTGTTCTTAGCTGCTGCTTTTGGTGTCCCTCGATCCTCTGGTACCCTCTCTGCGACTCTGAATCCCCCGCCCGATGCCTATTGCGTATCGTTTATATAGCCTAACTCTAGGTTCTAAAATTGGTAAGTAAATAAAGTGAGAATATTGGTCTTTGATCGTGTGATTTCTTGTGAGATTTCGTATTGATTTATTCTTGATTAAGTCGAAGGTTCTTACCATAAAAAGCGATTTGAGGTATTTGTGGGATTCGGTTTATCTATGGTAAGAAGGGTGGCCGTGCATGGGTAAGGAAAGTAAGGGAGAAGTCGCGGATTCTCGGCGAGAATCCGCGGCGGCGTGAGTGAAGGCGGCGATTGAAGGGCTTAGGGTTTCGTTAGGTTCTGAAAGGTGGGTTTTTTTGTTTGTTGGAGGGGCTGTTGACACCTAATTTTGACCCTCCCGTCCAGCCATTAACCATAAAATTACACTAATTTTGTAAAAATGATTTTTTAGGGATTTTTATAATAAAATACAACAATAAAACATTAAATACAAGCATAAATAATTAATTTAATAATGACATCGCGTCTTACGTAGAGTTTTAAGCATTTAGAGTCCCGCGCCCGCACTTATTAACTTTAAGCTTTGTCGTAATTCTTAAATAATTAATAAATGCATAAAATAAATAATTTAGCGATAACGTCATGTCAGGTAGCATAGCCGCATTAATTAGTAATCATTTGTAATTTAAAGTCAATTTTTTAATCTAATATATGCATTTAATAGCGTCGCATTTATAAGGCTTTAAACAATTCTTAAATATCGTACTTGCATTCGGCATTTAAGTAATTTAATATAAACTTCGATTCAATTTTAATTTTGCAATAATGCATAATAATAAGATTTTAAATAATAGCGTCGCATTCTAAAGTATTGAGCATTAATTAAATAGCACGCGCGTTTATTTATTATAACAATTAGATTAATGAAGCACCTAATTAGTTTAATCACGTGTGTTAATTTAAGTTATCACTAATTAATTATTAATACACTTGCCTAGAATTAATTAGCTAATTAACTAAGCCTAAAACTAATTAATCTATCACTAACTAATACTAATTAAATAACCTAACTAATTAAATACCTAAAGGCCTTAATTAATTAATTAACTAACCTAACACTAATACCACAACTAATTAATTACCTAATACTAACTAACTTGACCCGCGAATTGACACAAATCCGGCCCCAAACATGAGCCCACACGCTCGCAAATTAATAACCTCAGCCGTCGCGAAGCCCAACACGCTTTCACTTCGCCGACAAAAGGCGACCTGCGAAACCTAAACCTAGCGGACGCGCGCTGACACGGCACCCGAGATTCTCGGAGAATCGGGCCTTCTACCTACGCAGCGCGGCGCTCTTCTTACCATAGATAAACCAAATCTCTCCAAAATCGGAAGCCCATAGTTGGCATAATAAATCTTACACCTCAGAATCATGTAAAGAATCTACGAATTCGCATTAAAGGGTTTACCTAATTGGGAACCAACATTGAGGCTATATAAACCCATCTCATACCTGAGAAGGCATTGAAATTAAGAGGAATAGACAAGAATCATTGAAATTAGCATGCTAGAAGTAGACAACGAGTCTCGAGCTTTTGGAGAAGTTAGTCGCCCGCGAGAATGATAAATCCTCGAGTGAATCGGCGACTTGATACGCTGCCTCGGTTATTTGTCGGAGAAGGTAAACACATTATCCTTTCGTTTTTGGTATTATTGTGTGTTTTCCATGATTAATATTCTGATAGTTTAGCTTGTTTGTGTTGCCGCGTTCATTAGTATTTTAAAGGTGATGTTTCGTAAAGTCACCTTTCTTTGTCGATTTATATCATTAAACCCGTGCTTAGGATCGAAATAAGTACAATGGTTGAATAATCTGTTAATTAATGCTGTTTTAAAAAATTTGAGATGTCGATTGGATTACTTCATGATGTTTCTTGTTTATTAACAAGTGAGTAACTTCAATTTGGTGATTATTAATGTTGAATATGATGTGTTGGTCTTAATCGTGTGCTACCCTAACATCATGGACAACCATACTATGATTGTATTCCTCTGAATATGAACTACATTAAGTGATCTTGTCCCTGTAATGGTTTGGAGTTATAGGTTGTGATGATGTGGTTTACTAAATTAGTCATAAATGAATAAAAAATGCATATGCAATTTAGGATAATCAATATCAATCCTCTTGTATTATGTGAAATACTAATATCCAGAAACAACTTTATCTCTCATAATTTATAAGTAGGTCATTTTGAATGTATAGATATCATCATTTAAAGTATGTTTGAAACATGCAAAAACAGGGTTCAGAATACCTGTTTGAAATTATTGCCCAGGAAGATAAATTAATTTAGGCATTTGAATCATATATATCTAGATTTAATGTGAACTTAGGTCAAAAATGGATATAGAAAGGATGCACAGTTCATGGCATGTGATAAATTTATTTTGGTTCATATTACGCCCGTATATATGATGGGATTAATTTAGGCTTGAAAATGACGATGTCTGCATGTATATCGACCCGAGTCATATTGTGCCATACGTGAGTGTTATTGTGACTAATATATAGTATGTATGTTTAGTTACGTATGCTTAAAATTCACCTAATTCTAACAACTAAATCAAAGAGAATTTGAAACACGTAAATAAACTCCTGCGATTTACTGCTACCCAACTTAGTCTATGATTTCCTCTATAATTAGCGTTAATTTGAATAGGTTTTAGGCGAGATTTATCCTCTACGTTTGGCTCACGAGATTGTCATGATTCATTAGTGTTATGCAACTATGTTTAAACAATGTCGGTGTCTCGAAAGTTCTCGGTGGTATGTTTGCTCTCGTTTGCCATGGTCTTTTCTGATGAGTCTATGTTTGTCCATTTTACATAGTCTTGTTTTCTAATTCCATGAGGTATTAGTCTGAATGAGACCTTAGTTTGGGTTGATTATATGCTAATCCTAGGACGCGCTTTTTCTCTGTCTTGACAACAATATGATCCTATCTTTATTTATCATTGTTAAGATGCGGATATATACTAATCTTTATCTTCTTTTTATTTTGCATGACACGCGTCGGAGCAAAGCGAAGAGTCATGCGAGACTTCATCATGAGTTACTTCAAACGAAAACCGGCATTTATGTGCATCTTACTCCGCCTCAAAATTCAAAGCGTGGCCGAATGACCGCCATTTCTTGAGTCCTTGTTAACTCATATCCTTACCCCATTTATTTGTTGTAATTATTTGACTAATGCTACTCTAATTAGTAGGATATCTAGAATAGTTAAACCTTGAATTAATAATTAGAAGATAATTGGGTATTAGAAATTTGGCCCTTTCGATTCTTATTTAGGATTTGTCATGCATATACGGATTTTGTTTCATTTGCAAAAGGTAATTAAAACCTAAACTATACTTTTGCATGATTAACAAAGCAAATTCATAAATAATTAACTTTCCCTTTATTTTCCATTGCCAAAAAGGGTATTTTACAAACAACACGAATCATACTTTTGAACTTTATACTATGTTTATAATTATGTCGCCTATTTATTGCCTTTACACTATACCATGCAATATATATTTTATCTAATATAGCAATTTATATCTTATGAGCGTATATTTTCGTCCAAAAATTAATTCTACTTTATAAAATCATAAACCTTTTATGTCGTCAAAGAACACATTTTCCTTACTTTATATAAAACACTTGCAACATTTTTTTTACTTCAAATATTCTTTCTCAAACATGCCTTTCTTAAGCGTAAAATAATTAACCCTAGTTTTGGCGGGATAGCATGAGTTAGCGGATCTTAGAGGTCTAACCCTTCCTCTAGATTAATAAAGAGCCTTACCAGAATCTCATTAAGTTTAGCAGACCATAAAAAATGGAGTTAATGTTTTACTATAAACTAGTTAAACATTTAGGTGTCCTAATTCACCCAAACTAATTAGGTGGCGACTCCGCGAACCCTTAGCATATTAGCACATTTTAGCAATCCCTAGCAACCTTTGCATTTCTAGCACCTCTTTGCACTACTTTTAGCATTCTTTTACCCTTTTAATATTCTAGCAACCTTAGCACTCTAGCACTTTTTAAAGCATTCCTTTAACATTTAACACCTTTTAAACATTTACCATATTATTTATTTTCTAACCTTTTATTTAAGCAGGAGTTTAGAAAATAAAATGTCATGATCGAAAAGAAGCGGGGGCGATGGTGGAGTGGGAAAATGAAGGTGAAAGGCGTGTGGGCTTCTGGATTGAGGGGAATAAGGGCAATGTGGGCTGGGGGTATTATTTAGGTATTGGGTATTAAGTATTAGGTTAGTTTTAATTAGGTAGAGTTTTAAGTTAGTGTTATAATTATTAGTTTTAGGCTCTTAATTAGTGACAAAGTAATTAATTAATTGTGATTAAATTATCTAATTGTTATAAAATAAATGCGGGTGTGTTATTTATTTAATGCTTAATGCTCTAGAATGCGGCGCTATTAAAATCTTATTATTGCATTATTGCGAAGTTAAATTAAAATTAAAATTGAGTCTAGATTAAATTACTTAAATGCTAAATGCGAGTATGATATTTAAGAATCGTTTAAAGCTTTATAAATGCGGTGCTATTAAATGCATATATCAGATTAAAATTGATTTTTAAATTACAAATGATTACTAATAAATGCGGTATGCTACGACGACACGACGTTATCGCTAAATTATTTATTTTATGCATTTATTAATTATTTAAGAATTACGACAAAGCTTAAAGTTAATTAATGCGGGCGCGAGACTCTAAGTGCTTGAAACTCTACGTAAGATGCGATGCCATTATTAAATTAATTATTTATGCCTGTATTTATGTTTTATCTGCTGCATTTTATTATAAAAATCATAAAAATTATTTTACAAAATTAGTCTAATTTTATGGTTAATGGCTGGACGGGAGGGTCAAAATTGGGTGTCAACATTCGCGGTGTTGCGCCCAGTTACTATTTTTGGATTGATTTTAAATCGTGTTTGGGGCTGATTTTTGTGATTTTATGCATGTCATTATTTTATTAAAGTGATTGAACATATGCTACACTGTGGGTATTCTTGATTTGAACAAATACTACGCATTGGCGATGAAGGAACTCGTCGATTTTCAAGGCCTCCATGTACAAAAAACGAGTTTATTTTGGTTTACTTATTAATTTTTGTCATTGCTTTAGAATTGTTCATTCCATTCGACACTTTTACTAAGTGTTTATCACAGTGCCGGAGATGCATTTCAAAAAGATGTCTCGGAGTTCTATTTTATATCGTATTTAATTTTAGTTTTATTATTTTGTATTGTATTTTATTTTAATTGTAAACTATGAAAAATGCTTAGAATAAGTAGAATAAAAAGCCCGATATATAATTAACCTAGGTTTTGATCGGATAGCGCATGAGTTAGCGGATCTTAAAGGATGCTAACCGCTTTCCTTTAGGATAATAAAGAACTCTGATCCAGAATCTCAATAATTTCGCAGATCATTAAATGAAGATCAATTGAAGTATCTTATTGAAATAGTACAAGTGTCCTAATTCACTTAACTAATTAGGTGACGACTCCTCAAAACAAGCATTTTGCTCAATCGAGGAGCCGCGCCAAAGAGCAATGTTGCGGATCCGTTCGGACCAGAGGTAAAAGCGAGCGCGACAACGCTTCGGTGATCAGCAAGTCGATCTGGCGTCATTTCAACCAGCGGTCCTGGCGAATGCGATCGTCCGTAAAGCGGCGTCATTTCATTAAGCTATCTGGCGGCTTAAATTCATGTTTCGTCTATGCAGGAATGACATTTGCATCAGCGTCATCTGCAACGGCGTCATTTCATTTAAGCTGTCTGGCGGCCTCGTCATGTTTCGATCTATGCGGCGGCGTCTGCGTCGGCGTCATCACGGCGTCATTTCATTTAAGCCTGTCTGGCAACGTCGTGTTTTCGTCTATCTGACGGCGTCTGCATCACGCGTCATGCAGCGGCGTCATTTTATGTAAGCCTATCTGGCTTCATCATGTTTCGTCTATGTAATGTGAACATCTGCGTGCGTCTATGCGGCGCCATTTTATGTAAGCATATGCAATGACTTCATCGTGTTTCGTCTATGCATCGACGGCGGCGTCTGCGTCGCGTCTATGCAACGGCGACATTTCATTTAAGCCTATCTGCGGCTTAATTTATATTTCGTCTATGAAATGACGAATGACTACGTCAGCGTCTATGCAACGGCGTCATTTCATGTAAGCCTATGCAGCGGCTTCATCTATGTTGCGTCTATGCAAGCGCCATATCTGTTTCGTCATGCAACGGCGAGCATCTGCGTCGATGTCTATGCAGCGACGTCTGCGTCGCGTCTATGCAACAACACCGTTTCGTTTAAGCCTATCTGGCGACCGTCATGTTTCGTCTATCACGATAACGAACATACGGATCGCGTCATCGCAACGGCGTCATTTCATTTAAGCTGTCTGGCGACTTCGTTATGTTTGCGTCTGGCAACGACGAACATCTATATCGCGTCTATCAACGGCGCCATTTTATTTTAAATCATATCTGATTCATCTATGTTTCGTCTATCTGACGGCGTCATATATTATAAGTCTATGTAACAACCGTCTATGTTTCGTACATGCAACGGCGAATATCTGCATCAGCGTCTATCGCAGCGGCCATCATGTTTTGTCTATACAACGGCGAACATCTGCATCGGCGTCTATGCAGCGACGCCGTCTCATGTAATCTGTCTGCAACAACCGTCTATGTTTCGTCTATCACGCGGCGAACATACGTATCAGCGTCGCGGCGGCGCCATCTCATGTAAGCCTATCTGGCGACTTCATCTATGTTTCGTCTATGCAGCGATGAACATATGCATCGTCTAAGCAACGACACCTTCTATAAGCCTATGCAACAACCGTCTATGTTTCGTCTACGGCGGCCGAGCATCTGCGTTCGTCTATCTGGCGGCGTCTTTTCATTTAAACCTATGCAGCGACTTCATCTATGTTTCTCTATGCATCGCGAACATCTGCATCAGCGTCTATGCGGCGCCTTTTCATTTAAGTCTAGCGACTTATCGATATTCGTCTATCTGAGCGAACATCTGCCGCGTCTATGCGATAGCGCCATCAGCATCTACAAAAACCTTTTGCATTTGTACCTCAGGAACAAACACCCTAGAGGCATTTCAGGGAAAAAACACCCTGTCTTCTGTCAGCACGAGGGATAAACATCTTTTGCATCTTGACCTCGGGAATAAACAACCTAGAGACATTTCAGGGAACAAACACCATGTCTTCTGTCAGCACGAGGAATAAACACCTTTTGCATCTTGACCTCGGGAACAAACACCCTAGTGACATTCCAGAGAATAAACGCCTCGTGTCTTTCAGCACCCCGCCGCCCTTGTAACCCAGTGTCATCATACCTCGACACTGGGGCATAATTTTCAGTCCGCATCAACCCACTTTTGAGTTTTCTAGTTTTTAAAATCGGACAAAATTGGCTATTAGTCAACATCTTTGTCTGAAGACCCTTCCATCATCTCCGTACAAAGAGGGCATCTTTGTTGACACCCAATTTTGACCCATTTTCCAGCTATTTTTGCAATTTTAAGTATTTTAGGACACCGCATTTTAATCATCATTTTTTGCATATTTTACATAATATTCAATGTTTATTTTTTTTACAAAATGGCATTGCATTTTTTTTTATTTTAAATTTATCATTATGACTTTGTTAATATTATGTTTCTATTATTATTACACCGTCGTTTTATTTTAATAATGTTTGCATCTCTTTAAATAATTAATTGACATCCCGTTTTAACTTTTAATTAGACATTAAACTTTTATTAAATATTGTATTTTATTATTATTGCATCGACATTTTCATTTTGATAATTTTGTATCTTTTTAAATAATTTTTCTTTTAAATAATTAATCCATTTTGCATTTTTGTCAAACGGTCGATCCAAGACACAATCCGGATCAGTCTAGTCCGCCAAAATCAAGGCCCAAACCGAGGCCCAAAAAATAAGGTCCAATACACTTTCATCTTGTTTCCCCCCAAAACTCAAACTCTAACACAAAATTCTATAAAATAAACCTTTCCTTTCATTTTCAAAGGTTGTGGCATATCTTCATCTCTCTCCACTTTTATTTTGAACTCCTATTTCATTATGACACTCGTGAATCCTCAAACCTCGCCCATCGCGAACCCCAGTCCGTCGACCTTTGTCACTTCGCATCGCGAACCGTCAACATCTACCCAGCGTAAACCGCGCTTGCGCGCGCTCTGCGTTTCCGGCGAACCACCATTGCCCTGAACCAGCGAACCACCATCACCACAACCTGCCGAACAGAACCTCGCCGTTACATCGTTGTTGAATGCGGCGGAGTGAACTCGTGATACTAACTATTACTCTCCGTGTTAGTATATTATGTGTGTTGTTGATTTTGGGTGATTTAGTATTTTCTTTTGTGTTTGGAATTTGGGTGAGTTAATTAAACTCCGGCGACCTCGGTTGGCTTTATTTTGAGAATCATTTGTTGGTTTTAGTTAGTGGGTGATTTTTGATATTCGTGACTTAAAAAACTTGTGTGTTGGTTTCGTTTTGTTGGTATCTGGCGATGTTAAATTTTTAGCGATCGTTGGCTATTGTTGCGTTTTAGAATTGTTTTGACATTTGTGCCCTTTAAGCGGTTTTGTACTATTATTGAAAACTCAGGCGTGTTAGCGGTGTTGCCATGGTTATTCTTATTTTGGATGATTTTAGTCGTGTTTGGTGATTTTTGGCGATTTTGTCCTGTCATTATTTTATTAAAGCTGATTGAACATATGCTACACTATTGAGTATTCTTGATTTGAACAAATACTACGCGTTGGCCAGATGAAGGAATCTCGTCGATTTTCAAGTCTCCGTACAAAAGGCGGGTTTATTTTGGTTTACTTATTAAGTTTTGTCATTGCTTTAGAATTGTTCATTCCATTACTGACACTTTTACTAAGTGTTTATACAGGTACCCGGAGATGCATGTCAAAAAAATTTCCCGGAGTTCTATTCTATGTCGTATTTAATTTTAGTTTTATTATTCTGTATTGTATTTTATTTTAATTGTAAATTATGAAAAATGCTTAGAATAAGTAGAATAAAAGGCCAATATATAATTAACCTAGGTTTGATCGGATAGCCGCAAGTTAGCGGATCTTAAATGATGTCTAACCTCTTCCTTTAGGATAATAAGAACACGATCCGGAATCTCGATAATTTACGCGGTCGTTAAATGGAATCGATTGCGGTATTTTCTGCAATAGTTCAAGTGTCTAATTCACTTAACTAATTGGGTGGCGACTCGCCGAAACAAGCATTTTGCTCAATCCAGGGAACCGCGCCAAAGGGAAATGTTGCGGATACCGTTCATACCCCGAGGTCAAAAACGGGCGCGACACTGCTTCCAGTGATCAACACGTCGTCTACATATATCATGACGAAGGATTCGACATTTCCTTTTATGTAGACACATTTGTCACCTCCATTAATGACGAACCCTTTTGATAGTAGAGTAATATCAAACTTTTTGTGCCATTGTTTAAGCTCGTACAACGATTTAACAAGCCGACACTCTTTTGTATCTTGTCCTGGAACCACATACCCCTCGGGTTGGTCCATATATATTTCTTCTTCCAAATCACCATTTAGGAAGGGCAGTCTTAACATCCATTTGATGTATTTCATGATCCCGCAAGGCGGCAATAGCTATGAACATATGTATGAATGTCATTCTTGACACCGGAGCGTAGGTGTCGAAGTAATCAAGGCCCTCCTTTTGGCGATAGCCCTTGGCTACTAACCTAGCTTTATACTTATCAATAGATCTATCTGCCTTTAACTTCCGTTTAAGGATCTATTTACAACCCAACGGTTTGTGTTAAGGGAAGTTCACCCAACTCCCGGTGTGGTTATGCGGGATGGATTTTATCTCGCTTTCTAAAGCTTAACTTTCCGGGCGGTCTTACGGGTTGACAATGCTTGACGATTTTCAGTGGTTCATCACGAACTAAATAAGCTTGAAATGCGGACGAAGGACTTGTCGCCGCCCTTTGCTTCTCATTGGTTCCATCTACGAATCTTCCAAGTCTTGAGTTTACGAAATCTTTGGATTAGGATAATCGGCTAGTTGAAATTCACAAGATCTGAACCGTTCGGATCTAGGTAGTCATCTGCCGCTTAATCCTTAGAGATTTGATCATAACCGTTTGCGAGGTTATGTTGATTTCCTTAATATAGCGTGTCTTGAAAGAACCGTGCGTTCCTTGATTCCATGATAGTACGCCGTAAATGTCATGCGTCAGGCTTATGCACTATGAAGTGATAAGCACTAATGTTATTGGCGTATCAGATGAATATGCAATCCGATCTTAGGTCGATATTGACCTGCTTTGGCATATGTACTTTTACCTTAGCTAGACAACCCTATACCTTCAAATACTTGTAGGTAGGTTTCTTTCTTTTCCATAGCTCGTATGGAGTCTTGTCTTTACCCTTGTGTGGGACTCTGTTAAGAATCCTATTTGTGGTAAGGATAGCTTCTCCCCACATGATTTGAGGGAGGCCCGAATTGATGAGTAATACATTCATCATTTCCTTTAGTGTTCAGTTCTTGCGTTCAGAAACACCTTTTGATTGAGGTGAGTAAGGAGTCGTTGTTTGATGAACTATACGGATTGTACCTGATTCTTCAAAAGTACATATTCTCCCCTTTATCGCTTATTTTAATCAGTCGCTAGTTGATTCTCAACACGCTTTGTAGCGTTTGAATGCTTGAAGCCGTCTTTACTTTTAGTAAGTAAAGATAACAAAACCTGTGCCATCAATACATGAAAGTCACAAAGTACTTGTTCCTCTACAGTTTGGCGAACTTGAAATCACGTATATCGGTGTGTATAAGTTCTGAGGAAGCGGTATCGCTTGACGGATCTAAAGAGACTCTTGAAAAGTTTTCCTCTAAGCGCCTCGCGCTTACGTTGAGGGTTTATGTCGATGAGCGATAATAATTCAGTTACCAATATTTGGATAGATTGATAGTTAACATGTCACAATCTATGATGCGTAAATTAGATGACTCGATCGAGTAAGTAGAAGGTGCGATTTTATTGATAGTTGAAGCATGGGCATTACAGGTGCGACGTTAAACTTAAAGAGACTTTCCGCGAAGCCCGCCTGCAAAGGTTCCATTCTTAGTGATAACAAACTTGTTAGCATCTAATACTAGCCTAAAACCAGCGTTTACTAACAAAGGTGCAAATTAAATTTCTTGAATTTACGGGACATCATCGCTTCTTTAGAGTCGACTCCTTCGGACGTCGTGCGTAGGATCAGCTTTCCTACCCGGTACCTGCGAAGAAGAATTGTTACCATGAACAACTTAGCATGCGAGGCGGTATATAAGTGGAGAAGGTTTCTTTATTGGAACATATGTGGTGGGTAGCACCGTGTCTAGCCATCATTTCAGGATTCTCGACAAGGTTGGCCGAGAACCACCGTGAAAACTCACGAATCATATCATCTACGTGTCTTGGCGATGTTAGCCTTGACCTTGCCTTTAGCCTTTTCTTTATTCTAACGTTTGAGCTGCGGCGATGCTTTGGCTTGTGACCAACTATACCACGATGATTATAATTTCCGCCAGAACTTTTGATTGTTTGGGGATTGCCTTATACGGAACTTAGTCGGGTTGCCTTAGCCTCGTGGGTTGTTTCCTTTGGCATGACCTTCTTATTGTCCTCACGAATGCAGTTTGACAATAAGTTCATCTAAAGTCATCTCGCCGTTTTGAGTTTTAGATAGTTCATAAACTCTGTCGCGAGGAAGCGACTTCTCGATCAACACCCCGACGAAATTGTTCGTTGGACTTCAATCCTTTCAAATCGGTGATGAAGAATCATTTGAAATTCACGGACTTGAGATGACACACTTTTGTTATCCACCGTTTGAAATTTCAAGAATTTCCCGATGATGAACTTTTGGTACGCGTCTTGGGTGTTTATTTCTTACGAAGTTTGTCCATGCGCCAGCGGTTTCAGCGGTCTGATATACCGTGTAGAGAGGATCGGACAAATAGTTTAGAATATAGTTCTTACGTGAAATCACTATGCTTCCATCTTGCGAACCGTCCTCGTCGTCAAATCGGCGTGGTTACGCCCTCCCGTCAAATCATTTGGTGAGGGTCGCGTCTTCTCCAACTAGTGGAAGTCTTGGTTAGGAAATGTGACATTCCATGCCGTCGGAAAACAACATCTTTTCTTTGCCGTCTCTTAAGTGAGCACTCATGAACTTTCGGGGCGTTCATGGTGAAAACCGGTAGTGTCGAGGCGATGGCGCTTCTGGCGATTCAAAGACGTTGGGAATGCCTCTAACAGGAGCATATATGTTGTTGACGCCTTGGGAAGTAGCATATGTACTATAAGTACCCGGTGCAGTAGTAGAGGCATTGGTTGGACCAAAACCAGTGTTGACACTTGTTGTGTCAAAAGCAGTGGTGGCACTTGAAGTGCCAAACGCCGTGGTAGCACTAGAAGTGCCAAAAGCAGTGGTTTGAAAGACATTAGGAATGCCATAATCAGTGGTGACACTAGTAGTGCCAAGAACAGTGGAGTTGAAAGCAGTGTTAGTGCCTTGAGTAATGAGATTGAAAGCGATGAGATTATCTTGATCGGTGGAATTCGATGTTGAATTGATCTTGTCCAGTCATGTTGTTGTTGAAATAGCGAATATTATCTTAAGCTTGTGGTAACAAAGTGTAGAAATAAAGGAAATGAGAATATAACAACAACAACAATAACTTGTAAAATCTGGAAATGATCAAATAAGTGGGCTTGCTGAGTCGACCAAATTCTTGATCTATCCTTAAGATAATATTGCCCCGTGTATCCTTTCAACGATTGTAATGACAACTTATCTCGAGATAAAACATCGATCAAACAAATGAGCGAGGAACTCGATTGTTTGCTTTGGAAGAAAGATTTTTGAGTGTTTTGTGATTGCAAGAGAGGAAGACAACTTTAGAGAATTGCTTAGTGAATGTGTGTTTTGCAATTGTGCCAAAGACATCAATTTATAGGTAGATGAATTTGTCTTCTCAATTAACCAAATGAATGGCTATCAATGTCAAGTAATGACCATTGATATTGAGGTTAATCGACTTAGTAATGGCATTGAAATCAATAGCGAATAATGGAGATTAATTGCTCGAAAGTCATTCGAAATCGGCCTTAAATCGCCTCGGCGTTACGAAAAGCGTCGAGCACGTGATCCGCCGGAAGAACGCACGCGGTGCCTAAATCGATAAGTCTTGGGCCCTGGCGAATTTGCCGCGGACGCGGTGCCTCTCTGTGTTGGCGATTTCTGATTCGTTTCATCTCTTACACATTTCTTCCTTTCATTTACCAACGTGAAACCATTGTCATTTGTCCAATAACAGTCTATTCTTTTATGTTTCAAACAATTCGTATATGTACCAATATCTCTTCCATTTAAGTAAATTACGATCCTTGACACTTTATGTGCACGTGTGTGGAAACCATATTTCGACGTACGGGGCCCCAATTGTTCGAGTCATAATTAATGGAATTAATTTATTTCACATTTAATAAATTTCCAACACTTTAATCCCTAACAAGAGTGATTTGAAATGAATAAAGATACTTATGGCAAAAGATTTTATTTACTAGTATAATTTAAAATGACAGATGCGAATATGATGATGGGACAAATTATGGACTGGCTTCAAAACATATATCATATTTCCAATGTTTATATTTTTTATTTATTCATGACTAGGTACTAGGTAGTATAATATTCCATGCCAAAAAGAATTCAAATATATGTACACACTCTAAAGGCACCTTCAATACTTGAATATGTGACCTAGTGGTAAATAAAACTTAAATGACCATTAGATAGTATGTCTAGTATTAGAGTTATATAATATATGTTTGATAGACACACACGAACTGATTTCAGACAGGAAATGTGTAAAATGTTAGTTATAGAAATTTTGGTTGGAATTCTCTATATGTGTTAAAAATTCATAAATAAGTACAAGTAATTGATTTCAAACTCACAAAATCAAGTGAATTGTGATAAAATTTCAAACTTAAATTCATAAAGTTCAAATTTTATATAGTTTTCTCTAATTTCAAGATGGTCTGTATTGACTCTTTTTCTAAAATCGCATTTGGCCCCTACTACAAAATATTTGATGTACGTGTGGTTTTAATGGATATGCCACTATAAAAAGATACAAAGTAATAGTACTATGATTTGTACAAATAATAATAAAATAATCTTAACGTATGTCGATAGATGAAAGTACTTATCCAAAAATATTATCTCTGTTAGCATTAAAAATACCTATAGAAAATTCGAGAGAAACGTCACGAAGCCATATACAGTAATCAGTACTACTTAAGACAAGTCGCAGTACTATTCAATGGTGTAGTTGAATTTCAGTTTTGGTAGGACTCAACCATGTCCCAGACTCCCAGGTGCCAATTGAAGTACTTTTAATTAAACTATACAAAATTATGTGTAACATATAGATTTCACATCCATCTATTCAAGCCTCGGACTGGTAGTTGAGACTTGAGATGCGCAAAAACTTACCCGAATACCATGATTATTAAAAGAAAATCCACGTGGTAGTTCATGTATAAAGAACAGCACCAATGTATGACCTAATTGAGATATGTAAGGCCTGAAGAGTTGTGTGTAAAACATAGGTGTCTTGAGCTAGAACAACTTGATAGATTATGTTTTTAACAATATTATTCTTTTGGTTTAATATTACCTTGGAAAATTAAAGTTTCATTTTTGCCTTTGACCGGATGGAAATGTAAGCAAGTAGTGTTGCATGTTTTTTCTTCCTCTAGGTTATTGGTTTTCACACACATATATGTGATGTCATTGACAGGGTTCTCCTTTTTGCTAGCCCTAATGAAGGATGTACTCTTTATAATATTTGTGTTTGTCATAGCTAGTAGTGCTCTATCAAATCTGATGGATGCGATTCTTTCTCTTAGGATATGCCGGTTAGTGCAGGTATGAAACTTTTTGTTAGAGCGCTTTCAAAAAATGAAATTTCTGTGACGAATTGAATATAGTCGATTTCTAATATGAATAACTTTTCAATATTTCCTTATTGATAACAGAAGCGGACTCCCTTAAAAATGTCTTTACCCAGATAGGGCTAGAAATTTCCGAGTGGAAAACAAAAAAAAAACTAGTATAGCTCTAGGTAGTTATCAATACTTTGAACATGTACATAATCCGTAAATTTTTATAGCTATATATAGGGTCTCCCACGTATATAATTTTAGTTATCAATACTTTGAACATGTTTTGTTATTATAATCCTTACCCATAAATCATAGTATTCGTCGAATTAAATTGACTTCTCAAATATTCACTTGCAAACATAATAGAATCTGGAATTAACCTATATATTGTCAGTGTAGAAAATATTTAAACAAGCACTATATTTTAAATTGTTGTGTTGCAAGTGTTACATTTCTTATTTATTAGGTTACTAGTCCCCATTTATTTTACTATTTATTAATAATTAGTTGTATTTCTCTTTTAGATAACCCGACTTAGAGACTTTTACTATGTTTGTATACAATCAAACTGATAAAGCTAAGTAAACAAATAATAATAATTATGTCTCCTTCTTAAAAAAGTTAGAATTAGTTATATAAATCATCATTAATTATGTCTCCCCATTTTGAGCTCAACTAATTATGTGATCATCAAACCAAAAAAAGTAAAAAAAAAGAGTTAATAATAATAATAATATTCCAGGTGTCACCTCCAATTATTGATGGATTGGACAACTTCCTTATTGATTGGTCCCATCATGCCCAATTCCACTCTCCCAAACCCCAATATATAAGCAACATTCTTCAACTCCTTTAGTAATCTCTTCTTTATTTCAAAGCCTCTCACTTCCTACTATTATTTCCCCACTTTCTTCATTCTATACAATAACAACACACAAAAATCCATGGAGAAGATTGAAAGAGAAGCTCTTGATTTCATGACTGTGAGGTCCTTCTCTGAACTTCCTTTTATCCCACCAAAAGAAAAGCCGATTAGGCTTTTTGGTAAAGAATTTGGTGGTGGTGATAGTAACAGTACTATGATCACCACCAATATGTCTGAATCCATCGATAGTAATCCTTTTCACGATGAACCTGAAACAAATACGGTGAATCCTACGAACTGTACTGCAAAGGAAAATCATTTCGGCAAGAATGATAAAATCATCAAGAAATATGAATGTCACTATTGTTTTAGGAACTTCCCAACTTCTCAAGCTTTAGGAGGCCATCAAAATGCACACAAGAAAGAACGCCAAAATGCCAAACGAGCTCATCTTCACCCTCCAACAGTATATGGTAAAATAAAGAATATTTATATATAATGTGTTTTTTGGTATCACAGAAAATATTTTTCAAAGACAATAAGTCATTTTCTGGCAAGCAAACCTCAAAAAATATTCTCCATGAAGAATCTTTTCCATTAAGAAAGCTAGACAAAATTCTGAACAAGTTTTAATTAGAATATTTTTCTACTTTATTATGTTGATTCCTCTCTCAATCTCTAGATTTTATTTGACAAAACCCACTAGCACTTTTTTAGGGACATGAGTCACTCCTTTTCCGAGTTTGCTTGCATACTCTCAGTAGGTTAAAAGGTGGAAAACAACTTTGTTTGCTTATGTTTTTCTCTGATAGTCCATTCGAAATAGTTTCTAAATAGAAAGTGTTGGATAGTTTTCGAAATACATTTGCCGACATATCAAAAACACACATATAGTGCTCATAACCATTCGACGTGTGATAATAGTCTCGTATATATATATATATATATACTATTGTTAGTTCAAATACAATATTTATTTTGATTGACAGATACGAGCGTTTATGAGAGAATGAATTGTTATCGCCTTGGTGAAGCAGCAACGACAAGAACTCATCATCATTCAACATGGACCAACATTAACAATAATACTACTCCTAGGTTTTATGGAAATGGCCATCATGTTAATGTTATTAGTCCTAATTATTGTCAAGCATTTTGGCGGATTCCTCCAGCAGTTCATCAGAATAATTCTTCATCTTCTTCTTCTATATTAGTTTTTTCTAATGATGATCTGAGGACTACTTCTCCAGTGGTTAAAATTAGCTCTAATTGTGAGAGAAATTTTGGATATGAACCAAAGCAAGAAGTTCAAGATCATGTGAGTTTAGATTTGCATTTGTAAGGATGGTGTAATCTTATTATATATTTTAGAAGTTGTGTGCTAATTTGAAGAATATTTGGCTATTGTTATACAATCATTCACCATATTATATGGTACATGTACACAACTGTGTGTTGCCTTGTTGAGTTTCACTTAATGTAAGTTTTTCACGTTATTCTTGTAATTTGAACCGTTGTAGCTGATTGCCTTCCTTATTTTGTAATACTAATTCCACTTATTTAGAGAGTTATAATATGTAGTTATACTTTAAATGATTACAAACATAAAATTGTGTTACACTATCAAGTTTCAACATATAGAAGTTAAACTCTTGTAATTCTGCTTGTGGATGTGTTATGTATGGGCGTGGAG
The DNA here is from genome assembly GCA_029844215.1 of Przewalskia tangutica. Lineage (NCBI taxonomy): Eukaryota > Viridiplantae > Streptophyta > Magnoliopsida > Solanales > Solanaceae > Przewalskia > Przewalskia tangutica. The sequence continues at coordinate 97,145,645 of CM056738.1, read as the reverse complement.
AGTCCGATGGAGAAACCGGCCTTAAAACTTCTTCTTTTTTCAATCTTAGTGACATGATTTTATAGAAAGTTGATTTCTTTCTTTGTTTCTTAAATTTCGTGCTCAGTCAAACATCTTTATATAAAACGTGTTGTGCATGAAATATTACTCCTAGAATTTTCTGCATGAAATATTACTCCTAGAGTTTCATTTTATAAAAAGAAGACTGGTGATGTTTGTGTAGCATGACTAGCATCAGTTTCAGCTTCTGGTTATTCTTTTGTGAATATTCATCTTATATACCCCTATATACTATAGTATATACAGAGAGAGCGGAACACATAGTTTTTTAGTATATGCATGTGTAGCATTGGGTTAACAGAGATACGCACTTGGTTTTCTCTCTAACATACTCCTAAACTTCGACAAATGCAAGGAGGATGCATAGCTGATGTAGGATCTTATGAAATAGGATTTACTTCTCTAAGCGGTTCAGTACAAACGAAGAAATAAAGATCAGAATTTACGGGTTTAGAATGAGTACGATCTTATAACAAGCATCGATCGTTGAACTCGCGGAATCTGCTCTAAATTTGCCATTACCTCCCCCCTAGTTTATATGACTATATTTCCTTTTTTGTTCGATCCAAAAATGGCAGCTGCTTAAATCTGAAAATACTTTAATTTAAACTTCTTATTTTATTTTTAACGACAAATTAAGCTTTTATAACCACACTTCTTTGAAAAAACTTTCTTTCTTAAATTTTATATTTAATCAAACATGTGATTCTGCTTGATTTGTCCGTTGGACGATAACGTGGAAGCATATATGAGCGGCCTGGATGGTTACTTAACATGATTGGGTGCATGTTTTTGAGAATCTAAGTAGCTTAGTTGGTTGACTACCTGAAGTCCCACCTTATTGGTGAGGGTTCAATTCCCCGTCTTATAATTCCCACCCCATTAATTTTCTCTTCCCCTATCCTCTATATAATAAAATAATTTTAAAAAAAAAAATTGGGTGCATGTTTTTGTACCTTGTACACCTTATCAGAATTAGTCCCTACATAAATAGAGTATAGAGATATATACAGCATATATACAGTTGTGTGCATCTTGAATTTGTTAAACTAGTATCATAAGAAAGACGAACCTACAAAGATTATCAAGTGATATCATGTCAAAACTACTACTAGTAATAATAATATGTACTACAGTACGTGTTTTTCACTTCGTATTTTTACATTATAGTAGTGTATCGTATGGACCTATGGTTATATCTTGATAGTAAAAGTACAAGACATGTCCAACTTAAGGTTTAACTTTCATCTGAATAATATATTTGAGATAAGAGGTCTGCGTTGTGCAAATTTGGATTAATCGGCCAATTCTTTTTAGTCTGTTTTAAAAATATAATGACATATTTTTCTACAGCCTTGACTTGATGTTTCAATTTTGAATCCGCGCAATGGAGAAATGTTTGATAGAAAATGTTTCTGCGGAAAGAGAAATAGATTCGTCTTGCTTATGGGCTTTTTATATAGACTTTATCTGGCCAGAATTTGAATCAATCATCCTAATAATTTTCAAATATCATATGGTTAACCAATATCAGACGGACTCGTTGAAGATCTAGTACTCAATTTGACCTCAAAAAGGTAAAGAATAGAAGATAAATCTTATTTAGAAAAAGAACATGCATAGCAAAGAAACGGATGAATCTAACAAGTATTACATCTCTTCTATCGTTTTATTTTATAGGGTGATGTTTGATTGATCACAAAGTTTTAAAAAAAAAGACTTTTATTACATATTAAAATTAAATTCAAAACTTGTGGTAATCTTAAACATGTCGGTTATATTTGTGTGACGATAAGTACATCTCATCAGGGGCAAATTGAAAATTTTTAAAACACAAGGAATTCAAATTTTGAAAAGAAGGATTTTTATATACTATAAAATATAGCAGGAGTAATAAATAGTACAATGAAATGCGAAAGATTTCTCTTTGACAGGGTCTTAAAATTTTGTCACTTTCTGACAATAGTCTTAAAAATTGGTACTTCTAAGTTCTCTCTTAGGTAAAAATGGAACCCTAGTTACCTATTTTCGAGCCTCTGACTAATTTGAGGTGTGAAAAAGGCAACAAGGATGAAACATTTTGTTGAGCATTTCTTGAAAGTGATATCTTAGTTGATGATATAATATGCTCTGCCATACAATAAATATCATTTAGCCACCATTTCAACTGCCTTTTGGATATTGGATAAATGCTTTGGACCGATTCTTCAGGTTATCTTTTGTACATATTTCCTCCTATGGTTGATACTTCCCGTTTTAAAATATTTATCTTATTTTTTTAGTCCGTTTCAAAATGAATATCTTTTTTTTAACCACTTTTTTAGTCCAACTTTTCACATGGTATGTGAAGGCATAAGCCATGAATTAAATGGCGTTTTAGTGCATTCTACGTATCTTTAGTTATAATGCATTATTCAAACTTAAATTTTGTGTTAATTAAATCAAAACCAAACAAACATTTTAAAATGGTGGGAGTAACTTTTTACTTTTACGATAGTGTCCCTTTATATACCTGCAAAGTAAAAGCATGATTGGAGATTTTTACTGTTCCCTCATCTCAATTTATATAATATTGTTTGACTAGACAGAAAAATTAAATATAAAAGGAAGATTTATGAAATTTAAATTTTAAATATATGTGACTATAAATCATTTTCTTAAGAGTAAAATAATTATTATAAAGTTAAATTATTCATGGACATAAAAATGTAACATTTCACGGGACAGACTAAAAGGCATATAAATTAAAAGGGAGGGAATAGTTTAGTAGAAACCGTAAATATTGGAATAAAGTTTTTTTTTGTTGTGAAGAATCATGGCCATTCTTCTTTCAGTGTCTTGAGTAAACCGGTGTGATAAGCGCAACCGCGTCGGCCAGTTAAACCAACTTGACAAGCCGGTGTGTGAGCTCACGAGAGGCGGTCGGGGCGTTCTGCAGGGTTTGAACTTGTGACGAAGTTCTCGCGTCATCCGATGAGGATCTTCTGCGTGAGCCAAGTGATCTAGAGCCGGATATATTGGAATAAAGTTGAATCACATTTTGGGAAGTCTTTATAATTGTATAAAAAAAAGGGTAAGAATGAGAGAAGAAAACTTTTTTCCAAAATGTGTTCTAATTTACTGAGATAACAGAAAATCTGGAAATGATGTTAGCTTAAATCACATTTCTAAAACACGATTTAGGAGGTTTCTTACACTTAGAGAACTCATCTTAAAAATCTAACTAAACAATCAATCCAATTTATAACCAAAACATTGTTTTGGAAAATAAATTCTTATGTCCAAACGGTTCCTTAGGAGTTAAGCTCGCAAAATTTAGATGTGTACCTAGCAATTTGGAACAAGTACAGGGGTACTTATGTCTTTTTCTCATCATAGATGTGATAGTTATTTTAGTGCCTGTTTGGTATGGTTTTTTTAAAGGCCAAAAGTGTTTTTGGAGAGCCAAAACACTTTTGTGCTAATGGAAGTGTTTGATTGTGGAATCCAACAATTGAAATGTTACCTAAGTAGTGTAAGATAAAATATAACAACATACAAACCTATCAATCTTACTCAAAACATCTTTCAAATATAAGTTACGATCATTGATAATCTTATTACTTGATCCAAAGTTCTTAGTTACTTATTTGGATGAGTTCTAGCGAGGAATAATTAAGTCATAATTCATTGGTTGATTGTATCATTAACCATTTCTTTTTTTAGTGCGAGGAACTTATCATGAATCCGGTTTACTGTAGCTTAGTTATTCTTCTTTGGATTGGTAGTAGGGCTTGCTTCTATGGACACAGGTTGGTCAAGGGTGCTGCGGGTCAATTGTAGAGGGTATTGCGAGACGGCTGAGGCGAGAAGGAAAAATCGAGTGCGCTATTGCTTAGTCTAGCTTTTATGGAAGCTTTAACAATTTATGAACTGGTTGTAGCATTAGCACTTTTATCATGATTTAAATTTTATGGGTTCAACATTTAAGGTTCGTAACATTGAATTTATTACGAATATCTTTAAATATATCAGTTCATATCTCATCTTTATTGATTTTCATAAATTTTTACTCATAAATTTTGAGTTACGAATCGAAAGTACCGAGTTTAGATAAATGCGGTGCCCAGTAGTCAACATCCGCCTTTGCTCTCAACTATCTAAAAGGTCCACAAGTAAATGCAGAAAAATGGTGGGACATAACAAATTAGAGAAACAAGAGGAAACATGAAATGCACGTACAAAAAATGATGAAGACTTTAAAAGAGAGAGAGCATTATTAGGACACAAAACAAAACTATGTAGAGAACCCTAGTGGAATTTTAGGAAAGCTTCAAGAGTGTCCCCATGCTAATGTGTCAGTGCACTCAAATGTCAAAAAAAAATCGTTCACTTTTTACAGTTTAGCTATAGATAGAGTTGAGTACCATTGTTATTTCAAACTTCCAATTCATCTTTGTAGAGTCAGCTCATAACAAAATGTTAGACAGATCTCAAATCCTACACAACTAACTTGGTTGAGGAAAAGGAAACCCCAACGACAAGCACTCCGCCTTTGAATGTGAAGATGAGGAATTTTAACTAAAAGTTTCGGGTTTAACCCCTGGCCACAAGTTTGATTATCAAGAAGGGATGACTGAAAAATGTTTTCAAGCTTCTTTAAGTAACTGTCAGAATACCCAACGTGATCTGTTAAGACAACAATTCAAGCCTTCAGTCTCAGACACACTCGGAGGCGGATCCATGATGTTAAGTTTAAAAATTTCTAACACCAATTTCAAGTTAGAAAATAATAATATTTGAGGTCACAATTAAATAGTTATAAATATTTAGTGAATTTGTTATTATAGAGAGACAGAATTTGGGCAAAACCCATTGGGTTCACATGAACCCGCAACCGACCCTCAAGATCCGCATCTGAACACACTATAGGAATTGCAATGCCCTGGGTGAGGGGCCTTCCCTACCAGAGTGTTGCCTATCTTGGCTCATTTAACTTTGTTACCTCCCTAGTCTGATAGGTCAATTAAGTTGCCTAAATCTCTCTTTTATGATGCTCAGTAGCTGCCTGCCTCGCTATTAACAGAGGTGGAACCCAGATATAGACTTGAAAAAACACTAACGTCTCAACAACTAGTAAATTCTGAACTCATAGCTTCAGGATACAATGAATTCAGTGGTAAAAACCTTAAAGATTGATCCTATCTACTATTCTGGCCACTTTTTTGTGGTGGCCTCCAAATCCATGCAAGTGACCTCCAATTTTAAGCTCTTCTCTTCTCCTTCATTCCAAGCTATCTTCCACACCTTGTAGATCTTCGATTGAAGCTTCTTAAGTGCATCCAAGGTTCCCTTCTTCATGATCATACAAGTGTAGCTCCTTTTGAAATGCCTTGAGCTCTGTAGGGTCATATCATCAGATTTCCAATGTCAAAAGGTTTACTATTTGTGCATGCTCTAATAAAGAGGAAAAAATAATTTATTTTTATTATATATGATTAATTTAGTAAACTTCACACTACATTATTGGTTTCTTAATATACGTGTTTTTTGCTAAAATGACACTTATTATGGGACGAAGGGAGTATATATATACTGCACATGCAAAATTTTCTTTTCAACAAGTACAAGATATGGTCCTTCATTTTAATCCTTTAAAGATGTACATGAACATATTAGAATGAAAAGTTTAAAAGTGGAAGAAGCATTCTTCAGAAATAAAATATGTACACAAGTACGAAGTTCAATCAACCTGCTGTGCCAATTCCTTTATGCTTAATTGATCTTAATCGAAGTATTTTCATAAATTAGCGCCCTTTGTTTCCAACAGAGAAATAAAACAACGAAGAACACAATGACGCGACAAGGATGCTAAAATAAGAGTAAAGAACTTTAAAAAGATCATGTCATCACATTACAATTGGTGAAGCAAGTTGGATCACCAGACATCATTACATACAACATGGTGCAATAAACTCCACATTAGTTGAAAACTAACAGATAATAGCATCAATGTTCCTCTTCATATAAACTTCTAATATTGGGCTATGAACTGGTTACTGATATTTTCAGTTATAAGATGGAGTAAATACATTAACTTTAATATGCCTCTATTGGTCTTTGAAACATGTGTACATGTTCAAGCAGTCATGTCCATTAAAACTGTACATATTGTGTTTCTAATCATGGGGAGATATGAATGTAAAGAATGGATCTTGGGCCTAACTCAACCCCAAAAGCTAGCTTATAGGGTGAGGATTGTCCAAGAAGTTCATGTTCCATTCCATTTCGATGTGGAACTCTTAACTATTTGGGCGTGAACAATATAATTTGGGAGTCAACGTCGATGAACAAAGAATTGAAATGAGTCAAATCACGATGCAAAGATTGAGTTAGACCGAGATTTATTATTTACATGGTATAATTTTCATGATGGCGAAAGTCGTGAACAATGCGCGTGGAGGTAGAAGGCCAGCGGGTCGTGAACTTCTTTCCGGAGAAGAAGCGATGGCGGTATCTGGGAATAGCGTCGGCTAACTCTGTGCGGTGATCGCGATATCTGAGAGGATCTGGCGTTATCCAGAATGATTGGGCGTAAAGCGTCTGTAGTCATAGTCAGACTCATTTCAATTCTTTGTTCGTCGACGTTTGGGCCACTAAATTATATTGTCCACGCTCCAGTTAACGATGTCTATGCATGTAGGGGAGTGTTAAGAGTCCCAAATCAGAAATGGAATGAGAACATGGACTCCTTATATGTACTTGGATCCTCGCACCTGGTAGTTTTGGAGTTAAGTTAGGCCCGAATCCATTTTTACATGATATCGCGCCGGACTCATTCGGTCGTTGTTCGTCGATGTTGAGCCCCCAAATTATATTATCCACGCCTCAGTTAACGAGATTTGGGCATAGGGGAGTGTTAAGAGTCCACATCAGATATCAAATGGGAACATGATAATTTAAGAGTTCCACATCGGAAATGGAATGGGAACATGGACTCCTTATATGGAATTGGACAATCCTCACCTTACAAGCTAGCTTTTGGGGTTGAATTAGGCCCAAGACCCATTCTTTACATGGTATCGGAGTCAGGCTCATTCCAATTCTATGTTCACCGATGTTGGGTCCCAAATTATGTCATCCACGCTCCAGTTAACGGGGTCTGGGTGTGCGGGAGAGTGTTAAGAGTCTCACATCGGAAATGAAATGAGAATATAGACTCCTTATATGGACTTAGACAATACTCACCATGTAAACTAGCTTTTGAGGTTGAGTTAGGCCGAGATTCATTCTTTCTGATGAGCGAAGTGCGAAAACATAAAAAAATGAAGTCTTGAAGAAAGACCTATTAATATTTGGTTGAGAAATTCAATGGATCATCAGGCAAGTGATTCCAAGGTCTAATTTCATGTATTTTGATATACTCAAGCACAATTATTATCTAATATAGAATTTTCACAGTTTTAAATTGTTAAGAGTCTCACATCGAATATGAAATGAGAACATGGACTCCTTATATGAATTTGAACAATCCTCACCCTACAAGCTATCTTTTGGGGTAGAGTTAGGCCCAAGATCCATTATTCTACAGTCGAGTCTCATTCAATTCTTTATTATTGATATTGAGCTCTCAAATTATATTATCGCGTTGAGGAGTGTTAAAAATCTCACATCGAATATATTTACATAAACAAATGCACACTACTCATAAACACAGACACATTTCATAAAAACATAATCTGGAATTTTGTAGAATGTCCTGCACTATATAAAACATCAGGAGGAAGTACTAAACAGTTTGCCATACGTCCAGTTAGCTAAATCCGATTTAAGAGTCTCCACATAATGCCAATCTCATGTCATGCACTGTCATATTATAATGTTGTAATGTAATGTACCTCTGAGCACTGCACATTATATCTGTTTTTAACATTTGTTTGGATGGTCATTATTCTATTTGTCACTTTACTTAATAACATATTGTAGAATATTAATTATATGGTTTCAACAACAACAAAAAATTGGTTTAAACCCCAACAATTTGATGTCATGGCGGTTTTAGAACTTCCTGTTATTACACTCTCGGTAATTGAGAGAATAGTTCTCCCTATAAACAAGATTATTTTTTTATCACATCAAGATGCTATTTTTTTTTATTTGGGGATAAATATTATGAATTTATAATTACACCTTCAATAAGTTGGAATGAAAATGTTCACCTTGGGTGGTAACATTTTACATGCAAGTTTTAAAGGAATTTTTTGTGGTTGTTTTGTTACTGTTCTTCTGACCTGTTGCTTCCATTCTTTCCGGAGAATAATTGCTCCTTGTTAATGTTAGGTTTTGTATCATGACATTTTTTCTAAGATATCATTTTCGGAGCTAAGTTAAAATCAGAAAATGTTGGACCAAATGTCTTAACATTCGGAACGACATTCTGGTGGTAACTGTTTTGCCTATCTTCACGGATAGATTTCAGGAAAGTGTGACCTTTTTATCCATGACAATTGACTTGGCAAGGAGTCTTTGAAGCGAGCAAGCGAGGAAGACCAAGTCGAGGTAGCTTAAGGAGCAAGGCGTGTGAAGAAAAGTCAAGCGGTTGAGATTTTAGTGTCTCGAAGCTCTTTGCCTCACGTTTTTAGCTCAACTTCCACAACCCGTTGATGAGTCTTTCAAGGAACTCTCTCGATAAATAGAGAGGTCACCAGAATTAAATATCGAGAATTTGAATGTAAAGATATATAGAGATCTCGCAAATATCGATTAATTAAATGGATCGTTGTGTTATCTGTATTTGTGGCGACATTACATCGACATTATAATTGCTACTTAGATTCTAGATTTGTTCTTTCATTGAAGCAATTGTAATGAGGTGTTGATCACTTCTACTTAGATAAATTTTTCAGGCATAAGTCATCTGCGACTTAACATTTTTTTATTCCTTTTGTATCATCTTGTAATCTTGTAAAGAGAAGGAATATAATCAATTGTATATATATACAATAGCTTTGGTCATTGACCATCATGGGTTATATTATATATTATATATATAATATCTTTGGTCATTGACCATCATGGGTTATATTAACATATAACCTATGAAAATTAAACTTTTGTGTTCTTTATTTATTTTCGTTGCACTTTAACTCTTTCAAAGGTTTTTCTGTTTTTATCCAAATGTCATTACTTATATCGAATGACATTTGGTGACATTTGAAGCGTATTCTGCATACATTTCAGTTCTACTTTGCTGTTTGATTTTATTTATTCCATAGTATTAACCCGCGGGACCCAATAAGTGATATTAGAGCCGACACTTAACATAATAAGTGTTAAGGTCCTTTTACTTAAACTATGGATCCGACTAATCCAAATATTGGTAGACTTCACATATTAGATGGATCAAATTATCCTTATTGGAAAAATTCGCTTGCGTTCTCATATCAAATCCATTGATGTGAGAGCATGGAGATCTATTACAAATGGATATAATGTTTCTATGCTCCCACCGGACGAGGAAGGCGACATACTACCTAAGCATGAGATCGAATGGAGTATGGAAGAAACCAATAGTGCAGGCTTCAATGAAAAAACTCTAAAAGCTATTTTGGATGGGTAGATCTTCATATGTTTAAACTTATCCAAAATTGCTCCACAGCCAAAGAAGCTTGGGTTACCCTACAAACTCATTGTGAAGGTAGCTCAAGTGTTCAACGAACGAAGCTCCGCATGCTCATGAGTAAATATGAACGTTTAAGGATGGAAGATACGTAGGATATAAAAACTTATTTTGAAAAGTTGATCGACATTTCTAATGAATTTCAATTTCGTGGCTCTCCACTGACCAACAATCAACCTGTAGAAAAGGCCCGTTCCGCTACGAAAAGTTCAATATTAAGATTTGTGCGATTGAAGAAGCCAGCGACCTTGCTGATGGACCTCATACGTTAATGAGCATTCTCACAACATATGAGATGAATATGAAAAATTAAAGGATATTGTATAAAAGCAAAGATGTTGCTCTTCAAGCAAAATCCTTAGAGATGCAAGTCAATGAAGAGGATGAATGTCTTGAAGAAATCGGTGATGGTGCTAATGTTGTCCTTCTTACTCGAAAATTCAATACGATGTTAAGGAGGTTCAACGAGGATAAAAATAAACTTAGTATGACCAACTCAGACCGTACCAAGTTTGATCCCAAACAGCTTGAAAGTATACAATGTCATGCTTTCTCGGGATGGGGCCATTATGCCAACGAGTGTGCAAACACCTTAAGAAAATTTGGGAAGAGTCTATGGGTCTCTCTAAGTGATGATGAAGGCGAAGAGGAAGAAAATCCAGAAATGGAGTCCTGACTATCTTTGGCCTTGTTTTGAGCGATCGTTGTCAGATGATGAATATGTCGTTGACTGTGTTGTCCCGAATGTCACAACATTTTTGGTGACATCTGCGAGTCGATAACATCAGAGCATGTATGAATTTTTAACTATCGGATGTTAAGCTGTTTTAGTGATTTTTATTTATAGTTGTGTGTCACGTACTTTTTAGCGACATTTTTAGCGAACCTCGTAATAAAAATATTAGAAAATAAAATAAAAATGCTAAAGTGTTAAAAGTGCTTAAAAAGGGTGCTAAAATACTTAAAGGGCTAGAAATGCTAAAGGGGCTAGAAAGTGTGTTAAAATGCTAAAAATGCAAAAGGTGCTATATCTTTAGAATGCTAAAAGTAGTGCTAAAATGCTAAAGGGTTGTGAGTCGCCACAATTAATTGGGTGAATTAGGACACCTAAATGTTAACTAGTTTAAAGTAAACATTAACTCCGTTTAATAGTGCTAAACTTAATGAGATTATGGGTAAGGGTTCTTTATTAATCTAGAGGAAGGGTTAGACACCTACAGATCATTAACTTGCGGTTGTCTGCCAAACCTAGGGTTAATTATTATGCTTAAAATGCTTGTTTTGAAAATATAAAGGATCTTCAAAATATTTTATAAAAGGAGTCATGTTGATAAAAATGCTATAAAGTTTTAAAGTGTGCATTTATATTGTTTATAGTGCAAAGTTGATTTATGGACTATAGATATGCATTTATCTGTGAAATCAAAGAAGTAGTGCGTTAGTTTTAGATATGCAATTTTAATAATTTAGGCAAAGGATTAGGTATGAAATGACAAGCCTAAGATAAAAGTGCATTTAGTTCTAAATCACTTTTATGTTCAAAGGCTAATTGAACTAACTCTCTATTAATTACAAAGTTAGATAATAAAATTGCAACAAACAAGTGAAGGCATAAAATGAGGCAATGAGATTTAAAGAGTAAGAGGAGTTGAGATGGATGGCAGCGTCATCTTGTCTATTTTGTTTAGGAATTTACAGGCGGAAATGCGAATGCGAATGCACGTAGGCAGCGGGTTGCCATTTGAAGTAGCTCGTGATGAGTCTCGTAGTGAGACTCTTCATTTTGCTCGGTGCATTTCATGTAAAGAGAAAAAAAAAGATTAGTATATATCCAATTGTGTCAAAACGATGATGAAATGATCTTGGTGAACATCGTGATTCGATTCTATATTTTAACGTGCGCTTTGCAGGCGAGGAATAGCGGGTAAGGCAAGCGGAGGAAACAACTATCTTTGGCCCAAATGTAGTAATTATCGGAGAAGCGAACAAACGGGCGTTAGGCAAGCGAATGCGAGAAACACAAGACAAGCCTAAATGTGAAATTTGATTTTTAGGAGGCGAGAATCTGAGAGAGCGGATAAATAACGCGACAAGCAGGATGTATGCGAGGCGATGGCGATGAAGCGATGGCGGTAGGCAATAGGCGAGGCGAAATAAGCCTCAGCGTAACATTTTGATTTTAAAGAAAGACGAATTAATCCTACATGTGATAGAGCTACTGGCCCGAAGGCGAGATGCAAGCGGATATAGTACGACGTGACATAGATAATGCAATATGTTAATGCCAGCCTCATTTAGCGACTCAATGACGGGAATCAAAATAGCTGCCAGGACTTCCGACATCGTGACATTTAAACACTTGGATGTGCGTATTTGTTTACTAGACCAATTTTAAGATAAACATGAGGCAGTTACAGTATACCTGCTGCAGTAAATGCTCACATATGTTGTGAATACACTAGTCATATTGCAAGCGATGGCGAGAGATAGACATAAGAAGCAAAACAAGCCAAAGACATAAAATACGAAGCAAAACAGGCCAAAGACATAAAATACGATATACATGTTAATATACTAAACATATGAGTAATCCAGTTATTGTTCAGTTGTAGCAATCGAGAGTAAAGATGCAAATCCAGTTACTGACCCCCTACATGTATGTCCAAACATATCCTTGCCCTTTAAAATGCTTAGAACCTATCCGATGCACACTTGGATATACATTGCAATGAGTACTCATGAAGGTTCGTATTATGTATATAGGAGGTTACGTTTTGATTAAGGAAATAGCCTTGAAGCAACAGCACTTGACAAACAGAGATAGTACAGCATTATTTAATGTTTTCTATGCTTTTTTAGTTCTTTGGGTGATACAAGACCTCTAATTAACCAAATATAATCCCCAGACCAGAATAAGCGTGCTTTTGAGCATTGAAGCGAATTGGATAATTTACGACGAGCGTATGTTTCTATATATGGCACGCCTGATACATTGCGACAGCATTCTGATTTGAGCAGCGACCAGTTAAGCTTAAGCGTCATTTTCCAAGAAAGAAAAACACATACGTATACGGGATATCTGGCGTAAACGAATGCTAAAGAATGATTTTATCTTCTCAGGCGTGACCGAGGCGTATCAAGTCGTCGGTCCACTCGACGGGTTATTGCGATGCAATTGAAAAGGGGAAGAGCTGGTGCTTGGAAAATGATTGATGGTTTCTTAATGTGAGTCGATTAACTGGTTCAGGGTAGGTTTTCCGGATTTCCTACTCTCATGATGCTAATTTTCTGGATGTTGAGTCCCTAACTCCCCATAAAATTGATTATTGCTATTGGACTGCCCTCCCAACTGAGCTCTGCTGCCCTTCGATTCCCCCGATGTTCTGCCGTGATGTCCTACTGCTCTGCTCGCATGTATAAAAACGATTGCTACCTCACTCTGCCCCCCTAAATTGTTATTTGACTCCTCTCCCCATTGCGCTCTGCCTCTGAGTTGTTGACTGCTGCTAAGGGGTGTCCAATCGATCTTGGATGTTCTGCTCTGAGCTCTCTGCTCTCGATGTTCTCTTCTGAGCTCCCCCCCTGAGTGCCTATTGCATGTGCTTTATATAGCCATCGTTTGGGTTCTAAGTTTGGGTAAGGTTTAGGCTGATTTTGGACGAGATTTTGTGCTGATTCATGCTTGATTATGGTAAGAAATCACTACTGATTTAGTGCGATTCGTGCAGGTTATGGTAAGGTAAAGGATTTCTGATTTGGTTTAGTTATGGTAAGAAGAGCTGGCTGGGTGTGCGTGGGTAAAGGGAAACCCCGGATTCTCCGGCGAGAAATCCGGGCATGGCGGCGACGGGTTCCTAGTTAGTTTTAGGTTGCTCAATCGTTTTCTCTTAGGGTTTTGTGGGGGAAGACGAAATGGGAAAAGAGCTGGGGGAATAAAGGATGGGCGTGGGCTTCTGCGGGTAGTGAAAGGTATAAAGGGCAGATGGGCATGTGGGCTTGCGGGTCGCGGGTTCATTTAGGTAGGGAGTGGGCTGGGCGAAAATGGTGGGTAGTTAATTTTAATTAGGTATTTAATTTTAGGTGCTTAATTAGTTAATTAGTGGTAAATTAATAAATTGTGATTAAATTATCTAGGTGCTTTATTAATCTAATTGTTATAATAATAAATGCGGACGTGCTATTTAATTAGTGCTTAATATTTTAGAATGCGACGCTATTATTTAAAATCTTATTTATTATGCATTATTTATCATTATTTAAAATAAGTTATTAAATTGCTTTGCGTATTAATAAATGTGACTATGCTACCTGACACGACGTCATTGCTAAAATTTTTTATTTTATGTATTTATTATTAATTATTAAGAACTGTTTGACAAGGCTTAAAAATAATAAATGTGGGCGCGAGACTCTAAGTGCTTAATACTCTACGTAAAATGCGGTGTTATTATTAAATTGTTTATTTATGCCTGTATTAATATTTTATCGCTGCATTTTATTATAAAAAATTATAAGAAATTATTTTGCAAAATTAGTGTAATTTTATAGCTAATGACTGCACGAGAGGGTCAAAATTGGGTGTCAACATTGTGAATCTAACTTTGAGACTCAAGTCGACTCAAATGACGACATGATTAAATAATTAGAAAAAACTTTGCAAGGACTTAATTGTTGAATCCAAGCAACTTAAATCAAAGTTAAAATCATTAACTCTTGAGAATGCAGGCTTGAAAGACCTGATAACGACTAGAGTTACCACTTACCAAAAAGGATCTTGAATTTGGTAAGATCAGTGCGAAGTTGGATCTAGCCGAAGCAACCTTTCGAAAGCTCAACACTGGTACTTCCAAACTAGATGAAATTCTAAGTGTTAGTCAACCACAACATACAGGTTTAGGTTACAAGAACTCCTTTAATGTTGTATGCTCCAACTTGTTTGACAAAAATGAGAAAGTGGGCTTCGTAAAAAAGAAGAATTTTGTGTGCCATCACTGTAACAAGACTGGTCATTTGAAACCTTACTGCTTTAAATTGCAAATATCCAGGAGCAGAATGTCATCGAAAATGCTGTCCAACATTCCAGACAACACTCGAAGCAGCTTTCCAGATTCCGGTAACAGGAAAAAGGTAAATAGAGTCTGGATTCCCAGAATCAATGTGAGATGTAATGTAGCTATAACTGCGTTGAGGACTAACATTTCAGGATCGTGGTACTTCGACAGTGGATGTTCTCGACACATGACAGGAATAAAAGAGTGTCTAAAGAACTACGAGGCACTAAGTGGAGGTAATGTTAAATAGGGAGGTGGAGGGAAAAGTAAAATCATAGAAAGAGGAACCTTAAATGTTCATGGAGTTCCAGCACTGAAAAATGTCTTGCACGTTGACGGTTTGATGGCTAATCTAGTCAGTATAAGTCAATTATGTGATGACGATCTAGAGGTAAAGTTTAACAAGTATGCTTGTATAGTTACTAATGAAGCTAACTAATGTGTAATGACAGGTACAAGAACAAGCGATAATTGTTATCTTGTTGGAGAACAAGAGGTTTGCAATAGTGTTAGGACAGATGACACGACCTTGTGGCATAAAAAATTAGAACACGTCGATTCTGCAATCTTGAAAGATTAATTTCTTATGAGGCGGTAGGAGGCGTCCATAAACTAAGTCTAAGGATAAAGCGATGGTTTGTGAAGAGTGTCTCAAAGGTAAGCAAACTCGTGTCTCCCACAATGTTGCTCAGAATGATGGACAATATTCAAGTACGTCTCACTGCTTTCAGTTTTTGCACATGGATCTTATGGGTCCAATCGAGGTAGACAACCTAGGAGGCATGAGGTACTCATATGTGATTGTGGATGACTTTTCCAGGTATTCTTGGATATTATTTTTAAAGGAAAAGTCTCAAGCGTTTGACATGTTAGTCTTACACTCTAGAATAAGAAATGCATGCCATTCCTCTATTTTTGGATTAGGTCCGACCATGGAAAAGAGTTTGAGAATAGTCAGTTCTCTACATTTTGTGAGAAAAAAGGTATTTTTCATGAGTTTACTGCTACCAAAACCCCACAGCAAAATGGTGTAGCAGAGAGGAAAATAGGACTTTATAAGAGATGGCAAGAGTCATGTTGAGTTCTAAGAAGTTGTCAAAATGTTTTTGGGCAGAGACTCTAAATACTGCAAGTCACATCACGAATAGAGTCTATCTTAGGCCTGAGACTAAAATGACACCATATGAGCTTTTGAATGGATAGAATCCAATTTGCGTTACTTTCATGTGTTTGGGTGTGTATGTTATGTTCTTAATGATAAAGATCACCCGGCTAAATTTGACTCTAAAAGTGATAAGAGGATTTTTGTAGGCTATTCCCAAAATAGCCATGCTTATCGAGTGTATAATCTTCGAACCAAAACAGTGGAGATTGCGCAGAATGCAGAAAATCCAGATGTTGCTCCAAATGTCACGACATCTGCAGCAACACCTGAAGCAGAAACCGAGAACACTACAAGTACAGATGAGGAATCAGAAGCTGAACTTCATGACCCAGTACGCAGGAATCCCTCATCCATCATTAGGAGAAATCATCCTACAAAACAAGTGATAGGAGAGGTGTTTGAAGGTGTTAGAACAAGAAGGAAGGAACCACAGAATTATCGAGATATGGTGAAATATGTGTGCAGGTCCACCGTATATCATAAGGTAAGTTATTCTTGTTATGTATCTACATTGGAACCAAAGAATGTAAATGAAGCACTCAAGAATAATTGATGGATACAAGCTATGTAATAAGAATTAGAACAGTTCACTAGAAATGAAGTCTGGGATTTAGTTCCTCGCCCCGATAATACTAATATAATTGAACCTAAATGGATCTTTAAAAACAAAACAGATGAATTTGGAACTGTTGTTAGAAATAAGGCTAGACTAGTTGCTCAAGGATACACTCAAGTGGAAGGAATTGACTATGATGAAACCTTCGCTCTCGTTGCACCGTGTCCAAACTTTGCATCATCCTCATCTGATTCTAGAGTAACTGCTCCATCATGGGCACTGAAGGTTCTGATTCTGTGGTTGGCTGGTGGCTAGGCCCTGCCGCATATTGAGCCTCTATTTCAGGCTCATCTTCGTTCATTGCGGCCTCTGCTGCTGGTGGTGGTTGTGCTCTTGCTTAACTGCTTTGGGGGTCTTGGAGTGCAGGAAGAGTGCACTATCCCGTATGACCTGAGCGATTGGTTTCTCTCTTTAGTGTCGATGGGTAGGATTGGGACCCGTTCGTGTGGCATAATTCGGTGATAAGTGAGTCATGTCCCGATCCACTGTTGTTACCAACTGCTTTGATTTCTTGATACTCTGCACTATCTCTTTCCCCACGTCAATCGTTTTCCGTCATGATTCCATATATCGATTTAATCCTATCTTACGGCACTCTGGTGAAGTCGTTGATGGGATCAGGCGGACTTGATGAAATATAGCCAACTCTTGTTGTTTTGTTGGCCTTTGCTCGATCCTCTTGACCCATTTCTTGCAATATCGAATGCGGCCCGGTAGCTTCATGTGTATGCAGCGGCGTCGATTGATCTTTGGTGGTGCTTCTCGACCGTGATGCGAAATAACCAGATCGTCGCCTTTCTTGACATCTGCTTTGTTTTAGAGATATATTTATCACTCCTGCCGTCCACGGCATATATTTTCCGACAAAGCATTTGTTGTCCACCTCTCGGAAAGTTAGCATAAATTCACGCGCCATTCTTTGTGTTCGTAGGTGCTATCTTGTCGGGTTTACAAATCTCCTCCACCCCGTCGTCTCGATCATTGCGAATGGGCTCGCGGCATCCTCATCCCGGCGACTCCTGCGATAGTCCGTTCCCTTTCGAGGATTAAAGTGCAGTACGAGCTTTTGTATCTTCGTAAGCTTGGTAGCTCGCGAACTAGTCTCGTCATATGCGGGCACGATGTAGATCTGAAGGCTCTTCTTTCAGCGGACATGTTAGGTAACTTTGCGGCTTATCGCCGTATCACAACACTGCAACACTATCGCCTCAAAACTTCAATTACGCACAACTCCCGCTCGAACTTGACTCCGTGCTACCTGATACCGCGCCTCTTTGTATACTCATCTTCTAAACTTCGACGATTTTCATCCCGACTACTTTAACAATGCAAAACTTCTCGAACCTACTACCTCATTTGACTCTGAAAGCTTTGAAAAGATGAAGATTACCTTTTGATGGTGTTCTTGAGGTGTTCTTGCTTCTAATGGTGATTTGAGGCAATGGAATGGAATTTTGTTGGTTGAGATGGCTAAGGGTTTTAGGGATTTAAGAGTTTTGGTTGTGGTTGGGTTTGATTTGTGGAAGATTTGTGGGTAAATTGTGGATTTTCGTGGATTTTTGTGGAGAAGAGGGGTTAGGTTTTGGTTTTGAATTTGGGGAAAATCTGATTTCTGGGCGTTTTATCACTTTACGGATTTAAGCAGCGTCGCGGCCTGCGTTTGGCGCGTGACCACATTTATGGGCGTGGCGCTAGACTTTGCAAATTTTCTGGATTTTTGGCGTCGCGGCCCTGCTCCTGGGCGTCGCGGCGCTTACCGTCTCTGGAAATTCTGCATTGTCGGGTTTCGCCGCTTGATTTGTTGGCCTATACATCGATCACAACATAAACACTACCTCAGTGAGGCCGTTCTTAATAAAAGCGCTATATTTAAAGTGAAAATAACTCAAAATACCTTGGGTTGCCTTCCAGTAGCGTTGTCTTTGCGTCTTTTAGCGGACGCAAGTTCGCCTTTCGATAAATGTGGGGTGGATTAACCCGCGCTAATCCATTTTCTCCACATTTTTCGTTTCGTTTTCTTCTTCTCCTCTTGCATTATCGTTAAGGAAAGTTCAGAACACATACTGCGTTTGTGGAGGTTCGTGAAGCCATACCTACTTTCGTGGGCTCATCTCCTTGGTTTGACATGCGGGCTCACGGGGAGGTTTGATGGTGTTGATTGCAAAGCACTGCTCATGGTTGGTGGCTCGATGATGTGTTTAAATACTTTAAACACCATTTCTTCCTTCTCCGCCTAATGTCGACTCTCATCTTTCTCGTCGATCAAGACTCTCATGTCGCGGGAATGGTCTCCACGATATGATAGGGATTCTGCGTCCTCTTCCGTGTCAAGAATGAGGAAGTCGCGGAAAAAGAATTTTCCTACTTTCGCAATCACGTCCTCGATCTTCCTCTTGGATGAACCAGCATCTGTCGGCTAGTTGCGGGCTCGCGATGGTTGGTTTGGCTTCATGACTCAGCCGTTTAAATCTGATAAAGGCATCAGATTTATACTTGCCTAAATCGCCTGCGCCCGTTGCATGTCATCACACTTGTTGTGCAAGGTAGTGTAAAGCTCGCAGGTCTTTTAGTTTGGGGCAACCTTGCAGATAGAACTACACTCCTGCATTAGTGCTACTATTTCATACTCACTTGATTTCTTCTTCTTCCCAAGATCTCATGTGAATTTGAAATAGGAGGGCATCTGCTCGAATCTTATAAATGGTATATTGATATGCGACTTTCGAATGTCTCCAAAATTTGGAGAATTGTTTATCAGCGCCTTATTTGTAATCTGCAGGGGAATGGGATCTTCTCTGTATACTCCTTCTGCAGGTTTTCTCTGTCTTGGGTGAGATTGAACCACGCCTCTTTTCTATCTACGCCGCTTTGCTCGACTCTTTGGTGAGGTATTGCTCATTTGTTTACCAACTTCTGTATCTTGCTGGCATTGCTCCGGATTCACCTCTGTGTTGCTTGGCGGTGTGCCGTGGCTTTGTTGTTTGCTTGCTTAGCTAGTGACCAACTTGTGTTTCCAAGTTCTGAGCGAGGATCTAGCACATCCTGGCCCAGTGCAGGCGTTGGTGAGTGCCAACAAAGCTGCTCTCGGCTCGTCAGCTTCTGGTGAAACAGGTTCATTGAGCTATTGACTAGGTGGGGCTGAGTAAAGATTTGTTGATTAGTTCTGTGGTTTTAGTGCGGCCCTATATTTATTTCTTGCCCACAGTCTCTCCATGAGAAATTTGGGTGATTCCTCCACTGGATTATATGTGTTGGAGTATGGATTGTTTGTGGCCTCGATAATTACCAGCGGCGACACTCTGCTGCTCGATTGGTATATTATTAGGATCGGTGAAGGACACTGTCGAATGTATGTGGGTCGCGTATTTCTGACTTTAGGCATCTATGATCGTTCAGCGATATTGTATGTTCTTCTGTTGTTTCATCAACAAGGCCACTTGGGCATTGAGGCAATGATGGCATCTATTTCGTGGACTCCCATTCTCCTCCCACTCGTTGATCTCTTTACGTGACATGGTTGTTGGTGGACATATCTTACAATAACTTCGTGGCGTCGTGGGCTGTTTTCCTCATGAATGTCCCACTGCTGCTGCGTCTATAATGGTTACGGTTGTTCCATTGAGCAGTTATAGAAGATGTGGACCAAGTTCCACAACTCAATGCAATGGTGTGGGCATTTTCTCTTCAAATCTTTGAACCTTTCCCACGCCTCGTACAAGGACTCTCCATCTGCTTGGTAGAAGTTATTCAGCTCCCCTCTCAATTTCGCTGCTTTGCACGGAGGAAAGAATTTGGCCAGAAATTTCTGTGTCAACTCTTGCCATGTAAAAATTGAATCAGCTGGCAGGGAATTCAACCATACTTTTGCTCTATCCCTGAGTGAGAAGGGAAAGAGCCTCAATCTGACGGCATCATCGATGTAGCCGTTATATCGAAAGTTGCACATAGCTCGAAATTAACTATGTGCGTATGTGGATCCTCGATGTGATCCTCCAAATTGCCGTGTTACGCACCATACCGAGAATCGCGGTTTTATCTCAAAGTTGTTTGCTCACTATTCTTTGGGAGCCTAATACATGGCTGTGCTCCATTCACCATCGGTAGCACGTAGTCTCCCAAGCTTCTTTCTGCCTGGACTTGCACTCTCTCCTCGACATCCATAGGTACTTGCCGATGCATTCCTGGGTTAGGTTGATTTTCACCTAACCCTTCTCTCATCATATTGTTGTTTTGAACACCGTCCATATCTATCAACGTTGCAATCCGCTGATTCTTTACATTACATTTACAGGTTTTCTCAATCTCTGGATTGAAGGGAACAAGAGTGTCTGCCCCTCTTCTCCTTCGCATAAATTGATTTCCTGAAATAGATCAAAAACAGACAACAGATCACGGCAACTGATTTTTACCGAAAAAAAAGTAAAAAAACGTAAAAAAATAATAATAATAATTAAAAAACCAAATTAAAAATTAAAAATAGATAAAATTGATATTGAACTATGCCTAATCCCCGACAACGGCGCCAAAAACTTGATGCGCGAAAAGATGCGCCTTTGCGCATGAAGTGCGTTATCGTGACAAGTAATATAGTCTTGGTAAGGTAGAATATCGTCCGAGTTAGTGTTCAAGTACGATTATCTATCTTTTAGTATCTATTTGTAGCAGATATTGATTTTTGTTGTTTATGACTAACAATTATAAAAGCTAATTAACTATAGGTTTACTTGATTGTGATGAGAATAGGGCTTCCGTCTCGCCGACTATCAAACATGTTACTTGTCAATGCGATGAATTATGGTTCTTACCTGCCGGGCTAGCGGGTTTCTGAAATCGTTTTATACTCCGTTAAGGCTATATAAACACTCAGCCCCAATATTGCTTTTTCTACCTTTCGGTGATAAGGATGACTCATGGGAGGATTAAGACCAAAAACCTAGTTAGCGAATCACGCGCCGTGCGTAAAATTAGGGTTGTTAAGCCTCTCATTTATTGCGTAAGTAATTGAGGTATTTTCATCCCCGATCAAAATATGTCTACCAACTTACACGTATTCACGACCTCCTCCTTTCGAATTTTGATTAGAAATCATATAAATAATGATAATTAGTGATCAATTAATTACAAGCATTAAGCAATTATTGGATAAATCTCAACAAGAAGAAGAATAACCATAACATGCGTCAATTCATAACATAAGTTTCTAGTGATTTAACATGGAAAATCCTATAAAGAATTAGTTCTAGCTATTGACATGACAAGAACTAATTCAAAGTTCATCATACAAGCGAAATAAAGGAAAGAAAAGAAAGAAAATTACTAAGTTTAAGGTCTCGATCTTGATCGAAGATCCTTGTGTTGTGCGAAAGGAACCCTTAAAAGCGCCTAGGGTTCTCCTTTTATAGGCTCAAACCGCCTAACTTTTCCGCCGGCTGGCGAAAATCGTCATTAAATCGATTTTCTCGCGTCGGCGCGCGACCGATATCGGTGCTTGCGGCGGAACCTGCGATCGCCGGGTGATTTGGCGCGACCACGCTCTCTGGCATGCGTGGCGCGCGGCCACTGCAGCTTCTACGGCTTTACGGATATTGGCGCGCGACCACTGCGCTGTCTGCGATGGCGCGCGGTCTTGCGGTCCGTCTGCCTCGTTCGCCACTTTCTGCCTTTTAAGCTCACGGAACCTCCACTTTTGCCCTCTTTTAGCTCCTTTTCCTCCATTTGGTCATTTTAACCACTTTGACTGAAAGGAAAGAAAATCTATCCTGTCGACACTTATTTGTACAAAAAGGACAAAAGACTAACTAAAAACGACTCAAAAAGTGTATATAAAATACAGATCACGAGGAGGAAGCGGTGAAGTCATTGAAGTAGAAAGAAATTTGAAATCTACTACTGTCTTATTTCGAGAAAATGCTGCTTGTTACTGTCGATTTGAGAAAGGCTATTGTTGTTACTGTCGATTTGAGAAGGCTATTGATGTTGTTGTATTCTTGTGATGTTTCTTGATGTTACGTGTTTCTTTGGATATCTAATCCAGTAGAAATTATT
This sequence comes from Przewalskia tangutica, assembly GCA_029844215.1. Lineage (NCBI taxonomy): Eukaryota > Viridiplantae > Streptophyta > Magnoliopsida > Solanales > Solanaceae > Przewalskia > Przewalskia tangutica. The sequence goes on along the minus strand of CM056738.1, from coordinate 97,123,050 downwards.
GGGATATTTTATTTTAGTTCTGATATTATGTTTGATGCGTAATCTTACTAATTTGTGTTGCTATAGATGATGATTTAATTCCATAAAAACGACATATATGTGTATATTGTGTTAATGTCAATTTTCAGGTTGAGGGAAAGCATTTATGTGGATCTACCATTGCTATAGGTCACTCACACTTGGTGGATTAAGGTTTTGTGAAGAAAGACAAAAAGGGAGAGAATGTTAATGTTAGTTTTTGTGTCATGACATTTTTCCTAACATATCATTTTCAGAGCTAAGTTAAAATCAGAAATGTTTGACCAAATGTCTTGACATTCGGGCGACGATGCAGTAGCTGTTTTGTCTATCTTGAGATGATTCGAGAAAGTGTGACCTTTTTATCACATGGCAATTGACTTGGCGAGTCTTTGAAGCGGTGCAAATGAGGAAGACCAAGTCCAAGAGGTAGCTTAACTTAAGGAGCAAGACGTGTGAAGAAAAAGTCCAAGCAGTTGAGATTTTCGTGTCTCAAGCTACTGCCTCACGTGTCCTTTTTTAGCTCAACTTTCACGACATGTTGATGAGTCTTTCAAGAGAAATCTCTACTATAAATAGAGAGGTCACTTGAGGATTCAATATCGAGATTTGAGTGTAAGCGATATAGAAGATCTCATGAATATCGATCAAGTAAATTTGGATCATTGTGTTACTGTATTTGTGGCGACATTACATAAGCATTATAATTGCTACTTAGATTCTAGATTTGTTTTTTCATTGAAGCAATTTTAATGAGGTGTTGATCACTTCTACTTAGATAGATTTTTCAGGCATAAGTCATCTGCGACTTAACATTTTTTTATTCTTTTTGTATCATCTTGTAATCTTGTAAAAAGAAGGAATATAATCAATTATATATATATATATATATATATATATATATATATATATATATAAAATACCTTTGGTCATTGACCATCATGGGTTATATTAACATATAACCTATGAAAATTAAACTTTTGTGTTCTTTATTTATTTTCGCTGCACTTTAATTCTTTCAAAGGTTTTTCTGTTTTTATCAAAATGTCATTACTTATGTCAGACGACATTTCAGCTGACATTTGAAACTGTGTTCTGCATACATTTCAGTTCTACTTTACTGTTTGATTTTATTTATTTCATATATTAACCTGCGGGACCCAACACTCCTAAAGGTTTTATTATTGTTTTTCTATTTCTATTGTAAAGAAATGAATTTTGGGCATAACTCAACCCCAAAAACAGGTTTTATTATTGTTTTTCTATTTCTATTGTAAAAAAAATAAATTTTGGGCCTAACTCAACCCCAAAAGCTAGCTTGTAGGGTGAGGATTGTCTAAGTCCATATAAGGAGTTCAAGTTCTCATTTCATTTCCGATGTGGGACTCTTAACACTCATGCCCGGACTTGTGGGAGGCGTGGACAATATAATTATGGGGACCCAACACCGGTAAACAAAGAATTGGAATGAGTCTAGCTCTGATACCATGTAAAGAAGTGAATTTTGGGTCTAACTCAACCCCAAAAGCTAGCTTGTAGGGTGAGGATTGTCCAAGTCTATATAAAGTTCATATTCTTATTCCATTTTAGATGTGAGACTCTTAACATCTATTATTTTGGTTTTGCGATCAGTGAGTATTTGACACCGAACTCAAATTTTCATAAATTTGGTATGTGGCATAGCCTTTATTTATGTCACTTTGTAAGGTCGTATTAATAATAGCAAAAATAGGAAAGACTCTAATATAGGCAAAGTAGATGATGGTTGAAATTTGAGCTTTCTTGAGTATTAGTACTATTGACTTTTGTGTAAATGGAAATTTTGACCTTCATTTTACAAAAGTATTTATTTTCTTCAGTAATTCAAGTTGTTTTTCTACTATTTTTTTAAAATACAAAGACCAAGAGTAGGTTGCTAAGTTAGGAGTGTTTCTAACATTCTTTTTTGAGTTCAAAAATAGTATGTCCATCTTATATGATTTTGTTCGATTATTTCAGAGCCCAAATTAGTAGTCCTCCTCATGCAATGGGCCTCTCATTAAGCCATGGGCTCACCAAGTTTTTCGGTGATGAAATCAGAAATTTCACTCAAAGTGTTTAAGATTTAATAGATATGTATAAAAAGTAATATTCGTACATATATATAGTTATATACTGCATAATTTCCAGGTGAAGAGTGTTTAACTAACCACCTTTCGACCTACATAGTTTCTGCCCGGGTCGCCCACCCCTCTTCCGCCTTCCTACCTTTTCCACACACACTGTTGACTATTTAGGCACACATACCACCCAGAGTTGTGGCAGAATGGTGGGCGAGTCGAGATTCTTATGCATAACCAAAGTTGAGGGTTCAAATCATAGGAATGAAAAACCTCTTTGTAAATCGCAAGTTTCAAATTAGTTCGGTCAATAGATTTTAGATGACTAAATCATAAAAAGATAAAATTGAGACACTCACATCATAGTTAATTAATTATGTGACCTTTTCTTGTGTAATGTTCCAAGAAGCAGGTAATAAGGAATTTGACAATTTAATGACAGACAAAATGGGCTTGTTTCTTGGGACAAACCTGCTTGGCTTTGACTCATGTAATAGCTGATTTTGGGATTCAAGATTTCTAGTTTGATGAAACTGATGAATATTATATCCTAAAAAACTACATACACAAGCTTGTGTCAAGTTTTTTCTGGGGAAAATTCTTTTCAATTGATTTGTATAAAGCATAGATCAGCACAATATATGATGGACACTGCACAACTCTAGATAATTAATAAAAGGTCTTTTACTTGCACTATAGTGTATGTACAGTGGATATAATTTTAGTAACTTCTGCTCCAAGTTTGGTAAGCATGGAAACCAGGAGCTTTGAAAATGAAAAAAAAAAAAAAATTATAGACAGACGTTGAACTCAGAGTATAAATTGCAAAGAAAAAAACATTGGAAATTACACATGTTACTGTTCGCTGATGGGAAAGATGTCCCTTATGTTCATTTGGAGTTAGATTTTGATCCAAGTGAAGTTGACTTTGGATATGATGGCATGATCTAGTGAATTCAAATTGTGGTTAGAACCCTTTCTTTTTCAAATAACGAGCGCACCTTAATTATTTTATCGGATATCAATATTGCGTCCCACCAATAGTCCAATATATGCATCAGGTAACTCAGCACGTCAAAACTTAGTAGATGGGATTAAACCTCATCTCTTCGTCTTAGAGCTGGCCTTGAATCACATGTGCAAGTCACACTAGCTTGAAAATTTTTTAGTTTGAATTTACCGTCTTGTTTGATCAAATTATGGACTTCTCTCAAGGAAGTTTAAAAAGGGTTTAGTGGTAAACAATAGACCCGAAATCTGCGTTAATAATGCAAATCATGTCCATTGGAGGGTTGTCTTTTATTCAACTTTTATATGAATTGAAAAAGGGTATGATTTCCTACCCCATAGGGAAAGGTACTTCCCTTTTGGGAAGTTGAGGGGTTTGAAGCCCCAATACTATAGCTCATAGCCACGTGCTCTAATCTTCTGAGTTTGATATTGGACGTTCCCAAAATGGGGACTACCAGGTAAATCCAATATAACAGACACTTGTTGAACACAGAGGGGTATGTACAGATAATGACTGGGACATAACGCAAATAATAAACTTAGATGCTGAAACTGAGAAGAAATCAAGAAATAGAGGGTGTAGTTTATGTCTGTTGTTCAGCATTTACAAGATAAACATCTCTAGAAATGTCAAAACAGTTTACTGGAATGAAATGAAAACAAATAGAATGAAACTGATGAGCCTGTTTATTCTGCAGCTGGAAATTCAATGCTATTGATGATTTGAAATGCAAATGATGGTTCTTTGAACTCCATAGTGAATTGGCAATCGGGAGAGTAATGTTTTCTGTCGAAAATAAAGGAACTATAGCACAAACCGAAGCCTCGTCGTGAGGAGAAATAGTTACTTGGAGTTATCATTCTATTCATTGCTACTTTGCTACACTTGAAACAAGTACAAAAACGCTACAACGATCGCATTAATGTTAGATCTTTGGAGAGTAGGCAACAAGAAATCCTAAACAGTCTCCTCCACTTTACATCGACTAGAAACATAAGGTCTATGCAATACTTTAAACCAAGCCAAGTTTCGCCATCTACCTTTGAATGTTAAGCATGGCCTTAGCTTCCATTTGCTCTTCCATTAAATCCTCACTAGCATATTTGCTTGAAGCTCCATCTTCTTTTGTTCCACGACCATCCTTTCGATCTCCTTCTCATCCGGCAGCGGGCGTGTACCACAAATTCTTTTCTTTATCCTTCTCCTCCCTCTCCCTTTCCATCCTCTCCTCCTCAATCACATCCTCTTCCTCCTCGAACAATATCTTTGATCCCAAACCAACCTCCACTACCTCCCCACTTTTTACCGCCTTCTTGGCTTCCCTCTTTATCTCTTCCATCTCCATCCATTCTCTCACAGCTGCAGCCCGCATCTTCTCCTCTGCTGGTCCCTCCAACTTTTCCAATATTCCATCCTCATCATCTCTATACCCATAGTAGCTGGCATCAATTCTCTTGTATATATCATACCTACAAACAAATCAACATGAGTACTTCCGAAATAATATATCAAGGAAAAGATTAAAATGTACCCAAACAAGAAACATCAAATGACAAAGTAATATTTACAGAGAGAAAAAGAAGTGTCCCACAAAGCTTCTTTTATTCAACTTAGATTGTCAAATACGATAAAATGTAAATGGCTACATTGCACTTAAACTAAAGCATGAAGAACAAGCATGGATATGAATATACTGATTTGCCATCTATCTATGAGGCGCCATCATATATGCATAAACAGCATAAAGCTACACAATTTCTGATAAACTAAAGTTCAAGTCATAAATAGAACTTGCAACCTACTAAAACAATCTGTCTGTCCACATTCCTAACATATTTCACGAGCCCTTTGTAATAGAGCTAACAGTCTTTTGGTTGTTCTTTTCCTTTCATGTAACCTTGCATCTTCTTGATGCCTTTCATAAAAAAGCGAAATTCAAGTCATAAATAAAACTTGCAACCTACTATTGGTAACAAGGCTAGCGGGCTGGAAGAAGTGCTATTTGATAAGTGTCATAGCAGTACTAATATTGGGATGCAATCTTTAGTGTATCACTGCTTACAGTTTTATAACCTGCTTATTTGATAACTGTAAGCAGGCTGAACAAGTGCCATCAGATGGAGTTGTTATCAAACTTCTTTCTCAACTTCACATTGACAAGATGTGGTTCTTGGTTTCATCCAACAACAGCACAACACAATTTTGATGAGCAGTATTCATCTGGTAGGACAGCACTCATGTGGAGGGAAGAGCAACTAATGCATCATTCCTCTTATTTTCCGTCCTTGAGACATTCTATTTTTACACTTACGTTACGTCATCAAGACATAAGCCGGAGCTATTTTAGCATAATTGTACCGTGGGCGACATGGACTTCTAGACTTTGCAGCTACTAAGAAGCTAACTGACAACAAGCTCGGAGTTCCTGAAGAGTTAAAATCATAACTAATTCATCTAAGCTTGATTGTAAATGCTTGATATTGGGCAATATTTTGGAGCAGTGTTGCACATCTAGAGGTAGCAAATGGGCGGTTGGGTCAAATGGGGGGGGGGGGGGTCAAAACGGGTTAGGTTAGTGAACAGGTCATAATCCAACCCGTGCAAAATTTACTTGGGTCAATATGTGTAAAATAACGGGTCAAAACCTAACCTGCCAAATATAACTCAAACATCCCCTCATAAACTTACCAAATAAAACTGTGTAGAGTACTGAGTTTAAGTGGCCAAGTGACAATTCTTTTACCGTTTTTGGCATATGATGTGATAAGGTGGAAGTGTTGTAAGCTAAATCCCATTTTATGGAAACCAAAATCCAAGTATGAAAACACCATTTTCAACCAAAAAACGCACCATTAATTGATACAGAAATGAATATTACATCATAAAATTGATTTCTGATTTAATTAAATGGAAAAATCGGATAAGTAATTTATTACTAACCACTTATCTAACAAAATGTGTTGGAGCACATTTGAAAAAACTTAATAGCAAATAAAATGTTAGATTTTTAACAAAAAAGGAGTAACATGTAAATTGCCTTTGTAAAATTATTATTATAAAAATTATACCTGGCTACCGGTCCGGGTTAACCGGTAACCGGTTGACCCGGTACAAAATCCGGACCGGTAAGGGCTTACCGGGTTGGGGTTGATTTGGCCCCGACCCCAATCTGCACGGGTTATATAAAAATCTGGTAAAGGACCTGGACCGGTTGAACCGGTAACGAAAACCGGTAACCTGCAGGTTAACGTCGAGACAGTCAAAAATTAAAATAAATAAATAAAGGGTTGTTGCCCAGCGGTAATATTACCGTTGGGAGGGTTATAACGGTCTAAATGACCGTTTGGCCTTTCTTTTTTATTTTTATTTATTATTCTTTATTAATTACATTTTTACTCTTTAAAAAATCTATAAATACTCTACATTTTTCTCATTTTTATCACACAATTATTTCTACAATTCTTTCAATTATCATACTCTCTTCATTCTCTCTATTATCAATTCTCAAGTAATTATTATTATTATTATTATTATTAATTTTCAGAGTAGCAAGATGCATGACTTCGAGTTTCAAACTTTCAATTGAATTCTGAATCCCGAAGTTTGGTACACTCGTTTCATTCTCTAATTATTTTATTAAATTGTCATATTTATTTGTTGATTATTTAAATTAAATTTTAAATTAAATATTCTATAATGAATTTGCTCACTTAATATATAAAAAAACCGGGCCTAACACGGAATGCAAGAAACCGGACGGTAGTCGATAAGCGGTGGCCGGTCGGAACCAGTTAAACCGATAACGACCTACGGTCGGACCAGTTCGGCCGTTAAAGCGACTATAATAAAAATGAAGGAACTCACATGCAAAGAGCTTCAAAAAATAATCTACGGGTAAAGAATAACGAAAGAATTACAGAATAATGCGTTTACAAGTTATAATGACATGTTTTATAGCATAAGAAAATATTAAAATATTTATTCAAAGAAGTTGTTCAAAATTCAAATGGATATGCTTTTTCCTAAAGGAAACGAAGCAAATGAAAAACATATATAATTTCAGATTGAAGCTAAATATTTAGGCTTCACAAGTTCATAACTGACCCGTTGAGCAGCCCAAACTGACCCGCCAAGAAAAATGGGTTATTTTGGCAACACATTAGGTCAACTCAACAAACGGGTCATGACCTAATCCGTAAAAATACAAGACGGGTTGGGCAGGTTCAAGTTGATTTTTCCACCTCTAGTTGCATCCAAAGTATAATACGGCAAACTCTCCTTGAAAAGTAGTGAAACCACACCCACGCCAAATCCTTCAAGTTGCACACTACCATCTCATTTTCAGCAGCAGGTCAGTAATTTCTAATTGACAGATACTAGATTCCAAAAAGGAAACCATTACCTCTCACAGCCTTTTGAGGATGTAACCAATCTCATGTTGAAATAACAGATACCAACATTGCATCGCTAAAGACAGGTTTTAACATGAAAAAATTAAATGGAGTTCTCTCTCAAAATCCCCATTAATCCAATTACTTTTAGAATTTGAGACATTTTACTCATACTTGATAGGAAAAGAAAAAACGTGGACCTGGAATAAAATCCTAGCTAATAGACTTCTTGGTCAACTCTCCACCTTAACAAAGGAGAATAGGGTTGATTAAGTTTTATTAAGTATGTTTCAGTTGTCTAGATTAGAAGACTCGTCTTCTAGATCGAGGCTAGGCAAATTTCTTGTGTCTACTTCTTGGGAGGAAATGACATCCAATGTGATTCAGGTGCCTCTTCTGCGGCTGACATCAGACCATTTTCCTATTTTGTTGGATGGTAATAGAGGAAGACAGATGAGATCTCCTTTCAGATTTGAAAATATGTGGCCAAGTGTGGCTGACTTCAGGGATAGAGGGATAGATTGGCTAGCTGGTGGAATAGTTATGTAGTGGAGGGGAGTCCTTCTTTTAGGCTAGCCAAGAAGTTGAAATTGCTTAAAGCGACAAAAATCGAGAGTGTTATGGCTGAAGGAGGGGGACTCTAATACAAAATTCTTTCGTGAGGTAGCAATTGCAAATAGGAGGAACTTTATAGAACAGGTGGAGGTCAATGGGGTGAGCCATGTGGGAAAGGAGGAAGTGGAGGGGGCAGTTGTAGATTATTATGAAAAAATATTTAAAGAGGAAGCTGAATGGAGGCCTACTGTAGAGGGTTTGGGGTTCCGGGCCCAGATGGTTTCTCTTTGGCTTTTTTCCAGCATTGCTGGAATACATTTAAAATTGATGTGATGGATACTATTGCTGAATTCCAAGATAGTGGTGAATTCAAAAAAAGTTTAAATGCCTCGCTCATTGTCATCATCCCAAAATGGGAGGAAGAAGGATTATAGACCTATTAGTCTAGTGGGAAGCATCTACAAGATTATTGCTAAGGTGTTTTCCATTAAACTTAAGAAGGTGCTGGATGAGACTGTTTCTACTTCACAAAATGCCTTTATGGAGAGTAGACAGATTTTGGATGCAGTGTTGGTGATGGCTAATGAAGTAATGGATTCAAGGAGAAAGCAAGGAATTCCTGATGTGGTGTGCAAACTTGATCTTGAAAAGGCTTATAATCACGTGAACTGAAAATTCCTAGATTCTATCTTGTTACAAATGGGATTTGGGGTGAAGTGGAGGAAATGGATATATTTCTGCATTTCTTCAGTGAGATTTTATGTGTTGGTGAATGGTAACACGTGCGGGTTTTTGGGAGCTCAAGGGGTTTGAGACGAGGGGACCCCTTATCACCGATGTTTATTTTGGTTATGGAAGCCTTAAGCAGGATGATGGATAGAGCTATATTGGGGGCTACTTGAAGGGTTTTGATGCGGCGGTAAGGGATGGAGGGATGGTATCGGCGTCTCACTTGTTGTTCGCGAATGATACCTTGGTTTTTGGTGACACCAGTTGAATTACTTAGGCCAAGTTCTCACTTGATTTCAAGTATGTGATCAAGTCACTGACATGTCCAGCTTCACCACACTTAATGGAGACAAAAAACATGGCACCCTATTTCAACCAATGTGGAATGACACTGTCTCTTTAAATTAGGATCATGTCACTCTTTCGTTGTCTTCCAAATTTCTTCTAATCGTTAGGAAGGTCTACGTGGATTACCTTGGTAGCTAAGTCGATATTCAATAACCAGCATTCTATGTTACCTTTTCAGTTAGTGATAAACTTTGTTCAGTTAAGGAGTGGTATTTTTATCCCTTCTTTTTGGTGCACACGTAAGGTTCCTTTATGTATAGAAGATCAGATGTCGTTAGTAGAAAACCATCTCTTGTAGGTTTTCTACTTTTTGGAATACACCATGTATATGATGAGCATATTTATTAGATCAACAAAATTTATACTTTATAAAAATGTAAAATTTTCGATAAACTTGCATTTTATCAAATAAAAACACAGGTTTGTATATGCTTCTTCTTCTATCAATGTAATCCCTAAACATCAGTACAACTAGAATTCAAACCCCAGCTCTCTAGTGATTAAAGGTTTTGGTTAGTTTGCATCACATACACAAATTTCTACTTTTTTTTATAAATTCCTATCAAGTTTTTCTACCGATTCTGCAAAAGCTACTCATGATACCTAACCTAAGGTAACATCGAGTTTTTCTACTAATTTTGAAAAGGCTACTATACCTAATCGTACAAAACAAGCACACAAAGGATACAGAAACCAGATAACACACACAGTATGAATGAGGTCAAAATATATCAATCAATCTTCGTACTAAACAAGCACAAATAAAGATACATAAACCAGATAAATGGATGTATCGATATATAAACCACAATTAACAATGCATAAATCAATCAATCAGCTATGCCTCAATCCTAAGCTAGTAAAAATCGACCATATAAATGGGCGTAAGCAACTAAAACACTGCCTTGTTCTTCTTTTATACAATTCAGGAGGTTTCTCAAACAACTCCCTAACACCATGCAACTTCTTCGCATCACCAAAATACCTATACCCCGGACCACGTCCACCTGGATTCGGTACATCAACAATATTCCCTTCCAAATCAGTCATTTTCGTCGAATGTTTCGTATAATTCGGTCCACCAATTCAATAATCCTTCTTTCCCAATGAACCTTCTCTCTAATCAACTTATTAATCTCATCATTCAAATCGACGTTCACCGAGTCCTTCGTTTTGTATCTCGGCTACTTTTCGACCAATTTGGTGTGATCGCGTTGTTAACTTATTTTTTACACATTATGTCCTTACTTTTTACCTAATAATCCTATTTTATTCTTTACCCTGCCTTTTAATAGTAGCTCTACTATGTATCTATATCCTTCAAAACAATACAGTACAATACAATACAATACAATACAATACAATACAACAATACATTATAAAACAATAATGTAACAACCATCCAAACAGAGTAGTATAAAACAATATCTCGTTCTTCTTTTTCGCAATTCAGGAGGTTTCTCAAACAACTCCCTAACACCAAGCAACTTCTTCGCAGCACCAAAATACCCATAACCAGGATCACGTCCACCTGGATTCGGTACATCAACAATATTTCCTTCCAAATCATTCATTTTCGCCGAATGCTTCATATAATTTGGTCCTCCCAATTCAATAATCCTCCTTTCCCAATGTACTTTCTCTCTAATCACCATATTAGTCTCATCATTCAAGTCTCTCAACCGATGTTCCTCAAGTCCTTCGTTTTGGATCTCCACTACTTTTCGACCGAACTCTATTTTTTCTCATTTTATCTGTATTTTTTATCTAATAATCATATTTTATATTGTACCTTACCTTTTTATAGTAGCTCTACCACGTAAATTGTATCTACGAAAACAATACACTACACACTACAATACCACACAACACAATACAATATAATATAATATAATACATTATGGAACAATATGTAGCAACCATCCAAACAGAGTGTAAAACAATACCTCATTCTTCGTTTTTGCAATTCAGGAGGTTTCTCAAACAACTCCCAACACCAAACAACTTCTTAGCAGCATCAAAATACATATAACCAGGAGTCCAGGACCACGTCCACCTGGATTCGGTACATCACATATTCCCTTCCAACTCCGTCATTTTCGCTGCATACTTCGTATAATTCGGTCCTCCCAATTCGATAATCCTCCTTTCCCAATATACTTACTCTCGAATCAACTTATTAATCTCATCATTCAAATCTCTCAACATGTGTTCCCTGAGTCCTTCGTTTTGGATGTAAGAAACTAATACTCTGTTTGGATGGTTGTTACCTATTGAATTGTTAGTTTAGATACATTATTTGATCTTTTTCATTACTTCAATTTTATTGTATCGTTAAATCCATCGTCATGGTGTGATCGTCCCGTCGCTACCTTTTTCCCCCTCATATTATCTTTACTTGTTATGTAATAATCCTATTTTATTGTTTACCGTACATTTTTATAGTAGCTCTACCCATACCCTATTTTTCTTGTTGGTTTATTCTTCAAATTGCTGATATGTTACGTTATGTAACAACAGGAAACAATAAAATCTATCCATCGAAACAATACAGCAACATACAATACAACACAACATAATACAATACATTATAAAACAATAATGTAACAATCATCCAAACATAGTAGTATAAAACAATACCTCGTTCTTCTTTTTCGCAATTCAGGAGGTTTCTCAAACAACTCCTTAACACCAGGCAACTTCTTCGCAGCACCAAAATACCTATACCCCGGACCACGTCCACCTGGATTCGGTACATCAATAATATTCCCTTCCAAATCAGTCATTTTCGCTGAATTCTTCGTATAATTTGGTCCACCCAATTCAATAATCCTCCTTTCCCAGTGTACTTTCTCTCTAATCAACTTATTAATCTCATCATTCAAATCTCTCAATCTATGTTCACCTAGTCCTTCGTTTTGTATCTCAGCTACTTTTCGACCGATTTCTCGCAATATTTGTTGTCGCCATTTGTCCGCTTCGGCTAAATCGCGGCATTCCGAAGCTAAATATGGACGGCGTTCTTTAGGTTTCTTTTTTTCTTCTTCTTTCATTGTGATGAATCGATTTAACATTGATTGAGCTTTCTCTTCGTTACGCGCCATGGTTGGTTCTGTGAAATTCAGAAGATAGTAAACCCTACGGTTTGGGGAGAAATCTTAAACCCTAGAAGGAAAGCTATAAGTAGGGGTGGGCGTATATCGGTTCGGTTTTGTATCAAAAAACATTGAACAGAAAAAAAATCGATTTTTTTATAAAAAAAAAACCGAATCCAACTTTTTTCTTAAAAAACCGATATGTTCGGTTTATATCGCCGAACGTATCGGATATATCGGGGTTTTTTTTCAATTCAAATACAAATAAAAACTGAAAACAACATCAACAACAATTTCAAAAATGATAAAAACTGACAACATTAAATTCCAGACAGCAGTTTTAAAATTTGAGTAACAATTTAAACTGAATTCTGCAACAATTTAAACTGAATTTTAGCAACAAAAACATCAAATTCCAGCAGGAATTTCAGCAGTTTCAGCAGCAACAGGAATTTCAGCATTTTCAGCATCAGACATCAGTAAAACAAAATTTTGGACCAAAAAATTGCGAACTATAAGTAAGACATTCATGAACCAACTCAATCAGTTCTCAGAACTCAGAAGTATAACAAAACTAGCAAAAACCCATTTCATATTTCAGCACCATAACAACGAACAAGCAGTAATACACACACATGACCCATCCATTGTCCATGTAAAGAAAATCAAAGCTTGAACCAAAAACTTGCAACTATAAGTAAGACATGTATGAGTTTTGCTACAAAAACAGAAAGACACACATACTATTGAAAAATCGAAGCTTTAACAAAAACTTGCAACAGTAAATAAGACACCTACAAATTAGTACAAGAATACGTTACCTAAAATTAGGGGTGCACAAAAGGTTAAAACCGGACCGGACCGAAGACCGAAAATACAGATTACTAGGACCGAAGACCGGACCGAATTTCTCGGTCCGGTCCGGTCCGGTCCGGTTTTTCGGACCGAATGCACCAGCCCCCCCGCCAGCCCGGACGTATTGACATATCAAATATAGGTTGTAAATTGATCAAACTTTATACGGTCATAACTTTGCGCTCGGACGTCCGTTTTACCTTTTTTTTTTATTTCGCGTATTTTTTCGATACGGGGTGGCCAAAGCTGGCGGTTTGATTCGCCGATTTCTCCAAAAACGTCCATCTTGCCCCTCAATTTCACTTTTCCCCAAATCGTTACGTTTTTTCCATTTTCAAATCTAAATATCTCGCGATGTACAATAAATTTCAACGTAAAAATTTTGTGGTAATGTGTCCGAGAATGTCAATTTCAGTATTGGAAATTCAATTTTAAAAAAAAAGCGGGCCACAGAACCCGACCCGGAATTATATATATTATATATTAGGAATTATATAATTCAATATATATTAGGAATTATATATATTATAAAAAAAAAAAACGGACCGGACCGGACCGAAAACCGAAAACTCAAATTATGAGGACCGAAGACCGGACCGAATTTCTCGGTCCGGTTCGGTCCGGACCGATTTTTGTGCAGCCCTACCTAAAATTACCAAAAAGAATGATTGGGCAAAGAGAGAGATTACTAATTTGAATCTGCTTTGAAATCGTCGACCAAGAGGAAGAGAAAGATTACTAAAATTGATTTTAGTTCAAACTTCGATTTTCTAAGATGAAGCTTCAGCTGCTTTGAGTTTTGACATCGTCGACCAAAACGATTTAGGGGTTACTGGTTAGGGACTTAGGGTGAGGGATTTATTTATACTGGATATGGAAAATTACCAATATACCACCGGTTTTCGTTCGTGTATCCATAAATTAAAATAACCGAATCAATTTTCAAGTAGTAGGCATGTTTTAGCCACGGTCTTTACTTTTCATGTTACCAAGGAGGACAGCCAACTTAGGGTTTTTTTTATTCAATTTCACATTCAAATATGTGCATAACTTTTTTTCCCGTTTAATTAAAAAATTCAAAGTATCTTCATCTTTCCAAACTTTTAGCAACCAAACATACCAAGTATTTGAAATTCTTCACACTTAAGTTCAATCAAGACAACCAGTTTGGTAAAAAACGATAGGTACAACAAAAATTTTCGAATACCTCTTTTAAAAGTCACTTGAATTTGTTGACACATTTTGACAAACACTTGGTGTGCACAATGTTATCCCTTGTCAATTTCATGGCCTATCCTCCCCCAAACTTAAGTATCAAATAAACAATGGTATAAGCAACAATAGGCTACGCAAATGACATGAATATTTGATTCATAAGCTACGACCAACATACAATATTAAAAAATGGGGGACACGGGGGTTGGGTCACGAGGGAGATGTAAGATAGAGAAAAGAGATTGAAACATACCTTTGATCGCTGGGGAAGATGACTTAAAAGAAGAAAATCCTTAGTTGTGTGCGCTGGTGCTGCTGATAGAGGCAGGAGGCTATAGTTTAAGAGCCAAAGAGCTTTTGGAAAATATTAAAAAAAAAACTATGAATGAAAAAATTGCACGGTACATTTCCCTTCAAATGGGCTGGTATTTAATTTTGGCCGTTCGAAATCGAACTTATCTTTAGCGGGTATAAATTCTTTAAGGGTGTGAAGTATAATTTATGACATAATATAATGCGAAAATATACTCCACGAAAAAGTCATTTACATTGAGGAACAAAAATTACAGACCAACCAACAATCAACAACTTAGTGCATGTTTGGATTAGCTTTTTGGTACTCATAATCAATTATGGGTACCTACTTTCGTGAAAATCAGAAAATTGACATGTTTGGTTGGCCAAAATTAATTCCGCCAAACAGAATTGAATCTGGCGGAATCAATTTTGCCATTAATTTCAATTTGAATTTTACTCTGTCCTTTATTACCCTCTTTAATTTCCATCAACAACTCTACACAATTTCATTACTCTCTTTAAATATTTAGAAATAATTACTAAAAAAACATTCAAATATACAACTTTCATTATCCTCTTTAAATATCTAGAAATAATTACTAAAAAAATCAAATATACTACTCATGTTCTGTTTTGAGTATGATATTATTAATTTTATGACTTTTCTCGTACTTAAGAATGATAAATAGTGCAACTCATTTGGATTATCTTTCTCCTTTTTCTATTGTCTTCTTTCAAATACTCCGAATATTATTAATATTTTAAATGCGGTAAAATGTGTTCTACAATTTTAACTGAAAACTGAATCCAAGGTACTTTTTAAAATAACAATTAAGTATAATATTATTCCTTTTTCTATAATGTATTATTAAATATAAATGAAGCTCGTCCAAGAATTTTAAATGAAGTTAGTCCCGAGAAATGCGGCAAAATGTACTCTACAATTTTAACTGAAAACCGATTCCAAGGTACTTTTTAAAATAACTATTAAGTTTAATATTATTCATTTTTCTATAAATAATACATTATAGAGTACATGCAGAAATAGTATTGTAATAATATTTAAATACTATTTGCACTTTAAATTAGTATTGTAATAATATTCTGCTAATATTTAAGTACTATATTGCACTTTAAATTCTATTATCTATTTGTAATTTTTATTTACATACTTCCATCTATTTATATGTATATTTTTATTTATATGTATGTTCATTTTGGTAATTATACATTCAAAAGCAATTTTGATCAAAACTATCCAAACATAAATCAATTATAAAATCACTTTTACATTGTTGCATCCAAACATAAATCACTTCTGTCAGAATCAATTATGCAGAATCAATTCAGCCAGAAGCTAATTCAAACACACCCTTAGGGTTCTGCTACATTTATGGGGGGGGGGGGGGGAATGTAAGACAATGTAGAATAAACAGTAAATAAGACGAGTTAGAGTATTCTTACCAACTATTTGGGAGTGAAATCAACAACAACAACAATCGAACAATGAAAGCTTTGGAATCAGATTTATGGAGGCGAAATCGGTTCGAAATAGCGTGAAATGTTTTGGCGTGAAATGGCAGCTGCAATGGAGATGTTTTCAGAGCATACAAGGCGTGAAATCGAAGTGAAGGGGAACGCAGTGAACGCATGGAAGTGAAGGGAAGGCAGTGAAGTGAAGGGGACGCTAGAATTAGGTTGTTTTGTGTGTATTGGGTTGAGACAGATCGGGTCGGGTATTACATTTAAAAGAATTAAATTATATATTAAAAAACTGTCACAAAGATATGTGAAGGTTAAAATAACCCTCACAAAATTGTCACAAAGACTGTGACGGTTAAAATAACCGTCACATGATAGTCACAAAGACTGTGACGGTTATTAAACTCACACAATTGTCACAAAATATGTGACGGTTATAAAACCGCCACATGATTACTGCAAATCGACTGAAAATTCATCTTATATTCCCATATATACTATATATACAGAGGGAACGGAACACAATTTTTTAGTATATGCATGTGTAGCATTGGGTTAACAGAGAAACTCACTTGATTTTCTCTCAAACAAACTCCTAAACTGCGACTTCATAGCTGATATAGGATCTTATGGAATGGGATTTACTTCTCTAAGCAGTTCAGTACAAAATGAAGAAATAAGGATCAGAATTTTTGGGTTTAGAATGAGTACGATTTTATAACAAGCATCGTTGAACTCGTGGAATATGCTCTAACTTTGCCATTGCCCCCGCTTATATGATTATATTTCCTTTTCAATTCGATCCAAAAATTGCGATTGCTTAAATCTGAAAATACTTTAATTTAAACTTCTTATTTTATTCTTAAGGATAAATTAAGCTTTTATAACCACACTTCTTTGAAAAAACTTTCCTTTTTAAAATTCTATATTTAATCAAACATGTGATTCTGCTTGATTTGTCCGTTGGACGTTAATGTGGAAGCATATTACGAGTGGCCGAGTGGTAACTTAATATGATTGGGTGCATGTTTTGAGGAATCTTAGTAGCTCAGTTGGTTGACTATCTCAACTCTCACCTTATTGGTGAGGATTCGATTCCTCAACTTGTAATCTCCTCTCCATTTCCTCTTCCCCTATCCCCTATATAATAAAATAATTTTTGAAAAAAAAAATGGATGCATGTTTTTGTACCTTGTACATCTTATCAGAATTAGTCCCTACGTTACGATAAATAGTATAGAGATATATACAGCATATATACAGTTGTATGCATCTTGAATTTGTTAAACTAGTATCATATGAAGGACGACTCTACACAAAGATTATCAAGTGATATCATGGCAAAACTACTACTCCTAGTAATAATAATATGTACTACAGTACGTACAAGCTTTTCACTTCGTATTTTCACATTATAGTAGTGTATCTTATGGACATATGGTTAAATCTTGATAGTAAAAAGTACAAGACATGTCCAACTTAAGGTTTAACTTTCATCTCAATAATATATTTGAGATAAGAGGTTTGGGCTGTGCAAATTTGGATTAATCAGCCAATTCTTTATAGTCTGTTTTAAAAATATAATGACACAGTTTTTTACAGAAGGGTGATATCCCCTCAACCTTGATTTGAGGTCTCAATTTTGAGTCCGCGCAATGGAGAAATATTTGATAGAAAGTGTTTTCTTTAAATAGACTCGATACGACACGAATTTAAATCAATCATCCTAGTAATTTTCGAATACCATATGGTTAATCAATATCAGACGGACTAGTCCGCTGAAGATCTAATACTCAATTTGACCTAATAAAGGTAAAGAATAAAAGATAATTTTAAATTTTTTCACATGAGATGTACTTATCGTCACAGAAATATAACTGACATGTTTAAGGTTACCACAAGTTTTGAATTTAGTTTTAATATGTAATAAAAGTCTCTTCTTTTTTAAATTTTGTGATCAATCAAACATCACCCTATAAAATAAAACGAAGAGATGTAATACTTGTTAGATTAATCTGTTTCTTTGCTAAAACATCATGCATGTTCTTTTTCTAAATAAAAATCAAATATAATGACTTAAATAAAAATCAAATCTTATTTAGTTAGATTCACCTTAAAAATTGGTACTTCTATCTTAGGTAAAAATGGAACCCTAGTTACCTATTTTCGAGCCTCTGATTAATTTGAGGTGTGAAAAAGGCAACAAGAAGGATGAAACATTTGGTGAGAATTTCTTGAAAGTGATATCTTTTGTTGCGAATGAACACGCATTCGCTTCTTCGAAATACGCAGAAAGAAACCCAGATCGACGCAATACCGCAAACCACGCCGTAGCTTAAACTTCGGCACTTCGGTGACAGCCAAGAGGCAAAGGCGCGAGCGCAGGGCGTTACTCGAGTTCGAACTGCATGACTGCCTCTCACACCTAACGGCTGCGCCTTCAAGCACTAAGGCCTAGCGCTCGGATATTGAAAGTGATATCTTAGTTGATGATATAATATGCTGTGCCATACAATAAATATCATTTAGCCACCATTTCAACTGCCTTTTGGATATTGGATAAATGCTTTGGACCGATTCTTCAGGTTATCTTTTGTACATCATTTCCTCTTATAGGTGATACTCCCTCGTTTTTAAAATGTTTGTCTTATTTTTTTAATCCGTTTCAAAATGAATGTTTTTTTTCTTTTTTTGACCACTTTTTTAATCCAACTTTCACTTGTCATGTGAATACCACAAAATTAAATGACATTTTGATATATTATACACATCTTTAGTTAACATCCATATAATTCAATAGTTTTCTTTACTTTCTTAAATTCCATGTTAAATCAAAGCGAGACAAACATTTTAAATTAGCGGAAGTAACTTTATACTTTAACTTTTACCATAGTGTCCCTTTATATACATGCAAAGTAAAAGCATGATTGGAGATTTTTACTGTTCCCTCATCTCAATTTATATAATATGTTTGATTAGGCAGATAAGTTAAATATAAAAGAAAGTTTTTTTGAAACTTAAATTTTAATTATTTGTCACTATAAATCATTTTCTTAAGAGAAAAATAATTATTATAAAATTAAATTATTTCTAGACATAAAAATGTAACATTTTGCGGGACATACTAAAAGGCATATAAATTAAAAGGGAGAGAATAGTTTAGTAGAAACAGTAAATATTGGAATAAAGTTGCATCACATTTTGGAAAGCAATTATAATAACAATATCTCATTATTATCGCTTATATAATCAAAATCTTACAACTTAATAGGATTTCACAAACTTTTATTTTATATATAATTAAAATAAAATATATCTAAATACCTTAAGACGCAAAAATTCTTGGCGCAGTTGAGATCTCTGGAATTAGGGGTGTTCATTTCGGATATCCGGTTATCCGATCCGAAATTTCGGATTGAATTCGGATCATAATTTTACCAATCCAAAATTTCGGATCGGATATCCAAAATGAACACCCCTGGTGTTAAGAGTCCCACAGAAATAGAATGGAAACATGGACTTGGACAATCCTCACCCTACAAACTAATTTTTGGAGTGAATTAGGCCCAAGATCCATTAGTTACATGGTATCAGAGCCAGACTCATTCCAATTCGTTGTTCGTCGATGTTGGGCCCCCAAATTATATTATACACGTTCCAGTTAACGAGGTCTGGGCATGAGGGGAGTGTTAAGAGCCCCACATCGGATATGGAATGGAAACATGGTAATGGAATGGAAACATGAACTCCTTATATGGACTTGGACAATCTTCACCCTACAAACTAGCTTTTGGGGTTGAATTAGGCTCAAGATCTATTCTTTACATGTTATCAGAGGACTCATTCCAATTATATGTTCACCACGCGGTCCCAGTTACATGTGCTCCAATTAACGGGCTCATGCGCAGGAGTGTTAAGAGTCTCACATCGGAAATGGAATGAGAACATGAATTCCTTATATGAACTTGGACAATACTCACCATGCAAGCTAGCTTTTGAGATTGAGTTAGACCCAAGATTCATTTTTTACGATGAGCAAGAGTCTAAAGACATAAAAAAAATGAAGTCTTGAAGAAAGACCTATTAATATTTGGTTGAGAACTTCAATGGATCATCAGTCAAGTGATTCCAAGGTCTAATTTCATGTATTTTGCTACACTCAAGCACAATTATTATCTAATATAGAATTTATACAGTTTTAAACTGTTAAGAGTCCTACATCGAATATAGAATGGGAATATGAACTACTTATATAGATTTGGACAATCCTTACCCTACAAGTTATCTTTTGGGTAGAGTTAGGCTCAAGATCCTTTATTTAGATGTTTCAAATTATATTATCCAGGGAAGTGTTAAAAATATATTTACATAAACAAATGCACACTACTCATAAACACACACATTTCATAAAAACATAATCTGGAATTTTTGTAGAATGTCCTGCACTATATAAAACATCGGGAGGAAGTACTAAACAATTTGCCATACGTCCAGTTAGCTAAATCCGATTTAAGAGGCATTCGGTGCTAGGCCAGCCTCTATTGTCTGATTGTATAATCTGAAGGCTCCATCTGATCTGCCCTCTTTTAATAAGCCAAAAATCATCGTTGTGTAAGTCACAACATCCGGAACTAAACCCTTTGTAGTCATATCATAGAAAAGCTTCATAGCATCATTTACCTTTCCTGATTTACATCTCCATGTACAAGTGAGGTGTATGTATAGACATCAAGTATCAGTCCCTTAGATTCCATGACAATCCTTAGCTTATAAGCTTCTTTCATCATGCATTACTTGTAATAGCCATCTATTAGTGCATTGTATGTTATTGTGTTTGGCATAACTCCCTTAGTTTCCATCTCATTAAATAACTATATTGCTTCAATAAAATTATCCTGCTTGCAATAACCATCTATCAAGGTATTGTAAGTAATTGTATCAGGCTTAAGTCCCATAGCTTCCATCTCACTAAACGCCGATTTTACTTCAACAAATTACCCTGGTTGCAATCTGTAAGTAATTGTGTCAAGGCTTAACTCCCTTAGTTTTTATCTCACTAAATACTAAGGTTGTCCGGTGGACTGGGTCAGTCCGATCCCGACCCGTCCCGACCCGCCTCGTCCCCCCTCCCCCTTGCAGAACCGTTGCACAATGATCTAATTTCAATTTTAGACGTTGGCAACGGCTATAATGGCCATTTTGCCCCCCGCCCCAATAAAGAAATTGCCAAATTAATCCACAATCTTGCTCAAGTTTCTTCAAATTCAAGAAAAAAAAGTCTTTAATAACTCACCAAAGTCCCATTCTTGAAAACCATATAGCCTTAGTTTTATACTTTTTAAAAGCTAGGGAGTTTAGTGAAGCTTAGTATATTGCATACTGTTGCTGCTAATGATAGTATGAGGAAACACTTTTCAGAAATAGCTTCTTTGTTGAGAGAAAATCATGTAAACCATAAGGTTATTAGGAAGGTGTTTAATATGTTATTTAGTGTTTATGTTTATAATGTGATGTTTAAGGAAGGTTTAGAGGTTTTTGAGTATATGAGGAGTGTGGGGTTTGAGATGGAGGATAGAGCTTGTATGGTTTACTTACTTTCTATGAGAAGACGAAGGCGATATGACTCGATGATCGTATTAAATTCTGAATATATTATGTCCTCTGATGCAGTCTACAGTACCTTCAAAGACATTGTCTGACACTCATATGAATACCATTGCTGCATGTGCTCGATTATCGGTGGAATAAAGTGAAGTGCTCCTGCATTCCTCATTTTCCTTGCACAGACTAAGGTCACAACTTTCCTCTTTTTCTAAAATTTTAAAGAAAATTGCAGAAGTTTGATGAGCAATATAATAGTATTGATGTTAGCATCCCCTTAGTCTCTACCAACGGTTTACGCATGGAAAATTTAAAGAAACCAGAAAGTAGATTTACTCTTAACTTAACTATTATTTATGTTTCCTATTTCTTGGTAGCAGTTGTTAGCAGTTGTTAGCAGTAAGGAGGTTACTCCTCCACTTTCTCATTTCAGTTTTAGTAGGAAGTTATTTCCTTGTTGTTAGGTAGGTGGTTAATCCACCAGCATTATATTTAAAGATATTTGAACTCAATGGAAAGATATGCAGAAAATTATCCAGTTTTTGAGTACTTAAAGTCAAGAGATCGCAGGTTCTCTCTGACGAACCAGCAACCACAGCTTTAGAGTTACAAATGACTCTATCGGTCCCAACTACAACAATCAGAGGTGGAATTCCAGTCCTCAAGTCCATAGCTGAAGAAACCGTCTGAAGAAGCTGAACTAACAGCAGTATTCTCCAAGAATGCAGATTTGAACTTGAGAAGGGCTTGTTTTTGTTCATTTGGACAGCAAAAAGCAGCTCTAAAGAAACTGAGAAATCTCAGTGAAACAAGTAGTAGGCATGTTTTAGCCACGGTGGATTGGTTGGTTCAGGTATGATCCTCTGTCCAACTGTCAGTTGTTTTTTACAACTAAAGAATTAATGGACACATTCTGGTTTTAAAGAAAGATACTCTCTCCCATACTAGTTGAGTCAATGGGTTGTGTATGACAGTGACAAATCAGTTGTCCTTCTAGTTGACTAGAATGGCATCTGGACATCATGTAGTGGTTAGGTGAAAATGAATTGAGTATTGCAGTGACTAATTGTTTGTGTTTATAGTTGACTATAGAGTGGTAGCTAGTCATTGTTGTAGTGGATTATGTTAATGCGCACTAGTGTTTTTATAGGTGAACAAGTTTGACTGCTTATCTCTCAGCAACGGAAATTCCACCCAAGTTAGAAAAGCTTACAACATTCTGATAATTCTTTATAGGTGTAATTTTCACAGACTCCTTTATGTTTCAGAAACCGGCACTTAGCCCCTTGAAATTTGAGAAAGTGGCAGATACACCCCTTTTGTATAAAGTTGAAGGGCATTATGACCATTTTGGTACTAATAATGAAGTAGGGAAAACGAGTTGTATAAGTGGCATTCCACACTGATTGTCTCCCCTACCCTTCAATACACCCCACCCACCATAGCCCTCATCCCCCACCACCCCGCATTCACCCCGGTAGTATTTACTTAGATTATATACAAATGCTTTTGGGATAACATTTTTGCTTACCTAACAAATACAAGAAAATAACTAAAAAACCCACATATTTTCTGGGAATACATTTTCTATGGAAAACATTTTCCTTCATACCAAACATACCTCTAAACCATGCTGGTTAATCTCACTATTCATGTATCTGTTTCCTGCCATAGCGGATTGTGATCACTTCACGATTTCTTATGTGAAAATTCAGGTCAACTGCTTATGCTCCCTGTTGTAAAAAGTGTGAAACCAAGTTGATGTTTATTCTTGCTTGATTCGTCTTAGTAATAAACCACACCCATGCTAACTGCCTTCTTCTCATCTGAAGGCTACTGACAAAGTTACGTGCATGAATGTTGAACTTCAAAGAACAAGTAGCATGTGTCGTTTCTGTTGTTTTCTCCAACTAATAGCCTTTTGATGAGTTTCAGCTTGGTAGACTGATAATATATTGTGCGGAGATGGAGCTGCTTAATAGAGGAGAAAACAAGCTTACCTTTGAATATAACAGTATTATTCCTCTTCATTCTCACAAACAGGTCACACACACGCCAATGATCTTCTCGAATGCGTAAAATCTAAGAGTTCATGTATGATATTTTAATTGAAAAAAGAGCGTAGGTTGCAATAATATTCTGTTCTATTCTATTGTTAGCTGAATTCAAAGGCAGAAGTATATGAAGATCGTGCTGGTTTTTCCACCACACCAGTAATATTTCATATTTCCTAGCTCTGAAGGGATGTTTCGTCTGAGATTGTTCCCTGAGAAGTCAAGAATTTGGAGATTTATAAATTTGCAAAAAGCTTTAGGTTACTCATCTAGTGGCATACCCAATCCTTTCTTCAGTTGAGATTTATTTACTCCCCCATTTTTGTCATGAGTTACCAGTTATAATGATATTTATGATAATTCTGGTTGGCATAAACTTTACTTCAATAGACATACTAGAACGCAATTTTACTGATTTGTATGTGCCATTAAAATCTTTAGTGGAATAGTAGATTTTTTGGTTTCAAATGACAAATAGTCGTTTTATGTCTTTGACACTCAAATGTAAGTGTACTCTCTGAATGGAACTATTTTGTTAGTACGAATGCTTCCATTTTCATGTGTAAGAGAGCTAAGGCGAGTCTTGTTCATGCTGCTTCTTGATCTGTAATATGTGTCTTCAAGGGATTAACCAGTTTAAAATGCTACTGCTTCAGCTCCAAGTCTGCTTTCTTAGGAGGAGGCTATGCTGTTTAAGCATCTTGGGGTGCAAAATCCAGTAAGAAATATGAGTGAAGCTGATACAATGAAACCAAATGGGAATCCTATCCACATTGCTTCCCACGCAAACCATGACTCGCTGCTCTCATTCACTGGTTCCACTGCTTGTGGTGGCTTGTTTTCGGGGCAGTTCTGTTGAATTTGGAATCCACAAAGACCACTATTATTAGCATAATAAGTTGGATCATCCATTGTATCCATTTGACCACCAACTGGGATTTTACCTTGTAGATGGTTATTGCTGACATCCAAAGTAGTGAGTTGTTGAAGCTTTGTAAAGGACTGGGGAATTGGACCAGAGAAAGTATTGTGAGATAAATCTATGCTCTCAAGACTCTCCAAATTCCCCAGAGTTGCTGGAATTTTCCCTTTTAGGCCATTGTAAGAGATGTTAAGCATCTTGAGGCCTCTAAGTTTGCCTAAAGAGGATGGAATTTCACCAGAAAGATGGTTTTTTGACAAGTCCAGCCAAGAGTAGATGTCGATGCTGGCACTAGATGACAGACCTTGGACTGACCTCTTCCAGTTCACTATCAGGTCAGTGTACTGATTGAGAAGGTGAAAATGAATGAAATTGATGAGAATGTGCTTGGTGTTTCAATCATTCCAACTAGATTTCCGACCTCTGCAGGGATGCTTCCAGTGAAGTTGTTGTGTGACAAGTCAAGGATTTGAAGATTACTCAAGTTTGAAATGCTAGAAGGAACTGAACCTTGTAGGGAATTATTCCTCAAATTCAAGCTTCTAAGGGTGGACAATTCTGATATAAAGTTTGGGAGTTCTCCTGTGATTCTGTTGTCATGAAGATCAAGATGCTCAAGCATGTAAAAATTGGTCAGGTTCCTTACCAAACTTCCCGTAAAATTGTTCCCCTTAAGGCTAAAATTCTAGTTTCTTGTGAAAAGGTTAGAGGAGCTTCTCCGGAGAAGTCATTCAAGGATAAATCAACATACGCAAGAAAAGAAGTTGGGTCAAAAACTGGAATTGTGCCGGAAAATCTGTTCTTTGACAAGTCCAACAGTAGCAAGCGAGAAATATTGGTGATGGAGCTCGGAATTTTCCCAGAGAAACTGTTCTCAGCCAATATGAGAATCATAATCGCGGTAGCATTACCCATGTTTTCTGGCAGTTCCCCTGAAAACCTGTTTCTTGAAAGGTCAAGAAGAGATAGACTCCTGGAATGGAAGAGACTAGGAGGAAGAGAACCTGTTAGATTGTTATCTGACAAAATAACAGTTCCAAGTTCCATTTCTGCAAGCCACTGAGGGAAAATTCCTTCGAGCTTGTTGTTACTCAAATCCAAGTAATCAAGACTTCTTTGTGAAGAAATCCATCCTGGGATCGGTCCTAAAAGGCCACAAGACTGAAGGGACAGTCCAGATAACATGCATCGAGGCACTATCTTGGCATTGTTATTCCATTTCAATGCATTTTTTCCAAGAAACAGATTTTTCAAAGCCTTCATGTTGAATAACCAAGATGGGATTTCACCAGTAAGCATATTGTTATCCAACTTAAGAGTCTCCAACTTGGTCATGTTCTGTATTGAACTTGGAATAACACTAGTCAGCTTGTTCTTGCTCAAGGCCAAAGTAGACAGATTTGACAAGCGGCCAATCATTGTCGGAATATGCTGTGAAAACAGATTTTCACTTAAATCCAACACTTGCAATCCCTTCAAGTTCAATACCGAAAATGGGATTCCACCAGAAAAATGGTTGTTTCTGAGGGACAATTCTTGAATCTTGGTGAGGTTTCCAATCTCCATGGGAATGTTCCCACCAATAAAGTTGTCATCCAGCTTCAATATCCTCAAATTTTGAAGATATCCCACTTCAGGTTTCAAAACACCAGTGAGCAAATTCCCACTCAAGTCTAGATATTGGAGGTGCCTCAAGTGAAAAACTTGTGGAGGAATAGAGCCAGTAAAATTGTTCTGCATTAGGTCAAGATAAACTAAGTTTCCAAGATTGGCGATCCCTTCACCCGCTCTTTGGCCTTGTATGTGATTTGAGGACATGATAAGCATCATCAAAGATTTTATACCAAAAAGGGGTGCCAAAACAGAAGAACTGACCGCCACAGGCTCATGAGATTGAAGGGAATCCAGATAGAGAGCAATCACAGCTCTAGAATTTGGTCTAGAGTCACAAATGACTCTATCCCAACTACAACAATCAGAGGTGGAATTCCAGTCCTCAAGTCCATAGCTGAAGAAACCGTCTGAAGAAGATGAATTAACAGCGGTATTCTCCATGAATGCAGATTTGAACTTGAGAAGGGCTTGTTTTTGATCATTTGGACAGCAAAAAACAGCTCTAAAGAAGCTGAGAAATACCAGTGAAAGAAGTAGGCATGTTTTAGCCATGGTGGATTGGTCGGTTCAGGTATGGTCCTCTGTCCAACTGACAGTTGTTATTTACAATTAAAGAATTAATGCACACATTCTGGTTTTAAAGAAAGATGTTTTTTCCCGTACTGGTTGAGTCAATGGGTTGTGTATGACAATGACAAATCAGTAGTTGACTAAAGTGGCATCTAGACATTGTGTAGTGGTTTAGGTGAAGTCAATGAATTGAGTAATTGCAAGACATTCTGTAGTGGTTTAGGTGAAGTCAATGAATTGAGTAATTGCAGTGACAAAACATTTGTGTTTGTAGTTGACTATAGAGTGGTAGCTAGTCATTGTAGTAGTGGATTTATGCTAATGCGCACTAGTGTTTTTATAGGTGAACAATTTTGACTGGAATGGAATTTACCCAAGTTTGAAAAGCTTACAGCATTCTGATAATTCTTTGTAGGTGTAATTTTCACAAACCCCTTTATTTTTCAGAAACTGGCACTTAGCCCCTTGAAATTTGAGAAAGTGGCAGATACATCCTTTTTGTGTAAAGTTGAAGGACATTATGACCATTTTGGTACCAATATAAAGTAGTTATTTACTTATTTATAATGTGACCCCTTAGTGTTTGTAAAGAGACACAACTCATATTTCTAGTTTTACTAGGTAAATACGGCCCGTGCCTGCACGGACCCAACACTCTACAAGTTAAAATTGTTATTTTTTATTTAACTTCATTTTGATATGAAACAAAGATAATAAATCTCAATGAGGGTAAGCTAGTTATTCAACTTCGTTTTGATATGAAAGAAAGGAGTAAAAAGATCAATTAGTTAGATTTTACTTATATACATTTAGGATCAAAATACATAGTTATGACATCACAACATTGGATTAGTAGATGCTTAAGATGTTGCGTATCATAGCTAACCTCCTCAGCTTTTTTCTTTGTCAAAAAGACATGTAAGGACAATAAGTAGATGGCAAAGTGAAGTTATAAAGAAGAAAAAACACTCCAAACTGACCATTTTCCGTGTGAAATGACAGGGATTGGTTTGGTTACTTAGGGAAAAACTCCTGTTTGTCGTAAGATTACTGAAGGAAAGGTTGGTTATAGATTTGGAGAGTTTGCTTCTACATAGGACACATTCAAGTGAAGTTGTCAAGGAAATAGAAAAGAGGACATAATCAACTTCTAAAGATAAAACTTGAAGAAGTCTAAGCAACACAGAATGGAACTGATATTTCATAATGTGAAACTGAGTCTGCCTCAACTAAGAACCTCATTAGGAACTTGCATCAATATTATCACAAGGATGCATAAATAAGAAATAAGAAATATTTGAAATACTTGAATTAAAAAAAAGAAAATCTTAAAGGGATACAAGGAATGAACACGAACTTACAGTAGGACAAATTAAAATTTGAGACCCAGAGAGCTAGATTTTAGCGTGTAATAATAGAAGTTGGATCACTTTTTTACAGTGGTCATGTGATTTAATAGTTAGTTACCTTCACTAGGAAGAAGTGTTAGTTGCTATGTTTTAGGACTGCAGCATAGAGTTTATTTACTGCGGTAATTTAGTTTTCCTTTAATTTCCTAGTTTTCCTCTACTTGTGTTTTTAATCTGCGCGTCCTAGAATTGTTTGGCAAGGGAGCAATATTGTAATCATCTTCTACAGCCTCCAAGAGATCCAAAGCTTCCAGATATGTCTGCATTCTAACTGCCCGGATCTGATAACTTTCTCCATCGAAAGTTGGTGGTGCCATTGAAGAAAAACTTGCTTCTCCATCCATGGCATTCACTGAATCTGACTGATGCACACACACAGGTCCTCAAGAAAAAATGGCTCCCGATCATATGCCTTTGCCATTTTCAAACCTTGGTGATACATGTATATCCTACCTATATGTAGCATCTAGCATGTAGAAGAGTTAACTACTCTACTTTTGTACTCCCTCCGTCCATTTTTACTTGTCCACTATACTAGAAATAGTTGTTCACTTTTACTTGTCTAGTTTGGAAAACCAAGAGATAATTTACCATTTTATACTTATTTTACCCTTATTACTAAGTAATAAAATTGTTTCCAATTCATGGCCCAACATATAATAATTAGGGGTTATATAGTAAAATTACCATTTTATTTATTGCTTCTTAAGGAGTGCGTCAAGTCAAACATGGACAAGTAAATATGGACGGAGGGAGTATTACATACGACTCCTATAAGAAGATAATCCAAAGGAGCGCCTGGCTTCATTTCAATATTTTACATTTGATATATGGCCCTTATTCGTGCTCCAGTTTAACTGCTTTCATTCAAGGCCCCTTGCTTTGTTTGTGCTTATGTTTTGTCTTGAGTCGAGAGTCTTTCGGAAACAACTGCTCTACGCCTCTACCTACCAAGGTAGAGGTAAGGTCTGCGTACACTCTACCCTCTCAAACCCCGCGTTGTGGGATTTCACTGGGTATGTTATTATTCTGGTTTTAAAGAGATACTTTCTCCCATACTAGTTGAGTCAATGGGTTGTGTATGACAATGACAAATCAGCTGTCCTTCTAGTTGACTAGAATGGCATCTAGACATCATGTAGTGGTTACGTGAAAATGAATTTATTGCAGTGACTAATTGTTTGTGTTTATAGTTGACTATAGAGTGGTAGCTAGTCATTGTAGTAGTGGATTATGTTAATGCGCACTAGTGTTTATATAGGTGAACAAGTTTGACTGCTAATCTCTCAGCAATGGAAATTTCACCCAAGTTAGAAAAGCTTACAACATTCTGATAATTCTTTATAGGTGTAATTTTCACTCCTTTATGTTTCAGAAACCGGCACTTAGCCCCTTGAAATTTGAGAAAGTGGCAGATACACCCCTTTTGTATAAAGTTGAAGGGCATTATGACCATTTTGGTACTAATAATAAAGTAATTATTTCTAAAGTGACCCCTTAGAATTTGTAAAGCGTACTGATTCATCAGAGATTAGCAAAGACCATCTACTTTTGGACTCGATGCAAACAACATCCTTTTTTTAATTTTAAAAGAATAAATTCTACATATTTGAAAATTACATACAATTATTATAAGTTTGGATGCTTTGGTGAATCCAATGCTTGCTTTCTTATATATTGATTCCTATAGTGGTGTACATTTATTGTTCATCTTGCTAATTAGTTTGTGTGCGCACTCTTTTCCTCTCCCCTTTGTGGTACAGAAATCAAGAAATCAACAATACGTCCAGGAAAATCTCATTGGTGTCACAAGTTGTTGAAGAACGCACACGGCAAAAGCAGGATTTTTGAAATGACACCAATGGCGCCCTGAATATTTTTGTTCTACAAGGTGCTTTGATTTTAGTGCCAATAGTGATTGTTGCTAGATGTTACAAATAATACCATCAAACTGATACTAGTTATAATAACTTTTTCAGATAGAATTTATAAAGAAGATTTGATTACAGTCGAGTGGAACGACAAACTGTAATCTCTAAAGAGATTGATGAAAGAGAAGGAAGTGTTGATGAAGATGCTGAGCTACGAGAAGGTGAAGACAGTGCCGAAAGAATTGAAGAGGAAGTGTATAAACCGACTTTTTTTATGAAGAAACTTATTTGCACTTCATTTGTTCTTGTAAACCATAGAATGATGATGATACAAGCAGGAGATTTAACTTATACTATCAGAATTTAGGAGTTAAATTCATGTTCTAAAAAGATTAAAACTAAATCATTGTGGTATTTGTGTTCTGAGGGACACAGCAAAAGAAGCAATCAGGACAAATGCAGTCAAATCCACAATTTGGACAAATACATGGTTGCACTTAAATAACAGCATTCTTTTCCTCTGACAAAAAAGATTAAATCTATCATAAACAGCAGACAGCCCGTGCCAACACTCTACAAGTTAAAATGGTTATTTTTTATTTAACTTCATTTTGATATGAAACAAAGATAATAAAGATCAATGAGTGTAAGCTAGTTATACAACTTCATTTTGATATGAAAGAAAGGAGTAATAAAGATCAATTAGATAGTCATAGTCGACATATTAATAATAATATAATGATTGCAGAAAAAGAATATTGTATATTCTGTAACAATTTTCTTAACAGGCTGATGAGCATTGTTGCACTGACGAAATTAGACATGCAACCAAAATTACAACTACTTGAAAGTAGTGCAATGATGTGAAAGTAGAACATAAGTTCTTCACGTAAATCAGAGTACTCAAATAATGGCTGGAAGAAAGGACTCGTTTTTCACAGTTATCTCCGTTAAACACCGATGAGGATGCAACAATCTACAACCAATGACAAGGTGTTTTTCTTCCAAGTTCAAAGATTCCTAGGCACAAGCAACCCTATTACTACAAAGTTAAAAGTATAAATTTGATCAAAAAGATGTACAAGAAGGTCACCCAAGCACTGAACATCTTTTAAATTAACAATTGCTCCAGCTATATATAAATTCATTGCAAAATTTAAAGTATGGCTCTGGTTTTGTGCCCTCGAGTCAGTCAGCTGAGTCTTTCACGTTGAACACCAGAAGTATGGGCCTCTTCAATACGTCTGGTAAGCAATGATATTCCGTAGTGTGATGCACTTGAAGCAGCGTAATATGAAGTTACAGTAAGTTGAGTAAACCTCGGAAGTGCATATCCTGTAACGCAAAACTACCCATAAATCTGGTGGTTTAAACATTAACAATTACTTCAATAAATAAGATAATAAGTATGGTAAAGGATCTTTGATTATGGTCATCAAGTACTTTGCACTGAATCTAACATGATGACTGCTTTATTATGTTTCCTTTAAATGGCACTTCCCCATGAACTATTCCTACAAAATATTATATTACTGTAAATATTATAAAGTAGGTCTAAGTGCGTCCAACCCTCCCCAGACCCTATTTATGGGATTACGCTGAGTATGTTGTTTGTAAATATTATACAGGGCCCACTGTGTTACAAATATTTAGTCTGATAAATAAAGTGAAGATATACTTATAAAACTTAAGAGTTGCCAAAAAGTAACCTCCACCTTTTCTTTGAGAGAAGTCAAAAATTAAGAAAAAGGGAAATAGGACAAAGCAATAACTAAAAACTGAGTCTAGTAAACATCAAATATGTCTTCAAATTTCCCAAATTCAAATGTTTTTAATCTTCGTGTCCTTGACTATGCCTACTATTCACTGACCACGCCACTTTTACTTACTCAAGTGCTCAACACTACTTATCATGTCAAAGAAGATGCACATATCTTGAAGAAGACGAGTAACCTTAGCATAAGAGAAAGCTTGCTCAACTATGATCTGAGACTAACAACTTTGAATATATGGAATAGATTCAACAAAATAAGGGTACCTAAACTTGTGCAATTTTCTTATTAAAAAATATAGGGGTACCTAAACTGTAGAAGACATAAATTTTGTGTACTAGTTCACTTATGACATTGAGCTGTAGGGAAGGAAATGGTGCTTCATTTTATTGTTTGCATAGATCGTAGTTTTTGTGGTTGCGTAGTTCACACGGTTTGAGAATGAACTTGTCAACCACTTGACCACGGAACTTACAGGTGTGTAGCCTTTTCTTCTCTCAAAGTATTATTTCCAGTTGAGGCTTGTGTACTTTTCCATTTCTTTGAAGTATCCTATTTTTACTTGAAATATCAAGGTAACCATGTTGAGAAAGGCATAAACGTTTATGTAACAATAGGAGTTCTGAATTTCCATAGTATTACCAAGATACAAGTAACCAAATATCTAATACTCACACTATCCAATTCACAGTTATAACATGACCACCTAAGATTATGTACACTTATAATCAAACTATCCTTTACGGGAAACCATTAATGTAATCTTGAATTAATCAAAAAAATAATTGGCACAAAGTTCATTTAAGAATTGATAATTCCAACCTTAAGCAGTCAAACTATTTTACATCAAATGGGAGGTAGGAGTATTATATTATATTAAAGTAGAAGTGGTCTAAAACTATACATGAAGTTAACTTGAATATCTCTTGAGTGTAAAAGCGGGTACATGTGAACTTTTTATCAAAAGATACGAGAAAGAAAAATATAAAGGGAAAGCTTCTCATTTAGAAAAACCAACTTGGGACAACCCATTATAAAAGTAAGACAATTAATTTGGAACAAAAAGTGTCATTAAGACTTCATTTTTTTGATAAGGTAAATAATTTTATTAACAATTGGGGAAACCCAATATAAAATCCGTATACCAAAACTCTTGATTATTTTTACAACAACATACCCAGTGTAATCCCACAAGTGGGGTTTGGGGGTAGGATGTACGCACACATTACCCCTACCTTTGTGGGGTAAAGACGTTTCTGATAGACCCTCGATTCAAAGAAAAAAAGGATTTGAAGCATGGTATCAAGAAAAATATGATAGCAAGATCAAAAGCAAATGAAGCAATAGATAGTAATACACATTGAAAAAAAGAAACTACGGGGTTACTAACTAATACTGCTAATAAAGAGAACACTCCGTTACTTCCTAACCTTCTAGCCAAATCTTCGACCTCACGCCTTCCTATCTAAGCTGAAGTTGTGCCATGACCCGTCTACTCTTGTTTATTTTAATCATACTAAAACTTTTCTTTCACATAAAACTAAGATTTCACTCAAATGATTGTACTTGCCAATTTTTCAGATAGAAGCTCCTTAAACATAGTTGGTAGATGATTTTGTAAAAGGGGAGGACATGAATCAAATCTGTATTTTTTTTTTAAAAAAAAAATCACCAACAGATTCGGCATAAATCATACTTTTACTGTTAAGAGTTTATCCAACTATATCTAAGTAGAACTTCTAAGATTGTTCTTCTACTCTCCGCTTTATTTTTCTAGTCCACTTAAGTATCTCCCTTCAATCTCACCAAATTTGCTAAATGCTCAAGCAAAATGGAAAGGGGGAAAGAAAACCCAAAGGGTTGGACTGTTTGTGTGTCCAAGCGACAAATTCTATTAGGAGGGGGAGCTGTGAGTTTGTCAAATGTTCGACAAGCCTCAACAGTAGTAGCACAAACTATGTTATAAACCAAGTTAGTTAGTTTTCTGCTTGCTTTTTTTTCATAACCAAAAACTTTACTGATGGTAGCTTGTGAGTTAGTGGAAGGGCCTCAAAAGAAATAGGCGAAGTGTTTGTTCCTGAAGGATTATTATGTTCAAATCCCTTTGCCCGTTCCAATTTGAAACCTGGATCATTTTACCTATCTTAAATCCAACAGGAAACCTACCAAAGACATATCATAGGCAGCCTTATCTTTACAAAACACATCTAATAAACATACAAGATTCCTAGTACAAAGGCAGAGTAAAATTCGCCTTGTCAAAGTTATGGATGAGGAATACTAATCAGAATGGAATTGGACCTTGGAAGCAGATATGGATAACTAAAGCTCCAGTCGAAGTTATGCATTTTCTGGGGCTGGTAAGCAGAGAAGCTTGCTTGACTCAAGACATTTAGTCTTGAATCCAACAACCACCTTTTTCTGCCACCTTAGAGGTGTGGTCGATGATTATCAACATTTTGGGTGTGAAATAGGTACCAAGAACAACTGCTAAATTTCTTTTGAGCTGGAACAGGAGGCAACTAATTTAGAACTTAAAGAAGATACAAGAACAACATTCCAGCCTGCATATGGTGGTGTATTTGGAAAGAAAGATATTGAAGATGTTTTAAGGGTCAAAATAGTTCTTTACTGCAAATTAGATCTGATTGTATTTTGTTGTTATCTATTTGGTGCAAGCAGAAATTTGTAAATGGTGCTGAAACACTACAAAATTTTAAAAACTCTTTGGTATAGGTAATATGGGTACATCTTTTCTTTTCACTTGTAATCTTGTGGATGTAACATAGCACTTCCTTAGTGCTGGTTTAGACATCAACCATCACTAATACTGCCTATTCAAAAATAAAATAAAATGAACCCTGCTGAGCCCACATAATATTGGGACCGCAATTACCTTATTTGGTCTATTAGAGGGGTTATTTCTGATATAAGTGACAGTTAACTTCTCACTTGATGGAGCATGAGAAATACAGGACCTTTAGAAAACGGGTCATCTCTCGAAGGTATGTCTTCTTGATTATAGCATTCTTTTAGCACTTATTATAAAATTCTGATTCCTTACAGGATACAGTTGAGCAATGTTCATTTTAGAATGTACATAAGCAAGGAGTCAAATATCACAAAAATTATATATTACGTAAAAGGGCAGAACAAATAGTAGGCTTTCCTAAATTACTCACAATACTGACGGGATGAAGTGATAATCCAACTATATTAAGGTAGAGAAAAAAATCAAACTAAAACTAAAACTAAAACAGAGATTCCCAATATATATCCTAGCAAGTAATGATTGACATTAAGCTTCAAATTTACCAACTTTTAAGCAACAGTGCATAAGCAAGTATTGCAGCTGAGGGTTACTTATTGGAAGGAAAAAAAGAGTAAATCCGATGAGTGTCATAAGAAAGTATTTTCACTAAGGGGGTTCAAAAATATAAAGGAGTAAACACACGAAGAAGCCAAGGGGGGTCAGTCTCTACTATATAAGGGTAATTTTTTACCGAAGGGGATTCGGGTGAACCCCTAGCCACCACCTAGCTCCGGCCCTTAACACATGCTAAATTGAAAGAATGAAACTTAGAATGAAATTAGAACTTCATAGAATTACCTCCAAATGCTGCACTAGCTGCAGAGAACATGAGAAGTGGAGGAAGCTGCAAGAACAAAACAAAGGGAAGGGTGAGCAGAGAATGTGAGAGGAAGGGAGCTTTAGATAACATGTCAGTTGTAGTCAACAATAGATAGATTGAGTAAGCACAAAAATCAAGAAAATAATGAATATGAGGGAGAGAGGGAGAGAACAATTAAAGAACAGAAAAGTGGTGTAAGTGCCTACCCCTATAACAAATGGAAGCCACTTTGGACCCTTCACATATCTCTGGACGAAAGGTATTCCTGCAAAGTACTAGCGCTAAGACTTCAGCAATTAATTCATAAGCTAAAAGAGAGGGAAGTATTTAGTTTAAGATTTTAACCACAATTTAGTACAAGGAGAGGAATAAAATAAAGATAATAAGGATAAGCACAGAAGAGATAATTAATTAATCATGCCTGTATTCAAACCATGAATTGCACTGAGCAGTCCACCCATTCCAGATCCAGCCTATACAACGGTAAAGAATATTAGTACCTTAATTAGCTGCTAAAAGCTCTTCATATTATGATTGTGATATAGCTCTATTCACTATTCATTTAGTATTTTTGCCCAACTGGTTATAAAAACTTTGATTAGTAAAACGCGGGTTAATTATTTCGGCTTTAGGTGAAAGATTACTTCTTTCAGATTTTCAGGGGGGAGACATTCGAAAATGAAACTCATCCAAAGGTTACAATAGAAACTTTCCTCTGCATTAAACTCAACTGGACTCAATTCCAAATTACTATGAAACAAATCTTTGAAGCATACAAAACATCCATATACAACATTAAGAGCTCGTCTACATCAAATATTTTCTTGTAAATTCTTAAAGAATCCACCAAAAACAAAATCCTGTTCCAACATAAACATTCTCCTCTGTTCAATTTTATACAGTGATATCCATATTGAGTCAAAACATTTTTTCTTTTAACAATTTTTTTCATACATTTAGGGGCCATTTGGTTTAAAAGTAAGTTATGCATGCATTAGTAATGTAGGGATTCGTTAAGCAGTGATTCATATTTCATAATGAAGGAATTGTTATATGTGGTGGCTAGTAATGAATGCATTGTTATGTAGTGATTATTACTCAAGAAAATGTTATACATGAGTTACTCTAAAAGGGCATTTTTGTTTATAAATAGTTTAATTAAAGCATTAATAATACACACGTATTTTCACTCCACATTCTATCCCCATAAAATAATACATAGATTCCTGCATAATTTAACGTGGTTATTATTAAGTACTGTCAAGTGTCAACCAAATGTTGTATCATGTTATGCGGAATTTTATGTTGAGTACTTATTCATATACCTCAACCAAACATTGTACTCCCTCCCATCCACTTTCACTTGTCCACTATACTAAAAGTAGATGCCCGCTTTTACTTGTCTAGTTTAGAAAACCAAGACACAATTTGTCACTTACTTCCTAATTTACCCTTATTATCAACTATAGTCATTTCGCAATGCATTTCCCAAAACATTGAATTTATTATATTCAACGGGTGATAAAGTAAAATCACTATTTTATCAATTACTTTAAGGAATGTGCCAAGTCAAACATGGACAAGTAAAAATGGACGGAGGGAGTATTATCTTATGCGAAATTTTATGTTAGGATTAATTCCTTCGATACTCAAACCAAATGAACCCTTAATCCTAAGATTTGTGACTTGTAATACTAATGTAATTGTCAATTACAACAATAGCTTAGATAGTTTTATCTTGTACTTCAAATACGGATGTTTTAAAAGGCGGGGCATTTTACATATGCCTCGGCGGCGAGGCATAAGCCCCAAGGCTCAGGTGTAAGCCCCATGGGTATTTAATTTTTATTATTTCATAAAATAATATAATTACAATAAATATTTTTTAATAGGTAAAATTTCATAAAAATAAAAGAAAATTATAAATAAATGAAATATATATGTGTGTGCTCGCGCGTTTGTTCCTCACAAATAAACTAATCAAAGCAATCCATTATATGTCACTTAAAACTTGTCATTATATATAACATAACCTTATAAGTATAAACAATAGAATGAAATAAAAACTATTATGAAATGCCAATCAACTCCAAACATATTAACTTTCAAATAATGAAAAAATGATAATTTCTTAAAACAATATTACTATCATACTATTCATTTTATCTCTTATAACGTAACTCCTTCATGAACAAAAATAAAATTACTTTCCAAGATAATAAAATATGATAATTTTGATGACAAAAGATCAATGACAAGTGAAAATGTACAATTCGATTATGTATTTTAAAAGAAATATAAAGTGATATTACCCACATGATGTTCTCAAATAAGTAGTAAATATGCAATACTACCACTTGTTATTTGAGTTACAACCAATTTTCTTATTTCTATAGATGAAAAATGATTAAGTATCATTCATTTGTTAAAGAATTATGAGGGTCAACGATTTTGATTAAGGAATTTAACATATAATTTGTGTAAGAATTGTTAGGCGAGCCCCAAGCGTGGGCGTTAGACGTGTTTAGAAAATACAGTCGGGCGCTTAGAGTGTAAGCCTCACAGGAACTAAGCCCCGCACGTAAGCCCCAAGCCCCCGGCGTTTTGCCAGTGCAACGCCCCGGGGCCTGAACTGCCTTTTAAAACACTGTCAAATACCAGCATAAAAGACATAACATAGTTACCACAGCCGTGAAATCATGCAAAACAGGAGTAATCGCCCATTCTCCACTTTTCTGCACCAAAATCAAACAAAAACAGCTCAAATCACTACTCAGGCATTTCATCAAACATGTAATAGGCAAGATGTAAACAATTAACAACTACAGAAAAACAAGTGGTAGAGCGTGTGGCTTTTAACCAAGTGGTCGTGGTTTCCATCCCAGAGGCGGCGTAATTTCTTACTATTATTCCTTATATATATAAAAACAAGTAGAACATGTTGTTACATACTGAATTGAAGTTCAAGAGAGAAAGACAACGAGGGCATCGAGCAGAACCGAGACCAGGATTGATTGTAGGGTCATGATGGAGATTTCCTCTCTTCAGCTTTTCTTCGTATACTTCTCGCGTTCCCATTCAGTTATCTGTTGTTTTGATGAACATGTGCACAATTAGGGCTGTTATGGTCCGATACAGCCGAGAACCGCCGAGAACCGAAGCAAAATATCCGCACCATACTCGAACCCGAAAATTAATGGTCCATACCCGTTAACTATCTTATCAGCCCGTTAACTATATTATATATTATTTTAAGTTTGTTAATATGTATTATGAAAGACAATAAAGATGATTTTTATAAAATAAAATATAAGTAAAGGTAAAATTTAATATTTCTGATCTAAACAAGATTCGTAACCTGACCAGAACTTTATCGGACTGCATCGATACCCGCCCAATAAGGTATCGGTCCGATCCCGAATCTCTTTTCAGAGCCGAATTCTTATCGGTCCGGACCGATAACCTTATCGGTCTGATTCCGGTATGTCGATACCGGACCGCACCGATAACAACCATATGCACAATCCACGATATAAGAGGATTTGAGATTGGACCTGAAATGGATATTGGGCTCGGCTAAGAGCTTTATAACCCAAAAGTTGAAAATAGTCGGACTAAACAAAGTAAAAATCCATCTAGTCCATCTCAAGCTGGATGAGGAAGGCAAACCAACCCTCGGGGCTCCGAAGAAGGAAACTACAAGGTGTTTGGATTGATTTATTTTACGTGCTTATTGACTTTTAAGCATTTTTTTTTAGTTTTTGTGATGTTTGACGATGAAAAAAAAATGTTTTAAAGCACTTACTTTTAGACATGAAAAGTACAAAAATAAGCCAGGGATATTGACAACTTTTGGCTTAGGCTTTTACTCCACATTACTAAAAAGCCCAAAACAGTCCTTCTCAGTCCACATTACTAAAAATCCCATATTTCTCTCAAGCCCAACCCAAACCCACAACCCTAGAAACTCCACACATATATAAACAAAACATTTCTTATTTATCCCCCTTTTGGGTTTCACTTCCTCTCTCTCACACTTATTCACAAACACCTAGCGTGCATTTCGAGAGCAAAGGAAAACAATGCCGGCAGGTCATGGATTAAGGTCACGTACGAGAGATTCATTCTCTCGTGCTTTCAGAAAGAAAGGAACTATTGCACTATCAACTTATTTGAGGATTTTCAAAACCGGTGATTACGTTGATATTAAGGTTAATGGTGCTATTCACAAAGGTATGCCTCATAAGTTCTATCATGGACGTACTGGTCGTATTTGGAATGTTACCAAACGTGCCGTCGGTGTTGAAGTCAACAAGCAGGTAAAAACACTGGTTTTGAGCATTGTTATATTATATTTCTTCAATTTTGAGCGTGTTTTATGACATTTCGTTAATTTTGAGTTTATTATATGGTATTTCGTTAATTTTGAGCATTTTATATGATATTTTCTCGATTTTGAACATGATTATATGGTTTTTGTCGATTTTGAGAATTATTATACGATATTAAGTTGATTTTGAGCATGTTTATATGATAATTTGTCAATTTTGAATTTTTATATGACTTTCATCAATTTTGATCATGTTTATATGATTTTTTGTGGATTTGTGATCTATCTTTGTTTGTTTTGTATTTATTGATTGGAATAGGTTTAGATATTAATTATTAGTTTCTGTTAAGAGACAATAATTTTGAGCTTGTTTTTATGATATTTCATGAATTTGTTGTCTAACTTTGTTTGTTTAAGTATTTGTTGATTGGATTTATCTGAAGAGATCTAGCGTCTGCTCGTTCCTTGTAATTTTGTGAAGAGATCTAGCGTCTGCTTATTTTGCCGTTGCTCGTTCCTTGTAATTTTGAGCATTTATATGGTATTTTGTGAATTTGTTATCTAACTTTATTTGCTTAGTATTTGTTGATTAGATTTATATGTTTAGATAGTAATAATTAGTTTTACACTTGGTCTGTTGTTGTTGTATTAGTAATAATTAATTTTTTTTTTGTAGAGAGATATGGTATCTTCTCATTTTGATGTTGTTTGTTCCTTGTCGTGGATGTCTGCTTGGTTTTTGTTGATTGGATTCATAGGTTTAGATAGTTATTTGCAAGTTTCTGTAGAGATATGGTATCTCCTAATTTTGTTGTTTCCTTGTTGTGAATGTCTGTTTAATATTTGTTGATTGGAGTCATAGGTTTATATAGTTGTGGTCAGTTTCTGAGTGATATGATAGTTTTTCATTTTGCTGTTGCTCGTTCCTTGGTGTGAACGTATGCTAACGTTGTGTGCTCAGTAATCGTTGATTGGATTACTAGTGTATGTAAATGTCTGGCATTTTCTAATATCGTTATTGCTCGTTTCTGTTCTGGATTCTGTATTTTTATGTGACTAGCTATTACAATCTCTTTGTATATATGTTTGGTTTAATGCTATAGAGCAGTGGCTTAACCAGGAATTTATACAAGCAGGATAAATTGAGTGTTACACATAGGTTTGAACATATAGCTTGAAGCAATCTTCCCTCATGGCTAGGGGATTCAACAGTCAATATAACCATATAAGTTTGTTTTGCCCTATTTTTTGGCAAAGAGGGTTTGGACCCTTTGCCTCCCTTTGGCTCCAGCCCCTAGCAACAGTTTCTATCTTTTGGCTGGGGTTTGGCCCATTATAACCCTTCCATGAAATGCTTTGTGCTCACCAATATTTCCCTTGCTGTATGTACCCGAACCTTTTCCTTGCAGTAGCCAGTATATGAAAAGGTTGTTAGACACCTCTAATTTGTGATTTATTGTCACCAAAAACTTGTCCCCGTAATAGGAATGAAACTCAGATATATTCAATACCTGAAAAGATTTTTCTTTTGATGTTGTATATATTTTTCATCAATGAATATTGTGTTATCTTCATTTATTCCTTGAGTTAGTGGAATCGAGTGTCCGACTAACAATGTGGTAAGAGTTTTGAAGGGGAATAGTTTTCACTTTTTAAGGTAAATTTAGTTTTCCGAATAAAAATGCCTCTCAATGACATATGTTAGTCCCTCAAAATACTGCTGTCATTCCCCTTAATTGTGCAATAGTAGAATACTATTTGAATTATCGAAGGACAATCTAATTATATATTGGATGATTATGCAGCTTCTCGTTTTTGTCTTCCTGTAAGTGTGTTTTAACTGTTTTTCCATCCTTGATTGGAAAGTTTGTTGTTAAAGGTCCTTCGAGTGTGTTCGCTTTCCTTGTTCCTTTGGTTATCATGAACTTTTGTGATGTGTCGTCTCATTCCTCTTTTTCTTGTTCTGTATCTCAGGTTCGTAACAAAATCTTGAAAAAGAGGATCCATGTGAGGATTGAGCATGTTCAGCAGTCTCGATGCACTGAAGAAGTCAGAGAGAGGATTAAGAAGAATGATCAGCTAAAGGCTGACGCCAAGACTAGAGGAGAAATTATCAGCACAAAGAGGCAACCCCAAGGACCCAAACCAGGGTTCATGGTTGGAGGTGCTACTCTTGAGACAGTTACCCCCATACCATATGACGTCGTCAATGATTTGAAGGGAGGTTATTGATCTTAGTCTGTTTCTGAGGTGTTGTTTTGTTCAATCTTCTTTTCTGAAATTGAAAGACAGTATTAGTTTTTTTGTATCAGCTCCAGAAATTGCTTGTTAGTTTAAATTTTAGTTACATTGCCATTAGAGGCATTTGTTGAACTTTTGCTACAAAGTGAAGTGAAGTATGTCCATGTATTACCTAAATTCCTTGCATTTTAAGATGGTTTTGTTGATATAGCTGTGTGTTCTTTAGCAATTTGATTATTTTTATTGGAGAATTGCCTGCATTCATTGGCACACGAGGGTGTGGCAGTGGCCTACGAAATGGGTCGAGAATCATGTGGTCAGATTTTAAGTTTTTTTGGA
Organism: Przewalskia tangutica; assembly: GCA_029844215.1. Classification (NCBI taxonomy): domain Eukaryota; kingdom Viridiplantae; phylum Streptophyta; class Magnoliopsida; order Solanales; family Solanaceae; genus Przewalskia; species Przewalskia tangutica. The sequence continues at coordinate 97,080,599 of CM056738.1, read as the reverse complement.
CAGAGTTACCCATAAGCTGCTTTGGTAGGCGGCACCCAAGGGAGCAATGTCAATTGCCGGGCTTTATTTGCGTACTCTAATAAAAGTGTACAAAAATAATTAAGTAATAAATTGCCCCGACTTAGATAAAAAGTAATGATATATACTATACCATATAGAGTATTGTTTGGTCTTTGTGTCATCTCTTTCTGTGACTTTTATAACTATTAGAAAGAATTGGTTGTTTATCTTTTACTAATAAATTGCAAGGATGGAACTCTAATCAACTCGACTACTTCTTAGCACTTCTTATCGTTTTGGGTTCGTCCAAATATTTGATTATTTTTGTATGATACTCTAAAATCAACAAAAGTATTTGATTATTTTTGTATGATACTACAAAATAATAATAATAATAATAATATTAATAATAATAAAAAGAATCAACAATAGGTCTGAATTGATGTTTTTCCATCACAATTATTGTGAAAGTACATCTAAAATAGTTAATCTTGGAGAACTTATTTTGTGACCACTCATACTTGTCCTTGTTAACTTGGATATTGTAATTGAATCATGAATTATAAGTCTAGATAGACATTAATATTAATTGAACCATATCTGATGGTCAGTATCAAGATAGGTACTTCACATGATTGATTTATCATCAAATATTACTTAAAACTAATAGTTCATTAACTAATGGCTGTTTAGTTGTGGTAATTTATGTATTTCTAGTTGCCATATGTGACCAACAACTTACACTTTAGAAACAAATGCATGTTATCCATACGTCAAACCGAACCTTCACCAATTACCCAACCATAAACTTGACTAATTGGCTTATTAGTATCGGATTAACGGTTGGTGAATGGGTTATATAGTTAATGACTTATTGGTGCGGGGATGAATTACTCAATTTTCTTATCGGATAAACCGTTAACCCGTTAAAGATTATTATATTTACATTTCTATCCTAGTGCTTGAGACTTCTGCTATGTGATTATATCATCAGTTGTATTTTTGACTTTTAGTTGTACTCTAGTTTCTGGTTGAGACTTGAGATTTAGAGCTTCATTTATGGTTTATTACTATGCACCGAATGCACTAATATACTGCATTTATCATCTTCAACCAACCTCCACCGTACTTTCGATGCGACCACGGAAAAGGCTTCGTATATAAAGATATGGGTTTTCGGGTTTAGATCGAAATGAGGGAGGAGCGTCGACTGCTACTAAGAACCTAACAGAACTTTTCCAGTCGCTGACTAGGGTCTCTCCCCCTCTGGGGAATCCATAGAAAGCAAAACTATTTTATAAAATGACAATTTCAGTCGATAAAAAAGAAATAATTTGATTTTCCCGTAGCTTTCTTCAAAACTCTTTCTTTTCTGGGTGTGCTTTGCAAATGCAGAAAACTATGTATTATTTCATGTCAAATTTATTACAGAGGACCAGCTGGTGCAAATCACAATGGTGTATCAAGCTCTCATTTTCAATTATTAAGGTTCAATTGAAGAGTTCTGTTTAGTAATATGAACTATGGTTGGGCAGTAAGGTTTTGATTTTTTTAATTTAGGCCAGGCATAACTTCTAGCTTAGTTTTGATTTAACCGATAAACCGACAGATAATCTCTAAATCGATACCGAACTAACCGATATCTTAACGGTAGCTAGCGGATTAGTATCTTTAAAAATACCCAACCAATCCGCCCGATGAAGATATTGCTATGGATTTATTGTTGTCATAATAATCTGTATTCGGTTAAATAACGTTTCAACACAATGTTAAACACTTAGTAAAACAGATTACACGGTATAAACGTTACTTAACAGTAAATTGATCATGAAACAGTAAACGAAAACAGAATCTGTTTTGGAAAATAATTTCAGTAATCGAGCCCACTTAATTCAAAGTGTGTCCTTAAGGAAATTATTTCCCTCACAGTACTCGAGGTTAATGGAATATCGTCTCCCAGGATAGAACGATTATCTTACCAGAATAGTAGTACTCCAAATTCCGGTAGCAGCGAACCACTCAACGATAGTATATCACACAAGAATGAATTTTCGAAATGTAGAGAAATTGTTCCAAGAATTTATAATTTTTGGAGGAACCATTTCTGAATGTTTGCAACCATTCAGAATAGTCACCAAAAAGATTGGTCACCATTCGGTCGCATGCGGATCAGGGTCGGTCGATCCGTATTGGATATTTTAATTAAATAATTAATTAAATAACTAATTAATTAAATAATTAAAGAAAAGTTTGTCCAAAAAAATTATCAATCAATCTTTGACGAATACGAGAAGCCGTGCAAGCGATGACGACGACGCGATGGTTCCTTGCCCCCTCAACCCTTTTAACAACTAGAGAAGGTGTAATGTAATATATACAACTCCCTTTCCTTCTATTTTTCCGACGTGGGACAAAGTACCTTTTGTGTTCCTTTAATTTACCTCCCATCATTTCCTTATCACATGCATTCCTAGTTCAAAGGGGGAAATCCACAGTCATGACGGTGGTGGATCGTTTGTCCAAATACGGCCACTTCATTCCTCTTCCCTCTATTTTCACAGCCAAATCCATTGCTGTTTGTGGTTGAAATTATCCGCTTACATGGGCCGCCGCACACTATTGTCACTGATCGAATCCCAGGTTCATTCATGAATTTTGGCAGGAAATCCATCGCCTGCAGGGGTACAAACTTTAGCTGGGATGCCACCTTCTGAAGCAGTATATGGTCGTAAACCGACATCTACCAGTGATTTAGTGGAGCAGTTCTTGTTGCAAAGAGATGAAGTTCTAAATTTGCTAAAACTGAATCTGATCAAAGCCCAGAAATGAATGAAAGCTACTGCTGATAAGGGGCGCACATATATTAGTTGGGGAGTTGGAGATTGGGTCTTTGTCAAACTCAAACCATATCGCCAGCATTCTTTACGCCACCAGATAGGGTGTAAGTTCTTTGGACCTTATAAAGTGCTTAAGAAAATAGGAGAAGTCGCTTACAAATTGGACCTTCCGTATGATGTGAAGATTCACCCGATTTTTCATATTTCTATGCTAAAACGTTGTATTGGCCAGCCTGAGACTCAGGGCAATGAGGTGCTGAGAACAATATAAATAGATAAATTGAGGATGAATTGGGCAGGCAACAAGTTATAGAATTCTCATCTCCTTGTTCTTCTAATCCCACATCTCTTTCTTTACTTCTTAGTATTACCGTTCTTATTTCCTTTCTATTAAAGCATTAGTTTTTCTTGTAATCAGTTGAAAGATTTGGTTTTATAATACAACCAGTTGGAATTGCTACTGTTATAACCAGTTGGTGCTTTCATCTTACTGATTACTATGTCGCCGGAATCGAAACTTAAGTTTGGTGTCATAACAAATCATTTGTTTGTGATATGATATCGATTTAGTAATAACAGGCCAATAATAACTCAATATACGACTTCATAAGTGCTAATTGTTGACTTCAAATTGTTTATGTGATTTCTAAGGTATCAATGGAATGAATATTTAAGTTTTAGCACTTTCGTAACACGAGGAAAAGGTGCATATTAATTTTTAATTATTGATAAATAGTGCTCGTATAAAGATGAACGATATCTTTTTACCTTTCAATTAAATACTATTTCAATAACACTTTTGTATAATGTAACAAATATTAGAACAAATTGAATAAAAAACAACATGAGTGATTCAAACCCTCAAAATACAATTAGTATTTAGAAATTTAGAAATTTGTAATTTTTTTGTTAATTTTTATATTATGACGTAAACAAATCTTTTAATTACTACAGTCAGATTTCTCTATAACAACATCATTATGTATACATATATATGTATATTATACGTTCTCTATAACAATAAAAAAACTGGACAAAATATATCGAAATAAACGACGCCGACAGATTTAATTGTATTTATATTATTTTTGAAAATTTATTCATTAATACAAGGAACACGTGCAAGGCGTGTACACTTAAGCTCCCGTTTGACCATAAATTTTTGGGGTAGATTTTGAAAATATTTTTTCAAATCTTTGTTTGGTCATAAAAATTTGAAAGATTTTGAAAATAAATCTTCAAATCTCAATTTCTGCTCAAACCTGGTTTTGGGCCAAAATATGTGCTTTGGTCTTTTCAAAACTTTTAAAAATTTACCCCAACTTTTTATATTTTATAAAAAGCCCCATATATTTATTACTCAACTAATTCGATTAGCCTATCATACTAGTACACAATATTGACTTATAGTCCCTTGTCGTTTGATCTATGATGCTATGTTTATTTTGTTTGTTTTATTTAATTGCATTATTTACTGTTTTTTTTCTTTTTCACATGACTTACTCACTTTGTCTGTCTTACTTTATTTAAGCTCGTGTTTTGTCTTGAGGCGATGGTCTCTCGAAAAAGGTAGACGTAAGGTCTGCGTACATTCTATCATCTCCAGATCCATATTGTGAAATTTCACTATGTATGTTGTACCCTAATGTTATGTGAATCTTTATCACATTTCTATCTAGCAGCTATCAATTTATTAATCTCATGTTGAAAGTCTACGACTCCTGTGAAGCTGAGAGAATGGATGACTTGGTTGTTTCATGGTTGCTGAGTCAACTGAATTCATATTTAGATTTAATTAACATTTTTTTAAATTGATCCAAATGAAGTTGTTATTAAAATATCACATTTTGCATAATTTGGAATTAGCAAGCATATAGATTTTGTATGATTTGACATTCTTGATAGTTTTTATAATTTATGGGTATAAGTAATGTTTCATGTTTTTCAAACAAAAAAGTGAAATACGTTTTTGAAAAACTATGTCCACACCCACATATATATTTCATTTAATTTTTAATTTCTTTGTTTGTAAATATAGCATGTTAGGACGACTCTCTTCATCTCCTCTACGACCATCTTCCCTTTCTTCTCTCTTGTAAAACCCTAACTCCACCAAATCAATCCATTCATCTCTTTCTCTCTCTACAAATTCCCCCTCTTTCTCTCTCTATCAACAAAAATTAACGATCTATCGGGTTTCCCCAAATCTCTCAAACCCGGCATTTGATCCAATTTATTCCCCTTTAAATTAACCTTTTTAAATTCAAAATTAGGGGTTTTCTTCGATTTTAATTGATTTTTTTAGGGTTTTATTGAATTGAAAAGTAAGGCTGGCGATTGGTGGTAGAAGTTAGGTTATGGCGGATCCGCCATATATCCGCCCACAAAAAAATCTATTTTTTGTGGATTATTTTTTATTTTCTTTAATTATTAGTTGTGTTGTTTGTGGTATAGTAGTAGTAGTGGTGTGTGTCCCGTATCGAGAATGCTGAGTGTATTACGGGTACATCTCCCGTCCGATATACCGATTGTAGGCTGTGAACTCACGCCTTATGTGCTTTTACGTCGTCCTAATAAGGATAAATCAGTTATTTCTGAGGATGTTCCGGAGTCTGCACCAGTTGATGGATATTTTCTGAGATATAAGTGGTTAGTTTCTTTAGTTTTTAGTTATTTTTTTGCTTTGTGATTTGATTATACTGTTTTTGTTTGAAAAAATGTAACTGTATTGGCATTTCCACTTTAACATTTGTAAATTGTAGCTAATGTTGATGGGTATTTCTTGAGATATAAGTGGTTACTTGGCTTAATTTTTACTACTTTTTTGCTTTGTGATTTGATTATACTGTATTTTGTTTGAAAATTTGTAACTTTATTGGCATTTCTTGAGATATAAGTGGTTAGTTGGTTTATTTTAGCTTTGCATTGCTTTTTTTTCGCTATATATTTTGCTTTATGATTTGATTCTACTGTTTTTGTTTGAAAAAAATGTAACTTTATGGCACATTTAACATTTTGTGTAAGTTTACTGTTGCACCAGGTGATGGTTATTTCTTGAGATACAAGTTGTCAGTTGGTTTATTTTTAGCTTTACATTTTACTTTTTTGCTTTGTGATTTGATTATACTGTTTTGTTTGGAAAAATGGTAACTTTGTGGCATTTCCACTTTAACATTTGTGAAGTATACTGTTTATAGTCTGCTAATGTTTGAAGATTTGTAAGCGAGCAAGTAGATGAGCAAACACGATCAAGTTGTGATTTGATTCTACTGTTTTGTTTGAAAAAAAGGATACTTTGTGGCATTTCGGCTTTGACATTTTGTGGAGTGTACTGTTTATGGTTGCTAATGTTTGAGGATTTGTAAGTAAGTAGTAGATGTGCAAACTCAATCAGAAAGAGTACACCTTTCATAGTTTGAATTGATCTGAATATATGATGTGTTGGAAATAGCACGATTGTTCTATTATCTCCTATTTTTTTGGTGAGGACCTTCTTTGCTCTTTACGAGAAAGCAAAAAAGGGGCGAATTTTTTTCCTTCTAATTCTTTTTTCTTAAGTTTTTGTTTGTATGTGAATCATATGGTGTGTGGATGGGGAACTTTTTTTGGTAACTTTCTGGTAGCCGGTCACTCAAGCTGATTGCCAGTTTTAGTTTCGCACTTTATGAGCACATTTAGTAGATGGTAATATATGATTATTTGGAATAATGCTATCAGTCATTTTGTTTTTGTCTAAGAGACAATTCCAAATTGGGCATTTGGTAACCAGTTTTAGTTTCCATCTTTTCTTGAGCCGGGGGTCTATCGGAAACAGCCTCCCTACATTCACAAGGTAGGGGTAAGGTTTGTGTACACTGGTGGGATTATACTGGGTATGTTGTTGTTGTAATAGTGGTGGGTTTTAGTAACAGGGAAGTGAATTAAGTTTTGTTGCCAAAGAAAAAAAACATATCTATTCACTTGGTTGATGCTTGCGTTTCACTTACTTGGAGTGGCTTGAATATGTTATCACATTTTCTGGTTTGAGGCAGCAGATGGGAAGCTTCCTTATCTTTTCTTTTGGGGTGGGGTGGGGTGAGTGAGCTGAAAGTTCTATACTTTTGGCAAAAACAAATATGTCCGTCGAGTTTCTCTTAGATGTACAGGGTACTGTCTTTAAAGAAATAGTTTAGAATGGTTTTATGAGGCTAAAAAACCTGCTGTCGTTCTCCTTCAAGTGCAGGAACTTTACTCTGAAATTGCAGCTTGGATTCGATTTCTGTCCTAATATCTTATTAAAGTGCCATGATAATGGTATCGAAAGTCTAAGCTCTGTTTATGTGTAGAAGTTGCAATTTGCTACACAAGCTAGGGAGGTTAGGTCGTTAATTTTTAAAGAAAAGGCTGTCAGTGCATATTTTCTTAACCACAGCACGGTAAAATGAAATTTGTAAACAAGTTGTCCTCAGTGCTTTTACCAATTGGAACATGTATGATCTTATGAAGAAGCTTCCCATTCAAGTTTAGTTTGGTTATTATCAAACATTTTCCCTTCTATAGAAAGACATTAAATTTATGACAGGTCACTAACCAGCAAATAAGGCATTAGATACTGTGAAGATCAAATCTTTGCTATATCTAATCTTTTCATCAAAAGGATCAAATGTTTTCTTAGATGAGATTTTGGTCGTCTAATCCTATTAAATAAAATATCTGATTCTCTTATTGTATGAGATACTGTTGGTACTTGGAGGAAATTGTCATTATTTGGGTCAATTTCCCGAAACTGGAAAATATTAACGTTTTATCCCAAATATCTTATTGATGAAATATCTGTCTGTCTGGTTGTCTTATCTGTGGTGTGTTGTAATCTTGTTGCCCTGGTTCTTTTGTATTTTGGCAGAGTGAAATATGAAATATATATATATATGCAAACCAGGTATAATGTGGTTTCTATAATTCTTCCATAAAGTAATCCCTATTATTTAGATTACATGATTCTTTCTCGAATAAGTTACTCCTTTTGCCCCATTTTATGTGGAGGTGTTTGACCAAGCACATAGTTTAAGATATTAAATTAGACTTTTAACGTGTAACCAAATATATGTAAAGTGGTTTCAAGTAGTCATATCATTAAGGGGAAAATGAGGATATTGATATTAAATGGTTTTTAAAGAGAGAAAAATTGCATTCTTTTTGGGACAAACTAAAAAGGAAAGTGAGTTGCACAAAATGGGACAAAAGGAGTATGTTGTAAGATTTAACTTTTGAGATGTATCTTTTTCTTATCAAACATATGTACTTAATTGGATGTGGAAGAATTCCACATATTGGAAAGTGAGGTTAATGATTATGTCAGATAGAGGATCTAACAACGGTAAGATTCTCCTTTTTTACTCAGCATGGAGACGAGCTGAGAAAATGCTCACAATTGATGCTCAGATATTTTTTCCTCAGCTTGTTACCTTACCTCCCATCTTGATCTTTCTTTCAATTTTTCCAATTTCATAACTTCTATAACTGTATTAAAATGTTAAAGAGTCTATCATCCTAGGTGCCTTACCTCCCATCTTGATCTTTCTTTCAACTTTTCCAATTCCATAACTTCTATAACTGTATTAAAATGTTAAAGAGTCAATCATCCTAGGTGTCTAGTTCATTTCCTGATACCCCATATATCTTGTATCTCATTCACTAGAAATTTATAGCAAGTACATGTGTTTTATGGTTGATACGTTTTAAACTTGTTCTGGTCCAAATGTCTTGATAACTGTTGCTGGAAACGTTAGCATTCTATGAATGTGACTTAGTGATACAATAAATGCTGAAAATAAACTTTGATCGGACATCTGTGCAAGTGCCATATGTGAGTGGTATCAAAGGAAAGTCATTGTTATTTGCTATAGGTGAGCTATTAAAGCAATAAAGTGCCACTAGGGTGCACTTAGTATTAAGCTGTTTGTTGCGTAGCTTTGTCTTGATGTGTAAATCAAATATTTACTCCACAGAATATGAGTGCAATTAAGGGAGTAAGTTATGAAAAAAGAAAAAAAAGAGAATGAGTGACTCATCACCTGTGTTGGTGGGAGGTAGCAAGGCTCAGATACCACAATCATAAAAAAAGAGAACAATTGACTCATTTCTGGAAATCACGGTTTAATCTGAGATCAGTCGGCTTTTAACTTGTGTACGCCAGTCGCATGCAGTGATTTGATACTGACCTGTTGTTAAGATTTATGCTATGTAATTTACATGGATTATTTAGGCTTTTTCTCAGTTAGGAATAAATTGTTTTCTAGTAGTCTATTTGTGATAGAAAATCCTAAACTACTTTCAGCAATAAAACCAAGTGCTCACAGTTGTCCCCTGGGATTGCTTCACTAATTTTGGTATTTATGCTTGATGTATGATAATTGTAGTAAGGTGGTGGAGTTTGTTGGACTGGAACGCCTCTTGTTTGGTACTTTAACTTGGCACTTTCTCCACTACAACTGTCCGTCCGAAATGTTTGTTTTGTTGTGGTTCCAGGGTAGCAATATTTGTTAGTCATAAGAGGGTGTACTTGGTTGGCTGTTGGGACTTGCGAGTTTACTTTTATTGGCAACTAAAGAAGCTCTATGCCACTTAATCTTTTGGGATGCTATATTCTTTGTTGCTCCTGTGGCTTACTTTATATGCTGGGTTCTTTGCAGGTATCGTATACAAAGTGATAAAAAAGTTGCTATCTGTAGTATCCATCCATCTGAGCAAGCCACACTGCAGTGCCTTGGGTGTGTGAAGGCCAAAATCCCTGTCGCTAAGAGTTACCATTGCTCACCTAAATGCTTCTCAGATGCATGGCAACATCATCGTGCTCTGCATGAACGTGCCGCTAGTGTTGTGAATGAAAATGGAAACGATGAGGAAGAAATATTTGGGCGATTTAATAGTACTGGATCTGGTGTTATTAATGCAAGCTTGACTCCTTCTCATTCAAGTGGTAGTTTGGCGAATGGAACCACACCTTTATATCCCGCAGCAGTAACCCAGAGAAGTGGCGGCGAAACCTGGTTTGAAGTTGGACGGGCTAAAACATATACTCCAACTGCAGATGATATTGGCCACGTGCTTAAATTTGAATGTGTTGTTGTAGATGCAGAAACAAAGTTACCTGTTGGACCTGCTAGTACCATATTGACGTCCCGGGTGATTCCAGCTCCATGTCCAACTCCACGTCGAATGTTTTCCGTTAGCGGAGTTGATATTCCTGGACATCTGGATTTAGATGGTCGATTATTATCTTCAGGAACTTTCACTGTGCTCTCCTACAATATTCTGTCTGATGCATACGCGACAAACGAATTATACAGTTATTGCCCCTCTTGGGCTCTTTCTTGGACATATCGTAGACAGAATCTATTGCGTGAAATAGTTGGCTACCGTGCAGACATTGTTTGTCTTCAGGAGGTAAGGAGCGAGTAATATCTGATAATAGAAGTTCCATATTTAAGAATGGGCTGTTTTACAATTTTTGTAAAGGTCAAACTAATTTCAGTATCTTTTGATAGAGTAATTTTCCGAATTTGCTCTTTACTGAAAAAGATTCTCGTTTTCTTTCCTTAATGAAATGTTTTTTTTTTGCTTTTCTGAACTTGATTGGCTAGTAAAGGATGATTCTCTCCTCAGTTAAGTGTTGTATACACGTACACAGTTAGTTTCCGCTATAATTGTTGTGGAAAATAAGAAGTATCTATAAAGAATGGGGAAAGTACTTATGTGTCATTGTTGTATGCTTCCGTTTCAGGTTCAAAATAATCATTTTGAGGAATTCTTTGCTCCTGAGCTGGATAAACACGGTTACCAAGCTCTGTTTAAAAGGAAGACAGCTGAGGTTCGTTCTGCTCAATGTATGTTTGCATTTGCTAGTTTTTGAATCTCTAAACCAACCAACTCTCACCATATGCAGGTATTTAGTGGGAGTATTAACAATATTGATGGTTGTGCTACATTTTTCCGCCGAGATCGATTCTCACATGTTAAAAAATATGAGGTACGAATACTGTGAGTGGAGAAGGTCTCTATTTTGTTATAGTAAACTAGAAAGGTTGCACTTGTATCATGACAAATAATAATCACATGCTTCTTTTGCAGGTCGAGTTTAATAAAGCTGCACAATCTTTGACTGATGCTGTGGTTCCCATTGCCCAAAAGAAGACCGCATTAAATCGTTTGGTTAAGGTATCTTCCTGAATTTCTCTAGTGGTTTATCTTTGTATTGCTAGAGTTTAAATCCAAACTGGCGTATTATGTCTGACTACCTGTTCTTAATAGGACAATGTTGCACTTATAGTGGTTTTGGAAGCAAAGTTCAGCAACCAGGGGGTTGACAACCCTGGGAAGCGTCAACTAGTTTGTGTGGTAAGGAATCTGATTTTTTCTTTCATCATTCTCCTTTACCGTTGAAATCTTCAGTTTTTCTTTGAAAAAGAAGGACTACATGCCTTCTCATAGCCTCGTATTTTAATAACTGTGGTCATGCCATGATGCCATGTGTTACGATTTTGTATTCCTGGGATAGCTTAAATGAATGTAGATCATTACCTTTATCCAGCTGATGCATCTATTGAAATTGTTCCTTCCATTTCTGTATGCAGGCCAACACACATGTAAATGTTCAGCAAGAATTAAGGGATGTCAAACTTTGGCAGGTTGCTATTAAATGCATTATTAAATAGGTCTCCTCCATTTTTTTTTGATTAAAAACTCATTGGCTAATTTGCTTTACTACTCAGGTTCACACACTTCTTAAAGGACTTGAAAAAATCGCTGCCAGTGCTGACATCCCAATGCTGGTCTGTGGTGATTTTAATTCGATGCCCGGAAGGTCAGTTGTGTATTGAATTCTCTTTATGGGCGCAGTTGATGCTGTTCTCCCAAGCCCTCCACACTTCCTGAAAATAACAGGCTGGAAAATACCAATACTAACGTGAACTGTCACAATGCAGTGCTCCTCATACACTTCTTGCTTTGGGGAAAGTTGATCCAATGCATCCAGATCTAGCAGTGGATCCTCTTGGTATTTTGCGTCCACCTACAAAGTTAACACACCAGCTGCCATTGGTAAAACTTCAATAACTTTTAGAAGGCTTCCTTTCCTGTTCCCGCTTCCCCACTATTTTGTATCTTTCCTTTTACACTCTCCAATTCCACCTTTTCCACTGTAAATATGATTCCTCCTGAAACTCTTCAATTCCCTAGAGCAAAATTGAAGCTTCTAAATCTGTATTATATTTCCTTGTGAAGAAGTTAAATAAGATCTGCAAGATATGTTAAAGCATTTTTTTTGTTGTGGCATCCATCTCTGCAGGTTAGTGCTTATTCATCCTTCGCCAGAATGGGGGTGGGACTTGGACTAGAGCAGCAAAGGAGGAGGATGGATCCTAATACCAATGAGCCCTTGTTTACAAACTGCACCAGAGATTTTATTGGCACTCATGATTATATATTCTACTCAGGTATAGCGGAAAATTCTCTCTAATTGGATTAACAGTGTATTTGTTACCGCATTGTTTTCATTTGTGTTTTGTTCGGTCCGTAATTTGGATGGCGCAGTATGTGTATTTAAAGGAATGTGTCATGAAGGCTGATATGTGTGTTGGTTGTTCTTTCAGCTGATTCATTAACTGTTGAATCTTTATTGGAGCTCTTGGATGAAGAAAGCTTGAGAAAAGACACAGCACTTCCTTCTCCAGAGTGGTCCTCTGATCATATAGCGCTCTTAGCTGAGTTCCGCTGCAAGCCTAGAACCAGACGCTGACGATGAGTGTGTACTCTTGTCCTCATTATCTAAACATGTCATTTTCCAAGAAAAATTGTCTCTTCAATAACTTAATTTGATTCTTCCTTTGGTGAGCATTGGGGGTGGGGGTGGGGTGCGTGCGCTATTGAGGAAAAGTAAAGGTGAAAAAGGATCTGCTGCCTAGTTTGACTGAACTACAACTGTTAATGATCCGATGATTTTATAATTATTAGGACCGTCCTAGGTTGACTGAACTACAGCTGTTAATGATTCGATGATTTTATAATTTTTAGGACTGGCATAGTCAGTAAATTTGAAAATGGTAAGGCGTCTATTTGTGTTTTGCCATTAAGTGATTCGAGTGGGTCGAAAATGATTAGTTGAACAGGTTAACATGCTATTGATTCTATTGTCAGTATGATATTCGTGTTCAATTTGATCAACTTCATTATACCGTTATATCTTATTGGGTAGATTTTAGCATTAGAGGGTGACTGTCCTTAAGTTTGTACCTGTTTAGCCTTTCATTATTTTTGGGTTAGCTTGGCATTCTCGCTAAAATTGTTAGGTGCTATAACTGTTTATATCCATTCGCCACAGGTCTTGCTGCCAATGGATGAGTTCAAAAATAGAAGCAGAAACAATTACAAGGATAAAACATAAGTTATTGTAAGAATAGTAGATGAGAGGCGCCTTGTTCTTTTTTTCTTTTTTCTCGGTATCCCATGGTGGTATAGCTGTTGAGCTTCTTTGTATCATGCTACATTTGATCTCATAGAAAAATTATGATAGTGTTTAATCTTATTTTAATCTTTCTCAAATTTCAGTATCATCTCCTGCTCTTTCTACCTTTGCACTTTTTTTTGTCACTGTCTGTTTCAACTTTTGACAAGCAGCTACACTTAAAATTAGCTGTGTTTTTACTTTATAGGCGCTGAACAAAATCAACGGGCCATGCAGGCTCAGGACTTTTTTTTTGGGTTTAACCATTCCGTATCTGAGCTCTCTGACTCTACTAATTTGAATTCCGTTTCGTATGGTTAAAGGGGAGTTACTATATCCATCCTATCATATCACTTGGTGGTTCTGCAGATTAAGTGTTACATATGAGCATAAACAACGAATCACTTCGTTGACAGATTTGGCAGTATTTGAATGTTTACTTTCCAAGAAAAAGCGTTTCAATGTACTGATTGTCATTCTTGGTCAAAGTACTTGAATTGAGATTTGAGTGAGGTGGATGTTGGTGAAAAAAAGAATAAATTTATCTTAAAATCTTTTAATATCTGTGTTCTTGTGTCCTGTCCTACTAATTGCTACACCTGTGAAAATTTGGATCATTGAGTTAGTTTATGTACTGTAGCTCTTTTGGTCTGGATATATGGGAAAGGAAAACAGAAATTCATCCCGGACGCTTCCTTGTCGTTTAACGTTTGTTCAGCTTAGCATTTGCTCCGATGTAGTCACGTAGACAAACAAAAAATTTAAATTTGAACTATCAATTTGGGTTACATGCTTTGCAAGAATTCTTAGCGGAGGGTCTTTTGGAACAACCTCTCTCTACCTATAAGGTCTGTGTACAATATACCTTCCTCAGACCCCACTTATGAGATTACATTGAGTATATTGTTGTTGTACTCTCTGCAATAACTTGAAATGTCTTCGAGCAATTGTAAATGTCCAAATGAACGAAACAATAAAAGTATTCACCAATCAAGATAGTAGAATTTTTTTTCTTTTGAACTTTTACCCAAATTTTCAGTAAGTGTTTTAATTGGATGGTTTAGTTTGATAAAGTCACCACCAGAATACTGGACTGAAGCCAAATATCGACTATAGAGTATTAAGTTATTTGCATATGACAATGCTATATTATTTTACATGAGAACCTACAATAATAGGTAACTTCTATATTAAGCACGATTTGGTGATCTAGAAAATAAAGTCAATGACTTGCTATAACAAGTTGAAATGCACCGGCAGCTTAAAACCCACAACGGATAATGTATATAACTTAAATAAATCCATATTAATGTAACAGTTACAAATTGAAGCTTCAATGTCCTTTTGTACTATATAAAATATTTTCTAGTTCTCCACCTTAACGACAAAAAATAGGATTGATCATGATCGGACTCATAGTAATCATTTATCAAAGAATGACTCAGGTTATCAAATAATTGAATTACCGGGAGGAATTTACTTATGATACTTAGTTGTCATTAATAAAAATCATCTAAGAAATTATGAGTTCAATCTATCAAAAGACGGATAATCCTTGCTCAGACAATCACAATCTAAGAAATTATGAGTTCAATCCATCATGTTTAGAAGAAAGACGGATATTCCTTGCTCATTATCAGACAATCACTTATTTACAAATTTCGTGTGGGAAAAATAGTTTTCATTTCTCATCTCCTTCAATGGCATTTTGAGGATATTGGCTTGAGACAATTCTTGTTCAATCAGAAACTGATATATTTATACAAAACCCCCAAAAGGTATTTAGACTGGTATTCGTATCCAGTAACAACACGTCACTACTAGCCTAGCTATGAGATTTTTTTTCAAAAGTTCTTACCAGCATTCTAATTGTGAAAAAAATACATATTGGATCAGAAAGGGAAAAACTTTACCCACACTCGGTGTTTACAACAATAGAAGGAATACATGGCATATGTCTTCTACATACACTTCAATCACTTAACCATGGTTAATCAACACGTATTTCTACCTCATTACCATGGAAAATATAGTTTGGTATAAACATCGAGTGTGAGTAAGCTTTGCCGTAACATGAAGCCCCTCTGCTGGTTTCAAAACCAGAAATGTACTATGCTTGAGACTCTGGTCCTGCTGGTTTTGAGTTGCGAAGTGGTTGCAGTGCTTTGACAACAATTGTCATATTTGGCCGAAAATCGGTCATATTGAACACAAAGTGCTGCAAAAGCTGCCAACTGAAGGAACATTACACCACCAACAACAACAACACCTCAGCCACAAACATTACATAGTGTGGAAATATGTAAGATTCACAAAAGTAGAAGAATCAAACAAGGCGTCTCTAGACTAGAATTTCAGTTAGTAGAGTACCTTAGCAATTGCTTTTGGAGGATAGTCATTATTTAGCTTTGGATCAACACATTGCTTCACTTTGTCTTCACTCAATCTTGGAGTTGCCTGAAAAAAATTTGAGTATGCATCAGTATACTTGTGGTATACAACAACAACAACTACGCCTTCGAACAAGTTGGGGTCGGTTATATGAATCCCCACTAACAGATATACACAATCATATCTATATTATGAGGATTCATCATGAATTGACAAATTTTATGGTTGCCAGCCCACCTCAACCCCGCTCTTTCTTTCGGGCTTTGGAACTAACAATGTAAGCAACCTCAACCTCACACAGGTAGAATATAAATGCTGAAAAAAGAAAAGAGGTGTAGGATAAGAAGTTACCCATGTGACAAGACTTTGTTGTCCTTTAGGCATTGTATGATCTACTGGCTTCCTTCCAGTCAAGAGTTCTAAGAGAACAACGCCAAAACTATAAACGTCACTTTTCTGCGTAATCTGTCCTGTCATTGCATACCTACACAAAAGTGCGACCCCTTTACTTAACATTAAAAAACTAGCCATCATACAAACTTGTCTAATTACTTAATGCATCAACGTTATTCGTTGTTTCTCTTAGCATAGTAGGATTGCTATGCCTGATTTGTGGTGTAAATGAACAGCTCACAGGACTGTAAGATCATAATTGTTTCTGTTTTATCGTTGTTTTGTGAAAACTCCGTAAACAATAGGACTCTGTAAACAATAGGCTATCTCGAGCAACTACATGTTATGAGGGCTTACTCTGGAGCATGGTAGCCGAAAGTCCCCAAAACTCTAGTGGAATGCAGACGTGCTGCTGTGTCAGAAGACCGGTTCGGGATGTTGAAATCAGCAATTTTCGCTGTAAAATCATCGAAGAGCAACACATTGCTGGATCTGACATCACGATGAACTACAGGCGGCTGAATTTTCTCGTGTAGATACTCGAGGCCTTTTGCTGCACCATAAGCAATTTTAACTCTCTGATTCCAGGTAAGTACTGGACCTGGCTCAGCACTTTGTACACCTTTTCTACCTGCAGCAATAGAACGCTCCACAATCAACTAAACAGCATTAACAACTACGCCTCAGTTCCAAATAAGTTGGGGCCCACAATCAACTAAACAACAATTCCTCAGTCCCAAACAAGTTGGGGTCCAGAATCAACTATGTCTTAGTTCCAAACAAGTTGGGATCCACAATCAACTTAAAAACAACAACAACAGCTACGACTCAGTCTCAAACAAGTTGGGACCCAAAATCAACTAAACGCTGCAACAAGATCTTGCATACGGGAAGAAGGATTTGCGCAACAACTATCTGAAGTACTACGACAGATTCTTTGACATACCATGTAATACATCGTGCAAAGATCCCATTGTTGCGAACTCATATACCAATATACGATTGTTTCCCTCGAGACAATAGCCCATCAGAGTCATGAAATGCTCATTTTTAAGTCTTGAAACCATTGATAACTGAAATAAGTTAAAACATTTCAAATGTAAGTGTTCTTTTCATCATACTAAGGAAAAATGATCAAGAATGGAAAAATGGTTATTCACCTGAGCTGCAAAATCAGAATCAGGTTCTGGTGAAGAACTAGTATCCAACTTCTTGATTGCTGCTTGTTGGCCATCACTTAATTTAGCGCAAAAAACGCGGCCATAAGATCCTTCTCCTACCAAAGCTTTCTGACCAAAATTTTCAGTCAATCATATTAAGCTCATCTAAGGTGAAAACTGGTGCCTCAACTGGTAATACTTTCTGAGGTGTTCCACCTCTTGCAGCACTCCTTGGTTCTCCTCTTTCACTTGCTACAATAACAATAAACAAGCAATTTTTCATTTTATAGAACAGAGGTTTGGAGGGAAGTGTGGTAAAAGATCAGAACTGAGCAAAAAAATATATTCATCTATACAACAACGATAATAACGCTTCAGTTCCAAACAAGTCGAGATCTGTTATATGAATCTTCACCGACCATGTTTCCCTATTTAAATTCATCCCACGCCATTATTATACACAAAAAAAGTACTAGAATTTCACTATATTTTCTATTAACATATAAATCTCTGGCAAGACTAAAAGACTACTAGAAAATACAGGACCTTAAAGTAAAAGTACTAACATGACTAAAATATATTCCCAACTAATTTGTGTCATCTATATAGATCTGTTCCCCACACCATGCCCTATTTTTGCTATATTTGTGTGGATTCTAAAAGATTGTAGGTCTTTCAAACAACTTCTTTCCATGCGATTTCAGGTGTATATCGTCCCTTTTAACACGTTCAATCAACATAGATTGTATCTACGGACTGGTCCATCTGAAGGTCGATGCAGGACATTGAGATGAAAATTGCATGGAATTAAAAACAGAAAAGAGAGAAGGTAGGATCATTACCACCACCAGTACCACCACCATATGGATTGCAAGTTCTAGGAGGAGCTGCATTCTGATTGGACGGTGGGCCACCACTGTAAACGTCTTCTTCTCCACCTCCACAGCAAGACATTTTTTGTCACAAATTCTCTTTAAATGCAAGTTTTATTAATCCACATAAAATTCAATGCCTCAAAAGGTGAATTTACATGTTACATGAAAAGTATCCCTATGAAGATAACAAAAACAAAAAACAATAATCAGAAAAGGAATTAATCCAAAACAAAAAGAACATCAAGACACATTATGCTAGTCATGAATTAATTCTTGAGGAAAAAACGTTACATATTCACGATTCAAATATGAATAGAATGTGTTTGGTACGACAAACGTCATCTTTTCATGCAAATTATTTTCTGAAAAAGATACATATTAAGGATTAATAATAATATTAGCATATATTTGTTGAGAGGGGTAGAAGAGTAAATGACATAGACATTATTGAAGGAGCCTTTTATTGTAACTGCCTTTCTTATTATTATATATCTCCTTAGAATAAACAATGTATATACATAAGAAAGAGAATAACAAAATACATTCCAGAGATTTCTATCTCTGTCGACTTTCTTCTTCTCTCCCTTTCTAACTTTCTCTTACTTCTTGCTCGGGGGATATAGCTCAGTTGGTAGAGCTCCGCTCTTGCAATTGGGTCGTTGCGATTACGGGTTGGATGTCTAATTGTCCAGGCGGTAATGATAGTGTATTTCTTCTTCCTCTTCTTCACTACTTTATGCTGCGTATGCATTGTGTTCATCCAAATAAACATTCAACATGGTATCAGAGCACAAGATCTGCTTCCGCGAAATAATCAACCGGGACTGGTGATTCTTGCTATTCTCAGTGATTTCTCTATCTTCTTCGTCTCTGGATGTGGTATGCTTCTTCCTCTTAACTAGGGCAAGATCATTCTCGTCTTTTTTGGTTTGTACGCCCCTAGATTGAATTAGGGCTTCTTTGTTGAATAAAGGGAAGACCAGTCCAATCTAGAATTAGGGTTTCTTGCTGGAACTAGTTCCATTAAATTTGCCTTTCTTGGAATTGATTCTCGAAAATCGATTGATAAAAATTGTTTTTATCAAATATCTGCAATTTTTTTTTTCTGTTTCTTCTCTGGAATAACTCTTGATTCGAAGGAAAAATGAGTACTGGTCAACATCAAGAAATAATGGACACTGGTGTATCAAGCACTTCTAATCCTACAACTACTGTGGTGATAGATCATAATCATCCTCTATTCCTTCAAGCATCCGATTTAAGTGGTGCCTCTCTGATTTCTTTTCAACTATTGGGGACTGAAAATTACACTTTATGGAGTAAATCGATGAAAATAACACTACTAGGAAGAAATAAGATGGGCTTTGTTAATGGAAAGCACCAGAGAGACCAGTTTCCAGAGGATCTGGGGGACCATTGGGATAGAGTCAATGCTGTAGTACAAGCATGACTCATGAATTCAGTCTCTAAAGACCTACTGAGTGGTTTACTATATGTTGAATCTGCATTTGAAGTATGGGAGGATTTAAGAGAGAGGTTTGACAAAGTAGATGGGTCAAGAACTTATGACCTACATAGAGAGATTGCTACTATTTCTCAAGGCAATTCCTCTGTCTCTGAATACTTTTCCAAACTGAAGAGTTTATGGGTTGAGTTTCAGTCACTAGTCCCCCCTCCTAATTGTGGCTGTCCTAAGTCTAGAGAATTTGTTGAATACCTTGAGAGACAGAAACTATACCAATTCCTAATGGGGTTGAATGAACACTATATGCAAGTAGAAGTCAAATACTTCACGGTCTTACCCATCACAACAAAGCATATTCCATGATCACAAGTGATGAAAGTCAAATCTGTTACTTCAAGATCTCACGGTCTGTTGGGAGTGGGACAAAGTGGGTAAAACAAAATCGGGACATGATCCAACATTACATTCTCTAAAGAAGGTCAGAACACGAAATACAAAAATCCACTTCTACCAATCTTTTTTGTGATGTGTGTAAGATGAGAGGACACACTAAAGAATTTTTCTACAAGGTGGTTGGATATCCACCTGGTTTTAAATCCAAAAGAAAATAGTCTGCCTATGGGGCTGTGGAATCAAAGAAGAATAAAGTGGCTGCTAACACAGACAATACCAACTCTGATTATCCTGAAAAGGTTGTGTTCTCCAAAGGGCAATATGAGCAGATTGTGAAGTTACTTAACCTCGTGGATTGATCGCGAAACTACACAAAGCAGGAGTCCTCAACATGCCTCCAATGCAGTAACTACAGGTATTTCTAACCACAATGCCTTACTGGGAAAACAAGTACTCAAATAGTGGGTAATAGACACAGGGGCCACCAATCATATGGTGTCTGATATAAAAATGATTAACAAGGAAACTATAGTAGAAAATCTTACTGATTCCAAGATAGTACACCTGCCAAATGGAGATTTAGTTAGTGTAACACACACTGGTTCCAGTGATATATCAGATAGGAGTACACTAAAAAATGTCTTCTCCATACCTCAATTCAAGTTTAATTTGATGTCTGTTTCTCAACTAACAAAGGAATTACAATGTGCTGCTATTTTCTAACCCTGATTTTTGTGACTTCCAGGATCTCTACAATGGGAAGGTGAAGGAGATTGGTAGACTACAAGATGGGCTTTACATACTAATAAATCATGCTTCTTCAAAACTATTAGGAAGTCAAGAAGCAGTTGGTTTGACTGTAAATAGAACCACTGATAGGACACTTACTAGGGAAGAAATAGATATATGGCATAAAAGATTTGGTCACATTTCTAGCAATGTATTGAGTAAACTGATTAGAGCTAGTTCTGGCACTATAGCCAGAATAATAGAGAATTGCAATATCTGTCGCATGGCAAAGCAGTAGGTTACCCTTTTCATCGAGCAACAATAGAATCTTTTGCCTTTAATTTGATTCACATGGATGTATGGGGCCCCTACAAAGTTCAAACTCATAATGGAAAAAGGTATTTTCTTACAATAGTGGATGATTTTACTAGAATGACTTGGGTGTACTTACTTAGCCTCAAATCTGATGTATGTACTGTATTACAACAGTTTTTGTCCTTTGTACAAACTCAGTTTAACAGAACAGTTAGGATAATAAGAACTGATAATGGAACTGAATTTGTCAATGAAGGATGTACTGCTATATTCCTTAAATTAGGCATAATACATCAGAAAACTTGTGCTTATACACCACAACAAAATGGTGTGACTGAAAAAAAACATAGACATATTCTTGAGTTAACTAGAGCCATAAGATTTCCGGGACATATCCCTCTGAAATTCTGGGGTATGTGCATTCAGGCAGCTGTATATATAATAAATAGATTACCATCTTCAGTCACTAATAAAACTCCCTATGAAATGATGTACAAAAGGAAACCCTCTATCAATCATTTGAGAGTTCTAGGATGCCTATGCTTTGCTAATAACTTATCTGTTAATGATAAGCTCCTATCCAGAACTAGATGTTGTGTTCTTATGGGATATTCTGAAACACAAAAGGGCTATATCCTTTATGACTTAGAAGCTAAAGTGTTCTTAGTAAATAGAGATGTAAGTTTCAGAGAAAATGAATTTCCCTTTAAGACTGATACATCTGAGAAACCAGTATTTCAAAACAAACAGGGTGATATTTCTTTTATTACTGATATTGCTAACACAAATCTTTCCAATATCAATCAGTGCATTCCTACTACTGCTATTCATGTATCTGAGGAAAATAACAGTGCATCTAGTGCAGGGGACAAAGATAGTGTTGAAATATATAGACCCAGTCAAGAGGTAGAGTTCAACCAGGATCAAGTTTCTGCTCAGCCTGTGAATATGACTGATGTAAGGAGATCTACCAGGGTAAAACAACCCCCAATATGGATGAAGGACTTTGTCACAAAAGGAGTTGGTAACACAACAACTCCATATCCTATAGCTAATTATGTTTCCTATGACAATATCACTCCTAAATATAAAGCCTTTCTTACTGCTTTTTCAGAATTAATAGAACCAAAAACTTATAAGGAAGCATCTAAAATTCCTAGGTGGGTAGAAGCTATGCAAACTGAGATAAAGGCTTTACAAGATAATCATACATGGGAAATTGTTACTTTACCTAAAGACAAGAGTCCAATAGGATGTAAATGGGTATACAAGATAAAGTATAAAGATACAGGGGAGGTTGAAAGACTTAAGGCTAGACTTGTTGCTAAGGGATACAGTCAAAAGGAAGGAATAGATTATCATGAGACTTTTTCTCCTGTGGTTAAAATGGTAACTGTAAGGTCTATAATATCTTTAGCAGCTTCTGAGAATTGGCAAATACATCAAATGGATGTCTATAATGCTTTCTTACAGGGTGACTTACATGATGAGATATACATGGAACTACCATAAGGATTCATTAGCCAGGGAGGCAATCAGGTATGTAGGCTAATCAAGTCCTTATATGGTCTTAAACAAGCTCCTAGGCAGTGGAATTTTAAACTCACAGAAGCCTTAAGATATATGAAATTTAGACAACCTGAATATGATCATTCCCTGTTTATAAAAAAGGTTGACAAAGGTATGGTTCTAGTACTAGTATATGTAGATGATATTCTCATTACAGGTAATAATTTAGAACTGATAACAGAGACTAAACAGTCTTTACAACAGTCTTTTAAAATGAAAGATTTAGGGGAAATAAGGTATTTTCTAGGAATAGAGTTTGTAAGGTCTAACAAAGGAATTCTAATGCATCAAAGAAAATATGCTTTAGAACTTATAGCTGAGTTAGGACTTTCTGCTGCAAAGCCTTTTAATACACCTATAGATTGCAAAATGAAACTAACTACAAAAGAGTATGATAGTTATATACAAGAGAAACAGGTTGTAGACAACAACAAGACAATAGTAGAAGATGAGCTCATAGAAGACATTAACCTATATCAAAGACTAATAGGAAAATTGTTATACTTAACCACTACAAGACCAGATATCTCTTATAGTGTACAAATGCTAAGTCAGTTTCTGCAGCAACCAAAGAGGTCTCATCTCAATGCAGCACTAAGGATAGTAAGGTACATCAAGAGTCAACCTGGACAAGGTATTACGATGTCGGCAAAGAAAACATTGAAACATCGACTGATGCGTGACTGCTTGTCCACATCTGAGGAAGTCGATTCTGAGGTTATGCAATAAAGTGGGTAATTCTCATTTCTTGGAAGTCAAAAAAACAGAGCACAATCTCTAGAAGTTCAGCAGAATCAAAGTACAGAAGTTTAGCTAGCACAGTGGCTGAGATAATCTGGGTACTTGGTCTGTTAAGAGATATTGGTATTCACTTTAACTCTCGATGTGATCTTGACGATGAAGTCAAGAATCCAGATCAAAGAAATCCAGTCTTTCATGAAAGGACTAAACATATAGAGATTGATCTGCACTTCATCAGAGAAAAGATTCAAAAGGGTTTAATAAAGCCAGAATACATACACACAACAAACCAGCCGGCTGATTTACTTACAAAAGGATTGAACAGAATGCAGCATCAACACTTGTGCTTCAAGCTTGGACTTCTGAATATCTTCCAGTAGTCAGCTTGAGGGGGTATGTTGAGAGGGGTAGAAGAGTAAATGACATAGACATTATTGAAGGAGCCTTTTATTGTAACTGCCTTTCTTATTATTATATATCTCCTTAGAATAAACAATGTATATACATAAGAAAGAGAATAACAAAATACATTCCAGAGATTTCTATCTCTGTCGACTTTCTTCTTCTCTCCCTTTCTAACTTTCTCTTACTTCTTGCTGTATTTCTTCTTCCTCTTCTTCACTACTTCTTTATGCCTGCATGTCTGTTGTGTTCATCCAGTCGAAACATTCAACAATATTGAAGACTAATAACAATATCTAAATGTTAGTTGAGGCAATCAAGATGAAGTTTCAATTATGGATAGTTGAGAGGAAAATGATTCCACCCTTTAATAATCATCAACCAAACACCAGAAAATGACTTTCCTCGTAACAAACACACCCAAAACGGAAATTAACATGATTTAATTTATTCCAACATATGAAACAATTCTAAAACGATTGTGATCTTTCACTATTTTACAACGTATTACATTTAGCAATTCAAGAACGTGAGATATTAATGATGTACCTTAAGGAAAAGGAGAAAAAGACAGCAAATAATTAGAAAAATTAATGAATCTGGAAAAAGAGATCAAGCTTTGAGAGTAAATTATATTAAATAAAAGAGAAAAAAGGACAAAGAAGAAGAAGAAAGAGAACAAAGAATTTCATGGTTGAATTTCAGCCATTTCTCTTTCTTCTTCTGTCTGATCAAAGATTGATGACAGTTTAATTTTTTTTTTCTGTCTCTTTGTTTTACGACAATATCGCATGAATATGATCTTTCTAACCGCTATATATAACTAGCAACATATTTCTACGTACTATGTGCCTTTCTTCACTTTGCACGTCCACTTATCAATTATCATGCACCCTTTTTTAATTAGTTTTCTCTTTTAATTTTCTTAATTTACTTTTTCATTCCGTCTCATTTTATGTGAACATATTTTACTCGGTTCAAAAATGAAAGATAGGACCATAAAACTTGTGGTCTTAAATATTTTTTTGGGTATAAAATAATGTCATTAAGAAAAAAAAAATCAAGTGTTTTTTTAATAACCATGGTGTTCGGATCAGCTTGCGCGCATCTCGAATAATTATACTGGATATCTATCATCTCTCACCAACAACATGTATCAGGTAACTCTACCCATCAATGCTAGAACAGATGAGAAGAAATCACTTAATATATTTGTCTCTGCTGGAATTTGAACATGAGACCTCATGATTCTCAACACATTTCATTGACCACTATATAAAATTATAAGTCATTCTTTTTTAGACGTCTATGGAGCGAACCGTCAACAAAGCTATGGGAGTGTACGGATTCATCTAAATACGGATTCATCTAACTCTTTTATCAGAAAATTATACTACTATTTATATAAGGTTAATAATTATATATATGTTAAATCACCTTGATTTTTTGTGTATTTATTTTTTAATATTTTAAATCTCTTTAATAAAATTCGGAATTCGTCACTAATTAGAGAACGGAGGAAGTAATATTAGTTAAAACTAATGTATGAATACTATTTCATTTTTCATTGTCCGTCAATAACTAGGATTTTCATGGTCTTGACATCTGTTTTAATAATTTATAAATCCTAGGGAATAAAACCCATCCTTTAATTGGCTCCAAAATTTACCAATTAACCTCTATTGTGTATGCAAATTAATTTTGGCTTTCACACTATAAAAACTAATATTTGTTTGCAACATTTATGATACAAATTTATCCCTTTCTTAATATTTTTTACATACTACTCCAATAATTAGTTGTATAAAAATTGAAAAGAAACAATTTTTAAGATTGAAAGATCAGTAATTCGTTTAGGAATCAGTTTAGTAAAATCATATATACATTAATATACCATATTAACTTCTTATTCTAGCAGATTATAGACCATATAAATTCTGAATTATAATATAGTAGGTAGGTAACACTATAAATTCCCAAAGTTCTCATCCCAATCAATTTATATATGGAAACAAAAATATGAATTTACATTCCAATAATAATTACCAAAGTCTAAAAAAATTACACTATAAAAGCCTCTTGCACCTTGAACCGGCCAAAGCACACCATTGACATTTGAGATCAATTTTTATAAGAATGGCCAAGTTTTTAAACTCTGCTCTTTGTTTCCTTCTCATTATTGCAGGTTTGTCGTTTAAATTTTTTATTCATTTTATTTTATTGAGATTTGATAATGTATATATTAAGAGTCTCACATCGGAAAAATGAAATGTGAACATAAACTCCTTATATCGACTTAAACAATCCTCATCCTACAAGCTAGCTTTTGGGGGTTGTGTTAGGCCCAACATACATTTTTACATAGTATCAGGGTCAGATTCATTCCAAATTTTTTTCGTCGATATTGGGCCCCAAATTGTATTGTCAACGCTCCCGGTAACGAGGTATGTGCGTGTGGGGAGTGTTAAGAGTCCTACATCGGAAATGAAATGGAAACATGGACTCCTTATATGAACTTGATAATCATCATCCTGCAAGCTAATTTTTGAGGTTGAGTTAGGCCCAAGATCCATTTATAGGGTGATGAACCCTGATAATGTAAAGAATTTTAAATGATGTATGTGTATTTAATCGATTAAAATGGGTTATTGCTCTATGTTTCAAGTAATCATATCATACTTGGATATAGGGAGTTACTTAATATTATACGTTAACTTCACCTCATTATATAAAATTATTTATACTGATCGAACATACACTATTAGATAATTAGAAATATGACTTTTAAGGAAAGACTATTGACTACTCACGAACACTATGATAGAATATAGTCTGGGTCTATCGGAAAATCAAAGTTATTTAATTTCGCACAAAAATAAGCATATAGATAGTGTCATTTTTTGCATTGATATAATGAAATGTTGTTGCAGTTGCATTGGGAATTAGTCAAGTGAATGCACAGAAGAGATGTACTGAAATTCTGAATCCAACAGGATGTGTTCTTTATGACTGCAAAAAAGAATGCTTTCAGAAACACAATGGGAATGGACTTTGCTCAAGTGCGGGCACTATTGGCCAATACGTTTGTACCTGTGTTTATAATTGTAGTCTTGATGATCATCACTCTAGTTAATTAGTTAAATTCCCTTGATACACATGATGTATGAATGAACATCAATTTTTGAACGTTGATCTTTATTTAGAAAAATTTGTCATAGTTTTTTGGCATTTTATTTTTTATATCGTCAAGGTTGTAGCCCCTTTCGAAATGGCTTTACTGCGAAAAACCTTTGATTCGCAATGCCACTTTGAAAGAAAGGGAACCTCCTCTTAGTCCAGGAACTTCTTATAGTTAGTAGCGTTTTTGTACGATCATCATATTCCCACGCTGTGAGATTTCACCGGATATATTGTTGTTGTTGCTGATCATCAGATACGAAAAACCCAATAACGCGATTAATTCTACTTCATATCACTTAGACCAACTAATTAAAGGAGTAAAATCATTCCACGGGCAAATCTAGTGCATTAGCTATTGATTTGTATGAACTCATTAGTGTTGGTTAAAGACCATTTAATTTAGATGTATTAAAAGTTACTCATTGTGTCGCCCAAACATAATTATCAAGAAAAAAAATCACTAAATTATCATAAAAATAGATTTGGAACCCAGTAAATTGAATGAGTTCATAGAATTTCAAATTCGAGCAGATAACGTTCAAATCATGAATCGACTTGCCTTAGTCTAAGGCTCAACTGGGGACATCCAATTAAGGTGTATAAGAATCATAACCTTTTCACCAGACCGTGAATGGTTATCTATATTTTAATTACTATTATTTCGTCATAATTCGTAACAAAGTAATGTTTATATAATACAGACTTAAAAGATGTTAACAATCAAACTAAATGCTTCATTCATGACAATTGTGACATGTCAAAGCAATATGAACTCAGATAAATTGCAAGATTACTCGTATGATATGTCAGAGCAATCACCATTTAGATCATACATGGTCAAAGGCGTTGAGGCGGATTCAAAATTTAAAATTTATGTGTTTCTACAATGTTCGAATTATATATAATTTTATTAGATATATTCACAGTCAAATATTTATAGATATTAATAAATTTCTTAATATCTATATAACCAAAAACTACTGAACTTTCAATATTATAATACTCTAGATTAGCCTCTGTAGACCATAATAGCCTTAACTATTTCTACGTACAATCACATTATTTCTTCATTTATGATATTTGCTTAGCTTAGTCTAACATATCATAAACCATATACCTCTAAAATATGATATGAAATGTAAAACTTAAATTCTTCTAAAATATCATCATATTGAATTCTATAAACTACTGCTTGTGACTTTCCAAAAAGAAAACAAGCCATATTTTCCGAAAAATTTACTCCTGAGGTGTGTTTACACCGATTAATAGATGATTGACACACGTTTTTATATTCATTTTTATTATTTAACTATAGTTGATTAATATATATTATTACTTCATTAAATCATTTAACCATACTAAGTTTAATTGATTTGGTAACTTATCAGAAAGAAAAAAAACAAGTTAGTTTTATTCTATGGAAAGCATATCATAAATCATTGATCTCTGAAATACGAAGATATAATTTTTTTCTGAGAAAAATGTCATTATATTAAATTTTCTAAATTACTTCCCATAACTTTTCGAAAAGGAAACAAGTCATTTCTATTTTATGGAAAGCATATATTACATATCATAAATCTCTAAAGTATGAAGTACAGTATGAGTAGGGGTGACAAAACTACCCTAAACCCAAGTGATTCGTCCAATCCGTTCAAGATTTTATGAGTTTGGGCAAGGGTAATTTTGATGATGAGTTGGTTTGGACTAGCCCAAGTTGACCATTATAAATCAACAACTCAAATGAACTCATGATGATGCTCAAACTTGAGTACTTGACCCACGAAAATGCTCAATTTTAACGATTACAGCTCCTCCAGATTAAGATTTTTATTTATAAATGATTATTTTAAAAATTCCTTTATTATTTCGGAACAATAAAATACATCAACGCACCCCAACCACACTATTCATCCACCCTACCCCCTACCCTACACTAACCCCCTCCCAAGCACTGAACCACCATCAGTCCATCACATCTCTACCCCTACCTTGCTTACTCCACCCCACCCCTACCCACTTACCCCCACCTCCCGCCCTAACCCTCCTATCCCCACACCCACACCCCATTGCCCTACCCCATCCTCATTTTTTTTTTGCTTTTATAAAAAATAAATAAAAAATATTATTCATATTTTAAAAATAAAGATATGAAAAAATCAAATATCATACAAAATAAAATAACATCATAGAAGGAAAAATTGAAATTTGTAAAAATAATGGGTCAAATTGTGTAAGTTGGGTTATGACCCATCATTTAGCTCATTTGACCCGCTCATCTTAGTCCATGTAAGTATTGGGCGGGTTGGATATTAACTCATCTATTGATTCAATTCATCTTGATCCGTTCAACTTCAGCCCAAACGATCCAGCTGTCACCCCTAAGTATGAGAGAGAACTTTAATTCTTCTAAAAATGTCATCACATTAAATTTTCGAAATTGCTTACCATAACTTTTCAAAAAGGAAAAAAACCATCTCTGTCTATGAAAAACACACATTATAAAATATACTCCGTATAAGAGATGATAGCATTTGGTCCTAAATTATAGATAAATTTTAATTTTGATCCTTATAATATAAGTTTAGATATATATAACATTAAATCATTTGTAATGTGCACTTTCGATCCGTATGCTTGTGAATTTCCAAAATTTTAATGAATTATTAATTATTAAATTATTCTATTAATCACGTGTTATATTAAATTTAAATTGTTATCCCATATTTTGATGAAAATTAGTTTAGTTCATATAATATATTTCCTATATAAAGGGACCAAAATTACACATTTGAATTAATTAAACCAATATCACAAGAATCAAAAACTAAATTTCATCATTAACTTAAGAACCAAAAGTGCTATTATACCAATATATAACAATAATCCAATTCTTCTAAATGTCTTCCCAGTCAAGTGTCTAAACCACTTTCTATAACTTTTTTTTCAAGAAGGAAACAAGCCATCTTTGCTCTATGGAAGTCATATTATAAACCATAGAACACAATATGGGAAGTAACATTGTAATTCTTCTAAAAAATGTCATTGCATTAAAATTTTAATACTACCTCCCATAACTTTTCTAGCAAATTTACACTATATATATAGCCTCTTTCACCTAGCACCAAAATACACCATTTACATATATCAACTTCAATAAGGATGGCTAAGTTCTTAAACTCTGTTATTTGCTTCTTTCTCATTCTTTCAGGTTTAACTTTCTTTGCAATTTTCTTTTTAAAAAATCAGTATTTGTTGTCTTGTTTGTGATAAAGTAAAGAGTTTAAGTTGTATATGTTAAATGAAGCCCACAACTCCGCGGCCGCGGCGTTGTGGGCTTCAATTTAACAGTATACATCATTAGTGTAAGGAACTATTGTTGTAACAGGTAATATATTTTGTTTTAAAAATTATAGATCTCACCTTAAGGATACTTACACGTAGATAACTGTTGAATTACCTGATAGTGTAAAAGATTAGTTAAACTGACAGTGTATAACTTCTCTAATTCTACTTTTTATTATCTATATGTTAATGTTTTGTTGGTTCAATTTTGGTACAGTTTTGGCAATTACTGAGGTAAAAGCCCAAAAGAGATGCACTGTAACATTGGATCCAAAGGGATGTATACTTGCTGATTGTCAAATAAAATGTGCAGAGCTATACAAAGGAAATGGGCTTTGCACTGGTGGAGTTACTGGCCCATACAATTGTGTTTGTGTTTACGATTGTAACTCCAATTAATGTACCTTTGATCAAACACAAATATTGGTCTATTGTGAATGAGTATAATGAATAATATTTCCTCCGTTTTAAAATGTTTGTTTGATTTTGACTTAACACGAAATTTAAGAAAGTAAAATAAATTTTTGAATCATGTGATTGTAAAAATTAGTCGGGATGACCAGTTTTTGACGTGCTATGAGCTTTTAGTTATTATTTGAAAAGTAATAGCGAAATATCCATACTTTAATGCGGAAATAAAATTTGAATAAAAATATTTCTGCTTAAAATACGGACGAACTTACAAAATTCTAAATCACATGAATCGTTCCTTGGGATTGAACGTATAAGAGATTGATCTCATGAATTGTTAGATTTGATCTCATGAATAGTTCACATGATTTAAAACTCCAACAAATTGTTGAGCACCATGAATTGTTCCTTATATCTAACTAACTCATAAAGTTTTGAACCCATGAATCGTGGGGTTTGAAATTCTAATAAATTTTTGAACTTCATGAATCGTTCTTTGGATTTCACTTGTCAATACTTCGTACTTCAGCATTGCTTACTAGAGTTGTTTTGTACTTTCAGGGGAATTTTGAAAACTTTTTGATGTTAAAAAATAGTTAAATGTTAATAACTTTAAGCACATTGATATTTAATTTTCATCATAAATAGGGTGAATGTAATTCAGCTCGAACAAAGTGAGAGGACGACTGAAAAAGAGGCTTGACCTAAAGGAAGAGGAACCTCGGTAAAAAAAAAAAGGCTTGCTTCTTTTTTTATGGTTGAAGGAAATCAAGCCCAAGGGCAATAGTTCGACGCAATGTTTGATACTCGTTCTGGGATAAAGTAAATATTTCATAATAAAGACAATTTCATTCTCTTGAACCCAAAATATTCGATGAAAATTTATTTTCCGCAATTATAATTAGGATCGAAAAAAGAAATTAGAGTAGTGCACTACACAGATTGAGAGTTGTTGCGTTGAAATTTAATTCTTAAACACGACAAAATAAATTGGTCTTTCTTAGAGGACATAATGGAATAATAATAAATTATAGTATTATACTATGGTTTATCTCTGTCAATAAATAAATAACTAGATTTATTAGTAAAATCAAGTGTAATTTAGGTTATTTTCGGGGAAATCCCCTTGCGCGCCCCCCCCCCCCCCCCATAAAAGAAAAAATCCGCTATTTTACCCAAGGTTTTAATACATTTTATAATCGAGAAATCCTTATGTAGTAGATTTCTTTTATTTCCTTTATTGTGTTTGATTTTAAAATGACTGTAAATTTTTAATAGGTGACGGCAACATCAGACGGAAAGTAATTAACTTGATCCTGAAGAGCTCGAAAACAAAAAAGACACATGTATATATGTAAGAGTACATGTATATATTATCACTTTTTTAGTTTATTGCATGCTTGTAATTATACTGTTAATTCAATTGTAATAACATTGCCTTTTGTTAGGTGTAAAATGTCAATTTTTAATTGTAGGTGTACTAAATTCGCATTATATTTAAGTTATTTTTTCATTGTTTAAGGAATAAAAAAAGGAATTGTAACAGAATTAAAGAGGAAAAATCAACAGGAAGTAAATAAATAATGAAGATGCAATTCCGGCAACTTCCGTTGCCCACTTATTTTTTTCTCTCTGTGTTTTTAGTTTTTTTTCTATTCATTTTTGTTAAGAGTCCCACATCGGTAATGGAACGAAAACATGGACTTCTTATATGGACTTAGACAATTCTCACCCTACAAGCTAGCTTTTGGGCTTGAGTTAGGCCCAAGATCCATTCTTACATGGTATCAAAGCCAGATCCATTCCAATTCTTTGTTCACTGATGTTGGGCCCCCAAATTATATTATCCACGCTCCAGTTAACGGGGTCTGGGCGTGCGGGGAGTGTTAAGAGTCCCACATCGGTAATGGAATGAGAACATGGACTCCTTAAATGAACTTAGGACAATCCTCACCCTACAAACTAGCTTTTGGGGTTGAGTTAGGCCCAAGATCCATTCTTACAATTTGAATGTACTCTTTTCTTTTAACGGAGGAAAAATGTATCTTATCTAATTGCAAAAATGAAATTAGTTCCTATACACATACCTAAACAAAGAAAACCGTGTACACATATTTAAAAGTATTTTCTTTCTTGAACAATCTATTTTAAAAAAAAAATGATGATGAAAGTTATAATTCATATATTCTTGTGTGTAAATCTCTAATTATTGACGTACCGTACGAAGCGCGGTCATGTACACTAGTGATAAATAAACGTGCAATATATCACAATCAGAGCCGTCCCTGGGGCGATCAAGGCGGCGCCACCGTACCCCGTCGGCGGGGCCTCCCCCAGAATTTTCATTTTTTCTTTTATTGGTTTCAAATATTAAGATATGTATTAAAAATACATCTAATCTAATTAGTGAGAGCTGTAGCCTAGCGGTTGAGGGATCCTTTCAAAATTTCTTCTTTAGGGTTGCGTGTTCAATTCCAATGAGCAGTGATTTTTTTTTTTAAACACAAAATCATTGTACTGAAATTGAAAATATTGAATCGAATATAGTGTTTACTATACATTTATTTGATTGTTTGATCAATTAATTTTTATTATTGATTAATTAATTTTATTTTTTTATATGAATAAAAAATGACCTCTTTTTGTTTCTCGCATCGGGCCCTTAAAAGTATAGGAACGGACCTGATCACAATAGCATTGACTATTTCGATTACATGTAGTACATCAAAGATTAAAATATATAAGTGATATTTTTTTTATTGGTGTTTGATAAATAAATAAATAGAAAATATTGTCTTATGAGTATTTATATAATCTAGGTAAATAATATGGGAGTGGAGTCGGGGTGAAGAAACAATTAGTGCGGAATGACATTTATAAAATTGTTTTAACTACTTTCATCAGGGAAAAGTCATTTTCTTGATTTTTAAGGAATTTATTTTTTTAGATATCAAAATGTTTTTCAAGACATATTAACCAATCAAACATGATTTTGTTTTTTAAATTCTATCATCTTCTCTAAACTGCTTTCTATAACCTTTTGAAAAAAGAAACAAACCATATATCTATGTTGTTTGGAATTTGGAAAGTAAATTATGTATCTAGTTTACTTCCCAAAATAAAATTCACACAAATCTAGCAAATTTGTACTATAAAAGCCTCTTTCACCTTGCACTAAAACACACCATTAACATTTGAGATCATCAACTTTGATAAGGAATATGGCTAAGTTTTTAAATTCTATCATTTGTTTCTTTCTCATTCTTTCAGGTTTGGCCTTCTCTCTTCTTCTTTTTTTCAAATTGTTTTCTCTGGGTTTTTTCTCATCCGATGTTCGGTATTCATATTGAAAATCTGACTAATCCAAATTCACACCACGTAAGGTCCATGTAAGGAGAAGCTCTCCCTAACAAGATTTTATGTGTCCAGACTCGAACTCGAGATCTCTAATTAAAGATGGAGGGATCATATTCATCCCACTACAACTCTTGATGCTTATATTTTGGATGATTTACACATAATCCCTTTTAGGCCATCATTTAGATTTTGTCTCCATTTTAAAATTCTGCAAATATAGCTCTTGAGATTAACAAAAAAATTAAACTATCGTCTAACATTACAAATAATGTTAGACCGTGGTCTAACATTTTCTAATAATAAGATTATCAATTGACTCAGAAAAGATCTTTAAGCGGTGGTCTAACAGATTCATATATTACAAGAATAATAAAGAGAGGATCATCTACGTAATAGCTATCCCCAAAAGGAAAATTGGCGATTTTTTTGTTGTATTATTTTGCTTGTGACAATACTAATTCTTTCATTTGATGTACTAATGTCTCGTGGTTCAATTTTTTTTGGGTGTAGTTACATTGACAATTACTCAAGTGGAAGCCCAACAAAGATGCACTGAGACTCTGGATCCAAATCACTGCACCATGGCTGAATGTCAAAGTGAATGCTTAAAGAAACATAATGGAAATGGGGTTTGCACTGGTGGTAATGTTGGCCCATTATCATGTGTTTGTAATTGGAATTGTTAGATCCAATTGGACTATCCCTTTTAGTGATGTAACGTTGATCAAACATAAACTTTGGTATTATGAATAAGTATCAATAACTATAGAGTATTCGTTTTTCTAAGAAATGATTCATTCCATCCTTGCCTCATTTAGCGTTTTACCGACTATATATTATTATTAGTGTATTTGACCGTGCATCGCGCGATAGTAAAGCACATTGATTGTTTAAGTGATTATTTTAAAAATATATTATCAACATAATTAAACGAGACCAAAAAGCTCAAACATATATATAAAAATTTAATTAATCATATAAAAAAGAAGATGAGAAAGAAACAAAAAAAAAAAAAAAAAGAGCACGGCGACTTGCTTAGCACCTTCTAACCTCACACGTTTAAAGTTGTTTATATAAACATCTTTCACCTATTAAAATTCTAATCATTTATCTATTTTTACCTCTTAGATAATTTATGTATAAAAGAATCCAACAATCTCAAATTATAACTAATAAACGTTTTAGACAAAATTTAAACTTTTTATATTAAGACCAAGACACACACACTATATTGAGTAAAAACAACATTTGAAAAGTAAATTATATATATCTCGCGAAAATATTCAGTCTCAAATTATAATTAATAATCATTTGCGATCTTGAAGCACCATAAGGTTATGCTCCTAATTTTTAATAAACATTCACTACTCTCTGCTATGTAATATTTTTCTAATCAAAAGGCAGGAGAACACCATTCTTTGTCATTTTATCGAGTTACTTCAACACTGTGTTTTCAAACACCCTAGATTATGATATAATAAATAAATAAAGTTACTTCCTTCTTATTGCAAATGCCAAAAGAAGGAGCTTTGCATACAAAAATGTTTACACCTTCCATTAGCTTCCTTCCTTTCCATAGAAGACAAAACACAAATTCCACAAAGCCAAACAAAATACTCGTTATCTATACTCTTCAAACTTGAATGCCTATTTGTATTTA
Organism: Przewalskia tangutica; assembly: GCA_029844215.1. NCBI lineage: Eukaryota > Viridiplantae > Streptophyta > Magnoliopsida > Solanales > Solanaceae > Przewalskia > Przewalskia tangutica. The sequence goes on along the minus strand of CM056738.1, from coordinate 97,044,896 downwards.
TACTCTATTCACATCGAACTTGTTAAGTTATAACAGTGCAATATATGAATTTCGAGCATTTTTTGCACACCAATGATATATTTCTCTTCGGCTTTAATTCGTATACATCAATAATATATAACATTTTTATAATTATTTAAAAATTCAATTCTATCTTTCTTTCTTTTCATAAAAATATAAATTGATAACCTCAAAATATGACAAATCGTCTGTTAGGGAAAAAGTGCACTATAACATTGATAATGAAAAGTTTTCTGCATTACTAGTGACTTAAGTTAAAACCTTTTTCACTATATGGGATGAGATTAGTACTATATAATTCAACATACAGTATTAAAGGATGTATAAATCCTTGACTCGAATGCTCGCAACACTTGTTATAAAAAGACTTGATATACTTAACCCTAAGAAAATGAATATGTACATGAGAAGTATTATTAAATAAATATAAGTGAAAATCTCTATTTTTAAAAAACTTTTTAGATGAGATTAACATAACACACCAATAAATTCAGTATAATTTTATTAAGTGATTGTTGAAAATATTTATTAAACGTGAAATAAAGTTAATTCTATTTAATTATGACTCGAACAATTGGGACACGTGGAAAACCTTGTTTCCACACACGTGAACACGTAATGCCAAAGATCATATTTCCTCAATGGAAGAGATATTGGTACACATATGAATTGTTTGAGACGTAAGGTAATAGACGGTTATTGACCAAATGACGTTGATTTCACGTTGGTAAATGAAGGAAGAAGTGTACAATGTGTTTAAAGATGAAACGAGTCATGAATCGTCGCGGCACTGCAGGGCCGCGACGCCAACTCTCTGAAGTTGGAGCTCCGCGGCGCTGGTAGTCCAAAGGCTGCGACGGGAGACGAAAAGATATGACTCTTGGGCTGGTTTTGAGGCATTAAATCTCCATTACATCCCAAATGAATTCAGTCATTATTTGGCTGAATTAACACTCCATAATCAAGGTCATTACATGGTCATTCAAGACCATTACATGAGCAATTGGAAAGTCATTTTCTCAACACTATAAAATGAGGTCTTTGGCTCATTTGCAAGAACACAATTAACACATTCTCTAGACAATTTCCTAAAATTGTTATTTCTCTCTAGCAATCAAACACTCAAAGATATTTCTTCCTATAGCGAACTCTTGAGTCTCCTTTGCTCATTAGTTTGGTTGTTGTTTTATCTTGGGAGATAAGTTGTCATTACTCCGTTGAAAGGAATATACGGGGTAATATTATCTTTAAGAAAGATTGATCATCAATCGATTCAACGAGACAAGTTTCTTTGTTCACATTGGTTGTTATTGTGACATTTCCATTCTTTGTTATTACCAATATATTCCAACAATGATATCTAAAAAGGATAAATTATATGTAAATTTTAGTCCTATCTTGAAGTTAGTAAAATTGTCTCCGATGGACACTCCACTAAAAAAAAAAAAAGTAACAATTCCTGGATAGTAGCTACAATAAATTTACTCCCAATGATAGGACATAAAAAAAAAAAGAACAAAAAATTATATAACAAAATTCAGTCTTCTAGATCCTTCTTTGGAACCCCCTGGAACCCTTTTTCCTTCCTTTTTCTCCGGATATCTCACTTGTGTCCACCGGTCCATCAAAGCACTCGCGCAACACACAATCAATTCCTCTCACGTACTCTTATCGCCGCCGTACTCCGCCGTACTCCACCGCATAGACGCCGTAGAATGGCCCGTTTAGGAGAGGGAGACAAACGATGGATCGTCGAAGACCGACCCGACGGCACCAATGTTCACAATTGGCATTGGGCTGAAACTGACTGTCTCGAATGGTCTCGTAACTTTCTCACTAACCTATTATCCAACAAACCCCTAATTGACGGCGAAGGTAACCTCAAAATCCGTACAAAAAAACTCGAAAAACTCGAAGGAGAAGCGTATGTGAATATCCGAAAAGGGAAAATCATACCTGGTTACGAATTGAATTTAATTTTATCTTGGGAAGGTGAGGTAAAAGACAGTGTGGTTAAAATTGAAGGTAACGTTGAATTACCTTATATTGCTGATGAGAATGCTGATGAAGATCCAGAAATTAGGGTTTCGGTTAAGAATGAAGGACCAATTGGGAAGAGATTGAAAGATGCGTTTATTGAAAAAGGAAAGCCTTTTGTTTTAGAACAAATTAAGGCGTATGTTAATGCTATGGCAAAAGGTGGACCTGCTAAGGATGAACCTGAGGTGAAAAAAGTAGTTAAAAAACCCGTCGGTGCTTCCGTAAATGTTGCAGCTCCGGCGGTGGCGGCTGTGGAGGAGAAGGCAAAGGTTGTGGAGAAGAAGGAGAAGAAAAAGGAAGGGTTTAAAACGATTACAATGACGGAGAAGTTTAGTTGTAGGGCAAAGGATTTGTTTGAGATATTGATGGATGAGAATAGATGGAAGGGTTTTACACAGAGTAATGCAAGGATAAGTAAAGAGGTGGGAGGAGAATTTAGCATATTTGATGGTTCAGTGACCGGAACTAATGTGGAGTTGCAGGAAGGGAGATTGATTGTTCAAAAATGGCGGTTTGGTAATTGGCCTGATGGTATCCAATCCATGGTACAATTTCCTGACCTTTGCTTCTCTATTTGTGTTTATTGGCTTTGTTAAAAATGTCATTTTAATGTTAAATAAGGAAAATTATTTAGTATTTGGAATGAAATATATCTAAATAGAGTGTACTAAATTTGGATTTGAGTTAGCTAATTGCTATATAATCTTTTATCGGTGTATAATGTGTAGAATGAGTTAAGTTCTATGTAACTTGATCGGTGTTTGTATGTTTTGGTTCAAATGTTCCAACTGAATAGGAGAAAGATGTAAGTTTGTGGGCATATTAAGGTCTCAAGAATCTTCCTATTAATGTTAAATAAGGCAAATTATGTAGTTTTGGAAAGAAATATACTCCCTCTGTCCCAATTTATATAATGTAGTTTGACTGAGCACGAAATTTAAGAAATAAGGGAAGACTTTTGAATCTTGTTCTAAAACAAGACACTTTTTTTTTTACGTGATTATAGATCATCTTGTTAAGCGTAAAAATGTAAAATCTAAAGTTAAATTATTGTCAAATAAGAAAATGTGTCATTTTTTTTAGGACTGGCTAAAAAGTTAAGTGTGTCATATAAATTGGGATAGAGGGAGTATCTGAATAGAGTGGAAGGGAAGCTGAAGAATGGTACAACCTGAGGAGGGTAGGGTAGGGTGTATGCAGACCATGACAAAATATTATGGAAAGCGAGATAAAACTGACTGGAAAAAAAGTTGTTAACTACCACAAAAAACACAACAATGGAAATACAAGAAACAACAAAATGTAACATATAACTTGAAAGACAAGGCACTACAAGAATAATACTACGACGACTACTAGTATGAAAAGATAAATAGGAGAACACTCAACTATTTACTAACCTTCTACCTTAATATGTGTCCTCCATAACCTTTTATCTAAAGTCATGTCCTCGATAAACTAGACATGTGCTATGTCTTGTCTAATCACCTCTCCCCATAATTTGTATACCTATCTCCGCCTCTCCTGAAAATGTTCAAGTCAACTTCTCACACCTCCACATTGGGACATCTGTCCATCCCCTCTGTACATGTCTAAACTATTTTAGTCTCGTTTTCCGCATCTTATTCTCCACCGAAGTCACTCTCACCTTGTCCTTGTATCTTCATTTTGAATCCTATCACTCTTAGTATGCCCACACATCCATCGCAACATTCTCCAATACGATGTGTGACATCATCGTCAATATCTCAATTTCCTTATTGAATGGCCTGATTATCAAGCCTCACTTTCACGCTAGCCTCATGCGTTACGTTAATGAACTTGCACTCAAAGTATTCTGTCTTGGTCTTACTCCGCCTGAATTAACGACTTTTTTTCGGTCAGTATCAACACATCGTCATTCTCATCCTTGGCACTTCACTTGGTCCAGGTCGCTCTCTCTTGCCTTGGTGAGTCTATCTAACTTCTTATCCCTTTTTCTTTCTGTGTTCGAGCTCTTCATACAAGTGCTCAAAATTGTTGTTTTAGCCGCCATGACCGCTAGCTTCATGTCCCTCCTCGCTGTCTTATACCTCTCCCTATTCCTCTTCTTATCTTCCTTGTCTAAGTTTTCTACTTACGCCGCATAGGCAATCATGTTGGCTTCTACTTTTTCTATGAACCTCTTCATTCCACCACCAATTTCCTTTATGCCTACCTGAGTTTCCCCTCGAGACTCCTAACATCTCTCTAGTTTCTTCCCTAATGTAGTTAGCCGTCCTAGCCCACATGCTATCCGCTCCCCCTCGCTCTCCCAAGCTCTCATAACCACGAACTTCTCCCCGATCTCCTGAGCTTTGGCATCAGGCCTCCCCATCTAATCATTTGTTGGTCATGAGCAACCCTCCATTTCTTCTTTCTCTTGATATCTAAATTCATAACCACAAGCTTATATTGAGTCGTAAGATTCTCGCTCGGGATAACTTGTAGTCCTTGCAGAGACCTCTATTACACTTTCTAAGGAGCTTGGTCTTAACCAACACACTATGGTAGGTCACCAAGTGCTCTTCTCCCTCCTCTGAAAGCTCGTGTTAGCTATAACCAACTCAAAAGCCTTCGTGAAGTTTAAAAGTGAAACTCCTCCATCATTTCTATCCCCAAAATCGAAGCCACCGTGCACATCATCGTGCACATCATCGTAACCTCCAGAAGTGGTCCCCACAATCGCATCTTACAAAATATTTCTCGGTATGCGGGATACCTCTCACAACCTTGTCCAACTCCTCTCAAAAGCGTTGTTTGACATCCTCGTCCAAACCTACTTGTGGTGCATACATATTAATTATAAACGGGACAGCCTGGTGCACTAAGCTCCCGCTTATGCGTGAGGTCCGGGGAAGGGCAGGACCACAAGGGTCTATTGTACGCAACTTTATCTTGCATTTCTGAGGTTGCTTCCACGCATACATACTAATTATGTTAAAGGTTAATCCTCCCAACACTAGCTTAATGATCACTATCCTATTATTCACCCTCTTAACTTCTTCCTCTATACTAAAATGCCTACTCCATTCCTATCCTCGACTTCCCCGAGTACCATAACTTGAATCCATCTAGATCCTGGGCCCTACTTCTTACCCATTTGGTCTCTTGGATACAAGCTATATTGATCTTCCTTTGACAGGTCGTTTCGAGCTTCCAGTTATTCTGGATTGCTAACGTGGTTAGATGACGCCGATGGAAGGAACCACTGGAGGCGCAAAAGCAAAACGTATGTTTTCAAGGATAGCGGCTAAGCCATAAAGCTATGAGTATTGTTTAGTAGTACGAAAGTCGTTCTACTGTTAAGATGTTTAATAAACAACAACAATATGTTGTGTTGTAGCTGTAGATTCTTAAGATTCTTCACCAACTCTATTGACTTCCCCGTCAACGTCCCTATGTTCCAAGACTCGATTCTCAACCTAGAAGCTCCCTTGGAACCCTTACCCCCCCCCCCCTACCTCCTCCCCCGTCCGAGGACATACCATCAGCCCCCGAAGACACTAATACAAGTCGGGAATATTCAATTTAAAACAGGCAAGCAACCAGCACCAATTAATTTCGAATAAAATAATCGGAGTACACAAAAATTGACACAAACATTGCAGAATCTAGAACTAGAGGGGTTTAGGGAAATTAAATGAAACAATAAAACAAGGCAAGAAATATAAAAAGAAAGGAACAAAAAATGAAACAAATTAGCACGGAAATAATGAAACAATGCAACAATATACCGAATAAAATACACCACAATTGAACAAGCAGAAGATTCAATAGACCTAACAACCAGCCAAATTGAACGGGTTAATTTAATATACCCAACAGCCAATAAACTGAACGAGCAACAGATTCAACCCAAAAAACAGTCATGTCGAGGGTGAAGAGAAGAGAAGGGAGTAGAAATCACCGGGGGCTGAGTGGTTGTCCGGTCGTGCTGGTGGGTTCCGGGAAATCTGACGCTGGGTCTGGTCGCCTGAGTCTTGCCGCCGGGATCTGTTCGGTGTCGGGGTCTCGCTGCTTCTGGGTGGTTCCTCTGTCAGTTTGCTGCATCTAAATAGGCAAAATATATAAGCTTGAGTCTTCTTTTTAACATTAAATAAGGCAAAATATTAGTATTGGAATGAAATTTATCTGAATAAAGTGGAAAGGAAGCTGAAGAATGGTATAGCCGGCCTCAACTTATTTAGATTTTAGTTAGCTGTATATAACTTTCTATGTGTGTATACTGTATACTGTAGAATGAGCTACCTTCTAGGTAAGCTGACTAGAATTTGTATGTGTTGGTTCAAATTTTTCATCTGAATAGGCAAAAGATATAAGCTTGAGTCTTATTTTTAATGTTAAATAAGGCAAATATTTAGTACTGGAATGAAATATATCTGAATAGAGTGGAATGGGAGCTAAAGAATGGTATAGCCGACCTCAACTAATTTGGATTTGAGTTAGCTGATTGATATGTAATCTTTTATGGGTGTTTAGTATGAGTTATGTCCTAGCCAAGTTGACTAGTATTGATATGTGTTAGTTCAAATATTTCCTCTGAATAGGCAAAATATATAAGCTTGAGTTCTTTTTATTTTAATGTTAAATAAGACAAAGCATTTAGTATTGGAATGAAATTTATCTGAATAGAGCGGAACGGAAGCTGAACAATGGTATAGCCAACCTCAACTAATTTTGATTTGAGTGTGTAGAGACTTTACTAGTAGTATTGTTATGTTTTAGTTCAAATGTTTCATCTGAATAGGCAAAAGATATAAGCCCGAGTCATCTTTTTAATGTTAAATAAGGCAAATTATTTAGTATTGGAAGGAAACAATCTGAATTGAGTGGAATGAAAGCTGGAGAATGGTATAGCCGACCTCAACTAATTTGGATTTGAGTTAGCTGATTGATTGATATATAAGCTTTTATGGGTGTATAGAATGAGTTATGTTCTAGGTAACTTGAAACAATCTGAATTGAGTGGAATGGAAGCTAGAGAATGGTATAGCCGACCTCAACTAATTTGGATTTGAGTTAGCTGATTGATTGATATATAAGCTTTTATGGGTGTATAGAATGAGTTATGTTCTAGGTAACTTGAGTAGTATTTGCATGTTTTAGTTCAAATGTTTTATTTTATCTGAATAGGCAAAAGACGTAAGGTTGAGTCTTCTTTTTAATGTTAAATAAGGCAAAATATTTAGTATTGGAATGAAATATATCTGAAATCTGAATAGAGTGGAATGGAAGCTGAAGAATGGTAGTCGGCAACTAATTTGGATTTGAGTTAGCTGATTGATTACTATAATCTTTTGTGGGTGTATAGTGTGCAGAATGAGTTGTGTTCTACGTAACTTCAGTATTATTAGTATATTCAAGTTCAACTGTTTCATCTGAATAGGCGAAAGGTTGAAGCTTGTGGGCATATTGTGAGGTCAAAATTTTATGTTGTCTTATGGATATTCATTTTTTTTATGAATACTTTTGTTAGCCCGTAGTTTTTTTAATAAGGAACCTTATAATCTTGGCCCGTGGTGTTGTGTTGTAGATATGTCATTTTAATATAAACAAGGACTAAATGCTTAGATTGGCTGATGATGTACCAAGGAATAATTATTGTGCACCCAAGGATGTGACTTGTGGTCAATGAAGTAGGGGAACATTAGGTGATTTCTTCCTCTATCTAAGCCTCGATGGGAAGAGTTACTCGGTGTTTGTGTTGGTGGGAGGTAGTAAGTGCCAGCACGGACACCACCATTATTAAATAAAAAGGAAGAATTATTTGTGATGTCTAGTCAAGTGCGCCTTTAGGCTCTTACTAGAACGTAAGCAGTGACCATGAACGTCGAAGTCTAGCTCTAGTCCACTGCCAAATTCATTCTGTGAATACTGCTTGAATGAAACAGGAACTGTGTTGTTCTTCTTCAATTAAAATCTCCCTTTAGCCTCACTTGTTCCATTTGTTTTCGTAGTACATCGGTCGTTTTGTTAAATAGATAGAACTGACACTTTCTGCTGGCGTATTGAGACTTGCAAGCCTATAGAATTTTACTTGGGTCCGATGGAGAATGGTATTTTTTTCTGATACATCTCTGATGATGATTGTTGCAGGTCCGAATTACTTTTGAGGAGCCTCAATCTGGAGTTACAGTTGTCAAGCTGACACATACAGATGTACCAGAGGAAGACAGGTCCGTTATACTTTATCTGATTACTTATGTTTGTTGGCCTGTATCATGCAATTTTTTCCTTCTCATGTTTGCTACTGATGGTGCAGATATGGCAATTCAACTGTTGTGGAGAATACAGAGAGAGGATGGCGAGACCTTATTTTCCACAGGATCCGGGCTGTTTTTGGTTTTGGAATCTAGATTCTCCAAAAGTTTGGAGGTTTACAATTGATGCTTTCCTTCTATATAGACTGCAAACTGTACGAGACTGCTTGATCAAGAACAACCTCTTCCGTTCAACTGAGTTTTTCTAAGTTGATTGTCAGGTTTTTTTAGCTTAATAACTCAATTAAATGGTGAACTTGTAGAATTTGTCTTCAGTGAAACTGATTCCATTTCTCTTCAATGAAACTTATTCTTCTTTGCTGGATGAGCATTGCATCCACTCTTTCATTTCATTGTTATTATTATTACGTCCTTATATTGATTTCTTGCATCTTTGCTTGCTTGGTAGTGTTACTGTCTCCTTCGTCTTAGGTAATTAGCGAAAAACGGCAGTTACCTCTTGATTACCTCTTGATTGCATTCGAAGTACGAGCTTTCTCATTTATATTTCGGCACAAACATGCACCTTCTTATTATTTAGTGCTTAGCTTTGTTAGTTTTTCTGTTCCTCTAGGATGATTTTTATGAATCTAAAGATCAGGAACCAGCCCAACCACTATGATCCATTAGGAAACATCAGTTTATATTTATCTGTTTCAAGCAAAGTTTTAAGTTCCAACATCACCAATTTACCGTCTTTGATAATGCAAAAGGATCCTTTGTAACAACTGTACATATTGAAATGCCCTTTGCTGAATATACAAATTGATGTCTAATTTTAGACAAAGCCAAAGAAATATGTTGTTTATGAACAAGAAGAGGCAGTGCTCAGTTTCTTCTAGTAACATACTATACAATTTTTTTGATCATTTCTCTCACTTCTTCAATTACAAGCCACGCTTTATAGTTTATACCCACCAATCACCTCAGCTTTCATTTCCCCATCTTTCCACAACTGCAATATAACAAAAAGCAAGTTTATAGCTGTATTTTTCTTTTAAACTTTGAAAGGTTGGGGAATCCATTGACTTCTGCTCACCTGAATTGTTGGCATTTTCTGAAAAACAAAACAAGAATCAAATTAGTTGGCTAAATAGGAACATGAACAAAGTAACAACAATAGAGTGCTAAAAAGTTACTACGAGTTGTGCCTAGAACAGTACTTACTGAGACGTTTCCTGGCTTCACTAAAGTTTGTGGCACTTTATTGACATCCACATAGTAGAATGTGAGTCTACGAACAAAAGAATATATCACATCTCTAAAACCATTGTTAATGTATTACAAGATACACGTCTATTCATTCGATCAAATGAGCCTTGGAATGTTAAAATCGAGCTCAAAGTTAACTAGTACATTAGCCATTTTCTTTTAAGATACAAGAATGCATAACCATGACAGTTAGAGATCAATGGATTTTTAGAACGATATGGCTAAAGAAATCTATGTATTGAGTAAATAAACTACAGAGTTACTCTTCTTTTTTTTGGTTTAACCGTCCGGTATTTGCAGCCTATTGCCCCCCACTATTTCAGATTTATGCTGGATAGGCCTGCTAAAGAGGTAAATCGCTCAAGTTCTCCATTCTCATGGCTCGAACTCGAACCCAAGACCTTTGGTTACGGGTGACCAATTCCGATCATCCCATCCCACCACACCCCTAGGTAATAAACTATAGGGTAATTGCCCCTGCCAGTACCAGAAGTGATAAGAACGGACCAGACACATGGCTCGAACTCGAACCCAAGACCTTTGGTTACGGGTGACCAATTCCGATCATCCCATCCCACAACACCCCTAGGTAATAAACTATAGGGTAATTGCCCCTGCCAGTACCAGAAGTGATAAGAACGGACCAGACAAATAGAGGTGATCTCGACACCCTTGGGTAATAAACTACAGAATTCTTGATGCTATCTGTGAGTTTATTTATAATCAAGACTAACATCTTATCATTAAAAAAATCCAATTTTTCTTGTCAAACTACTACCCAATTAATAACATGGTAAAATAGTTCATAAATTGTAATGATTACACAAGAAGTAGATAAGGAAAGCAATAAAGGAATTAACTATCAACTATTCAGAATAATGTTAAAGTTTTTAAGGCATTGTAATGACTGAGAGTAGATATGAGAAGGGGGCTTACTTGGTATCAAACTCAGCTGCAAGTTTCTCCACTTTTAGCTTCAAATATATGCATTTCCGGCACCAAGCAGCCATCCTATCAATCATTTGCTACAAACAAATCAATCTACCTACAACTCCATGGATTTGATTCTCTTTTTTCTTTTATAAAATGCAGAACAGGAAGAATCCCATCCAGTGATCATCTTATATCTATCATTTTTTTTTATTCATCCAGTGTCCGAAACTCACTACCTAACTAATCCGAGATCATGTCCTAGAAAGTTAAATGTGGGTTTTTAACACTTAATCTTCTGATTAAATGAAAGACCTTTACTTTCAAAAGAAGACTCCATCTTAGAGACCTATAGTTAAAGAATTATCTTCACTATCAAAAGGACTTTATATCTCTGGATCAAACCTGAGACAGTGAGATCTGTGGTTAAAGGAAGGACCTTTACTATCAAAAGAGACTCCATCTCGGGGCTCAGACCCAGGGAGGATCTTTACTATAAAAAAGAATCCATCTCGAGACTCACACCCGAGACATATAATTAAAGGTACCTATAGTCAAAAGGAGGACGTCTACTATGAACCAACTCCATCTTTGGGCTCAAACCCGAAATCTATGATTAAAAGCATGACCTTGAGCATTCAATCACATTCTTTTCTGATCACAAAGAAGCGAAAGAGAAGAATTTTACCAATCAAAGATGAAGTCGCGATAGCTCTTTAGTAGAGGCTAAAATCAGGTCAAGTTGTTCACTATTCTTAATGGCCCAAACCTAAGACCATGGTTGAAGGGAGGACCTTTACTATAAAAATATTCAATGTCTTGGCTCCGACCCGAGACTTATGGTTAAAGGGACTACATTTACAAAGACTACACCGGGCTCAAACGCGAGACCTATGATTAAAGGAAGGACATTTACTACCCGATACCTATGATTAAAGGAAGGACCTTTACTATGAAAAAGACTATCTCAGGCTCAAACCGATACCTATTATTAAAAGTAGGACCTTCACTATAAAAAAGACTTTATCTCAGGGATCAAACACGACACTTTATGATTAAAGGTAGGACCTTTACTATAAAAAAGACTATCTCAAGGCTCAAACTCGAGACCTATAGTTAAAGATAAGATCTTTACCATTCAACCACATTCTTTTCTTATCACAAAAGAAGGGAAAAGAGAAGAATTTTACCAATCAATGATGATGGGTTGTGAAAGCTCTTTAGCAGAGGCTAAAATCTGGTCAAGTTGTTCACTGCTCTCAATTGGTTGCATCTAAGACTATCTGGAGCTCGAACTGGAGACCTAGGAAGTACCTTTACTATAATAAAGACTCCATCTTGAAGCTCAAACCCGAGACTTATGATTAAAGAAAGAACCTTTACTATCAAAAAGACTCCATCTTAAAGATCATAGCCGAGACATTTGGTTAAAGGAATGTACTTTACTATAAAAAGACTTCATCTCACGACTCAAACAAGGGACCTATGATTAAGGAAAGGACCTTCACCATTCAACTACATTCTTTTCTTATCAAAATTAATGAAAAGAGAAGAATTTTACCAATCAATGTTGATGGGTTGTGATAGCTCTTTAGCAGATGCTAAAATCAGGTCAAGTTGCTCACTGTTCTCAATAGGTTGCATCTCAACAGTAGTTGGTCTTGACAAATCTGCCCAAGAAGCATGAATTCTAAAATCTCTCTCTATTGTTTTCTTCCAATCACTTCTTCTTTTATCAACAAAGCAAAATCCAAATGATTTTACAACATTTAGACTTCCACCATTGTTCCAAAACTGATGATGTTGCTCTCTATTGTGGATTTCTCTGTACAGAATTTGGGAATTTGGTGCTAAAATTGACATCTTTTAGAAGTTGTTGGTACCTGAAAGAGGAGACAGTAGTAGTATACACTATACAAAAGGATTAGATATTTGGGTGAGTGATATTTTTTTCTTTTTTCATTTACTTTTACTCCCTCCATTCCATATTATTTGTTCACTTTCCCGGGTGAGAACTCATAAATAAAAGTATATTTTTACTATATTATCCTTATCTCTTCAATTAATTACACTCTAATCAATATTGATTATTTTAAAAAATAATTAATATTAAGAACAAAATAGGAAAAACTTAATTAATTGTATCTTGATTTTTAAATGGATAAATATTGGGACTGATATTTATAGTAACGTGGTCAACTAATATGAGACTGAAGGAGTAAAATAGATTTTTTTTATAGTCCAGGTTTCCAGGCTTGCGTCTGACTACTTCACTTTCACTGGTATTACCCAGACGTCCTAGAGGTAATATCACCGGTCCTTCAACACTATATAAATCGCGGGATGTGCTCCGGTGACCAGTTTCTGGGAGCGTACAACTGATCAATGAGACAAAGTCCAATTTTCCAATATGCATGCAGAGTTACTTCGTGCTTGCGGGGAATCGAACCCACGCTTGTCCATGCCAAAGCGTCTTATAACGCTCAGGCTTTGCCACTGGACTATGCCCCGGAGGACAAGTAATAGATATTCTGACAAGGTCCAATTCCCCAACATGCATGCAGAGTTACTGCCATGGAACGAACCCACACTGTTCACGCCAGGGCGCTTTATAGCGCCAGAGCTACCATCGACTATGCCCCGGAGGACAAGTAATAAATATTGTCAGAGGTAGGTACAACTTGTGAATTGTGATGCATTCTTTTTTATTTTATTTTTTATAATCAAGGTTTTCAGGTTTGTGTCTGACTACTTCACTGGTATTACCCAAACGTCCTCGAGGTAATGGCATCGGTCCTTCAACACCATCACCAAGTAAATCGTGGGATGTGCTCCAGTGGTCAGTTTCTGGGAGCGTACAACTGATCAATGAGACAAGGTCAAATCTCCCAACAAACAGAGTACTTAAGAGTGTTTCCTCGTGCTTGCGGGGAATCGAACCCACGTTGTCCATGCCAGAACGCCTTATAGCGTCTAGGCTTTACCACTGGACTATGTCCCGGAGGACCAAAACTAAGGTAGGGTAAACTTTTTAAAGTGATTTGTTCCACCGCAGTACGGCCTCATAGCCCAGAAAATCCCACCCCCGACTGACTCTACGAATTAGTATACACCGCTTTAGCCTTCCACTAGTTGAGGAATTTTTTTTGGGGAACAAAGTTTCACTCTCGCTGGTCAGGGAAATCGAACACGAGACTCCAGGCACCAATATCCTAAAAAAATGGCCACTGGGCCACTCTTGCTGGATGAATTGTGATGCATTCTTGATTTTATTTCTTAAAGGAAAAGCTTATCCACTTATCCTTGGTGTGACCATTGTTAAAGGAAAAAGGTCATTTGGACCCACCTTGTAGTAGAATGGCTTTTCCTTGACCCTTTGTATATGTGGAAATTTTACCTTGTTAATTTTTTTTATCAATATAATATGGGTGTTAAATGAGCGGGTTGAGTGAATTTGGACGACGTGTGTGTTACTCACCTCAATATATAGTTATTTGGGCTAAAACAAGTCAGGTTAAAATGAGTTGAGCAGTGGGTCACAATCTAACTCGAATTTTAATATTTTCTTATAATGTTTTTAATTACCTAATATAAAATTTTCCTTGTTATGATCATATATGACATATTAAATTTAAAAAAATTCTTTTTAAAACTTATTTCCTCCTTTGTAGGCCAAATAGGAGGATAAGCCGTAATGTACAAGAATGATCTTGAATTCTTGATGGTGCGTGGACTTGAACTTTTGACTTTGTTTGCTTCGTGGGTAAAATTTCAAGTTTAACGGCTTTTGACCTTGAAAATTTGCCGCCCACGAAACAAGCGGTGTTTAAAGTTCAAGACTACTCTGATGATTTTCTGGGCTTTGATGCGCCTTACTCCAATCCTAAACACTTTTTATTGGGCCTATTAATTGAAAAGCCCATCAATCCACTTGAACTTGGGGCAACAGCGATTGGGCTGACAGCCTATCAAAAGATGGAAACTGGAAGCACACTTGATTCTTTTAGCTTTACTTATCCAAAAAGGGAGAAGCTTTATATCGGATGTTTGATTAAAATTTTGAGGGAACTCTATGTCAGATATTATAATAAAGAATTATATACTTTTATATGTTATATTAAATTTATTGTTATTTTATATTTGACGCTAATAAATAATCAAAAATTAACCAAATCATATCGATACCGAAGAAAAATTGAGATGATTGTGACGATTTCGAAAAGTCTGATTTTGGTTATATTTATAGATTAACCGAAAAATTGATATGATATAATTTTTTTAAAATAATCTACCGAACCATACCATTGACACCGGTAGCTCCAACCCAGTAACGAAGTGAACCGTATTAAGTTATTATCTTACATTCTCTTCGCCAATTGGTGGAAACTCTATTCATTCCTTTAAATGTGATATTAATGCGACTTGCTCTATTTAGTGAAGCAAATAATTGAGAGATTACATAATCATTGTAAGTGATTAGATGAAGGATAATTGAGTGCTTATCTTCATTAGGAGAAGTGTGTGTCACCTATAAGATATGCTAGATATATTTCTGTGAGGTTTATTTACTTATTTATTAATAATTGTGTGTCTCAGTTAGTTTAGACGCATCTCTACTAATTTTACAAAATATTTGTTATTTTTTATCAACACATATACTTAATAATTACGTCTCCCAAAACTTGGACAAATAGAAAAAATCCGCTTAACATTTTTTACCTCCACTAAAAATTGATTTTTTTGAGGTTTATTTCCATCTTTTCAATTTACATTAGGTTGTGTGATTTGAAACCAGTGGCGAACTTGTGACTAAGCTCTCTTCTATCCTAAGTCTCTTCCATTTTCTTATATTCTAATTGTGTGTGATTTGTGACTACTGATTTGGTAGCGATATTTAAATTTTGATGGTGCACTTGGTGAAATTTGTTTCAAAGTTATTCTAGTAGACTAGTAATAGCTGATGGCTTGCTGTTTAATTGTATATCGAAAAATCAAACCGAATCGAAATTGTAAAAATTAAACTGAACCGAAATTATTTCAGTTCGATTTCGGTTTCCATTATTACCAAACCAAAAAATCAAATTGAATTTATGAAATCGAACCGAACCGACCCCAACCCTATTTATACCCCATGAGTAGTTCTGAACCGGAGAAAATAATTTAAAGACAAGTAACATTCATAATATGCTTTATTTATTTTAAACAATGATCTAATTAATAATCATAATTTAAATCTTCAAACTTCCATTTTTGTAAATAAAGTATATTGTTTATTTTGGTTTAAATCTCAATTTCTCATTTTTATAAATAAATTATACTTTTTTTAGTTCAAATCTAAACTTTTCATTTTTATAAATAAATTATACTTTTTAGTTCAAATATCAAATTCTCATTTGTAAATAATTATATTGTTTTAGCCACAAAATATTTAAATTCACCGATAATCGTATTTGTGAATTTCTTGGGGTGCTTAATACCTTTTCCTAAGAATCATCAGAACCCTTACTCGAACTCTGATTTTCGAAAATAAAGGTTTTTTCGTAAATAGAATACCTTTCTCAAAATGGTTTCCTAATTTCGTAAAAATTAGGTGGCAACTCTGTTTTTCACACAAATAGTTAAGTTATTGGTACGTTCTTGCCGCAAGGTTAAAAAACAGATTGTAACAATTGGTTCCTGACCCTAAATCAATTGTGAGGAGAGAAATTATCATAATTTATTGGTCTGAAGCATAAAAGTGTTGTTGTATGCAATATATCATATTTCAGATGAACATATGAAGCTTTGTTCTCATTAGCAATGATTTAGCTATTTATCGGAGGTAGTCAACGCTAAACCAGCTTGGATATAAATCATCATTAACAAAATGAATTATCTTGATTACATAATCTGAAAATTGTGCTCTCAACTCAATTATTTTGAGCAAGTAACTTTGCATATGTCAAAATGCGCGTTTACAATAAACACACGTGTGATCGTCTTATCAATGAATCTATTTAACACATCATATAAAAGGTGAACGATTCCATATTTGCCTTTTGTATTTTATCAGAATTTAGGAAATTCAATTCCAACATTAGCTAGTATAATCAACTTATCATGAGAACAAACAACAAAGATAAAATCCGAAGCCCTAGACCAGTTGGTCTTGAAGGCAGAGGGTATCCTCATTGGGTGGTGTGGGAGAGCTTGGTCACAAGTTCGAAACTCCAGGGTAACGTCTAGCCTGCCTTCACCTCTTGGGGGAGCCTGTCACACATGGCTTGCCAAGTGTGGTTTAACTGGCTGACGTGGTTTGCAGGCTATCACACACCGGTTTACCACGAGCGCACTCGAAAGAGCAATGCACGCGATTCCTTCACAAAAAAAAACAAAGATAAATTCTCGAAGAATCTTCTAGTTCTTAAATATATATCAAATACTCAATCTGCGCATCATATTTGAATCAGGATTAACAAATCGCTCATGCCGACTAATAAAAATTATTTATATTAGTAAACTTCAAGTTTATCACATCATGTGCTATTTATTTTAGTAAACTTCTGATTTACTATGATTTAATTTTTTTGTATCAATAAACTTCTATTTTACCGTGATATGTGATTCAATCATGCTTATATTTGTATAGTACAATTTGAAGAATAAAGAGGGTACCATTCACATACATATTTCCTACACACTAGATATGTAATTCTCCTATCGTTTATAGCTTCAATATGATAGCCACTTATTTTGGTAAACTTCAGGTTTACTACAACTTGTGTTTCATCATAACAAATTCGTATATTATAATCTAGAACAAAGTATATAATAGTATATAAGCTCTTCAGGAGTCTATAATTTATTTTT
This sequence comes from Przewalskia tangutica, assembly GCA_029844215.1. Taxonomy (NCBI): domain Eukaryota; kingdom Viridiplantae; phylum Streptophyta; class Magnoliopsida; order Solanales; family Solanaceae; genus Przewalskia; species Przewalskia tangutica. The sequence goes on along the minus strand of CM056738.1, from coordinate 97,027,563 downwards.
TATAATCAAACATTGTTTGGACACTATTGGTGTCATAATTCTTGTAGACAAACGATTAGGCTCTTCTGGAGACCTTGATCATTAATTTTGTACTAAATATTGCTTAGACACTTAATCACGAGCGGATCTTGATGGGGACAATCGTGCGGTGATGGAGTTTTGATTTTAAAGAGGAAGAAAATCAAGTTTCACTAAAAAATCAGAGACTCTGCTGATAACGTGTTATGTATATAATAAAAATATTTATAGAGAAAGAGAGAAGAGAGTATAGCTCGTGTTTCTCTTGATGATGTAAATATAATGAAGAAACATTTCTATTTATAATATAAAATTAATCTGGTTATAAAATTACTAACTCTAACTTTTATGATAGAGACATACATTCAAAATAATAAATTAAAAGGTCTATGCTGTTGGATTCAATCTTCATGTTAAGAAAGTGCGTGACAGACCTAAGAATATCGTCTCGTTTTTTTCTCTTTCAAATAGGAATCATCTGATTCTTTTTTCATTTAAATATATAGAGTGTGACTTAGTAATTAATGAAGCGCATTCAGAATTATAAAATTTTATATTTAAATTTTAATAGAGAAAAAATATTATATGATTTTTTTAAAATTTGTTTTAGTCTTGGCTATTTGAGTTATCTGATATATGTTGTTGGTAGAAGGTGATAAATATTTTATTTATATGGTCCATATTGCTTTGAACAAAAAATCAATTAGTATTAAAATCCACCCCACCAAACATTACCAAATCCTTTCGATATAAATCAAACAGTTGTCTTAGAAAAAGAAATAGAAAAACACATTTTACTACCGTAAATCATATGATCTCTCAAAATTCTCACAGCATGATATGTCATTTTAGTAACAGAAATAAGTCGACAACATTACTAATTGATTCTTCCTGGCATGGCCCTATGATATTCTTGGAACTTCTTTGAAATAAGAAGGTCAAGTGATCGACAAAAATTTGGAAAAATTTGGCTAAGCAGCGCGACGCCACAGGGAGAGGGTCGCGGTGCCGGACAGCGCCGTAGCACCGAAAATTTAGAGAGGTCTGATAGATTTCGAGCATCGCGACGTCCAGAGGCAACACCGCGGAGCCTGTTTGGCAGAACGTTACATGCATTTAATTTGAATTAGCACCGCGGCGCCGAGGGCTTAGCACTGTGGTGCTGCGTAACGGAAATTTTCAGTTTGAACTGAAAAGTTGCATCTCTTCTTCTAAAGTCATAACCTTTGAATGAAAGGCTCAATCTAGTCGATTTTAGTGCTATATAAAGCATATTGATCACTTGTTAGAAGATACACAACATCAAAAATACTTAGCAATCAAATCATTTAAGAAAGGAATGATCTAAGATTGCAAAATTCATCTTCTTCTTCCAAAACAAAATTTCTGAAGAACACATAAAGTAGATTCGTCAGGGGTGAAGTTCTTGTGCTAAAACTATCACTCAAATAATTGTATCCACAAGGCAGACGTCTGGTAAACTGCAACACAAGTGAGGGCGAAGTTTTGTTTTAGGACACTGCGTCAAGCAGGCCTCTATCTACTACAAGTTAGTACGTGTTTAACATTTGTTGAATTTCATTGTAGTTGATTTCAATTATTGTTGAGTTATTATTATAGTATTGTGGTTATACATTGAAGGTCTAGATTGACACTAACAATCTAAGACAAAAAATTTTAGAAAATTTATTTTCTGACTGTGTGAAGCTTGCAAAATTTTCAGAGAATACATCTTCCCGATTTGCAAAAGAATAGATCAATCTGGATCATCAATGGTGAAAAACCTGTGGAGAAACCCGAGAAATTCAAGGGTTCTGATTTCAAGCGCTGGCAACGAAAGATGTTGTTCTATTTAGCAACTCTTCATGTGACAAACGTCTTGACTGCTGAGGCTCCAACGGTACTACCGGACAGAGAAGGGGAGAATGCTTCATCCGACGCAAGTGGTCGAGAACTTGAAGGCCATTGAGACCTGGGAAACTCAAGAGTTTCTGTGCATGAATTATATTCTCAATGCCTTGGATGACTGTCTCTATGATATCTACTCCACATTCAACACGACAAGGTAGTTGTGGCAGTCACTTGAGAACAAGTACAAAACAAAGGTTGTTTGTTCAAAGAAGTTCATCATCGACAAGTTTCTGAACTTCAAGATGAGCGATGCCAAGGTCGTTGTCAAGCAAGTGGAGGAACTACAAGTTATTGTTCATGAACTAGAGGTTGAAGGTATGGGTCTTAACCCGCATTTCCTTGTTGGTGCTATTATTAAAAAATTACCTCATTCATGGAAGGATTTTAAGGTTTATTTAAAGCATCTAACGGAGGATATGAGTTTTGAGCAACTAGTTCTCAAACTTCGTGTTGAGGAAGATAGCCGGAAGAGTGAGAAGGCAGATGCAGTTTCCTTAGAGCCAAATGCAAATGTGGTTTAATGGAATTCATCAAAGGCCAAGTTTCAGAAGGGCAAGGAAAAATTTAATGGTGGTCGTATTTTGCTGTCGGAAGAAGCACACTCGCCCCACAAAAGGTCAATACGTTCAAGAAACAAGTTGGTGTTTGTTGGGTGTGCGGAAAGCAAGGGCATAGAGCAAAAGATTGTCGCCTTCGCAAGAGTCAAGGCGGTGGTGGTGGAGGTTCGAATAATGTCAACCAGTCCAACCGTACTGTAACTAAGAACCAATTCATTGGTGTTGTCACCGCTCATGCAAATCTGGTTACAAATTCAACCGATTGGTGGATGGACACAGGTGCTACTATGCATGTATGTTCAGAAAAGGACATGTGTTTATCTTACCAAGCCATCAAAGATGGAGAACAATTGTTTGTTGGGAATGCTGCTTCGGTAAAGGTGGAAAACAAAGGGAATGTGACTTTGAGGCTCACTTCCGGGAATGATCTTGTGCTCACCAATGTACTACATGTGCCTGAAATTTGTAAAAATTTAATTTCTAGCCCTGTTCTTAGCAATAAGGGCTTTAAGTTAATTTTTGAATCTGACAAATTTGTACTCACTAAAGGTGGGGTGTATGTAGGAAAAGGCTACCTCAGCGAGGGCTCTTCAAACTAAGTGTTGTATGTACTAAGACATTTGTCGTTATCAATGAAAATGCAGGCACTAGCACTGCTTCTGAGTATGTGATTGATTTCCTTTCTTCTTTATGGCATTCTCGATTAGGCCATGTTAATTACCGTTCCTTACAAAGATGGTAAAGATAGGCATGTTGCCAAAATATTTCATGAACAAAATAACCAAATGTGGGGTTTGCATAGAATCAAAATATGCAAGTCATCCTCATAAATCTGTTGTGAAATCAAATGAAGTGTTTGATTTAATTCATAGCGATTTGTGTGATTACAAAGCAACCCCCTCTCGTGGAGGAAAGAATTATTATATATCATTTATTGATGATTACATCAAATTTTGTTATGTATACTTAATACATACCAAATATGAGGCTTTGAACATGTTTAAAACATACAAAAAGTGGAAAACTAACTTGACAAAAGAATTAAAATTCTAAGGTCAGACCGAGGTGGTGAATATACGTCAAATGAGTTCAAAGAATTCTGTTCTACTCATGGTGTCATTCATCAAACCACTGCGCCATATACTCTACAACAAAACGGAGTTGCCAAACGAAAGAACAGAACATTGAAGAATATGATAAATTCAATGTTGACTAGTTCGGGTGCACCCCTTAGTCTTTGGGTGAGACATTAATTACTGCAAATGTGATATTAAATGGAATTCCTCAAAAGAAAAGTGATCAATCTCCATACGAGTTATCGAATGGAAGATTGCCTACTTTCAAAATGATGAAAGTGTGGGATTACCTAGCAAAAGTTCAAGTTCCTTTACCAAAGAGAATTAAACTTGGACAAAAAACAGTGGATTACATTTATGTTGGTCTTGTCAATAATAGTGCAGTGTATAAGTTTTTGGTGTATCATTCTGATGTTGAATGTATTCACAAGAACACACTAATGGAATATACTAACGATAATTTTTTGAGGATATATTTCCTTATAAAGACAAGGATAAAAGTGTTCCTAATTATAAGAAGAGGACACTGCCTCAAAATGAGTCAAAATAAAACACTCTAAATGTTGAGAATCTTACTTCTTCCATTCAAGAAAATAATTCTGAAATAAGAAGAAGTAAGCGTGGAAAAATCTCCAAAGAGTTTGGACCAGACTATATGACTTTTTCCGTGGAAGGAGAACCTCAAACGTACAGGGCTGCTATGGATTCATCCGAAGCACCTTATTGGAAGGAGGCTATCCAAAGTGAAGTAGAATCTATTGTACAAAATAATACATGGATATTGGTTGATCTTCCTCTGGGACAGAAACCAATAGGTCATAAATGGATCTTTAAACGGAAGTTAAGACTTGATGGTACTATAGAGAAATACAAAGCCCGTATAGTAGCCAAATGATTTCGACAAAAGGAAGGTGTAGATTTCTTTGATACCTACTCACTAGTGTCTAGAATTACATCGATAAGGACGTTAATTGTTGTAGCAACAATTCACAATTTGGAAATACACCAAATGGATGTGAAGATTGCATTCTTGAATGGTGAACTAGAGGAAGAAATATACATGGAACAACCCGAAGGGTTTGTTGTTAAAGGTTAAGAGCAGAAAGTCTATAATTTCGTTAAGTCGTTACATGGACTTAAACAGGCTCCAAAACAGTGGCATAAAAAGTTTGATAATACATTATTATTAAATGGTTTTCAAATAAACAAATGTGACAAATGTGTCTACATTAAGGAATGTAAGAATGCATGTGTCATTATATGCTTATATGTGGATGATATGCTAATTATGGGAACGGATAAAGATGTCATTAACCAAACTAAGAAGATGTTGCATGTCACTTTCAATATGAAAGATATGAAAATAACGGATGTCATTCTTGGTATTAAAATTCAAAAGAATTCTGATGGTTATGTACTAACTCAATCCCATTATGTTGAAAAGGTCCTTAGAAAATTTGGACACTATGATGATAGACCGGTAGTTACGCCATTTGACCCCGCTATTCACCTCAAGAAGAACGAAGGTGATAGCGTGTCTCAATTGGAGTATACACAAGTTCTTGGAAGCTTGATGTACATAATGAATTGTACGAGACCGGACTTAGAATATACAGTGAGTCGACTGAGTCGATACTCACATAATCCTGGAAATGATCATTGGGTAGCGCTAATAAGGGCACTACGATATCTAAAACATACAATGAACTATGGATTGCATTATACAAAATATCCTCCAGTGTTAGAAGGATATTGTGATGCTAATTGGATTTCCAACCATTTAGAAAGTAAGTCCACAAAAGGATATGTATTTACACTTGGTGGAGCGTCGATATCATGAAAATCATCAAAGAAAACGGTAAATACGAGATCAATTATGGAAGCAGAGTTTGTAGCCTTGGATAAAGCTGCCGAAGAGGCAGAATGACTAAGAAACTTCCTAGAAGACATTCTGTTGTGGACGAAGCCAGTAACAGTCATTTGCATACATTGTGATAGTATGGCTGCCCTGACGAGGGCAAATAATCAAATACTTAATGGCAAGTCAAGACATATAAGGCGACGTTATAATATAATACGAAGCTTGCTGAAGAATGAAATCATTTCCACTGATTATGTAAAGTCAAAGGACAATATATTGGATCCTTTGACAAAAGGCCTTGCAAGAGAGCAAGTCGTATTTACATCGAGGGGAATGGGCTTAAAGCCAATACAATGAGTTGTGAACTGGTGGAAACCTAACCTATCATAATTGGAGATCTCATGGTTTAGGTTCAATAGGCAAACTAGCTGGGGAAGACTCAAGGAGCATAAAACACACATATGTTCATTCCTATGGTGTACTGGTGTGTTAATTTGTTGACGTTAAAGGGCTGAACTTTTGTTCTTAATAATATTAATAGTCATTATGGTGGGATAGTACGGACTATTCTTGATTAATATTATCTATGTGAGATTGATGTGGGGTCGCATCTGGGAGAACCGATATGGCTACGTTCTCTAGAAATTCTCATGAAGAAAGGAGTTGTTCATGACCGAAAAGAACACAACCGTAAGAATTGAAATATGTTGATATGATATGTGTGATACCTGTTGTCTCGGTTTACTATAAAACGTGAATAGTTCAAGGCACTTCGTCCACTATTTCACAAGTAGACCCGATAGGTATTCACTATGAAAGGTTCAAGTCCAAAAGACACCTTTTCTGATGCATGTCATGTCTCGTTTGACAGAAATAACGATAAGTTCTTTTATCTTATTTTCTATCCACATGTGGGGTATTGTTGGATGTATTGTTGGATGTGTGAATAGAAAATGTGGGGTATTGTTGGAACTTGTTTGGAATAAGAAGGAAAAGTGATCGACAAAAGTCTGGAAAATTTTGGCTAAGCACCGCGGCGCCCTAGGGAGAGGGCCGCGGTACCGGACAACGTCATAACTGTCACGATCCGACCCGACGGGCCGCGACTAAATGCCCTAATGACGCCATTATGCTCACCTGACACCCATAATCCAACTAGCACTAAGGCAAATATGAAATCCAGCAGCATAACGCCGCAACAATAATATATGTCAGAATAGACAAGCCGACAAGACTGCATTTACACAAAAATATACCTGCCTCCTGTGGAGTCACAACTAGCCAACATAATATAACAAGCAAGCCGACAAGGCTGCCACCAAATAGTATCACGTATACACGAGAACATCCCAACACATATTACAACAACCTGGCTGACCAAAACAGATTTGTAACTTCTACATAAGTACAACCCACAACTATCTACAGACTTCTATAAGGAGGATAACGATATGTGATGGGACAAGGCCCCCGTCGTGACCCTATATATATGCAAAAGTCAAAATAATAGAGTTCTGTACCAAAATGACAAAGCTCTGAATCAAAGGAGTTTTCCAAACAACTGAGCAGGAATATAGACCGGAGGTTCACCAAACTGAACACCTGTACCTGCTAGACATGAACGCATCCCCCCGAGGAAATGGGGGTCAGTATGAAAGAATGTACAGAGTATATGAAACATAAAGTATAAAATAGATAATCATAACTGGTCAAAACGTACAGAAGACATGTAAGATTAAGTGCCAAGCTAATTGTACTATAGAAAATAGAAAATCAATTGTGTCTTATAAAAATGGGAGTAATGAAAATCAGTTCTTACCTTTTTTTAAAATATGCAAGTCATGCCAAAATCAGGGACTCCTACCCCCAGAATATAATAGCACGGGACTCGAATCCACCTAAGTATATATGTATAATATGGGACTCAAACCCAAATAAGTATATATATATCGTAGGACTCGAACCCACGTAAGTATATAGAATAATAAACCGGGAGTTGAACCCGCTTGAAACTCGAACCCAAGTAATATAATAATAATAATAATCGGGACTCGAACCCGGAATATACGATATGTTGCCGGCCCTCTGTGTGAGGGACTCGGTGAATGTGTAATAAGACTTGGCACAAGTAGATATCATGAGCAACCATATGCAATTAAAAATCATCTTTTGACTTTCGATGGTATCATCATAATAAACTCTTTTACTGAAAATCATAGACACTTATTATAACAACTATCCTTTAACACTAACTTTGTAGGAAATCATGTACGTCCGCCGTACTTTTATTAAAGTCATATCAAATGAAAGTCTTTCACAAAGTCATGCCAAAATAAAGAAGGATAGTCTCACATACCTCTTAGTCGAGTTGAACTGCCTAAACAAGAATTCTTGAACAGCAAACAACCAGTTCATATATTCACGACCAAGAAGTACTGGATTCTCTTTCGGATAGGCCCTGAAAGGAGAAAAGGAGGCTCGACCTACAGGGAGAGTGGTGGGCAGGATTCTCTACAATGACACTGTTGTAGACCAATTGAAAGGGATGTAGCGTATGTAGCGCCTTTGTTTTGCGACTTTTTATTGGGAACGTAGCGTAGAAATGGGTTCTTCCGCAGTGAAGCAAATGATCTAGCCAATCATTCGTCTACCTATTATCCAAGTTCGATATTCTGTAAGTTCCTAGGTCATATAAAAAGTGCCTCTTGTGCCCCTAGTAGGGAAAACAACTGTTATATCGAGAATGTGCACCCCGTTATGGATGATGCAGCTTCTCGATTTGGCGAAGTGTTCTGTAGCGGAGTCGCCGCCACACCTGGAACCCTTCTGTTGAGCACCAATTGGAAATCCAATCTGACTTCTAAAACGAAAGTGAGCACAGGTGAGAGGACCCCACTTTCCTGCATCCCTCTCCCCACAAGCAGAACACCAGAGATGCACAGCACGTCGAGCTAATCAACTCAATATTAAGATACGTCTCGTCTAGTACGACAACTTATAATAATGGTAATATGTTCGTCAATTCTATGATCACTTAGCATACTTTATATCGAATGACGACTTTCTTATTCTACAAAAATTCGGGCAACACTTCCTTTGTTTATACGCACAATCACAATTTCCAAACTAAGCCAGCAATACCAACAGCAAATCATAACACAAGAATATAACCACAATACTCTTAGATATTCTATTTATGTCATCACAACGTATTCCTTCTCTTTTATATTTAAGCCATAACATAATTACAACAAACCAGGTGATTACTACACCTGTTTATCAGGTTCATCCAATCCTTTAGTCACGTTAACGCAGTCCACTTAAGTAGTCCAATCTTCTAGCAACATAGAGAGTTCAAGAATGTGAAATAACACCTTTCCACACCTTAATTCTTTCAAGACATGAATAAGTAACTACATCAATCATATATACATATTTATAACTTGTATCTTAAGCACTAAAACAGTCCATCAATCCTAACAATTAACAACAAGAGTGCGAGTCCTTTAATTGCAACATAATACCCTTTTACATTTTTCCATTACTCTTTTCTTAACTTCCTAGAATCCAATTCATCCTTCAATACTTTCATATAACCAACTACAAATTTAAACATCAAGATTTCTTCTTCAATTTCAACATGCAATTGGTGATAATACTACTAACATCAACATTCAAATTCCATGGACACAAAACAGTCCCACAAATCAGTAACTATCCAAAATAATCACATGCAACCTCTTAATTCCAATTTTTCTTTAACATGGGTTCATATCTTCAACTACAACAATATGCAACTACAATTATACCCTAAGGAGAATGATTTTTACCTTAATTGATGCTCAAAACAATCCCCCAAGTTCGGCTACTTCCCAACCCGAATTACCCACTGTTTTATCGTTTTTTCTTGCCTAATTCTTCACTTCTTCAACTCCAATTCAACATGCATGAATCCCACAATGTTAACCCATCATTTTTATGCATTTACCCCTTCAAATTTGACTAAAATTCTGCCAAGCAGTTTCCGATTTTCTGCCCCAAAGTTTCTCAATTTTTGGCTTAAAACATTGGATGGAGAATTTATTTTGGAGGAGGGAAATAGGAAAGCTTCAATTGTATGAAAATGAGGATTTCTTGTTGAGGGAGGGGGAGAAATCGCTGGTGAAGAGAGGAAGTGAGATGATGGATTTCAATTAAAAAGAAAAGAGGAGTATATGTTTAGTTAAAACAAAAATCTGAATTTCTCTTATTACACTTAGGTCCCTAAATACTACATTTTAGTCCTTCATTGTATATTTAAATTAAATCAATCCCTCAAGTAATAAATCTTAATCCCACTTCTTTTAATCTTAACTCCAGTTTCCTTTAATTCTCGGGAATTCCATAAGATTTCGTATTCTCCATGTCGTAGTTCTTATGATATGTTACTAACCCATAACGGAAATATACAACAATCATTTTTAATTCCCTTGTCACGCTCGTTGTAACAAAAAAAATTCGGAATCACATCCTTAAGTATATTAATTTCCTTATTGATGTTCTTAATTATCGCTTTAAACTTACGAGGTGTAACAGTAGCGCCGGAACACAGCGCTGTAGCACCGAAACTTCAGAGAGGTCTGGTAGATTTCGAGCACCGCGGCGCCTGTTTGACAGAACGTTACAGGCATTTAATTTGAATTAGCACCGCGGTGCTGCGTAACGAGAATTTCCAGTTTGAACTGAAAAGTTGCATCTCTTCTTCTAAAGTCATAACCTTTGAATGAAAGGTTGCATCTGGTCGATTTTGGTGCTATATAAAGCATATTGATCACTTGTTAGAAGATACACAACATCAAAAATACTTAGCAATCAAATCATTTAAGAAATGAATGATCTAAGATTGCAAAGTTCATCTTCTTCTTCCAAAACAAAATTTCTGAAGAACACATAAAGTAGATTCGCCAGGGGTGAAGTTCTTGTGCTAGAACTATCACTCAGATAATTGTATCTTCAAGGCAGACGTCCGGTAAACTGCAGCACAAGCGGGGGCGAACTTTTGTCTTAGGACACTGCGTCAAGCAGACCTCTATCTACTACTAGTTAGTATGTGTTTAACATTTGTTGAATTTCATTGTAGTTGATTTCAATTATTGTTGAGCTATTATTATAGTATTGTGGTTATACATTGAATGTCTTGATTGACACTAACATATATAATGTTTGATATGCCGACAACTATATTTAGGTTCTAAGATAACTAGCTAAGGGTTGTTGTGATTTGTTATGTTTTTATTTGTTTAGCAATTTTACCATTTATACCCCAAAGTCCACTAGCTTGATTAATTCGAGTTCGTACTGGGTAGGTTCCTTAGTGAATTAAGCGCTCTATATTAGAGATGAAATCTGAATTTATTTTATGAGTTCTTAATTTAGAACGATTAGTCCGAGAACTAATAATTTAGTTCTAAATCTTATATATATGCATATTTATAATAAATTTCTTAACACAAATATATTGTTTGAGCAAAAGTTACTGGGTTTGATCGAACTTATTTCTAGGCTCCTACCTTAACTCATGTTCCTTATCAAGAAATTCTTCATTCTCTAGCCTAACTAATTTAAATTCGAACCGTATAAGAAATTTTTATTTTCAGTACTCGAACATGAAAAATTAGGAATTTTAAATTTTCGATTACTATATCTTGGTGATATGTGATTTGATATGTTGTTCTTACTTCGTACCGACAAATCATGCAAAAATTATCTAAAGCACAATTTTCCGACTATTTACGAGCCCAATTTTCACAACTCACAAGGAATTGCAACAAAGAAGCTGGTGATAACACGTACTTATTAATTGTACGGACCCAGTTTTTGTATATTAAGCATTTGATTATTAGATCTTAAAAGAGTCATTACTATGGGTCCACGCGGTATTCTACTTCCAACTTATGACACCCCACATTTAAATTATTTTTGACAGTCTAAAATTAAATTTTTAATTCTGTAGAAAGTTAATCCTTCATCATTTCCTCAATAATGATTCTGTAGAAAATGTTAATGCTTCCGAGAATTATATTTTAACTTTAAATAAAATTATTTCAAATAACTTTTTGGATACTTGTATTATATAGTACAAATATATTTTTCCACATTATCTCTAAATCTTTGAACATCATTGTATTATGTTGACGAATGAGCATGGTATTCTTTCTTTCAGTGCGTCTGCAGTAACCGAGTGTACGCAATAGCGCAAACCACGTCAACCGATTAACCACACTTGCGGCCCATGTGTGCGCTTCAACCAAGAAGGTTTATGCAGGGATCGAACTCGTGGCCTTGCGATGCGTATTCTCTTCTTCTGTGATTCGCTATCCTTGCGGGTCACATCATTGTATTATAATATTGTTGACTCTTGAATAAAATGAAAATGGAAGTAAGTTGATGAAGACAGTTTAGTGCACTAACTTCTCATTATGTACAAAGTCCGAAAAAGAGTTGGACTATACATATCTATCGTACACATCGTTATTTTCCATTTTTATAAGAGATTGTTTCCACGGACCACGACTTGAAACTATATAGCTAATCGATACTCTAATAAATTTGTTATCCTAGGTTTAAAAGGAGAACATTTCTAATTAGTAAACAATATACTTTCTCAGGCATATTGATTAGATGATCCATGCGTAGATTTTCTAACAAATGAAGATCACAAACATACTACTTTGCTAATCAATATGACTTATAGAAATATTTAATTATTTTAAAGAATTGAACACCCTCTCAACTCCACATAGTAAAAAAAAACCAACATTCTAATTAAAGTACCTCATGTTAACGCTAACATGGCCAGATAAAGAGGCACATGAATCCGTGTACACGTTGAGGCTTCTCCGTCGTTTGTTATCTGTCTCCTAAATTCTCTCTGGCAATACCAAGGCAGTGGCATACCTGTTAATAACTCGAAAACCAGTGCCATTTTCATACCCAAAATGCCAACACAACATTGACAAAGTTCAAAAGGTGAACCAAACTTTTGCTTTTTGAGTCCACTACGACGACGTATGCCACTTTCAGAAGTCTCAGTTTCTTTAAAACTTTCTCAGTTATGAGTTAAGTAATGAGTAAGTAGTACTAATATTTTTAATCAGTTTATTTACTTTAACTAAAGCAACTTGTGTAGTTTAATCCAGAGTATTTACTAGTAGTAGTAACTCTTTTAGTGTGTGTTTGGATCAGCGGTTGACATAATTGATTCTGGCAGAATTGATTTTGTCAGAATTACTTTTGATAGAATTGATTTATGTTTGGGTGCAACAATATAAAAGTAATTGTTATCAATAAATGATGTTTAGATAGTTTTGATCAAAATTGTTTTTGAATGTAGAATTACCAAAATGAACATTTAGTCAATATATATAAATAAAAATTATTAATAAATGAAAGTATATAAATAAAAATTACAAATAGATAATAGAATTTAAAGTGTAATATAGTACTTAAATATTAGTAGAATATTATTACAATACTAATTTAAAGTGCAAATAGTATTTAAATATTATTACAATACTAATTTTTCTTTTACTCTATAATTTGATTGCGGACTAAGCACCGCGGCCCTTCGATAGGGCGCCACGACGCTTAATTTTCAGTAGCTACTGGAGCCTAGGCACCGCGGCCCTTCTGGAAGGAGCTGCGACACCTAAGTTCTAGTGATTTTTCACGCCACAGGCGCCGCCGCCGCGACTCTTTAGGCAATTCTTCAAAAATAATAAAACTTTTCAATACTTCAACTTGGGTATATTTATTTCTTATTTGTTCAAAATATAATACATTACAGTAATAATATTCAGAGTATTTGAAATAAGACAATAGAAAAAGGAGATGGATAATCCTCGTATAATCGGACAACGTTTGGATGTTTGAGGAGTTTAAAGTTTCAATCTGCAATTACACATGAACAAATGTTAACTTTAGTAGTATGTTTGATTTTTTTAATTAAAACAGAACATTAGTAGTATATTTGATTTTTCTTAGTAATTATTTCTAGATATTTAAAGAGGGTAATGGAAATTGTATATTTGGATTCTTTTTAGTAATTATTTCTAGATATTTAAAGAGGGTAATGAAAGTTGTATATTTGATTTTTTTTAGTAATTATTTCTAGATATTTAAAGAGGGTAATGAAAGTGTATATTTGATTTTTTTAGTAATTATTTCTAGATATTTAAAAAGGGTAATTGTTACACCCCGTAATTTCAGGAAATGTGTAAGAGAATGGACGCGAGAACACAAGACTTGAAAATTGGTGCGAAAGGAAGAATTGTTTTTCCGACGGAAAAATCTTCCGAACGTCGGAAAGGAAAAATGTTTGTTGATGAGAATTGGATTCTCAAAATGAATTATTTGAAGAGTATGAAACTTATTAACATTATGGAAATTTATTTTTACGGATTTGGTCACGTGGGGCCCACCCGGGAAATTTTACGTTTTGCGGGGCCCACGAGGGTGAGGGCGACACGTGCCCCCCCACAATGGTCTTGGACGAATTAAGACAAGGGTAAAATGGTCATTGACCATTGAAGATGAACAAGTCTTGCAAGCTTGAGAAAATTGACCAAGTCAACTTGCCACTTGGATAAACATTTAATGTTCTTCATCCTAACCACACATATGTTATTATCTTGACCCTCCATTGTGTTATATATACCACACTAGTGCAAGACCAAGTCTTCAACACTTAGAAAATTTCACAACATTCTTGTTCATTAGAGGAGCTCTCGGCTTTAGGGTTTTATCCACACAAAAAATTTGCAATTGTGGTTATTTATTCACAAGACTTTAACCCAAGGTCCCTAAGGGTATTGTAAGGATATCTCAATAGAAAGATTTCGGAAAAACGACGTTTTTACGTTAGTCGCAAGGCGAAAATCTAAGTCGTTTTCATAGTTTTGGATTGGAAATGGAAGAGAAGTTGGTTGTGAACTTCTAAAGGCTTCAAATAGCGGATTGGAGCGTAAAGGAAATGAGCTAAGAATTGCTAAGGAGCGACTTTGAATCTTGGAATTTATAAGGGCTTATAAAGGTAACAATCTTGTCGTTTTAGTAATTAAGATTACTTATTGTTGTAGCTGTGGATATTAGCAAAGCATGAGGTATATAGTATGAAGTTTGATAAGTGTATTGGCTATTGGAACCCTATTTCGAAAACTAGTATGTTTAGCCCTTGAGATTACAATTCAATTTGATTATTAGTTTAGTCGTCGCATGTTATATAAAGAAGGAATTATAGTTGTTAAAGTTGTTTATGACTATATAACATGTTATACCTAAGAACTTGGATTGAAAAAGAATTGGAAAGGACTTAGGATTGGTTATATTGGTGGTCGAATGCCCTTATAAGTGTTGGATTGTTTTATATGAATTGTGGGGCAGAATTTTACACGTATTGTAAGACGTGTAATCCCCTTTGATTGGTTGATGTATTGAGCCTTAAATGTGGCATGTTGGTTATTGATTATCGGGCCTTGAAAAAGGTGGAAAAGTATGTAGAAACAAAGGAGGTGCTGCCCAATTTTCCGTAGGATAAGAGACCGTATACTTAGTATTTTTCTACGTTAGAAGCTAGAAGTTGATAGTCGTGTTGTGGCCATTATAGGTTGACAATTCTACGTGCGGCGTGTTCGACTTAGCTTGTGGATTAAGCCGAAAAGGTATGTGAACCATCTCCCCTTCTTATAGCATGATTCCTTATGATAAAGTAAGTAAATCCTACTCCTTAAATGATGCACTCCTTGTTTGTACTTGGATTGTCTAATATAGAAGTTGTTCTATATACTTCCTTGTTTGTACTTGGATTGCCTAATATAGAAGTTTTTCTATATACTTCCTTGTTTGTACTTCGATTGCCTAATATAGAAGTTGTTCTATATACTTCATTGATGTACTTTGGATGTTTAAATTGGAAGTTGTTATAATCCATTACCTTGATGAAGTTGGATTTTCAAAAGTGAAAGTATTTTACTTGAAGTACATAGAGTCTTAAAAAGGAAGTAGTTTCCAAATCTTTTGGATAGTGCCTTAGTTTCAAAACCTAAAGGTTGTTATAACAGTTTTAGGGGAGTCAAAAGAGTGATTTACTTAATTGATTTAAAAGAGGAGAAATGACATGATTTAAGATAAGTGACTTGTTTTAAAGGTGTGAGTTACTTGAGATTTAAAAGTGTAAGCTACTTGATTTCTAAAGTTAAGAGACTTGAAGTATTTTGAAAGTAGAAGAAACTTGATTTCTAAAGATTAAGAGACTTGAAGTATTTTGAAAGTAGAAGAAACTTGATTTCTAAAGATTAAGAGACTTGAAGTATTTTGAAAGTTAAGAAACTTGATTTGAAAGTATGTGATACTTGGTTTTAAAAGTATAAGTCTCTTGGTTATAAAAAGAATGAATTTGTCTAAAAACCATAAAGGATTATAATGGCTTTATGGGAAGTTGGTTATAACGGCTTTATGGAAGGTTAAGAAAGTTGTCTATTTTGATTGATAGGTACGAGTTGCCTACGTTGTGAAATTAGAAGTTACTTCATTTCAAGTCTTGAAATGAATTTCTAAAGATGTAGTAACTTAGTTTGAAAAATAGACATGCCTTGATACTACGGGTGTTAGTATCTTGAGGTTTTATATAAAAAAGAGTCTTTTGAAAAGAATGGAAGTACATAGTCCTTAGGGTTGAAATCCCGAATTTTTTATATAAAACGAAAGTGCCTTGAGTTTATAAAATGAAATTCATTTTAGTATGATAATGAAAGTCTAAAGATTTATGAACTTGCCTATGTGTGCTGGTGATAGCCTTTGAGTGCAAGTATTATATTTTTACGCTGCCGCGACTCTCGGTTGGAGGGCCGGCTGTCTTGTTGTAAGTTTACTTGACGCGTCGAGCGGTGATGGGATTCCACGGGTATGCTTCCATTATGATTGATCCGACACGCTTATACGATGGGATTCCGGCACGCGACCGGGATGCGGGTTAGATTCGGATTATTTGTATTACTTCGACATGCTTACACGATGGGATTCCGGCATGTGACTGCGAGGCGGGTTAGATTCCCGGATTTGTTTGTATTACCCCATGGTCATGCTTATACGATGTGGAATTCCGGGGCATGCGACCATGTGGGATATTGTTATTCCATGGATTAGCCCTCCATGAGATTTAGTGACGCATGATGGTCTGGTAGAGAGTTTTCGTACTTGCCCCGGTCAGTGGTTGTCGTAGGATGGACAGGTAGATAGCTTTCGTACTTGCCCCGATCGATTCTATTACGATTTGATACGGTAGGCTCGGTAGATAGCTTCGTACTTGCCCCGTCGATTATTACATTTGGTACGGTAGGCTCCGGTAGATAGCTTCGTACTTGCCTGGTCGATTGTTGACGCAGTTGGATCCGTAGTTGGCTTTCGTACTTGCCCCGGACAATTTTATGATGCAGGCTGGATCTGGTGGTTCGCTTTCTTACTTGGCCCGTACAATTTTTAGGACACAGGTGAGACTTGGTGTTCATGTATGCTTATTGGTGTTATATTATATCATGGACTGCCGGCAGTGAGGAAGAATTCCACGGGCATGGTTGATATTATGGGCGTGAGACCCATAATTATATTTGAGTAGTGACTTTGAGGGCATGCGTCCCTGACTTGATATGACTGCTTATGTATTGTGTATTGTAGTTTGGCTATCATACATGTCTCCTATTTTGTATAGACTGTTATGATTTCATTACAGTATTTTCAGTTTCACATACTTGGTACATTCTCGTACTGACCTCCTTCGGGGGGCTGCGTTCATGCCGCAGGTTTAGGTACGCAGTTTGGTGATCTGCAGGTGTAGGACCCTGCTCAGAGTTTTTGGATAGCTCCATCTGTTTAGGAGTTTATCATTTTGGTATAGTTCCTTGATGCACTTTTTGTACGATTATGAGCTGCGGGGCCTTGTCCGTCATATTTGAAGAAACTCTTAGAGGTCTGTATTCATATGTGGGATTGGATTAGGTATGCAGTGTAGTATGCTGATTATGTATATTATATGACGGCCTTGTCGGCTTTGCCCTTGCATGTTCATTGATTTTAAAAAAAATGAGGTGTTGTTTAGTTCCGCAGTTTACTTGTGTCAGTTAAGTAAAAGGGTGTCAGGTAGGACACTAGTCACGGGCTCGGAGTTCGGGGTGTGACAGTAATGAAGGTGGATATAGTTGTTGATAAAAATTAAAGAGAGTAATAAAGGAACGGGTAAAATTTAAATTGAAATAAATGGCAAAATTGATTACGCGAGCTATACATCTAACGATCGACCGGACGGTGGCAGATTCTGGGGTTGAATCGATTCGGACGGTTATCGATTCCGGACGGTTATCGGCTTCATCGCTTAAGAGCCTCACAGTCAGGTTCATTCCGATTCCGATCGTTCGTCTTGATCCGATTTTTTTGTAAATTCCAAAAAATTAACTAAATTCAAATTAAATATGTAATATAATAATATAATATAGTTTATAACTTTATATTTTATATTGTAGTTATATAAACTATATCAATTGTTTTTTATTCCGAAAATTTATTAATTTATTAAATTAGTAGAAATTAGTAGACATAAGTTAACAAATACATTAACAACTAAAGAGATAATAAAATAAAAACTAATGATAATATGTAAATTTTCGAACTTCATTATTCATAATGTTAATTGTTAATAAGAGTACATAATAAAGTAATAATAATTGTTATTTACATATTATGCATCATTCTTGCAAGTTCTTCGTAATTTATAGGTTGATTGAATTGGTTATGCTCCATAGCTTCTAAATCTAGAGTATTAATTTCAGTCCCGCTTGCGCTCCCGATTTCCAAAATATTACCGATTTCTTCATCTTCCGGAGAGTCAACGTCTTCATATCCTTGATTTCTTCTCTCTAATCTGATCAAATCCCTTAAGCATACTAACACTTCTAATGTGCTTCCGCCCAATTAGTGACGTGTGTCTCCTATTTGATCTCGTGCTTGACTGAATGCACTTTCTGAAGCCACTGTTGAGATAGGCACATTAAGAACATCTCGTGTCATAGTTGTTAGTACCGGAAATTATCTTTTGTTATCCTGTCACCATTGTAAAGGTTGAAAGTTTTCTTTGGCTCCGTTGGCTTTTGCAAATAAAACTGCATCTCATCACAATTTCAAGTTGTGCTTGCTCGTGTTGTTGCAAAAGTGTTCCATATAGATAAAGATTCAATTTTCATCGTCTTCATCGAATCCTGCAGATGTAGACACTGAAGCAGAACTAGAAGGAATATTAGTAGCAGAGTTGTTGTTGTCATGTAATGTATCATAATATTCATATAATTTAACTAAATTAGTATCAAGTTTACATACGCAATCAAATGAAGATGGAGTTTCTGTTTCACTTACTTCCATATAAGTATATAAACTAAATATTAAATTATGACAATCTACTTTTTTAATATAATGATTTAAGACTGCACCAATACAATAAATATCAGGAATAAGAAAAAAAATTAAACTTTTCAAACATAACTGTAACTGCAGCTTTATATTTTATATTTGATTTTAAACCATAAAATAATTATGAAATTTCAGCTATATGAGCTAAAGCATTACAAACTGTTGGGTAATAAGATCCCGAAAATTCACCAGACGCAGTGTAAAATTTACGTAAAAAATTTTAAAGTTCAGCAATTGATTTTCAAACATCGCTGGTTAACATATAAATCACGTTCTTACAATGAGCATCTGAAACATGTGTTATGGGGTCTTTATACTTATAATATTCTTTTAAAAATAAATAAGTATAATTCCACCGTGTAATAATCTCTTGTGGCATGAATTTAGGTCTCAAATCAAATTGTTTACATTTTTCTTTAAATTCTATAAGTCTATTTTTTCTATTATTACCTTGAATAACTCCAACAACTCTTTTGACAATTTGTATTTCAGTTGTAAATAACTCAAGACCACTTTTAACAATTAAATTATAAATATAACAATCACAACGAACATGAAATATATCAGGAAGTGACGGTTCTAATTCCGCTTTTAAAAGATCTACAGCAGCAGTACTATTAGATGCATTATCGAATGATATACAAAGTATTTTTTTTGTAAAGATTATAATTTTTGGCATAAGCACAAATAGTTTCACTTATATATTTTTCAGTATGACTTTGATCCTCGTCATACGCAAAAGCAATAATACGTTTTTCCAGTTTAAAATTTTCATCAATCCAATGACAAGTAATTGTTAAATAATCATAACCATTTAAATCATGTCCAATGTCTGTTGTAAAACTAACTAGACATGAAAGATTAGTGAACAAATATTGCAAAAAAATAACATAATCATTATAAAGTCTAAAAACATCGGCTCTACAAGTACTACGAGGAACACCTGTAAAAGAAAGATTATATACTCTTTGAATATATGTAATTAAATATGAAGAAGCAAAAGAAAAAGGTAAACAACCTCCGACAATCATTTTTGCTAATTCAATGTGATCCTTCTTTGGATCGTACTTAGCCAACCCCCCTCCCCCCCTCCCCCCGTTAATGGATTAAATTGTTGTTGACCGGGTTCTAAATCAGTGACAACACCCCATTGTATCGGATGGTCTTTCAATAAATGTCTACCTATAGTGTCTGTCCCCCGTCACAACCTCTCTCTTATGTTTGTAAGTTTTTCCACAAATATTACATCTAACTCTATCAGTGTCCCCAACTCTATCATAAAAGAGCCACACTTTACTCCTTTTTCTCCTTACTTCTGGTTCTGTAACTTCTGGTAAAGGAGGTCTACGACTACCACTAGCAGTACCAACATTGACAGAAAGAACATTAGTAGGTGTAGGAGGTTCAGATTCTTCAAGTTCAACAATATTATCTAATTGAACGTTATCATATTCATTATCTTCTATTTCAAAATCTTCTTGCATTTGATCATAATCTATATTTTGATTAGATGATGAAGAACCTATAGATTTTTTACCCCTTGAACTAGATTTACTACATTCACCCAATTCCCCTTAGCAAAGACATTATAAAATATTTAAATAATCAACAAATAAATATGACAATTTAATAAAATAATTAGAGAATGAAACGAGTGTACCAAACTTCGGGATTCAGAATTCAATTGAAACTCGAAGGCCGAAGCTCGAAGTCTTGCTACTTTGAAAATTAATAATAATAATAATAACTTGAGAATTGATAATATAGAGAATTAAGAGAGTATGAGAATTGAGAATTGAGAATTGAGAGAATCGTAGAAATAATTGTGTGATAAAAATGTAGAGTATTTATAGATTTTTAAAGGATAAAAATATAATTAACAAAAAATTAAAAAACAAAAAAACAAAAAAATAAAAATTGCCAAAAACGGTCTTAAGACCGTTGCCCCACCCCAGCCCTCCCTCCAACGATAATATTACTGTTGGGCCAACATGCCTTTGTTTTTTTTAAATGTTTTTTACCTTACGGCCCGGTTAGCCTGGAAGGTTCTGGCTTTCCGCACGGCTCAACCGGTCCGGATCCTTATCGAATTTCTCTGTAATCCGTGCGGGTTGGGGTTGGGGCCAAACCAACCCCCAACCCGGTAAGCTTTACCGGTTCGGACCGGACCAGATTTTGTACCGGGTCGATCGGTCTGGTTCCGGGTCAACCCGACCCCTTAGACAGGTTTGCCCAGAGCAGAATTGATTCTGGAAAGTCAATCCAAACATGTCAATTTTGTCATTTTCATGAAAGTAGGTACCCATACCGATTTTGGATACCCAAAAGCCAATTCAAACATAGCTTAATTTATAAAGTATTTGGTTCATTCTTAATAAGTAATCATTGGTACAAAGTTGAAGCTAAAAGAGTGTGTTTGAGAGTTGATTAAGCTATATTACGACATCCATTTTACATGGAAAATAATTCTGAAAATTTACAGTTTATGAGTAAACATGATTACTTTGTCAATAGTTCAACCTGATTGCTGAATCTGTTTTTGTAAACAAATTTAAGTTAAATATATCAATAGCAGTTTTTTTTAAGTTACTAACTATAGTTATTATAAACAGTGACAATATCAAATATGATTTCTAAGATCTGATTACGTTCATGTAACATGCATTAACCAACTGAAAGGATCATCTCATCAATTCAGATAATTTAAATTTCATTAGTGAAGAAATCAAAATATAATATGAAATATAACCACGAAAGATAAATCGATTCTTTAGGATATTTTATTTTTTCAAATAGAATGGAAGAAAATAGAATCAGGCCGATTCTCGAAAGACCTTTATAGATGGTCCTCAAGATCCTTGCTATTAAAAAACCTGAAAAACTGTAATTATCCTTTAGACGATTAATTATGTAAAAGTATGTACTATATAAAAGTTTTTTAAATTTTTCATCCGATATTCAATATTTGCTTTGATATTTGATTAATCTGAATTTGCATAGCAAAATTTAATACTCCCTAGTCCCTATTAGAAAGATGTTTTTTAAAAGCTCAAATTCAAAATCTCAATTTGTGTGATTCAGCCACACTATTAGCTTTGGTGCTTTTGTACAGAAGTTAACTCTTTGCCAGTATTTCTCAACAAGACACACTCTCTCTCACACATTAGCACACATTAAAGAGTCCACCCTCCGTTCTCTCGAATAGCGTCGAAAGCGTTATAAGACGCTCCGATACGGCGTGGATAACGTGAGTTTGATTCCCCGCAAGCTAACTTTGCATGTTGGAGAATTGAATCTTGTCTCATTGATCAGTTTTACGCTCTTAGAAACTGGTCATCGAAGTACATCCCGCGATTTACTAATAATAACGTTGAAGGATCGGTGCTATTACATCCATGATCGTCTGGTAATATCACTAGCAAGCGTGGAAACTGGACTATAAAAAAAAATAAAAAAGAGTCCACACTCCACACAACACGCTTATAGCACTGTCATACACCCATGACCCAACTTTCTTCTACCCTCTGCTCCTCTCCCATTGCAATTTGCTCCTTTTTTTCTCATTTCCCTAAGCTTATGATTCTTCTCTTGTTTTCCTCAGCTCAACTTTTTATCTATACATTGTGTTCCTCCCCATAAACACTGTTTTAAAAAACACCCACAAACCACATATGGCTGATACAGCAAAATATACACCAATCAATGGTGGAAGTGGAAAATCACTCATTACTGACCTGAAAACTCACTTCTCTTTCTTGAAAACCAAAAGAACTGTTAGTTGTGCATATGGTTTTATGTTTGTTTTCATTCTTGTCACTTTTTTCTTGGCTTTTAGTCCTTCCCCTAACTCTTCTTCACCTTGGTTCACAAATATGTTCTCTTTAAGTAGTAGTAGTAGTAGTAGTAGTAGTAGTAGTGGAAGTACTTTCTCTGATGCATCTAATAGATCTCATTTCTCTTCAATGTATTCGTATTTTTTCACTAACTCTTCACAACAAGTTCAAAATTTTACTAACCCCAGATCCCAAAACTCAACTTTTGAACCACCCAATTTGGAAGATGAGACATTAAAGAATGATTCACATGATAAAGTTGAAGTCCTGAAACCAATATCTTCATTTGGGTCAAATCAAGAATCATCAAGTGTAAAAAATCAGACCCAAAGTAAAGATTTTGATGATAAAAATGAAGTCTTGAACAACCCCTTGAAGCCTAATGTGACAGTAGTAGCATCAATATCTTCAGTTGGGTTGAATCAAGAATCATCAAGTGTAAAAAATCAGCCCCAAAGTAAAGATTTTGATGATAAAGTTGGAGTCTATAAGGCAAATCAAAGCAAAAATGCATCAGCAATTGTGAATGAGACATCAAATTCATCACCGATATCTTCTTCTGGGCTGAATCAAGAATCATCAAGTGTAAAAAATCAGCCCCAAAGTAAAGGTTTTGATTATAAAGTTGGAGTCTTTAAGGCAAATCAAAGCAAAAATGCATCAGCAATTGTGAATGAGACATCAAATTCATCACCAATATCTTCTTCTGAGCTGAATCAAGAATCATCAAGTGTAAAAGATCAGTCCCAAAGTAAAGATTTTGATGATAAAGTTGGAGTCTTGAAGGCAAATCAAAGCAAAAATTCAGCACCAAAGTCTGGTAGTGGCAGTAAAGAGGAAGAAATTGCAGAAAAGGGAGTGAAGAGTAATTTCACTTCCTCATTTCTGAAAAATTTAGATGTGTCGGCAAGGAAGAAGGATGAAGATGTGGTTAAGTCTTTGTTGAGTTGTGATTTCTTTGATGGGAATTGGGTGAAAGACGAGTCTTATCCTTTGTATAAACCTGGTTCTTGTTCTTTGATTGATGAACAATTTAACTGTTTTGTCAATGGTAGACCTGATAATAATCACATGAAGATGAAATGGAAGCCCAATGCTTGCACTCTTCCAAGGTAAGATTTTGCTATATATGCTCAACTTAATTCTAATATAAATAATTTTATCTGATCTAGGAGCTTAAATGAAAGAAGTGAGGATTCATATAGCCGACCTGTTTGAGACTGAGGTGTAGTAGTAGTCGTCGTTGTTGTTGTATGCACTCCAAATTGACATGAGTTGAGCTTAAATGAAGCAGTGAGTACTCATATAGCTGATCCTGACTTGTTTGGCTTGAGGCGTAGTAGTAGTTGTTGTTTATGAGCTCTAAATTAAGCCAACTTTAACTTGTTTGGGACTGAAGCGATGTTGTTTTTGTTTATGAGTTTAGCTTAAATTAAGTAGCGAGAATTCGTATAGCCGACCCAACTTGTTTGGACTGAGGTGTAGTTGTTGTTTATGATCACCAAATTAGGCCGATGTCAACTTGTTTGAGATTGAAGCATTGTTGTTGTGGTTGTTTATGAGCTCCAAATTAGAGGCTTCAAGGATCCTATGCTTCTTGAGTTTTCAATCACTCAAAAAAGTCCATTGCTTGTGGGAATATGGAAATTTCCAATTTTGTTCATTATTTGTCAGATTTGATCTAGTTCACTAATTAAATCATGATTCTTTTATCTTAAAGTTGATATTTTCATCAATTACTTGTTGTAAATAATGAGGTTGTACGGGGAATAGTACAATATTGTTACAAGTATGGTCGAAAGGAAATACAAAACTACAACCAACATGTATAATTGAAGTAGTTACAAAATAATGGAAATAGCAGGCTTCTAGTCTTCGTCTTGAATTCTGGCTCCGATAACTCAAATTTCCTTGAGTTAGTTTGGATACCTGTCTGAAACAAATGGGTGAATAGGGTGTGCAATGTTTGTCGAGTCGATTGTTTGACAATCTCTCTTTAAAACAAAATTACCCCCGTATATTATGGCTTACGGTAGATGGGTAATAGTCTCCCAAGATAAAACCACAATACTCTCTCAAGCACAAGCCAAATACTTGAGAGTCCTTGTAGAAGAAACAAGAACAAGAGATTGCTAGAAATAGAAGAAGAGCTTTCAACAATTTCAGATTTTTGGAGTTGAAGTGAGTATCTAAAATCTGATTTTGAAGCCTCTATTTATAGGTGTAAAGTTATGATTCACAAGCCATGTGAATGCCTTAAATGGGGTTGCATTGAACTCACCAAAAGCCACCTAGATCATGCCAAGAGTTGGATGAGTTTTGGCCTTTCAAATGAGTTCATGATTAGAAAATTCTAGAGAATTTTCGTTCACTGCACCGTCGGCACCGCGGCCCAAAATCGACCGAACCGAATTTTCGAGCTACTGGACAGGAGGCACCGCGGTTCTGCCAGAGGCACCGCGGTGCTGTCCTATCTTGGCTCGGTGCCGCGGTCCTTTTTCCTCGAGGCCCCGCGGCTCTTTCTCATTTTTCGTATTTTGCACATTTCTTCTTTTCTTGTACCATCGTGTGAGATACATTAATTTGGACAATTAATCGTCCATCCTTACCTAACTTAAGAACACTTTAACATGTGTATCATCTCTTTCACTACGTGAAATTTAGCTAGACGTTGTACGACGTATGCATGTGTGTGAAAAACGTATTTCCGACATGCGGGGCCCCTCGTGTTCAAGTCATTAAGGACGGGATAAACTCGATCCACTAGGTAAATTTTCCAACAATCCCATCTTGAAAGAGGTGTTGGTGTACGCGGAGTGCCAACCATTAACAATCTAGTAGCGGAAGTGCATTGCATCGGAATAGGTAGCACGCAGCTTTGAACCTTTCCTAGTCAACTACTATCAGACATATTTACTGAGCGGTGAACGTGATGTCTTGAATCGTCAGTGTTTAGTATATGCCAAGACAACGATAGAGACACAAACAACAGTCCAATCTCTCATTTCTTCAAATCGTTTTGTCCGTCGTGGGCCGTGGACAGCTTCTTGGATTCTTAAGTGCGTTCATTTGAGGCGGCCACACCTCGCACTTAAATAGGTGATCTCCTACAAGGTACCCTGCAGTACCCCACCACACTAGTGTTAGGAATCATTAAAAGTATCCTCATCTTAACCTCGATTCTCGAGTGTTATGTTAAGACCCCGACACTTAACATGTACCCACAATGCAGGTAACACTTTAATGTCTATCGCGGGAAGACTTTGGATTAGTGTTTCCATAAGGAACCAATATCTGAAATGCTCTTGCTTTTTCTTTAAGCGCTCAACTGGACCTTTACAACTTAGTTTTCCCATTGAACCAAATTTTTGGGATCTCCAGTCAATATGGATGGGTTACCACCATATCGGTCCTTAGTGATTGGGTTTTAAGCACATCCCCTAGACAGGCAGAACTCTTGATCTTTGGGTATTTCTTTAGTTTAAAAGATTTGTGATATCCTTTGATTTGTAATCAAGGAAGTGTTACCCGTGATGATCAACTGCCAAACGGTCTTATGTCTCTGACGAATATGTCGAGCCGCCGTCATCCGTGCCCTTCCAGAAGCCGATTGGCTTGCCACAGTGTATAACTGCCGAAGGCACAGGTTTCTCCCGATAAGGGACTTCCTCTAAGTTGTGGTGAAGTTACTCAACTTCTTTTCACGCTTTGTATAAAGCGGAAGACTCCGATTCCCTCACGAATCGGCTGATGCAAGTTTTAGAGGATTTATAAGATACACCATACACATTCTCTTTGTGTCTATGACGTTCTTCATATCCGATGTCCAGTTTGCACCGTTGTGTTCTCCCAGAATGACCGGACATCCGGAATACCTTAATCCGTAGATTAGAGAACATCGCAGATATCGTCATATCTGTCTCAGTGACATCCGATGATTGTTTCCAAGATCACGAGTGAATCTGGTTCAACTGGTTGATTCGGCAAGCAATATCAGGTAGAGTGTAGTTGTACTATGAACTATCTGAGACCTGTGCATATCGCTCCTGGCATATGGGTGCACAATGATTCTAGTCAGTTCATGACTTCTATGTTCTATCCATTGGTGACTTCAACGGGACTGTCAAGGCTCCTCATAGATGAGTTTGTAATTAGACCAGTCCGTTAGATGTCTTGAAA
The DNA here is from genome assembly GCA_029844215.1 of Przewalskia tangutica. NCBI lineage: Eukaryota > Viridiplantae > Streptophyta > Magnoliopsida > Solanales > Solanaceae > Przewalskia > Przewalskia tangutica. The sequence goes on along the minus strand of CM056738.1, from coordinate 97,000,637 downwards.
GTTTCACTTCCTAAGATGTCATCTGTAATACCCATATTCTGAAACATTGTTTCAACATCCGCTGTGATCAACATGTCGTCTACGTACAGGCATATCATGAACGGGTCAGAATTACCTTTCATGTAGACACAGTTATCACATTCATTAATGGAGAAACTCTTCAATAGTACTATCAAAGTCTTCGTACCATTGCTTTAGAGCCTGTTTCAGCCCGTATAGAGATTGGATAAGTCGACGGACTTTCTTCCCATTCCTGAAACCACATACCCCTAGGGTTGTTCCGTATTACTTTCTTCTTCCACTTTTGGAATTTTGGTTTTCCAACTGTTGGTTTTCTAGCGTCAGAGTCGATGTTTCTGTAGTCATATTCATTGTTTCTGTTTTATCTGAAACTTCCAGGACCAAAATGTAAACATTCCAGGGACTGTAAGGAAGTTCAGGAAAGAGCCCAACAGTTCTATAAACCAACTCCGATTAGGAAGACTGTCTCAACATCCATGTCACGCAGTGCCGTGGTGACCCTGGAGGTTAAGCTACTCACATAGGAGGCTTTATACTTGTCAATAAATTCATCCACTTTGTACTCAATTTGAGTATCCACTATTACAACCCAAAGTTTCTTTTCCCGGAGGAAGGTCAACCATTAGTATGGTTCTGTAAAATGGACTCTTATTCTTATCCTTTCCAGAGTTGTGCTTCTGGAATAGACAAATTCTTAACCAAATAGGCTAGAAGGCCGAGGCTAAGTTCAGCCCCCTCTTTGATCCGTATTGGTTTAACCTCTAGAGCCTTGAGTCCTATGAATCTGGAACACTGGTTTCGAATTATCAGGCCCTCGCGGGTTATTGTTAACCTCGAGCATATACTTCTTTTCCCTTCTCGAGAGAAGATACCTTCAAAGAATGCGGAATTCTTTGACACCAAGAGGCGATAATCACTACTGTTATTTGCAGATCCGGTGGATATGCAATCTACAGTCTTAAGTCCAACTTGACCTGTTTTCAACCTCTAGTCAGTTTTGAACGTGACTCTTCAATTGCAATGTGAACGTGCCTCTTCACCTGCAATGGGAACGTACTTCTTCACTTACAATATGAATGTGCCTCTTCACTTGTAGTGGGAACATGCCTCTTTACTTGCATGACTCTTCACTTGTAATGTGAATGTGCTTCTTCACTTACAATGTGAATGTGCCTTTTCACTTGTAGTGAGAACAAGACTCTTCATTTGCGGTGTGAACGAGACTCTTCACTTGCAGTGTGAACGAGACTCTTCACTTGCAGTGTGAACGAGACTCTTCACTTGTAATGTGAACGTGACTCTTCACATGTAGTGTGAACGAGACTCTTCACTTGTAATGTGATCTCCCTCTAGTTTGTACAACTCTATATCAACCACGTAGAGGAGAGGTTCTTCTTTCGCTTATTCCGTTTGACAAAATGGAAATGTGATTTTGCCTCTTCAACTACCTCACATTTATTCTGAGGGTTTATGTCAACAGACAACAACAATCTTAACTTGATCAATTGTGTCTTGATCTTCTTGTCCGTAAATAGGACGCGATCGGAAGATGCTTCCGGTTAACGGAGAATTAGTACTCCAATATTTGGCTGTGTAGTGGAGATTGAATGTTGGTTCAACTCACCAGAAGCCATCTCAAAAGTCACAAGACTCTTGGATCTCAAAACCGGAACTCTAGGTTTTCTGTCCACTGTTTTTGGGTTTTAGCGTCGCGCCTCAGTCAGACTGGCGCCGCGGCTCCACACCGTCCTAGGCGACCGAAGCTTCACGCTTCTAAAGCGGAGCATCGCGCCCTTAATTCGATCACCATTTTGACGCTTTGCATGCCGGTGTATTGGATCCTTTTTATCCACAACCTTGTTGTCAAGATCCGAAGGTTTTATCCTTATCTTGCCCAACGATAGCCTTAGCTTTCCGATCATCTAAGATTTGATTGTTCTAGCCCACTCCAGTCGCCCGTAGGTTTTGTATGACTGAGTGTCTATTTTGGCCCACCTCATCGGATGTCAAATTCTATCCTATGAAGGATCTTCTGTCCGATGGTGTGACAGGTTCATTTCTTACCATCTTATCAAACGAAGGATCTTATGTCGGAAACGATGACAAGTTTAACTTGGTTTTAATCTTCTTCCCCTTAAGATTGATGCCCAGATAATTTCTGGCGCTTGCTTAGAAAACCGTGTAAATTAAGAGTGGTAACAATTTTCGCACAGTTAGTGGAAATCGATCCGTTTATGTGCGAACATACTTTACACACTTTCATATTCAAAAGAACGGATCTTTTGAATTTGGTTATCTTTAATCGGGAAGCCGGTGAGACTCAATATCTGATTTTTAAAGTAGGAAATACAAGTTTTAATGATAAATATTTCCATATTACTTTACACAGATATTGACTATACTAACTATGGATAGTAAGGAAATAGACTTAGTCTTTTAGAGATCTGGACCCCTTTAGTCAGAACGAGTGTCCATCATCTCCTTACGGTAACTCGAATTCTGAGACCGATACAGGCCCTCTTCCACAAGGTAGAACATCATCTTCAGCCTTCTCCTCTTGTCCCAGTTGATATACAAGTCCTCTTCTGGATGATTCTTCGCAACTTGATTGTGAGCGGATTTTTGACCCGCACATGCACGACTATCAGTCGTGTTTTGAAGATCAGTAAAGGTCGATTCTTCGACGTAGCGGATCTTTCAGATCGTCAAATAGAGATCCAAAACTAGGACCTGATTTGCAGCCACCGTTGTTGACAGAGATAGTGTCTGAACTATCAACTGAACTGTCAACCAAACTGTCCTCAACTAGAAAGCCATTTCCATAACCAGAATCGGTCACCCCAAAGTTGACCGACATCTTTCGACTACTAATATAATTTTGTCTTAAACTGTTGTAAATAACGAGGTTGTACGGGGAATAGTACAATATTGTTACAAGTATGGTCGAAAGGAAATACAAAACTACAACCAACATGTATAATTGAAGTAGTTACAAAATAATGAAAATAGCAGGCTTCTAGTCTTCGTCTTGAATTCTGGCTTCGATAACTCAAATTTCCTTGAGTTAGTTTGGATACCTGTCTAAAACAAATGGGTGAATAGGGTGTGCAATGTTTGTCGAGTCGATTGTTTGACAATCTCTCTTTAAGACAAAATTATCCCGTATATTATGGCTTACGGTAGATGGGTAATAGTCTCTCAAGATAAAACGACAATACTCTCTCAAGCACAAGCCAAATACTTGAGAGTCCTTGTAGAAGAAACAAGAACAAGAGATTGCTAGAAATAGAAGAAGAGCTTTCAACAATTTCAGATTTTTGGAGTTGAAGTGAGTATCTAAAATATGATTTTGAAGCCTCTATTTATAGGTGCAAAGTTATGATTCACAAGCCATGTGAATGCCTTAAATGGGGTTGCATTGAACTCACCAAAAGCCACCTAGATCATGCCAAGAGTTGGATGATTTTTGGCCTTTCAAATGAGTTCATGAATTAGAAAATTCAAGAGAATTTTCGTTCACTGCACCGTCGGCACCGCGGCCCAAAATCGGCCGAACCGAATTTTCGAGCTACTGGACAGGAGGCACCGCGGTTCTGCCAGAGGCACCGCGGTGATGTCCTATCTTGGCTCGGTGCTGCGGTCCTTTTTCCTCGAGGCTCCGCGGCTCTTCCTCATTTTCCGTATTTTGCACATTCTTCTTTTCTTATACCATCGTGGAAGATACATTAATTTGGTCAATTAATCGTCCATCCTTACCTAACTTAAGAACACTTTAACATGTGTACCAACATCTCTTTCACTACGTGAAATTTAGTTGTACGACGTATGCATGTGTGTGGAAAACGTATTTCCGACATGCGGGGCCCCTCGTGTTCAAGTCATTAAGGGCGGGATAAACTCGATCCCACTAGGTAAATTTTCCAACATTACTTCTTAAACAGATAAGAATAGGCTATTAAGTCTTCTAACAATTGGTTTTTCGGATCTTGTTGACAGATTGAATGGGACTCTTATGCTGGAATTATTGAGAGGGAAGCGATTAGTATTCGTCGGTGATTCTCTCAATAGGAATATGTGGGAATCACTTGTTTGCATTCTCAGAAACTCTGTGAAAGATAAAAAAAAAGTTTATGAAGAATCTGGGAGACAACATTTTAGGACAGAAGCTTCATATTCATTTCTGTTTGAGGTAAAATATCTAATTTTGGTGGAATAATCACTACTATATTACGTTACTCGGACTCTCCAAAAATGCTACCATACCTGTGTCGGATCCTCCAAAAATGCACTCTTTTGGAGGATCCTACACGCACCCGACGTTTTTGAAGAGCAACATAACCACAATTAGACTTCATCATTATATGTTCATATTCTAATGACACCTTTCATTTTTTTAATAATTCAGGAGTATAATTGCAGAGTGGAGTTCTTTGTATCTCCATTCTTGGTTCAAGAATGGGAATATGCAGACAAAAAAGGAGTGAAGAAGGAAACTCTTCGACTTGATTTAATTGGACAGTCTGCTGATAAATATAAAAATGCAGATATCTTAGTTTTCAACACCGGCCACTGGTGGACTCACGAGAAAACTTCCTTAGGGTAAAACTTATTGTTTTTTTCTTCTTCATCAACATGTATAATTAGTTGTTTATGCTTAAAGAAGAATCTTGCATTAAACAATGATGCATTTTGCAGGAAGGACTATTATCAAGAAGGAAGTCATGTGTACAACGAATTAGATGTACTTGAGGCATTTCGAAAAGCTTTAACAACATGGGGAAGATGGGTTGATTCACATGTAAATTCCAAGAAAACATTTGTTCTCTTCAGAGGTTATTCTGCATCTCATTTTAGGTAACAATCTTAGAACCAGATTAACATTTACTTCTCAATAGCTCAAGTTCTCTTCTCTGTAGTAGTATCGTCTTTCATAGATTAATCACGTATGGTCACTGAACTTTATCCACTATAGTAGAGTCAGAAAACTTAATCTTTTATCACATTAAAGTAACGTGTAAATTTCTCAAGCAGTACAATGACCAGGAGGTCAAATTTTCAGTGTCGGTAATGTTTTTCTTTTTTCTTCTTCTTTCATTTGATTATTTCTTTTAAAAGTGTTTTGTTTCATAAAATGTAAGTAGTTGAAAATTTTATACTATGGATTTGTTTTATTTTCTATCATTTATTTTTTAGCCAAAATTTGACGTTTGAGTCATTTGTTTTTTTGAGCAGTTCACACATAGTTCAGTAACTTTAATGTGAAAAAGTTATGTAACTTTTACTATTATAGCAGCTATAGTTCAATTACTTTAATATGACGAAAAATAATTTTGTGATTCTACCGTTATAGTGGATAAAGTTGAATGACCATATATGAAATTAACCTTTTATTCATCCATAGCCTATTTGTTCTTTCACCCTATGTTGCTCGGACTCTCTAAAAATAAAAATGTTGAGCGCATGTGTCACATCCTCCAACAACACGCTACTTTAGAGGATCTGACACAAACCCGACAACATTTTTGAAGAGTCCAAGCAACGAAGGGATTTCCTATTAAATATTATATCCTTGTTTTGCTTAAAATGTCGAATTTTTTTCCACAGTGGTGGACAGTGGAATTCAGGTGGAGCATGTGACCATGAAACAGAGCCAATCAAGAACAACACATATCTTACTCCGTATCCATCCAAGATGAATGTATTAGAGAAGGTCTTGAATGGGATGAAAACTCAAGTCTCTTATCTCAATGTCACAAGAATGACAGATTATAGAAAAGATGGCCATCCTTCAATATATAGGAAACAAAAATTCACCAGTGAGGAGAAGAAAACACCATTGTTGTTCCAAGATTGTAGCCATTGGTGCCTCCCTGGTGTACCTGATGCTTGGAATGAGTTGCTATATGCAAAACTTTTAGTAAATCAACACCAAAGACAACAACAAGACAAAAAGTCGTAGAGGGTCAGGCTCATTTTTTATCGAGTGTCTGTGCGCCACTAGCCCTCAGAATTTCTCAATTAGATCCACCGAGTGTCGAACCGTGTGCCACCGACCCTTGGGATTTCTTGATTATATCCACTGAGTGTCGAACTGTGCGCCACTGACCCTCGAAATTTTCTAGATTATAAAGAAAGTGTAACAAACTTCAAGCTATATAAAAAAAATATGTTCATAGTGTAAACTATATATGGGAGAGTAGAACAATTGCCTAAGGAGAGAGATTTATACTTGGTAGTGATTTTTTTAGAATCTTTTTGTGTATTTCATAAGAGAAGTGACAAAGGGATTTTTACTTGTCTGTCACTTGCTTCCAAATATTTTTCTGAGACTTGAGGACTAGACATTGTAAATTATATTCTTAATTATTTACATTATATATTTTGATTAATTATTTATATTATTTACTAAATTGTTGTTTGTGACAGCATTTTCTTAATTCATGTGCGTACTTAGGGGATCTATGTCCATGTTACACATGGCATCTCTGCTTGATTATGAAATTAGCTGTTTGATGCTTTTGATAAGAGCTTGTCGTCTTGGACTATATAAAAACGGTAGAGTCAAGTATTATTACTTTGATATTTTAGGCTCCGTTTACTACAGCTTATTAAAAATAGTTTATAAGAGTAAAAAAAATTTAAATAAAAAATTTTCAAGTAGAAATTTTATAAAAAAGTTGTTAGGTGTTGATTGTCAAGTTTAATAAGCTTATAAGAGTAAAACTTTTTTAAATAGAATTTTTTCAAGTAGAAATTTTATAAAAAAGTTGTTAGGTGTTAATTGTCAATCAAAAAAATACTTTTGTACCAAAAACCAAAATTTTTAAAGCCAAAATAAGTTCTACTCCAAAAAGTCAAAATTGTGGACTTTTAAAATAAGCTTAACCAAACATCTTTCAATATTTTAACAAGTGTTTATTTAAAAAAAACACTTATGAGCTTAAAATAAGCTCAACTAAACACACACTCCCGTTTGACACAGCTTATTAAAAAGAGTTTATAGGAATAGAGCTTTTTCAAGTAGAGTTTTTATCAAAAAGTTGTTAGGTGTTTGGTTGCCAATAAAAAAAAATGTTTTTGAATAAAAATAAAAAAGTCGTAGGCCAAAAAAAGTTCTACTCCCATAAGCTCAAATTTTGGGCTTATGGAATAAGTGTTTTAATAGAGATGGCAACGGATCCTGGACCCGGCCCGGATCCGGTGGATCCAGATCCATTTTATAGGATATGGATCTTCAAAATTTGGATTCGACGGATCCGGATCGGACCCGGATCCATTTATGACGGATCGAATCTGGATATGGATCTTGTCTTTGAGATCCGTATCCGGTCCAGATCCGACCCGTGAATCCATTTTTTATTAAATACATTATACATTTATACATTCATAAGACCAGTCTGATTATTATATTAATTTAGATTAGATTCCAGTATGTATGTATAGCAAAAAATATACAAAAAATATGATTGCAATTTAGGTTCATATAAAACTATTAAAATGAAGTTAAAAGTTTAAACAGTCTAATGAATTTAATTTTTTGGAAGTTGCAACTGAAGTCAAACTTCTGGAAATTTTTAAAAGAATGTCAATATACATAACATAATCCAATATATAATGGATTAGGTATTGGATTTATATTCATATAACATCAGCTAGTATAAATCTTTTTTACAGAATCAGTTTAATTTAACTTTTAATAGCATTTAACTTAATTACGTCATCTGATATTTACACTTTATAACATACTTTATCATGGTTAAGTGGTTTAATGATATTATAATATGTACTCCTATTACTTATGTGGATTCAGATCCGATCCGTGGATTCGGTGGATCTGATGGATCTGGATTTGGATATGATTTTTATGGACCCGATGGATCTGGATACATGTATGAAAAACGGATCTGGATCTGGATCTAGTAGGATCCGGTCCAAATCCTATCCGTTGTCATCCCTAAGTGTTTATGACACTCATAAGCTCTACTACTTTTTTCAACCAAACACCTCTAAAAATTTCCATAAGTGCTTATTTTAAAAAATAAACACTTATGAGCTTCCCATAACCCAACCAAACGGGCAATTAATCTCTTATCTTTCCTCTTCACCTGGAGTGTTTCCCTATGCTTTACAATTATTCTAAATGCTTTAGTTCAAATTCCGTACATTGACGATCAGTGACGGATGTAGCTTAATTACTACGGGGTTAGTCAAATCTATAGCTGTCAAAGCGGGTTGCTAGCACACATGGGTTTTAAAATTTAACGGGTCAGTTCGACCCACCATTTTGATGAGTCTTTAAACAGCAAGTCCAACCTATTATGGGCTGCTGGTCTTATCGGGCCAACCCACTTTTTTAATTTTTTTTCATAATTTTTTATTTTAAATTCTAATTTAAAATGCTAACATAAATATTTACAAGACAATATTACATGATGTTATTCACTTGCTAACCAAGTCTCAAATTCACAAATAAAACAATTCTAATAATGCTTATTAAGTTCGGTTTCAAGTAAATATTTGATTGTATGACTTCGGTATGAAATTTATACCGTAATTATTTTGGATACAAATGAAGAAAACGATCTTGTAGGACCAAACCTCATACGAAACTGAATAACTTTTGATATTGTTAACACTTAACATATTAATAAGTGATATCACTCGAACCAAATAGACATTAATAGCAAACTAAAACAATTAATGAGTAGCGATACAACTAGGGTTGGCAATGGATCAGAGGTGGATCGGGTGGAGCTCAATCCGCCTCCACCCGCCAACCATCCACCCACCATCCAACCCATCCATCACCCTATTTTTTCTTCATCCACATTTGATCCATCCATCATCCACGGGTGAATCGGGTGCTTCACGATTTATGAATTTGATTCCTAATCTAACACGTAATTAATCAAAGAGTCTTCAATCCGCTATCACGTCAAAATAAGGAAAAAACAAATCAGTGGCCTTATTTGCGTTGGATAACTTTGTGATTGAAAGTTTTTTTTGTGCGTTAGAAAATTACTCATTATTTAGTTATCATACCATATTTTAGTAACTTACTGGCTTAGGTGTTTGTATCTTAAAAATAGAATAAGATTGAAGACGCATTATGCTAAAGTAAAATATTCTTTTTATTTTTTAAAAAGAAATCAACCACTCATTAACCATGAATCTGTCCCATCAATTGTTAAAGTACACATTAGCACTTTCTCTGGAATTTCTTCAAGTTCACTGAATTCATATACCTCTTTAAAATGTAAGATTTGAAATCTTGAAATAAGATATTTATATGCTATAACATATAAATATGATTTAGTTGTGTAAAAATTATTTACACTAATAATTATACAACTTATACTCATATATATATATAAAAAATAATAATTTATAAACGGGTGGATGGATGGATCGAGTGATGGGTCGGATGTATGTTCGCCTGAATCCGACCCGATCCATTCGTCACCCGATTAAAATCCGTGTTTTATCGGATTTTCGTCCATATAATCGGGTCGGGTGGATCAGATATCCATCGGATCAGGGTGAAATTACCAGCCCTGGATACAACTAGCTAAATAGGAATACTAACCTAACTTTGTTTGAATAGATCTCAATAAAACGCAAAAGAAAATGATATATTTCATCCATTTAAAATAAAAATTAACTTCTCAAAGAAACTTCCATGACACTTATAATGTATGTACATTATCTTCATTAAACATATTTGATTCTGCTTGTGACAAAGTTGTCTTAAAATCACCACTTTCTTTTTTCTTTTTATATTTTAGATTGAATTTTTGGTCCACGTGCCGGCCCAACCCACGCACACTCAAGCCCACTGATCAACGAGTTTATTCGGGCCGGGCTAAAAAGCGTTATTCTTAAATGAGCTCCAAAAACTCAAGCCCACCCCTATCAAATCACGGACTAGATTGGGTCAGCCCACGGGCCTTAGCCCACATTGATGGCTCTAGTCAAATCTAATACTTCAACACGAAATATAAAAAAGATACAAAATTTAGCATACTTTATCATATTTTGAACCCGTAATTTCAAAAGTTTAATGTTAAATTTTTTAAGATCGAACTATTAAATTAAAATTTTGGACTCTCTTTATAGGGTAATTATAGTTAAATTTTTTATAATAAACATTAGTTATAATTTGATAAAATGTACTCCATTTAACATGTAACTTAAATAATTACTTATTTAGGATGGATTTCTCGTTCATTGTGAATTGTAAAATGTCGGCAGGAACGTGTCATCAAACTGAGACAATAATGTTTTTGTCAAGTGTATGTAACATGATGGAGCTGGGAATATGATTTTGACACGTGATTGCGGCTTAACCACCTGAAGATTTCTAATTAATTACGTTTTTTGAGTTCTTGGATCTTAACCAATCACTTTAAGACACGTTCTATCTTCTTAAAGTGGCATTTATCAGTGCAAACTTTTCTTAAGATATTTTATAAACTTTTTCTGAAAACCTATCTTAAAAGTTTTTGCAATTCTTTTAATGAAGAATTGTAGAAGAAAGACGTTTACCCATAAAACACCCCCAGAAATCTTCAAAAAGACTGCAACTATTCAAAAACCATTTTAAAGCACAACAATGTCATTTTTCATATTCGGATGAAAAATATGTGAATGTAATTTGTTCGGTGAGGAATAGATGCAATTCGATGTTCAGATGAGGTTTTTAGTAATTATATATTCTCTTCTCCATGGGATATATATATATATAATATCGAGTGTTTACATCAAACCAATAGACATTTACTATGTATCCGTACATAAACTTCTTTCATTTAACCATTAATTAGTTAAACATATATCCTCACTTTCAATATATAGATTTTTCATACTATTAGGTTAAGTATGTACAACATGTAACGCTTCATAATAAGCCTAATACAATAACTTCAAATTAGAATAGTAACATGTTATAGCAAATTTATCGTACTGTTCGTGTAAACATTCGCGTATAGAATTTAAAACTTTCAACTATTATGTTTTCTGTGGTTCAAGATCTGTGTTAAATATGTGATGTGATAAATTTCTACGTTATGAAAGGCTGGGTACTTGAAGGGTCATGATATAATGAATTTGTTTCCCATCTTTGAATTTTGAGAACTTTCTATGGAAATCTAAACTCTTTTACATTTTAATGTTTTGGACTAAATGGGTAATAGGCAATGTTTTGAAACTCGGATCGGACCGGGTTAACCGGGAACTGGTCTCGAGGCCGGTCCGAGTTTATTGTAGGAACGGGTGGTATCAAACTCACAGAATCCAGAAAAATCCAGATTTAACCGTGACTCAGAACTTCGTATAAATCCGATTTTTGTTTATTCATATAATTTATTTATTTTTAAAAATGATTAAACTTTTAAATAAAGAAGTTGATGAAGACATGATTAATGATGCTGAGTTAAGTGGTTTTTGGCCATCAAAGTAGCAATAGTAGAGGTGTTGATGACCGCATAGAGGACATCTTTGGACTTAATTGAAATTTTTATTATTCAAGTTCTTTTGACTATTTGAGTTTATGGAAATGTGTTTTGAAGTTATTTATTTTGTGAGGACATGGATAATCAAATTTCTAGTTTCTACTTCTTGGATTTAGATATGCATGACATCTTGATTATTTAGCTTAATGGACATCGATAATTTAATTTATGGACATGTGTTTTGAAATTAGTTGATGGACATGGATCTACGTTATATATATATATCCAAACATATGAAATAACGAAGATCCATGTCCATCAACTAATTTCAAAACACATGTCCATAAATTAAATTATCGATGTCCATTAAGCTAAATAACCAAGATTTCAAAACACATGTCCATATATATATATATATATATATATATATAAATATATATGTGTGTGGATCCGGTTTTTTGAACTGGTCCAACCGGTTGAACCAGTTGATCGTCCAGTTTGATGTCCGATCCGAGTTTCAAAACATTGGTAATAGGGAGTTGAGAGAGTGACCCTTGCATTTGATATGGAGTCATTTATGGGTTGTCTTCAACAAGTTTAGAAGGAGTGGTCCAATTGTTCAATTTGAATTTGATTAGTTCACAGGGGACCATGCACTTTAATGCGGGTAATTTGTCATAAATCTAGCTTAGATTACGTGTCTATCGACTATCAAACATCTCATTTCTCTGTATTGTTTTTTGGACTCAAATTGTTATGATCCAAGTTCATGACACATATTGTCCGTTTTGATCTGATAAACTTTACATATTTGTCTCTTGGTTTATGCTATCATCAAGTCCAAAAGTGCACGTACCATGTTAACTTGTGTTATATCTTGTAGAACTCTTCATTTCCCTCTCCTGTTCTAATATGAAATTCCTAAGGTGTAACATGAATCCCTCGTCCAGAAGCTTTCCAACCTAGAGGTTTGTCGGCCCTTCTCTCTAACCAACCCTCGTCAGCTTGTGTTTTGTCACATGTGTCACATACACCCTCTTAGGTACACTCGTTATCCTCGCTGAATTTTGTCCCACGACCATATTGAGGAAACATTAGGTTCTGATATCATATTTGTCACGAAATTCAAGTCCATGATTATCCGATTTGGCCAACAACCTCACGAATTTGTCCCTCGAGTTATGCCATGATCGAACAAAAAAGCGAGTGTATCATATTAACTTGTGCTTTGCTTATAAAGTTCTTCGATTTTCTCTCACATTTCTATGTGAGATTCACCCAAGGTGTAACATGTGCATCTTCTTTAAAAGCTTGTCAGTCTAGAAGCTTGTCGATCCTTCTCTTCTCCCCTTCGTCATGGCATAACATTTATATGAAATAAAAACAAAACAAAAAATAGAATTCTTGTAAAAGAACTAATATGGAACAATTACTCATCCATTTACGGCTAATCTATTCTTTGAATCTTATCTAGTGTGGAACAACAACTATGAGAACCATGATTCAAATCTCAATGAAGACGACACTAGATAAATTCTTCTCGTCTATTTTGATCCGATGGTAAATTTATCCCATGTTAGTGCTTGTAGAAAGGGTAGCCAAGTTGGTGTAGCAGTAGAGCGTGAGACCGCAAGGTCACGAGTTCGATCCCTGCATAAACCTTCTTGGTTGAACCTGTCACACATGGTTTGCCAAGTGTGGTTAAACAGCTGACGTAGTTTGCAGGCTATTGCGTCAGTCCAAGGTTTACCCAGAGCGCACTCGAAGAGTAGCGGCTTCGGGTTCCTTCGTAAAAAATAAAATAAAAAATAACATGCAATCGATAATATGATATTCGAGATACATACAAGTCAGTTCAGACAAACCATTACTATTAAAAGGAAAAAATGTACATATTTGATTGGCAGTAATCCAATATCACAAATGGTCTATAACTCCAATGGGGGCAGCCTCCTATAACGTCTTTCAAACTGCATAGTCTCATAAAGGAGGTTCTTTCAAGCCCATTCTTTGTTGGAACTTAATAAATGAGGATCTTTGAAGACTAAAAAGCATGATCCAACAATTGTTATCATAATTTGATCAATGTTCCACGAGTGAACAAGAATTAGCATAGCTTATGACAAACATCTAGAATGAAAGAAACCAGTTATATTGGAAGATATCATCAAACTCACAAGCTAATAGGAGTACCATTTAGTAACAACACTTCAAAAAAGAACCTTTTTCTTCATCAGAAAAGATGGTTTTTTGAGTAAAAGAAGAATCAAAGAAAGAAAAAGAAACATCAAGAATACCCTTATTGGTATTCACAGATCAAATGTCTAGAAATGCACCTTCTTACTCACATGAATTGAAGCATCTAAAATGCTTTTCTCAATTCAAGCAAGCCTATAAGAAACAAATAAGGAACAGCTTCACGTAACCATTTGAGATCAACAAAAGAGCATGAAACAAATAAAGATTTAAGGCATAGAACATGGTATTTTGCAATAAACTTGGTACTCAACAATGCAAGATAACAGAGCTTCTGAAACAAAGAAGCAAATGAATGTTGTTCACATCTTAGATGAATTTGTTCAGTCAAAGTCCAAAAGCTTGACACGAGTTGAGCTGAAATGAAGCAGTACAAATTCATATAGCCGATCCTGACTTATTTGAGACTGAGGCATAGTTTTTTTTCAAAAGTCCGAAAGCTCTATACTATGAGCTATGTTGCTCAAGACACACACTCCAAAACTGTTGCAGTACACGTGTCGGATCCTCCAAAAATGCACTACTTTTGAAGGATCCGACACACATCTAGCGGCATTTTTGAAGAGTCCAAGCAACACATACTATGGGATGCAGAACATAGAAGACTTCCTCAATTATCGAAGAATATAAAGAGTTTACTGTACTAATGAAAGGAGTTAAGTTCAAAATACACCTGATGAGTTATCCTCAAGCTAGTAACATCCAAAAACATTATCACTACCAATAACCAGAGAATTTGAATGGCAATTACTAACATTGATTCCCAAATATTGGAAAAATGGAGTATCAGAAGATAAGATAATTTCTGCTATCTCCACAAGTACAATCTAGTACTGTGTGCAGCCACAATGATAATAGGTGCTTGCACCACTTTAATGCTCACAGAAACACCAAACCAAGCAAGACACTGGAAAGAATCATACGGAACAAAATTCAACTTATTGAGGACATCAAAAGCAGGTATACCAATAGAACTACCAGTTGCATGGTTATTTACAAAGGGGTAAAGACAAATTCCCGCGATTATTTAAACAAGTTTTTTTTCTTCATATGACTTGCAAGTTGCAACTTAAAAGCTTGGACCAGCCGAATAAGGGAACTAATGGTGGAAGACTAAGCAGCAAACTGGAAAAGGTATTATGAAACTCAAGGAAAAGAGTACATTTGCTACCGATATGCCTAAAGAAAAAGCTCAGAAATATCAATGCCATACACGGGGGAAGCAGGGGGGTTGTGCTTGGGAGACCGAACATGATAAGATGAACATAAATCAGTTTAGCCTCCTCCTCCTAGGTGCACGTGAATCTCCACTATCCACATCTGAAATTCTGGAAGCATCATTTCTTCTTCTGGAAGACGATGTAGAAAGGGAAACCCTAGAATCTATTTCAGCAGCAGTATCCACGGTTTGACTCTCAGAGTGTATAACAGCAGCAATACTCGAAACAGAATCTCTATCATCAACTGGTAAAGGCTGCTGCTCCTGATTCCTCTCCACAGTATTACTACGGAAGTATGGTTCAACCAGCCTTCCACCAGAACCAAAGGCAGAAGCAATATTAGCATAATTAGCTGCTCGATGTGAATTCGATCTACGGAGTAACAGAGATGAAAGACGACGGCTTTCCCACACGTCCGAGTTAGTCGGACTGGTCTGTGTCAAGTCAACTACATCATCCGAAGGCAGCACGGGATTCTGTTCTCTGCGCAGTCCCCTGGAAGTAAGAATACGGTTGAGCAGCGAGCTGCTTCGCTCGGGTAATTCATGAGAACCTTCCGGATTATTCTGCTGCAGCTGAGACAAATCAAATCTACTGCCAAGACGACGAATCATTTCTTCCATTGGAATGGTAAATGCTGTCCTTTGAATTGTTTGCCTCCAGCTTTCGACACGCCTTGCTTGAGGCCTGTGAGGGATTTTCAGATTCGAATCCTCTTCAGGTTCCCGTACATTAGTTCCACGGCCGTAAATCGGGATTACATTCTTCATAGTCACTTCCCCTTTACAAACAGGGCACTCCTTTGCATCCGAATGGAGATGTAACCATCGATAAAGACACGGCCAACAAAACAAGTGACCGCAACAAGTCACAACAGGTTCTTTGGACAAGTCTAGACATATATTGCAATCGAAAAAGCTTCCCCCTTCCTCACTATTACCCTTTTCATTGTCTTCCTTCTTCCCCAAAATCTCGTCATGTGAATACACATTATTGTTATCACATGTATTAGACACCTCGGAGGGTCTCTCCTCGGGAACAACATCAACATCACTTGTTTGTGATTCACTCCTACCAATGAATTCCATCGCGATATTTCTAGCTTCTGCAGGGACTGGAATGTTTCTCAAGGCTGACCGCCATCTACTCCTCCTCTGCCTAACAACTTCCCTAAACCGATAACCATCTAACAAGTCCTCTAAATTCATATCCTCAATCGGAAATGACGCTGGAACAGACTCAGAATCACCAGTAGGACTTTCAACAGGTCCCAAATTCAGATCAAGATTCATGGTATTCGGTGTACTATCCCCCATGTCAATCCAACCAATACAAAACAAATACAAGAAGCTCCAAAGACTCAAGCTTTCCCACTATACCAAATGAAAATCAAGATACCCTTTTATCTAAACCCTTCAATCTTCACATCCATCCAATAACTTCTACTACTATTCCACTCAAGAACAATCAAAACCCAAATTCATGAACCCAATTTTGAGCAGAAATCCTAATTTCTATAGATTAAAAAAACAAATAATTTATAAAAACAATAAATCAAAATCAAGAACAAGTAGACCAACAATTCTAATAAAGGTGCAATCTTTTTTGGGTAAATCACATCTACTATTATTTCACTTACAATAAATCAAACCCAAATTAAAGCAGCTAATTTTGAGCAGAAACCCTAATTTCTATAAATTAAAAAAAAACCAAATAATTTACTAAAACAATAAATCAAAATCAAGAACAAGTAAACCAACAATACTAATAAAGGTGTAATCTTTTTTGGGCAAATCGCATTTATACACAAAACCCCCAACAAATTATAACAATTTAACGAAAAAAATGAAAAGGGTCATAAAGATTATAAACCTAGATGAAAACCCACAATTTATAACCCATAATTAACTCAATTTAAATTAGGGTTTTGCAAAAAATCAAGAAAGTAAACAAAATTAGAGATAATGAAAGACTTTGAGTTACCAAGATTGGATTTTGATGAAAGAAATGAGCATAATTTTCTATAATTGCTATGTAATTAGAGCAATTTTAAGTGGATTTGTCATGTTTGAGTGAATTAGGGATCTGGTCCACTAAGAGCAAAGCTATAAGAAAAGGGAGATTGTGTAATAATAATAATTCGGGTTTAATTTTGACCCGAGAAAGTTGAGACAACCAGCTGAGGAAAGGGAAAATTATCTTTGCACCTATGCAATTTTTGGTAATTTTCTCACTTTCCAAAGGGTATGTGTGGGTCGCAATTCATGCCATGTCATCATCCACATAGGCAAGTGGGTCCCATTTTTTCCCTTAATTTTTCTTTATACGTCTTTGAATTATTCATCCGCAAAAAAATAAAACAAAAATGTTGAGTGAGCGAACAAAGTCTTATGTAGGTCGCGAGAATGAAAAAAGAAAGTTATATATAATAAAGTGTAAAAATATTTTAATGGCATAAGGTTTTTTGAAGAAAATCATACAAGTTAACTCGAAACGAATATCACATAATTATGTTAAGAATATCTTTAAGTTGTTTTAGGTTAATAATTGATATTAGAGCAAATGATTTGACTAGATTAGTATGAAGATGATAAAGTGATGGTGTGGAGTTCAACTTATTGTCTTTGCACTTCGGAAGTGATATCGTGGGTTTGACTTACTATCTTTGCTTTTGCTTATCTACTGATCGGTTTATAACTAGTTTTAATTGAGATGCATACGCAAAAAAAATCAAAATTGCCTTATTAAGTGTTAGACTTCCACCTTCAACTAAGCACATAACCCATGGGACGAGATCAACATTCTCTTTCCTTTGAAATTGGACTTGCCCGAAAGAAAGGAAGTTTGGCGTGAAAACCCTCTAGATTAGGAAGATCCAAATAAGAGCTTCTTACATATGCACAGGAAATGACCCATGTGGTGTGAGAAAAGCTCACTTGACTTCGGAATGTCAACCTCCTTAGTGGGATTTGGTGACGATAAATACTCAAGATATGAGTGTGAAATCTCCACATCCATAAACAATGGTAAAGAGCATGTGAAACTTAGTTCGAGGTGAATTTTTTTGGGTGTGCGAACGAAATTTCATATTGTGATAGATGAGAAGAAAAGACCTTTAAAAAATAATGCAAACTTGACCCAAAACGAATAATATCACATCATATTAATAATATATTTGAGTTATTTTGCCCAAAAAAAACTACTTGTATAGACTCAAGCCTCATTTTTATCAAAAACTTTTAGTGTAAAATGTAAATGATATCAAAACAAGAATGTGGGACAAAACCAAGTGTAGTGATAGTATTGACTATTTGTGAAGAGGGCGGAGCTAGTAAGGATCGAGGGATTCATCTGACCCCACTCGGTGTAAAATTACACTATATATATGATTAAAATTATTTTTATGTATATTTAGTAGACGTTGAGCTTTCTTGGCTTCTTTGTCTGTTTACTTCTTTATATTTTTGAACCCCTTAGTAAAAATTCTAGCTCCGCCACTTTTTGTGAATGAAAAGATGAGGGTTCAAACTTCTTAGTCTCACCTTGAAATATAAAGTTATAGTATGAGTCAACCTTAAAATGAAGAAAAATTTTATACTTAATACATCATTTTTCCTTTTATTCATCCTTTTCTATAAGTCGTGGTTTGCGCTTAACAGGGTTTGAGTTCCTTTCAATACATTCGAAGAGTAGCGAAGAGTAAGCGCAAGTCGAAAAAAAAAAAAAAAAAAAAAAAAAAAAAAAAAAAAGCAAGCATCTTAACCAAATGTTAGTAGTGATATTTTTGGGGGCCTAGAGAGACAAATATTAATTGTGCAAAGTGTCTTTGGCATATGGTTTTGTACAGACGTTGACCCACAATAACTTGGAAAACTATAAGATGCATGAAGATGCTAAGCTCTCAATTATTGGGCTTCAGATCAGTGGTACATGTTAAAGATAATTATGGAAATAATCCATTATAATTTTCATAATATCAAATCATATATTGTATAATTAAATCAAATATTATATAATTAGGTTGTAAAGATTATTCTTAGGATAGTCTATCTTAATAGTAGCCTAGATTGATTTTTGTATGGTTATATATATATATATATATATATATTGTATTCTCGGAATGAAAAAAGCATGATAATCAATTCCTTCATGGTATCAAGAGCCACAAAATAACTCTCCATATTTCCCTCTACTAGGCCGACCCCACCCCCTAAAACTGAAACCCTACCGATCGGTTTTGGCCAAACCCTATATTTTTGTCAACTCATCCTCCCTCAAACCCTAGTTAGGGTTCCGCCACTCCCTCTCATGGCCGAAATCCACTGTTTTGATTTCTTTCATTACAAAATCACAACTTATTTTTGGTTTTCTTCTCCTTTCTTAAAGAAACAATGGTCGACCAATAAAAATTTCACCCCGCTCTTGCCGTAAACAACGTCAAGAATTTATTCCAATTATTCTTGAGATGGAAAAAGGGCAATATTCTTCTTGGGCGAAGTTATTCAAAATCCATTGCCGAGCATACCAATTCATAGACCATATTCTTCCTCCCAAGTCTCCATCGGAGACCGTTGTTGAAATTTTTTTATGGTCTCTCGTAGATGATATAGTCATTCAATAGATTTACGACACTATCTCTAATGACCTTTGCACACCATTTTGGAACCGGACCCTACGGCTCAACAAGATTGAGAGCGTTTGTAAAATATTTTTCAAGATAATAAGATTTTTCGGGTGGTATATCTTGAAAACCAATTCACCAATGTCAAATTGGATGATTTTTCAAATGTCTCTGCATATTGTCAAAAGTTGAAAATGCTTGCCGATCAACTATTAAATGTTGGTGCAACGGTGACGAATCAAATGTTAGTTCTCCAATTGATTGTGAGATTGAATGAACAATATGACGGTGTTGCTACATTCATTCAACAAAGTAACCCCTTACCACAATTCTATGAGGCTCGCTCGATATTCATTCTTGAAGAAATCCTGAAACAAAAATAGGCGACGGCAGAGGCAACCAATGCCGGCACCGCTCTTCTTCCACCAACAATTATACCGATAATTTTGGCACTCAAAATTTTAGCTCCGGCGATGGTTCTAACCGACAAAATAATAGGCCAAAAGGCGTCAAAATCGTAACAATAACAAAGGAAAATAATGGTGGAAAGGGACGAGGTCGGCGTGGCGGCAACAACCGCGGCCAGGGCCAAAACATACCCCACTGGAAGCAACCCAACATGCCAGCTGACAAGCAGTGGGAGCAGTATCCACCGTGGGGCTGGCAGCCGCAACAGTGGGTTGCCCCTCCTTACCCGTAACTCACGTCTTAGTGGGCTCGACCTCCTCCAACATCTAGGCAACCCAAGGTTCTCGGTTCTCGTCCGCAATAAGCGTTTGTAGCCCATAGACCATATTTCGCAATTTATGCTCCCACATACATCGAGCAAGTCATGAACAACATGAATCTCAATGTTCCCGATGATTCGTGGTACATGGACACATGGAAAACATCACACATGACGGCATCTCAAGATACTCTCTCGTCTTATTTTAATATGAGCAATAATAAAAATATTATCGTTGGCAGTGGGCATAAAATTCCAATTCGTGGTATCGGTCAATTAAACCTCCCTCACCCACCTTTACATTTGAAGAATATCTTATATGCACCCAAACTTATTAAAAACTTGATATATGTACATCATTTCACCATTGACAATAATGTTTCTGTTAATTTTGATTTGTTTGGGTTTTCTGTGAAGGATTTTCAGACGGGCATGTCACTAATGAGATGTAATAACACTGGTGATTTGTATCCCATCACCACCGCCACCAACTAACTCACCAATCCATCAACCTTTGCTGATATTTCTCCTATTTTATGGCATAATCGATTGGGACACCCGGGAGCACCAGTGTTCAATTCTCTTAGAAAAAATAAATTTATTGATTATAATCAACTTGTGGACTCTCATGTTTGTCAGGCTTGTGTTTTTGGGAAGTATGTTAAATTTCCCTTTTCTTTATCTACTTCTAATATTGTTATGCCATTTGATCTAATGCATAATGATTTGTGGACATCTCCGGTTTTAAGTTCGGCAGGTCATAAATATTATATGCTTATTCTGGATGATTATTCTAATTTTCTGTGTATATTTTCCATTGGAAAAAGGTCACAAGTCCCCACTATTTTTAAACAATTTAGTGTTTTCATCCCAACCTAATTTGAGAAGTCCATTAAGTGTTTTTAATGTGACAATATGAGGGAATCCATAAATGACCAATTTAAGGAATTTTGTCACCAAAGTAGTATGTCATCGCGTCTTTCATGTCCACATACTTCTCCTCAAAAGGGAAAAGCCGAAAGAAAAAATCGAACAATCAATAATTTAATTCGCATACTTCTTGCGCATTTGTCCACACCACCGTCTTTTTGGCATCATGCTCTTCAAATGGCCACATATCTTTTAAACATTCTTCTTATCAAGCTACTCTCAAACCTATCACCCACACAAATTTTGTACAATCGTACTCCCTCCTATACACATTTGAGAGTTTCAGGTGTTTGTGTTATCCATTGTTTCCTTCCACAACAATAAACAAACATCAAGTCTGTTCCACTCCATGCCCACAAAATCATAGGGGCTATAAGTATTATGATATTTCTAATGGGAAAATTATCGTCTCTCGTCACATTTTTAATGAGTCCACATTCCCATTTGCTAATTCTCACACGTTGTCCCCACCTTCATACGGATTTTTGGATTAGGGGCTACATATTTTTAAATTACCATCTAAATAGTCCATCTTACCAAGCCCAACCGAAGGGGCCCACTGCCTCCTCGGTCCCGACTGGACCAACCAAAAATGAACTCCAAAGTGTCACGACCTAGCAACACAATCAAACTGGGCCAGTCCGAATCAGGGAGCCCATTTCTCCCTCATCATCGGCCTTGGTCCAGTCAATTTCCAGCAACAGTTTGGCCAAAATGAGGGAGTCGACTGCTCCCTCATCCACTTCCCCAAACCGACAAACAAGTCCAATAACATAAGCCCGCCCGTTCAGTCACTCTCGACCCAGTAACATTCCCATTAATCCATAGCCCCAGCCCCACGTTACTGCCCCACCTCGGTCTATTAAAATTCGTGCCATGCACAGAATTTTTTAGCCCAAGTGTCAATTTAATTTAACCTCCTCAGTCCAACAATCACCAATTTCAAAAACTGCTCTATTAGACCCGAATTGAAAAGCTGTCATATTTGATGAAATTGATGCTCTTATTAAAAATAAGACGTGTGAGTTGGTGTCTCGTCCATATAATGTGAACATAATACGTTCTATGTGGGTTTTCCATCATAAAAATAATTCTTATGATTCTTTTGCGAGATACAAAGCTCGTTTTGTTGGTGATGACACGTCTCAGCAGGTTAACGTTGATTGCGGTGAAATATTCAGCCCAATAGTTAAACCATCAACTATCAGGACTGTTCTCAGTCTGGCTCTGTCAAAATCATGGTTCATTCATAAGTTGAACGTCAAGAATGCATTTCTACATGGTCACATACATGAAACAATTTACATGTACCAACCTTTGAGTTTCCGAGATCCTATTCATCATGATTATGTTTGCTTGTTGAAGAAATCATTATATGGTTTAAAACAGGCCCCCATGACATGGTATAACAGGTTTGCCGGTTTCATCTCCAAACTGAGGTTCTCACATAGCAAGTCTAATTAGTCTTTGTTCATTTATAAGAAAGGGAATGACATGACATATATTCTTCTCTATGTGGATACCATCATCCTCACAACGTCATCTGAGTCACCTCGTCAGTCTATTATGTCTTTCCTTGCCTCGGAATTTGCTATGAAGGATTTGGGGCCTTTAAAAACTATTTTTGGGTATTAGTGTAACTCAATATGCAGGCGGTCTGTTTCTTTGTCAAAAGAAATACGCCGAAAATCATTGACAAAATTAGTATGTCCTCTTGCAAAACGTCACACACGCCGGTTGATACAAAGGCAAAATTGAGTAACTCTACAGGTTCTCCCTACAGTGATCCAACACATTACCACAGCTTAGCAGGGGCATTACAATATCTTACCTTCACGAGACCTGATATCTTCTATGTAGTTCAACGTATTTGTTTACATATGCATGACCCAAAGAAAAAGCATATGGGTGTTCTCAAACGAATTATGCGGTGTGTTAATAGTAGTCTTGACTATGTGTTGCACCTGATTAAGTCCACTATTTCTGACCTCACATCTTATCATACATTGGAACCTTGGGTCACATGACGAGGTCACAACAATTCGAAAAGTCTAGAAAAGTTAGTGGTCCTAGAGCACTGCAACCTAGCCAGTTTGGCATGCTTTGTCCTTGTGATACCCGAGAAGGTGAAGCTTGTAGATTGGTGAAAAACCTGGCCTTGATGACTCATGTTACGACCGATGAGGACGAGCACCCTATTATTTCTCTGTGCTACTGCTTGGGTGTTGAGGACTTGGAATATCTTTTGGAAGAAGAACTTCACATGCCAAGTTCGTATCTTATCATGTTAAATGGACTTATTCTAGGTAAGCACAAGAGTCCTCAACGATTTGCTAATGCAAAGAGGAAGCTACGGAGAGCTGGTAAAATCGGGGAGTTCATAAGCATCTTTGTGAATGAAAAGCAGTGTTGCGTCTATATCGCTTCAGATGGTGGACGTGTCTGTCGTCCACTTGTAATTGATGATAAATATGTTTCTAGTATCAAAAAGCACCATATGAACGAGTTGAGGGATGGGGTGCACGACTTTAGCAGCTTTCTAAGGGATGGTTTGATAGAATATCTTGATGTCAACGAGGAGAACAACACATTGATTTCTCTGTACGAAAAGGAGGCCACACTAGAGACGACATATATTGAGATTGAGCCTTTCACAATCTTAGGTGTTTGTGCCGGTTTGATACCTTATCCTCATCACAATCAGTCCCCTGGGAATACGGTTAAGAGTCTCACATTGCATATGTAATGAGAACATGGACTCCTTATATAAACTTGGACAATCGTCACCATACAAGCTAACTTTTGAGATTGAATTAGGCCAAGATTCATTATTTACATTACCAGGGCAGGCAGGGAAAGGCTGAGACTACCGATACATATCAATACGTACCGATACCGAGCCGGGGTTGATGAAAGATCATAGGGTATCTATGCCTGCTTCACCACAAAATGAGAGTCAAACACATTTCAATTTTTTATTCACCGATGTTGGCCACAAATTATAATACTCTTAACAAATACTTATCAGTGTGCTATGGGAAACATTGCCTATAACAAGTTGAATCAGTGTGCCATGTTATAAAACAATTCGGAGTTATTTATACAACAATTGTGGTATTACTTTTATAGAATAATTCACCAATTGGTGTATCAGATTATAATGATGTCCTTCGCCAAATTCTTCTTTCAAATTTCTTTAAAAACATTTAAGGTTAAAATTAAAAATAAAAATTTATTCAAATTTTATCTCATGTTTTATATTATACCTCGAATATCACATTTTTAATCTATCAAAAAAATAATTCCTCATTATTTAATCCTTGCACTATAATCCCCACGTTATAATCTCAACCTGACATCAGTATGGTTTAAGCGGTGGCGTGGTTTGCGGTATTGCGTCGATTCGGGTTTCCTATGCGTCGAAAAGAAAGCGGCAGTTGCGGGTTCCTTCGTCAACAAAAAAAAAATAGTGATAAATTTTTAATCATGAGTTTTTCTTGTATCATATTTTATGAGTAATATAATAAAGTAGAACTATTATTAAATTGGCAAAGATACTTTTATTGTTTCGTAAAATACTTAAATCTTAAACTCTTTTTCCCCCCTAAAACCCTTTCACTCTGAATTCCATTAAGCCCTTGGAACTAACCTCTGAAAATAGCATTGGGGTTCAAATCGTAAGCATCTCTTCCCCTTTAATTTCCAGTTTATTAGGGTTTTGATATCTCTCATTTAGAAAATTCTTTTATTTAGAATAATAAAATAAGGGCTCGAAATTGTAAGCTATAGTTTCCTTTTATTTCAGTTGTTTAACAGCTTAAGGCTTTGATTTCCAATTTTATTAATGCTTTAATTGTGTTGGAGATGAGAAAAAAAGAATGTAATGTCAAGTTGAACTATAAAGAGAAGAATTTGACTATATTGTACAAGTACATGCATGCTAGGCAATTTTTTTTAGTTTTTGGTACCCTTTGATTTCTGCAACTACCCGTTGTTTCTTGTATGTTGATTATAGTATTAATTTGTGGTAGTTATATAACCTTTTTTTCCAGATTGCTCTATCATGCATTTATAGTATTCCCTACTATTATTTCTCTTTTCATACTGCTTTGTATTATTTGTCTTTGTGCTAAGGGTCTACGGGAACAACCTCTCTGCCTCCAAGGAAGGGCTAAGGTCTGCGTATGCTCTATACTCCACTTTATGGGACTACACTGGATACTGGGTATGTTGTTGTTGTAGATGCCAACACATACTATGCTTTTCTAAATACTTATTGTTTGAACAAAAAAATATTCTATGATTCTCTAAGGGTGTGTTTGGTATGAAGGATGTTTTTTTTTTGGAAAACGAAGTGTGTTTTTTTACTTATTTTTTAGTGTTTGGTAAGTAAGAAAATAAATATTATCCCAGGGGATTTTGTAGGTAATATAGTAAAACACTACGAGGGTGGGATGGGGTGGGGAGTGGGGGGTTTTGGAGTTGCGGGGGGAGGCAATGAACTTGGAATGCCATTTATATAACTTGTTTTTCCCTACTTCCATTAAGGAAGTCATTTCCTCATTTTTGAGCAACTTGTTTTCGTTTTCGAATTTTTTTGATAAACCAAATATGGGAAAATTGGAAAACATTTTTACATTTTCTCCATACCAAACACACCCTAAATGGTACTGTGTTGGAATGGTCAGCTATGAAACTTTAATCTTGAAATGTTGTTGTAATAAAGAAGAAATTTGTAAGGAATATGCCACTTGTACTCGTGTATACCTGCATCTTTCTTTCTGGATACAAGCTGATAGTGATGGTTAATACTTCTACTTGTATATTTGTGTGTAATTGCTCTTGAATTAGCCTCCGACTAATCGTGCTCTTTACCTTGTTGTGGCAGGGGAAAAGAAATCATCTTGCATTGTTTCGACTCCCGTCCTTACTGCTGCTATAATCTCATTGTTTCTGGTTTGTTCTGCTGAAAAATTGTTTGGCAGCAGGTATGGGTTATGATTCTACCATGTCTAATACAGAAGACTACGCGAGCCACGGAATTGACAAGCAACACCTTGCTTCTCCCATTAAGAATTTGGTGGACAAGTATCAGCTTGTTCCAGAATTCCTAAAGGTGAGAGGATTGGTGAAGCAACACTTGGATTCGTTCAATTATTTCATCAGGACGGAAATAAAGAAGATTGTCCGAGCGAATCAGGAGATTAGATCGACATTGGACCCCAATATTTATCTTAGGTACAGGGATGTCCACATTGGGGAACCATCGATGATTTTTGATGCTGTAACTGAGAAACTATGTCCACAAAAGTGCCGTCTATCTGACCTTACCTATGCGGCTCCAATTTATGTCAGCATCGAGTACACAACGGGAAGTCATGGGCAGACATCAGTGTCAACAAAGAAGAATGTTATCATTGGAAGGATGCCAATTATGCTAAGAAGCAGTTGTTGTGTGCTATATGGAAAAGATGAAGATGAACTAGCAAGACTTGGAGAATGCCCACTTGATCCGGGAGGATATTTTGTAATCAAAGGCACTGAGAAGGTAATTTTAATTCAAGAGCAGCTCTCGAAGAACAGGATAATCATCGATACAGATAAAAAAGGTTGTGTACAAGCATCTGTTACCAGCAGCACAGAAAAAACAAAAAGTAAAACAATTATAAAAATGGATAAAGAAAAGATATACTTAGAGTTAAATATGTTCAAAACCAAGGTCCCCGTAATGGTTGTCATGAAAGCCATGGGTATGGAGAGCGATCAAGAGGTTGTGCAAATGATAGGAAGAGATCCTCGGTTTAGTTCTCTGCTTTTGCCATCAATCGAGGAGTGTGCAGATCTCAAGTTGTATACACAACATCAAGCTTTGGAGTTCCTCGAGAGTGACAAGATGCTTAAAATGCCTTCATGGTCTACTGGTCCAGTTGAGAAGGGAACCCGAGCTTTAAGTATTCTTCGTGACATATTTCTTGCAAATGTTCCCGTCCATCAGCATAATTTCCGTAAAAAATGCATATATGTTGCAGTAATGATGAGGCGCATGATGGAAGCAATCTTAAACAAGGATGCAATGGATGACAAGGACTATGTGGGGAACAAACGATTGGAGCTCTCCGGTCAGCTATTATCTCTCCTTTTTGAGGATTTGTTCAAGACGATGAATGATGAAGCTAAGAAGACGGTCGATACTCTTCTATCCAGGCCCAGTCGCTCCAGCCGTTTGGACATTTCTCAATACATAGTCAAAGATAGTATTACTGTGGGCCTGGAGAGAACCCTATCCACAGGCAACTGGGATGTTAAACGATTTAGGATGCACAGGAAAGGCATGACTCAGGTTGTTGCTAGGTTATCATACATTGGATCATTGGGTCACATGACAAAGATCTCACCACAATTCGAAAAGTCTAGAAAAGTTAGTGGTCCTAGAGCACTGCAACCTAGCCAGTTTGGCATGCTTTGCCCTTGTGACACCCCAGAAGGTGAAGCTTGTGGATTGGTGAAAAACTTGGCCTTGATGACTCACGTGACGACAGATGAGGATGAGCGCCCTATTATGTCTCTGGTACAGTCTCTATTATTTATGTTTCTCCCGCCTGGTATTTATGTGTAATAAAGTTGGACAGGTAGTATCCTGGATTTTTGTTTGTTTATGTCTTAACTCTGAGCTTTTACACTTGATTATTATAGAACTCAAAATCACAAGATGACTATGATCATTATAAAAGTTAAAACTAGAAGTCGAGGATTGTGTTTAGAAGCTTTCACTGGAACAAGGAAGCACAGGAATGTGATAGTTCATATCCTTGTTAATCTTTTGATCCCAATGTTTTGGCCGTATTATTGCATAAATTTTTTAAATTAAACCAATCTACCTGTTGAATGTGGCGTATTAGTTTGTTTTTTCTAGGAGGAACAAGTGATAGAATTAAACTCTTATTGACCTGGTGATAACAACATAAAGACAGCTCCTTGTGTAGGATTTCTAGTTGAGGATATGCAAAGTTTTATCCTTAGGATTTCTAATTATGGCATAATCTTTGGGATTATTCTCATGTGCAATCTACACATAGTATACAAATCTAATTCTTCTTATCTTAGCCCTGATTATTTCCCTAATCTGATAAGAAAAAATTAATTAAAAAACACGGGTATGATAATTTCTTCTATGTGACTACGAGCTTGTTACTTGTTGAAAATTTGTCCAGCGGGAGTTGATGGGATTGTAATTTCCGAAATGCAATTTGCAAATTGTAATCTTTTTCTGTGTTG
The DNA here is from genome assembly GCA_029844215.1 of Przewalskia tangutica. NCBI lineage: Eukaryota > Viridiplantae > Streptophyta > Magnoliopsida > Solanales > Solanaceae > Przewalskia > Przewalskia tangutica. The sequence continues at coordinate 96,972,137 of CM056738.1, read as the reverse complement.
ATTTCACATATCTTTGTATTTTCCATATCATTGCTGTATGTTATTGTTTTGCGCTTAGGATCAACATGGTGAAACTTGTTGGTATCACAGGTTCTGCATCTTTTATTGGCCTATATCTTGTTTAGAGATTATTTTGGTACTATGATATTGATAATTCGGAATTGTATGCTAGTAGAATTGTTGAGAATTTATAGTCTTGAATATTGGAACGTGACAAGTCTAAATGGACTGAAATGGATAGTGAGGAATGTGGAGAATCATACCTTCCTTACTGCACGTTGGTCTTCTTAATTCATTGGTGCACTTATTCTGGGTAGAAGTAGTTCTTTTATATTCTGATGGGATCAACAGAGTATGTTGACTTTTACTGATATGCAGAGGAAGTGAAATAGCTACTGGTTCACACAGTTATTACAATTTTTCCATTCTTGTTTTTTTGATCAATTAAGTTAAATTTCATTAATGATGAAAAAGCTCTACTATACAAGAAATATACCGAAGATAGAGAATCTACAAAAAAATAAACGGTTCTCTTCAAAAGGCACGCATCCTTCAATATAAATAGGAACCTCATGGGTCACCAAGAAGATATTAGTGATAAGAAGCTATTCTTCAAATGTACAAAATGAACCTCATTTCTTTTCAAAAGCTCTTCTATTTCTCTCTCCAAACTACAATTTTTCCATTCTTGTGATTGAAGGCTATTTACTCTACTCTTTCTTCTCTTCCTTTTCCTTTATTTTTTTATAATCCATGAGAAAGACCTCGTCTTGCACCGAATTGAGGACATCAAAACTGTATCCAATAGTTGGTGTACAGAAAGAAATTGATCTTGGAAGGTGTTGTTGGTATACTTCCAATTACACCATACAACAAACAAGAGAGCACACCTGCCCCAAAAAGAAACAACAGACAACACAATTTACTATACAGAAAATCCTGAAACAATCTAGACAATTTTCACCACATTCTGCTGCAGAATTGGCGTAACTGGTAAACTGCTGCCATTTGATTTGACCAGGAGATCACTGGTTTGAGCCGTGGAAACAGTTTTTGGCAGAAATGTAGAGTAAGGCTGCGTAAGTAGACCCTTGAGGTCTGTCCCTTCCCCGGACCCTGCCCATAGCGGGGTCTTAGTGCACCCCGGGCTGCCCTTTTTTTCTGCTGCAGAATTGCATGTACTAAGGTAATGTTTTTAGTTGCTCATGTTGCACTTAATGTGCAAATGTGTCTGTTTATTTATCTGAAAAAAGAGAAGAACGAATGTGGCTGTTAACTGAAGTTTTTGCTTAAAAATAAAATGATTTGATTCTTAGTCCGTAAAGAGTTGATAAGGGTCATGTCGTAAAGGTGATCTTAAAGAAAGTGAGACTGTATTATCTCCTTAGGCCTTAATGGACTGACTTACCCTGTACAATTGATGGTGGGAGGTCACAAGTACTAGGAGGAACAGTGTTACCAAACAAGTCCTGATCTAAGACATAGTTAACTTCGTATTTTGTTGTATTTTGCATTAATAGCGATAACAAAATCCAACTTTTCAGTTTGTGCTAGTTTCAGTTGGTAAAGTTCCTACATTTCTGTGACATGTAACTGAACTTTCCATGGTGGAACAGTGCTACTGCTTGGGTGTTGAGGACTTGGAACAACTTTCTGCAGAAGAACTTCACATGCCAACTTCCTATCTTATCACATTAAATGGACTTATTCTAGGCAAGCACAAGAGTCCACAGGTAAGTTCGAAGTGGAACAAATATATTTCTCAAATTTCTGCATCTGAAGATAGTCTTGTTGTTCACCTTTCACCAATAATCTCTCTTTCAATCAGCGATTTGCTAATGCAATGAGGAAGCTACGGAGGGCTGGTAAAATTGGGGAGTTTGTAAGCATTTTTGTGAATGAAAAGCAGGTAATTCACTAATTCGACAGTTGGTTCTTTCGCATCGTCGTCCTAATTGATTTTATCACTTGTTAAAACTGCCTATTTTGGTACTATATTTGTTACTTTTCGACCAATGGGTATGTAGTCTTACTTCTCAAATTTCATCGTTTTGCTTGTTTTACTGTAAAACGGGGCAACTGAGATTTGAGAGGCTGAAACCGAGCTACTGGTGAAATATGTTTGAGAATAGGAGATCCCATGCCTTTTTTTTCGGACAAGAAAATAAAACTAGATATTAACCACAAAATTCAAAACAAAGAGCCAGCAAGATTATAACCTACATTGAACTACCATTCTGATGTAATTGCCTTAAGTACCTATCACATATTGTTCGCTGATCCCATGTCTTTGGATTTGGTTAAATTCTGTTAATTTTCAGAAACATAGATATTCCATGTTCCTCTCTATCCCGTAAAGGTAGAGGTAAGGTCTGCATACATCTTATCCTCCCCAGACCCCACTTGTGAGATTACGCTGGGTATGTTGTTATAGATATTCCAAGTTCGGAGAGAATTGTTCCTTCTGTATCAGGAACCATATAGACATTTCTTATATCTTTAATAGTTTTTGGTTAGCGTTGCTCCTAAGTGACGCTGTTAGCAAAATATTTACATTTTCCCTCTTTACTTTTATCATTTGAAATTTTCTGATTAATAATTAGTATGATTATATATAAAGTTGGAGGAAATCTTTTGCAGCGCTGTGTCTACATTGCTTCAGATGGTGGTCGTGTTTGTCGTCCACTTGTCATTGCTGACAAAGGTGTTTCCAGGATCAAGGAGCACCACATGAGAGAGTTGAGGGTACTCATCTTACCTGGATCTTGCTTCTGAGCTGTATGTTTTCATATCAGTTCCACATCTCTCATTTTTCTTTTGAAGGATGGTGTGCGCGACTTCGACAGCTTTCTAAGGGATGGTTTGATTGAATATCTTGATGTCAACGAGGAGAACAACACATTGGTGTGTGTCAAGTAAATGAAAAGTTCAGTTTATGTTGAGAATATTGATTAGAGTATTAATTACACTAGTACTGACTGCAGAAATGCCTGTTTTTCAGATTGCTCTATACGAAAAGGAGGCTACACCAGAGACAACACATATTGAGATTGAGCCTTTCACAATCTTAGGTGTTTGTGCCGGTTTGATACCTTATCCTCATCACAATCAGTCCCCTAGGAATACCTATCAGTGTGCTATGGGTAAGCAAGCTATGGGAAACATTGCCTATAACCAGTTGAATCGCATGGACGGTTTGCTCTACTTTTTGGTGTATCCTCAACGCCCTTTACTGACTACAAGAACGATCGAGCTGGTTGGGTATGATAAACTAGGGGCCGGTCAGAATGCCACTGTTGCTGTGATGAGTTATAGTGGCTATGACATTGAGGATGCAATAGTAATGAACAAGTCTTCTTTGGATCGAGGTTTTGGGCGTTGCATAGTGATGAAAAAATACTCAGCCATATGTCAGAAGTATGAGAATGGCACATCAGATAGAATAATTAAACCACAGCGTCAAGGATATGAAGCTGATAGGATGCAGATTCTGGATGATGATGGAATGGCTGCTCCAGGAGAAATTATTCGACCTCATGATATCTATATCAACAAGGAGTCCCCTACAGTCACGAGGACACCAGTCACGTCTCCTATGGGCTTGCCGGATAGTGCATACAAGCCAAGTAGACAAACTTATAAAGGTCCTGAAGGGGAGACAGCTGTCGTTGATAGAGTGGCTCTTTACTCTGATAAAAACAACAATTTAAGCATCAAATTTATGATCCGTCATACCCGCAGGCCTGAGATTGGTGACAAGTTCAGCAGTAGACATGGGCAGAAAGGAGTCTGTGGCACCATTGTACAACAGGAAGATTTTCCATTCTCTGAACGTGGCATTTGCCCTGATCTTATTATGAATCCTCACGGATTTCCAAGCCGAATGACAGTGGGAAAGATGATAGAGCTTCTTGGAAGTAAAGCTGGAGTTTCATGTGGTAGGTTTCATTACGGCAGTGCTTTTGGAGAACCCAGTGGTCATGCAGACACGGTTGATGCTATCAGTGAAACTCTGGTAAAGCATGGATTTAGCTACAACGGCAAGGATTTTATTTATTCAGGTATTACTGGTATGCCACTACAAGCATACATCTTCATGGGGCCAATATACTACCAAAAGCTGAAACACATGGTGCTAGATAAAATGCATGCTCGCGGGAGTGGGCCTCGTGTTATGATGACAAGACAACCTACCGAAGGGAGGAGTAGAAATGGAGGTTTACGTGTGGGAGAAATGGAACGTGATTGCTTGATTGCATACGGTGCAAGCATGTTGATATACGAGCGTTTAATGATTTCCAGCGATCCATTCGAGGTTCAGGTTTGCCGAAAATGTGGTTTATTGGGACATTACAACTACAAGCTGAAGACTGGCATTTGTTCTATGTGCAAGAACGGGGAAAATATATCTACGATGAAGTTGCCTTACGCATGCAAACTCCTAATCCAGGAGCTCCAATCAATGAACATTGTCCCGCGATTAAAACTAGCGGAAGCTTGATTATAGTGTCATTTATTTGCTTTGAGTTATGCTCTTAAAAGAAGTCTTTTGGACCATTCATATATGTACATATCTTGGCAATGATGAGCTCACTAACAGTGTTAGTATGGTTTCTATATGAGCAATGTGAATTTCTTTTGGCTGTGAGAAGAATAGTGCCTTTCTTTGAATGGATTGTGCATTAAAACATATCCTCTTGCTTTAAGACGGCTATTAAAACAAAGCCTCTGTTTTATGATGATCATGTGGGATATGCACCCAGCACCATTATGTGTTAAGTTTTGATACATAGCTAATTTTGGGTAATAATTTACCCACATCGGATGTTTTACTCCATACCAATGGATGTATATCATGTTTTTGAATATATACAATTATTACTTAACCATGATTAATTAATGCATATGTTCACTTCATTAAATCGCTTAACCATAGTAAATTGCATTGGTTTGGTGATATTTACCCAACTAGTGAAGTTAATTGCGCGCGAATATCTTAAATTTAAAATGATCTTTTATAAATTACGTCGAGATAAATGAGATAATTTGTTTTGCTTAGATCCGGACTTCTTTTTCTTATTAACAAATTATATAATTATAAGATGCAACGCCATTGAAAACGATTAGTAATAAAGGTACACAAATAATGATCTTTTTGGGTTGGTTATGACAAGTCAAGGAGAATACAACTTCATAAAAGAGGAGATAAAATAGTTGAAAGCGGTAACCCTCTTATATTTCTGAAATCTAAGTAGTATTCTCTTTAATTACACACAAACAAATGATGTTAAGCTTAGTATTGAATCTCAATTATATGTGATTAAAATTAGAACATTGGAGCACCTAAATGACTATGCTACCACACAAAATTCTATATGATACAATATAGTTGTTGTAAAAAAATGACTTTCTTTTTAGCTGAACTTCTAAACTTGTAGAGATGAATAATGTATGAAACACATTTAAAAGATGAGAAGTGAGTCTTCTTTCTTCATGTTTGTCAATTGCCATGTAGAATCTAGTTTCAAATACATTGTAGTTGTTATGCAATTCTGTGTTCACCTTCTTCTCATATAGAATTAAATATGAGCACAAAGTGTCAGCAAGTGACTGTCGAGCATCAGAAGTCTGATGGTTTAGCACATAATACAAATATTTTTTAGTGGAGATGATAAATATGGACTTTATAATATATTTATCCCGCTCATTTTAGAAGCATGATTCGATTTGGGTGGTCATAGGGTGACTTACTAAGTCAGCACACTTTTGCCAGCAAGGATCACCGACATAGCAGAATATTATATATTCAAGAAATTGTCAGATTTCATGGGACTCCTATCATATCAGATCGTGGTGCTTAGTTCACAGCAAAGTCATGAAAATCTTTACATAAGAGATTGGGCACAAGGGTGAATCTCAATACAGTTTTTCATCCTCAGATGCCCAGGCAAAGCAAACTATTCAAACACTTGAAAATATGTTGAGAGCATGTGTCCTAAACTTTAAGGGTAATTAGGATGACATTTGCCTCTCATTGAGTTTATTTATAATTATAGATATCATGCCAGTATGAAAATGGTACCGTTTGAAGTTTTATATGGACGAAGGTGTAGATCACCTATTGGTTGGTATGAAGTTGGCAAAATAGAATTTATGAGGACATACTTGATCCATCAGGCTATGAAAAAAGTTAAATTGATTAAGGAGCGTTTGAAAGCGGCTAAGAGTTGCCAGAACTCCTATTCAGAAGTGCAACATAAATATTGAAAGTTTCATGTTAATGATTGGGAGATTCTTGAAAGTTTTGCCTATGGAAGGCGTCAAGCAATTTGAGAAGAAAGGGAAGCTTAGTCCCAAATATAATTAGACCATGCAGGACCCTACGAGGGGCTGATGCAGCGGCGTACGAGTTAAAATTACCACCAAAGCTGGTTGTCCTACACTCAGTGTCATGTTATAACGTTCACATTTCCAGTATCCAAACCTCATATTATAGCATTCATGTCAACTCAGTACTCAAACATTCATTATCAGTTCAGTACTTAGATATTCATGTCAGTTCAGTACTCAAATGTTCATGCAAGTTCAGTATCTAGTTTTATACTTATTCAGCTTACTCATTCAGTTCAACATTCATTCATTCTTTATTTATTCAATCTAATAATTTTCTTAGTTCAGTAAACATTCAGTCTAAAATTCAAGCACCATATCCTTAAAGCGTGCAATTTCGACCATGAGAACTAAGACACATCATTCGAGGACGAATGATCCTAAATGGGAGATAATGTAACACTCCGTAAATTTGAGTTAGGTGTGAATGTGTTAAATGAGTATTAGTGTTACATTTTAACCATATGAAGTCCCATCGGGATGATTTTGAGTGAAAATAGTTGGTTTGGAGGTGCATATGGTTCGATAGAATCGGCTAAGTTTACGGCAGGTTTGTCTTCCAGCCCAATTGCATGCAAAACCGTTGAGAATTGGAGGAATTTCAAACATGAAAGTTGTATATTTTTGAAATATCTTTCCAACCATATATATTGGAGCTCTAACGGGGCTCTGTACTAGGAGTTATGAATATTTTACACGATATCAGTATCATAAAAAAATATTAAAATTTTGACTAAGTGTAAAATGGACGTAGGAGCTCGCTGTGCTCAACTCAAAGTGAGATAGGGTTGTGCTTTAGATCTTGCTCAGTGAGGTGAAGGGTCCCAAAATAAAAAAAAAATCAGAAAATTGGTTAAGTACATTTTGGATAGGTGAGCTTGCTGAGCTTAGCTCAAAGCAAGGTAGCAGAAGAAGCACTACAGGTTTTCCCTTCAGTTTTAGATGCACGGTAGGGATAAGCTCTGCGTACACTCTACCCTCCTTAGACACCACCGTGTGGGATTACACTGGGTATGTTGTTGTTGTTGTTTAGTTGCACGGAACCAGCCAATTCGTGTATATAACAATTCTTTTTCCAATTAAGAGTTTAGTGTAGTGGTTCTTGATGTCTAATAATTTCTTTTAGCTGAGGTTAAAGGGCTAGCATAGAGTTCATTGGTTGGGTTTTAAGCTGATTTTGAGGTGATCGCGGTCATTGTTTAACAGATTCGGTTCTTGATATTTGACAAGTTCAAGTGATAGTTCCTCAAAGGAATCATTACTTGCACTGTGATCAACTTTTACTTGTTAATCATCTCATCACAAGATTTTGGTCCATTCACAAAACCAATACACTTTTAACTTTCAAGAAATTAAGCTAAGAATGAATATATTAAAGTACATACAGCATAAAAACTTTAGAACAAATAAATTATCACAGTAAACAAATAAACGCCTCACTCCTTTATCATCGCACACAAATGTTGTCAACATAGGTCTGTTTGTAAGTAAACTTGCTGCTTAAAATTTTGATTGCATCAGAGCGGCTATGCTCTTATCTACTTGAAAAGCCTTGGCAAGAAGATCTGTTGGTATAGCTGGCTCCGATCCGAAAACAGCATTAGCAATGCTTATAACACCAGGATTCTGACTACTCAAAGCAGCAATAGCAACAGCATTTCCATATTCCACGTTGCGTTGGTAGTGAACAAGTCCAATAGGAAAAACAAATGTATCGCCTTTTTTAAGCACCTTAGTAATAAGGCGATTTTCAGGATTTGAAGTTACAAAACCAACTTGAAGAGAACCTTCAAGGACTGTGAGTATTTCAGTAGCTCTCGGATGAGTATGAGGAGGGTTAATTCCCCATGGTGCATAGTCGACGCGAGCTAGTGAGATTCCAAGAGTGTTTAATCCTGGTATTTGAGCTACATTAACAGGAGTAACTTTAGAGCCAAAAGTGTTTGATGTATTTCCAGCCAAATGTAGGCCACTGAAGAAAAAATCCTCTGCTTTAACAGACTTTGGATCTTTGCAAGCTAAGCCATTTACCTTAACTGAAACAATGCGAAAAAATCACAGTGAGAAATTATCAAATCATTGATCTTCTAGACCTAATATAATACTCCCTTTGTTCCAGTTTATGTGACACACTTTCCTTTTTAGTACTTATAGAAACAATTAACTTTATGCTTCTCCTATTAACCTTAACGAGAAGCTTACATACCACACAAGCGTCATATTTAAGTCTATAAGTTTTAAAAGTTCTTATTACTTTGTTTAAAATTCATGTTGATACAAACTACGTCACATAAATTGGAACGGAGAGAGTATATAAGAGGAAAATGAGATTCTTAATGTGATTTACTATTTGGCAATACCTTGGCTAGCAGGATCGGCCACACAGAAATCTTGCAATGGACTTGCCTCAAAAGCTAACACAACATAGCAGAAACTTAGTGATATCATATTCAGCAGAAGAAAGTGCTTAGTCATTTCAATAACTATGCCTCAGTTTCAAACAAGTTAGAAGCAAAAGTAAGGAGAAAATTATTGGAAGAGAAGAAAGATTGTTGTGAGATGAAGTGACTGATAAGATAGTTTCCTTATATAGAAGAGAAGAAAGACTTCATGCATGCAAATGTTTTGCTGAGTAATTTGTGTCTTTATTAGTTTATTGAAAATGTTCTAAAGGGCCGTCCAAGCACACATGAAGACTTTGACAACATTAGCTGTCATTTGCAGTGATATGATAGAACTCTTGCTGGAACAAGACAAGAATAAGAGGTTAGCCGGCTTAGGAGTTAGGACAAAGGGAAATGGTCCGAAAGACTACTTCCTCCGTCTCATAATAAGTGTTTAAAAATATTTATTCCATAATAAGTGTCACTTTAGAAAATCAAGACATAAATTGACTAGTTTTTTAGATAAAAAGTGAAGTTAAAGTAGCATCTAAATGATGATTGGAAAAATCACATAGTAACTTGGTATTATTGGATTCCTAATGTGAAATGGTTTACAAATTATGCATGCTATGATAAAAAAAAAAGTAATTTATTTTTATTATACAGAAGTAATTTGGTAACCTTCACATTGCATTATTAGCTTCTTAATATGCTTGTTTTTGGCTAAAATGACACTTATTATGGGACGGAAGGAGTAATTTTTAAAGATAATTAACGTGATTCTTGAATACCTCGGATGGACAAATGGAGGGCTTGTCCACAGACGTGGAGCTAGAGTTCTAATTACGTGTTCAGCATAACTCAATAATTAGCTTTGGTCAAAACTCTCTATTAAAAATCTACTTAGTATTTATAAATAATTTATTTAAAACTCAATAAGTTACTTTTTCTAAACTCTAAAACCTATAAACTCAAAATTATAGATAGCTTCTGAGTTGTTCAACAGGGATCTTGGTGGACTGCTTGTTTTAAAAGGTTAATCTTAATCATTCAAAATTGTTATGGAACCCTGCTCCTCACTTGTTCTTACCAACAATGACGTTGTAGAGCAACTTCTATAAATTAAATTCCTTTTTTCCCATTATATCCACATTCATACTTGGTTATTTGCAGCTTCTCAACCAATAGCGCCTACACACGAAAAGCTCATAAAGCAAAGAGATCAATGTACCATATGAATCATGATAGATTGATAGTATCATTTCACAGAGAATGCTAAAGTTACAATAGTGTAATAATACAGTATCCTAGTTTTATGATACTGATTTAGTGTATGTCTTAGTTAAAAGCCCAATGCTCTACAAACAGAGCTATACACCAAAAAAAAAGATGTACTAAATAAGGATTGGTACAGAAAAGAATCTTTTTCTAATCATAAGGATTGGTACGGAAAAGAGTTTTTTCTAATCATATGAAAGGAGCGCGCCGCTGTATGAGGCCGGTGCTACAGAGCAAGCAGAAGAAAATTTAAGGTCTGATGATTATTCTAATTTTTTGTGGACATTTCCGTTACCTAAAAAGTCTCAGGTTTATTCCACATTCCTATCATTTAGAGCATTCATCCGCACTCAATTTGAACGGGAAGTTAAGAACATTCAATGTGATAATGGAAGGGAATTTGATAATGAACCATTTAGAGATTTTATAAGGTTGATGGTATATATTTTCGGTTCTCATGTCCACATACGTCATTACAAAATGGGAAAGGCGAGAGAAAAATCCGCACCATCAATAATATTGTTTGTACGTTACTAGCTCATGCGTCATTACCACCTTCATTTTGGCATCATTTCTCAACATACTCCCTAGATACTCCCTTGGTAAACCTCTGAGAAAAAGTCCACACACCTGAAACCTAGAAAGGTTTACCAAGGGAAACCCGAAAATGAAAGAACAGAGGTGCATCAGAAGTATCACTAGAAAGCATATATATTCCATCAAACTACAAAAGATGCAAATAAAATTTCAAGACTAATCACTAGAAGATCCATCATCATCTTCATGCTGTGCTATGACCTTATCGATAAAGCTTTTCCTTACTCCATCCAGCACAGCTTCTCGGGACTGTCCCTGCTTGCTACGCCCGTCGTTCAGAACAGGATCTGACTGGCAAAGTGTCAATGCAACACCTGAGAAATTGCCAAGAAATTTATATAAACATATCACCAATAGAGTATTTAGCACCAGTTCATATATTGTAGAGAAATTGCAAAGGAACTTATACAAGTCACAAGCAAATTGTAAAACAGCACAACATACCAAGTCTGCAATAGCTGGATCGTGAAAGAGAGCATTTCTTTTTACGAAAAAAACAGTTGGCTAATTTATTACCCTTTCATTCTTGAATTGCTAGTAGAAGCATTATAATACTGAACAGAATGGTGTACCTTTATATGAGTGTTGCATAAATGCAGATGTACGATCATACAAGATTACACAAGATAAAAAATGACTACTATCACACATCTAGGATAATAAAAGAACGTCGCCTGAGATAGTTGATCATGTCATACACAGATCTCCAGATGCACCGCTCAGTTCTGATTGAAGGTATTAAAATAGGTCGATATAGACTTAAAATAACACGGAATGAAGTCTCAGAAAACATATTATGTCTAGAATCCATGCAGAATTTGCGAAAGTTAAGATAATGGAAGCAAAAGATCCACATAGGCCCTACGGACTAGTTGGTAGTAAGGCTTAGTCATGGTCATATGCTTATATTAGGCCCTGTGTTGCTAAAAGTCTTTTTAACCTGTTTAGATATTTGTATGTCAGTAGGAAATGTAGAGAGCCTCTGGTGTTAAAGACCACAAATTATTGAATATCGGAATAGAGATCCAATTCCATGTAGAATAAACAGAAGGTCATGCTCGGGTACAAAAGATCTTAAGAAGAATTCCCAGAAAAGAAGATTTTTTTTGCTAATTGCACAAGCCATGTAATATGGCTTACACCCATATAACATCTGCATGAACAGCCTACACAAAATATTCATACAGGAAGTAGATGGCAACAGGCACAACACTGTAAGTGAATTCCCCGAATTACTACCTCTTGAAATAATAGTTAAAGGAAGTCGAGATAGAAAGTCAACAAGTTCATTAAAAAAGGGCAGCCCGGTGCACTAAGCTCCCGCTATGCGTGAGGTCCAGGGAAGGGCCGGACCACAAGGGTCTATTGTACGCAGCCTTACCTTGCATTTCTGCAAGAAGCTGTTTCCACGGCTTGAACTCATGACCTCCTGGTCACATGGAGGCAACTTTACAGGTTATTCCAAGGCTCTCCTTCAAAGTCAACAATTTCATTAAATCATGCAAAAAAGAAAGAGAAAGAGAAGGGTTGGAGTAGCAATGGGATAACCACAATGAAGAAGAGGGGCATACCTTCGGGTGTGCATCTCCGACCAAAACTATGAAGTCCAACATAATTTGACTTCAATGCACCATTGTGGTACACCAAAACAGTTGGAAGATTACAATCTGGATAGTTTGGAATGCAATCGGTAGAGATAATTTTGACAAATTTTGTTACAGTGTATTTTGTTGCCAGTTCTTCTAAGCTCTGCAAAAGTATCTGGCAGCCTGAGTATCTATAAAAAGCATAAAATGTTATCAGAAAGACTGACATGGAGCTAAAATAGAGAAAAAGAATAATTAAGAGATGAAAAATATTTGAAGCTCAAGAGCATTGATATAAGACAGCTTCACTGATGAAGAGATGAAAGCATTAATTACCCATCCTTATACAGAAGCACAACCACCCAGATGTCTTCTGGAGCTTGGGAAACCTCCCGCACAAAATCCGATCCGGAAATTGGTATCACTGATCCAAATCTCACAATCTTAGCAACTTCTCTCATCTCGGCCATCCTCTTCATCCTTTAACAACACAAGAAACATATATAAGAGATGCTCAAATTCATGTCAGCTCGCAAGCTACATGGCTCATCACCAACACAAACATACGTACTCCCTCCATCCCATTTATGTGAAGGTGTTTGCCTAGACATTGAGTTTAAGAATAAAAGGAAGACTTTCGAAACTTGTGGTCTAAAATAAGCCGTAGATATTTGTGTGGCTATAAATCATATCATTAAGAGTAAAATGGAAGATTAAAGTTAAATTGTTACTAAATATAGAAAGGTATCATTCTTTTTGGTACTGAGTCAAAAGGAGAGTGTCACATAAATTGGGACGGAGGGAGTACTATATCAGCATAATTGGATGTCCTTTCCTTATGATGCAAATACCGATTTTGGACAAAATTTTGATCACTATCTTCCACTATTTACTTATCTGGAAAAGCATAAATTGCATGTGCACGTTTGCATTCTGTAGCTAATAACAAAGTAAAACTGAATTCGACGTGTGGCAACCGAGGCAACTAATTCTCAAGAGCACATCAGCCACTAACAACAACATGACTCCGAAAAAACTTTTATACCATAGTTTGTTAAACAAGACCCCAGAAACTAATCCCGCCCAAAGATAAGTAATAGAAAATAATGCAACTTGGTTTATCAATAATAACAGAATTATATAATTCTCAGTTCTTAGCTTCAGAAATAGTTTCTTTATTTGACTTGCACCCTGACATTTTGTTTTACTAACAAGGAACCTAATCGATCAGACTTCAAAAGAAAAAATGATTTGGAATGAGAAAAGGTGGAAACAAGTGTAAAGGGACTTTGAATAGATAACACAACATCGGTTGAACCATATGGAGATGCAAATGGGTCCAAGAACGTAACTGCATTGAATCGAGGGAAATTAGTGAACAATCGGAGGAGAAGAAGAAGAAGAGGGCATATCAAATGTAACTCCACTTTGATTGTATCAAATCATGCTACTGTAGGCCTATTCTATTGAATCTTATTTGGTCGGCTGTGTTAAAAAAAAGTTCTTGACAAGTTGTTACACAAGACATTTAGAAGACAACTATGAAATGCTTATGTGGTGATCTTTTATGGTGGTGATGTTCCAAATGGAGGAAATATCATTCAAAAGTTTTAAACTTTAAACTATTTGTCTATAACCTCAAACTGGCAAAGCATGAGCGAATATCCTATTTCCCATTTTAATCTGTAACTTGTAGTGAGTTAAGGCAGCAAAGATTTTCTTCAATGACTACATCGGCTTTGCCATTGCTAAGGGCACCGTTACCTCATTTATCTACAGCATATTTTTCTGGCACTTCAAAGGCTCTACACTCCCAAGAAAACCTAAGGTTTGATTTGTTCTGTGTCTTTTAACAGGAGCGGAGCTAAGGGGGGGCAAGGGGGTTCATCCAAATTACACTGTATATACAGGTTTTAAGACTATCTTTTTACGTATATATAGTAGATATTGAACCTCCTTGGTTTCTTGGTTGTTTACTTCTTTATATTTTGAATCCCCTTAGTGAAAAATCCTCGTGCCGCCACTGTATGCTAAGATGTCATGAAAAGAACAATTGGAATACTAACAAACTTAATAAAAGAAGGATCTTTACTTGATTTCTCTCTCACACACAAGTGTCTACTAAGAACACCAATGTAAAAAATAGCTAATTCCATCAAATACACCTCAATTCAACTATACCAATTATCAATATCCAATCCACTACAAACCCATTTCAATTAGGGTCCAAATCATCATACCCATTACCCATTTCATTCTAAAACTAAAAAAAAAAAACATTTTTCAACTAACAAAAGTAAATTAAACTTACTAAAAGAATTATATTTACTTGATTTATTGTATGTTTCACATAAAAGTAGCTTCCACACACCCCGTGCATAGTGGAAGCTTAGTGCACTGGGCTACCCTTTTTCGCATGAAAGTAGCTAACTCCATCAAACACACCTCAATTCAACTATACCACCACAACAACAAACCCAGTATAATCCCACCAAGTTTGGGAGGGTAGAGTGTACGTAGACCTTACCTCTACCTTGTCAATTCAACTATACCAATTATCTATATCCAATCCACTAATAACCCATTTCAATTAGTTTTCTGGAGTAAGAAATCCAATAGTGATTCAAAATCTACCATAACATAAGGAGAGGAGGTAGAGCAACAGCTTGGGTTGACCCTCTTAATGAAGATCGATCTGGCAGAGGAGAAGTAGATCCATTCAAGTCCAAAGCAAGGTGGAAAGTCTCAATTCAATGATGCGGTTGATGAGGTCCAAATCATCAATACCCATTACCCTTTTCATTCTATAACTAAATAACAAAAGTAAATTAAAGCAAATTGAAGGAAGAAAATAAAAGAAATATCTTGACTTGATTTATTCTTTCTTTTTTATACTCCACTAATTACAAGGGATACTTAGCACTTTCCACTAGCAACATGTATCAGGTAACTTTGTCCACTAAGGCTAGAATATACGGAAATAAATCACCTAGTGTCTACTAAGAACACCAATGTCAAAAATAGCTAATTTCTACTATACCAATTATCTATATCCAATCCACTTAAAACCCATTTCAATTAGGGTCCAAATCATCAATACCCATTTCATTCTAAAACAAAAAAAAACTCCATTTTTTCAACTAACAAAAGTAAACGGATCGGGTCGGGTTTGAACCTGTATTCTTGAAGGAACCGATCATCATTGAGATCCGGGTCATCTTCGAGATCATCAAGCTCAACTTGAGTTTTCTCATCGATCCAATCTTTATCTTTCGACTTTGAACTTTCATCCTCACCCGGTGTAAACGGGTCGGGTTTGAAAACGGGGGCTTTGGGAGGTAGATTTCCAAGCTTTCTTTGTATATCATCCCATTGTGTTGATGTTCCTTCAACATCTTTGTACACAAAATGATAATCCCCCATTTAGATTCGAATAATTCTCTCTCTAATCAGAGATTATAGCTCAAAGATTTGCTGATTTTCAGTTTCCTTCTCGGAGGAAAAGATAAAAAATAGTCCCTTATTTCGTTTGCAGAGTTTCTGTTAACACTTCGTTTTCTGACCCGAAAATCGGTTCCTCAATTTTTCAAAATAGCAGACAGAGCAACTAAAAGGAATTACTAGTATTCGAACTAGTACATGTATAATTTAGAAATTACTTTGATAGTACTCCTAGTTTCTACTATTACAAAATTGAACTATTGAAGTGTCAATTTAATTGTTCGCGACGTATCTAGAAAAAAAAAACTACATATATTGACCAGTGTATGAACTTTAAACTAAGATATATAATATAAATAATAACTCACTAACGATAAAATCCTCTACCATCAATCCTTAATCCTATGATTATTTCCGTCAGCAAAAGGTGTAAATATATTTCTCAACTTTGCGATGCGATTTAGAGTATATATACCCCTTGTAAAAGTGATGGATATATACCCTAATCATTATAAAATGGTGTAAATATACTCTTACCGTTACACAAATAGTGCAAATATACCCTTTTCGCTGATGATTTTTTTTAAAATCATTAATCTTATTTTTTAATTAAATAAATAACACGGGACTTTAAAAAATGTCTACCCATTTTTTAGTAGACATATTTTTCTAAAGCAACATAATAATTTTTTTTGGTGAATCGGGTCTAATTTATTTTAAAAAATTCTCTGTGGATTTAAAAAATAAGTGTACCTATTTTTTTAAAATAAACCATACCCGACCCACCAGAAAAAAAACTATCACGTGGCTTTAGAGAAATATGTCTACTAAAAAAAATGGGTAGACATTTTTAAAGCCCCTGATATTTTTTAAATTTAAAAATAAGATAAATATTTTTTTTAAATCCATCAGTAAAAAAAGTATATTTACACCATTTGTATCGACGGAGTATATATATCCACCACTTTTATAACAGAGTGTATATATGCTCTAAATTATAAAGTTAAAGGGTATATCTGCTCTAAATTATAAAGTTAAAGGATATATCTGCTCTAAATTATAAAGCTAAGGAGTATATTTACACATTTGTCCTATATTAAAATTAAAGGTAGAATTTAACTTTTATATATTGATATAATTAAAAATAATTTAATTTTATTGATATATTTTTAATTTATTGTAAAAAAATAACATACCTTTAGATTACTATTCTCACTTTTTATGGACATGTTATTTATAATTGCACTGAAGGTAAATGGCATGGCTTGCAAGAACTCTACACTTGTGCTAATGATTTTTACTTCAATAGCATGGAATTGTAATTTAAAAACTTTTTTCTGGCAATAGTACTATTGTAAGACACATTTGATTTGCCTCCATATTTATTTTTCAGCATTTTGCTTACTCTTCGTTATAATCTATAACTAGTTGTTAGTTGGCCACTAGTGCAACCATCAAGAAATTATGTGTACTAAAAGGGAGCTAATTGATAAATAATTACTAGCAAAGCTTTTATCTAACTAACCAAGTAGATTCAAGAAGCATGATTTCACAGCTACTCTATTTAAAGAATAGCCTCTGAATTCACCACATTTCATCATTTCAAAACTTTTATTTGGTTCTGTTAATGTTGGGTTTTATGTTATGATATTTCTCCTAACACAACATTTTCAGTACTAAGTTAAAAACCAAAATATTGGAACAAATGTCTTTGACATTCGGACCAACATTCTGGTAACAGTTTTGCCCTTTCTTCACGGACTGAAACTTATCTCGTGGGATTTTTACCACGATGGTAAAGTGACTTGACAAGGAACTTTGAGCAAAATAAAAACATGGGAGAACAAGTCAAAGCTTGGAGAGCAAGACGAGTAAAGAATAAGTCAAATCCGTTGAGAGAATTACGCCTCAAGCTACTGCTTCACGTGCCCACTTTTAGCTCAACCTCCACAACCAATCGATGAGCTTTTCTAGGACGACTTTCTACTATAAATAGAGAAGGCAGAAGAGTGATTCGATATCCAGAAAATTACAAAGAAAAAGATCGAGAGAGCTCTCCAGATTTGAGAACAGAAATTGAATCAACAAGTGTTGCATGAGTTTGTGACGACATTCTGTCAAACATTATAATTGCTGCTTAGATTCTAGATTTGTTCTTTAATTGAAGCAATTATAATGAGATGTCATGCACCTCTACTTAGATAGATTTTTCAGGCATAAGTCATCTGCGACTTAACCCTTTTTATCCTTTTGTATCATCTTTAATATATAACCTATGAAAAATTAAACCTTTGTATCTTTATTATCCGCTGCATTTAACTCTTCAAAGGTTTTTCTGTTTTTATCTTAAGTGTCGGCAGTTCTATCAGACGACATTTTTAACGATATTTTCAAGCGTATAAGTATTTTACTTACGGTTTATTTTTGTTTATTCCATAGTATAACCCCGGGACCCAACAGGTTCTAAACTTCTATGTATTATATCCTCCCTCTTATTATTATTTTTGCAAACTTGTTTTCTTTGCTGCATTTTTTTGGAAATGGCCACAGGCATAATTTTGTTGAGCTTGATCTTCACCTTATTCTGTTTTGGCTTGGCATTTGAGGGTAGTCCTTTGCAAGACTTTTGTGTTGCAGATGCTACTAGCAATGGTAAGAACTAAAGTTTCAATATATGTAGCTCTTCATTTTGAAGGTTTAATAATGTATTTTAACCGGCTATAGCAGGTTATTTACTGTATTTTTACGTTGTCAAATTAAAAATATTATAGATAGTTACATGTTGTTATAGATCATCCTAACCTGGTAATGTGATAAATTGCATTGTGCTACACTACTTAACTATATAAATATATTTTTATTAGTATCCATCCATATATGCTATCGGTGCATATAAATTAAAAACTGTGTAAGAAGATGCATGTTTTTACTCGAAAGTAACTCATATAAAGGTGTTTCTGGATGTGAATACAAAATCTAAAGTCGATATTTTCAAAATGAGTGTCTGATATAGTTATATGCACACATGTTAAATCCTTTTTATATGTTTACATAATTCAGATCGATTAATGTGTTCATTGAACAAATTGTAACTTAGATTCACATCTAATTATATTTTTTTTCCTTTTTTAATTATCAGCTAGGATAAATGATCTGACATGCAAGAATCCTATGCTAGTAGAAGCCAATGATTTTTACTATAGTGGTTTAAATGTACCTAGCAACAAAACTTGAAAGTCCGCTTTTGGTCAAGACACCGCTCTCTCCTCTCTCAGTTCAATTGCTATTCGCTAGGGGTTCCTGGTAATGCAGGAAGTGCTATTTCGTAGCGAAAACTTCTGGATAGGTATTCTACATCTGAACCGAATTCTTTCTGGTTAAAGAATCTCTTTCTAGTTGTTCTGTCAATGGAGCTCAAGTACCGGGGCTCAACACTCTCGGAATTTCAATGGCTCGAATCGACTATGTATCTGGTGGAGTTAACCCTCCACACATTCACCCTCGAGCCACTGAAATGCCACTACAACAAATCGCCCCAAAGAGGACGACTAAAAAATGCCCTTTTAGTTCGGACCAAAAAGGGCGACATACAGTCGCCCTTTTTAATTTCACCAAAGGTGGCGACTTTTTCAAATCGCCCCTTTTGGTCCGAATCAAAAGGGTCGGATTGAAAAAGTCGTCTCCTTTGGTCATCACTAAAGGGGCGATTTCAAGTCGCCCCTTTTGGTCCGAATCAAAAGGGGCGACTTCTTCAAGTCGCCCTTTTTGGTCATCACCAAAGGGGGCGACTTCAAGTCGCCTTTTTTGGTCCGAATCAAAAGGGGCGACTTGAAAAAGTCGCCCTTTTTGGTCTTAATCAAAGAGGGACTTTACTTGATGCTCAATGACTAAATGTTGGTCGCCTACGTTTTTTTTACAAATATGTTATATTATATAAATCAAAGGAAATATTTTGTATAAAAATAAAAAGTTTCCATAGTACGGAAAATAACAAAAGAAGATTCGAGTTAGAAATTAAATTTATCTTCAAATGTTTTATGCTTCTAGTGTTTATTGTTATTCTATAATTAAAACAATAGAAACTTGCATGGCTAGCTTTGTGTTTTAATCAACTATTTAGAGATTAATTGATGTATAACCCAAAAAAATTAAATAGACAATTAAAAAGTTTAGGTAATTTGTTTTGTTGCATCGTTTTTTAACATAAGTTGTTGGAAAAATAAAGTGGTATCTTATTCCATGAATATTACAACTTAAGGTAAGCATGTTATATACTATATCGAATCTCAGTTGGTGCATTTAATTTTTTCTCTATGTTTAATTAATATTAATTAAAAAGTTTTGGTCCTAATCAAAGAGGGCGAGTTCAAGTCGCCCCGTTTGGTCCGATTAAAAAGCTTTGATACTAAATATTAAGTGTTTTACAAATTTTATTTTTAACTATTTACACGTACCAATCCGTATTAATATTCTTCCAAATATTATATTAATATTAAGTATTTCCATATTACTACTCTTTATACAAAAAAAATGAACTTTTTATCTTGGAATGCTAATAAATAATTAACTGCCCTCAATTAATGTTAAAATTTCAAATCAAAGTTAAAATATAAACTCACTCAATTTTAAAACTAACTACACTCTATGTTATTGTATTGCTCGTTAATATTGTCCAAAACTCCATGTTATTTCATTTCAAAATCGTAGGTAAGATACCATCGTTCTTCCCTCATCCTTCCTTATTTTGTACTCCTTCCTAATTTTATAATTTATCATTCGTTTCCAAATATAGTCGTGCTTTTTCTGTTTTCTGCAAATCAAATTAATAACAAGCTAAATAAGTCACCAAAAAGTAAATAACATAAAATAACTTTCAATAAATATATATGCATAAAAATGAAAGGGTTATTTTAAAATTTGAGTTAGCTCTTGAGCTATACCTAAGAAATAAAATGAGATGCAAAAAAGGGAAAACAAATCTGATTTCTTTGTATATCCGAAATATTCAGATCCGAATCCGATCCGAAATTATTCAAAAATTACAGATATCTGATTTTTTGTATATCCGAAATATTCGGATTCAAATCCGACCCGAAATTTATCCAAAATATTCGGATTCGAAATTATCCGAAAATTACGAATATCCGATTTTTTGTATATCCGAAATATTCGGATCCGAATCCGATCCGAAATTTATCCAAAATATTCGGATCAGAAATTATCCGAAAATTACGGATATTCAATTTTTTATATATCCGAAATATTCGGATCCGAAATTTAGCCGAAATTATCCAAAAATTACGGATATCCAATTTTTTGTATATTCAAAATATTCGGATCCGAATTTTATCCAAAAATTACGGATATCCGATTTTTTGTATATCCGAAATATTCGGATTCGAATTTTATCTGAATATGAAATTATCCGAAAATTACGGATATCCGATTTTTTGGATATCCAAAATATTCGGATCCGGAATTATCCGAAAATTACGAATATCTGATTTTTTGGATATCCAAAATATTCAAATCCGAATCCGATTCGAAATTATCCGAAATTTACGGATATCCGATTTTTTGGATATCCGAAATATTCGGATCCGAAAATTACGAATATCCATTTTTTTGGATATCTGAAATATTTAGATCTGAATCCAAGGGATTTATTATTATGAGGAGTATAAATATAACAAGTATTGATGACTGGTTTAGTGGTAAAATGACATAATTCCACAGAGGATGCTCGGGTTCGATTCTTGGCAGAGGGGTTGTATTTGTGGTGATTAATGTTGCATAACTAGTGGTCTAGTGGTAAAATAGTACAGTGTTACAGTTCATACCAGAGTTCGAATCCCAATTGGTGCATTTAATTTTTCTCTTTTTTGAACCAACCCAAAAAGGGCGACCAAAGTCTCCCTTTTGATACAGTCGCCCTCTTTGAACCAGGACCAAAGGAGGCGACTATAGTCACCCTTCTTGATAAATCTCAAAAAGGGCAATTTCAGACGCTCTCTTTGGTTCTTACCAAAGGGGGCGACTTTAAAAACCGTCCTTCTTGATCTTAAGACAACGCGACTAATTAGGTGATTTGAAGGGCAACTAAAAATCGCCCTCTTTGATCTAAGGGAGCGATATTTCACCCAAAAAGGGCGATTACAGTCACCCTCTTAGAACCAATTTCTTGTAGTGTGCTCGTACTCCTTGAAGGCTCGTTACACGTTGGATTTGTCACCTCCAACCCCGAAAATCGATTTATTTCAAGAATCATACATATGAGATGGGAGATTTGTCACCTCCAAGATTTATTTCAAGAATCATACATTGGACTTGTTCACTTTCAGAGAAATGTATACAAATGTTGTTGCACTTGTGTCATTGAGTAGTCCAGGTTTAATAACCATTAGAGATGTCGAGCAAATCTTGTCAGAACAAGTGAAGTTTATACCAGAACATTCTAAATATACTGAAATATTTTACTACTTACAAAATTAAATCATTAATTAGTGTAATAAACTACTAGTATTATCATTATGTTACAAGTAAAAATTGATATTGATCTTGTGATATTAATATATCAATTTATTTGTTGCAAAATTTGTTCAATTTATTTGTTCTTCTTCTTCTTCGTAACGTGTATAGTAAGCAAAGTATTTTACACGGCCATAAGAATAATCCAAACATACAAGATGACAAATTCTGACATTTGTCATATTCTTAAGAATAATCCACGTCAGATGTTGCTTTCATTTTCTTCTATTCACTTTTCAACTAACATTAAAAGAGTCAACGCTCAGAGTTTTATTGGTTTTTGTATTACTATTTTTTGTGGAAAATTTGTTTGTCACAGTCGGTGGTTTCTAGGCTTGTGCTACAAATAATTATTGTAGCACAAGCCTCTTCACTTTTTTCTTGGATCAGATCATGAGGTAATGTAGGTGAAAATTGGAAATTAAAGCACTGTAGACTAAAGTTCTTCACGAGTCACTTGTGCTACCTTGTTTGACGGGGAAACAACATTATATTGCCCTCCTTCTAGTTACACTTGTTCCGGAACAACAATAACATACCCAGTGAAATCTCACAATATAGGGTTTGGGAGGGTAGAGTGTACGCAGATCTTATCTCTACCTTGGTAGGTAGAGCGGTTGTTTTCGAGAGATTTTGGCTCAAGATAGAGTATAATCACAATCAAAGCAAAACTCAAGCAAGCAAGAGTAACGGTTAGGAAAAATTTAAAGCAGTATAAAAATTGTTGGTATCAAAAGTGAACAAATCATGATAGCGCATTTCGAAAAAGTATGCATTAACTAGCGCACGTAAATAAGTTAAACAAGACATATACTAAAGGACACATATCAGCAGAAAACCAGCTACATGTGACTATAAAGCAATATTGTGTCTATTTGTATGATAGGCTAAGCAGACCTATAATAAAAAGACCCCTACCAGTTTGCAAGCGTGAGTAGGACTACGCTCAACTACCTACTATCACTCTACCCTAATATGTGTCATTCACAACCCCTTATCTGAGGTATGTCCTCAGTAAGTTGCACCTGCGTCATATCCCGTCTAATCACCTCTTCCCAATACTTATGTGGCCTACCTCTACCACTCCCGAACCAGTCCATAACCAACCTCTCACACCTCCTACTGGGGCATTTGTGTCTCTCCTCTACACATGGCCAAACCATCTCAACCTCATTTCCGCATCTTATCCTCTACCGAGGTCACTCTCACTCTGTCCCGGATATCATCATTTCTAATCTCATCCCTCCTTGTACGCCCGCACATCCATCTCAGCATCCTCATCTCTGTAACTTTAATCTTTTAGATGTGCACAGTCTTCACTGGCCAACACTCAGCCCCATACAACGTAGTCGGTCTAACCACCGTCCTATAGAATTTGTCTTTAAGTTTTTGTGGCACCTTTTTGTCGCACAAGACTTCAGATGCGAGCCTCAATTTCATCTACACTGCTCCAATATGATGTGTGACATTGTCATCAATCTCCATTCCCTTGAATTATAGACCCTAGGTACTTGAAGCTTCCTTTTTTGGAATGACCTGAGTACCAAGCCTCACCTCCATTCCTGTCTCAGGGTCGCTACTGTCACGCCCCGACTTTTCCTAAGTCTTTACTTAGGGCGTGATAACACCTGAACAATTATTTTCCACCAGGAGCACCATTTAATTCTCTTTATTTAGAAATTTAAACTTATATTCAAATACGGAGCGATTAATAAAAATAACAATAAAGAAATCTGTTTATGACTTTATAAGAAAAACATAACGCGAGCTCATGCTCGTGCAAATATTGTTTCTACATAGACATACTGACAAAGATTATTCTAAGTTGGAAGGGAGACCATTCCACACGGGCATTTCCCGAGACATTGAAACTGACATTCTGAACTTGACGAGTACCAAGCCCGGAACAATGGACTTGGTATGACAAGAGGCTGTGGGACGATCGCTAGCCTTGGCGTGGAGCCTTTCCTCTATCACGCTTTCCTGAAACATGTTAAATAAAGAGTCAGCCCTACCATCTGGGGCTCAGTGAGAACCTTACCCTGCAATTCAAAGTAACACCACAATATTCCAAGCTCAATTACATTATAACGTAATAAGCATATTGCAAAAACATATCAGGTTACAACATTTTTAAATATGCAACAACTCCTCATAGGAAATTCTCGGTTTAACTAACACTTCATTTTATCGTGTTATGCGTTAAGACATTCCCCTGCATTTCCACATGTTTATTACATTCATATATTTGTGAACGCGTATTCACTTTTCATATTTATATATATGTGAACATGTATTCATCTTTCATATTTGTTGCGGCGTGCAACCCGATCCATTATATTTACGTATTTGTGAACACGTATTCACTTTACGTTTTGTTGCGGCGTGCAACCCGATCCATTATATTTACGTATTTGTGAACGCGTATTCACTTTACGTTTTGTTGTGGCGTGCAACCCGATCCATTATATTTACGTATTTGTGAACGCGTATTCACTTTACGTTTTGTTGCGGCGTGCAACCCGATCCATTTTATTTACGTATTTGTGAACGCGTATTCACTTTACGTTTTGTTGCGACGTGCAACCCGATCCATTATATTTACGTATTTGTGAACACGTATTCACTTTACGTTTTGTTGCGGCGTGCAACCCGATCCATTATGTTTATATTTATATATTTATGTGAACACGTATTCACTTTTCATATTTTTCAGAAGATCGAATAAATAATATTCTCTTTCCCAACATTCTGTCATTCATACTTGTAACGATTATAACTTTTTAACGATAACTCCAACTAAGGTGTTTCTCAAGCGGAAACTAAGTTAAGACGGGGATCTTTCACTGTACCAAATTTCATTTAAAACTACTTTGGGTAACTAACACAAATTTATCCTCAAAACAGCCCCATAAAATTTGTTTCGGCAGAATTTTTATTAAACAACACCCAATCTTAGAATAGTCATAACTCCTAATCTGTAAACCCGTTCAAGCCCCATAAAATCTCAAAACGACGAGAACAGAGAGCTACACGTCTCCATGTGAACCATCCTTTCATATTCTGTACCATTTGGTACAGTTTTACACTTTTATTCGCTGCCCTTCCTGGATCTCGATAGATCCGAGGAAGAAACGTCAAACAGCGATAACTCTCAATCCGTAAGTCGTATAGACCCCCGTAAGGTCTCAAAATGTCCAAAACAAAGAGATCTAGAACTTTCATTTAGCAACAATTTTCATATTCCCCACAGATTAGTACAGTTTTACGTTTCAACGTCCTGCCCTTCTGGATTCCGACGAATTCGAGGCAGCAACTTCAAACTACAATAACTCTCAACTCGTAAGTCCGTTATAATAAATCTTTATATATATCTGTCCGTAACAGAGAGATTTACAACCATGTAAATTTTCATATAATTCTAATAAGTAAAACTCAATAAAAACAGTCTGTAATTATGCCTTTCCGAATTTCGGCCAAATCTAAGGCGGAAACTTTGAACAATGATAACTTTCAAACCGTATGTCCATTTTACCTCATTTTTGGTTCTATATGATCATATTAGAGAGGTGTACCACTCTTACGAATTTCATCAAATTCTAACAATTATAATTCAGTGAGAACAGTTCGTAAAGTTCATGACGCAACTAGTTATCTTAAACAATCAAAAGTTCAATATTTCTTTTCAACACTCAATTCTTATTCTGACATGTATTGAACTAAAAATAAAGGATGTTACCAAGAATTTCTGAGTGAGAAAACTCACCTTGTAAGTGTGAAGATTATTGTTGTGTGGTTGTTAAAATTATCCTTACTCTATAGTATTTTGCTTCTTGTTCTTCTTGCCCTCTTGGTATTTTTTCCTCTTCTTTTCACTTGTTTTTTTCTGATTTTCTAACTTTTATGTTATGTACTTTGTTGTGTGTAAATACAATGTATAAGTGGAGAGTTTTCTATAACCTATGGGATGTGAAATGACAAGAGTTGAAGGGGAAATGAAAAGGGGGTGGGAAGGGAAAGGGGTGGACGTATCACGTATGCATGCTGATTTTTTTTTTCGTTTTTTGTTTTTTGTTTTTTTTGTTTTTCTTTTGTTTTTGTTTTCTTATTTTCATTTCATCTATCTATTTATCCAACTTTAACACTAACTCTATCCCATGCAATTTATTCTTTATTTTCTTATATATATGTATTTTTATTAACTCAACCAACAACTATATACTATTATTATTTTCCGGATTTTACATTCTCTCCTCCTTAAGCAACATTCGTCCTCGAATGTGAATAAGGCCGTAACATAATCACATGGACACAATAATAATATAATCACATAGACACAATAATGTTTATTGTTATTGTCACAAATTTGGGGCTTCACATTCTCCCTTCCTTAAGAAGTATTCGTCCTCGAATGAGAATAAGGTTGTAACACATGCATATAGACACGCAAATGACACACATATGATGTACTATGTAACGCATTTTTTTTATTACCTTAGTCAAATAGGAATGAATATTTGACTTTCATCGCATCTTCAGCTTCCCAGGTGGCTTCCTCTGTGGAGTGATTCCTCCATAGGACCTTCACGGAAGCAATATCTTTATTTCTAAGGCGTTGGACCTTTCTATCAAGTATTTCCACCGGAACTTCTTCATATTGAAGCTCCTCATTAAGAACTATCTCCTGGGGAAGGATGACGTGACTTGGATCGTGCAAGTATTTTCGTAACATTGACACATGAAATACCGGATGATCGCTTCCATTTCTTGTGGAAGTGCTAATTAAGAAGCCACATTCTCCA
Organism: Przewalskia tangutica; assembly: GCA_029844215.1. Lineage (NCBI taxonomy): Eukaryota > Viridiplantae > Streptophyta > Magnoliopsida > Solanales > Solanaceae > Przewalskia > Przewalskia tangutica. Next base: position 96,945,131 of record CM056738.1, on the reverse strand, counting down.
CTCTTCGCAAGATCTCATATGGCCCAATAAACCTTGGGCTCAATTTCCCTTTCTTACCAAAACGCATCACTCCCTTCATTGGGGACACTTTTAAAAATACTTTCTCCCCCTCTTGGAATTCAAGATCTCTTTTCCGATGATCCGCATAGGACTTGTGACGGCTATGAGCTGTTTTGATCCGCTCGAATCATCTGTACCTTATCATTTGTTTCTTGAATGACTTATGTCCGAACAGATTCGTCTCACCCACCTCGAACCATCCAAGTGAGACCTACATTTTCGTCCATATAATGCTTCAAACGGGCCATTTGTATGCTAGAGTGAAAACTATTGTTGTAGGCGAACTCAATTAGACATAGATGGTCCAACCAGCTTCCTTGAAAATCTAACCCACAGGATCGCAACATGTCCTCAAGTATTTGAATTGTTCGCTCAGCTTGCCCATCGTCATGCGGGTGGAAAGCCGTGCTTAACTTAACTTTTGTCCGAGACCTGCTGAAACTTTGCCAAAAGTGTGAGGTGAACTGGGAACCCTATCTGAAATAATTTGTAAAGGAATCGTGTAACCGCACAATCTCCTTCAAATAAATGCATGCATCTTGGGTGCGCGTCGTAGTCTTGACCGGTAGGAAATGGGCTGACTTTGTAAGCCGATCAACAATCACCCAAATAGAATCATACCCTTCTCGAGTTTTCGGTAAACCAGTTACAAAATCCATGTGAATCGCCTCCCATTTCCACATGGGGACTCCAATGTCCTGAAGTAATCCGCCAGTTTTTGATGTTCACTTTCACCGACATATAAGACATCTCGACAAACTCCAACGTCTTTCTTCATCCCGTCCCACCGTAATTTGCCTTGAGGTCACGATACATTTTGTTGACCACGGATGAATGGAATATCTTGTGTTGTGACCTCATCTAAGATCTTCCTCCTTAGATCCTTTACCTTAGGAATACATAACCTACCCTTATACCGGGCGGTTCCGTCATTATCTCCCAATGTAAATCGTGAAGGTTTTCCTGTTGGATCCTCTCCAAATCCAACAAACTCCGTATCCTCAAATCGACTTTCTTTTATTTACGAAGCTAAGCGATGCGAGGTATCATGTACCACCACCCTACCTTCACCGATCTCGATTAAGCTAACCGAGGTTTCCAATCTTTGTACCTCACGAACAATACCATTTCTTTTGTATTGTCAAATGGGCCAAGCTGCCCATTGATATCCTACTGAGTGCGTCAGCCACCACGTTGGCTTTCCCAGGATGGTAAAGAATACTAAGGTCATAATCCTTAAGCAACTCTAACCATCTTCTTTGTCGGAGATTCAAATCCTTCTGCGTGGTTATGCTGCAAACTCTTATGATCTCAGAATATGTCCACATGTACACCATACAAATAATGTCTCCATATTCGTAAGGCAAACACCACGTGACTAATTCCAAGTCATGAGTTGGGTAATTCTTCCATGTATCTTCAATCGTCTAGATCATACGCAATAACCTTTCCAAATCGCATCAAGACACATCCTAACCCAACTCTGAGGCATCGCGATAGGCGTGAACCCTTCTTGTTAGATGGTAAGGTTAGAATCGTGCGAGTCAACAATTCCTTTAGTTTCAAAAGCGCTTCACATGCTTCCGACCACTAGTACTTAACCGCTTTTGAGTCAACCAGGTCGAGGGAGCAAGAAGACTAGAAAAACCTTTACGAATCTTCTATAATACCCACCAAACCCAAGAAACTTCTAACCTCTGCCGGAGTGGTCGGTTTGGCGATTCTTCATCGCTTCTATCTTCCGAGGGTCTACCATAATTCCATCCTCGACACAACATGACCCAAAAAGGCTACCTTTTCCAACCAAAATTCACACTTTGAAAATTTAGCATAGATTTCTCTGTTTCAAGACTTGAAGTACTACCTCGGACGCTCTTCATGTTCTCCAACATTCTTCAGTAGATTAGGATATCATCTATGAACACAATCACGAACAAATCTAGGAATGGTTTGAAGATTCTGCTCATTAAGTCCATAAAGCTCTTTGGGCATTGGTTAACCCAAAAGACATGACCAAGAACTCATAATGGTCGTATCGGGTTCTAAAGGCTGTTTTGGATATATCATCTGGATTTATTTTCAACTGATGATATCCCGAACGGAGATCAATCTTGGAAAAATAGCTAGCTCCCTGAAGTTGGTCAAAAAGATCATCGATTCTTGGTAATGGGTATCGGTTCTTGATCGTGACCTTATTGAGCTGCCGATAATCGATGCACATTCGGAGCGATCCGTCTTTCTTTTTCACAAACAGGACTGGTGCACCCCAAGGGGAAACACTAGGCCTTATAAAGCCTTTATCCAGAAGATCCTTCAATTGTTCTTTTAACTCCTTCAATTCATTGGGGCCGTTCGATATGGAGGAATAGAAATGAGTCTTGTACCGAATTAACTCTATGGCAAACTCCACTTCTCTATCAGAGGAAGGCATGGAAGATCTTCAGAAAAACCTCGGAAAATTTGAACAATAGAACATCGTTCACGTGAGGATTCTTTTGGGTATCCACTATATTAGCGGATATGCATACTCCACTCTGTGACTTCTCAAGAACTTTTGAGCCCCAAGGTAGGAAATAAAGCGACTGAGGATATTCCAACCCTATCCCTTATAACAACTTCTGGTTCTCCGGAAAAAGTTAATCTCACTATCTTTCGTCGACAATCTAACATGGCATAACATGCCGACAACCAATACATACCCAAAATGACGTCGAAGTCTCCCATATCAAGTAGTACTAGGTTCACCATTGTTCCCCTGCCAATCACGTCTAATGGGACATTATTTACCACCCGAGAGGCCCAAATTGAGGCCCCTACTGGTGTCATAACCTCAAAAGGTTCACTTAAATAAGAAGGTTCTACGTGTAAATTCTTAGCAAAGCCCATTGACACATATGAAAATGTAGAGCGGGATCGTATAATACAAATGCAGGAATACTCGAGACTAGCAAAATACTGTGACCACCGCATTAGATGCTTCTCATTCCTCCGGCAAAGCGTAGGCCGATTAAATTGTTGGGTTGTTGACCTCCCGACTGGCGGGGTTGGTTTCCGATTTCCAGAGGCGATTGTGGTTGCTTCGACCTCCCTGAATAGATTGAGTTTGAGTCCTCTTCGCAATCCACGACATAGTGGCACGACTTCCACAGTTATAACATGTCTTCGTTAAGATCCGACATTCTCCAGTGTGTTTTCTTTGACAATTCTTACAAATCGGGTTGTCGCCTCCTGTGTTAGGGTTGGTGGCCTTGTCCTTGCTACCTTTGGTAATTAGACCAACTGTGCCCTTAGGCTTGAAATAAGATCGCCCATTTGATTGGTTCGGTCACGAAGATCCCTTACTAAACTCCCGCTCGATTTTGACTACGGTTAAATGATCACGACGTCCAAATCTCTTCTGCGAATATTCTCTTTTTGCTTTAGCGAAACCTTCTACCCTCAAAGCCATATCGACAATCGAAGATAAGTTCGATCGTTGGCTAACGCCACCACCTTCTTCGCTATGTTCGTTTAAACCTCTACAAATCGCTTGACTCTATCCATTTCGTAGGGACGACATGTGTGTTGTATGCCGATAACCTCACGAATCGTATCATATTCTGCATACATTGCGGTCACCTTGCTTCAATTGTTCAAACTCCGTCCGAGCGCATCCGTGCGTATTAGGCATAAATTTCTCAATGAATGTCGCTCAACCTCCCAAGTCATTGGTGGTGACATCGGGGACGATTTTTCCTAAAATTTCTCCACCACACCTGCATCATCCACTAGTCGCGCGCTACCAAGTTGGCGCCTGCGTCTCCACGCATCCCAATGTGAACATTAAGTCTTCAACTTCATCGAGAAATACCATCTGCCGGCCTTGGGGTCCTTCCCCGAGTATAGTGGTTCTCTTCTCCTCATAAAATTTGCCCATAGCCTATCAGTGCGCTTGAGATTCTACACTCGTCCGCCGCACGCACATGGCCCCTGGGCCGTCTGTTCGTTCGGGCTATGACAGACACTAGGTGCGGGCGGAACCATGTGTGGAATCAGAGTCGCCATTAACTCTATGAGTCTATCTAGTTTTTGTCCCACCGTTTCTTGGGCCATTTGACTCTCGTTCTCCAACATTTTCTCCGACATTTTCTCCGCTCCTTCGGACAATTACTACGTCAATGGAGGTCCATGAGCTTCGTGATGAACCTCTCTTGAGCCCCGGATTTGTGAATTCACCATTTTACGTGAAGACAAACACACTCATATTTTAGAAGACGGAATGTCTACTCTAGCTCTTAAATTTTTCTTATAGTTCATAAGCATGCAACACCACAATATGCCAACACGAAAAATAATTTAATAAAACATATCCTTTCTTTCTTGTATTCATAGCACTTCATTCATCATATTTTAAAATAACAATGTCATGACTACAATACATCACATCAGTCAAATGCGCCATGCAACCCGCTATAGCCCTTGTACTGGAACAGACACCTACTATCACGCGTTCTAAAGGGCTTAACCGCATGATTCGTCTATTCTGCAAGTTGGCATTCAACTCCCTGTGAACCTTCCTTTTTGCTTCTCTTTCCATATAGTTCATTCTATACCTTACTCCTCTTACCACGATCGAAATTGGTGCAATGAATTTTACGTAATATCTTCTCTTAGCATCCTTGTCTTTACGAATGCGGAATGAAACTTTTCCGGGGCGGAATTGACTATTATCCGTAGTATGACTCAATTGGAAAGTTGAAGAAGGTCGGGTCGTATGAGCGTCTTTTCCTTCTAGTCCTAAGCAAATATGTACATAAATACGATTGTGTCATCAATGTAATCATCAAAATCACCTTCTGAGTCCATCTTACGACGCATGAACTTCATCTGAGCTCTCATTCCCTTTGCCTGTTCCATGAGTACTTCCCTCTTTGTTGGAACTCGCCTTATAATCGTCGTCTACACAAATCATATTAGTCAGTATTACGTTGTACAATCCCCTTTTCTAACCCGTGTGAAGGAGGTAGTACGAGAAATCAAGTCTTTGAAAAGACTCAAGGTAGGCACGAGAAGAGTACGAAAGAAGGGAAACTTTAGGATGTTATTCCGTTCACTTATTACTAAGGTGGCGCGCACACCGTCGCAATAAGTAACCGTTCAAACACCCAACTCGAAGAAAACTTCCTAGAATCTCTTAACCTGGTTTAGCTTTGATACCAACTTGTCACGCCCCGACTTTTCCTAAGTCTTTACTTAGGGCGTGATGGCACCTGGACAATTATTTTCCACCAGGAGCACCATTTAATTCTCTTTATTTAGAAATTTAAACTTATATTCAAATACGGAGCGATTAATAAAAATAACAATAAAGAAATCTGTTTATGACTTTATAAGAAAAACATAACGCGAGCCCATGCTCGTGCAAATATTGTTTCTACATAGACATACTGACAAAGATTATTCTAAGTTGGAAGGGAGACCATTCCACACGGGCATTTCAGAGACATTGAAACCGACATTACGAACTCGACGAGTACCAAGCCGGAACAATGGACTTGGTATGACAAGAGGTCGCGGACGATCGCTAGCCTTGGCGTGGAGCCTTTCCTCTATCACGCTTTCAAACATGTTAAATAAAGAGTCACCTACCATCCGGGCTCGGAGAACCTTACCCTGCAATTCAAAGTAACACCACAATATTCCAAGCGCAATCACATTATAACGTAATAAGCATATTGCAAAAACATATCAGGTTACAACATTTTTAAATATGCAACAACTCCTCATAGGAAATTCTCGGTTTAACTAACACTTCATTTTATCGTGTTATGCGTTAAGACATTCACCTGCATTTCCACATGTTTATTACATTCATATATTTGTGAACGCGTATTCACTTTTCATATTTATATATATGTGAACATGTATTCATCTTTCATATTTGTTGCGGCGTGCAACCCGATCCATTATATTTACGTATTTGTGAACACGTATTCACTTTACGTTTTGTTGCGGCGTGCAACCCGATCCATTATATTTATGTATTTGTGAACGCGTATTCACTTTGCGTTTTGTTGCGGCGTGCAACCCGATCCATTATATTTACGTATTTGTGAACGCGTATTCACTTTACATTTTGTTGCGGCGTGCAACCCGATCCATTTTATTTACGTATTTGTGAACGCGTATTCACTTTACGTTTTGTTGCGGCGTGCAACCCGATCCATTATATTTACGTATTTGTGAACACGTATTCACTTTACGTTTTGTTGCGGCGTGCAACCCGATCCATGATGTTTATATTTATATATTTATGTGAACACGTATTCACTTTTCATATTTTTCAGAAGATCGAATAAATAATATTCTCTTTCCCAACATTATGTCATTCATACTTGTAACGATTATAACTTTTTAACCATAACTCCAACTAAGGTGTTTCTCAAGCGGAAACTAAGTTAAGACGGGGATCTTTCACTGTACCAAATTTCATTTAAAACTACTTTGGGTAACTAACACAAATTTATCCTCAAAACAGCCCCATAAAATTTGTTTCGGCAGAATTTTTATTAAACAACACTCAATCTTAGAATAGTCATAACTCCTAATCTGTAAACCCGTTCAAGCCCCATAAAATCTCAAAACGACGAGAACAGAGAGCTACACGTCTCCATCTGAACCATCCTTTCATATTCTGTACCATTTGGTACAGTTTTACACTTTTATTCGCTGCCCTTCCTGGATCTCGATAGATCCGAGGCATAAACTTCAAACAGCGATAACTCTCAATCCGTAAGTCGGATAGACCCCCGTAAGGTCTCAAAATGTCCACAACAAAGATATCTAGAACTTTCATTTAGTAACAATTTTCATATTCCCCACAGATTAGTATAGTTTTACGTTTCAACGTCCTGCCCTTCTGGATTCCGACGAATCCGAGGCAGCAACTTCAAACTACAATAACTCTCAACTCGTAAGTCCGTTATAATAAATCTTTATATATATCTGTCCGTAACAGAGAGATTTACAACCATGTAAATTTTCATATAATTCTAATAAGTAAAACTCAATAAAAACAGTCCGTAATTATGCCTTTCCGAATTTCGGCCAAATCTAAGGCAGAAACTTTGAACTATGATAACTTTCAAACCGTATGTCCATTTTACCTCATTTTTGGTTCTATATGATCATATTAGAGAAGTGTACCACTCTTCCGAATTTCATCAAATTCTAACAATTATAATTCAGTGAGAACAGTTCGTAAAGTTCATGACGCAACTAGTTATCTTAAACAATCAAAAGTTCAATATTTCTTTTCAACACTCAATTCTTATTCTGACATGTATTGAACTAAAAATAAAGGATGTTACCAAGAATTTCTGAGTGAGAAAACTCACCTTGTAAGTGTGAAGATTATTGTTGTGTGGTTGCTAAAATTATCCTTACTCTCTAGTATTTTGCTTCTTGTTCTTCTTGCCCTCTTGGTATTTTTTCCTCTTCTTTTCACTTGTTTTTTTCTGATTTTCTAACCTTTATGTTATGTACTTTGTTGTGTGTAAATACAATGTATAAGTGGAGAGTTTTCTATAACCTATGGGATGTGAAATGACAAGAGTTGAAGGGGAAATGAAAAGGGAGTGGGAAGGGAAATGGGTGGACGTATCACGTATGCATGCTGATTTTTTTTTTTTCGTTTTTTGTTTTTTGTTTTTTTTGTTTTTCTTTTGTTTTTATTTTCTTATTTTCATTTCATCTATCTATTTATCCAACTTTAACACTAACTCTATCCCATGCAATTTATTCTTTATTTTCTTATATATATGTATTTTTATTAACTCAACCAACAACTATATACTATTATTATTTTCCGGATTTTACAGATACCGTTACTGAACTTGCACTCCAAGTATTTTGTCTTGGTCCTACTCAAGTTGAATCTTTTAGATTCCAGTGTCTGTCTCCAAACCTCCAGCTTAGCATTCACTCTGTTGTGAGTCTCATCAATCAAGACTATGTCGTCTGCGAATAACAAATACTATGACACCTCTATTTGGATTTGTCGCGTCAGTCCATTCATTACCAAGCAAATAGGAATAGGCTAAGAGTTGATCCCTGGTGCAACCCTATCATCACTGGAAAGTGCTCCGAGTCTCCTCCTACTGTCTGTACCTTAGTCTTTGCTTCATCATACATATATTTAATCTCATAGTGTACGCCACTTGTACACCTCTAACATCTAAACATCTCCATAGAACCTCCCTAGAAATTTTATCGTATGTCTTCTCGAGGTTGATGAAAACCATAATGGAAGTCTCTCTTCATCTTCTTATACTGCTCCACCAACCTTCTAATAAGATGAGTGACTTCTGTGGTCGAACGTCCGGACATGAATCCAAAATGGTTCTCAGAAATAGCTATACCTCTTCTCACCCTTATCTCCACGGCCCTCTCCCACACTTTCATAGTTTGGCTTATCAGCTTGGTACCCTTATAGTTGTTAAAACTCTGGATATTACCTTTGTTCTTGTACAAAAGGATCAATGTATCTCACCTCAATTCTTCGGGCATTCTCACCGTCTTAAAAATGATGTTAAACAATTCAATCAACCACTCTAAACCTGCCATGTCTACACTCTTCCAAAATTCGATTGGGATCTCACCAGGCCCGGACGCTTGTACCCTACGCATCCGGCTAATATCACCCTTAATTTCCTATACTTTAGTGCTTCTACAATATCCAAAATTTCGGTACCTACCAGATTTCTCTAGGTCTCCCACCACAATGTCTCTATCTCCTTCTTCGTTTAAAAGTTTATGAAAGTAAGACTACCACCTCCACCTAATATGTTCTTTCTCCACCGGTACTTTGTCATCCTCGTCCTTGATACACCTCACTTGATCCACACTTGTTCTAGAACAATAATCCTTATTTTTCGTGTGACTTTATGGGTCACCACAATTTATTTATTTTTTGTAGTGAGATCCAAGTTTTTCTAGTATAAGTCACCTGATGAGTTAGTGTGAATACAAATGGATCTAAAATTTGAATTTTATAATTTTTGGATTCTAAGGATAATGACGCCAGGTGCTAACTAATTGGTTCTGAATTTACTTTTCGTGCATATTTAGTGAATCATTTAGCATGTACATAATTTAAATCAAAACTACTAAGTCTACCGAACTTATATATTTCAAGCCTACATCCGCTCATGAGTTCAAAACTCATTCATATGGTATCCGAAGTCCTAGATCAGTTGGTCTTGAAGGCAGAGAGTATCCTCATTGGGTGGTGTGAGGCTGTCACAAGTTCAACCCTGCGTAACGCCTACCGCCTTCGCTCTTGGAGCTCACACACTGGCTTGCCAAGTGTGGTTTAAGCGGGCGACGTGGTTTGCGTGCTATTGCGTCTCGGGTTTACCTCTTGCACTCGAAGAAAGAATGCCATGTGCCTTCACAAAAAAAAAAAAAACTCATTCATATGGTTAATTAGAATTTAGGTGTGTGTGTATATATATTATGCGTATTTGTGCACATACATATGTATTCACAAAATGATTGTGAGATAGAAAGGTCTTGAGCTTCATTACTTCTTTTTTCCGGATATAAAATTTCTCTTTACGATCATAAAAAACTATTCGTCCCACAATACCGAAGTGGTTTAATAGGCTTTTAGATAATATTTGATTAGAATTGAAAAGAATATGTGAAAGATAATATACTTGTATTTAGACATGAATCTCATTTTTTTTAAATCAAAGTTAGAAGAGTTGAGGCAAAACCATTATTTCACTCGAAATATTCTTCAACAAAATGCCATTATTTGTTTTATTGTTCATTGTCCTCTAATTGAAAAAAGAAATATTAAATAAAAAGAAAAAGAGCTCTGCGTTGACCATAGGCAGCTTGTTGACTTCCTTGTAATAACTTAATTATACGTCTTGCATATGGCCATAAAAAGTCAGTATTCACTAAACAATTGAGTTTGACTTAAACATGCAAATTCATACTCAAGTTCTCTACCCATCTTATTACTTCTTGAAATAAAGGAGGGTCTCTTATGCGCAGCGTGATAATGGTTTAACTTTTGAAACCAGTTAAGTTATCATAATTAATTCCTTCACAATTTTGTCGGATCGGGGTGTGGACTCCTGAGGTGGGAGATCCACCTTTTGGAAAAATGATTGTGATATGCGTCTATTTAATGCAAAACTTTAACTTTAATTAAGTTTATTTAATTCTATCTTTAATTTAACTAACAAATTGCATTTAAATGATCTTTAAATCCACGAATTTCTTAAGATGTACGTAAAGTTAACAAGCCATAATGTGTACACATTGAAATTTCCATTAATTTAAATATGTACCATGTAAGATCCATTCAAGGAGAAACTCTCCGTGTAAAATCCAGAGACTTAAGTAGAAGAATTCTATCAATACTACTATAATTTTTTATGATGATGTTCATTTTTATTATTAGTCATAAGTACTTTCTTACATGAATTTTAATTATATGTAAGACAAAATAATAAATATTTCACATTTAAATTTGTCCTAACATGTAACTTATCATTTATTAGAGATACCAGCTAATGCTACCGAATGAAATTAAATGTAAACTTTTATAAGTAATTTGATTGTTAATATTTTGCAAGTTATTAGTACAAAACCTTAACTCTTATCATAATAGTGAGGCAACTTGCAATTATTGTAAAATCCATTTATGCGATGCATTTTTACGGGGCGTAAAGTTTAAGAAAAAATTATTGTCGAGTAGGCATGTCGTGATGGGCCCAGATTCCCACAAGATTGTTGAGCTCGGCTGGTCCGTCAGGCTCGACTAATTTCCGGAGAATGGGCGGGAGGCACGACCTGTGCCACCGCCAGACTACGATCTCGCCACCGCCTCACTGGCGGCACGCGGATGGTTGTTCTTCTTGGCCGCCGCCTCTGATGCCACTGCCTCCATCTCTATCGTGGCGGTTACCGCTGCCTTTTCCACCACCGCGACCATCGTCACAGTTTTTGCTCCCGTTACCGCCATTTCGGTCATTTTGGCCACGATTTGGCGATAAATTTTCAAATTGTGATGATTCTCATCGGACGGAGCGGCAACCAAGGCAAAATTTGACACGGTGGTTATTTTTTTGGCAAAACCCACTTCTTCGATGATGAGCATAAAACGGGTTTGGTAGAATGACAGAAGAGGATTACTTTGACAGATGAGCGTACCTACTCCACTATATGCGTTAGTAAGGCCTGCAACCATTTGTAACATGAGTCAGTTGTTAGTTACCGGCGCCCCAATATTCTTGAGTTGGTCTGACAGAACCTTGAGCCATTGACCGTATGCGGACGTATTGGAAAAATTCGTCATATTAGTGGTGGAAAATTTCTGCTCAAGTGTGACGTTCTCAAACTTTCATAGCCGTGGAATCAGACTCAAGAATAGTATGTAGTAAATCACTCGAGATTGTGGCGTAGATCCACTGTAGGACTGTTGCATAAAGGGTCAACCACAATTTATTTTCATCATCGGTTTGCGGCACCTTCTCCTTGCCGTTTTTCGATGGAATTATGTGATGGATAATCCGTTGTGAGAGACAATGAATTTTAAAGAGTTCCTCCCATGTCACATAATGTACATTTTCCATCTCAAGAGTGATGAAGATATGAGATTTGATGTTGGAGATAGCAATAGCTGGGTGAAAATTAGATTTCAAGTCAGACACGATTGTCGGACGGACAGGGGATGTCCAAATCGACCTAATAAATCTTATGTCCAAACCAGCTTGCGCACACTTGACAAATTTCATGAGATATATATTACCTCTCACGTCCAACTTGATAACTATGATATCCAAATCAGCTTGCACATGCCTCAGCAAAAGCCTAAAATTATAATTAAAACTCATAATTTTCAAATCACTTCATTAACCACTAGTTCCACCCTTATTCCTATGTTAACTACATTTACTGAAAGAAAATATTGTCGCGCCCTTTTCCGGCCGCGGCTTTATTTTCTAAACTCCTGCTCAAACAAAGGTTAGAAAATAAATAACAATATGTTTTTAAAAGAATGCTAAAATGTTTAAAGGGGTGCTAACATATTAGAAGTGCTAAGGGTTCGCGGAGTCGCCACCTAATTAATTTGGGTGAATTAGGACACCTAAATGTCAACTAGGTTAAAGTCAACACTAACTTCATTTTTTTTATGGTCTGCTAAACTTAACGAGATTCTGGGTAAGGGTTCTTTATTATCCTAAAGGGAAGGGGTTAGGCACCCTAAAGGATCCGCTAACTTGCGGTTGTCCGTTCAAACCTAGGGTTAATTATTGTATGCTAAAAAGGGTATCTAATAGAAAAAGTATTTTTTTTGGCAAAAGATTAATAGAATTACTACTATAACACATGTAAAGTTTAAAGCATGCCCTATGTTATTTATAAAAAAATAGGTGATGCAAAGTGAATTTATTGACTAAATGTCTATATTTGCCTACTTTAATTAGTATCCTATATGCTTAAAGGGGTTCCTTAATATACATAGACATAAGATTGCTATATAGGTTTTGTAGCAAATGGGTTAAGAGTTTTTGAAAGATAATATCCTAACTACCTAATTAATTATGCAAGTTAAGATTATTAGGTGGTTTAATGTAGCATAAATTATCTAAAGTATTTAATCCGAGAGGAAAACAAATTGTTAATCAATTACTTTCTAACCTATTGCTTTTGGCATTCTAATAGTTCTACTAATGACGTAATGTTAGTCAATTAATTACAATAAATAAGCGGGCGGGTAGGAAATAAAGAAGATGACTCGAAGGAAAGGCGGTGTCTTTTCGGCGCTTGGAATTTACGGCACAAACACGGATGTACATAGATGTGGGCTTTCATGTTTACTACGAGAGTCTCAACCATGAGACTCTTGATTGCTCCGATGCGTATCATGCAAAAATAAGAGGAGATAAAAATTAGTATCAACTCAATGAATACCGATGTGGATAATTAAAACACAATGCATACACATATCCATAATTTAATTTTAGTCATATTGTTCTAAAAGGTGACAATTTCAGGCGAAAATATACTACCACGGCCGGGTCGTGAAAACGGGCGATGGGCAAACAAACAAGAGATTCAAGATGCACAAATGACAAAGCTCAAATGGTGGTCCAAAAGCAAATTTCGATTTAAAAGACAGATCAGCCTATTATAGTACATGATAAATGGGGAAGCTTATAAGAGCATTTTGACATTTAACGTAGACTGGCCAAAATCAGTCCAACAATGTCATTTTGATTATTAGAAATCCTCTAAGGGACAATTATAAGCATATCAGAAGGTGAACAAAGATTAAGAACAGTCCCTACGCAGTTAAACAACTCTTAAATTAACATGTACTATCATTTTGACTCACAGAGAGACCACACATAGTTGAAACAAGGTTAAAACATCCTAGTTTGGGTACCTCGAAACTTTGAACAAATTCAAACTTCTATTTAGATAATATATTAAATCATTATATAGCTAGGGGAATCACATCTTGGCATTTAACTACTTAAACCATTCTGGACGACTAAGAAAAATCACAGAAACTTCAAACTAACAACATGGATTTTAGACTAACTAACACAAACTACTCGTGATGAGGACAAGCTAAATTTTAACAGATTAACAACTTCAGACAACAGGTTAAACCATGTATAAGATATTACCAACTATTGTAGATCGTTTCGACATTTAGATAGGCAAAGACAGGTAGATGAATCTGGATTAACCTGAGAGCAGTTAAGTGAACAAAGCAGGTCGACAGTGACTTAAATATACAATGGTCAGCAAAACAGTGGTGAAATGCATTCAAACATATGGAGCTATTTGCGAATTTACATGACCTTAGAAATCTTCCCCTACTCAAGTTCTTTGCTCCCAGCAAGTACAATAGGTCTTACATACCGATACCCATGCTGAGACATCCTAACGGTTAATCAAATATTTTAGACATTATCAAATGCAGACACGATCTATATAAACCAACAAACATGTCTTCAGCTAAGGGAAAACTGCACATTAACCTAAGCTTCCCGACTAAAAGGCTTCAATAATTAATGCCCTGGACTCTGCACAAAAATGCAAACATGCCACGAATGCCAATATTAACCCAAACATTAACAATTGCAATCCCGAAGGTTAAGAACAGTCGACATTAGCTTAAACAGGTCTAGTAATCAACTCTATAAACATAAACAGTCGCTCAGAACACACATCACACATTATTAATGTTAAACGAAATCCAAGGCTATGAGGCTAAAATATTACCTTCTCCGGGCAGCGAACAAGGGCAGCAAATCAAGTCGTCGACCCACTCGGGTTTCGGCTCTGCGATGCGAGATAGAGGGCAAGGTTGATTTTCTGATTTCCTTTCTGAAATCGGAAGAAGAAGGGTTTCAAACCTCTTGTTCTTGTGAAACTAAAGCGGGTCTTTGTGTTACCCTAGTGTTTACTATTGTTTTCTCGATTTACGAGTCTCTCCGCGATGCCTATTGCATGCATAGTGGTTCTGCATTTATAGCTACGATTTGGGTCTAAGTTTTGTAAGTAATAAAAGGCTTATTTTTGTGCTTGATATCGCGCCGATTCGACGATTTTGCTCGATTCGAATCGATTCGGGGTTATGGTAAGAAACACGTTGGTGGGTGCGTGGAAGTAAGGAAGGCTCAGGATTCTCGTGAGAATCTCAATTTGGTGTCTCGCGGCGATGGCGGGGTTTTGGGTTCTTTGGCTTTTAGGTTTCGTTTTGGTGTGTGGAGGATGAAGTGAAAGGGAGTGAGGGTAAGTGCGGGTTGGGCTAACGGGTTTGGGCGGGCGGGTAGAAATGCGTCGTGCGATGGGTTGGGTAGAAAATGGTGGTAATTAGTATTAGGTTTGGTTTAATTAAGTATTAATTTTAGGCTTTTAATTAATTAGCTAGTTAATTCTAGGTAAGTGTTTTATTAATTATTTAACAAATGCGATTAAATTAATTAGGTGCTTTATTATAATTATCTAGGTGCTACATTAGTCTAATTATTTAGGTGCTAAATGCGGGCGCGTTATTTAACTAATGCTTAATACTTTAGAATGCGACGCTATTATTTAAAATCTTATTGTTATGCATTATTGCGAAGTTAAATTAAAATCGAAAATGAGCTTAGATTGAATTATTTAAATGCTAAATGCAAAATATGATTTTTAAGAATTGTTTAAAGCTTTTATAAATGCGACGCTATTAAATGCATGTATTAGATTAAAATTGATTTTAAGGTTACAAATGATTACTAATAAATGCGGCTATGCTACCTGACACGACGTTATCGCTAAATTATTTATTTTATGCATTTATTAATTATTTAAGAATTACGACAAAGCTTAAAGTTAATAAATGCGGGCGCGGGACTCTAAGTGCTTAAAACTCTACGTAAGACGCGATGTCATTATTAAATTAATTATTAATGCCTGTATTTATGTTTTATTGTTGTATTTTACTATAAAAATCCTAAAAATTATTTTACAAAATTAGTGTAATTTTATAGTTAATGACTGGACGGGAGGGTCAAAATTGGGTGTCAACAGATGTCCCTCTTTGTATGGAGATGATGGAAGAATCTTCGGACAAAGACGTTGACTTATAGCCAATTTTGTCTCGATCTTCGACTGCAAAATCTTTGGCAGCGCCGACGCAAAAATCAAACCGCCCCAAAGGTCGAGTTATGGCGACATCGGGTTACTATGGTCGAAACACTCGCGCAGCTAACGCGGACCAAAGATGTCGGTGTCGAGTTATGACGACACCGGGCTACCATGGTCAAAACACGGCGCTAACGCGGCTTAAAGATGTCCCGATGTCGAGTTATGATGACCGGGCTATGCAAAAAGTAAAAGAATATAAGCGGCGAACACAGGGTGCATTGCATGGCTTGTGGTCTGGGTTCTATGGTGATGCGAGCGAGTGACCGACGCTGAGGCCGCTACGCGTCGTTGGGAAGGTTGGCCCCCAACAGATTGCCGGTTATTGTGAAGAGAAAATCCACGTTGTGCTCGCGCTGCTGCATGCTAAGACTTGAACAAGCGGTTAGTGCATGCGTTTAAGGCCAAACACTTTTAAAAACAATGTAATCGTGAATAGAAAAGGTTATCTGCAAAGCGTGATGCTTGTGTTGATGCGATGTTGCGAATCGTGATTTTCGCCTCGCACGCACGTGCGATTGTAACGCGGGTATGTTGTCCTGGCCGCAATTGTCCGTGTACTAAAGCTCGAAGGAGTTAGTGCATAAGCGCTAAGGTGGAATATTAAAGATGCGTAAGAAATGCACCGGGGTATAGAAATCGTCCTCGTGTGATATCGATGATGGCGTCGTTTTCGGACTTGCTGTGCTGGTAACGTCGTTGCCTGGACGTGTTGCTGTTGGCGTCGTTGCGTAGACGCAATGCTGATGGTGTCGTTGCCTGGACACAATGCTGATAACGTCGCGTTCTGGGCGTGTTCCGCCGGGCGTCGTTGCAGACGCACGCCGATGGTGTCGTTGCCGACACAACGCGGATAATGTCGTTACTGGACATGTTGCCATCGGGCGTCGTTGCGTAAACGCACGCCGGTGTCGTTCGACACGATGTTCTTGGCGTCATTGTAGACGCAATCGCGACGCGTCGTTACTGGGCGTGTTCTGCTGGCGTCGTTGCCGCGACGCACGCCGATGGTGTCGTTGCCGACACAATGTTCTTTGGCGTCGTTGCGTAGACGCGTCGCGATGATGTCGCTGGACATAACGCCGATAACGCCGTCGTTGACGTATTCTTCGGCGTCGTTGCGTGACGCAATGTTGATGGTGTCGTTGCTGACACAACGCCGATAACGTTGCCGCTCGACGTATTGCCGGGCGTCGTTGCGTGACGGCGCCTTTGATGTCGCCTTGACATAATCCGGCGACGCCGTTGCTCGGGCGATGTTGCCGGGCGTCGTTGCGTAGACGCAATGCTGATGGTGTCGTTGCCTGGACACAATGCTGATAACGTCGTTGCCTGGACGTGTTGCTGCTCCTGTAGAATAAATGCTCCTGCAAGCTGATATGCCTGACGAATACTGGGATGTTGCCCTTGCACTGCAACTGACGAATTGTTATGATGCCTTTGTTGTGTGCGATGCGCTGGTTGCAAGCTTGACTTTATGCCCGAGTTGACGCGCTAGGTTTTGTTGCGGAACTCTGAACTTTGATTGCCGATTGTTGATGCCGGCTTTCGCTGCCGCTCTTGCCGCGGACTTTGGATTGTTGTCATCCTCTCGCTTTGTCGCTTCCTGCTTCTGCGAAGAGATCTTTCGTCGTATTTTCTGCTTCGGCTGTTGCACTTTCTGCTTCTGTTAATATTAAAAGACCTGCGCTCAAAGAAAATTTTGTGAGTTTTGGGGGGGGGTCGATTCGTATTTGACCTCGCTGCCTTGTTCCTTGATATCTGCGTGCCCGGCTTGTTTGGGACTTGCAACCCCTGTCTGACCTCTTTGAGATGTTTAGTAGTGCCCCAAAAGCATTTTCCAAAAAATGAAATGTTTTCATGAAGTATGCACAAAACATCTTTAGAAATAAACATTTATATGACATGCGTAAAAAATGTAAAAGCCTCGTCTAATTTGCCGAATATGACATGTATTTTGACCAAGCGAACATCCTTTGGAATCCTTGTTATTGCCTTCCTCACAGTGCGCAAAACTGTCTCAATTTCAAAGTGTGTCGCGTGGGCGGAACTTAACTTCGTGATGAATTGCTCATATCGTTTTTGGAATAACCCAAACCCCTTTGTTGCCTGTAGACAAATGGGAAGATTCCTAACGGTGTGACCGAAGCCGATTTAGGCCGCCTACGTATCCCCATGAGAGAATCAGGTCATGACGTAGTTCATTACAAGCGAAATTGGGTAAAATTCTAAAAAGTGGGACCGAAGCCGATATGGCCGCCTACGTATCCGCCAAGGGAATCAGGTCATGACGTAGTTCAGATTACAAGTAAAGGGCTTTTGATTTGCAGCGGCGAGACCCTATATGGGCTCTATGCATATCCCACCGAGGGAATGCAGCTTTTACAATATAAAGGGGATTACACGGAAGACAAATACTCCTAGACGTAATATCTCTTCACTGCATCTGCGTTGATAGCCTTGGGCCATACCTCGCCATCCATCTCGGCCAAGATTAGAGCCCTCCACTTAAAACTCGATGAACCATGTAGGCCGCGCCAATTAGGGCGAACTTTCCTTTAGCTTCACTTTGATTCGAAATATGCGTTTCAAAACCAATTGTCCCGGTTTGAATAACCTTGGCCTCACTCTCTTATTAAAAGCTCTAGCCATTCTGCTTTGATATAGCTGTCCATGACAGATTGCATTCAACCTCTTTTCGTCAATCAACATCAATTGCTCATAACGATCCTCAGATCCACTCGGCCGCCAACTCGGCTTCGGATGATTCTCAACGATGGTATTTCCACCTCGCCGGTAGCACGCTTCGCTCCATACACCAAAAGATACGGCGTTGCCGGTAGGTTCGGATTGTGGTGCGATAACCCAAAAGCGCAAAGGCAAATTCTCGTGCCAATGTTTGTAGTTGCCGATCATCTTGCGCAATATCCTCTTGATGTTCTTGTTGGTCGCTTACCGCCTCCATTCATCCGAGGCCTGACGAGTGGAATTACGGTGAGTGATCTTGAAATTTCCACATATCTCACGCATCAAACTACCGTTGAGATTGGTTCCGTTATCGGTTACAATTGATTCGGGAACCCCAAATCGGCAAATGATGTTGTTGCGAACGGTCAACTACCACCTTTTCACATCGACCGTGTGATGACGCTTCTACCCATTTAGTGAAATAGTCAATCGCTACGAGGATGAATGCGCCCATTTGAGCAACGGGTTCGATGGGGCCGATGACATCCATGCCCTGCGAATGGCGAGGAGAACTTGTCACATTAAGCTCACTTGGAGGCACTCGAATCAAATCTCCATGAATCTGGCATTGCCGACATTTCTGCACGAAGCGGATACAATCTGTTTCCATCGTCATCCAAAAATAACCTGCTCGCAGAATCTTTTTCGCCAAAGTGAAACCGTTCATATGAGGTCCACACGTCCCTCCGTGTATCTCTTCTACTAGCTTGCCTGCCTCTTGAGCATCGACACATCTCAATAAGCCCAGATCGAGTCGCCGGTACACAATTTCCCCATTCAAAAAGAAATGATTCGCTAGTCTTCGAAGTGTCTTCTTCTGGATGTTGGTTATGCCTTCTGGATATTCTCCTGCTTTGAGGTACCTTTTGATGTCATGGTACCATGGATTGCCGTCTGTTTCTCGCCTATATGGGAGCGATAAGCGGCTGCTCCAAAGACACTCACCGTGATTGGATCGATGTAATTCTTGTCGGATCTTTGATCATGGAGGATAAGGTTGCCAATGATCGAATTCGCTACGGATCACGGGAACATGCCTAAATTCTATGTGGATGAACCTCTTACGTAATTCCTTCACGCAAAATAGGTAGGAAGTATCTTCATATTCTTGGTTGCCCATTCACCTGCACTGATGGATCGATGAAGTCCGAATCACCTATGACCAGCTCTTGTATGTCCATATCTACGGCCATTCTGAGCCCCAATATGCAAGCTTCATATTCCGCCATATTGTTGGTGCATGGAAATCTGAGCTTCGCGGAAATCGGATAATGCTGACCTGTTTCTGAAACCAAAACTGCTCCAATGCCGATTCCTTTGAAATTTGCCGCCCATGAAAAACATCCTCCAACCCGTAAACCTCGAGATATCTTCTCCGACAAACAATACCTCTTCATCGGAAAATAGGTTCGAAGGGCTCGTACTCATCGATGGGTTCTCGGCAAGATGATCGGCTAATGCCGCCTCTTTTACGGCTCTGCGTGGCGTGAAGCGATGTCAAACTCGCCAACATAATTTGCCATTTCGCTAGTTTTCAGGTGGGCATGGGCTTGAAGGATATACTGCGGATCCATCCTCGAAATAAGATAGGTAGTGTATGCCGATAGATAGTGTGCGAACTTAGGCGACCCAAGTTAACGCGACAAATGCGTTCGGTAGTATAACGAGCTTCATATGTCGTGAACTTTTTACTCAAATAGTATATGGCCTGTTCCTTTTCCTGTTTCATCGTGTTGCCTCAACGCGTCAAAGCATTTTCTAACACGGATAAATAGAGTAGCAAAGGTCTGGTTCGGAGGCACTAGGCGGCGGATTAGACAGTATTCTTTGATTCGTCAAAAGCTGTTGGCAATCTGTTGTCCACTTGGTAGTCGATCCTTTTCAATAATTTGAATATCGGCTCGCATATCACGGTGGCGGGCTATGAACCTGCGATGTAGTTGAGGCGACGAAGCTCATCACGTCCTTTTTGCTTTTGGAGGTAACTCTTGGATGGCTTTTATTTTCGAGGTCTAGCTCAATCCTCTTCCGCTCACTATAAAACCCAACAACTTCCGCGGAACGCCAAATCTGCTGCGTTGATTCAACTTCGTTATACCGTCTTAGTCGTTGGAAAAATTTCTTCAAATTTGCGAACGGTCCTCCGCCGCGATTTGATGATGGCGTCGCCCACATAGACCTCAATTTCTTTATGAATCATGTCGTGGAAGATGGTGGTCATGGCTCTCATGTAGGTGGCGCTGCGTTTCGAGACCGAACGGCATAACTCGATAATAGTACACCGCGGGGTAGTGAATCTTGTCTTTCTGCGTCTCTTACGCCATAAGGATCGATGATAGCCAAGCAATCGAAACGATCGTAGTTCATGCTTCGCACAATTATCGATGAGTATATGGATGTTTGGAAGAGGAAAGTCATCCTTGGCCGCTCTGTTGAGGTCTCTGTAATCCACGCAGACTCGGACCTTTCCATCTTTCTTCTTTACCGGCACGATATTTGCTAACCAAGTAGGATACTTTGCAACTCGAATTACCTTTGCCTCAAACTGTTTAGACACCTCTTCTTTGACCTTCAAACTCATGTCTGGTTTGATCTTTCTCGGCCTTTGTTTTACTGGGAAACAAGATGGTTCAATAGGCAAAATGCGGCGATGTGCGTACTCAACTGGCGTGTCCTCATATGACCAAGCAAACACATCGGTGTACTGTTTCAGGAGCTCAATTAATTCTTTCTTCTGTGCGACGTTTAGGTGGGCGCTGACTCTAGTCTCTTTCACGGTTCCCTCATCGCCTAAGTTTATTAACTCTGTTTCTTCCAAATTTGGTTTAGGCCTATTCTCAAAGTTTTCCAGCTCTTGGCTAAGTTCTGATTGCGGACACTCCTCTTGTTCCTCGGGGTTATGCTCGTCATTTGAACTTTGTTCGTTGGTCTCATTACATGTCATATTCGCGTTATCAACAGGTTTATTAATATGATCGCTGAAAGAAAAATGCTTAAAGAATTTAATTTTAACACAAACAAAATCTTTTAAAAGTCGCAAAATGTCCCGGAATTTATGATGAAAGTAAATTGCGAGATTAAAAACATATTAAGAATCATAAATGTATGTCATTTTCTTTCTAGATAAAAAGGTCACATCGCTAGAACTAATCATAAATTCTACCAAGCTTCTCGGACGGTCAGGACAGGGGTGCAAGTCCAATTATTCAGGCTGTATCCATGCTCTGCATCCCAAATGGTGAGCTCTTCCTTGTGATCTCCTGCGATCATGCAACAATCTGCCTCATCATCACCTATGAACAGATTCTGGAACCCTACTGCAAGATCATCCGGTCATCTTCTCGGCATCTGGATGGTATAGGCTTTGACGAATGACTGACTCAAGGGCGGAATAGGCGCAGGCGAGGGAATGTATCCCTTCTTCCGGAGGTTCGTGGTCACCAAATCCTTCGAAGTGGGCTGGTACCCCAAACCAAAAGTGTCTCTCTTCCCAAATAATCGGATAGGCTCTGTGATCCTTCATCGACTCCAAGACCTCTCCGGCTCGTATCCGCTTTCTTAACATTTCCTTGGCCACCATTTTGAGAACGTGGCGGCAATGGCGGACCCTACTTGCTCTCTTGATCTCATTAATATGAAAAACCGAACCATCCGATCGTTTCACGCCTTCTATGACAGGATTGCATAATCGGTGTTGATGCTCCTTTTTATCTCCAAATACTACCACTTCATCGTGATTCCATATAAACTTTAGACCGATGCAAGGTGGACGGATCGCATCAATTTCACTGGATCCACGGCCTTCCTATCAACAAAGTTGTAACGTAGCAATATCCAATATTTGAAATTCCACAACGAATTCTGCAGGTCCGATCCGTAGTGTGAGGTCCATTACGCCTTCGACCCCTCTATGGACTCCGTCGAAACCTTTGACCCTGATATGACTTTCACGAATTTTCTTACAGTCTGCCCCCAATTTCAACAGTGTCGTCATGGGACAAATGTTGGCCGGTGAGCCTCCATCAATCGCCTTTGTTGAAACAATCTTGTCTGCGACTTGGATGGTGATATTCAATGCAGGTTGTGTCGACGCCTCGGGTAACTCATCATCGTGAAAGGTGATTCTGCGGGCCTCTAGTACTGTCCGACCAAAGGCGCCAAGTTCCGTCATTGTACCTCGGAACGTATGCATCCTTCAACACCTCCATCAATGCGATCTGTGTGAGCGAGTAATGCATTAACAATGAAAGTAGAAATATGCTGAGGTTTTCTTTAATCGCTCTGACGGAATACTCTTTAGTGGGCATCTTCCTCCAAAATTCCTCGACTTCACCTCTGTCACGCTTCTTGCGGTGCCTCCTTGGCTGCCTCTATAGGTGTGTAATACCTCGCGACTGGTTATACTGCGGCGGTGACTTATGACCCGCTTCCCACTTTCTCCGCGATCCATCTTGACGGTGGCCCTTCGGCGCTGAATAAGCGTGATTGAACCTTTATGTCTCGGCGGTGCCTTTCCAACTCAAATCGCTTTCTTTCGAGGATTGGTGGCGAGCGTAGCGAAGGTTCGACTCTTCCTCACTTCGAACGACGGATGGTTCCTCCAAGTTGTATTCTCATCAAGGCGGCTATCAAGTGCACATTGGCGTTGCGTGGTTTGGCAAGGATTATCATGCACGTTTGGGCGAGATCCTTGGTGAATTACTCCTTCTTTGATCAACTCTTCGATTTTGTCCCCGAGGTGTAGAACTTCAGGTGTCATGCCACCGGCTATCAGTGATACGCGACAACGCTTATTCTCATCATACCATCTTGGGATAGGGCTGGGAATCCTCCCTGGAATTGGTTGGATCAAACCTGCAGCTCGCAGTCTTTCGTATATCTGGGGTATGGGTTCAGCCAGTGGGGTGCGGGTTCTGGATGGTTTTCCTTCAAAATTCGCATTTGGTCTGGGCGCATTGGGTGCTCTATGTTGTTGGCGGGCTTGATGGGCGTGTTGGCGTGGATAAATGGGTGCTTGGGAAGCGTTATATATGGGTGTGTGTGGTAGGCGGGGTGTGGGGCGGTGTATAGTGAGGTGTAAAGTTTTGTTCTTTGGTGTGGTAGTATGGGGTTTGATAGGGTGGGTTCTGGTATGTTATGAATGCTTCGGGTTTGCGTTCTTGTACAAACATGGAAAGGGAAACTGTCTCCTTCTTCCTCGAAGTACCCCCGATCGTCCCTGACTGAATCGCCTTATTGGTTGCCTGCAATGCCGCGGTCGTAATCTGCCGGTTTAATACCTTCTTCGAAGTCACCCATTCGACGACCTCGCAAAATTTCGCGATGACGCTTATCATCCGCTCATAATAGGTTGCATCCTTCAAAGATTGTACAAATAGTGTGGTCGTCTCACTCTCCGCGTGGGTGGTTGTACCTTGTCGCCTCTGACGCGCCATGGCGTACTCACTAAAAGTCTCAGTAGATTTCTTTTCCAACTTCATTAGATAGAACACATCCACGGTTTACGTGTTGAATCGAACCGCTCACAAAGTCTTGGGCGATGCATTCCAACTATGCCATTTACGCGGATCTGGCTAGTGTACCAATCTATTGCTCACGGTTAAGCTTGAATGAACAACTTCACGATGGCCATTGGGTTCTTCCTACCCGATTAACTTGTCGCAATATGATCTCAAGTGTCTGCGAGGATTTCCCTTCCCATCAAATAAATCGAACTTGGCACCTTATATCCGCTGGCGGTTCCACATCGGACGCATGCAAAGATCTTCATAATCTAGCCGCCCGTGACCTTTATCCGATCGCGTACCACAACCGCTTCTTTGTGTGAATCTCTCTGCCACGTCATCGTCCATTTTGGCTCGGACTTCCTTTCCATTTCTTCGTAATGATCCACTTCTTGGTGGCGCGGGGATGGTAAAAGGTTGAGTTTACATTGTGTAAGTTAGGTATGCGGGTGGTTTCTTTGGGTGGTAGTGGGTATGATGCGTGGGCATTGGTTGGCTTGGCGATTAGGGCTGATTATGGTGAAGTGATTAGGCGGAGGCGGAGGTACGTGGGCGATGGGAGGATCATTTGAAGGTGAGGTTGATGATTGGCCGGCGAGGCGATTGGATCGATGGCGGCGGCCTTTGTGGGGAGTTTTGGGGGACATGTGGTGGTGGAGGTCGATCTGGGGTGGTCTGCGAGATAGTGGCCCTTTGCTCTGGCATGGGGGTATTCAAACTGATGGATAGGTTGGTCAGATTCCGTAGCCTCTCCATCTCAACCTGCATATCGACAATCATTGCGGCGGTGAGCAATACATTCTTCCCGATGGTGATATTCCTCCTACGAAGTTTCGTTTGTTGACAGGAACAATTCCCAACCATTCGGCTCGGGCAGCCGAGCGATCATATCGTCATTTCTTGCCTTGGATCTGGTGAAGTGTGGATGCTCCGACATTGTTGAGTCAAAATACGAACCGACCTTTGG
Source organism: Przewalskia tangutica (assembly GCA_029844215.1). Classification (NCBI taxonomy): domain Eukaryota; kingdom Viridiplantae; phylum Streptophyta; class Magnoliopsida; order Solanales; family Solanaceae; genus Przewalskia; species Przewalskia tangutica. The sequence goes on along the minus strand of CM056738.1, from coordinate 96,920,150 downwards.
GGAAGATGATAAATCTTTCTAAAAATGCAACAAACAGCGTTAGCATAAGAACATAATTTGCAATTATGTAGCAGATATATTGCACACAACATATTCAAACGTTTCCTAACATGCAGGGGGACCTCTTTATGCCAGAGGTAGGCCTAAACGTCATATATGCGATAGTGATGGATTGGTCCGAGCCATCGGAGAAATGCTTTTATTGGGACTAAAAATAATTAAATTGCAACAATGAAATGTTAAACTAAAGCTCTATTCCTAATGCTATATTGTGCTGTTGGCGAACGTGGCGGTGGTGTTGCTAGGCCCTGCTCCTGCATCTTTCAAATATTGCATGATGTTTTGAAGTTGGTCCCACGGAACGGTGTTGTTCCCTAATCTGCACACTTTTACCCAATTGGTCATGTCGATATCCTCGAAACCTTGCTTGCCTTTGGGGCTTGGACTGCTACAATCTTCCTTGAACCATGCACAGTATTCAGGCGTACCTCCTGCTTGTTCGTATTTGACATCTATTTTCTCAACGTTGTTCCATTCTTCTAGGATGTGCTTCTTTCTGGGGAAAGTGCAATTTTCCCCAAACGCGACCTCTGAATCCTTCATGTATGCGATTGGAGCGGGATTACATTCTTGACCAAATCGGCGGAGTACACGCAACGGAGCATATGGTCAAGTCCCTTAATCCGATGAGCTCGATGTAATAACGGTCCTTGCTCGCTTACATAGGCTTTGTTGATACGGGATAGCGGTGGGTACCTCCATTGCACTTGGTTGCTAGTGCGGGATGCGAGAAATTCATACCAATCCACTAATGCAAGGGCGAAACAAACCGCTTCATCCGTCGTAAAAACTTACAATCCTATAATCATTGCTAAAACAAATGCTCGGTCATATTCGATCACGATAAAAGTGTTCCATGGCCCACATCGTAAGATGAGGTTGCATCCTCGAAGAAATTGGTTTCCGCTTGCATTTTCCTAGAGCTCGAAATATCTCGGCTAGAATCATGGGAACCAAAGTAAGTTGCGTGCCATTAATGCCTTCAAAAACCATCCGGTCACGTAACATATGCAAATCGATCCGTCCATGTTCGCGGGAAACACTAGAGTGCCTAATGAAGCAGCGGTGAATGCGGTATGTCGTCTAGTTTTCCATTGTCCCAAATCGCAAGAAAACTCCTTTCGGAATGATCGATAGCTATCTTGGCGACCATATCTCTCGTCTGAGATAATCTAGGGAAACCTATTGTTCTCAAGCAACGGAGTTCCTTTGTGTTTTTAGGCCCGTATGCAAGAATCTCTTTCAGATTGATTATAAGGGATGATTTGCCCTCTGTCTTGGTAAGCTAGGCTCGTGAAGTAGTTGATCTCCTCCAACGTGGGGGTGAGTTCGAAGTCTCGAAACCTGAACACTGCCTTATCCGGATCAGGCCCGAATTAAGGCTCTAACTATATGTTGATCCGGCGATGTCAAACAAAGCCGTGAGACAACCTAATTTGCTTCGATAATCATTTTACTTTGCCGTCGAAATTCTCCCACCAAACATTTAGCTTTGTCGGAACACCGCTTACCATTCTGACCTCCGGGATTATTGGAATACTGCTCATCCTATACATAAATAGAAGTAAAAATGCAAAAATTTCCCAATGTTATCATGTCACGTTGGGCTCGGATTCGTCCATTAATATCACGTAGCACATAATATGTTGTTGGTCGTTGGGTCGTGAGAAACCGCCCGACACGGCGAACCTCTGGTGTGGTGTCGATACAGGCGACCACCACCTAAGGTAAATCATGTATGACTTAGTATGAAGGGTGGTATAGCTCTATCCTAAGTTGCTAAGATTTGGCTTTTCTAGACGAGGTTCGAGCGGACAACTCGAGTGAGAAGGCTACGCGGCCACGGTTAGGCCTGCACTCCACGTATATTACCAACTCTCCTAAATTTGGATTTTGAAGAAAGAATTTTGCTGATGCACCCAGCGCACCTCGCATGTAGTGTGTGATTGTGTGAATTTTCCAGAGTGGAAGAAATATGAGCGGAATGCCAGTTTAAGGAAAGCAGTAAAGCAGGTAGCAATCAAAAATAAATAAAACAAAATACAACACACAAAAATTAAATGCCAAAGTAATTGCCAAATAATTATCCTAGATCTGTTGTGGTTAAGAACCTAACTTCCCCAGTGGAGTCGCCATTTCTGTCGCGCCCTTTTCCGGCCGCGGCTTTATTTTCTAAACTCCTGCTCAAACAAAGGTTAGAAAATAAATAACAATATGTTTTTAAAAGAATGCTAAAATGTTTAAAGGGGTGCTAACATATTAGAAGTGCTAAGGGTTCGCGGAGTCGCCACCTAATTAATTTGGGTGAATTAGGACACCTAAATGTCAACTAGGTTAAAGTCAACACTAACTTCATTTTTTTTATGGTCTGCTAAACTTAACGAGATTCTGGGTAAGGGTTCTTTATTATCCTAAAGGGAAGGGGTTAGGCACCCTAAAGGATCCGCTAACTTGCGGTTGTCCGTTCAAACCTAGGGTTAATTATTGTATGCTAAAAAAAGGGTATCTAATAGAAAAAGTATTTTTTTGGCAAAAGATTAATAGAATTACTACTATAACACATGTAAAGTTTAAAGCATGCCCTATGTTATTTATAAAAAAATAGGTGATGCAAAGTGAATTTATTGACTAAATGTCTATATTTGCCTACTTTAATTAGTATCCTATATGCTTAAAGGGGTTCCTTAATATACATAGACATAAGATTGCTATATAGGTTTTGTAGCAAATGGGTTAAGAGTTTTTGAAAGATAATATCCTAACTACCTAATTAATTATGCAAGTTAAGATTATTAGGTGGTTTAATGTAGCGCAAATTATCTAAAGTATTTAATCCGAGAGGAAAACAAATTGTTAATCAATTACTTTCTAACCTATTGGCTTTTGGCATTCTAATAGTTCTACTAATGACGTAATGTTAGTCAATTAATTACAATAAATAAACGGGGCGGGTAGGAAATAAAAGAAGATGACTCGAAGGAAAGCGGTGTCTTTTCACGCCATTGGAATTTACGCACAAACACGGATGTACATAGATGTGGGCTTTCATGTTTACTTACGAGTCTCAACCATGAGACTCTTGATTGCTCACGCGTATCATGCAAAAATAAGAGGAGATAAAAATTAGTATCAACTCAATGAATACCGATGTGGATAATTAAAACACAATGCATACACATATCCATAATTTAATTTTAGTCATATTGTTCTAAAAGGTGACAATTTAGTGAAAATATATATTTACCCAATGGTCCGTGTGAAACGGGCGATGGGCAAACAAACAAGAGATTCAAGATGCACAAATGACAAAGCTCAAATGGCCGGGTCCAAAAGCAAATTTGATTTAAAAGAAGAGATCACCTATTATAGTACATGATAAATGGGAAGCTTATAAGAGCATTTTGACATTTAACGTAGATCGCCAAAATCACCAACAATGTCATTTTGATTATTAGAAATCCTCTGGACAATTATAAGCATATCGTAAGTGAACAAAGATTAAGAATAGTCCCTACGCAGTTAAACAACTCTTAAATTAACATGTACTATCATTTTGACTCACAGAGAGACCACACATAGTTGAAACAAGGTTAAAACATCCTAGTTTGGGTACCTCGAAACTTTGAACAAATTCAAACTTCTATTTAGATAATATATTAAATCATTATATAGCTAGGGGAATCACATACTGGCGTACGAACTACTTAAACCATTCTGGACGACTAAGAAAAATCACAGAAACTTCAAACTAACAACATGGATTTTAGACTAACTAACACAAACTACTCGTGATGAGGACAAGCTAAATTTTAACAGATTAACAACTTCAGACAACAGGTTAAACCATGTATAAGATATTACAACTATTGTAGATGCATTTCGACATTTAGATAGGCAAAGCGGTAGATGAATCTGATTAACTCGAGAGCATTTAAGTGAACAAAGCGGTCGACGGACTTAAATATACAATGGTCAAGAAACAAATGTGAAACGATTCAAACATATGGAGCTATTTGCGAATTTACATGACCTTAGAAATCTTCCTCCTCAAGTTCTTTGCCCCAAGCAAGTACACAGTCTTACATACCGATACCCATGCTGAGACATCCTAACGGTTAATCAAATATTTTAGACATTATCAAATGCAGACACAGTCATATAACAGCCAACAAACATGTCTTCAGCTAAGGGAAAACTGCACATTAACCTAAGCTTCCCGACTAAAAGGCTTCAATAATTAATGCCTGACTGCGACAATCGTAAATGCAAACATGCCACGAATGCCAATATTAACCCAAACATTAACAATTGCAATCCGAAGGTTGAGCGATGACATTAGCTTAAACAGTCTAGTAATCAACTCTAAACATAAATGCCGTAACACACATCACACATTATTAATGTTAAACGAAATCCAAGGCTATGAGGCTAAAATATTACCTTCTCCGGCAATAACAAGGGCAGCAAATCAAGTCGTCGACCCACTGGTTTCGGCTCGCGATGCGAGATAGAGGCAAGGTTGATTTTCCGATTTCCTTTCAAATCCAAGAAGAAAGGGTTTCAAACCTCTTGTTCTTGTGAAACTAAAGCGGCGAGTCCGTGTTACCCTAGTGTTTACTATTGTTTTCGATTTCGAGTCTCTCCGCGACGCCTATTGCATGCATAGTGGTTCTGCATTTATAGCTACGATTTGGGTCTAAGTTTGGTAAGTAATAAAAGGTGATTTTTGTGCTTGATATCGCGCCGATTCGACGAGATTTGCATCGATTCGAATCGGGATTTGGCGCCGTTATGGTAAGAAACACGTTGGCCGGGTGCGTGGGTGGAAGGCTCAGATTCTCGGCGAGAATCTCGGTCTGGTGTCTTGCGGCGACGGGGGTTTCTGTGGTCACGCTTTTAGGTTTCGTTTTGGTGTGTGGAGGATGAAGTGAGGAGCTGGCCGAGGTAAGTAAAAGCGGACACGTGGGCACGCGGTCATGGGCTAACGGGTTTGGGCGAGGCGACGGTATGTCCGGCCGAATGGGTTGGGTAGAAAATGGGTAATTAGTATTAGGTTTGGTTTTAATTAAGTATTAATTTTAGGCTTTTAATTTATTAGCTAGTTAATTCTAGGTAAGTGTTTTATTAATTATTTAACAAATGTGATTAAATTAATTAGGTGCTTTATTATAATTATCTAGGTGCTACATTAGTCTAATTATTTAGGTGCTAAATGCATGCGTTATTTAACTAATGCTTAATACTTTAGAATGCGACGCTATTATTTAAAATCTTATTGTTATGCATTATTGCGAAGTTAAATTAAAATCGAAAATGAGCTTAGATTGAATTATTTAAATGCTAAATGCAAAATATGATTTTTAAGAATTGTTTAAAGCTTTTATAAATGCGACGCTATTAAATGCATGTATTAGATTAAAATTGATTTTAAGGTTACAAATGATTACTAATAAATGCGGCTATGCTACCTGACACGACGTTATCGCTAAATTATTTATTTTATGCATTTATTAATTATTTAAGAATTACGACAAAGCTTAAAGTTAATAAATGCGGGCGCGGGACTCTAAGTGCTTAAAACTCTACGTAAGACGCGATGTCATTATTAAATTAATTATTAATGCCTGTATTTATGTTTTATTGTTGTATTTTACTATAAAAATCCTAAAAATTATTTTACAAAATTAGTGTAATTTTATAGTTAATGACTGGACGGGAGGGTCAAAATTGGGTGTCAACAAATATCAAAAGGCCCCTTTTAAGAATAAGATGTGTCATCAAAGTAACTACATGATGCATTGCAAAGCAAGATACTAACACAACTTTTGAGGTGTTTAAATTCTTCTTTTCTTTATATTATTATTTAATAAGAAAATTCATTAGCAGAAATGTAGCTTTATTCATTTTATAAAGTACATAGAGAGATACCCTACAAAGAACAACCACCACCCCCTCTTGTCCGGGGTAGTGGAACCTTTCTCCCCACAAAACCCCCCAAAAAACCTTCTCTTTCTCTACATAAACATAAATAAATCCCTTATTTTTCTGATACACACAACTCCAAGAAAATAAAAAGATCTCTTTGCCTCCTTCATTTTCAATCTACACTGATCAGTTTTATTGTGTTTTATTTGAACCCTATATGGCTTTGATGCAAGAATAGAAGCGGGGTTATTGAATTTTATGTTTATGGGGTTTTTTTGGTTATTGGATTTAGTGTTGATTTGATATTCAAGAACTTCTAGTGTGTCTGTTGTTGGATTCTTTCTTGTGTTTATTTGATCAAGATTGGAACTTTAGTGTTGGGTTTTCCTATACTGTTGAGATATTGGAGTTCTTGTTGGGTTTATTTGATCAAGACTGAAACTTTAGTGTTCTTTGTTCAAAATTCAGCAAAACTGAATTTGGGTTAGTGTTCCTATACTTTTGGAATATTGGAGTTCTTGGTGGGTTTATTTGATCAAGATTGAAACTTTAGTGTTCTTTGTTGGAAATTCAAGAAAACTGGATTTGGGTTTTTCCTGTACTGTTGAAATATTGGAGTTCTTGGTGTAGTTTCTGACCTAACAATTTTGCTTCAATAGTGGTGAAGTTTGAAATTTAGGAAAACTGAATTTGGGGTTTTTCCTATACTGTTGAAATATTGGAGTTTTGGGTGCATTTCTAATCGTTTAGTTCGAATTCTTGATCAGCTGTTTAGCTGTACTTTTATAGTCTTTTGAGTGTTAAAAGGAAATGAAGGATGTTTTCTTGGCTGGTAAGGACAGTATCAGCTTGTTGGCGACCATTGAGTCGATATGTACCTATGAGCAAGGATGAAGATGATGTTTTTCTAGGAGGTGAAGATGATCCATTTCTATGGTGTAGAGACCTTGAGAAACATTCATGTGGGGAGTTTTCTTTTGCTGTAGTTCAGGCTAATCAAGTACTTGAAGATCATAGCCAGGTTGATACAGGTCGGGAAGGTACTTTTGTTGGAGTTTATGATGGACATGGTGGCCCCGAGGCTTCAAGATTTGTTCGTGATCACCTTTTCCTGCATTTAATAAGTGAGATTACTTTCTTCTTTGTTTGCGATGGTTGTTACAGTCTTTGGCAATGACATTTATGTTTTTTTTTGTTGAATTGTATATTTTAGAAGAATTAACCTAAATAGCCGCTCACCCAACCTCTTAAACTAAAAGTGGTCGGCGAATGTATAAGATATGTAGAATTCACGTATATTATATGTATGACCGTGTATAATAAGTGTGTTATCTATGTATAACAACTAGGAAAAGATCCCTAAATTTTACTGCCTTATAACAGCAATTTGTGATTTTAAGTTTTGGAAGAAATGACGAGTTGCATCATTTATTTATTCTGTTTGTCTGCTCTAGTGCATGTTGTAGCAGTATTCAAGGGTGTGTTTGGTAAGAAGCAAAATGTTTTTTGTGGAAAATGTTCTTTTGGAAAACAAGTGGATTTCATAGTGTTTGGTAAGTAAGCTAAAAAGTATTACTCCATCCGTCCCAATTTTTTTTTTGAAAAGGTAACTGTTGTATTAAATAAGTACATTGGTTGTACTGCAAACCATATTTACATCATAGCATTGGAACTGATCCATGAAGAGAAATTCTAACAAGAACCTAGGATTTCTATTATGGACTCAGTATCCTCAAGGTAGATCTGTTTACACCAAAAACAAAAAAGTTTAATGCAATTCAATTTAATCTTCTGAACTTCATTGTTGTTGTCTTCAAAACACCTAGTATTTCTCTCCTTCCATATTGTCCACCAAATGCATGCTGGGACAATCCTCCATCTGCCGTCTGAGGCTCCTACTCCTGCCTCCTCCCATCTATAAAGTAAATGGGTTATCCTTTTTGGCATCACCCAGGCAACACCTCTTAGATTAATAAAGATTCTTCATAGCTGAGCTGTAATCCTACAATGTAAGAATAGATGACTGATTGTCTCCACCTCTTCCCCACATAAATACCATCTCGAACATAGAGAGATCTTCCTTTTCTTGAGTCAAAACAACTTCTCTTGCAACCAAATAAAGCATGCCACTTTCTAAGGCATCTTCACTTTCCATATGTGCTTCCTGGGCCAAGTTTGCACTTGTTGATTCCCCTGGATAAAAAATTTGTAAGATGAGCTCACTTTGTAAATGCTTTTACTGTATTCTTTTGCCACCATAGTTTGTCTGCTCCTTCCTTTATGCCTTTAAATTCTTCCATTCTTAAAGAATTCTGCCAATGTGTTAATTTCCTAATTATTGAAGTTTCTTTTAAATTGAATGCCCCACCCTTGAGTAGACCAGATCTCCACTACTTTCTTGTGTTGATGTACTGCCAGTCCATGAATGCTGGGAAAGAGTCCCTCCGTCCCAATTTATGTGATGTATTTTCAATTGGCACACACTTTAAGAAATAAAATAAGATTTTGAATCTTATGCTCTAAAATAAGTCAAAGATATTTGTGTGGTTATAGATCATCTCGTTTTGTGTAAAAGATAAAATTTAAAATTAAAATTTTGTCAAATAAGGAAATATGTTATTCTTTTTGGGACGGACTAAAAAGGAAAGTGAATCATTCTTTTTGGGACAGAGGGAATATCTCAAGAGCATTTATATGTAATCTAGCAAAACACTATGAGGGTAGGGAGTGGGGTAGGGAATGGGGGTTCGGGTGGTGGAGGGGTTGGGATGGTCAAACAGTGGGGGTTTGCAACGTTTGGTGGGTGAGGAGGAGACAATGAATTTGAAATGTCACTTATTGAACTTGTTTTCTCAAATTCCGCATTAAGGAAGTCATTTTTCTCATCTTTAAAAAACTTGTTTCCCAATACATTTTGACCAACCAAACATGAGAAAATTGAAAAGTGTTTTCTGGAACTTCCTCCATACCAAAACCACCCTTATTATTTCAAAGTTTTGGAAGAAGTGGTATTCATAGTGATTTTCTTGAGTATGTGAGAAATGATGAGTTTGCCGTACTTTTTTTCAATCTGTTTATGTTGTAGCACTATTTAAGTGATTTTTGTATAAGTGGGTATATAAGTAAATGTATAGTAGAAGGGTCAATTGTCACTAATTGGAGGTTTTGCAAATCACTCAAGTGTTTGTTTGTCAAAGAATAATAACTATGGACAAAAAAACACTTTAATCTTCATACATTTTAAAGAATTATTTAATCACAAATTGGTTAATGAAAATGCAAGTACTCACTAAGTATAATCAATCTTTGTAGTTAATAATTTAAACGAACTACTAACACCTTAAGTTTTTTTACTTCTTTGTTTTTCTTCTTTTTTCTTAATTGTTGTTGCAGTCTTTATCAGTGGAATTTATGGGGTTTCTTTGTAAATTTTACTGTCAATTAACACAATTTATAATTTCAAGTTTTGGAATAAGTGATATTCATAGTGATTGTCTTGAGTATGTGAGATGTGACAAGTTGCAGCATTTTTGTATTCTGTTTATGTCTGCTGTAATGCATGGTTGTAGCAGTGTTGAAGTGACTTTTTTTATAAGTAGGTATATAAGTAATTGTATAGTAGTCAGTAGATCACCACTTAGGCGTCTTTTTCTCCTTTATGTGTTGGTATAGACCAGTGTTTTAAAAGGTGGGGGCGTTTTACTATGCTTCGGCAAGGCGTAAATCCCGAGGCATGGGGCGTAAGCACCACGAGTATGTAATTTTTAGTATTTTATAAAATAATATAATTACAATAAATAATTTTAAATCTGAAAATTACATAAAAAAATAAAAAAATTATAAATAAATGAAATATATATATATATATATATATGTGCGCACGCGCGCGCCACTTACAACTTGTAATTATATGTAACATTATTTTACAAATATAAACAATACAATGAAATAAAAGCTACTATGAAATGCAAATCAACTCTAACATATTAACTTTGAAATAATGAAAAAACTAAAACAATATTACTATCATACTATTCATTTATCTCCCAAAAAGGGTAGCCGGTACACTAAGCTCCTGCTATGTGCGGGGTTCAGGGAAGAGCCGGACCACAAGAGTCTATTGTGCGCAGCCTTACCTCATAAGCAAATAATCAATAAACTTTATCAGTATTATAATTAAAACGTAAATCCTTCTTCATGAATAAAAATAAAATTACTTTCAAATAGCGAAATAATAAAATATGATAATTTTGATACATAGGACAAAAGATCACTGGCAAGTGAAAATATACAATTCGGCTATGTATTTTTAAAAGAAATATTAAGTGATATTACTCTCATGATGTTCTCAAATATTAAATATGCAATACTACGACTTGTTATTTGAATTGCACCGAATCTTCTTATTTTTACGGATGAAAAAATATTAAGTATCATTCATTTGTTAAAGGATTATGAGTGTCAACAATTTTAATTAAGTAATTTAACATATAATTTGTGTAAGAACGGTTAGACGAGTCCCGAGCGTTGGGTTTAGGCGTGTTTAGGGCTTGCAATCGGGCCTTTAGGGCGTAAACCTCACAGGAACTAAGCCCCGCACGTGAGCCCCAATGTGTTTTTCTAGGGCCCCAACATTAACAACGGGAAACAGGGTTCATCGTATTCTTTATGGTAGCAAGCAAACAAGTGTTTTAGTCTCTCATCTTCTGAAATCGAAAGGAATGCCGTGTTTAGATGGATAATGTTAACATTTCTTGTAGAATACAAAGCAAGCACCTTTTAATCATCTCTGTTATCATTAATAGCCAGATCATGTTAGTTTGCAGACTGATGTTTGGGGTATTCTCACTGTTGTCAAACTCTCATTCTTCAACTTCACTAAAAGTTGTATGGTAACAGACAATATCATTCGCTTACTTACCGTTCCATCTTTTCTGTTTGGTTGTGTTGTGTGGACTAATTGTTTTTTGATGAATGTCTTGTTGGCTTGTACTTCTCTCGTTTCCTATTTTATTGTGTTGTTTCATATATTACTCGAACATTTCCAGGTGATGCAGCTAAACAATACACTTTTTCTTTTGCAGAGCTTGCTCGAGAAAATGGAACAATAGATGAAGAAGTCCTTAAAAATGCCTTCGCTGCAACTGAAGTTGACTTTCTTTCTCTTGTGAGAAGGGCATTTGGTATTACACCATCAATTGCGTCAAAGGGTTGCTGCTGTCTGGTTGGTGTTATCTGGAAAGGGACATTATATGTTGCTAACCTGGGCGATTCTAGAGCAGTATTAGGTCATATAGTAGGGAGATCGAATAAGATTGTTGCTGAGCAATTGACCAAGGATCATAATGCCAGTATCGAGGAGGTTAGGAAGGAACTGATGTCTTTGCACCCAGATGATTCATCCATTGTGGTTCATGTCAATGGAGCGTGGCGCGTTAAAGGCATTATACAGGTTTGCTCTTAAATAATACTGAACACAAACTTGTTATGTTGTGTCATTTTGAATTCTTTAACTGATATATGACTAAACACTTTTAATCTTCAATTAACTAAAATGTGTGTTTTTATATTTAGATTATTAATAGAAGTATATTAGCTTTAAATATGGAGCAACAATACAAGTTTTACATAACACATGGCTAATTAGATGGTGAAACGATTAATAAAGGGCAGCCCGATGCACTAAGCTCCCGCTATGCACGGGGTCCGGGGGTTGTTTCCACGGCTTGAATCCGTGACCTCTTGGACACATGGAATCAACATTACCAGTTACTCCAAGGCTCCCCTTCAGGGTGGAACGATTAATAATCCTGAAATTTGTGAACATTTATAAGCAAAGGGATCAAAAGTTAATTGAAGGTTAAATGTGCTTAGTCAAATATCTCAAGGACTAAGATAAAAAATTTACCAATAATTGAGGGACCAAAAATACTATTGAGCTACAACTAAATTTATGTAGTAATATCTAGCTCTTTATTCTAGTTTCTTGTCTTATTCGGTGGCTTTTTCCAAGAACAAGATATTTTTAACCTCATAATATGCTTTTGGACACCTCTCAAACTGAACCAAACAAAACTTGAACTGTGGACTTGTTCCATTTTGTCACCTTGGGAAGTGATCTACCATTATAGTGAAGACCTGTTTTAGTACATCCTAATATACTGAATAGAACTATGTCTGCCTCGGCCTTTCTATTTTATTTATAGCTGCACATCTGCCTTTTGATATATTTTTCTTTTGACTTTCACGATGGCTGCTGCATCAAGAATCTGTTGGTCCGAATGTCTTACATAAATCTTTTATACTGCTATTGCTTTTACTACTATATATTTCTTGCGACTTTACATGATAACTGTTGAACCAATAAACTTTTCTACTTGTTAGTGTTCACATGTTAGGAACTGAGTTTTCTTATTTTCAAGGAAGCTTGAATGTAATTCATTGACCTTTTTTGGCTTCACATGCATTTTCTCTCCATACCTTTGATTAGTTAGATTTATTTTGTTTTATGTTTGTGTCTGAGTTTTTTAGGTATCTAGATCAATTGGAGATGCATATCTGAAGAAGCCAGAGTTTGCTCTTGGTCCAGCTTACCCACGATTCCATCTTAAAGAACCACTTAGGCGGCCGGTGCTAAGAGCTGATCCAGCTGTATATTCAAGAAACTTACAACCAGGTGATAGATTTCTAATATTTGCTTCTGATGGGCTGTGGGAACTCTTAAGCAATCAAAAGGCTGTGGAAATCGTGCATAACAACCCTAGAGAGGTATCTCCTTTATTTTCTCTTATTCTGCCACTGATGTACTCATTCACGTTTTTTATATGTGTCATGTTTGTATGGTTAAACTTATTTTGTTTTATCCAATATCAGGGCATATCTAGAAGACTTATTGTATCTGCCCTGGATGAGGCAGCGAGGAGACAAAAGTTGAAGTATGACGACGTTAAGAAGTATGACAAGGGTGCTAGGCGGTCCTTCCATGATGATATAACAGTTGTTGTTGTCTTTATAGATCACGAGATGCTGGACGGAAAATTACCTGTGCCTGAACTGTCAGTTCGAGGATTTATACACACTCATGGACCATCAGATTTCAATATTTTGCAAGAGGTTGCTATGAAGTCAAATACTCTCAAGTGAAGCATACCTAACAAGTTGTTGGCACTCTAAAATTTTGATGTACACAAATTTTCTGTACAAAGACAAGTTGAGAAAACTACCTCTTATTGCTTACCACAATCTTTCAAAGTTAAGGACATAAATGTTGTAGGCCATAAAAGTTGGCATTGGAATTGAATATCCGGTAGTTGCAATATTCAAAATGTGAACAAGTTGAAGCTCTAAGCTCAATGTGTTTTTACCTTTGTTATACAAGTGCTTATTCTTAATCTTACGCTTCTACGCTTTCTCTATTACCATTAGCGCTAGATCACACTTATTGCTGCCATTTGAGAATATTTTTTTTCTTTTCTTTTACCAATTAAATAATCATAAGTCTGAAGTCTCAAGGATGTAATTGCGATGAGGTTGGATCTGATTAACTTGTTATTATAGGGGGTTTCACGTAAATCTTAATCGTGAAACTACTGATTCAGAGCAAAATGTGAATGATCTTGTCCAGAAACGTGCATTAACTTGAAGGCATTCTTAAGGGATCAGGCTAGCGGGAGTAGGGGAAGAGAAGGAAGTAAATTTTGTTTTTGTTCTATATTAAATGGACATTTAACATTCTAAAAATTACAATTCAATGACCCCACTAATATCTAAAAAACTATCGAAGGATGGGTTAGATTACTAGAAAATGGATCATACCCCCATAAATTTCAAGTTTTATGCACTATACCTATAACAATCTGATATGGTAACCTAGAACTATTAAGAGTAAACATTCTTCATAATGTCCGTGTATATTACTTAAATCTTTGTAAATTTCATATATTAAAATTTCAATGCAAAATATCTTATGTCCCGTTTGATATATCAAACAGGATGTAGTATAAGTATGCTCACAAAATGTTGTGATACAAGCTTAAGTTGCTCGGATTCGGGTGCGGGTGTCCGATACAGGTGTGAATCTAGAGGTCGGTGAAAGTATATATGTCCTAGAAACAATCATTTTAGGAGCACATGTACTTGAACACATTCATATTATTAATAAGATTAATATATACTTGGCATTTGCAATTATTGAATTATTATTTGATTGTTTATATTATTCATTAATGTGCATCCCTTGAACTTACATTGTCATTAATAGTGTGAGATATTAATGATAGAGTGTAGTTCTTAAAATAGCCTAGACTAATGATCATTGAGAATGGGATATCAATGATATGTTATAAGTCGACATGTGGTCTGCATCACATTCTTAGAGAATGTAGTATATCTCACTTACTGCAAGCAATAGTTGCTAGTGATGGACACATGGATACTCTTAGAGGAGTATTGACATACCCTGCTGATAAACTATTTGTTATACATGTCTAGAGTATTATCGCGACGGAAGATAGAGGTCCTAGACTTGAGGTCAATATCGCCTTGTTTACGAGCAATGCACTTTGATCTGCCCTAAGCTCAAATGCCTTATAGGTTGAGACGCGACTTGTATTGGGTGCATTACGAAGTAGATTGAAGGTGGTAGTTGAGCGAGAATAGGATTCATTCCTCGATTGGAATTTCGAGAGAACACTCACTTCCGAGATGTTAGGTCGACCAAGTTATTGGCGAACGCAAAGAGACATATCTAGGATACGGTCCAGTTGTCGACTAATATAGATGAGATAAAGTGATCAAGCCATTTGATAGACACTTGGCAAATATTAAGCTTGATCGAGTGTGTCGCGAATGAAAGGAATTTATCATCTCACATAGAGGTCTGTTTACTTGAGTCTTGTAAACGTACTTCACATATTGGGTCTGTCACCGGCGCCGTCTAGGAGTTCCGTGTGAACCTTGATTTGATCAAGTGCCGATGTGTGGGCGCCTAAAGGGTCACACTAAGTCGATTGTCTTTTCGGTCTAAGGGTATATTGAGAGAATGTAAAATATCGGATTTTGAATCAAGATATTTTATTTTATAATAAATTATGGGATAATTTTCATTTGATGAAAATCAATTAATTAAGTTAAAATTAAGTCTTGGATTTAATTAGAACCAAACGCCCGTAAAATAAATAAAGGAAGCATAACAAATGGGTGGCCGATCGCCCATCGCAATTTGATTTGGGTCAGTCTTGGCTCGATCCAAATCTGACAGTTTAGGGTTTCCTCACTATATATTTGTCACTTAACCCATAATTTCAGTAGAACTCATTTTTCACTTTCTGAACTTAGAGTTCAGGAAATAAACTCTCTCAAACCTCTGCCAAGATTTCCTAGCTTTCTTGGGCAAAGGAATATACTGAAGCAAGGCTTGCACCCGGATTGACAATCGCGTGCGCACCTTTTAGTAAAGACTGTAAGTTTTCTTTTATGTCTTTGCAGATTTGAATTATCGCATAATCATACCAGACGATCTTTGTTGGAGCAAGTAAGTAAACAAAATTTTAAACTTCCGTTGTGCCTTACTTGTATGTTTTACATCCAACAAAATCCCTACAGTCGGATCCTTTATGATCTAAATTTTAAAATTCAGTTACAGATCCAGGTACAGATACGGGTGCGGAGATTTGGCTACAAATAATTCAAATATCTAAAAATAGAGTTATATGTCTAAATCATGAGATTTATGTGGAAAACATACAAGGTATGAGGAGAAAATATTGATCAAGAGGAGAATTCAAAAAGGAGAAAAAGGAAAAGGGCTGACATTGAAATTTTTATATACAAGGTGTTTTATTTTTCTTCAATTTCACCTTACCTTTTGTTTTGAATACCAAAATCATTGTATTTGTTCCAATTTTCTCCGTCAATTTGGGTAAAAGTACCCAAAATCGGTTGACACCCACGTCGTGTCGACACGAGTGCGGCACCGAAAGTGAAGAGTCCGAGCAACATAGGATACAAGCATCTTCCCTTCAAATATTCTTTTTTTTGACGTGGAAAGTTTTGAAAAGATAAACTTACTGATGATAGAGTTATAAAGATTGGAATTCAATTAGTCTCAAGACGTGCCTGTTGCATTATACCATCCGAGGGAAGTGTTGAACATCTATTTCTGACTGGGGATAGAGCTGCTGCTGTTTGGACCTTTTTTAACTCATGTATGGGAATTCAAAGTCAATTTTTACTTGAAGCTCAATGGATGACCTTGTGGATGACTGAGAGTACAAACACATAACAATGATTTCTTGGGCAAGCAGTCCCTGTTCTGGTTTATTGGTCAATATGGGTAGTAAGATGCAGAGATAGACAACAAAATTACCATGTCAAGTCTTATTCACCATACTATTTCCTTGATCAGAGATGCTCTTCAGATGGAGTTTCAGAACATTAATTGGCCTGATGACTCGTGTGGGATTATAAATTCCATTGACAAAAGCATAGAGACAGGTTACATCAATATTATTTTGGAATCTAATTCTCAACAAAAAGTTTCATACATAAACAATGAGAAACACAGAGGCCATCAAAGACTTGTCAACTCAATTCATGTGGATTAGATTTCAGCATTGCCTGCGAGGAGGGAATAAACCTGCTGACTACCTGGCTAGACTTGGACAGAATGTGCATGATATGATCATTTTCAATAGTCAAGAGGATATACCAATGGAACTAACATGTTTAATTAGAATGGATATGTGGGGTTTTCCAGCATTCAGAATTAAGAAGACTAATAATATCCACATTTTGAATTTTGAATCTCTTATGCTTTCTTAAACTTATAGGTATGTCATTGTAAATGGAATGAGTCCTTCCAAGTTTATTTTGTTGTGTATGACTTTGTACACTTGGAGTCCTCCTAGCTAACCTAGATCTGACACTGTATACCACAATGCACATTATAGTCTTCTGCTTATGATCAATTTAAAAATGGTGAGTCTGTTCATCCCAGTTAGGATCTGATAAAGATTTATGTCCTCTTCCTTGTGTACTCTATATAAAATATCCCGCCCCCCAAAAAAGCACAAACAGTTATATCTGACTTTGTAGTTCAGATTCACTTTCGACAAATCTGAGTTTATAGGATTTTAGTCTATACGAACTTGACGTTAGCGACTCGTAGAAAGACCAAACACAGAAGAAAAATGGTAATATAAATATCTTCAAATTTATATTTATCAAGACACTTCCATCAACAGAAAGGGAAAAAGGAAACGGAGAAAGGGAGAGTGTGTGTACTGTGCATGTGTATATGTATGTGTTATGTGCTTATACACATGTATGGACATATAGAGATACATCTTGGGGAACAAAAAGACTCTAATGATGTTAGAGACAAGACTTGGGTCAAAGTAAATACAAAGACTAGTTTTTAAGATAATATTACTCTAAATGATGTGTTATATATCAAGATCCAGAAAACAAAAGAATTTATTTAGACAAGATATATCAGATGTCAAAATGTTTTGTCACACTACATAACAGAAAGACTGATAATATTTAAACAAAAGAATTCCTCACAAACCAGGTCATCTAGATTAGCAGCTAGTACATGACTACATTCAAAGAAAGCTGCAAATACTTTGACACTCTTACCATGTTAAAAAATAGAAAGCGTACAATTTCTAAACCAACAAAAAAGTCATTGATGCTTAGTTGCATGTGTAAACTCCACTTGAATACCTGTGATCAACCTCATAAAAATCAGTCTTGCCCTCTAAAGCCGGCTGCAGAGAAATGCCAGACAAAGATCTAGTCCCTTGGGATGAAAACTTTACATAGCCACCAAGCTCTAGCTCTACCTCATCATCATCATCATTAATATCTACAGGGAACCTCGCCTTCAATTTGCCAGGATGACCCTTGGGCGGAATCTCATCAACATGCCATTTCAGTTCTTTCTCAGACCGGTTCAATACAGCTTTAGGTGAAACTTTCAATAATGTTGGGTCCACTGGTAATTTTAGGACAAAGGTTACATTGGTTAATGGAACTGGAATATCAGGATTTGCAACGTACTGCAGCATTACAGAAAGTAATGTCCCACTAAGACGCTTAACAAGTCGAATCCTCAAAGGCAATGGAGTTAAACGTGGTAGCAAACTGTACTTAATAATTGGTATAGCTTCATTTGACGGTGCTGTCTTCACATGAAACAGACCATTCCCAAGGCTGCTCACACGAGAATTTTGCATGACAAACCTCTTAACAGCAGCAGTATCTTCAACCTTGAATGAAAACTCAGTTTCCTTATTATCATCTTTAGACTTTGGCGGAAGCGTTTTTAAGTAAACAATGCCCATTAAACCAACTCTAGCAAGCAATGATTCTCTAAACTCAGCACTGATCTCCTCGGTAATAAACATTTCTGGACCATTCATTTTCTTCACCAAAATATCCTCAAGATTCTTCCCAGCACCACCCTCAGCAGTGGCTCCAGCTGCTGCCTTCGGTGGTTCACTAGTCTCTAGTAATTCAAGCCCACCAAGTCCCTGATCTTTCTTCACCTTTTTCGATCCCACATACTCAGAAGCATCTAATCCACCACCCCAAGCATCATTAATCCCTTCAAAATCTTCTCGCAGTGTTGACCCTTCATTACTAAACTCTATCCCACCATAATCCCCTTCAAACCCTTCCACCCCGATGTGTGTTGACTGGCTAGCTGCAGCAGGTGGCAAGGTAGTCACATCAAGCCCCGCCAATGCCTTTGCGACATCAGAGCTGTCCTTACCCTTATCCTTCTTAAAATCACCAACCAAAGACTCTGGCTGATTAATCTTATCACTTGCTGCAAATGGATCCTTCTCCACCTCAATCTCCTCAATTTTCTCCTCTTCCTTTTCTCCACCCGTAATCGCCAATGTGGCTGTCACCTCATCACCTGCCTCCAACGTCTCCTGAGGCAACTCAAACACAGCTTTCGAAAACGTCTCCAATCCGCCTTCTTGTTCCAATGAATGCGCCTCCACGTTCACCCAACTATCACCTCCCCTAATCTTATTCTCCGTATGAATAGCTGAATGCACCATCTTCGCTATACTGTCCCCGTGCATAGACGCCAACATAGCCGCCAACCTAATATTACTAACCCCTCTCAACACAATATCCAACGCCATATAAATCTCCGCGTATTTCCTTGCTAACTTCTCCGGTGTAACATCAACGCCACGACACGCGGTAACAACCACACTAACAGCTTGATTCACAATACTAATACACTCAAACACATTATTAACAACCATATCTTTATCATTATTATCATCAGCAGTGGTAATAGCAAGGACATAAATCGAGTTAACAAGGCGGTATACGACCCGATACCTGGATTCAACACAGAAAACAACTTATCAGTATTATACTAAGTAGGCGTTTGGCCATGAAAACCAAATATTTTCCACTTTATTTGGAATTTTAAAGTTGGAGTTGTCTGGTTATAGTTTTTGCAAAAGAATATTTGATTGTTTGAATTAGTGAAAGTGAAAGTAGCATTTTAGGTGTTTTCCAAATAATGTATTTGGAATTGGCATAATACACAAACATATATCCTTCATTCATTCGTGAAGGTACTCCTAATGGATTAAAGACCACAGCAAGGCAAAATTTATTGGCATAATACATAAGCAGGCCCTCAAACTTGTCCTCAGACAAATATGTCATCCAACTTTGGGTGTGCACAAGTAAACACCTCAACTTATCTCCACTTTGTCAGTTGAACACTCCAACTTACAAAATGATCATCTAAACACCTCCAAAATACATGTGTCACATCGCATTAGTGTTTACGTGTTCAATTATATACAAGTTGAGGTGTCTACTTGTGCACATCCAAAGTCGGAAGGTATACTTGCTTCAAACACATTATTAACAACCATATCTTTATCCTTTTTATCATCGACAGTACCCCTCCGTCCCAATTTATATAACACTCAATCATTTTTCGCCAGTCCCAAAAAGAATGACACATTTTTATATTTAGTAACAATGTAACTTTAAAATACTTATTTTACCTTAATGAAATGATTTAAAGCTACACATATATCTATAGCTCATTTTAGAGCACAAATTTCACTTCATTTCTTACTTAAATCTCTGTGCCAAGTCAAACAACTTCATATAGATTGGGACGGATGGAGTAGTAAATAACAAGGGTATAAATGGAATTAACAAGAGGGTATACCTGGATTCAACACCAACAATAACTTGACCCGAACTAGCAGCAAGCGGGTCATCACCAAGTGACATAGAAGGATCCGAATTAGAATCAGGTAATTGAGGTTGTTTAGAAAATGCAAGACGTGTTTGGCGAAATGACGAAAGTGCCATTAGGGCACGAGATGGTGGAAACCATTCACGGGTTTGGAGTAATATATCGGGTCCATTTGTGGGTTGAAGAGATAGTGCTAAACAAGACATTTTTTGGGTTGATTTTTGTTAGATCTTTGCGTGTATGAATTGTTAATGCTAATGATTTATGTATGTGTTAAGTATTGTTTGGCAGAGAGATTTACTTACTTTGAGAAGTGAATTTGGCTGAGCAAATCTCGATTGTTGAGATCGGAGAAAGTACTATGATCGGAGAAATTGGAAGAGGAGAACTGTTTCGGGGCTATTGTTAACGGGTCGGGTTTACACTTTCATACTAGCTAGTAGTGTTGTTTAGCACATAAAGCAATATTTATCATATTCGTTCGGGGGCTTTAAAGTGCTAATTTAAACTTAGGTGAATTTTTCAGCAGTCTTAAATTCTTTCCCACTTAAAATTAATTATCTTCGGATGACGTTTATAGCTTAACATTATGACACGAATCATCCTAAATTTATGAAAAAAACTTTTCTTAACTCCAATACTTTTTTCTCAATTAAGGCTTCAAATTTTGATTTTCAAATGTCTAAAATTATTTTAAAAATTTAACGTGCCAACGAATCATAAGAATACAATACTAGAATCACACACGGCACCACACATCACAACTATGTCACAATATAACATTCGATAACACCCGCATGAGAATAAGCCAGAAGAAGAGAAATACGACCGCAGCGCCACGAGTCGATCCTCGCATAAACCTTTCTTGTTGAAATTGGCGCACATACTGGGCCACAAGTTTCGCTATACTACCGACGTGGTTTGGAGGCTGCATCACTCGGTCACTTCTGCACAAGACTCGAAAGAAAGCGGCCGCGCTCCTTCACAAAAAAATATAACATTCGATAACCTCTAATACAATTAAGTATTAGTCACACTCGACATCAAAGACAACTAATTAAATATCTGAAAACATGATCAACTTATTCACCATACGGACATCAATATAACGAATCGAAGGCAATTCATAAGCAAAACATACAAAGACACACGTTTCAGTTTTCACCGTATAAAACATGATATTTGCCAAAATCATGTTTAATTTGGCAAATAAAGAATCAATCATTACTTCCAATGATCATGTCATCTAGTTAACCAATCGAGCGAATGTGCACTTTAAAGACCATATATAGTCCAAATTTTACCATAAACAAAAGATATCATACAATCACGTTCATAGTTCAAATTTCAACAAATGTGAAAGAATTAATTCCTCGATTATTTTTATTGATGAAAGACATATATATATATATATATATATAAGTTATAATAGGAGAATCATATTTCTACTTTATATCTAAATTTTTATTCTATAAGGAGACTAATTATATAATTATGGTAATATTACAATCTTAATTAATATACAAGATTAATTCAAATATATACCAAATATACAAGGCACGTAATATTGTTCACGGACTGAGCCGCGACGCTGGGCTTCTTTTAACAAAATGCACATTACATGGCTTTTTCAAATAAAGCTAAAATCATCTTCACATTAAGCCAAATATTATTATCTCTAGATAAAGCCAAGCTGAAGTTCTTATCTGCCACTTTTTAACCAAACAAAATCCTCACGATTTAATATCAAGGTGCGGCTCTTTATCACCATTACGATATGTAGTGGAGTGAATAAGACTGTTTTTTTTTTTTAATTAAAGATCTCATATTTAAGTTTTGAATATAATTTTTTTTGATATGAAGCACTCTCCATAAAACCTGATACGAATTCAAATATAATAAGACTTCCATACAATACTGACACGGGACCAAAAACTAAAAAATAAAGTGCAGTTGTTATCATTTTGACAACCTTTGCAAACGTGTTACAATTACATGCATCCAGCTCTTATTTCCATCCACGTATCTAATTTTTATTTCACGTGGCACCAACCCACGTCCTCAATATATCTTTATATAACAATGAACAATTTTGTTCTCTCCACTCATAATCAATAAACTAAGAATTATAGCAAAATAAAGAAGGAAGAAAAAAGGAAATCGAAGATGCAAGCAGCAAAGGAGAAAGCAGCTAATGTTGCCGCTTCGGCTAACTCTGGCATGGAAAAAACCAAGGCAGTAGCTGAGGAAAAGGTTTTTTTCTCTTTTTTTCTTTTTCTTTTTCAATATTTTTCTGATTTTTTTCCTTGTAGAGACAATTTAGAGTTTAAAGTTTCGTGTAGTACATGTATCGAGTTTTACTTTGATCCATTAAGTATATTATAATAACAAATAGTACTTACACAATCAATATAAAAGTGTACTTAGAATATAAGCTTTGTATATTTTCTAACATTTGAGATTGTTAGCATTGAATTTATGTTCAAATTTACTATTTATTGCATTTTTTATGGAGTTTTAAGCATAAAGTTTGAGTATATTTTTATATTTAAAAACAATGAGGGAGTTTGATAGTACTTTTAGCTTGTTAGTCGACTAAATTGAACTTCTGTTGAATAGGCGGAGAAAATGACAACAAGTGATCCAGTGCAAAGACAAATGGCCACGGAAAAAAAGGAGCAGAGGATCCATCAAGCGGAGATGGATAAGCTGGCCGCGCAGGAGCAGAACGCTGCCTCGAGACAAGCCGCTGCGACCGGAGGAGCTACAGCTTACACTGCTAGCGGTGGTGGCGTGGCTTCCGGTCACGCCACCGGGACATACGACAGTGGTGTCGGGCATACTCTTGGTCACACGACCGGGATACACGGCACCATGATCGGGCATACTCCTGGTGTGATCGGGACTCACGATACTACTGTTGGGCATATTCCCGGTGTGACGGGAACACATAGCACTACTGTCGGGCGTACTCCCGGTGTGACTGGGACCCACGGAATTACTACTGGGCATACTACAGGTGTGTTTCCTGAAGGCGGGGAGACGCAGTATCCGCCGGGGACCACCACGGGAAGCGGAAGAACTACGGTTCAAGGCCCTAATGCTCATGGGCGATCTACCACCGGTCCTGGCTTTTAATTTAGGATTACTGGAGGTGCTTGAGGATTAAGGGATAGTATTCGTTTCTTTTAGTTTTTTCCCATTTTCTTTTGTAAGTTGGGTAGTTCTAATGTTATGTAATCTTACCGTAAGAGTGCGGAATAATTTTTTTTTAGAGATTTTTTTCATTAATCACAATATATATAATTGTACGAATCATAAGTTATCATAAATATATGATACTAATAAATATAATATATATTGTGAATGTTTGAAGAATATTCGTTAATATTTCTCTCAGACGGAGCGGGAGAAGACCGAACAGATCTGAAGTATGTGAACAGTGTCTGGAGTCCCTTTGTGAAGATGTCTTCATCTATGAATAGAAGAAATTTTCTTTCTAGTAGAGCTCATCACGATCATCATAACCCAACTCCATCTGAAGTCTGTGAATAGTGTCTGGAGTCCCTTTGTGAAGATGTCTTCATCTATGAATAGAAAAAAATTTCTTTCTAGTAGAGCTCATCACGATCATCATAACCCAACTCCAGGACTGCTACGGGCACTGCGTGCCTAACATCCACTCCTTCTAGCCGAGTGTCTTGCGGCTGTTGACAGTCAATTTTGACCCGTTTTTTGTATATTTGTTGCAATTTTAAGTATTTTATCACATCGCATTTTTATCAGCAATTTTTGCATTTTTTATCTTTTTATGTTAAATTAAGCATTATGTCTTTGTTAATATTTTGTTTTTATTATTGTTACACCGTCGTTTTATTTTAATAATATTTGCATCTTTTAAATAATTAATTGACATCCTGTTTTTACTTTTAATCAGTCATTAAACATGTCATTGCATTTTTAGTATTATTGCATCGACATTTGAATTTTAATAATTTTGCATCTTTTTAAATAATTTTTCTTTTAAATAATTAACCCGCCATGCATTTTTGTCAAAC
Organism: Przewalskia tangutica; assembly: GCA_029844215.1. NCBI lineage: Eukaryota > Viridiplantae > Streptophyta > Magnoliopsida > Solanales > Solanaceae > Przewalskia > Przewalskia tangutica. The sequence continues at coordinate 96,895,853 of CM056738.1, read as the reverse complement.
CAGTTCAGTCCAAGACACAATTTGAATCAGTCCAAGCCAACACTATTTTTATCACCCAAACACCCTCTTTTATTTTCCCCCCTAAAATCAAATACTCCACTTTTCATTTTCCCCCCAAATACCAAACCCTAAAAACTACCCTATAAATAAAACATTATTCCCCACTTTCCCCCAACACAAAATCAGCCCCCTTATCTAACCCTAGACCCTCTCTCTCACTTTCTCTCCATCTCGTCGCCCGTCCGCGCCATGACTCAATGAACCCCAATGCATACCCCACCATTCACTTCACCGCACTTCACTTCACCCTCTTTCTCGAACCCTAGCCGTCTCTCCTCCTGCTCTTCTCGTCGCCGCCGCCACTCTTCGCGGAGTTGAACTCGGCGACCTTCCCACATCACCGCAACCTCGCCTCTCTCCTCGCGCTCCGACCACCACCCTCTCCACTCATCTCCTTACCGGCGAACTCGCGCCACCTAGCCGCTCGCCACTTTCCGTCACCATCATTCCCGTCGAACCTCACCATCGACCGTCGCACACACGTCGCCATCGCTCGAACCACCACAACCGCGACCACCACCACCATCGCCCCACATCACCGTCGATCACTTTCATCGAACTCGAACATCACCGTCGGCGAACCACTCACTCCGTGAACAACCCACCGCGGCCGCCGAACCTCATTTGTGGCGTCGCTCGGCGACCTCGCCGAGTAGGCGACGCCATTGCTCTTTTCGTGTTGTTAACTTTCAATATCACCGTTGTATCTCTTTTGTTGGGCTGATTTATTATTTTGAATGTCGCCGAGTTTTAACAAAACTCGGCGAATGTTACGTTATTCTTGTTGTTGGGTGATTTCGATTTTGTTGGCTATTATTGTTCTTTGTTTGGTATGGATCGATTCTGCATTTTGGTGTCTTCGGGAGTTCTCGAACTCGTCGACCCATGTTGATTATATCTTGCGGTTATTTGTTGTTGGTTTCGCATCTGGTGATCTTTGGCACTTTCGGTATCCGTCGGAGTTCTTAAAAACTCGGCGATCTTCGTTGTATTATTTTTATCTTTCGGATCTGTTGTTGACTTCGTTGGACTGATTTTTGTTGACTTTGGTTACTGCTAGAGTTCATTAACTTCAGCGACTTGTTGGCTTTATTTTTGGATGTTAGGGTGATTTTGGTATCCGATCGATTTGGATATTTCTGTTTAAATATGGTTTTTCGGCGAGCCATTTGATGTTTGTTTCCACTGTTTGCATACCATTTTTTGTCACTGTCTTGTTTTGCTGTTCACTGTTCATGGTGACTGATTTTGGCCTTTTATTATTTTATTTAACTGATTTAGAACAAATACTACACTATTGGTATTTTACTGATTTTGAACATGATACTACATATTGGCCGATGAAAAAGTTATCCGTCGATTTTTGAGGCCTCCACAGTTGCAAAGACGGAAAATAAAATAAATGAAGCTTTCTGGGCAAGGATGATTTCTTCCACTTACATCGGATAACCAACATGCGCAGCGGCGAATTCGCATGCACTTGTTTAGGCTGTCCTACTTTATATTTTTACATATCTGAGCCCTCCGTGTTTAAAACTATTACTGTTTTAGCGCGGATCCGAATGTTTTATTTATTTTATTATTTTTTAGCAATATTGGCCGATGAACGAATCTCCGTCTGATTTCCAAGGCCTCCTCTGTGCAAAAGACGGATTTATTTATTTTGCTTTACTTATTAATTTTTGTTATTGCTTTTAAAATTATTTATTCTACTATTAATACTTTTACTAAGTGTTTATGCATGTTACCTGATATTATCTTGTGCAGAAGGCCTAAAAAGGGCTAAAAGATGTCCCGGAGCTTTATTTTTATGTCTCATTTAATTTTAAGCTTTTATTATTTTTGTATTGCATTTTATTTTAATTATATATTATTAAAAATGCTTAGAATAGGTAGAATAAAAAGAGCAATAAATAATTAACCTAGGTTTGAACGAATAACCGCAAGTTAGCGGATCTTAAAGAGTGTCTAACCCCTTCCCTTTAGGATAATAAAGAACCCTGACTCAGAATCTCACTAATTTTGCAGACCAATAAATGGAGATTAATTGCAGTATTTTTATTGCAATAAACTAAGTGTCCTAATTCACTATAATAATTAGGTGGCGACTCCTCAAAACAGCATTCATTGCTCCATCCAGGGAACCGCGCCAAAGAGCAACGTTGCGTACACCGTTCAGACCCCCGAGGTCAAAAACGGGCGCGACAGCGGCGCCTTTAACGATGAGAGAAGGCGATACCGAAGAGAATAACTCAAGGGCACTGGCTACTCCATCAACTAAATTTCGTTGCGTAAGTGAGGATGTCAGTTATCATAGTCTGAACTTGAAATCTTTCGTAGGCCCATCTCGTCGATTGGCATTCCGATCCTGGTCATTCATAGATAGTCGGCGCTTTTAGTCATAGGCTATCATCGCCCATTCCTATCGAATTTGACTGGAGGCAGATTCCGGACAACAACTTACATTTCATCTTAAACGGGGCTCTATCTACGACTGAACCTTGGAGATTTTTGCCCTCGCCATGTAAACTGAGAGCCTAGGTATCCAAGATCAATGATTTTGCTTTCAATCTTTAAACTTTCCATACTGATAGGAGGAGGGTACATGTAAAATTTTGACTAGACCACGTGCGACTTTCTCACGGATAAAATGAATATCTATCTCAATATGTTTTGTCCGCTGATGCTGGACTGAATTATGAGACATATAAATAACAGATATCTTATCATAATAGACTATAGATGTCTTACGCAATGGACAACTGAGCTCCAAGAGAAGATTCAAAAGCCTACAGATCTCAGCAACTATATTAGCAACACTCATATACTCTGCTTCAGCACTGGAACGGGATAACGTGGCTTGTCGCTTGGCAGACCAAGAGATAAGATTATCCCCTAAAAACACACAATAGCCTGAAGTAGAGTGTCGCGTGTCCGGACACCCTGCCCAATCAGCATCTGTGTATGAGCAGCCTGTTCGGAGTGGAGGGGTAGAGATGCAACTCATAGTCAGGAGTGCCCTTAATGTATATGATAATATGCTTAAGAGCAACAAAATGGGGTTCGCTCGGGGCATGCATGAACAGACACACCTGCTGAACGGCATATGTAATGTCGGGCATGGTAAATGTGAGGTACTAAAGACCACCTGCAAGACTTCTATAGAGAGTAGGATCACACTGGATCCCCCTCAGAAGCACTGAGCTTGGATTTCGAATCAACAAGAGTAGACACAGCCTTTCAATTCGACATCTTAGCTCTGAACACAATATCATCTGTAGGAACATAGTATTTGCAGATCTAGTAACTGATATACCCAAGAAGTAACTCAGTTTGCCCAAATTAGTCATAACAAATTCAGTTTTGAGAAGAGCAATAATGTCATTTTTCAATTTGTCAGATGAGGCAGTGAGAACAATGTCATCCACATATAATAACAAGTAAGCAATATCACTACCATGATGAAAAATGAACAGAGATGTGTCACACCTGCTGCAAATAAACTCAATCTGCATAATATATTTGAAAAAATGGTCATACCAAGCACGAGGTGCCTGTTTTAGATCATAGAGTGACTTTCTGAGACGACAAACATACTGGGGAACGGCTGGATGAACAAATGATGTTACACCTCATAATTCTGAGACAATAAAGTGAGAACGTAATTAAGAAAATAAGATTCGAGTGATGGAAGAAAATTATATTTACATATGCTAATACAGAATAATTTTGGATACAACAAATGCGACGAGGATAATTAATACTAGTAGTTGTATATTCCCAATGAAGTTATGGATTAGTGTCGTATTGTAAAAAATGTTTGACGTCGGGAACATGAGGTCTTATGAAATTTTCAGATTTAAATAAGATTGATTATGTGGGAGATTGATTTATTATTTGTGGGATTAATTTTAGTGGATGGAATAATAATAAGTGGACAAATTATGAAGCCTTGTGCCCTAAAAAACGTGGACAACATGCACAACAATTTTCAGCTCACACATATACCCATGCCCACTCCTCTCTCTCCCTTTAATTCCAAATCACCCCTTCACATCTCCACCATAACCTCCTCCCACAGATTTTCCCTCTTCCATAGCTAGTTAAAGACTAAAATCAACTCCCCCATCCTATATTAAGCTCCTCTACTAAGTTCTAAGTCATGGTAAACTCTTAAACAGTGGGTCACGGAAATGCTGGACCGATTTTAGCCCAAGAAACTTTAAGCTTTTGAGATGAACATTTTGGAAGAAGAACATGTAAGTAAGATGGTTTTAAACTTGTAAAGAATGCATGCATGTCATTGTAAGTTGAAGAAAATGGTGCAAAATGGGAGAAGTGGAATGACGATGAAGCAGGGATTGTTTTGGGCTAAGTTAAGGTAAGATTTCTTCTTCTTATAGAGTAATTGGAGTTAAATGATGTTGTAGTTAAGATATGAACTTGTGTTAAAAGAAATTGGAAGTAAGAAAATGCATGTGATTGTATTGGTGTGTAGTTGAGCCGATTTGGGGGCTGTTTTGAAGTACATTGGGTTCGGTTGTTGTTGTTGTTGTTGTCGTTGTCATTGATTGCATGTTAAAAATGGAGGAATCTTGATATTTAGAGAGTAGTTGTTTATATGAAATTGTTGGAACATGAATTGAATTTTAAGGAATTATGAAGAGTTATGGTATTATGTTTGTGGGTCGTGACATTCACGAAATTGTTGGGCATGTTGTATTGTATTTAGGGGATGTTTATGTTGAGTTAGAATGCTGAAAATTTAGTTATAAATATGCATGTACATTGTGGTAGTTGCTAATACATGTCCTAAAGGAATACAGGTGTAGAAAAGCTTCGCATTTCACTCTCGTTGTCGTTGAAGTATGATCCGTTTTAATGACTGTTTTAATGTGGATTAAGGGGCTGGATTAACATGAAAAGTAGGTGTATTAATCACCTTGGTTGTTGTGGTCATTGTATTACATGAATGTAAAGAGAAAGAATGTATAACGATGGCGTATATGCGAGTATTTTGGTTATGTCCTTGAGTTGTGTCTTGATTATCGATGATGTTGACCTTGTTGTGAATTAGGGATGTGTGTATAAATAGGGGAAGTGCTGCCCAAAATTTTACATAAAAGAGAGTCATCATTCGATATATAACGTATGCTAGTAATCATAGAGTTGATGAACATATTATTATTGTTATAGGTTGAAGTGTTAATTGAGACGTATCCTAATTATCGAGTTGGTATAGACGACAAGCGGTATGTGAAACTATCATTTCTTCTTTTGGCATGATTTATATAAAAATGAGTGTACGGCGGACGTACACAATTCCATTGAATCCTAATTCCTAGTGATACTTGATATGATTGTGCCTTTGATTTTCCAGTGATAATTCATTTTATTTATTCCATTGAGAGTCAAATGATGATTTAATTTGCATATGGTTACTCATGATATTCTATTCGTGCTGATGTGCTAATATTATTTCACTGAGTCCCATGATGGGCAGGGTACGGTATATATAATGGGCCGGGTACGGTATGTATACATATGATGATTTTATCGAGTCCCAAAATGGGTCGGGTATGATATATGTGGACAGGCATCCACTGATATATATGTGGACATGTATCCACGAATATGACTTCATTCACCGAGTTCCATAATGGGCTGGGTACAGTATATGATATGGACATATTTTGACTCTCATTTTATAAGGCACAGGTGATCGGTGTATTTTATATACACCTTTTGAGTCTGTTTTAGTTAGTCTTTTGTCCCATTTTGCACATATAAGTGTCGTATTAGGATAGTTTTTCTTTCTATTGAGTCAAAGTGGTTGAAATGACAAAATGGCGGAAAAGGATCAAAAAGAGGCAAGAGAGATGCCAGAGAGAAACAGAGTGGCGAACGAGGCTAAAATCGCAGCACATGCAGCGCCTCGCGACAGCGAGGTGGCGCGCGCCATTATTCGAGAGCAGAAGACTGGCCATGGCGCCTCGACAGCAGATGCAGGGCCGCGGCGCCTAAACATCCGAGGAGCTACAGAAGATACAGCGCTGGCGCTCAGATGCAGATATCGGCCGCGCGCTAAAACAACCGACGGATCGCAGATCTTCCGGCGCCGCGGCGCCTGTCTGCAGGGCCGCGGCGCCGACGCGTAAAAATTAGATCTTTTGACGGATTTTTGGGCGAGCTGCGAGGGAAAAAGAAGGAGGCGTTTAAACCTATAAAAGGAGAACCCTAGGCGGTTTTGAGGTTCCTTCTTGCATAACTCAAGATTTTCTTGCTAGGAGATTGGAGACCTAAACATTAGTAATTTCTTTCCTTTTTCTTTTCTTTAATTCAGTTTTTGCATGATGAACTTTGAATTAGTTCTTGTCATATTTATGGCTAGAAACTAATTCTCTTATAGGACTTTCTATGTTGAATTTCTTGAACCTTATGTTATTAATTAATGCATGCTTATGGTTATTATTCTTATTGAGAGATCTATCCAATAATTGAGTTGAATTCTTGGTAGCTAATTGACAACTAGTTATCACTATATGATTTCTAATCGATTACGAAAGGGGATTGTGAATATCTTTGTAAGTTGGGTAGCAGATCTTGAATTGGGGATGAAAATACCTCAATTAGATTTGTAAGCGTTGATGAGAGGCTTAACAACCCTAATTTTGCGATCAGGCGCGACGGCCAACTAGGTTTTTGTGCTTAATCCTCCTATAGCGTTACCCTTATCGTGAAAGTTAGGTAAGGAACAATATCGATTGAGTGTTTATATAACTAACGGGAGTATAAAACGATTTCAGAACCCGCTTTCTCCAAAAGAAGAATACCATAAGTAATGCATTAGTAAGTAACATAGCGGATAGTAAGGATACATGAAGCCCTATTCTCATCACATCCGAATTAAATCTTTATATTTAATTAGCTTTCATAACTCTTAGTTACAAACCAAACAATCAATCATTAATTCACCAAATAGATACTAGAAAATAGATAATCGATACTTGACCCTAATCCTTGAGGGCGATATTCGGTCTTATCCAAGCCTATACTACTTGATACGATAACGTGCACTTGCGTTTAAAAGTGTGTGCATATTACGCGCATCAAGTTTTTGGCGCTGTCGGGATTAGGCAATAGTTCAATATCAAATTATCTATTTTAATTTCTAATTTGGTTTTAAATTTTATTTTTATTTTTATTTTTACGAAAATTCGAGGTGCCGTGATCTTTTGTTGGCTTTGATTCGCTCAGAACACTTTAGATATGGATTTTCATGTCCCATATGATAGAGAGCCAACCATGAGGAACAGAGGAGGAATTACGAGAAACTATACTCGATCTCACGAGGTTCCAAGCTCGGTACGGACGAAATAAGGTCGGCATAAAGAAGTTGGAAACGCAAATAGCGTAACTCGCAATCATATTCAACAACGAACAACAAATTGAGGAGCCCGAACCAAATCCAACTATTGAGGAATGCAAGACGGTTGGTGTAGAGAAGGAGAAGAGTGCAGAGATCCAATTATTCACCTTCGATTCCTTGGAAAATCTTTTTCTTGTACCTATGCAAGAAACACCACGGTGTCAAAGTTGACTCCCAAACAGAAGTCAATACCATCAAGGGCACCCCTAGAGTTGAAAGATGTAGGAATCTCACCGATCCCTACATTAGAGAGAACCTAAAAGACAAGCATGCCTTGTATACTGGGATAATCGTATATTCGAGGCCCTTGTTTGAAGCAATTGTCAGTTGAAGTGAGACTGCACAATAACTCTGCGGATTGCAAGCAGCGCGAAGGATCCAACGGGCACTCGGAAAGGTTAATTGCGTCCGCTAAAAGACGTTAAAGACAATACTACTGGGAGGCAACCCAATGTTTCAATTATGTTATTTAAATTTATGTCATCGTTTAATTTTATTTTGTCTAAGACGTCTACCGGATTGGATCTTGTTGTTTGTGTGATCGAGTGTGAAATTAAACCGGGACGAAAAGCCGAATGAAAGCCGATTTCGAAAGGGTAGGCCGCGGCGGCCAGGAGCAGGGTCGCGGCGCCAACAGAACTGAACAGCTCGGAAGTTTAAGAGCCGCGCGCTGCGAGCAGGGCCGCGACAAAATTCGAAAAGTAGCTAAGTTTGCGCGCGCCAAGCGAGCGTGGCCGTCGCAAAAATCCCGGGCGAGCGCAGATGAGTGGCGCGCGGCCTCTAAGCAGCAAGCGCCAAGCGGAAATCGAACTTAAACGCCTAAAAATCAGACCTTCCCAATTCCAACTTCAAAACCTAACCTTCCTCTCCAAAACCCACGAAATTTGAAACTCTCCCACAAATCCTCCACAAATCCAACCCAACCACAACCTAAATTCTTAAATTCCCAAAACCCCAACTATCTCAAACAACAAAGCTCCATTCCATAGCCTCAACCCACCAATCAAACAAGAACAAGCTTGAGTCTTCTCATCAAAAGGTAATCCCTATCTTTGTTCTTGAATCCTTTCACTGAAGTCATAGGAGGTAGTAGTTGGGAAGAGTATTGTAGTTGGAGTAGTTTGGGTACTGAAAAAGTTGGTTGTGAAGTTGGAGAAAATAGTAGAAAAGGAGGTTGTGGGCATTATCAAGTTTGGGGTGTCACCGCTAGTTGTTGAGTGTGTAGGAGACATTTGTGCCACTAAATTGAAAGCTCCAAACTGTTTCTAACCATGGCCACTAGAAAGAAGAGGCTCCACATCCGCCCCAACCCCACAATATGACGAAAGTAGGTTTGTAAGCTACGAAGCCTCTCAAAGATACAAAAGCTTGATACTACCCTTAATACCGAGAAGGGAAACGGACTACCGCAGGCGTCATTTGGAGAAGGAGATGTTTATGAGCCCATTCGGCGATGATTGAGTTAAGGGAGTGGAGAAAATTTGTGAACCGGAGAAGATAACACCGGCAAACACAACAATGGTGCGAGAATTTTATGCCAACTTTCCGGAGAAGGTGGAAAGGGGTTGCTTTGTAAGGGGAAGCTATGTGCCTGTGACGGCAGAAAATATTAATATACAATTGAAGACAGTTGATGTTGAAGAAAGAAGTGATTGGAATCACTTTAGAACATGGTCTAGAAGCATTGACCACATCGACTGGAATACCATTGCAGACACCGTGAGCTACCAGGAGCCGCTTTGAGATTGGAAGAAATGGATCGAGAGCACCGAGCGGTGCCAATTCAATGCGTAGCTGGCTTGGTGTATTTTGTCGATGCGCATGATTCCATCCACGACTTCACCAGAGTGCGGAAGATAGGATTAAATTGATTTATGGAATTATGGGGCGACAATTGATGTGGGAAAGAAATAGTGCGAGCATTGAAGAAATCAGCGAGTTGGTGACAACAGTGGATTGTGACACGGTTCGCTTATTACCGCCATGCCATACGAGCGCGGTCCCACAACTACCCACGATACTCATGAAAGAAACCAACCGCCCGGTGTCCTATGGATAGTGCACTATTTCCTGCACTCCAGCCCCCAAAGTGACGAAGAGTACAACCAGGCAGCAGCAGCAGAGGCGCCATGGATGAAGATGAGCACAAACAGGGGCTCAATGAGGCAGACCCACCACCGGCCAACCACAAGAGCAGAACCTTCAGAGCCCACAATGGGGCAATTGTACCAACACCAGAGGGAGATGATGCAGACCTTGCAAACAGTAGTACAAGGACAGCAAGAAACAAGGCAACAAATCGACGAGCTGAGTGCCTTGTTCAACCAATGGTCGAGGCATTATCCACCGCCACCACCACCATTTTAGCCAAAGTCTGTAAGTGTCTTTTTCTTTTATTTTCTTTGAGTCTTACACACATTGGGGACAATGTGTGATTTAAGTTTGGGGGTGTTTTATTTGTGTGTCATGTTATGTTTTAATTAAGTCTTTTTCTTTGTTTTATGTTTATTTTGAGTCACCAAATTTTTTTTTTCTTTTTGAGTCATAATTGCCTGTCAAAGATCATATATGTTGTAGTTGCTAGAAACACCTAGTGAAGTAAGGTGGAATAATGTAAAGGAATTGAAGCAACTATCTAAACACTTAGGTTAGATATGCCAAAAACTCACGTAACTGCCTATTTGGAGTTTCTTACTTGAGTTATGCATGCTAAATGATAAATGCTTATGTGTTATGATTGCTTGCTATTTGAGGCGAAATAGTTAGGATATGTATGTTAGGAGATGACTACATTTCTTTGATAGCCAATTCTTACCATTCTTTTCTATCCTGTACTTTAAAAATATCCCTAGTCAGCCCCATTGAGCCTAAATTTGAAACTTCTTCTTTGACACCCTATGTTCCCACAAATTGTACCATAAGTGCAAATATGAAATAGTGGAATCAATTGTGTTAAAAAAGAGACAAAAAGAGTGAATGAGTTTGTTGCACCCCAATAAAAAAGTAATAAGAAAGAGGCTAAAGCCTAAGTTTGGGGGTGCCTATTAGTATAATACACTTCACTCTTCCAAAACAAAAGAGGGGAAGGATAGAATTGAAGTGAATGAAAGAATCAAAAGAAAAAGAAAAAAATTGAAAAGCCAAAGAGCTTATGGTACAGAAAAATGAGCCTAAATGCCTATCTTTACCAACCCCTACCTAAGCCAACATTACAACCCTCAAAGTCCTGAAGATCTCTTTTATGCATATCCAGAATTAGTGGAGAATAGCAAGTAAGCATGCCATAGGAATTCTTGAATTTATATGCATGATTTAGTATATGGACTTCCATTTAAGCATGATAAGTATGAGTTTGCGAAATATCTAGCTCAATGTGTTGAAATTCCATGCTATATGTTTCTGCATATTATTCTGCTAACCTTCATGTTTTTCTAGTTAACATCTATGCAGCAAAAGTGATTAATGACAGGGAGTCCTTTATTTTTCATTCTTTTGAGTCTTTTATTGTATTTCTTTCTATCTTTGCTCGAGGGCAAGCAAATGTTAAGTTTGGGGGTATTTGATCGGTGTATTTTATATACACCTTTTGAGTCTGTTTTAGTTAGTCTTTTGTCCCATTTTGCACATATAAGTGTCGTATTAGGATAGTTTTTCTTTCTATTGAGTCAAAGTGGTTGAAATGGCCAAATGGCGAAAAGGAGCAAAAAGAGGCAAAAGAGAGATGCCAGAGCGAAAACAGAGTGGCGAACGAGGCTAAAATCCAGACCGCGCAGCGCCTCCGCAGCTAAAGCGAGGCGCGCGCCCATTATTCGTAGAGGCAGAAGACTGGCGCGCGCCTCGTGATGCCAGATGATGGGCGCGCGCGCTAAACATCCGGCGAGAGCTACGAAGATACGCGCGCCGAGTCATCCGCTTCAATAATGGGCGATGCGCTCGCTGATGCAGTGAGGCGCGCTACCGTCCGGATTTTAGCCTCGTCGCCACTTTCTCTGCTTTCACCCGCATCTCCTCTTTTGCCCTCTTTTTGCTCCTTTTCCGCCATTTGGCCATTTCAACCACTTTGACTCAATAGAAAGAAAAACTATCCTAATACGACACTTATATGTGCAAAATGGGACAAAAGACTAACTAAAACAGACTCAAAAGGTGTATATAAAATACACCGATCAACAGGTACATTGGTATACTGATTATCATATTTTTCTACTGTCATCTTTTGGCCAGTTACGATTTTTTTTATCATACTTCATGTTTTATATACTCGATACATTTTTCGTACTGACCCCCTTTCTCCGGGGGGCTGCGTTTCATGCCCGCAGGTACAGAGTGGTGATCCTCCAGCTTAGAATTCATGTTCAGCTATTTGGAGAGCTCCGTTGTTCCGGAGCCTAGTCATTTTGATACAGATCCTTGATATAGACTTATGCATATTCAGGGGTACGGCGGGGCCCTGTCCCGTCATATTTCACTGTTATACTCTTAGAGGTCTGTAGACAGGTGTGAGTTGGATATGTGTGGTTTGTAGACGCATTTTGGTCAGCCAGACTGTTGTAGTTCGTTTTGGATATTCCCGTGTATAGTGGCAGCCTTGTCGGCTTGCCTATTTTATTATGTGGATTTGTTGTGACTCCTCAGGTGACAGGTTCACCCCGATATGTAGCGTTATCAGCATTATTTTACAGATTTTCTATATTGCCCTTAGTATCAGGCTGATTATATGTGACAGGTTCGTATACGGGTGTCCAAGTAGGGCACCAGTCGCGGCCCGTCGGATTGGATCGTGACATATGGTTTTGTATCCCTCGTCGACGTCTACACTTGTCTCATATACAGTTGCTGATTGGGGTGGTTGTCCTGACACCATACGGTCTACGTCTGGCTATTGCATGTTTTTAGGTAATAACTTGGTCTCATGGTCTGCCAAGCGTCAATCCACGCTTTCACGTTCAAGTGTAAAGGTCGAGTATAGAGGGGTACCCAATGTGGTTTCTGAGTCATGTTGGTTACGAAATCTATTGTTAGAGCTTCACTGTCCTATTGAGGAGGCTACCTTGGTATATTGTGATAATATAAGTGTCATCTACCTTTCTGATAATTCAGTTCAGCACCAGCGTACTAAACACATAGAGATGGATATTCACTTTGTTCGAGAGAATGTAGCCAAAGGACAAGTACGTGTCTGTCATGTTCCTTCGAGATATCAAATTGTAGACATCTTTACAAATAGTCTTTCCTCGGTCCTTTTTGAAGATTTTAGAGACCTCAACGAAGATCTCGCCATGATCAAGTGTGTTAAACAATACCTACGTCTAGTGGGGTCCACGGGCAGGCTATATCCAGGGCCCATTGAGTGTCAAGCAGTGGACACATTATTATTGTATTATTATTGTATATTTGGTAGACTTAGTCTTGTACTATAATTAAAATTATTCTATTATCTTAATTGTATAAAATAGAAATTTAGATGTAAAGTAGGAATATAATTCTCTTATTGTAATATATATATATATGTCTTGAAATTTTCACAGTGAACTCTTGGTCAAACACTGAGCTTTCAAGGTGCATGTTGTTATAGCTAGTATGCAAATCCATAATATTATTTTGATGGAGCAAATATTGTTGCCACGTTTTTATTGTTTTATGTCCTGTGTTAACAATTTACAATATTACAAAAAAAAAACTGAAATACAGAATAGAGTTATTATAAAAATTAAGAATAGAATTACTAATGTTAAAATTGGGAGCATATTGTTATAGCTAGTATGCAAATCCATAATATTGTTTTGATGGAGCAAATATTGTCGACATATTGTTTTGGTAAAGCAAATATTATTTTGGCGTTTTTATTGTTTTATGTCATGTGTTAACAATTTACACGAATAGAAATTAAGAGTCCACCAAATAGTATATTTACGTGAAAAATTCTTTTCTCAAGAATTAAAAATCATGATCTACCAAGTAGAATTTTCAAGAACAATCTTCATATTACAACCTATTGTAATCTATGAATTAAATTCTTAATCCATCATTCCTTACAATACCTCTATTATAATTGTTGTTACAATAACTCTATTATAAGCTTTTTACAATAAATCTATTGCAAAGCTACACACATTGACTATCTCTAGCCAAGAACATAAAACAACTTTATAACAACTCTATTGAAAAGAATAAGACTTGAGTAACTCTAGACAAGCTATACGAGACACAGGTTGAAATTTGTCCTACTTTAATACTTCTTGAAAGCGACGTAGGAAAAATTAGTTTAAGAACAAAATACAAAGACTCAACAAATCTAGGGACTTAGACTACTTTAATATTTCTTGATCGTGATTTTTAATCCCTTGAGCAAAAAGTTTTTCACATAAATATTTTGTATTATTTAATTACTATCTTATTTAAAAAACAAATAAAGAATCTGATTCTCTACACGATTTGGTACAACTATTAAGTTCTTTCAATACTCTACATCTTTTTTAAGTTTATACAAAAAATTATTCTACGATTAATAATATAATTTGATACTACAACTATGCTTATAGTATATTTTAAGTTATATACTTAATATATTTTTAAAATTCATATTCAATCAAATAACATTACAAATTTACAATTCAAATCCATCTAAACTACTAGAGCCTAGAGGACATAGCACAATTCCCCATGAACAGCTGATACAAATCCAAAGGGAATTAAAGATATCTATATATTCAACTACTACTAATGTGTCGAGACCTCAATAACATTACATCTCCCGACTCTCCACGTATACAGTTACAATATTTACGTGTCTATTACTTGGTTATCAATCCAACACTTTGGGTTTGTGCGAGTTATAATATCGTACGGGATTTCCGAAAAATGAAAAAAAATTAATTTTTTATTTTTTATTTTTTATTAAATAATATTAGCCAGAATTTATTCATAATTCGCAGATATTAGCTCAATGAAAGTAAAGTGATTCAGTTCCAATAACGCGTGCATGTAGAATCTCAAATTTAAATTACAAATCAAACTTATTATTTATATTAATGATTCACTTTTACAAATTAGAACAAGACTCCAAAATATTTGAGACGTTTATAACCACCAATACAACTCTTCTTCCCAATGTTCCCATTCATCTCGCAACAAAAAGAAAGTGAAGCATACATAATTGAAAAAAAACGAGATTATCAGTGAAGAAAAAAAAAATGCAGACAGCAAAGGATGCAGCAGCTTCAGCTAAGATTGGCATGGAGAAGACCAGAGCAACTGCTCAAGAAAAGGTTTTCTTTATTTTTTCAATTTGCAGCTTCTTTCATTTGGAGAATTCGATACAGATGCATAATAGCATTCATAAATAGGCTCTCTCAATTTTTTTCACATAAAAAAACATTATAAGAAGAAAGATATTTGTTAATAATTTTTTTATTGATCATATGTTAAATGTTGTTGTCAAAAGTATTTTTCGCAACAATAAAAATTGTTGCATAATGTTAGAATATTCTAGAATAGAATATTCTAGAATTAATACCATTATTATAATAATATTGTGTAGTATCTTATATTAATATAGTATCACATATTATATGGTAAGTAGTTTAATGTATAGAAATATTTTTAGGATTATTCTATATTCTTCCTAGTTAGTGTAAAGATGTATATATTCTTACCTAATGCAATAAAGTCTTGGGAGGAAAATATTTTATCATGGTATCAAGAGCTTAAGGAAAAGATTCATCTTCCTAACACCAAAATTTTTTCTTTTTTTCAAATTTCGGCTCCTCCAAATCGAAAATTTAAACTTTTTTGTTTTTTTGTGTGTTCCTGTTCATCGTGTTTTTCTGTTGTTTATTCATCCAACTATTATCAACATGTCTGAATCCAAATCGTTTTATCACCCAGCACTCACAGTTTCCAATATCAAAACTCATGTTCTCATAACCTTACAAATGGAGAATGTGCATTATGCTTCCTGGGCGGAACTTTTCAAAATATGTTGTCGTTCTCACCGAGTTCTTCACCACATCATTTCCTCAGAAAAAGATAAAGAAAAAGTCTTGACAACGGATGAAGACAAAGAATTGTGGGATGTCCTAGATGCCACTTTTTTTGGTTGGATATATTCAACAATATCCACGGATTTATTGCACACGATCATGGAAACAGATTCTAAGGCAATTGATGCTTGGAATCGATTAACGGACATTTTTTATGATAATCAAAATTCCCGTGCAGTTGCTTTGGAACAAGAATTCTCCAATTAGAAAAATTTCAGTATTTCAATGTGAACTTGGTGAATTTTCACCATGCGTTTTTCGAGCTCATTCAGGGGAATGACGTGAAAATTTGTTTAAATTTCTCTTTCGGTTGAAGAAAAAGTTTCTATTTCTAGAAACTAGTAGCGATAGTGATATATCGTACTACAGTAGATCAATTTTCATTTTGTATTATTGGAAGGGAATTGAACCCCTTCAACAAAAAGTGGTTCAACAAAAAGTTAAAAGACTTACTATTAACGCAAATATTCACAGTATATAGTGTATTTATTATTGATATGTATCTACGGTAGTTTAGAATTCTTACTGTATTAGGAATACATTTGTACAACTATATATATTGTAAATATTTGAAGAATATTCGCTAATACTTACAAATAGAGCAAAAGGTAGAATACGCTCTCTTTATATATAGAACTGAATTTAAGTTATATATATTTTTAGTATAAAAGATATTTTACATTATCAGGTTACAAAAATAATATCTCATGTAAATTTTCTTACAAAGATCTACACACAAGCTTTTTCAGAACGTACCATTTGTAATTTTACAACCGATAAAGGTCATGATTGTAGGTGTTTACGTCGGGTTCGTACACGCAGCAAAATTTGAAAATTTATGTTTTAAACCTGATGACGGTCGAACTGCAGTATGATAAGTAATGAAAATACAAACACAAAGTAGTAATGTAAAACTTCGACAGAAGACTTACATTTTGTATCAGTCAGCCAAGCAGTTAGAATCTTTGTGTTTTGTGTAGTCCGAGGGTGCACACGCAAACGTCCCTCGATTTGTAAGATGTAATTTGCTAAGTCAGGAATGCTAGGGATTCTGACAGAGCTCTAGAAGAGATTTACCTCTCTTAGATTTTGGTGTCTTTGGAATGGGAGGTAAGCCTCCTATTTATAGTTGAGAATATGAGCTTTAGGGTTTTAGTTGGATCAGGCCCAATCGAAACAAACTGGACAAAAATTACATTATCGACGCCACGCTCGCACCGATCCTCGATGAGGCAACTGCGGTCTTGACGCGTGTTCCTGGCACCGCGGTCCTGAATCAAGGCACCGCGGTCCCGTTCTATTTTCTGCCCATTTTCCCATTTTAATGTCCCGGTCATCAACCGAACATTTAAGTATAATCTCCTTCTAATTACATCCTTCAATCGACGGAACATTTGACTTAGTGTTACCCTTCAGGCCTTTACATATCGTTATTAATAACATTATGATCTTTACGGAACTCCTAGACTGCGCCGAAAGACGAACCCAATATGTAAAGTTTAGCTACACAAAATATGTGAACTGAACCTATATGTGAGAAGATAAAATCTCTTCATTCATGACACACTCAATCAAGCTTAGGACCTGTCAAGTGTCTATCCATCTTGATTATTATAACTCATCTATATTAGTTGACAACAGGACCATGTCACAGACATGTCCAATGCATTGACCAATGACTTAGTCAACCTAATATCATATGAGTACCTGAGTGTTCACTTGAAGGAATGAATCTTTTATTGGCTCACATACCACCTTTAATCTACTTCGTAATGCACCCAAAACAAGTCGCGTCTCAACCTATAAGGCATTTGAGCTTAGGACATGATCAAAGTACATTACTCCGTAAACAAGATGATATTGACCTCAAGTCTAAGGACTTTTATCTCCCACATGCCGATGACATTATAGACATATAACAAATAATGTATCAAATATCCATGTGTCCATCATGAGTTGTCATAACTCGTAGCAAGTGAGACATACTACATCCACTAAGGATATGATGCAGATCACATGTCGACGTATCGTATATCATCGATATCCCAATTTCGATGATCATTAGTCGAGGTAATTTAAGAGTTACGTTATAACATTAATTCTCACATCATTAATAAACACGTAACCTCTAAGGATGCATTTATAGAATTTTATAAACAATCAACTAATAATTCAACAAATGCAAATTGTCATAATATTAATCATCATTAATATAAATACGAATGTATATAAAGTACATTGTGTCCTAATACGTGATGACTCGTGATAAAGGTGACTTGATTGTACAAATTTCTTACCTTGATAATGTATATATAAAAAAAGTTGAATCATTCTTTTGATGCAAGTTTACTAGAATTTTTGGCTATGGCAATTACTCGATTGTAGTAAAGTTCTGCAATTTTTATAAAATGAACAGGCAGAGAGGATGACGACTAGGGATCCATTGAAGAAAGAGATGGCTACGGACAAGAAAGAGGACAGGGCAGCGGCGGCAGAGATGGAGAAGAGGGATGACAAAGCACACAATGCAGCTGCAAAACATGTTGGTGGTACCACTACTGGTTATGGTGCTGGCATCTAATACCACCTTTTAGAACAATATTGAACGTCCTAGCTAGCTTGGGTGTCTTCAAATTTACATTTTGTATTAGTTTGGTATTTTGTTTTGTGTATGTGAGGGTTGTGATCACACTTTGTGTGTGGATGTTGGTGTTGGCTTTTATGATGACACCAAAATAAATAAATAAATAAATAAATAAATAAATAAATAAATAAAGTGACTCCTCCGTTTTTTTTTGTTTAAATTTGTTCCCCACGAAACCATCCATATATTCTTGATGATGCTTTACTTTAACAACATACCTTATTATATTTTTTACAAGTGGGCCTGGCGTACACATATCTTACCTTACTTTAACGGTTTAAGCCTTCGCCTTCTTTTTTCAAAATGAAAAAGTAAATCACCTTAGTAAGCTAGCTTTGGTTGCTAAGCAACTCCTATTTCCTCTAAAGCTCTCCATGTGGGGAACACAATCAGTCCATACAAGGACCTACTGAGTCATCCACCCTTGCATCTTTTTTACCAGATTTACGCAGAAAGAAAAGGTAGAATTTCCGCTTCCAAGTTGAAGTACTCTAATTCGACCTCCGCCTACTGCTATACTGCTACTCGGCTAGATGCTCCTATTTCTTATCTTCACCTCTTCAATATTTATACGAATGCTTTGTTGAGATAATCTTTGCTGCTAAGGAATTAAATTTGGTTACTTATGGATAGTATGTGCACCAAATTGATACAACGCGATGAGGATTCACATTCGCGTTCTTTGCTTCCAGATGAAATAATTTTTAACATCTTGAGCTTCTTGCCGCCTCGGCCTTTGTATAGATTCAAATGTGTTTGCAAGCCATGGAATACCCTATTTCTGCACCCATTTTTCTTGTATCTTCATTACCTACACTCCCCGTGAAGTGCCTCGGTCGACGAGGATGTGAGATTCTTTATAGATCTAGATAGACGGGGCTATAGACCAATCTGTCAGAGCAGGCAGGGCTTGCTTTTGGAGAAGAATTTTTATTTTCAAACTCCGCCTTACCACATAGAATCCCGTCAATTCCGCGACATGCACCCAATCCCCAATCCACAAAATCCTAGTTTGTACATGACCCGCGAGTTTGTTCCTCCGTTTAACTCTAACCTCGACGTTGATGGTGCTGTCAAGTTGGTTTCTGTTCATGAAGAAGATGGAAAAGAACTTGGTTACGAGGCTTATAGTGGGATAACGTTTCAAACAAGCAGTTCATCATGTCCCTTTTGAATAAGTCCTCCATTTGTCCATCCGAGGATTCAAGAATCACACTGTTATCCTTAAAATTTAAAATATACTAGTCTTGGACCATTTCTGCTTATTCTTGTCTTATTTCTGCTTATTATATCATAATCACAGCAAATAACAGCTAATAGTTGTCAGTCTTCATGTGTGCTTGGACGGCCCTTCACAATATTTTCAAAAATGACACAAATTACTCACCAAAACTCAAAGCACTTTTGCATGCATGAAGTCTTTTTTCTTAGGAAACTATCTTATCAATTATATCATCCCACAAAAACAACTTTCTTCTCTTCCAATATTTTCTCCTCCTAGATTCTCTTCTTCAGTTCTTGAAATGGCTAAGCACTTTCTCCTGCTGAATCTGATAGCAAAAAGTTTCTCCTGCTAGCTTTTGAGCCAAGTCCATTGCAACATTTCTGTGTGGCTGATCCTGCTAGCCCAGGTAACAAAAAGAACCAGTAATCACGATAAGAATTCACTTTCCTCTTATATACTCCTCCGTTCCAATTCATGTGACGTAGTGAGTTTAAAAAAGAAATAACACTTTTGAAACTGTGGTCTAAGACATGTCATAGCATTTGTGTAGCTATAAAACTTTTGAAACTTGCAATCTTATACATGTCAATCTTTTTGGACGTACTAGGAAAGTTTGTCACATAAACAGAAAAGGATAGAACATTATATTAGGACTAGAAGATCAATAATTAAATGAATTTTCTCACTGTATTTTTTCCATTGGTTTTGATAAGGTAAATGGTTTAGCTTGCAAAGATCCCAAGTCTGTTGAAGCAGAGGACTTTTTTTTCAGTGGCCTACATTTGGCTGGAAACACATCAAATACTTTTGGCTCTAAGGTTACTCCTGTTAATGTAGCTCAAATACCAGGACTTAACACTCTTGGTATCTCACTAGTTTGCGTCGACTATGCACCATGGGGAATTAACCCTCCTCATCCAAGCACATTAAGGATGATTTTCTTATTGAATCCAAATGAATCTAAATTTGGTTTGAATCACGAGCACTCGAGACTAAGGGGAATGGAATGTCGACCAAGGGAGAGAATATTTGTAGTACGAGAGTTAGTGACTAGTCAAGTCATTAAACTTAAGTTACTTTAAAAATTCTAACAAGCAACAAATTACTACATCATGAATGATCCTGAAGTCGTCGCACTTACAGTCGCTAGAGTTTCCTTCTTCAAGGCTCTTAGGATTTTATAAATGAGGGAACTTTTATTTTGAGTTTGAGATCTATGCTTATCATTGTGATAGTCACATCACATAGTAGTATTATATATGTACTCCACATATTTATGTACTCTTTATCGTTGTGAAGACGGACTCGGCTGTTGATTTTATGAAAAAAGACATTTAAGATCTTTTCTTTTATAATATAGAATAAACGTGTGTTTGCTCATACTGTGCTTCTTACTTATTCTTTTAACTACATTATTAATGAAGAGGGTAAATAATATGCAAATGTAAGTTTAAGGGGTAAATAATATAAAAAAATAAGTTGAGAAGGATTATAGCACTATAGCATAGTTTAGATTATAGGTGTCTAACGGGCTGATCCGGCCGACGCAGAGTCCTCACGGCTTTAACTTGCCCGATCGTTATCGGTCAGGTTCACCGGACTACGGCCAACCGTCCGGTCGTTATCGATTCCGTGTCGCTGCAGGTCGAATCTGACTACCGGTCCGGTTTCTATTTTTTTTTTTTTTTAAATTTCTAGTATTTATTTTCTATAATATAAACTAAATTCAATTTAAATATGTAATATAATAATATAATATATAATTTAGTTGTATATATTAAAATTGAAACTTTAAAGTTAACTTTTTATTTTATAGTTTATAACTATACTTTATCTGATTTATAGTTTATAACTTTATATTGTAAATTTGTAATTATACTTTTATTAATTAATTAGATTAGTAGATATAAGTTAACAAATAAGTAATAACATATTAACAACTAAATAGATAGTAAAATTAAAATTAATGATAAGATGTAAACTTTTGAACTTTCATAACGTTAATAAGAGTAAATAATGAAGTAATAATAATTTTATTTACATATTATGCATCCTTTTTGCAAGTTCTTCGTAATCTATAGGTTGATTGAATTGGTTATGCTCCATAGCCTCTAAATCTGGAGTATTAATTCCAATCCCGCCTCCGCTCCCGCCTCCGCTCCCGCCTCCGCTTTCGCCTCCGCTCCCGCCTTCCAAAATATTGCCTATTTCTTCATCTTCCGGAGAATTAACGTCTCCACATCCTTGATTTCTTCTCTCTGATCTGATCCAATCACTTAAGCAGACTAACACTTCTAATGTGCTTCCACCCAATGAGTGACGTGTGTCTCCTATTTGATCTCGTGCTTGGCTAAATGCACTTTCAGAAGCCACTGTTGAGATCGACACATTAAGAACATCCCGCCATCGCAAGTACGGAATTGCCTTTTGTTATCCCGCCACCATCAGAAAGTGGTCAAAATTTTTCTTCACTCACCGCTTTTGTAAATAAAATTGCATTTCATCGCAAGATCGGCTTGTGGTTGGTTGTGTTGTAAAAGTGCTCCATATGTCTAAAGATTCTTCTTCATCGCCATCATCATCATTGAATCTACAGTGTAGACACGTAACTGAACTAGAAGGAATATTAGTAGCAGAGTTGGTGTTATCATGTAATGTAGCATAATATTCATATAATGTAGTTAAATTAGTATCAAGTTTACTTATGCAATCAAATGAAGATGGAGTTTCTGTTTGACCTATTTCCATATAAGTATATAAACTAAATATTAAATTATGATAATCTACTTTTTAATAGAAGGATTTAAGATCAACCAATACAATAAACATCGTGAATAGGAAAAAATATTTTTAAACTTTTCAAACATAATCAGAATCGCATCTTTATATTTCACATTTGATTTTAAACCATAAAGTAAATATGAAATTTCAGCTATATGAGCTAAAGCATTACAAACTGTTGGGTAATAAGATCCTGAAAATTCAACAGTTGCAGTGTAAAATTTACGTAAATTTTTTAAAAGTTCACCAATTGATTTTCAATGTTCGTCGGTTAACATATACATCACGTTCTTACAATGCGCATTTGCAACATGTGTTATGGGGTCTTTATACTTATAACATTCTTTTAAAAATAAATAAGTATAATTCCACCGTGTAATAATCTCTTCTGGCATGAATTTAGGTCTCAAATTAAATTGTTTACATTTTTCTTTAAATTCTATAATTCTATTTTTCCTATTATTACCCTGAATAACTCCAACAGCTCTTTTGACAAGTTTTATTTGGTGAAAATAAATCAAGACCACTTTTAACAATTAAATTATAAATATGACAAGCACAACGAACATGAAATATATCGTAAGTGGTCAGATTCCGCTTTTAAAAGATCTACAACAGCAGTATTATTAGATGCATTATCGAATGATACACAAAGTATTTTATTATAAAGATTATATTTTTGGGCATAAAAACAAATAGTTTCGCTTATATATTTTCCAGTATGACTTTGATCCTCGTCATACGCAAAAGCAATAATACGTTTTTCCATTCTAAAATTTTCATCAATCCAATGACAAGTAATTGTTAAATAATCATAACCGTTCAATGCATGTCCAATGTCTCAAGTAAAACTAACATGACATGGAAGGTTAGCAAACAAATATTGCAAGAAAATAACATAATCATTATGAAGTCTAAAAATATCCATTTAGTAGTACTACGAGGAACACCTTTAAAAAAGGATTATATACTCTTTGAATATATGTAATTAAATATGAAGAAGCAAAAGAAAAAGGCAAACAACCTCCGACAATCATTTTTGCTAATTCAACGCGATCTTTTTTAGATCGTATTTAGCCAACCCCGCTTAATGGATTAAGTTGTTGTTGACCG
The DNA here is from genome assembly GCA_029844215.1 of Przewalskia tangutica. Lineage (NCBI taxonomy): Eukaryota > Viridiplantae > Streptophyta > Magnoliopsida > Solanales > Solanaceae > Przewalskia > Przewalskia tangutica. The sequence continues at coordinate 96,872,559 of CM056738.1, read as the reverse complement.
GTTCTAAATCGTGATGACATTCCATCAGGCCGTATGATCGTATTTTATATGTCTACCTATAGTGTCCGTCCCCGCCACCACCCCGCCTTATGTTTATAAGTTTTCCCACAAATATTACATTTAACTCTATCGATCTACAACTTTATCATAAAAGAGCCACACTTTACTCCTTTTTTCTTGCTATCGATCATGGTAAATGAGGTCTACGACTACGACTATCACTAGCAGCACTAACATCGATGTAAGAACACTGAAGGTGTAGGAGGTTCTTTGCTTCGTTCTTCTTCTTCTTCAAGTTCATCAATATCATCTAATCAACGTTATCACATTCATTATCTTCTATTCCAAAATCTTCTTGCATTTGATCATAATCTATATTTTGATTAGATGATGAAGAACCTACATATTTTTACCCTTGAACTAGATTTACTAGCAATTCCGACGCAATTCTTAGTAAAGACATTATAAAATATTTAAATAATCAACAAATAAATATGACAATTTAATAAAATAATTAGAGAATGAAATGAGTGTACCAAACTTCGGGATTCAGAATTCAATTGAAACTCGAAGCTCGAAGTCTTGCGTCTTGCTACTTTGAATTTGAAAACTAATAATAATAATAACTTGAAAATTGATAATAAAGATGATTAAGAGAGTATGAGAATAAGAGAATTGAGAGAAATGTTGTGTGATAAAAATGAAGAAAATGTAGAGAATTTATAGATTTTTTAAAGGGTAAAAATGGAATTAAAATAAATAAATAAAAAAAAAAAAATAGGGCCAACGGTCGAAATGACCGTTGGCAAGGCCCCTGCCCCGCCCCCAGCCCCCCTCCCAAGCCCAACGGTAACAATACCGTTTGGGCAAAATTTTTAATTTTTTTTAATTTTTTTTTTGTTACCGGTCCGGTCCGGTCCGGTTAACCGGTAATGGAACCGGTTTTCCGTTACCGGGCCTAACCGGTCCGGGCCTTACCTGATTTTTTTATAACCCGTGCGGGTTGGGGTTGGAGGCCAATCCAACCCCCAACCCGGTATGCTCTTACCAGTCCGGGCCGGTCCGATTAAACTACCGGGTCAGCCGGTCCGGTTCCGGGTCAACCCGAACCGGTTGACAGGTTTAGTTTAGATTAGATGTTATATCTATTAAGATGAAGATAAAGATAAGATATGTGTATACTCTATTTTTTAAAATTTCACGATGTGAAATTACATTGGGTATATGGTTGTTCCAGCGTAGTTTAGATGTGTAGTTGAAATCCCGTTATAATTTATGGGTGTTTGTATGCCTTATTCCTTTTGCTGATGTTGCTGCATCTCGAAACCTGTCTAGACAGATGTTCAAAGGAGAATGAAGGGTGATGATGTAAGATGCAGAGTAAGACACGTGTCTTACAGTTACCCTAGGCCAACGTATTTAAACAGCATTTATATAACGTATTTCACAGAATTAACTCAAACAAAAAAGAAGAACATTTGCAGAAATTTTATAGAATTGCAAGAAGGTGAAATAAAAGTAAAAGAGAGTGAATATGCAGAATATTAAGGAAAAAGCCTCTAACGTAGCCGCTTCGGCTAAATCTGGCATGGACAAGACCAAAGCTGTTGTTCAAGAAAAGGTTTTTATTATTTATTCTTATTCTTTCTTTTTCATTTGCATTAATGCTACAAATTGTGGTTTTCGCTTGTAAAACGTATTCATAACCTAAAGTAGCCTTGGTATGAAAAACTTCTGGTAGGAGAGCTTCCCGAATGAGATTTATACGACGCAAATTCGGATATAGTCGGGCTTTAATGCGGATACTGGATCTCGGGTGGAAAATAAAAAAATACTAACGTCATTGAAATATATTTTTGTAACCAATCAGTATTTGACTGAACAGATATTTTTCGTTTGTCGTGTCTTATATTTCGCTAGATCCACATTGATTTGAAGAAATGATAAGTTAGACAACTAATACAGGGAACTTTTATATATTCTCCCTCTGTCTTGAAATATTTGTGGTTTTTTTGTTTTACCCGTCCTTAAGAAATAGAGTATTAATTAGGAGGGATATGTGTAAGTTATAATCTCTTCTCGTTAAATGTTTAGTCTATTTATGTGTCATCTTTGTTAATTATAAATTAAACTTCTAAAATGATAAATAATATGAGTCAACTATTTTTAGTAATCACGACAATAATTTGGTACGGAAGGAGTATATATATCGGCTTGAGAATAGCTTAAAACTATTCATATACACGACCTACAATTCATATAGCAGAATTAAGTTGCTTAGAATATTGAGGCACAATTGTAGATTTTTGTTTATTGTATTAAATTTGACCATTATTCCTAAAGAGCGCATCTTTAGTAGTATCATAACCGACCTAATTCATATAGCAGACTTAAGTTACTTAGAATATTGAGGCACACTTGTAGATTTTTGTATATTGTATGAAATTTATCCATTATTCTTATAGAGCAGTATCTTTAGTAGTATCATAACGATTAATGAAGTTGGTGTAAAATCATAAGAGACTGATGGATCAAATTTCAAGTGAGATAATATAACAATAGTTGATTTATTCTTATATGCTAAAGCCATCTTGGTGGTGGATGGATATCTAAAAAAGAGAACGTACCATTGTCAAAAAAGAAAAATGTTGAATATTTAGCTTTCTACAGACTATAGAGTGAAACCATTTTTACCATAATGTTGTCGTATTCAAACAGGTGGAGAGGATGACAGCCCATGATCCAACACAGAAAGAGATGGCAACAGAGAAGAAACAAGAAAGGATCTATGAAGCAGAGATGAAGAAGCAGGTAACTCAAGACCGCAACGCAGCCCTTTCCCATGGGTCTAGCACGGGCAGGACACATTATTCAAACACGACCACGGGATCCACTGGACACTCAACTGGGCTACATCAGATGTCAGCCTTGCCAGGCCACGGCACGGGTGAGCCAATGGGTCAGGTGACTGAGGGGGTGGTTCAATCTCACCCCATTGGAACAGCCACTGGAACTCAAAGGGCCTCTGCTGCTCATAACACCCATGTAGGTGCTGGTGGTAATTATAGCTAAGCAACGGCCGAGCCACAATAAAAGTAACGAGTTCAGTAAATTCAATAGCTTTATGTTTGTAGTTCAGAAGCCATAAATATAAAATCTTGAATCAGACTCTTTAGTTAGATATCAGATTGAGATAGAAATATTAGGCTTTTAATGCCTTTTGTTATTATATGTTTAAGTTGGTTTGGGGGGGCTTAATTTCCCCTTTTCATGTCGTTTCTTTTTTTCAAGATGTTAAACGGGTGAGTGAGTTCAGATAAAGAACATTTGTACTGCTTGTTACATGTTTCAAGAAATGCAATTAGTTTAAGCCAATCCATTTGGTAGTGTTATTCTTTTTTATATTTTTTAGCTTCTATAAAGTAAGCCAAGTTATTTACTTTACAAAAGCTATGATTCAACTTTGCTTTTTGTGACACTACGGTGAAAACAATTCATAGGATTCATGTTGGATGGATACTAATAACTATTATCCTTTTACCAAATGGAAACTATACCCAGGACCATCGTAATCTATGATAAAAATGATACATCCTTCAGGCAAACCAATCAAAAACCACAAAATATTGAAGGAATTGAAAAATAACATTGAGAGAAAACAGAGCTAAAAGTAACCAACACAACTAAAAAAAGCTAGAACTAATGTACTGTTAATAAGATGTCCACCAAATCATGCCTAGATAATACTCAGCTTGTCTCATGAAGTTGCATTTCATAACTAGAGCCCAAAATTGAGATATACATTGTGTCAGATTTACCAAGCATGACCACCAGTAAGGTAGCACAGGAAGAAGAGGCTGCCTTTCTTAAAATCACACCCCTGTTTTGCGCAATTCAGCATCTCCATGGGCAAAGTGGCACCTGTCCCCAAATGTGCAAGAACCTTTGGCAAAATTCTCACAGAGCTTCGTCTTGAAATTGCTCATAGGAGGGGCAGGGCGTCCAGGACCTGAAGGAGTTCTTCCGGGACCTCCAGGAGCTCTTCCAAGGCCACCTGCTGGACCAAGATTGTTGATCAACTCTCTTACCATAGCACTAGCCTGAGAAATTTGTTCGAAGGTACCCTCTAGCTCAATGTTTCTGAGATTTGTATCTGTTTCATGCTCCCGGATTGCCAGCTTGGCTCCCGTCTGTCGACAAATCTGCTTAGAGTTCACACCGCCCTTCCCGATGATTGCTCCAGCGAGAGAAGCATCCACACTGATCTTTGCAGTTGCCGTGGTACCAAAGCTAGCAGCAGGTCCAGAAACAGCAGGCTCCATTCGCCCACCAAAACGACCAGCAATAGGTCTAGGTCCAACACCCATGGCACGCGGATCCTCCTGTGAGGGCATAATAGGCTTTCCAATTTGCCACTCCCCATGGGCAAAATTGCATTCGTCTCCAAATTTGCATCCCTCGGCTGTGTTGAATTTGTTGCAAAGTTTGATTTTCACAGCAGGAGCATTTCCATTGGACATGGGTGGTGCAGCCACATTTCTTGATCCAGGAGCTGGTCCTAAATTCATCATCTGAGCCACAGCATTATAGCCACCAGGGACATAATGAACGAAATGGCAGCCCTCACCAAATGGGCAGCCAGCAGTGCTGTATAAAATGAAACGAACAAGATCAACTCCAAACCAAACTAAGAACATATTTCTCGTCTCTATTAGCAAAGAGATATAATCAAGGAAGCAGATATTTTCATTTCCCGTAGCAGGACTAGTGCACTAATGCAAATAAGGCATCTTTAGCTGGATCATATTCTAAAAACAAGGGAAAGATGTTCATCCCATCCTAACAAAAAATGTGAGGACTCTAGTTGCACTCAAGTATTTTAACAGCCGTGGATAACAACCAATATACACATACAACAGAGCTGTGCATGAAATGTGGGTTGTTGACTCCCTAGGTTCCAATAACCAAGAAGACCCATGAGAACTACTTCCCTTTTACCCACTCCAATCTCCAACAGAAATACACAAAGGAAAGTATTCATTTGGACCAACATAAAATAACATTTGAAACAACTGGCTTTTTTTATAAAGAGCATTTGAAACAAAAATAACGTTCAAAAAAGTCAAAAAGTGAGAAGAAAACAATTAACTCTCCCTGTTACTCATCCAAAGCAAATAAAAGAAAAGAAATATTCAAAACTTGACCAACATTGAGGAACACTTACAAAATATGATGTAATCAAAACAGGTTCCTTTGAATCTCACACAAATCTTGCGAAAAGAAGTAGGCATATACTTATTTTGAAACATCAAATGGCAAAAGGAAGAAATCCACTGGTGTCTTGAGTACCATGTGCAACTCAAAACTTTTAAGCAGTTCACTAACTGGTAGGCACAGAAAACTGAGATTCGGCTCTAGAGACATTAAATAAATACCAATACTTAGATTATACCAACTCTGAAGCTTTATAGTACATCTTACTAAAAATTGAGTTACATACCTATTTGAAACATATTATTAAAAGGCTCGAAAAAAGTCATTGCAGTACATAGTAAGCAGAAACTTTGGAGGACTGTTGCAATATTATATATCATAGAGTTCCCCTCTCCTCCAAGTGTATTAAGACGGGTAAATATATATCTCTGTGTATATCGTTAACAGACAGCTGTATCATCATTAAACTATTAGAACATTTTTTGAGAATTCATCAGCCTCAAGGGTAAATATATATGTTTTTCAAGCTTCTGACAACAGAAGAATACTGAACGTTCAGATCTTGCACTTGATACCAATTAAAAGTTCATAATAAATTTAATGTTGAAAAAGTCACATTAGGTGGGAAAGATTTGAACCTGAAAAACTTCGTGCATGGCTTTGTTTTGCTTCCTATACCACCTGATAAGGAGTCCATTTCTGTTGCACCAAATTAATTAATTGTTCTGAGTTAGATTTTTTGTTAGTTTTTTAACTGAATGATGGACAAAAATTTCGACAAATATCATACACCTTATTAACATAGAAGCTAAATATTACTCCAAGGAGAAAGTTCACCATATATTCTCTTAAGATATTCCTTCATTATCAAAGTAAATAAAGCTACACCACACTATAAATACAGTGTCTTTTATGTTTTGTATACCACTTTTCCCTAAAGCTTCGAGCTTTCTATGCATTTTCCCGAGAGGATTTGGTTTTGCTTTTTTACATTTAGTTCAATTCTTCGAGCTACATTGGGTATACATTAAGGTTACCCTAGTATGCATCTCTTTGACTTTTTCTTTCCCCCTTTTTTGATTTATGCAAGCCTCTGTTCATCCTTGTAAACATAGTTTTTTTTACTCCTTTGGAAAGGATTTACCCCAATTTAGGGTTAGCATGGTCATGAAGTCACGGCTCAAAAGTATTTCAACAAATGCTCCGTTCCTGCTCTATCGCCTCTCTTGAAAACAACAGGAGCTTGACGAATATGGAAAAGCTTCCAATATATGAGACATAGACATAACAAACGTAAAGAGAAAATGACAAAAATGGTCCCCTATCTTTGGTAGTAGGTTCGAAATAGTCCCTTAAGTATCACTTGAGCAGTTTTAGTCCTTTAAGTTTGCAAAAATTGAGCACTTTTGTTCACTTTGATTTGTTAAATATAATCGGAATTATGAAAATAGAAAATATTTAACGGGAATCACATTTGGAAGTACACTTTTTGTAGTTTTATGTTATTTTTGGTCTATTCCAAGAGTCTATTGCAACTTTTTTAGGTGCAATTTCTGTTAATTTTTTGTGTATATGGTAGTTTTATATGTTGCGATTCGTGGGATTTTGATAGAATTTTCTGGTCTTCCTGGTTAAGTTTTTTTCCCACAGTTCCGGTTAAATTTAACAATCAAAGTTTGGTAAATATCTGATTGGAAACTAAAGGTGCTCACTTTTTTATGACGACAAGAAACCCGCAGCCGCTACCCTTCGGGTGCGAACAGGTAAACCACGCTCCAGCATAATAGCCTGCAAACCGCAAACCACACAGGAGAGATAACCCGGCAAGCCCGTGCAACGAGCTTGACCCCATGCTCAACCAACTGAGCCTCCCTTGCGCCTCCCTTGCGGGTCTCACTTTTCACTAACTTAAAAAGGACTAAAACTGCTCAGGTGATACTCAAAGGGACTATTTTGAACCTTCTAACATAAATAAGGGACCATTTTTATCACTTTCTAAACAAAAGAAACAGTATTCCTTGAGATTCAAATATCACAGTTAAAAAGCCCAAAAAGCATGAAATTGAGAATAAAAGTAGATCTAAAAGGGGGTTAACGTAACCTGGCTTTGATTTTTTGAAACCTCCATTGAAGTTAGGACCACCTTCATTTCTACTTCTCTTCCGGAAATCCATTGCTAGTATAACTCTCAAATTATTACGAAAATATCTGAGAAAAAACACAAGTATACAGTAGAAGTATAGTAGTAGAAAAATGGGCAAAAATCAGTAGGTCAAAAACCCTAACCCTAAACCTAGAACTAGGGTTTTTCGATGAAGGGAGAAGAGAGGACGTGAAGATGAGACATATGAACAGTAGATAGATATAATTGGGACGTGTGAAAGTTGGAGGAAGTCACGTGCTATATCAAATTGAGACCGTGCATATTAATGGTTAAACCAATATCCCCAACTAATCATTCAGTTATTGGCTTAATGGTTGAGTTAATGGATTACCGGTTCGCTTATTGAGTGATGCCCTGTGATTATTGGCTTATTGGGTCAGGTGACGGGTGAACTTGATAACTTGGTAATAATTTATTTAATTATAATTCTACCATTTAGCCATTTAAATTTACTTGATTTAGGATCCACTTCATAAACTCAGTCTCTCAAACACCAATTTCACTTCATAAACTCATTCTCTCAAGAGGTAAGCCAAATTTGAAAACTTAAATTATCTTTTATTTCTTCTACATTGCTTTCAATTCTCACTCTTATTTCTGTGTTTTTGTATTTCTCCGTTTTGGGGTTTTTGTTGGGGTTGGAAAATTAGGAAAATCACTTTCTTGCGGAAAAAATTCTTCGTCATAATGCTCTTTTCTTAACGGTTCTCTGTTCTTGAAAAAAAATCGTGAGAAATCTTAATAATAAACCGATAATTGAACCGATAATGATCAACAATCGATTAACTAATAATTCAGTAATCGATATCTTAACGGTTTAATATGTTTACAAATCGATATCCGATAACTTTCAAATCCGAACCGAACCACCTGATTAAGAAGGGATAAGAAAGGGAATTTGCAACACTCAACGTAGAAGGCCGAGTTGAAACTCCCTCTATCCTCAGTTATTGCCTACAGGACAAGCAAGTTGTTAAGAGCTCTTTATGCCAAATACTTTTACACTAAAAGGGATAAAACAAGAAATATCCTAAACAATAAAGATCTTCCTATTGATGTTAGCGCTAGTGGGACTGGCTCCCGGGAAAAAGGAATTACACTGGATCTGCATTTCGTTGATCTGCTATTGTAGGGCTTTAGTTTTTTTTCTGGACCGTAATCAAATTGGGTCCAACAGTGGATCGCTAACTTGCCAACTCTTACGCAGAGGAATTTTTGTTAGGAAATTTCATAAAGCATTATCATATGTAACTATAGTTTGTCATACGTATATGTTCACTAATACATACAATTTCGTTGGATACGCTATATATATTTGTTCAACCTAGTTGTATGAACACATATGCACTTTATATTTATCACCCCAAAACGGCACACTTTACACATACAATACCCACTTGTATGTCACTGCATTTGAGTGTATTTCACTCTATTAAGGATCCGTTTGTTACAGCTTATTAAAAAGAATTTTTAGAAATAGAACTTTTAGGAATAGAGTTTTTCAAGTAGAGCTTTTAATCAAAAAGTTATTAGGTATTTGATTGTCAATAAAAAAAGTATTTTTGATTTAAATATGGACAAAATCAAAAGAGATTTTTCCTCTACTTTCAAAAGCCCAAAATTTGAGCTTTTGAAAGTAGAGGTCAAAAGTGCTTCGGGAAGGCCAAAAGCACTTTTGGCTTTTCAGCCAAACACTCCAAAAAAAGGCCAAAAGTTCTGAAAGGCCAAAAACACTGTCAGCTTTTCAGCCTAACACTCCAAAAAAAAGGCCAAAAGTGCTTTTGGCCTTTCCAAAAGCCCAACCAAACGGGCACTAAGAGCCATTTGCACTTTTCTCCCTGTTTTGTGCTGGTCTTTAATTGTCACTCTCATACAAAGCTATGATTCAACTTTGCTCTGTGACACTATACAGCGAACGAAATCATAGATTTTCATGTTGGATACTGAAAACTATTGTCCCTTTTTACCAAATGGAAAATGATACCCAGGGACCATCGCAATCATAGATACATCCTTCTGACAAACCAATCAAAAACCACAATAATATTGAAGGGATTAAAAAATAGCATTAAGAGAAAACAGAGTGCTAAAATAAGCAACTAACACAACTCAACAAAGCTAGAACTAATAGTACTGTTAATAAGATGTCCACCAAATCATGCCTAGATAATAATCCACTTGTCTCATGAAGTTGCATTTCATAACTAGAGCCCAAAATTGAGATATACAATGTGTCAGCTCAAGCAAGGTAACACAGGAAGAAGCTGCCCTTCTAAAAGTCACACCCCAGTTTTGCGCAATTCAGCAGCACCATGAGCAAAGTGGCACCTGTCCCCAAATGTGCAAGATCCCTTAGCAAAATTATCACAGAGCTTCGTCTTGAAATTGCTCATAGAAGGGGCAGGCCCACCAGGACCCGGAGGACCTCTTCCAGGGCCACCAGGACCTGCAGGAGTTCTTCCGGGGCCACCTACGGGACCAAGGCTGTTGATCAACTCTCTTACCATAGCACTAGCCTGAGAAATTTGTTCGAAGGTACCCTCTAGTTCAATGTTTCTGAGATTTGCATCTGTTTCATGGTCCCGGATTGCCAGCTTGGCCCCCGTCTGTCGACAAATCTGCTTAGAGTTCACACCGCCCTTCCCGATGATTGCTCCAGCGAGAGAAGCATCCACACTGATCTTTGCAGTTGCCGTGGTACCAAAGCTAGCAGCAGGTCCAGAAACTGCAGGCTCCATTCGCCCACCAAAACGACTAGGAATAGGTCCAGGTCCAACACCCATGGCACGTCGATCCTCCTGTGATGGCATAATAGGCTTTCCAATTTGCCACTCCCCGTGGGCAAAATTGCATTTGTCTCCAAATTTGCATCCCTCAGCTGAGTTGAATTTGTTGCAAAGTTTGGTTTTCACAGCAGGAGCATTTCCATTGGAAATGGGTGATGCAGCCACATTTCTTGATCCTGGAGCTGGTCCTAAATTCATCATCTGGGACACAGCATTATAGCCACCAGGGACATAATGAAGGAAATGACAGCTCTCACCGAATGGGCAGCCCGCAGTGCTGTATAAAAACAAACGAACAAGATCAACTCCAAAAAGCTAAGAAGAACATAGTTCTCGTTTCAATTAGCAAAGAGGTATAATCAAGGAAGCAGATATTTTCACTTACCCTTAACAGGAATAGTGCAATAATGCAAATAATGAGGAATCTTATCTGAACCATATTCTAAAAACAAGGGAAAGATGTACATTCCACCCTAACCAAAAAAGTGAGGAGTCTAGTTGCACTCAAGTGCTTTAACAGTCATGAATAACTGCAACCACTATACACATACAACAGAGCTGTATTAAATAAGGGTTGTTGACTCCCTAGGTTCCAATCACCAAGAAGACCTATGAGAACTACTTCCTTTTTACCCACTCCAATCTCCAACGGAAATACACAAAGGAAACTATTCATTTGGACCGACATAAAACAACATTTGAAACAAATGAATTTTTATAAAGAGCATGTGAAATGATGCTCAAAAAGGTCAAATAATGAGTAAAACACTTGACTCTCCCTGTTACTCATCCAAAGCAAAGGACATAAAATACACTCACTTAGACCAACATTAAGGAACACTCGAATAAATAAAATATGATGTAATCAAAACAGGTTGAAATCGACTGAATCCTTCGGGTTCTTCGCTTCATTTTGGCCTATTTCAATACAAGCTAATATTTTTTAAGACAAGTACGGGTTCTTTAAAACTAGAGTTCCTTTGAATGTCACTCTTATCCCGACACAACATACAAATTGATAACCAACATAAAAGAATAATGAGTAAAACGCTTGACTCTCCCTGTTACTCATCCAAAGCAAAGGACATAAAATACACTCACTTTGACCAACATTAAGGAACACTTGAATAAATAAAATATGATGTAATCAAAACAGGTTGAAATCGACTGAATCCTTCGGGTTCTTCGCTTCATTTTGGCCTATTTCAATACAAGCTAATATTTTTTTAAGACAAGTACGGGTTCTTTAAAACTAGAGTTCCTTTGAATGTCACTCTTATCCCGACACAACATACAAATTGATAACCAACATAAAAGAATAATGAGTAAAACACTTGACTCTCCCTGTTACTCATCCAAAGCAAAGGACATAAAATACACTCACTTTGACCAACATTAAGGAACACTTGAATAAATAAAATATGATGTAATCAAAACAGGTTGAAATCGACTGAATCCTTCGGGTTCTTCGCTTCATTTTGGCCTATTTCAATACAAGCTAATATTTTTTTAAGACAAGTACGGGTTCTTTAAAACTAGAGTTCCTTTGAATGTCACTCTTATCCCGACACAACATACAAATTCATAACCAACATAAAAGAATCCTTACGAACACCAAACCTAATGTAAGTGTACCAACAACAACTAAGCCACCTGATTACTTGATACAGCATCTTGGATCATTTGCTGGCACTATGTTATATTCTTAAAGAATGCATCGGTTTAGAGAGTTAATAAGACTTAGAAATAACTTCCCTTCATGTAATTGAAGAGCATCACAAGGACGAAAACTCAGCACTTGTTATATATTTGTAATTTGAAGCAAAACATTTAAGTAGTTAACTAACGGTGGACACAGAAAACTGATCCGGCTATAGATACATTGATCAAATACCTTTATTTTGATTGTGCTAACTCACTTTGAGTAGCTTCACAATACATCTTAGTAAAAATTGAACTACATACCTGTTTGAAACATATAATTTAAGACTGGAAAAAAAGTCATTGCAGTACATAGTAGGCAGAAACTTTGGGGACTTTTGCAATATTAGATATCATAAAGTTCCCGTCTCCTCTGTATCATCATTAAACCATTAGAGCATTCTTGGAGAATCCATTACCCTCAAGGGAAAAAATATATGTTTTTCGAGCTTATAACATGAGAATACTGAACGTTAGGAGCATGAACTTGATATCAATTTAAAATTCCATAATAAATTTAATGTTACATTAGGTGGGAAGGATTTGAACCTGAAAAACTTCGTGCACGGCTTCGTTTTGCTTCCTATACCACCTGATAAGGAATCCATTTCTGTTGCACCAAATTAATTAATTTTTCCGAGTTAGAATTTTTGTTAGTTTTTTAATTGATGCTGGACAAATTCCCAGAAATATCATATATACCTTATTAACATCAAAACATAATTACATTAAACCATATATTCTCTAAGTCATTCCTTTATCATCAAATCACGGTAATAAAGCTAGAACAAACTTCCAATTCAGAGTCATTTAGGTTTTGTATACCCTTTTTCTGTATATAGAGCTTTCAAGCTTTCCCTAGACACCACTTTGTGGGATTTCACGGGGTATGTTGTAAAGCTTTCGAGCTTTCGAGCTTTCCTTGCATTTTTCAGAGGAATTTGGTTTTCTTTTTTTACATTCAGAATATTATCTCTTCCAGCTGCATGTGATAAACATTAAAGTTCCCCTAGTAAATAGTTAGAGAACAAGTTGTCTTCCTTTAAATTCTCTTGCCCCTTTTTTGACTTATGTAAGCCAATAGCTCATCCTCCTAAACATAAACTTTACTACTCCCTTCGTCCCAGTTTATGCAATACTTTTCGTTTTTTGAAAGTCAAACAATAAAATCTTTGACCCTGATTGATTTGTATGCTCTTTAAATATTTTAAATTGTCAACTATTGTGACTTAAGTAAATTTTATGTAGTTTCTAGATATGTAAATTACCTTCATAAAAAACTTAAAGATTATGTGCCCGAATTCAAGGTCAAAATAAAGAAGTTTGACTCTCGAAATCCCAACTCCATACTGTATCACATAAATTGGGACAGAATGAGTATCTTTTTTAGCCAAGTATTTTCGCCAATTTAGGTTGAGACGTGGTCATTAGGCGATGGTTCAGAAGTAACAACAACGACATACCTAGTGAAATCTCACACCGTGGGGTCTGAGGAGGGTAGATTGTACACAGACGTTAACTCTACCTTGGTAGGTAGAGCGGTTGTTGTTTCCGGGAGACACTCGGCTCAGGCGAGGGTTCAGAAGTACAACCTATATATTGTTCCTGTTCTACCGTCTCCCTTTATAACAATAAAAGTACGAACAACAACAACAACATATCCAGTGTAGTCCCACAAGGTGGGGGTATGGGGAGGGTAGAGTTTACGCTCACTCGGCACAAGGACAAGCACATTAGACATAGATATACCAAATCTAAACACAATAAACCAATGGTGAAGACAATGCAAACAATATTCTTCAAAAAAACATGAAATTAAGAAGGAAAGTAGATCTAAACCTGGCTTTGATTTTTTGAAAGCTCCATTGAAGTTAGTAGCACCTTCATTTCTGCTTCTCTTCCGGAAATCCATGTCTATTAACTCTCAGATTCCAACAAAATAACAAAAATTTACACTAAAGACTATTGAACTAGGGTTTTTATGTGAAGGGGTAAAAGGAAGATGAGATACTAATAATCGTTGATATTTTGAATTTATTTGTTGGGACGTGTAAAAATTGTAGCAAGTCACGTGCTATAGCAACTGACATTTACGTGCACTTCGTGGATCTGCTATTTAACTGGGCCCTTGATTGAATCCATATTGAAGGACGGCTCAAAACAAAAGGACCAACAAAGCTACATAAACTCATAAGCTTGTAAACAAGACATGTTAGGTAAATCTCATATCGAAGCTGAAGAAGAACTTGATAATGACGTAGCTAAAGAGATAAGCTTGTTGGGAGGGAAAAATATGTATCAAGGACTTGGATCGTGACAAATATTATATACTAGAGATGAATGATATTCAATATGACACGAAAGACAAGCTTCGAAGAAGAGATACACATAACATTTTAAATAAAATTTAGGGATTCAATAAATCTAATATAAGAATGTAAACGAAAAGTGAAGAACTTTATTTGTCACGATCCAACTAATCAATTTACCATCTCCCAAACAAAGATTTTATTTTATGTTTAAGAGATTTATGTTTTATTTTAAGAGACGAAACAAAACATGTAAATGTGTTTGGACGAGATACTTTCTTTTAAAATAATTTAACTTATACTAGCAGAAATTTTCTTCACACTATGACTATGTTTTAATGAGTTTATTTATTATCTCTTGAATTTATAAAATTAATATTATTATAGGTAATTTATATGTCATCTTAACCTAATAATATAAACAGTGGCGGATTCAGGATTTGAAGGTAGTGGGTGTTTACTTCCTTTAACATAAAATTGCTAGTACTCACATAGTATAAATGTACAGTTACTCGAACATGGCAATAAAAAGTTAATGATAAAATAACAGTTAATATTGTCATCACAAAAAAAAATAACTTCTAATTCCAAGTCACAATGAGCTACTAATAATGTTATCATTACGAAAACAAACATATAGTCTTAAGTCATAATTGTGCTCAACGACTTTTCATATGTTAAAAACGATGAATAATAGTGTCATTGCTTACCGTTGTGAATATCTTATGCTCTACAGAGTAAATTAAACAACCATTCAAAAATGCATCATCGATATTGTTACAAATCTCATTTTATGTACTTCACGGATGAGAAAGCATATTCCACAGAAGCAGTAGCAATAAGAAGAATGGGAGTCAACTTGATAACCAAATAAACAAGAGGTCACGTTTGATGCAAATCTGACTTAACCAACACTTTAGCAAGGTCACTAATTCCCTTCAAGTTGAAGAACCTCTTGTCAAAACCACGAGCATAAGCTATAAAACTATCAAGCTGACAACTGAGATCACGAAGCTTATTGCTATCAAACTTATTCATATAGCATTCAGCCAACCTCATTATCCCGTTCTTATCAAAATTACTAAATGAATTGACTGAATTTAAACTAGCCATATCGAGAAGTAAGTCAATACTCACAACACCAAAATGATCATTAAACTCTTGAAGATGCAAATCAATAACAACATAAAAATATCAACGCGCAAATGATGAGAATACATAACATCAAGAGCTTTACGCTTCGACTTCTCAGGAAAGTAGGTAGCGTATATCTTCGAATCATTATATCATTTTTATCACAAAAGGAAGAGACATCATCCATTAATAATTTGAATTCACTATCCATCATATTTTATAATTTTTGCTTTGTAAGAGCGAGAAGTATCATATCATTGACAATATCTTGATCCATCCTTCGTAATTAGGAGTTCAACTCATTTGTCAACATTAGACCTTTCCACATCAAGTGCAATATAAAAGCAAAATCAAAATCCTTAATTGTACTCACAAGACTTTTAGCAATAAGTCTGTCAGTATAATTAGGACACTCACGTCCAGTAAATTCAATCACGTGAATAATTGATGGAAATATGACAATGAGATTATCTAATATTCTATAATGAGAACCCCAACGAGTATCACCTAGTCGTTGAAGTCCAGGTTATTGATTTAATCCTCGGCCAATATGCATTTCACCTGATATGAGCAGCAGTTTGATGTTCTCGAAGTAAATCTTTGCGCTTAAAAGAGGCTCCAACAGTGTTTAAGTATACAAAAAATCATCTACATTCAAATTCTTCTTTGCAAGAGCTACAAGTGTGAACTGCGATTGGTGAGCAAAATAATGAATGCAATATGTCGATGAAGTCTCATTCAAAATCAAAGGCTTACGATCATTTAGCTCTCCCTGCATGTTGTTAGCTTCATCGTAATATTTCCCACGTATTTGTGATGGACTTAATGAGTGATTCGAAAGAAAATAGTAGATTACCTCCTTTAATGAACGAGCAGATGTATCACTAATATGAATAATACCAACAATCGCTTAACTACTTCGCCTTATTTGTTAACATATTTCAGAATAAGTGTCATTTGCTCATTGTGTGATATATCATTTGATTCATCGACTAGTATCCCGAAATAATCCCCATTCAGGTCTTCAATGATAACTTTGATTGTTTCTTTAGCACAAAAATCAACAGTATCCTTTTGAATACTTGGAGAACACTTCATTTTATTTCTTGTAGTGTTTTCTAATATAATGCATCCAACATCTTGATTAATATCTCCATACCATTGCAAAAGTTCAAGAAAAATACCTCTATTCGAAGAATATTGACTCTCATCATGCTCACGGAATGATAATTCCAGTCTCAAAAGAAACCTTCCAACATCGACTGGAGCACTCAAGCGACGTTGCGATTCACTTTTATCTTTCTCGGGTTGCTTGTCAAATGTAGTGCAAATTGACTCTGATTTATTCATTAAATCCTGTTGAAACACTTGTTGTGAATGCTATTTACATCTCCAACATTAGCTCTAAATCTCTAAATAGCCTTGTTTCAAGCTTTAAAGCCATTTTTATATAAGTTTCACTTGTATTCTATTACTTTCATGTTCATTTTGGAACAAATAGCAACACAAACAATATGCAACATCTATTGTTATATTATACTCCAACCACGTACGACGTGTATACCAATTAGGATTAAACTGACGCATTTCCTTCCCAAATTTAGTTTTAGGAAAAGCATGAACCTCAGGTTGACAAAGCCATTTTAATATAATATCTCCTAACTTCATCACGTATATTAGGGTTATATTCTACAGTAGGCTTTCTAATTCTCATATCAGCTTCAAGAGATTCTGAATTAATATCTGAATGAAATGTTTCTCTTTGAATTTCTGGAGCCACGATTTCCCTTTGAATTTCTGGAGCTACTGATGAAGCGACAGATGGATGAGTAGAACTAGAACTTGGAGCCCAATTTTCCATCTCGTGACATACTTATCCATCTCGATTCAAAGATAATTCCTACAAAAAATAAGATTCAATTCTATTCAATTTTACCATATCAAATAATTCAATTTATTCCTATTGAAACCCCGATAACCCAAACAACAATATAAAACACAAACAATAATAAACAAAAGAAAAAGATTTCCGAATATATTCACTGAATGTCATAATACATTCATCAAGTAACAAAAAGACTTTCCCGAATCTGCTTTTAAATCATTAACCATAAGCATTGAAAATCCCCAACCCGAATCTGTTTTTTGTTTCGAAATATTATTGGGCTTGAGCCACTGCATTCGGTCCCTGTTAAGCCCAAACCTTACTAGGGTAAATTTGTCATTTAGCATAACAGACAAAGGCCCCACCTGTTCACACTCTCCAGCACTGCACTTTCAAAGCTCCCCAACGGCCATAGCTTCGATTTCATCGACGCCACCTATATATAACTTTACTCACATACTATATTAATACTTACATCTTATTTTGTTCCTTGAAGCATTGTTCATCCATTCTAAGGTAACATCTATCATCCATATGCAATTTATATCTGTGTTTTTTCCTCATTTTCAAATATTGTATTCGATTTAATCTATTAGAATTCATTTGCGTGTATTATGCATCTGTGATATCACACGTGTAGTACTTGAGCTGTGTTTTTTTTCTTTCTGATTTTATCTATTTATATAATTTAGGTTGTGTCTCGTACTCTCGTATAATGATGATGAGTTTAGCCTAAATGAAGTAAGTGTGAATTCATATAGCCGGCCTCAACTTGTATTTTGATTAAATTTATCGAGTAAAATTAGAATACATTTGAGTTATTGAGTGTATGAATCTGTAATATCACTTGTGTACTAGTCGAGCTATTCATTTTTTCTGATTTTATATATTTATTTAAGGTTGTGTCTTGTATAATGATGATATTAGCTGAGTTTAATGAATACGTATGAATAACTGAGGATTCATATAGTCGGCCTTGTATTGAGACATAGTTGTTGTTGTTGTAGTAGTTTGTGACTGGTATGGCGGAAATTTTTTCATGAACAAAAACATTTCACCTAAGAGAGATAGAAAATGATTCTCATCACTTATGTGTGGAAGTTAATTTTCTTATTGCCTTCTCTAACAACACTGAAATTATTATCAATGTTTAATACTCAAAATTTTTATTAGAACACAATTGAATTTTCTAGCATTATCATTAATATTTGATAAATATCTTTGAGAATATTTCACTCACCAAGGAAATACCGGAAAACATTTGAGGAAAATATTTTCTACCAAGCTCACATTTTTATGCTGGATGGTGCTTGATCATTCTTATTTTTGAGCTTAATGGAGGTTGTTCATATTAATGCTTAACTTCATTATCACCGGGGGGAGTTGTTATATGGAATCAATATCTCAGAAGTGCGCAAGATTGTACTAGAATTCTAAGCTTGACAAGTACTTACTTGCAGATTTGGATTTGACTGATTTAAATCAATTTCTCATATTGCTTAGATCATTAATGTCTTATATATATTTTCTTGGTTAAAAGATATTTAGTTGCACTGACTAACTATGATTCCTTCAGATTCCTCTTTGTTATTGTGGTCAACTGACTTGCTGGAAATGGCTGCAAACGCAACTCCTGGCTTGAAAATTCGAGCAACCAAACAATGCATTTCCGCATCCCGCGACATTTCAAAATTGAGCAATATAAGTTTCAGTTTTGGAAGTAAAAGAAACCCTTTTACAGATTTCAGCGGTTCATCTTATATCTCGCTCACAAAGCCAATACATAGCTTCAAATTGGCTCCTATAAAATTTGAAAGGATGGTTACAAAAGCAATGTCTGAAGCAAGTGAGCAAGTGTCAGTTCCAGGATTGCCTATCGATTTGAGAGGTTGTTCTAAAGTGACTGTAAATTCTCCTTTAAGTTAAGGTTTTGTGCAGAAGCTTAGAGTTTGTACTTGCAATATGTGATTGTTATTTCTTATTACTGCAGGTAAGAGGGCATTTATTGCTGGCATAGCAGATGATAATGGTTATGGATGGGCAATAGCAAAGTCTCTTGCAGCTGCCGGGGCTGAAATTCTTGTTGGTACTTGGGTGCCTGTACGTATATCTTTGATTTATTTCTAAAAGTGTACTACATTACCTATACGTGGCAAAGACGTAGTTCGTCTAATGACTTCATTTTTAGGCACTGAACATTTTCGAGACGAGTCTGCGGCGTGGGAAGTTTGACGAATCGCGAGTGTAAGAATGGAGATGTTCTATCTTTCCATGTACTCTTTATTTCCCACTCTTTCTGAGATGGATAATGTAATTTGATGTTTTAGGCTGCCCGATGGTTCATTGATGGAAATTGCAAAAGTATACCCACTGGATGCAGTTTTTGACAGTCCAGAAGATGTTCCTGAGGATGTAAGATAAACTATTCTCAGTTCCCTTCTCAACAAGATATAGAGAAACTGTACAGGTCTAATCATTCTTGGTGACATTTTTATGATGCAGGTGAAAGCAAACAAACGTTACGCAGGATCCTCAAAGTGGACTGTCAAGGTATCATGCTTTGCATATTTCTTGCTATTTCTCATACTTTTTCAGCTGGATATGTGCCTAAATGCAATCATATGTATTTGATGGTGCTCATATGAAAGTAAACTTTGGTTCATTAGTGTTAAGGAGCACATATCTGATCAGCATTCTCCAGTCTCCACCATGTTTTTGCACATTGCTTATGATTGACATCTATATATTGTTGGTGGTGTCATGGTGGTGCTAACAGAGAATATAGCACAGTACCAAGACACCAGAATTTTTATGTCAAATCTTCTTGAACCTTGGCTCCCTAAAATTATTGGGCCAAAGTAGGGCTGGCCAGTGGGCCGGGCCGGGCCCACCGGGGTCGGGTTTGGCGGAGCGGACGGGTCGGGCGGGAAAATGGGCGGGTCGAGGCGGGCTGGGAGGTCGGGTCGGGCGGGACCATACCGTGTCCCGTCCCGGTCCCAGTCCCGTTGGGTAGGGGGTCGGGCGGGTCGGGTCGGGACGGGTCGGGTTGGCGGGTTTTGTGTGTTTTTTTTTTAAATTTTTTCACTAAATTAAAAATACTAAATTACTAAGTACTAACAAAGTAACATTAACATATACTTGTCATATAGTCATAATGTCATATACATATACTATAATATTATAGACTTATAGTATTATAATTTATAATTATAGTATTATAGTATTATACTCATATATATAATATATTTATAAAGTATAAACTATAAAGTATAAAGTTATAAACTAAATAATTAAACAAAGACAAGAATAGTGTAAAAAAAACATCCCAAGGCTGTTTTTGTGCCTCTTATATTATTAATTTCATTGAAATATCAAATATACAAGATTCAAAATTACATTGTAGTGTACTGTTGTTGAAAAAAATTGCAAAAGAGTGAAAGACATAGAAAAATTTAAAAATTGCAATGAAATAAATTACCAATTTGAAAATATTTTTTCTAATTTCTTTATAATTTCTTGTGGTTCTTCGGTTGGAATTGGTATATCTTGATCAAATTGTTCCACGCCGCTACTCATGCCTTCGATAAAATGTCGTTGTAGTTGTCGCCATCTTCTTCGTTAATCGTCGATCAGACCTCCTTCGCCTCCGCTCGTATCCAATCTCGAATAGTACCGCCATCTCCAAGCCGCTCTCGCTAATGAGTGTCAGGTTTCCTATTTGAAATCTGCCGCAGAAAAGCGCTTCGAGGCGATTGATGACGCTTGAATGTTCAAAATATCTCGGGCCATCATTGAAAGTGTCGGAAATGTCTTCTCATTCTGGCTCCAATATTTCAGCAAGTCTTCCTTTCCTTCTTCATTGATAACTGCTTGGTAAGGTAAACTACCCTGCAAAACAAAAACATCGAACTCACTAATTTGGTTAGCACTGCTACCACCGCACATTCTATTTTGTGAGGCTTTCAATAGAATTAGTACTAGGCCTAGCCACAGAAACTGCTTGTCTTTTTTTAGGTTGTGTTGAAGAAGAAGATGGTTCAAAAGTCGGTTGGTTACTAGCACTTTCTTGCTGGTAATGCCGATATACTTTTTTGCATTCATCTTCTACGGTATTCAACACTTCTTCTAGCGTTAATTCAATAGGTGACTCAACATTTAAATTTTTGGGAGTTGGAGGTGGTAGTACGTCCATACAGGTATAAATATTTTGAATAAGACTTTTACAACCCTTTACTTTAATAGTCGGGTTTAATACAACACCAATAATATAAATAGGGGGAATAGGAATAAAATATTTCTTTAATTTCATAAACATTTTTTTAATAGCTGCAGTATAAGCAGGTTTTTCCATATATTCTTTAAGAAGTAAAAATATTATAGCTATATAAAACAACATAGTTGAAAAATACTTTATATTAATAAAGTAGAAAATTCTTTTGTTGCTCGTTGAAAATTTTCTAAAAATACAATAAGTTCTCTAATTTTCTCCCAATCAGTATCCACAATCATATCATTTGGATTTTGATTATGGGCGTTAAAAAATAAAGTAATAGGTTTTCTATAGTCATAAGCAACAACTAGTTGGTCATATAAAGAATTCCACCTAGTTGGTACTTCTTCTGAATTTTTCAGAAGATAGTCCACAATCGTGGCAAGTTTTTATATTTTTTTCTCTGTTGAATTCTATTATTTTTAAAAATAAAGTGTATAGCAAATTGTATTTTTTCAAGAATATCTTGAAAAAGTGAAAGACCATCCTTTACAACTAAGTTATAAATATGGCACACACATTTGATATGAAAATGTTTTGGAAAAGACGAGTTAAAACATCTCTTAAAATACTAATAGCGTAATTGTTAAGATGCATTATCTAATGTAATACTCATAACTTTATCGGTTATTCCGTAATAATCACTGCATGAATAAATATTTTCAAATAAACTCACCATTATGCCTACTATCTATATATCTATATGCTAAAATACGTTTTGCATAGACCATTTATAATCTATCCAATGACAAAGTTACCGTTAAATAATCATGGCCATTAAGACTACGACTATATCGGAAGTTAAAGCGAATTTGCAATTTAAATGATATAATGCATAACGTAAATATCGTTGATATTAATGCAAATTTAAATACATCTCTTTAACAGTTGATCTAGGAAAACCTTTATAAGCGAGGATTATACATATCTCTAATATAATGAATAAAACCAGGAGATTCAGAAATGAAAAGGCAAACCCTCCACATCAACTAATTTTGCTAGGCTTCCTATCTTTATGTTTATCGTATTTAGGGCCTACAACTCCCGTCATAGGGTTAATTTGACCTCAGACTTTCTCCGACAAGAGTATGTGAACCTTGTCCCGATTGAGAGGACGTCTTCTCACCTTCTTTTCAATCATGTATTGAGTATGCAAGACTTTGTGTTTTTGCAATAGGTGTCTTCCTAAACCCCGTCCCACCATGACCTTGTCCATTTTTAAAAGAATAAACATTTTTACAAGTTTTACATACAAATTACTTGATTCGAGACGTCCTCACAAAATATTTCCATACAACCGATTTTAATGGTCGCTTTGGACCTCGCCTCATAGTACGGGGATAGGAGGCATTTCACTAGTGGGTGTATCATCATCTTCATTAGTAGGTGTATCATCAACTAGAGTGTCATCTAAATTAAAATCTTCTTCAATTTCGGGATAATCATTTGTGTCAAGATCATATGGTATTTCAGAAACATTTCAGATCTATAAAATCATCTTGTCTAGGAATAATTTGGAAGGCGGAATACTTAGAAGTACCCTTGCCTCTTGTTACCACCCCTACTGAAGAAGCTCCGACTTTACCCTTACCCAACACGCCTCTCCTTTCATTTTAATTATGCTAATAAATAGTTAAAGATAATGAAATTAAATGTGCTAAATGAAATAAAGACAATAATAATTTAATGAGAGAACGAATGTACCAAACGCCGACGCAGAGTCGGCGGTAATCGAGGTTGAAAATTGAAACTTTGCTCGATAGATAATCCTCAAGCTAGTTGCCATCGTCACTCCCAATTCTCAAATTAATAAATAGAATGAATATGTAGACAATGTTGTAGAGAGATTGAGTGATAATTGATTGAGAGATTAGAGAGTAGAAAGATTTGTGAAAATAATAAGAAGAGGAATGAGGTATTTATAGTTGAAAAATTGGGTTAAAGTGTAAATATAATAACTTAGGGGTTAAAAATAAATATAAAGGGGGTAGGGGGAGGGAGGCCTAAAATGGCCGTTGTCCAACGGCCCAAATGTAAAATGGCCGTTGGACAACGGCTATTTTCTGGCAAGAGTCGAATCAAGTGGGGCGGGATCGGGGCCTGGCGGGGTCGGGTCAGGCGGGACCATACCCTGTCCCGCCCCGGTTCGAGCCCCGGTCCCGCTTTTTTTTTTTATAGCGGGATCGTGTCAGGGTCGTGACCGGGACCGGGACCGGGACGGGGTCGGGTCGGCCCGGCCCACTGGCCAGCCCTAGGCCAAAGAGGCTTCATTATAGTTCTCTCTCAAAAAAGACAAAGGCTTCAATTTAGTTGATGCTGAAATTTGTTTAGCATATATCAGAAAGGATATGGTTAGTAAAGACTTCATTATATCCTATATGCATCATTGTTGTTGTGTGCTAGCATTTATGTTTGGTCATAAGTAAAGACTTAATTATATGCTATATGCATCATTAATGCTGAAACTTATGTTTGGTAACATTTAATTGAAGCACCATATTCTGCTCCTCTGTCATTTAATATCTCCAGTATTTTCTCCTCCATTTTTGTAGTTGAACTATCTATGTTGCGCATAAAGTAGTAAAGCAGTATTATACGTTAGGGAATGCATTATGTCAATAGGGCTGATAAACTTGTTAAATAACCTTGCAATTTCTAATATTGTAGGAAGTTGCTGAATCTGTAAAACAAGATTTTGGCACTATTGACATCCTTGTACATTCACTTGCAAATGGTCCAGAGGTACACTTCGCCTTCTTCCTTTCTTTGTTTACTGTAATTCCGTTTATAAGCCAATAATGTTTAAACATTTATTGTAGGTTAGCAAACCTCTATCGGAGACATCAAGAAAAGGATACCTTGCAGCTATATCTGCCTCCAGTTATTCCTTTATATCTTTACTAAGGCATTTTCTTCCCATAATAAATCCAGGTAAACTCTTGTTAGCCTTCTGTTGTTTTCGGTCATTTTAGTAAAACAAAATTAGTGCGTAATGTGTTGATCCATCAGACAACTCCTTCTCTGAAACTGTTTTGATAAAACAATAAAAAATCTGAAACTCATGTCCTTACCTTGCAGGCGGTGCCACAATCTCTCTAACGTACATTGCTTCTGAAAGGATTATTCCTGGGTATGACTCTCCTTAATTGCGTAGGTTGGAATTTCTTAATTTCTCAGTGTAAGTTTATTATTTTTCTTGAATATACAGATATGGAGGCGGTATGAGTTCGGCAAAAGCTGCTTTGGAGAGTGACACAAAAGTAAGTTTGTTGCTAATTTTATTTGAGAATCCATATTTCCTTTAGCTCCAATTATGAGCATCGCATCGCTTAAGAGTAGTGTAAACTTGCTGAAGGTCCTGGCATTTGAAGCTGGAAGAAAGCACAAAGTCAGAGTGAACACAATATCTGCAGGTATGCATCACAACACTCAGTTTTTCACATAACTTGCTGGCCTTTGAACTCTCCTGCATGGTCAAAGCTTGTAGTTTATTTCCGTTTCAAGGAGAGCATGTTTTCCATGTTAGTACATGTATTCAGTTCCATTACAAACTAAAACTGTATAAAACTATATTTGGTGGAGAAACTTCTTCTATCATTTATTATTTTGTGCTCGACTCACATTAATCCCTTTTTTTTGGCTTCCTTCTAACGTGCTCGGTGCTCATAAATCTGAAATTCCATTGCCAAAAATCAAATAAGTAATTTTTTTCCCAGGTCCACTGGGAAGTCGTGCAGCAAAAGCTATTGGCTTCATTGACATGATGATAAATTACTCTTTGGAGAATGCTCCTTTGCAAAAGGAATTATATGCTGGTAAGTTTGATGTTTAAATATTTCTTTTCACTGACAATGCTCGAAACAACCACAACTCCACTAGTGGGGTCGAGTGTGTTCTCTTCATCCATTGTCAAAGGAATTGATTTTCAAAGTCATACTGGTATATGTGTGAGGTTGGGAGGATTAGAATAGAAATTAAATATAGATTCTCATCTTACTATATGTTGTTTCCTATTGGACCTGCTTTGTTATTGCTTTATTCTGTGCCGAGTGTCTATCGGTAACAACCTCCTCTACCTCTCAAGGTGGGGGGTAAGGCATGCGTACACTCAACTCTCCCCGGACCCCACTTGCGGGATTACACTGGGTATGTTTTTCTTGTTGCTTCTAGTGCTTCCGAGTATCTAACCTGAAAATGGATCTAACAGAGGAAGTCGGGAACGTTGCTGCTTTTCTGGCATCTCCTTTGGCTTCAGCAATCACTGGTGCCACTGTGTATGTCGACAATGGTTTGAATGCAATGGGAGTTGGAGTTGACAGCCCAGCTTTTTCGGGTCTTGGCATTCCAAAAGATAATAAGAACTAGTGCGGGAGGCAATGCTAGTATGGCTTGTGATTTAGGATTTTTTCCCCCCATCTGAATGGAAACAGAAGTAAGCGCTGCTTTGTTTCTGTCATCTGTCACAGATTCTAGAGATAGGTTTTCATTTCAGCGAGTGGATAGCAATTGTCGATGATATTTTATCTTTTTCCAAAGGGAAAGTTTCATTTGTATGAGGCAATCTCAGCATTAGCTGTGGTCCTCATTATTTAGTCTTTTGCTAGTGTGTTAACTAACTATTTACATCCAGTATGTGCAAAGACCGAAAGACTTGTTGGAGTTCCTTTTTTCCCCCCTTCCTTTTCTCCCTTTTTAAAAAAGAATTCTTCTTTTATGGATTTGATGAGTTGCTACGTTCTAGCATGGATCTCTTTAAAACGACAATTGTGTAAATCCCATCGACCAAATATGTATGTAAGTTAATATAGTAGATTTCACTCTCCGCATCCAAAACACCTGGTGGGGGTAAGTTTTTACCACTGGTAAGACAGCCAATTTGCCACAAGCATCACTATCATACACTCAATCGCATATTCATAACATTTTTCAAGATCATTTCTTTCTTGAACAATTTGCGAGTAGTCAAATCCGTAAACTATTGAACTTTCACATCTCATCACCTTTGTTGTATACGCCTTTTGGTAACGTTCAACCTCTGCACAAACCATGGTCATCCAGACGTAACATAAAAACATACAACACGTCAATAACTTCTCTAAGAAAACTGGATTAGCTAATATGGAGTTCAACCAGTCATTTGGAAACAAACACTAAATTGCTACAACCAGTGTCAACATCACTAAAAGAAAACATTTTACAGTAAGCATGAAGTAACTCTGTCAAAGTCAATATAATACACATCCATTAAGGTAGGGATAGTGAGTATCTCACTTGGGGGATTTCGAACATTAGAATACCCGTCCCCCTTTCCTTTCCCCTTCCCCCTCCTCACTATGTACTGCAAGAATAAAGGGAAAACGACGGTCCGTTTGGTACTTCTACGTCGATTAACCAAAGAGATATTGGCCGAAAGGAGGGAAGTGGGAAGAAAATCTGATGGAAGTTAACAATTTCCTAATACTTAAACCAATAACTGTGAAACATCCTGCATCATCTCAAAGTGGATAAGCTGCAGCTAGTCCTGTGTGAGCTTCCGCTTTCCTTTCCTAATGGCAGCAGCTCTTGCAGAATTGTCACTTTCTGGGGAGTCTTCAACTACAGTCTGCTCTTGCAAAACCAGACCACGATTCCTAGACAACTTCCTTATAGGTGTTGTTGAGACAGCTCGTTCATTATCTACGGTGTTTGATGCTGGTTCAGAATTGCCTGGTATGTCCGCCTCATTTCTGTGTGGCATTAATTCATCTCCAGCAGCAACAGAAGCTAACATAAGCTGCATATGAAGGGGGAGGGGGGGGGGGGTAATCAGATCATTATCAGACTTAAAACGATCATTTAAAATATTCAAAAATGAGCAGCAAAACGACAGAAAACTTGCTTAGCACACAAGATAGCAGCTGCTAAGAAAAAAACAGCGAACTTGTTATGCATTACAGATGAAAATGAGTGGGATGGCAAACTGATCAGACACCTGCTATGCAGAATCATACAGATTTGGCAGTTAATGTCATCGAAAAAATCCAAATCCTTGGCTATTAGGTTAGCGTGAGAAACATAGTTTTACTAGAAGATAGAAAGTCATTTTAGTGCTCTAATAGGTCAATATCAACAGAAACAAAATATAGACCACCCAAATATCCACATTTCTGTATCATTTGATAGAGAGGGGAGAGAGGTGGTTTGAGATACCTTCCAATCCTGGAAGTCAAATCTAAAGACAAAGTGGTTATAAGAAACCTCCCCAGAAAGGACTGCATTAGAAGCAGGAGCATTCCTTGGTGCTGCATAAACATTAGTTACTCAAGTCATGACTCATGAAACAAGAAGAGGCAAAAGAAGATATTGAAAAGATAACTATGGATGTAAGAAACTTACAAACCCTATGACAGCATTTGTCATCAACAGTTATGTCAGCCCGCCCATCTTTAATTAGAAACGATAAGGCAAACAAATTTTCAACTGTTTGTGCAAAAGATCTTCTATTCAGGATTAAGTTTTCAAGATTGACACTCTTAGGCCTCCTTAGAATTTGGAACATTGTCGCCATATTCTTGTCAGTGTCTGTTTTTTCTTCACTAACAGTTTCATCCAGCTGAAAATATATCAAGATATCTTAGGATACAATGCATATTACCTAAGTAAGAAAAATTAGCTAGTGGTTTATGCAGTTCAGAGAAACTAAAGATGAAAAATGACTGCAGTCAGCTTGTAAAACAGAATGAGGAAACACAATCGCAACCAGAGAAATAGTTTAGCTATGGAGACTTACAATTAAAATGCTTAAAATATTTTAGTGATAGTCCCAATTCTCCTAGAGACTTGTGCTTTTAGATAGTAAACATAAGAGTAAATTACTTTAAATGTCCTAGCTGAAAATATATTCCAGCTTCTGATAAGGGAGGGGGGAGGGGGGCAATTTCATTATCCAAGTTATCCACAAAGTAAGCAAGGAAGTATAGAGGCTTGTAAATCGGAATTTATACATCCTCGGGGCGTTCACTTTCTGTTGGCCTCACACGCTTTTTACGAACCACAGCATTCCGTTGCTTGATCTCAGTATTCATAGGTCCAATCCTGTGATAATATAGATTAACATCTGTTTCAATACACAAAGCAGTACCTAACAAGAAAGAAGACGGATGATTGAACAATTACATAGTGCAGCATCCAGGAGCACCCCTGAAAACATGAGAGACTGCACGGCCAACATCCTTCCAGTGCATAGAGTTTCCATCTTCCTCTGTCCTACTGCTAGATCCACCTTCTTGGCCAAAGTCCCTAAGTAGGCAACTAACAAAATCTGAGGGGGTCACTCCTCCATTACTATGTGCCTTTACAGTCGTCACCAACGTGTTTGTGATGTCCAGCAAGGCTTCAGCATCAGCAACCTGTTCCCTAGGTTTTTGTACTGTATATAAAAAATATAAACTTCTAAGGTTTAGAAGAAATTAGCAGACATTCCATCAGCTTTCTGAAGAAAAGAGACATATCTGCTTACACTCAGCTTTGTTTATTTTACTTTTGTTTGTGATGAAGTTTTAACTCAGCATAGAATAATGATTTGAGAAACAGATTTATCCAGCAAATGAATCATACTTATGCAAACAAGTAATGGAAGGTAATCGATCAAATTACTAAAGAAACTACCTATTTCAAATGCATTAATTCTTTTGCCAAAATAAACCATGAGATTTAGCAACTGCACACTGCAAAAAATTCATCTTCTGCAGTAGTACTTCAAGAAAATACTGCCAAACAAAAACAAGTTGAACTCTACAAAACGAGAGTGTGTGGAGGGAGAATTCAGTGCACAAAATGCACAGGCATAGATAAGCTACATTTAGAAGAAATAATTACATATAGTATCAAATATCAATGCACCAGGAAAATAAAACTCAAACCAATACCTTGCTGATGTAGCCTCTCAACTTCCTCAATTATTGACTTAAATCTATCTGAATCAGCTGTCGATATATTATCCCTCTCATCTGCAACAAACACAGAAATATTAACGCCTAATCATGCAAAAATGACATCGGCACCCATGGAATTAACTTATTAAAATGAAATATTCACTACAAAATAAATCTTGGGGCGTTTTATCTCAGACGGGAAACTAATTTTAGAACTCCTCCAAAAAAGAAAAAAAAGAATTGGCTGCTAACAAATGACATCAGTCTAACAGAGGCGAAACGTAAAGCCAAGGAAAAAGGAAAATTTCTCTATGAATAACATGAATTCTGTGAGAAACAAACTACTCCATTTGTTACAAATTGTTTGGAAATTGGAACTATTACTAAGAGAAACATTGTTTTTCTTTGATTACATTTGTTCAAATGAATAATAACCAGTGTTATCAAAAGCGAAAAGCGCAATTGGGGTTTTAAGCTCAAAGTAATAAAGTGTGGCCTTTAACAAAAAAGGCGCAAATGGAGAAAACACACATACACACACATGTTTAGTCCAAACATATACTCCCTCCGTCCCAATTTATGTGATGTACTTCATTTGGCACGCACTTTAAGAAATAAAGGAAGAGTTTTGAATCTTATGATCTAAAATAAGCCAAAGATATTTGTGTAGTTATAGATCATCTCGTTTTGCGTAAAAGGTAAAGTTTAAAGGTAAATTGTTGTCAAATGAGAAAATATGTCAGTCTTTTGGGGAGGGACTAAAAAGGAAAGCGAGTCATTCTTTTTAGGACAGAGAAATATATATATACACACAACAACAACATACTCAGTAAAGCATAATCACAATCACAATCAAAGCAAGAGAAACAGACGGTGACAAGAAATTAAAGTTGTATGAACATGCTGATAACAAAATCGAATACGCCATGGTAGCGCATTCTGACAAAAGGAAGCAGTAGCTAACGCAGATAAATAATATAAACAAAGTACACTAGGGAACACATAGCAACTATATATGTATATATATATATGTGTGTGTGTGTGTGTGTTTAGTCCAAGACTAATAATTATAAGCATGAATAACAAAATATGGAAAAAATTACGAAATATCAATTGCTTAGTGTAGCCTCATCAGAAAACGCTCATTGGCAGGGAAAAGTATGTCTTAAGAGTCTTGATAACGACACTAAAGCGCACATTAAGTGAGGCGAAGCACTCACATCTTTTGAGCCTTGCTTCAAGCCTTACGCGAACCTTTGAAAACACTGATAATAACTATTCCAAACTATAAATAGTAGTAAGCGTTAGTACTCTTAGTAGTTTCTGAATACCTAAATTTTATCTCATAAAACAAGAAATCCATCACTGAATTCACATTAGATGAGTTGACTGCTTACTTCGAACCAAGCCAATCTTTTTAGACTTAATACATCAACAACTCTTTAAACTTGCTAGTAAATTTCATTTAGACACTCGAACTATTTCTTATACCGATTGAGCATCTGAATACATGATAAAACGTTCTTATTAGACACTTTCAATTTAAATTAACTTATGATAAAAATTGTGTTCTCAAACTTCTATTAGGTAATTAAGTTAATCACATAAACAACTTGAATTGGAACACACAGCTTATTGAGCCTAATGCGTGTAATTAAAGGAAGTGTCATATTTTAAGTGATTAACTTATTTAGTTAATGGACACTTGAAAATACTGGTTCGCAAAAGTTTTTCCAAAATTTGGATCAAAAGTATCTAATAAACACACTTTATCATGTATTCAAGTTCTCAGTTGAAATAAACAGTAATTCAAGTGTCTAAATAAAATTTAACGGTAAGTTTAATGGAGTATTACATTACACATAAAAAAAAAACTGACTGCTAGCATAGAAAGGAACGAAAATTCGAAATATCTAATGATTTACCAGAAATTCGATTTTTAAAATTGAGATAATGAGATCGAAGTACTCTTCGCCCAAAAATCTCTTCATCTACCGAACCGTTGTTGTTGTTGTTGCTACTGCTAGCGCCATTAATCCTTGTTGTAGTTCCATTATTGGGAGAATGGAGTGCTTCGCGTTTTGCAGTTCGAACCATAGTTTATTCAGGAAGCTTAATTAGGGTTCCACAAGATTTGAAACTTCATTCAGGCGCGTTCCCCCTTTCCCTCTCTATGTCCGTATATAAATTTTGGGTTTGGTTTTACTTAGGTCCTTAATATAAGTTAAGACAATTTTACTATATTGTTGTTCAAAATAAATTAGTATACGTACCCGCTCAATGCACATATCATTTTAAATGGAAAAAAGCGGAAAGAGATACTAAATACGTATATGAATAATGTGTGATGTATTACAATTTTATTTTCTTATTTTTTTTATAAGTTTTAGAGTATTACATACTAACATTTTTTATAATATGTGCAGCGACAAATTACTATTTCGTTACTGACCATTTCTTCTAAGTTCTAATAGCATATTGCTCTTTATATCCCGGGTCAATATCACAATCAGAGAATGCAACCATTAAAAGAATTAATTTTCACAGGTAAGAAAGTAACGTGCAATTAGGGGTGATAAAATTAGCCCAAATACAAATGACCCGCCCAACATACCCAATATTTCATGAGTTTGGACAAGAGTGATTTTGATGATAATTGGTTTGGGCTAGCCCAAAACTCAAGTTGACACATCATAAATCACTCGTGGTAATGTCCAAACTTAACTCATGAAAATGTTCAATCTCAACTAGTAGAGTTCTACTCTAGATTAAATTTTTTATTTAAAAATTCTTTTATTATTTCGGAACAATAAACATCAACGCACCCCAACCACCCACCACACTATCCATCCACCCTACCCCAAGTACTGAACCACCCTCACATCTCTGCCCCTCACATTCCCTACTCCACCCCCACCCCATCCTCAAATTTGTATATCATATTTTTTTTACTTTTATAAAAAAAAATCTTACCTCCACCTACCGCCCTAACCCTCACTACCCCCTCCACCCCCACCCCATCCTCAAATTTCTATTTCATATTTTTTGTTATTTTTATAAAAAAATTAATAAAAAATGATTTTTTTTTCTTACCTACCCCGTACCCCCTCCCCCACCCCATGCCCTACCCCATCCTCAAATTCCTATTTCATATTCTTTTTACTTTTATAAAACAAAATCTTACCTCCTCCCCTACCCTCCACCCCATGCCCTACCTCCATCCTCAAATTTCTATTTCATATTTTTTTTTACTTGTATAAAAAAAATCTTTCCCCTCCCCCAACCACCTGCCATCCCACACCCCACCCGAAGTTTTTACTTTATATATTTATTTTACTTATACAATTTTTTATAAAAATGAGAAATTTTTCTTACCCCCACTACCCAGCCCTTAGCCTCTCACCCTTCGCCCCACTACCCCCTGCCCTCCCCCCACCCCATTATTTTATATATTTATTTTACTTTTATAAAAAAAAAATCTTAAAAATATTATACTTATTTTAAAAATAAAGATATGAAAAATCAAATACAACAACAAACAACATACCCAGTAAAATCCACCACGTGGGTCTGGGGAGGGTGATTGTACACAGACCTTACCTCTAACTTGGTTGGTAGAGTGGTTGTTTCCGGGAGACCCTCAGCTCAAGACATAGCATAATCACAATCAAAGCAAGCATTGCAAAGTAAGATAAACGGTCAGAGACAAACAATTAAAGCTATATGAACATGTTGGTAACAAAAATTTAATACGTCATTGTAGCGCATTTTACCAAAAGAAAGCAGTAGCTAACGCAGATAAATAATATAAACAAAGTACACTAAGAAATTTTGTTAAAATAAGATAAAAAGGATGAAACTTTTCAATGCTTGACACAATCTGAGCGTTCTCTGTTGTTTTTGAAGCTTGATATTATGTATTTAGTTTCAAATTTAATTAGAGGGTTATGTAGTATTCAATTTGTTTTTCAATTCGTTGTTATTCTCTCGGAAAACATTAAATTATAGAGTCATTGAGATCTTTCAAAGATTGAGAAATGAAGATTACAATTTATTGAGAAGATGGATTATCTCATGTTTAATCTTCTGGTGCAAAATAGATCATGAACTGGATAAAGATACATAAGATATTAAACAAAATTTTGACAGATTCAAAAAAGCTTCAAGATTTTTGTTTTGTTACGGTTAACCAATTAATATTTGTGGTAACAAGAGTTCTTGATAATATTTTGTTGAGAACAGATAGCTAGTGTTACACCCCGTATTTCCAAGACAATGATGTGAGAACGTACTTAAGGAAATAAGATTTGAATTTTGGAAAGAAGGAAAAATTACATTTTCTTAAGGAAAAATGTGAAAACAAAAATTATTAACTTAGAGTTTAATACTTCTAATTTGATTATGAAGTATTGGAATTGATAATATGAGGCCCGTCAAAATTTCACAATTTCGCGGGGCCCTTCGATTTTAAGATATTTTGGACAAATATCTAGATATTTTATTTAAGTGAGAATTGTGACCAATAGGAGGGTGACATGTGTCCCTCATCCACTTGTCTTGCAAAGATGATCTATATAGAAAGGTGTATAGCAAGACTTGGACTTAATTCATTTCACAAGATCTTCCAAAGTTTTCTTTCTCTCTTCCTTAGCCTTAGGTTTTCGAATTCTCCAAGCAAAGTGAAGATCAAGATCACTTATTTTTCCAAGATTAAGCTTCCTAACTAAGTGCTAAACCTAGATTACTCTCCAAAATAGTGGGATTTGGGTGATGGTCGAAACTGCCTATGAAAATCCTAAGCTTGGAGATGAACTTTTTGGAAGTAAAACAAGAAGGGAAGATGGTTACAAGCTTGTAGAGGTTACATGTGTGTGATTGGAACTTGAAGAAGTGGAGCTAAGACAAACTGTGGGCCGAAAGTTAGTGGACTGTTTTGGGCAATATTTAAGGTAAGATTCTTCTTCCTCTTGAAGTAATTGGATATTACATGTTGTTATAGTTAATATATGAGCTTGTGATTAAGAAGAATAGAGAATAAGAAGTGCATGTGACATTTGGCATGTTAGTCGATTTAATGGACAATTTTGGTGTTGTCGGATTCGTTGGTTATTGTTGTTGTTGTCGTCACTACTTGCTTGTTAAAATGAAGGAAATCTTGTTATTACAAGTGGATGTGTTTTATATATAAGTGTTGAAATGTAAATTGGATTATAAGAAGTTATGGAAATGACTTTGGTTGTAGTAGTTGGCCGAAAAACTGCATGAAACTGTGAGACGTTGTTGTGTTGTTTTAGGGACTGTTTTGTGGCGTTGGAATGCTGGAAATTCAGCCACCAATATGCATGTTTAAATGTAGTAATTGCTAATGAGAGTCCTAAGGGAATAAGGGTGTAGAAAGGTCTCACATTTTACCCTCGTTGTTGTTGGATTGTGGATTGTTTTGTGGACTGTTTTACGTGATTAAGAGGCTATTTTTACGTGAGAAATAGGTGTGTGAATCACATTGGTTAACTGTTGGTTGTGCCCTTAATTGATGTCTTGGTTATTGATGAAATTGGTCTTATTGAAAGGTGGAAAAATACGTATAAACAGGGGAAGTGCTGCCCAAATTTTTGTAGGAAAAGAGAACCATTACTTGGTTATTAACCTACACTAAAAAGCATGAAGATGATAGAAGTGTTATTGTCATTATAGGTTGAAGTACTACGTGTGGCGTATTCTACTTAGCGTGTGGAATAGCCGAAAAGGTATGTGAACTCTTCTTTCCTTCTTTTGGCATGAACTTTATAAAATGGGTGTACGGTGGACGTACGTGTTTTAAATGAATCTAGATTTCATGTGGTACATGAGGTGGTAGTGACTTGATTTTAAAAAGTATACTTGACTTGATTTTAAAAGTGTAAGTTACTTGATTTAAAAGTGAAGGTGCCTTGATGCTACAAGTGTTAGTGTCTTGGTTTTTCTAAAAAGGAAGACATGGTATTGCCTTGGTTTTTCTAAAAAGGAAGGCATGGTATTGTCTTGGTTTTTCTAAAAAGGAAGGCATGATATTGTCTTGGTTACTCTAAAAAGAAGGCATGGTATTGTCTTGGTTTTTCTAAAAAGGAAGGCATGGTATTGCCTTGGTTACTCTAAAAAGGAAGGCATGATATTGTCTTGGTTTTTCTAAAAAGGAAGGCATGGTATTGCCTTGGTTACTCTAAAAAGGAAGGCATGTTATTGTCTTGGTTTTTCTAAAAAGAAAGGCATGGTATTGTCTTGGTTTTTCTAAAAAGGAAGGCATGATATTGTCTTGGTTACTCTAAAAAGAAGGCATGGTATTGTCTTGGTTTTTCTAAAAAGGAAGGCATGGTATTGCCTTGGTTACTCTAAAAAGGAAGGCATGATATTGTCTTGGTTTTTCTAAAAAGGAAGGCATGGTATTGCCTTGGTTACTCTAAAAAGGAAGGCATGTTATTGTCTTGGTTTTTCTAAAAAGAAAGGCATGGTATTGTCTTGTTTTTTCTAAAAAGGAAGGCATGGTATTGTCTTGGTTTTTCTAAAAAGGAAGGCATGGTATTGTCTTGGTTTTTCTAAAAAGGAAGGCATGATATTGCCTTGGTTATTCTAAAAAGGAAGACATGGTATTATCTTGTTTTTTCTAAAAAGGAAGGCATGATATTGCCTTGGTTATTCTAAAAAGAAAGGCATGGTATTGTCTTGGTTATTCTAAAAAGGAAGGCATGGTATTGTCTTGGTTTTCTAAAAAGGAAGACATGGTATTGCCTTGGTTATTCTAAAAAGGAAGGCATGGTATTGCCTTGGTGTTTCTAAAAGGAAAGCATGGTATTGTCTTGGTTATTCTAAAAAGAAAGGTATGTGTTACACCCCGTAATTCCAAGGGAATGATATGAGAACGTACTTAAGGAAATGAGATGTGAATTTGTGAAGGAAAGAAAGAATTACTTTTCTTAAGGAAAAAGTTCGGAAATTTTGTGAAGGAAAAGGTTAATAACTTGGAATTTGATTCTCAAATTTGGTATATGGAATTAGTATAGTATGTTGAAGTTTTGGATTTTTAAGTATCGGATTTGGTCATGTTGCGCCCACAGAAAATTTTACGGTTTTGTGGGGCCCACGAGATTTTGAGATATTTTGGCCAAGTATGAAATGTTTTTGTGAAAATATAATTTTAGACGAATAGGAGGGTGACACGTGTCACCCCCACCACTTGTCATTGACTTGGACTTAGATATTTGTTGAAGAGGACAAGTGGACATGGGTCCACATACACTTGTCCATATCTCATTCATTGAGATAATTATATATACACATAGAGGGCTTGCAAGACTCAACACTTAGCCATTATTTCAAAGAGCAAATATTTCTCTCTTCTCTTAAGGGCTCTCGGCCAAGGCTAAGTTTGAAGAGAAAAATTCTCAAATCTTCCAAGCTTAGTTTATTATACAAAATTAAGGTCCCTAACCAAGTGTTAAGCCAAGATAACACTCCATTAACCTTTTTAATCCCTTTGGCCGAGAATGAGGTTTGAGACCCTAGGGGTTCCGTCGACTTTTTGGTGTTAAAACGTGAAGTGAAGTCGGTTATAATCTTATAGGGGTTGCATATATGTGATTCGAACTTGAATAAGTGGAGCGAAACGCAAACTGCGGGCCAATCTTCTACGGACTATTTTAGCGTTTTTGGAGCTAAAAATGAGGTAATAATTCTTCTTCTTTTAAAGTAATTGGATATTACTTATTGTTGATATGTATGGATGAGCATGTACTAAAAAGAATGAAGATTAAAAAGTGTTTTGACCAAAAATGGATGTTGAGGCCGAGAGTGAGGTGTTTTCGGGTCTTGAGGTCGTTGATCATTTTTGTTGTCATTTACACTTGTTGCATGTTATATAATGAAGGAAATATTGTTGATGATAGTTTATATGACTTATATAACATGTTGAAATGAGAATTGAATTAAAGGAATTGTGGAAAAGGGCTTTGGAATTGTAGTTGTTGTTGTGGCCGAGAAAACTGCCTAAAACTGTTAGACGTCGTTGTGTCGTTTTATGGACTGTTTTGGGGTGTTATTATGCTGGAAAAATTAGCCCCTAATATGCATGATTAAGGTGGTAAAGTGGCTAATGAAAGTCCTAAGGAATAAGGGTGTTAAAGGCTTCATATTGTACCCTTAATGTTGGTTAATTATGGACTGTTTAGTGGACTGTTTTTATATCGTTGTGGGGCAGAATTTTACACGTCCAGTAGGCGTGTAATCCCCTTTGGTTACCTGTTGGTTGTGCCTTAAATATGTCTTGTTGGTTGTTGAATTCCGGTCTTGGAAAAGGTGGAAAAGTACGTAGAAACAGGGGAAGTGCTGCCCAATTTTCTGTAGAATAAGAGGACCATTACTTGGTATAAGTCTTATACTAGTAAGCTTGAAGTTGATAGAAGTGTTATTGTCATTTTAGGTTGAAGTACTGCTTGTGGCATATTCTACTTGGCCTGTGGAATAGCCGATAAGGTTGAAGTACCCATTCGGGGCGTATTCTACTTGTCGTGTTGGTTAGTCGTCAATAAGGTATGTGAACTATTCTTTCTTCTTTGGCATGATTTGATTGTATAAAGTGAGTGGATTTAATCCTTGATGATACTTGATTTGTTTTTATAAAGTGAGTGGATTTCAATCCTTATTGACACTTAACTTGATCTTTATAAAGTTCTATTGGATCCTAGTCCTTAGTGATATAAATTTCCCTTGATAGTACTTTGAGTTTTCTAAAATGAAAGTTGTTCTATATATTCCCTCGATTGTACTTTGGGTTTCTACATGGTTTAAATCCTATTGATATGTGTTAGGAGAAGTACCTTTGGGTTTCAAAAAGGAAGGTTCATTTTAATGATTTTGAAAGAACAAGTGACTTGATTTAAAGGTTTAAGTTACTTGATTTTGAAAGAAGAAGTGACTTGATTTAAAGGTATAAGTTACTTGATTTTGAAAGAAGAAGTGATTTTATTTAAAGGTATAAGTTACATGGTTCTAAAATAGAGGTAAGCTACTTGAGTCTAAAGGTGTAAGTAACTTGATTTTAAAAAGTGGAAATGTCTTGATACTACGAGTGTTAGTGTCTTGGGGTTTATAAATGAAAGGATGTACGGCGAACGTACATAGTACTTTTTGGTTCACGTCCCTAATATTTCATAGTACTTTGGGTTCATTTCCCTAAAAATGTGATAGTGCCTTGGCTAATTAAAAAATGGAAGGCATGGTATTGTCTTGGTTGTTCTAAAATGAAAGTTCGTTTAAAGATTTTATTAAGAGTCAAAAGATGGTTTAAATTGCACATGGTTGCTCAGACAGTTATTCGTGCAAGTGTATTGTCCGTGAATGTCACGACCCGACCTCGGGCCGCGACTGGTACCCTACCTGGGCACCCTTCTAATCATACAACAACAAACTGCGGAAGATAAATAACACATTTTTTTTTAAAACCAAGGCCAAGCCGATAAGGCTGCCATAATCATAAAATTACCGAAAGCGGTCTACACCGCTAACAATGTAAAAACAACTCTAGCCACCCATTACGGATGAATACAAACCTCTAAGATTTGAACAAATATTATGACGGGACAAGGCCCCGCCGTACCCCTGAATATACATAGCCATTACAACTCCGAAACATTGGAGCCATCTCAAAATTCTGAATCAGGATCCAAGCTCGCGGATCCACAACTGTGTACCTAAACCTGCGGACATGAACGCGGCGGGTCGATAACAAAAATTGCCGAATATGGAACGGAAAATAAGGTACAGTAAACGAATCATAACGGTACAAAAGAATGACAGGGGCAAGTATAAAAAGGGTACATACCGTGTCATTACCATCTCGTGAACTTAATCGTACCTTATTATCTTTTCCCATTTTTCAATAAAAGTTATAGTCACATTCTTACGTACATGCTTAGGGAAAAATCATTAAGTTCATTACCATATAACTTACTTATCTTTCATAACATAATCCGGCCCTTTATGGAGGGACGCATATACTACCCGGCCCAATCTGGGATGCGATCAAGTCACACAAATATCAAAGCGTGACCGTGGAATCCCCCATCATTGTCGACAGTCATAAGTGTAACATATAACCATGTGACGCGCCCGTGGCATCCTACCTCACTGTCGGCGTACACATACACAATACATATATATATATATCTCCTGGCCTGGAATCCCACATCATCGCCGACAGTAGGTGTAACATATAACCACGTGACGCGCGTGGCATCCTACCTCACTGTCGGTGTACACATACACAACACACACACACACACACATATATATATATATATATATATATATATATATATATATATATATATATAACGCGCATGCCGGAATCCTCATCGTATAAGCGTGGCCATAACGTGCCTCGGCATCCTCATCGTAGTGCAGTCTTCACGGAGCTAGCCCGTGGAGTAATAATATAACATGCCCCTAATCCTCATCGTGGTACATGTCTTCATGGGAGCTAGCCCGTGGAGTAATAGTCGTGCATAGCATGGTCGCGTGCCGGAATCCTCATCGTATAAGCGTGGCCATGTGTAATAAAACAACCGAATCTAACCCGCCTCGGTCACGTGCCGAATCCCATATCGTATAAGATGTCCAAGGATCAATCATAATGGAAGCATACCGTGGAATCCCACATCACCGCTTGATGTCCAAGCAAACTTACAACAAGACAGCCGGCCCTCCAACTGAGAGTCACGACAACGTAAACATATAATACTTGCACTCAAAGCTATCACAAGCAAACATAGGCAAGTTCATTAAACCTTTAGACTTTCATTTTTATAAACTCGTGGCACTTTCGTTTCACACATAAAAATTCGGGAATTTAACCCAAAGTACTACGTGCCTCTACTCCTTTAAAATGATTTTCTTTCAAATAAAACTTCCAAGATACTAATAACCGTAGTATCAAGTCATACTTACTTTTCAAGACAAGTCACAATACCTTTTTAGAAATACAATTATAGGCTTCTAAATCACGTGACTTCTTTCTTTAAAACCTTAAGCAATTGGTACCTTTAAAACAATTTGCCCTTCTTTATTTCAAGGCATTTCTTTACTTACATTACTGAAGAAAACCATTTTTTTAATATTCCATAAAGTTGTTATAACCAACTTCTCATAAAGCCGTTATAACTCTTTATGTCTTAGACAAATTCATTCCTTTTATAACCAAGAGACTTATACTTTCAAATCAAATCACATAGCTTTCAAAGTACTTCAAGTCTCTTAACTTTTAAGAAAACAAGTTTCTTAACTTTAGAAATCAAGTCTTTCCAAATCAAGTATTCTATACTTGTAAATCAATTCATTTCTTCCTTTAAGAATCAAGTCCCATAACTTGAAAAATAAAGTCCCTTAACTTTTAAGAATTTGAGATCCATAGTCTTAAAACTTCATACGTAAATTCTTATAAGTTAAGTAACATATACATTGGTGCGTTGTGAATGAGTTATACTTATTTATGTCACGACCCAGCCCCGGGGCCGCGACTGGTACCCTACCGGGGTACCCTGTCAGGTATACATCAGAGAATAGCAGCGGAACATACACAACACATAACTTATAAAAATGGTAAACATCATCGCCACCGATAAAGTGCCGCTTCCATAAAAAAACATACTTAATCGTAGTACAACTTATTCTTACATTTCAAACCACAAACGTGACTACGGACTCTAGGAATAACAAGCATGGCGGACAGGGCCCCGCCATACCCCATGAATGTACAAAAGTCTATGACCTCAGGGAATCATACCAAAAGACAAGCCTCGGAGAGATGGAGCTTCCCAAGAAATGAGCGGTGATCAAGAGTGCGGACCAAGTTACGTATCTCGACTGCGGATGAACGCACTTCGGAAGGAGGTCGATCTGATAGGTACCAAGTATGTGAAATCAAAATATCGTAATGAATTCATAATAGCATATATATAAAGCAGAGACATGTATGATAGCCAAACTACGGACACAACATATATACGCAGCCTATGTCAAGTCGTGGACTCACGCCTCTAAGTCATCACTCAAATATAACCATAGGTCTCATGCCCATAATATCAATCGTGCGTGGAATTCCTTCCTCACCTGGCGATCTATGATATAACAACACTACGAGTACATATGAATACTAGATCCCACCAGATCATAAGAATCGTGACGAGGCAGACGAAGGCATAGCTACTGATCCACCTCGATCCTCAATCGATCGGGGCAAGTACGAAAGCTACCTACGATCCACGTGCATCAACAATACTAATACGAATCACGGTGCCGACCGGCAAGGCGATAGCCTCTACGAGATCCACCTCGTCACATCGCCATCGGCAAGACGTAGGCTAACCACCGATCCACTCGATCACACCACTTCGCCCTAACCCCGACCGGCAAGACGAAAGCCAACTACCGATCCACTCGCATCACGTCTCGACCGGCAAGTACGAGGCTAACTACTAGATCCACCGTGATGCAGGACCCACGGAGAGCTAATCCATGGAACAAAATACTGTCAACAGGGAAACGAACCCTCCTCATGGCCGCATACCCGTGAAATCCTCCATCACTGACGGTACGCCCAAATAGACTCATAACTGAACAATGGAAGCATACCCGTGGAATCCTTCATCATTGGCGGTACGTCCAAGTAACTCATAACTACATGCTTTTAATTCGAATTTCAATACCATGCCTTTACATAAACCAAGACAATTACCATGCCTTCTTTTCACATAAACTAAGAGAATTCTTATTTAAGCAAGCCAAAGTACTTATCACACATAGAATAATTCTCAATTGAACAAGCCCAACACACTATCAAGGCACAAACAGAATAATTCTCTTTTAACAAGCCAAAGTACTACGTACGTACATCCTTTCCAAGAGATTCCTTTTTATGCAAAATCCAAGATACTAACACCCGTAGTATCAAGGAGCATCTATTTTTCAACGTAAGTTACTACACCTTTAGAAAACTCATTTCAAAGCTTGAAACCAAGTAACTTCAATTTTTCACAATCTAGACAACTTATGCTCATTAATCAAAATAGACAACTTTCATAACCTTCCATAAAGTTATTATAACCAACTTCCCATAAAGCCGTTATACTAACTTTATGCTTTAGAAATTTACGACAGCCTTATCCATTCATAAGGCCGTTATAACTAACTTCCCATAAAGCCGTTATAACTCCTTATGAACCATTTCGTTCTTTTACTAGCCAAGAGGCTTATACTTCAAACAAATTCATACAATTTTCAAAAATACTTCAAGCCTCTTATCTTTAGAATAATTCAATACTCAATACTTTCACACCAAGTACTCTATACTTTTGTAAAATCATACTTTTCCCTTAACCAATGGACTTATACTTCTTAAAACAAAACAAGTCTTTGTTTATACTTAAACAAGTAAAAATACTAAATCTTGTACGTCTACCGTACTACATAGATACAAATACTCATGCTCAAAGATAGGAAAGCTTCACATGCCTCTTCGGTCAATCCACTTGCTAAGCTCAAACTATCGCAAGTAATATGCCAACCTATAATAACCATAATACGTTTATTAACCTCTAATTTCAATGTATGAATAATCTAAGTTCAAAGCCCCTAAATTCTATGGAAAATTGGGCAGCATTTCCTTTGTTTCTACTCACTTGGCCACCTTTTCAAAGGCCGATTTTTAACACTCAACGCCACATTAAAGGCTCAATCAATCCAACAATTCAAAGGGGATTACACACCTAAACTTGGGTGTGTAAAATTCTGCCCCAAGTTACAATAATTCACTTAACAATCCTAAGGTAGTTTTTAGGCTTCAACATGCTTATAAACTCTTCTTAACTCATTTTTCATATCCAAAACACATTTCTAGCATGCAATGACTCTAAGAGCATTATTTAATACCACAAGTCCTTTCTTCCTAACATGCAATACTAAAAACTAAATCTAAAGGAAGAATCGTTACCTTAGAGTTTTAGCCAAACTTATTCCAAATGTTTTGCTAGCTTCCTTGCCAAGAACACCACCATAAGCTAGCTACAAGCTTCCTTTTCTTGTTCTTAACTTTCAGATTTTTCTTGGGTTTTTAGAGAGAAGGAGGAGCTGATTTTTAGAGAGAGGAAGATGTTTGAGAGATGACCAAGTCTACAAGACTTGGTCAATATAAGCCATGCAAGCAAAATCAGATGGGGGGGGACACTTGTCACCCTCCCATGGCCTTTTTAAAAGAGAAATCAGACTTTCCTAAGTTTTTCCGCCCAAATATCCCGCCTCGAC
The DNA here is from genome assembly GCA_029844215.1 of Przewalskia tangutica. Lineage (NCBI taxonomy): Eukaryota > Viridiplantae > Streptophyta > Magnoliopsida > Solanales > Solanaceae > Przewalskia > Przewalskia tangutica. The sequence continues at coordinate 96,828,855 of CM056738.1, read as the reverse complement.
GCCGCGGCGCTGAAACCTCCGCCGGCTCTCTGGACTTTCGCCGCGACCTGCTTATCCGGCGCGGGCGCTGCAATCTCAATGACCCTCCAGAACTTTAGGCGCCATGCCTCAGATCCGCGCATGCCCTCGCCGCCTTGCCCAAACACATTTCTGTCGCTGCGACCGAACTTGTAACCCTCATAACTTTCTACTCCGATGTCCTATCGACGAACGGTTGGTTGCGTTGGAATCTAGACTCAACGAACTATGCCCTAGGCCTTTGAAACACTTAGGAACTCTCAATTTACCGGGTCATAACCCGCCTCAAAGTTGACTAAAACCCGTCCGGAATAATCCGTCAACCTATCCTTCGAAAATTTTAAGTCTTACCCCCTTTCGTACGCTCTCAAACGCATGACCTGAACTACGGGGTGTAACATTCTCCCCCCCTTAGAAACATTCGTCCCTGAATGTTCTTTTGGAGCCAACTACTATTCCTCGGTACATCCTCGTACTATATACTAATGGAACTTCATTATGCCACCTATGACCCTAAGATATCGCACACGCATACCCATTCACCGTAAGTCAAACAGAAAACGAACCCAACATATGAACCATTACTACTTACTCTCATTTACGGCCTAACAGAATTTTCCGTTCGAATTTACCACTCATTCTATCACATGTACACAGTCTCAATATCCTCTGTTCATAACACTAAATCATACAACAATCCTATCATGCATACTAATCTCTAAAGGGTTGTTGACACCCAATTTTGACCCTCCCGCCCAGCCATTAACCATAAAATTACACTAATTTTTGTAAAATAATTTTTAGGATTTTTTATAATAAAATACAACAATAAAATATTAAATACAGGCATAAATAATTAATTTAATGATGGCATCGCGGCTTACGTAGAATTTTAAACACTTAGAGTCCCGCGCCCGCATTAACTAACTTTAAGCTTTGTCGTAATTCTTAAATAATTAATGAATGCATAAAATAAATAATTTAGCAATAACGTCGTGTCAAGTAGCATAGTTGCATTTATTAATACGCAAGAGAATGCCATAATCATTTGTAATTTAAAATCAATTTTTTATTTAATAGCGTCGCATTTATAAAAAGGGGCTTTAAATAATTCTTAAATATCATACTTGCATTTAGCATTTAAATAATTTAATCTAAACTCAATTCAATTTTAATTTTAACTTCGCGATAACGAGTTTTTAAATAATAGCGCCGCATTTTAACATATTAAGCATTAATTAAATAGCACGCCCGCATTTATTTATTATAACAATTAGATTAATGAAACACCTAATTAGTTTTAATCACATGGGTTAATTTAAGTTATCACTAATTAATTATTAATACACTTGCCTAGAATTAATTAGCTAATTAACTAAGCCTAAAACTAATTAATCTATCACTAACTAATACTAATTAAATAACTTAACTAATTAAATACCTAAAGGCCTTAATTAATTAATTAACTAACCTAACACTAATACCCCTAACTAATTAATTACCTAATACTAACTACCCTTAATTAATTAACCCAGCACACCCGCACCCATGACCAGTTTGTGACCCAATCGTCACACCCGCCACTTCAACGCCCTTTCCCTTATTTCCCCTTTATCACAGAAGCCCTCTTCACAGCCTTTTTTCCATGGTCCTCCACCCTTTCAAAACCAAAACGAAACCCTAGCCTTAACAGTCGCCGCCTTCACCTCACACCTTCGTCGCCGTGATTCTCGCCGGAGAATCCGGCGACTTTCCTTTCCCTTTACCTGCACACACGTCTCCAACGACTTCTTACCATAGATAACAAAATCCCTTCAAAACAAAATCGATTCAAATCACACCTAGAAGAAGTACGAATCGTGCGAATCAGAGCAAGAATAGGCATAGAAATCTCAGCCTTAAATGCATACCAAACATAGAACCCGAAGAAGGGCTATATAAGAACATGCAAAGAGCATCGAAGAGCAGACAGGGCATCGACGGAGGGATTCAGAAATCGATCGTCCAGAGCTCGAGAGAGATGAGGATACCCACAGCATCGATTTGACACCCTCCCTTAGCAACAGTTAAGAGCACAATACGACAGAGCGCAGTAAGGAAAACATCGGGGAGTTAGGATCTCAGCACTCAGAGAATTAGCATCGCAAGAACAGGAACTCCGAAACCCTTTCTTTCCATATCAGTCAAGAAGTCAGAAAACAAACTTTGCCCTTTCATTCGCATCGCAAAACCAAAACCCGTCGAGTGGACCGACGACTTGATACGCTGCCCCGGGTCGCTGCCCGGAGAAGGTAAATTCATCACCCTTGCTTTTTATTTCGTTCGGCTATTCGTGTGTGTGTATGATACACATTTGATATGACTGATTAGGCCTATACTAAGCGATATTGATGTTTGTTATGTGTGCTGAGTCGACTGAGAAAGCTGTTCAGTTAGTATAGATTTCTACTAAAATTCGTAAATGTAATTGTAAACATGCTCAATCTGTATTAGCATCCTTTGAATGACTGAATGAATCGTCTACTGTTTGGAGTCTAATTGGAATTATTTGGATCATGTTAAATCTGCTTCGGAGGTGCTATATGTGCAACTTATGTTCTATGTATCCAAGTACCATCTTGGTGATGTAAATCTGAGATCTGTATTGATACATTTTTGTAAGCCTGACCTATAAGTATCCCTTAGATCCAGTTTCTTTCAGCAGTGTGCTTTGGTTTGATAAATTGATTCATGTAATATAGCCCTTCTAAGAATTGGTGGAATGATTGCGTCTAAAAATCTTTTCCTTCATACTTTGGTCATTGTTGACCTGTAACTTGTTCACTCAAGTGCTCTCAGGTTAGTCCAGATGTATAGTATGCTTGCTTTGTCTGTGTCAGGTGTCAAAAATGCCCTGTACAAGTGCTCTTATCATTTTAGGAATCATGTCATATGTTTGTCCATTTGATTTCCGCCTCACGTGTGTCGTTTCCCCTGAATGCAGTTTGGAATCTGTCCCCCTTTGAGTCTACATTCTGATTACTGGCCGATTTAATAATTTAATCACTCATATATGCTCAGTTTAAAAATGTGTTTATTTGGCTTCTGTGAACCAACAGTCACGCTACGTTTTAAATACCTAGATAAGACGGTGTTGTTTTGGACTTTTACATTTGGACCTGCCATCTCGTTTGATTTCTATAATTAAAGCATAAGCATGTTTGAGTATGCAATCATTCATTCGGCTTGACGTGTACTAATCCTTTTCTTTCCTTATCTTTTTTCTACATGGCATGCATTGGAGCGAAACGAAGAGTCTCATGGCGAGACTCATCACAAGCTACAACAAATGAAGACCCACATCTTATGTGCTTCATCCACTCCGCATCACAAACTCCAAATCATAAGCGAGATGGCCTCGCCGCTTCTTCGAGTCATTATTAATTCATATCCTCCCCTATTATTTGTTGTAATTATTTGTCTAACATTACGCTACTAGTAGTACATTTAGAATAATTAAACTTTGGGCCGTTATTAGAAAAAAATAGTTGACGCTAGAAATTCACTCGTCTTAAATTAGTTATGTTATGACTAGCTATGCATTGCCTAGGCTATACCAAATGACACGTAGCTAAAGCGTCACCCGCTATTAAATCCTTGGCGTAGTAAATTGATTTCTTCATAAACACTTACTAACATTTATAATTAAAAAATTATTTTGTTAGTCTTTGCATAATAGATATTCTACATTTTATTCTTATAAAATACACATTTAACATAATAAGATTTTGCAATACATGTATCTTATCTAATACGTTATGAATGCTAGTTTTCATCCAAAGCTAATTTTATATTCTAAATAAACCTTACAATTTTCATCCCTTTTATTTAAACACTTTCAAACATGCATTTTTATAGAATAATAATTCCCTAGGTTTGAACGGACAACCGCAAGTTAGCGGATCTTAGAGGATGCCTAACCCCTTCCCTCTAGATTAATAAAGAACCCTTACTCAGAATCTCATTAAGTTTAGCAGACCATTAAATGGAGTTAATGTTTACTTTAAACAAGTTAACATTTAGGTGTCCTAATTCACCCAAAATAATTAGGTGGCGACTCCGCGAACCCTTTAGCATTTTTAATACTTTAAACACTTCTTTAACTTTCTTTTAGCATTTTATTATTTTATTTTCTAACCTTTTAATTTGAGCAGGAGTTTAGAAAATAAAAGTCGCGGTCGAAAATGGGCGCGACAGAAATGGCGACTCCACTGGGGAATTTAGGTTCTTAACCACAACAGATCTAGGATAATTATTTGGCAATTACTTTGGCATTTAATTTTTGTGTGTTGTATTTTGTTTTATTTATTTTTGATTGCTACCTGCTTTACTGCTTTCCTTAAACTGGCATTCCGCTCATATTTCTTCCACTCTGGAAAATTCACACAATCACACACTCACGCGCTGGTGTGCTTCGCGCACCCGCAAATTTCTTCAAACTGGTGTGCTTCGCGCACCTGCGCGGAGTTAGATCGGTTCGTCTGATCAGCCGCGTAGCCTTCTCACTCGAGTTGTCCGCTCGGGAACCTTGCGTCTAGAAAAGCCAAATCTTAGCAACTCAGGATAGAGCTATACCACCCTTATTTTAGGGCATGCATACATTTACCTTAGGTGGGTCGGCCTCGCATCGACACCACAATTAGGAAAACACAAACTTGTCGACGGGTTTCGCAACCCAACGACAACCAAAGATATTATGTGTAGCGTGACAATGACAGACAAATCCAAACCCAATCATGACATGCTGAAATTGGGAAAAGTGCACCGTCATTTGGTCGCCATTTCCAACGAAAGCATTACAGTTGGGCGGCTTGGACAAATTTATCATAATCTCGCATATCTGGCGTTTAGGCCTACCTCTGGCATAAAGAGGTCCCAAACATGTTAGAACACGCACTTGATTTGCAATTTGCTTATCTGTATATATTGCCCGCAGCTTTTGCATATTATACTAACTTGGTTTGCCTCATTTGTTAAAGGTTTATTTTTGCTTAGCTTATTCCCCAAAAGGTTGATTCGCGTCGACTAGTAGAAGCACAATCCTCCAATGACTAATCCAGAAGCACCGGGACGAAACAACTTAGGACTCATCCCCGTTCATGTAGAGGATGCAGAGGCGTCAGAAAGCAGAAACACCAATGATCAACACCTCGCCACACTATTGCAGCAAATGGAAATCATGCTGGCCAAATAGAAAGGCTCCAAACATCACAAACACCGTCTATTAGCTTGAATGCACCACTCCTGAGCAAGGGACAAATGCAATCGTATCACAAGCCCCGAGCCTCCACTTCCCCAAAGCTCCCGCAGAGGCCGCAACATACCACCACACCAAATGTCACTCGCCGGTCAATTTGCAAACCGACTCCAAAATGACCCGTTCACTACATACACATCTCAACCTCCACCTACTTATATCTCCCCACTCAACCCAAATTGCCAAGCCGCCCAATACGAGCAGAGGGCACACAAACAACATGAGGGATTAGCACATCCGACCGAAAGCCAACCATTTATTGTGCATGCATCCTCTCAAGAGACAGATCAATACAAGGAAATGGAGCGCGGACCGAGCCAGAGTGATGAAAATGTGGCAAAAGAAATTCGTAGCTTGAAAGAAGCATTCAAAAACATTCAGATGAACAAGGGGGAGGAGGGTTTAGAATATGAAGACTTATGCATGCACCCCGACGTTGAATTACCTGGGGTACAAAGTGCCCAAATTTGACATGTTTGATGGAAAGGGGAATCCTCGAGCTCATCTAAGGTCATATTGCGATAAATTGATTGGGGTTGGTAAAAATCAAGCAATCATCATGAAGCTATTCATCAGGAGTCTAACTGGCGAGGCGCTGGATTGGTACACATGCCAAGACCCTCGAAAATGGGACGGTTGGAACGCCATGGCACAAGATTTCATGGATAGATTCAGGTTCAACATCGACAATCGCCCCGACAGATTTTATCTTATGAAACTTGAAAAGAAATCTCTGAAACTTTCGAGAATACGCCCGGTGGCGGTCGAAAAGCAAAGGTTCAACCCCAATGGCAGAGAGCGAAATGACCACCTTGTTCGCGTGCAAAAAAGACGCGACATATTATGAAAGAATGATCGGTGTAATTGGCGAAGTTTTGCGAAGTCGTAGAATGGGCGACTGGAAGAAGGCATTAAGACAGCAGATTACAAACTTGTGACCTACAGCAACTAGCGAGCAAAGGTCAAATTCCATCGGAGGTACCTCCCAGAGGAGAAGAGATGCATCACCCTCCATCATGGTCATTCAGGAGCATAGGCCAGAACAACATCCAATATATCAAAGCCCACCGCCTTCTTACCAAAACACTCAAAATCCACAGTCATATTATCAGCACTGCGCTACCCCATATCCTGTTTACCATACCCAACCAGCATATCCAAAATACTCACCACAATCACGAACTCGCACTCCAAATGGACCCAAACCCCGCATAGATGCCGAAAGAAAACCAACAAAAACCTATACACCTTTAGCCGAGCCCATAGCTCAAGTGTATGAGAAGCTGAAAGCCGCAGGAATACTCCATCCAATTCCCAGAAATACTCCCAGGCCTACTTCCCGAGGGCACGATAAGACTAGACATTGTGCATACCACTCCGGTGCAGAAGGACACGACATCGGAAATTGTTATACCCTCAAGGACAGAATAGAGGAGTTAATCGAGGAGGGAGTCATTCGGCTGAAAGATGGTCCTCTCAATGCAAACAATAACTTTCTCACGTTATGAAGATGCCCATGTTAGCATGATAGCTGAAAATGAAAGGCGATGCGGAAGGGACTATTACGCCACTTCGCAGGGAAGAAAGTTGAATCATCAACCAACCGCCGGAAGAAGGAGTGCTCTCACGGAGATTGTTTAACTATTGAATAGGTCATTCGTCTAGTTGTGCGAGATGATCCCGCCAAGACTCAACCATCGAAGACACAGAGCAAGAAGAAGTGGACTCGCGCCCCTGCCTCGGCCCGCTGAGTCCTGAAATAGTTAGTTTAATGCATTTTGCCCTTTATATGTAATAATTGGAACTACGTTTGACCTGATTCCCTTGGTGGATACGTGGCGCCGTCTCGCCGGGTCCCACATCTAGAAATTTTAATTTTACCCAATTTCACTTGTAATGAACTACGTCATGACTGATTCCTCACTGGGATACGTGGCGGCCTAAATCGCTTTGGCCACACCATTAGGAAACTTTCCGCCGTGCTAAAGTAACAAGAATGCACATAACATACAAGCAACTCCATTGAGACCCCCTCAGGCCAAACACCCTTTTCAAAACTGGGACAAGGTAGGAAACCAGGCAGGGGTGATGAGTCCAAACAAGACAGACATCCGAGCATCAAGAGTCTAAGGTCAGCGCGATCAACCGCCCCAAAACTCACAAAACGTTCTTTGAGCGCAGGTCCTCCATATTAGCGGAGGATACCACACAGTGCTTCATATTAGCAGGAGCACAATACCGCAAAAGCAGAAAGAAGCAAAGAAAGGCGAATCGATCAAAACTCAAAGTTCAAGAACAAAGCCGAGCGCATCAGCTCGGACACAAAGTCAAATTCGCACACAACAACGACATCTCAGCACCCACAACATCTCAGCATTCACATATCAGGGACGACATCTCTACCCCTAAAATTGCACTTCTCATATATATTTATCATTTGGTTTAAGCGGTATACACTAACGTTTTCAAGCCTAGCTTGCGGGAGCATTTATTCTAAGCGAGCAAAGAACACGTCCAGTAACGGCGTTATCAAGACAAAGAAGTCTACGCAACGACGCCAAAGAAGAACACGCCCAGTAACGACGTTATCAAGACAAATGAGTCCACGCAACGACGCCAAAGAAGAACACGCCCAGCAACGGCGTTATCAAGACAAAGAAGTCCGAAAACGACGCCATCATCGGATATTACATCTACACGAGGAAGATTTTCTGTTCTCAAAATTGCATTTTTATCATTCATGCTTTATTATTCTCGTCTTAAGAAGCATGCACTAACTCTTCTCGAGCTTTAGTCTACGCGAGTAGCAAGAACAAGTCCAAAACGACGCCAAGTTCAAAACGACGCCAAGTCCGAAAGCGACGCCACGTCCAAAACGACGCTTAAGTCAGAAAGCGACACCACGCCCAAAACGGCGCCGAGTCCAAAGCGACTCAGTCCGAACGACTCGTCCGAAAACGACGCCACGCCCAAAACGCGACAAGTCCGAAAGCGACTCCGGCCCAAAACGGCGCCACGCCCAAAACGACGACAAGTCCAAAACGACGACAAGTCCAAAAACGACGCCAAGTCCAAACGGCGACAAGTCCGAAACGGCGACAAGTCCGAAACGACTCAGTCCGAAACGACTCGCGTCCGAAACGACGCCACGTCCAAAACGGCGACAAGTCCGAAACGACGACAAGTCCGAAACGACGCCATCGTGACGATATCACGCAGGGACGATTTCTATACTCCCGAAATTGCATTTCTTACGCATGCTTTATTATTCTGTCTTAGCAGTTATGCACTAACTCTTTCTTGAGCTTTAGTACACAGGGACAATTGCAGCAAGGACAATATACCCGCGTTCACAATCACAACACGTCTGTGCAAGGACGAAAATCACAGCATTCGCAAAATCGCATCAACACAACAGGCATCGCGTTTTACAGGATAATTCACAGTTACATTGTTTTTAAAATTATTTTGCCTTAGCAGTTATGCACTAACCGTTTGTTCAAGTCTTAGCATGCAGCAGCAGGAGCACAATGTGGATTTTCTCTTACAAATAACCGGCAATCTGGGGCCAACCTTCCCAACGATTGTGAAGCGGCCTCAGCGTCGGCCACTCGCTTCCACATCACCATAGAACCCGACCACAAGCCATAGCGACACCCTGTGTTCAAGCCAGTTATATTCTTTTACTTTTGCACCATAGCCCAGTGTCACCATAACTCGACACTGGGACAAATTTTGAGTCCGCGTTAGCCCGCCGTGGTGTTTAGACCATGGTAACCCAGTGTCGTCATAACTCGACCTCGGGACGCTTTTTGATTTTTGCGTACAAATTTATCTACCTATCCGGCATTTCGCACTCGAAGATCGAGACAAAATTACATGAGTCAACGTCTTTGTCCAAGATTCTTCCATCATCTCCATACAAAGAGGACATCTGTTGACACCCAATTTTGACCTCCCGCTACCATTAACCATAAAATTACACTAATTTTTGTAAAATAATTTTTAGGATTTTTTATAATAAAATACAACAATAAAACATTAAATACAGGCATAAATAATTAATTTAATGATGGCATCGCGGCTTACGTAGAATTTTAAACACTTAGAGTCCCGCGCCCGCATTAACTAACTTTAAGCTTTGTCGTAATTCTTAAATAATTAATGAATGCATAAAATAAATAATTTAGCAATAACGTCGTGTCAAGTAGCATAGTTGCATTTATTAATACGCAAGAGAATGCCATAATCATTTGTAATTTAAAATCAATTTTTTATTTAATAGCGCATTTATAAAGCTTTAAACGATTCTTAAATATCGTACTTGCATTCGGCATTTAAATAATTTAATCTAAACTCAATTCAATTTTAATTTTTACTTCGCGATAACGAGTTTTTAAATAATAGCGCCGCATTTTAACATATTAAGCATTAATTAAATAGCACGCCCGCATTTATTTATTATAACAATTAGATTAATGAAACACCTAATTAGTTTTAATCACATGGGTTAATTTAAGTTATCACTAATTAATTATTAATACACTTGCCTAGAATTAATTAGCTAATTAACTAAGCCTAAAACTAATTAATCTATCACTAACTAATACTAATTAAATAACTTAACTAATTAAATACCTAAAGGCCTTAATTAATTAATTAACTAACCTAACACTAATACCCCTAACTAATTAATTACCTAATACTAACTACCCTTAATTAATTAACGCCCACACCAATTTCACACTTCAATCGTCCCAGCAATTTCACACCCGCACTCCCAACGCCTTTCCTTATTTCCCCTTTATCACAGAAGCCCTCTTCAGCAGCTTTTTTTTCCATGGTCCTCCACCCTTTCAAAACCAAAACGAAACCCTAGCCTTAATGCCGCTTCACCTCACACCTTCGCCGTGATTCTCGCCGGAGAATCCGGCGACTTTCCTTTCCCTTTACCTGCACACACGTCTCCAACGACTTCTTACCATAGATAACAAAATCCCTTCAAAACAAAATCGATTCAAATCACACCTAGAATAAGTACGAATCGTGCGAATCAGAGCAAGAATAGGCATAGAAATCTCAAATTTTAAATGCATACCAAACATAGAACCCGAAGGGCTATATAAGAACATGCAAAGAGCATCGAAGAGCATGAGGCATCGACGGAGGGATTAAATCGATCGTCGAGCTCGAGAGATGAGGATACCCACAGATCGATTTGACACCCTCCCTTAGCAACGATTAAGAGCACAATACGACAGAGCGCATAAGGAAAACATCGGGAGTTAGGATCTCAAAGACTCGGAGAATTAGCATCGCAAGAACAGAACTCAAACCCTTTCTTTCCATATCACCAAGAAGTCGAAACAAACTTTGCCTTTCATTCGCATCGAAAACCAAAACCCGTCGAGTGGACCGACGACTTGATACGCTGCCCGGTTGCCGCAAGGTAAATTCATCACCCTTGCTTTTTATTTCGTTCGGCTATTCGTGTGTATGATACACATTTGATATGATCGATTAGGCCTATACTAAGCGATATTGATGTTTGTTATGTGTGCTGAGTCGACTGAGAAAGCTGTTCAGTTAGTATAGATTTCTACTAAAATTCGTAAATGTAATTGTAAACATGCTCAATCTGTATTAGCATCCTTTGAATGACTGAATGAATCGTCTACTGTTTGGAGTCTAATTGGAATTATTTGGATCATGTTAAATCTGCTTCGGAGGTGCTATATGTGCAACTTATGTTCTATGTATCTGAAGTACCATCTTCAGCTGATGTCGTCTACAGATCTGTATTGATACATTTTTTGTAAGCCTGACCTATAAGTATCCCTTAGATCCAGTTTCTTTCAGCAGTGTGCTTTGGTTTGATAAATTGATTCATGTAATATAGCCCTTCTAAGAATTGGTGGAATGATTGCGTCTAAAAATCTTTTCCTTCATACTTTGGTCATTGTTGACCTGTAACTTGTTCACTCAAGTGCTCTCAGGTTAGTCCAGATGTATAGTATGCTTGCTTTGTCTGTGTCAGGTGTCAAAAATGCCCTGTACAAGTGCTCTTATCATTTTAGGAATCATGTCATATGTTTGTAAATTTGATTTCCCCTGTCTGCTGTGTCGTTTCCCCTGAATGCAGTTTGGAATCTGTCCCCCTTTGAGTCTACATTACGACATCGCCGATTTAATAATTTAATCACTCATATATGCTCAGTTTAAAAATGTGTTTATTTGGCTTCTGTGAACCAACAGTCACGCTACGTTTTAAATACCTAGATAAGACGGTGTTGTTTTGGACTTTTACATTTGGACCTGCCATCTCGTTTGATTTCTATAATTAAAGCATAAGCATGTTTGAGTATGCAATCATTCATTCGGCTTGACGTGTACTAATCCTTTTCTTTCCTTATCTTTTTTCTACATGGCATGCATTGGAGCGAAACGAAGAGTCTCATGGCGAGACTCATCACAAGCTACAACAAATGAAGACCCACATCTTATGTGCTTCATCCACTCCGCATCACAAACTCCAAATCATAAGCGAGATGGCCTCGCCGCTTCTTCGAGTCATTATTAATTCATATCCTCCCCTATTATTTGTTGTAATTATTTGTCTAACATTACGCTACTAGTAGTACATTTAGAATAATTAAACTTTGGGCTGTTATTAGAAAAAATAGTTGACGCTAGAAATTCACTCGTCTTAAATTAGTTATGTTATGACTAGCTATGCATTGCCTAGGCTATACCAAATGACACGTAGCTAAAGCGTCACCCGCTATTAAATCCTTGGCGTAGTAAATTGATTTCTTCATAAACACTTACTAACATTTATAATTAAAAAATTATTTTGTTAGTCTTTGCATAATAGATATTCTACATTTTATTCTTATAAAATACACATTTAAATCATAATAAGATTTTGCAATACATGTATCTTATCTAATACGTTATGAATGCTAGTTTTCATCCAAAGCTAATTTTATATTCTAAATAAACCTTACAATTTTCATCCCTTTTATTTAAACACTTTCAAACATGCATTTTTATAGAATAATAATTCCCTAGGTTTGAACGGACAACCGCAAGTTAGCGGATCTTAGAGGATGCCTAACCCCTTCCCTCTAGATTAATAAAGAACCCTTACTCAGAATCTCATTAAGTTTAGCAGACCATTAAATGGAGTTAATGTTTACTTTAAACAAGTTAACATTTAGGTGTCCTAATTCACCCAAAATAATTAGGTGGCGACTCCGCGAACCCTTTAGCATTTTTAATACTTTAAACACTTCTTTAACTTTCTTTTAGCATTTTATTATTTTATTTTCTAACCTTTTAATTTGAGCAGCAGGAGTTTAGAAAATAAAAGTCGCGGTCGAAAATGGGCGCGACAAGGGTCAAAGATATACCTGTAATTATTGCTTCACATTACCCTTGTCGTTCTAGTCATGATCCTGCCCTGCACGGCGCATAACAAAAGAAGGCGATGAACCACCCATCGTTCTGCGGCTGAATCTCTACATCTGCTATCTACGATCGGACGGTTCCTCGTATAATGGCCTGTTGGCGCATGCATAGCAATTACCCAAACTAGCACGACACTCCCATAATGGGTGTTACCACACGGCTACACCGAGGTAGAGGTGGCTTCTCGGACTAACACCCTTACTCTCCCGAAAACTCAACCTCGAGCCCCGCCCGCTCCCGATCTCGAACGCCCCGAAGAGCGTGGTGGAGTACTCCGCATCGGGCCGGTGAGCATAACTAGCTCGCCGAGGCGGTCCGCCTCAAAATCGCCACGAGATCTCGCTGCCTCGCCTCTGGGCCGCCGTCAGCCGGCCCTCCTTTCTCTGTCCTCTATCCTCGCGTATATGCTCGATCTCGGCGATATCCATACACGGGTGAAGAGCCACCCAAGCACGCAGAATCATATGACGGTCTAGCCCCATCACATAGCGATGAACTCGTCGCCATATCAAGCAATAGTGTCGATACCGCCAAAGAGTCAAACTCCAGGCTGTACTCTCTGATGGTCCTCCCATTCTACCTCAAGGTCAAGAATCTATCCACGCGGGCTCTCCTCAACTCAGGAGGCAAGAAGTGATCCAGGAAGGCCTCTGCGAACTCCTCCCAACCTGCTGGAAGAGCACCCTCCCCTCTAGACAATTCCCATGTCTCAAACCAGTTCAACGCAATATCGCGTAACCGGTAAGAAGCTAACACAACGGACTCCGTCTCCGAGGCCCTAAGCACCTGCGTAGTCCGCCGCACCTGTCGAATAAACTCCTGAGGATCCTCCTCAGACCTCGAACCATAGAACTTGGGTGGATTACAACTCAGAAAGTCAGAATCCTTAAACCGCCACAGGGTTAGCCACGCCGGGCGTGCCGCCGCCACGATGCTAGTCAACAACCTGACCGCTCTCAGTAATCCCTATACTCGCCCCGCCGCGAATCGGGGCTCGCACCGAAACCTTCGAGCTACCGCCGCCTCTCTAATCATCGCTGACGTGCCGAACTCGCGACCCTCCCATCGCCTCGGCATAGCTTGTGCCCGAGTCTGGTAACTCTCTGCACTACCAGCAGCCTCCTGCTAATGTCTTGCCCTTCGGGCTCGTCGCCCATGGAGGCATAACTGCACATAAGAATAGGTCCGAGAGGACTCAACCTACTATGACTTTCATCGCACGATCTCAAAGAGAGAAGAATGGAAACCAACCCTAAATGTCCTGTGACCTCACGATTATAGATGTGGTGCACAACACACCGATAATCAAGACTCTACTAGACACTCAGTAGACACTTTCCGAGGACTAATCGCTCGATACCACTTTTGTCACGACTCACCCGGCCGCGATCGTACCTACCGGGTACCGTCGGTATACATCGAGAATAGCGAATGAACATACACAACACATAAATTATAAAATGGTAAACATCACCGCCACCGATAAGTGCCGCCCATAAAAAAACATACTTAATCGTAAGTACAACTTATTCTTACATTTCAAACCACAAACGTGACTACGCACTTGGAATAACAACGTGGCGACAGGCCCGCCATACCCCGAATGTACAAAAGTCTATGACCTCGGAATCATACCAAAAGACAAACCTCCGAGAGATGGAGCTTCCAAGAAATGAGCAGTGATCCTAAGAGCGGACCAAAGTTACGATCTCGACTGCGGATGAACGCACCCCGGCGAGGTCGATAACAGTACCAAGTATGTGAAATCAAAATATCAGAATGAATTCATAATAGCATATATATAAAGCGGGAGACATGTATGATAGCCAAACTACGGTACACAACATATACGCAGCATGTCAAGTCGTGGACTCACGCCTCTAAGTCATCACTCAAATATAACCATAGGTCTCATGCCCATAATATCAATCGTGCGTGGAATTCCTTCCTCACCGCTAGCCTATGATATAACAACACTAAGGAGTACATATGAATACTAGATCCCACTCAGATCATAAGAATCGTGCGAGGCAAGCACGAAGGCATAGCTACCAGATCCACCTCGCATCCTCAATCGATCGGCAAGTACGAAAGCCGACTACGGATCCACCGCATCAACAATACTAATACGAATCACGGTGGCCGGCAAGTGCGATAGCTCTACGAGATCCACCTCACATCACGACGGCAAGACGTAGGCTAACCACCGATCCACTGCATCACACCACTTCGCCTCTAACCCGGCCGGCAAGTACGAAAGCCAACTACGAGATCCACCTGCATCACGTCTCGACCGGCAAGTACGAGGGCTAACTACTAGATCCACCGTGATGAGCCACGGAGAGCTAATCCATGGAACAAAATATCACAACAGGGAAACGAACCCTCATCATGGCCGCATACCCGTGGAATCCTCCATCACTGACGGTACGCCCAAATAGACTCATAACTGAACAATGGAAGCATACCCGTGGAATCCTTCATCACTGGCGGTACGTCCAAGTAACTCATAACTACATGCTTTTAATTCGAATTTCAATACCATGCCTTTACATAAACCAAGACAATTACCATGCCTTCTTTTCACATAAACCAAGAGAATTCTTATTTAAGCAAGCCAAAGTACTTATCAAGGCACACATAGAATAATTCTCAATTGAACAAGCCCAAAACACTATCAAGGCACAAACAGAATAATTCTCTTTTAACAAGCCAAAGTACTACGTACGTACATCCTTTCCAAGAGATTCCTTTTTATGCAAAATCCAAGATACTAACACCCGTAGTATCAAGGAGCGTCTATTTTTCAACGTAAGTTACTACACCTTTAGAAAACTCATTTCAAAGCTTGAAACCAAGTAACTTCAATTTTTCACAATCTAGACAACTTATGCTCATTAATCAAAATAGACAACTTTCATAACCTTCCATAAAGTTATTATAACCAACTTCCCATAAAGCCGTTATACTAACTTTATGCTTTAGAAATTTACGACAGCCTTATCCATTCATAAGGCCGTTATAACTAACTTCCCATAAAGCCGTTATAACTCCTTATGAACCATTTCGTTCTTTTACTAGCCAAGAAGCTTATACTTCAAACAAATTCATACAATTTTCAAAAATACTTCAAGCCTCTTATCTTTAGAATAATTCAATACTCAATACTTTCACACCAAGTACTCTATACTTTTGTAAAATCATACTTTTCCCTTAACCAAGGGACTTATACTTCTTAAAACAAAACAAGTCTTTGTTTATACTTAAACAAGTAAAAATACTAAATCTTGTACGTCTACCGTACTACATAGATACAAATACTCATGCTCAAAGATAGGAAAGCTTAACATACCTCTTCGGTCAATCCACTTGCTAAGCTCAAACTATCGCAAGTAATATGCCAACCTATAATAACCATAATACGTTTATTAACCTCTAATTTCAATGTATGAATAATCTAAGTTCAAAGCCCCTAAATTCTATGAAAAATTGGGCAGCATTTCCTTTGTTTCTACTCACTTGGCCACCTTTTCAAAGGCCGATTTTTAACACTCAACGCCACATTAAAGGCTCAATCAATCCAACAATTCAAAGGGGATTACACACCTAAACTTGGGTGTGTAAAATTCTGCCCCAAGTTACAATAATTCACTTAACAATCCTAAGGTAGTTTTTAGGCTTCAACATGCTCATAAACTCTTCTTAACTCATTTTTCATATCCAAAACACATTTCTAGCATGCAATGACTCTAAGAGCATTATTTAATACCACAAGTCCTTTCTTCCTAACATGCAATACTAAAAACTAAATCTAAAGGAAGAATCGTTACCTTAGAGTTTTAGCCAAACTTATTCCAAATGTTTTGCTAGCTTCCTTGCCAAGAACACCACCACAAGCTAGCTACAAGCTTCCTTTTCTTGTTCTTAACTTTCAGATTTTTCTTGGGTTTTTAGAGAGAAGGAGGAGCTGATTTTTAGAGAGAGGAAGATGTTTGAGAGATGACCAAGTCTACAAGACTTGGTCAATATAAGCCATGCAAGCAAAATCAGATGGGGGGGACACTTGTCACCCTCCCATGGCCTTTTTAAAAGAGAAATCAGACTTTCCTAAGTTTTTCCGCCCAAATATCCGCCGCGCCGCGGCCGCTGACGGCGCCGGCACAAAACCTCCGCGGCTCTTGGACTTTCGCGCCGCCGCTTATCCCGGGCGCGCTGCAACCAGTGACCTCCAGAACTTTAGGTGCCGCGCCTCGCATCCGGCGCCGCGCTCGCCGCTTGCCCAAACACATTTACGTCGCTGACCGAACTTGTAACCCTCATAACTTTCTACTCCGATGTCCTATCGACGAACGGTTGGTTGCGTTGGAATCTAGACTCAACGAACTATGCCCTAGGCCTTTGAAACACTTAGGAACTCTCAATTTACCGGGTCATAACCCGCCTCAAAGTTGACTAAAACCCGTCCGGAATAATCCGTCAACCTATCCTTCAAAAATTTTAAGTCTTACCCCCTTTCGTACGCTCTCAAACGCATGACCTGAACTACGGGGTGTAACAATTTATAACGATCTTATTCAAGTAGCCATGATCTAGAAAATGTAATACAATTTTGTCTTATCTTAGTTTCTATGCAGATGGAGAATTCTACTCATTTTAACATAATTGATTGTCATTACATTTTCCTTTATTAACGATGCAGTGGCTTGTTCGATACTTATTCTCATTTGTGCCGTAACTTAGCCAAGTCAACTTGGCTCCAAAATACCTCCTAACGACTCTTACCAACATCCACCATAAGACTTGGTAAGAACTTAGGATGACTTAGACATAACCCTTACGTAGAGTAAATCAACATACATACCTCTTAACTTCTAAGAGTAGAAGGAATCATGAAATAATACCACATGTATATTCCATACATAGAATCATGTCAAAAGAAGGAAGAGGTTCACATACCTCGCGACGATTATCGACAAATAGCGAAACGCTCTGAAGTACTTCAACCTTGATAGCTATTCCATCCTTCAAGTAGAATCCGCTATACTTAGTACTTCAACATTTACAAGCCCTTAATCTTTCCAAGATTCAAAGTTGCTCCTTAGAAATTCTTAGCTCCTTTCCTTATATTCCAATCCGCTCCAAGCACTCCTTAGAAGCCTATGAAGAACCCATCTTCAAGTTCCAACTTCAAAGTTGAAGAACCCCTTAAGTTTCCGCCTTGCGACTAACGTGAAAACGCTGCTTTTTCCAAATCTTTCTATTGAGATATCCTTACAATACCCTTAGGGACCTTGGGTTTAAGTCTTGTGAATAATGGATCACAAACTAAAATTTTTGTGTGGGAATTTAGGTGAACCCGTGAGCTTCACTAAGAGAACAAGAAATGTTGAAATAATTCTAAGTGTTTGAAGACTTGGTCTTGCACTAGTGTGTATATAAAACACAATGAAGGGTCAATATTATAACAAATGTGTGGCTAGGATGAAGAACATTAAATAAATAACCAAGTGGACAAGTTGACTTTGGTCAATAATATCATGCTAGCAAGACTAATCTTATACCTTGGTCAATGACCATCTTACCCTTGCTCCAATTTGTCCAAGACGAATGGGGGGGGGTGTCATGTGTCGCCCTCCCATTCGTCCATAAAATTTCGTAATCCTCGTGGGTCCCACAAAACGTAAAATTCCTCGGGTGGGCCCCACGTGACCAAATTCATAAAATTAAATTTTCATAATGATAATAAGTTCCATACTCTTCAATTAATGCATTTTGAGAATCTAATTCTCACCAACGAACATTTCTCCTTCCCGACGTTCGGAAGATTTTCCGTCGGAAAAACAATTCTCCCTTTCGTACCCTATTCAAGTCTTGAGTTCCTTACGTACATTCTCTTAAACATGTCCTGGAGTTACGGGGTGTAACAGTGAACTTGTATTCACGATGCGAGTAAAGATTCCCATGAGATGTGTTTTGTCCGTGGACTTGTATTCATGATGCGAGTATAGATTCCCATGAGATGTGTTTTGTCTGTGAACTTATATTCACGATGCGGGTATAGATTTCTATGAGAGATAGATCGCCTTTAAGGGGACCCTCTATTATGGCAGGCTAAAACTAGCTCTCATTCTACTTCCGGACCAGATGTGTTTTGTCTGTGAACTTGTATTCACGATGCGGGTATAGATTCCCATGAGATGTATTTTGTCCGTGAACTTGTATTTACGATGCGGGTATAGATTCCCATGAGATGTATTTTATCCGTGAACTTGTATTTACGATGCGGGTATAGATTCCCATGAGATGTGTTTTGTCTGTGAATTTGTATTCACGATGCGGGTATAGATTCTCATGAGATGTATATTGTCCGTGAACTTGTATTCACGATGTGGGTATAGATTCCCATGAGATGTGTTTTGTCTGTGGACTTATATCCATGATGCGGGTATATATACCCATGGCAGTATTTAACTAGACGAACAGACATACATGATTTTGTTATGACTCTCTCACTTTTAAAAGATACAGTCGACGCTATTTTATATGGCACGGTAGAATCTGATATTTGATATTCATACTTTCCCCTGTCATTCTTTTGTACAGTTATGATTTTTTTTACTGTACTTCATGATTACATACTTAGTACTTGTTGTACTGACCCCCTTCGGGGGGCTGCGTTCATGCTCGCAGGTTTAGGTTCGCAGTTGGGTGATCCTCGTGTGTGGGATCTTGTTAAGCTGTTGAGGTAGCTTTCTTGTTCCGGAGCTTACCGTTGGTACGGTTGGTTTAGACTGTTGTGTATTTCAGGGTACGGCGGGGTCTTGTCCCGTCATAGTTGTTGTCAAACTATTAGAGGTTTGTATTCATATGTGGGATGGACTTGCGTGAGTTGTATTTATATTATTGTACAGTCGTAGTCCTATTCGGGTATTATATATTATGGCAGCCTTGCCGGCTTTTCCTTTGTTGTTAAAAGAAAAAAAATGAATGAGTGTTATTTAACTTTCGCGGGTTACTTGTGTTCTATGGGTAGAAGGGTTCCCAGGTAGGGCATCAGTCGCGGGCCCGGGGTTCGTGTCGTGACAGTATGATAGTGCCTTGGGTTTTCTAAAAGGAAGGTATGATAGTGCCTTGGTGTTTTCTAAAATGAAAGATGTGATAGTGCCTTGGTTTTTCTAAAATGATAGTTCATTCTATTTGTTCTAATGAGAGTCAAAGATGATTTAACTTGCATATGGTTGCTCGTGATAGCTATTCATGCAAGTGTTATATTTGCATATCACCGCGTCCCTCACTAGAGGGCCGACAATATTATATATATATTTCATGGATTAGCTCCCATGACGTGAGTAGGTATACTCATTGCCGGTCTATAGGGCTCATGCGGATTCAACTCCCATGATATTATTCTGTGGACTAGCTCTCCATGATGTGGGTATCGCGTATAGATACTCATTGCGGGTCTAAAAGATTCATGCGGGTTCGAGTCCCATGCGGGTGAAACAGTCCCATGAATATTTCATAGACTAGCTCTCCATGATGCGGGTATATATATATATACTCATTGCGGGTCTACAACATTCATGCGGGTTCGAGTCCCATTCGGGTGAAATAGTCCCATGAATATGATCTGCATAATGATTCTGAGGGCATGTGTCCCTGATTTTGACATGACTTTCATATTTTGAAAGGGGTATGGTTGATTTCATATTTTGAAATGGTATTGATTTCATAATTTGAAATGACACGGTTGATCTCACTTTTAAAAGACATATTTTAAAAGGTACAGATGACTCTCATTACTCTCATTTTTCATAAGGCACAATTGTACTGGTAGGTTGATTATCATACTTATCTCCTGTTATCTTTTGGACTGTTATGATCTCATTTACAGTACTAAATGTTTCACATACTTGGTACATCTTTCGTACTGACCCCCTTTCCTCGGGGGGCTGCGTTTCATGCTGCAGGTGTAGGTACACAGTTTGTTGATCCTCGCTTTTAGGATCTCTACTCAGTTTTTGAGGAAGCTCCATTATTTCGGAGGCTTGTCTTTTTTGTACGGATCCCTGTTATTGTAGGCTTATGTACATTCAGGGGTATGGCGGGGCCCTGTCCCATCATAGTTTATTGTCCAAACTCTTAGAGGTCTGTATTCATATGTGGGTTGGACTTGCGGGAGTTGTATATACTGTTGGCCATTAGTACTACTGTATTGTCGGGTTTTTTCCCTTTATATATAGCGACAATCTCATCGGCTTGCCTTGTTGCTACATATACAGTTTTTCATTTATTATTTGGCATATGTCTTGTATGGGATGTGAGGGTATAAGAGGGGGTGCCTAGGTAGGGCACCAGTCGCGGGCCCGGAGTTCGATACGTGACAGCTAGAGGGGTGAAAATTTTGTTGAGAAGAGAAGCTGTGAAAGATTTTGTGATTTTATTTTTATTTTAAATGAGTCTTAATGGTGTTAAGACTCTGTTACAGATCCGATTCATTCATATCCATTCAAACTCATTAAGAGGCTTATTAAGAAAGAAAAAAAACAAATGAACTTAGTGGCCTGAATATGAATGATTAAGATTCAAACCTTCAAAATAAATGCACTTAATAAGCTAAATTTGAATGATTAAGATTCAGATCTCCATTAAGTGCAAACAAATGAGGCCTTGGAGATTATTTGGATGAATTTATAACTTATGGCTTATACTAATAATTCTAACTTATGTCATTTGACTTATTTTTATTACTTTGGCTTAAAAACAAATACTTAAAAATACTTTTTAATCTTATCCAATCATTACAAAATTATATAAAAGATATTTTGACTTAAAAACACCTAAAATAAGTCCATTCAAACTTGCTCTTAATGATCCCTTTGAGCTAAAGAGAACACTAAATGGAATCTCTATTAGCAATTACTATAAATATAAATGTATTTTGTGTTAGAATATATTGGTAATAACAATGAACGGGAAAGTCACAACAATAATCAATGTGAACAAGAAAACTTGTCTCGCTGAGTCGATTGATGATCAATCTTTCTTTAAGATAATATTGCCCCGTATATTTCTTTCAATGGAGTAATGACAACTTATCTCCCAAGATAAAACAACAACCAAACTAATGAGCAAAGGAGGCTCAAAAGTTCGATATAGGAAGAAAGATCTTAGAGTGTTTGATTGCTAGATAGGAAGAACAATTTCAGGAAATTGTCTAGAGAATGTGTTAAGTGTGTTCTTGCAAATGAGCCAAAGGCCTCATTTTATAGTGTTGAGAAGATGATTTTCCAATTGCCCATGTAATGGTATTGAATGACCATGTAATGTCCTTGATTATAGAGTGTTAATTCAGCCAAATAATGACTGAATTCATTTGAGATGTATGGAGGTTTAATGCCTCAAAACCAGCCCAAGAGTCATGTCTTTTCGTCTCCCGTCGCAGCTTCTGGACTACCAGCGTCGCGACGCTCCAACTTCCGAGAGTTGGCGCCGCGGCCCTGCAGGGAGTCGCCGCGTCGCCACAACTTCAGAGAGTTGGCGCCGCGGCCCTACAGTTTGGCGCCGCGACCCGATACTCGTTTCATCTTTAAACACATTGTACATTTCTTCCTTCATTTACCAACGTGGAATCAACGTCATTTGGCCAATAACCGTCTATTACCTTACGTCTCAAACAATTTATATTTGTACCATTATCTCTTCCATTGGAAAAATATGATCCTTGACATTATGTGTGCACGTGTGTGGAAACAAGATTTCCCACGTGCGGGACCCCAATAGTTCGAGTCATAATTAAATAGGATTAACTTCATTTCACGTTTAATAAATATTTCCAAATTTTCAGCATCATTGTTTTATAACATGTGGAAACACAAAATTTAGATTAATGGATTCTGATCTGAATTTAAAAGAAATAAATATTTTTCATGCATGTCTATCTTATCTCTTAATATGAATAGAAAGTAGACATCGGGTATCATTATTTTCGTAACTAGGAAAAACATAATGATTATTCAGTATCTAATCTCCACTTGCGTTGCTTATTACAATCTCTATTAATATAATGGTTGATCAGAAGAAGTATATATGTATTAAATATCAATTTCCATTATTGGTTATTAATGTTAATGTTAATGTTAATGTATTCCCCGTACCAATTAAGTTTTTAGGCTTTTTGTGCTAAAGTAATTGGGTACAAAAATTTCATTTTTTTTCCTCTTCAAGGGTAGGTCTGGCAAT
Organism: Przewalskia tangutica; assembly: GCA_029844215.1. NCBI lineage: Eukaryota > Viridiplantae > Streptophyta > Magnoliopsida > Solanales > Solanaceae > Przewalskia > Przewalskia tangutica. The sequence goes on along the minus strand of CM056738.1, from coordinate 96,805,829 downwards.
ATAATCATATTTTTTTATTTTTTATTTTTCAATCGGTATCCGATACTCGTTTTGAGGTATGATTAATTTGGATTCCCACATAAATTCAACTCTGGAAGTAAAACGTTCATTATCAACAACGATTTTAGCTATTTTCCGCGTTCAAACCTGAGACCTTTAATTAAAATACATATTTTTTTACTGCTTACAATCCCACCATCACCTTTGGTGGTAAGTGGTAACTGTTAGGCGTATTTTGTATACACCTTTTGAGTTATTTTTAGTTAGTATTTTACTAATTTCGTTTGTGTTTAGTATAATATTATGGTCGTTTTTCTTTCTTTGAGTCACAGCGGTCCAAAATGGAGAAATGGCAAAAAGAAGATGAGGTGAGCTTAATTGAGGTGTAAATTGCACGAGAAAAGGCCAAGGAATGAAGCCTAAGAAGTCCCGGGAAGTATAGAAAAAATCAGACGAAGTCCGGATGAGAAAAAGATAGGGTTTCGGAAAATATTTGCTGCAGTACTTTCGGCACTGCGGTGCCATTATGTAGCACCGTGGTGCCAAAAGATCCGCAAGTTCAGGTTGGCTACAGGACTTCCGGCACCGCGGTGCCATTCTGCAGGACCGCGGTGCCGACGCGGAATTTTGCAGATCCGAACCGAAATTGGATAGGGGTATAAGGGTCCAAAGCAATATATTTTGTAAGTATAAAACCCTATACTCTAGGTCATATTATTCATTCTACTTTGGGGATCTTGTACATAATTCTACATCCTACTTTGGGAGACAAGGCTTGGAGGCTAATTTTAAGTATTTTTCTCTCTTTTTCTTTGTTTTATTTCAGTTCATGTTGGAGGTTGTATTAGTTCTTAGTGTGACTATGACTATGAGCTAAACACTCTATTAGGGCTTTCCTTGTGAATCGCTTGAAATTTTATTCATGAATTAATGAAGTAGTTGATTTATTCTTCACTTGATTAAGATTTAGTCAATAATTGATATGAATGCTTAATAATTAATTGATCACTAATTATCATAATATATATGATTTCGAATCAAGAACCGAGAGGAGAGATTTGGATATGCTGTGATTGACTAGACATAGGTTAAAATCGCGGACGACAGTACCCCGATACTTGTGTAGCATTATAGGTTACTGTTCTTAATCCTCCTATGTGGTAAATCCTATCATAGAAATATAGAAGAGTTCTGCACTAGAGTTGATTGATTATATATCCTAACCGGAATATAAGATAGTCTAGTTAACCGCTATCTTAACGTAGAAGAAGAAGTCATTCTAGTTGCATTAAGGATTGAATAGAGTGGATATTTGAGGATATTGGAAGCCCTATCTCCATCATAACTGATTAAACCTAAGTAATTTAGTTTAATTTCTGCACTTAGTCTTAGCTATTAGATAAAAATACAAACAAATTAACGTTCACTAAATAGAAACCATAGCTTAGATAATAGGTACTTGATAACCAGTCTCTGAGGACGATATTCGGTCTTACCAGACTATATTACTTGTGAATGATACGTACACTTGCATAAGCACTTGAAAATATCCTAACAAGTTTTTGACGCCGTTGCCGGGGACTGGCGTACTTTCAATATCGAATTATCTAATCTTATTTCTAATTTGGTTTGTATATATTTGATTGTGTTATTTTATTTCTAATTTGATTTCTCCAGGAACAAGTTTCTAACTTGTTCTGTGAGCATTTTTTATCACTTTTTGTTATTTTTCTTATTTTGTAGGTAAAAAAAGGACTACTACTACTATCAGGGGCAGCAGCACTTCGACTACTATCCACAACATCAGTATCATCAACAACAATTTAACCCACAGGTTCTACAGGAAGGTCGAAATGAGCTGCAGGAAACCTTACTCAGGCTCACCCAGTCCCAGACTCCTCAAGGGCAATTTCAGCAGCCACAGAGTCAGGCCCATCAGAGGAGCGAAATGAATTGAGAGAAGCATTGTTGGAACTCACAAACACCCAAACTCAGTTCATGGTGGATGTAAGATCCTCTTTGCAGAACTTGGAGACTCAAGTGGGACAAATTCTGAATTTGAAACCACAAATCGGGCAACTGATGGACATGGTACCCGTTACACCTCAAGAAAGTCCACCGAGTGACCCAGTTACGAGGAGTGGTGAGCAGATGGTGGAACCTGACCCACAACAAGCTGTTGAGGAATTTGGAGAGATAGTTGGTGTAGAGAAAAAAGAGGTCACTGAGGACCACCCTATTACAGAAGGGACAACACCAAATGTCATTGCTGACCCTAAAAAAGAAAGTCCATACTCTGAAGGGAACCCCCAAAAGTTGAGAGATGTAGCGAGTTTCACTGATCCCTACATTATAGAGAGCCTAGAAGACGAACATGTCTTGTGTAATTGGGGGATAATCTTATATATGAGGCACTTGTTTGAAAAAAGTGTTGTAGGAAAAGTGAGACCTGTTACACCCTGTAATTCAGGTCAAGCTTATGAGACCGTACGAAAGGAATAAAGATCTAAAATTTAGAAAGATAGATTGACGGAATGTTTCAGACGGGTTTTAGTCAACTTTGAGGCGGTTTATGTCCCGTTACATTAGGAGTTCTTAGGTGGTTCAAAATCCTAGTATGTAGTTCGTTAAGTCTAGTTCCCAACGCAACAAACCGTTCGTCGATAGGACATCAGAGTAGAAAGTTATGAAAGTTACAAATTCGGTCTTGTGATCGGCGAAAAGTATTTTCGGTCAGGGCCTGCAGCCCAGCGCCGATTATCTTGGGGTTCTCACGAAGTTGCAGTGCGCGCCGGAAGTGCTGAAAGTTTGCAGAGGTTTCAGGCCACGCCAGGCCCCGGCCAGGCGGAAAATTCAGCGAACAGGGAAAAATCAGAAGATATTTTGTTAAAAGTTTGTGGGAGGGTGACAAGTGTCCCTCCCATCTGTTTGACTAAGAGGTAGTCTATTTTATTGACCAAGACTTGGTCATTTTTACAAGAACCCTTCTCTCTAAAACATTTTCCTCTCCCCTCTCTCTAGAAATTTCAAGGGAAACCCAAGGCCTAGAGAAATTTCAGAAAAGTAACAAGAGGGAAACATGTTAACAAGCTTGTAGGAGGTTGTGGTGGTGATTGTGGAAAGAAGACAAGTGAAATTGTTGGACTAATTTTGGGTAGACTCTAAGGTAACAATCCTTTCTCTTTTTGCTAGAAAATTTTGTTGCATGTGTGGAAGAAAGGACTTGTAGTTGTCAATATTGCTCTTAGATATATTGCATGTAGGAAATATGATTTGGATTTGAAAGGATTGGGTAAAGATGAGATGTGTACATGTTATAGCCAAGATACTACCTTAAACTTCTTGAATTAGTTAATATGTATTGTGGGGCAGAATTTTACATGTCCAAGATTGGGCGTGTAATCCCCTTAGTATTGTTGGATTGTTGAGCCTTAAAAGTGGCGTTTGGATAGTGAATTCGAGCCTTGAAAAGGTGGAAAAGTATGTAGAAACAAAGGAAGTGCTGTCCAATTTTCCGTAGAATAAGGAACTTTATGCTTAGAATATTCGACGAAGAAGTCTAGACGTTAATAGACGTATTTGATTATTATAGGTTGATACTCTACGCGCGGCATATTCGATTTGGCAAGTGGATTTAGCCGAGGAGGTATGTGATTCTTCCTATTCTCTTGAGCATGATTATTTGTGAAATATATAGTGCGGTAGACGCACGTGTGTTAAAGGAGTTTGATTTCCTTTTTGTACCCTTGACTTGATATGAAGTGTAAAGGACTTAATTGTGTTGAAAAGTGGTAAAACCTTATTCGTTAGTAATGGGTACTTGGTTGTTAAAGAATAAGCCCTCTTGGTCTCATAAATGCTTATGGTGGTTGGTTGTAAACATAAAGTGTTATAATAGCTTTATGGAAAGTTAGTTATAACGACTTTATGAAAACGAAAGAATAGTTTTATTATTGGCTTTAAAGTGGTAACTTGACATTTGTGTTAAAAAGAGATATGCGACTTGATTTCCCCGTTATGGGAGTTGGTTTAAAAGTAAGAGACTTGAGAATCTGAAGTTTCGAAACTTATACTAGTTCGAGAAGTGATTTGATATAAAGAAAAAGAAGGCATGACATTGTCTTGATTTGGTTTAAAAGGAAGACATGGTATTGTCTTGGTTTATTTGAAAAGAAAGACATGGTATTGTCTTGGTTTATTTGAAAAGGAAGTATGGAAATTGTTTTTGGTTTACTTAAAATAATAGTTACTCTATTTTGATACCACGGGTGTTAGTATCATATGACTTTGTGAAAAAAAGAAATGGATTTTTTAAAGAAATAAAGTAAGTAGTACCTTGGGGTCAAAACCCGGATTTTTGGCATAGAATGAAAGTACCTTGAGTGTGAATAACTTGCCTACGTTTGCTTTTGATAGTCTTGGTGTACAAGTATTGTATCCTTATTGTTATACCCCGTAGTTCTGACCCTACGTATGGAAACGTACGAAAGTATGTAAGACTTAAAATTTCCGAAGGACAGGTTGACGGGTCGTTCCGGACGGTTTTTAGTCAACTTTGAGGCGGGTTATGACCCGATTCGTTGAGAGTTCCTAAGTATTTTAAAGGCCTAGGACATAGTTCGTTGAGTCTTGATTCCAACGCAACCAACCGCTTTCGTCGATGGCATCGGAGTAGAAAGTTAGAGAGTTACAAGTTCATGGATCGGGCGTAAATGCGTGCAGAGCAAAGCGGCGCGGCGCCAGATGCAGGCGCGCGCTAAAGCACGAGAGGTCGCAGAGCAGTGGCCGCGCGCCAGATGCAGCAGGCCGCGCGCCGAAAGTTCAGAGAGCTCGCGGAGGTTTCACATTGGCTGGCGGCAAGTGGCTGCGCGCGAGGCGGGAATTTGGGCGGAAAAACTTAGAAAATCTGATTTTTGTTTTAAAAGAGACCATGGGAGGGTGACAAGTGTCCCCCCCCATCTGATTTTCTGTTGCATGCAATATATTGACCAAGACTTGGTCATTGTCTATCTTTCATCTTCTCTCTCTCTCTCAAAGTGCTCCCCCTTCTCTCTAAAAACCCTTAGAAAAATCTGAAAGATAAGAGCAAGAAAAGGAAGCTTGTGGCTAGCGTGTTGGCATTGTTGTGGTGGTGTTCTTGGCAAGGAAGCTAGCAATATTTGGAATAAGTTTGGCTAAAACTTTAAGGTAACATTTCTTCCTTTAAACTTAGTTCTAGTGGCATGCTTAGAAAGCAAGATCTCGTGGTAGTAAAATAATGCACTTAGAGTCTTTGCATGCAAGTAAATGTGGGTTGGATATGAAGAATGGGTTAAGAAGAAATTATGAGCATGTTGTAGCCTAAGAACCACCTTAGAATTGTTAAGTGATTTGTTGTAAACTTATGAGGCGTAAATTTTGGGTGTGAAATCCCTTTGAAGTGTTGGATTGATTGAGCCTAAAATGTGGTGTTTTGATGATAATTTCGGCCTTGAGAAAGGTGGCAAAGTGAGTAGAAACAAAGGAAATGCTCAATTTTCTTAGAATTTAGTGACTTTGAACTTGGATTGTTCTACATTAAGATTAGAGGTTAATAAACGTATCATGACTATTATAGGTTGAAATATTATCATGTAGTTTGACTTGGCAAGTGGATTGACCAAAGAGGTATGTGAAGCTTTCCTATCTCTTGAGCATGAATAGATGAAACTATGTAGTACGGTAGACGTACAAGATTTGGTGTTCTTACTTGTTTTGAGTATAAAATGACTTTTCGTTTTATGAACGTATGAGTCCTCGTTAAGGGAAAAGTATGATTTTTACTAAAGTATAGAGTTAATATAACAACTTTATGGGAAGTTGGTCTATTAGCTTCATAAAAGGTTAATGAGAAGGATTTACTCTAAGTAAGATAATTATATGAAGAGGCAACTTGATTTAAAGGCATCAATTGCCCAAAGGCTTTATGTATAAAGAAGAGTCACTTTTGAAAGAGTCAAGATGTAGTACTTGGGTTAAATTCCCGGTGTTCTTTTATTAAAGATATGGTTAAGTGCCTTAAGTAAACTAAAATGAGAGAGTATGTGAACAAGACTAAAAAGAAGTTATAAGTTTTCTTAACTTATTATTATTATGATATGATGACAGTGATAGGGTAAGAGTATGTCCGGCGGGCAAGCCCCAAGATCGCCATACCACCTCCTTCGGTAAGAGTATGTCCGGCGGCCACCCCAAGATCGCCATACCATCCGCTCAGGTAAGAGTATATCCGGCGGGCAGATCCAAGATCGTTATACCAAATGCACCAAAGATAAGAGTATATCCGGCGGGCAAGCCCCAAGATCGTTATACCATCCGCCCAAAGCAAAGAGTATATCCGAGGTACTTTCAAGATCGTTATACCATCTGCTTGTGGTAAGAGTATATCCGGCGGGAAAGTCCCCAAGATCGTTATACCAATTGCTCCGTGGATTTGCTACCCATGACGCGAGGAATACCTCACGCGAGTCCTTATGGGCTTACGCGGTGAAATAGTCCCATGCCGGCAGTACACCGATGCGAGGAGTACCTCACGCGGGTCCACAGACCCACGCGTGAAATAGTCCCGGAGTAGGATGGTTTCTTTTTGATACTACGGCAGGTACCTGCTTTGATCATGAGCCTCCTATTTTATGCAGATTATATATGTATATATACTTGTCACTCTCATTAGTAAGGCACAAGAAAAGGTATTTTATTGTCTTCCATGACTCAAATTTGCTTTTAGACTTATGATATCATATTACAAAGATTTTCCCAGCTTTACATACTTGGTACATATTGTAATCGACCCCTTCCCTGGCCGCGTTCATGCCGCAGGTGGTAAGGCATTGAGGATCCTCGTTCTAGGATCACTATTCCTGTCGAAGCTCCATTCCTCCTAAGCTTATTTATTGGTATGGATATTCCACGATGCTATAGGTATTTTGTACATCCGTGGTATGGCGGGGCCCCGTCCCGCCACGCTTATTATCCTAGAGGTGCTGTGGCCACCTATATATTTTGGGCTATAAGAACCATTGTATTATAAATACTTTGTTTAAGTATGTTTATGGAAGGCACTTTATCTACCGCCGCCATGTTTTACCCTTTTTTTTGACGTTATGTGTTGCGTTATGGTCCGCTGCTATTCTCTGACATATACCTGACAGGGTACCCCAGTAGGGTACTAGTCGCGCCCGGCTCGGTCGTGACAAAAGTGGTATCGAGCGCTTAGTCCTCGGAAAGTGTCCATGCACCGTCTAGTAGTCTTGATTATCGTGTGTCGCGGCACCACATCTATAATCGTGAGGTCGCAGGATATTTAGGATTGGTTTCATTCTTTCACTCTAAGATCGTGCAATAGCCGAGTTATAGGTTGAATCTCCCCGATGTTTTCCTTTATGTATCGCTTATGCCTCCACGCAAGGCAACCGCGCCCGTGGCGGCAAGGCGGTGAGGTGCCGCTAGTGGACGCGGAGAATCACGAGGCACAGCCCAATCCTTACCAGAGATGATGTTAGGCGGCGAAGTTCCACGCCGCCGCCAAATTTCACCGAGTTCGAGGCGGCGACGCGCCATCGAGATCATGCACGGAGCCTCCACCCACAATGGCCCGAGTATAGAGATTACGGGAATGATTCGCCATCGACCAAAGATAGTAAGGTGGCGTCACGACAGAGCAGCGCCAACCCTAGAGCCGATGCTTACTTGATTCGGATTTCTGGGTTGTCACCCACCCGAAGTTCTATGGTTCGAGATTTGATGAGATCCGCAGGAGTTTGTCCAGCTACACGGACCATGCAGTTCTTAGGGCATCGAGATCGAGTCATATATCGCTTACCGTTACGCCGATATTGCGTTGAACCGGTTTGAGCCGGGTATTGTCGAGGTGATGATGCTCTTCCACTGATTGGGAGGAGTTCACAGAGGCGTTCCTAGACCACTTCTTGCCTCCCGAGGTGAGGAGAGCCCGTAGATAGGTTCTTGACCTTGAGACAGACGAGGACTATCAGGAGTACACCGAGTTTGACTCTGGCCGAGCATGCACACACCATTGTACCGATATGGCGCATGTGGTTCATAGATACGTGATGGGCTAGACCGTCACATGATTATCGCTACAGGAGTGGCACTTCACCGTGGATGGATATTGCCAGATGCAGCATACGCAGTGGATCGAGGACAGAGAGGCAGGATCGCCTAGATTTGGGCCACCCAAGAGGCCGTGACATCGGGTTCTCAGAGCGCTGAGGCGGCCTTTCAGCAGACTAGGTCCACCTTCCACCACCTCGCAGTGCTCCTTCACGCTCGCGAGGTCTGATCAGCAGGTTATTCGTGAGCAGCCGTGGCTCCAGGACGCCGTGTTTTCGCGAGGCAGAGACCAAGACTAATCGAGACCACCTACCTCTCTGCGCGCTCGACGCGGTAGGTCTCATCCGGCGAGTGCCAGATGGGTTCGAGATCATGTTACTCTTGTGATGCGCAGGCCATCCAAGAAGGATTGTCCGCCCCAGGCGGCGGAGCATTACGTTCACCGACGGTCCGTTGTCGGATCTTCATCTTCGATGGTTAGACGCCCGAGGCGGTACTTATGGCCAGAGCCGCGCAGGTCGTGGTAGGGGTTCCATTCAGCGGTCCTCGTAACCGCATCTATGCTATGTCCAATGACAGACTGCGAGGCGCCGCCAGATGTCGCCGCAGTGTACATTATTGGTTTCTTCGTGATGATATGCTTTGATAGATCCAGTTCTACCTTGTCCTACATATCTCCTCATATTGCCAGAGAATAGGATAGAGCCCGAGTCCATAAGACCTTGAGGTGGCTACGCCAGCAGTGATTCAGCCGTAGCCGAGCGAGTGTATAAGGCTTGTCCCGGTGACTATAGATAGCCGCCGACTCTAGCCGACTTGATAGAGTTGGATATGGCGACTTTGATGTGATTATTGGTATGGATTGGCTAGCATCTTGCTATGCCAACGTGGACCGTAGGGAGAGATTAGTTCGTTCCAGCTTCCGAGCCGATTATCGAGTGGAAGGGAATATCGCATCGCCGGGTAAGTTTATTTCTTACCTCAAGGCTAGGAAGATGGTGCGAAAGGGTATATCTACCATATGGTTCGGTATTCGACATCGAGGTCGAGGTACCGCACCTTCACCGGGCCCGGCCGTTAGAGAGTTTCCGCACGTATTCTGCATGAGCTCGCATCCTCCCGAAAGGAGATTGAGTTTGCATTGATTTGGCGCCGATACTCGGCCGATATCTATTCCGCCATACGATGGCACCCGCCGAAATGGTTGAGTCAAGGACCACCAAAGATTTGGTCGAGAAAGGCTTTATTAGGCCAAGTGTTTCTCCTCGGGAGCACCGTGTTATTTGTAAAGAAGAAGGACGGACGCCGCGATGTATTGATTATGTGCAAACAACAAGGTAACTATCAAGAATAGATATCCTCCTGTGATTGACGATTTGTTTGACCAAATGCAGGTGCAAAGTGTTTTTCCAAGATAGACCTACGGTCCGTTATCATCGTGCACGAGTTAGAGAGGTAGATATCCCAAAGATCGCATTCAGACCCTGTATGGGCACCATGAGTTCGTGGTGATGTCTTTCGGTTGACCAACGCCCCAAAGAAAGATTCATGGATTTGATGAATAGGTGTCTGTGCCATTCTCGATATGTTCGTTATAGTGTTTATTGATGATATCTCGTGTATTCGCGCACGAGCGGAGCATACAGATCATTCGGCGACGGTATCGAGTCCTCCGAGACCGCAACAGATGCCAAGTTCTCGGCGCGAAGTTCGCCGGCGCGCTGGCTTTCTTAGGGCATGTTATCGGGCCGATGGTATTCGAGTTGATACAAAGAAAGATTGAAGCCAAGACTTGGCCTAGACCCACTACACCGGCAGTATGCGTAGCTTTGGGCCTTGCAGTTATTATCTGAGGTTTGTGGGAGAAGTTTGCTTCTATTTCAAAGATTTTGACTAAGTCGACTCGTATGCGCCTATGTTCCTGGACGGATACTTGTGAGGAAAGTTTTCAGGTGCTAAAGGAGAAGTTGACAACAGCCCAGCTTCTTACTTCCGCAGGGCTTAGATGGATACGTGGTTTATCGCGACGCCGGTGTTTGGCTGGTGCGGCTGATGCAAAGACGGCAAGGTTATAGCTTATGCATCGCGACAGATTAGGAAACATGAGAATAACTATCCAACACATTAGTTGGAGCTGGAAGGAGTGATTCATGCCTTAAAGATCCGAGACATTATTTATACGGAGTTCATGTGGACATTTACACGCACTACAAGAGTCTCCAGATATCTTCACTGCAGGAGCCGAACTCATGCAGACGGTGGTTGGAACTACTTAAGGATTACGATGTTGATATTCTATACCACCCGTGGAAGGCCAATGTGGTGGCGTATGCCCTTAGTCGCAGATCGATGGGTAGTCCGGTCTGATGTTCACCGCAGAAGAGGGATACGGTCCGAGAGTTACATCGCCAGCGAGCCTCGGGGTTCGCTTGGTTGATTCCGATAGTGAGGGAATTCGGTTCGAGAGGTTGCCGAGTCTTCTATCATCGGCGAGGTAAGCGAGGCGACGATGAGGATCCGATTTTGGTACGCATCGACGCAGCCTCCGTATGAGAAGAGTCTATTTGAGGTAGCCACGGGGTGCTAAGATTCGAGGGTCGGCCAGGTGTTCCCGATGTGGACAGACTTCGCGCCAGATTCTCGGGAGGCACACAAAGGCTCGTTATTCTATTCATCCGGTCGACTAAGATGTACCATGACCTCGATGCGTGTATTGGTGGACGGCCTAAAGAGGACGCCATGAGTTCGTGGCACAGCGTCTCAATCGCAGGTTAAGATTGAGCACCAAGCCCGAGGGCTATTGCGCAGCCATTGATATTCCGACTGGAAGTGGGAGGTGATAAATATGGATTTTATTACAGGCTACCTACCACTCGAGGAAGCATGATTCCATTTGGGCGTTATTGTCGTCGACGAAATCACCATTTTCTTCCTGCCGTAACGACGTTTTCACCGAGGACTATGCCCGATTATATATTAGAGAGATTGTGAGATCGCACGAGTCCCTGTCGATTATATCGATAGAGGAGCCCGCTTCTCGCTAACTTCGGAGGTCCTTTCGTATGGGATTAGGGACACAGTGAGTCTCAAGACGGCGTTTCACCCTCGTGACGGACGGACAGCCGAGCGCACTATCCGCACACTCGAGGATATGTCGCGGGCTTGTGTTATTGATTTCGTGGGTAGCCGAGGATCATTTACCTCGTGGAGTTTGCTTATAACAATAGCTATCATTCCAAAGATTCGGGACGGCGCCATGAGGCCTTATACTGAGGAAGTGCAGTCACCGATAGTCGGTTCGAGGTGGGAGAAGTTCGCTTAGTCGGGCCGCACTTAGTCCACAGACGATGGATAAGGTGAAGCTTATCCAGAGCGTTGTTGGCGCTCGTAGTCGCAAAAGTCGATGCAGATCATCGGCGCCGACACTTGGAATTTGAGATAGATGATTGGGTTTTCCTAGCGTACGCCTACGGCGTGATGAGATTTGGAAAGAAAGGGAAGCTTAGCCCAAGGTACATCGGGCCGATCGATTGTCCGTAGGCAGGCAAGGTTGCCTATGAGTTAGATCTTCCGTCCGATTCGAGGCTGCATCCAGCTTTTTCATGTGTCCATGTTATGGAAATGTATCGAGATCCATCTAGAGTGCACCCGTTCAGATGTCCAGCAGAGGAGTTATCGTATGAAGAGAGTCCCATAGCGATACTCGATCGTCGTTAGACGACTTCTGACGAAAGACGCCGCTTCCGGCGTCCTATGGCGAACTAAACAGGGAGGAAATGACGTGGGAAGCAGAGGATGACATGATGAAGAAGTATCCTCACTTATTCCCTATACCTCCGTAACCTACTTTCCCGCTTGTTAGTTTTGATTTAGCATTTACGCTTCAGATGTCAGGCTCGCGAGCTTCTTATTACGAATGAATAGTTAAGAGGTCTATGTCGATGTCGTGATTTGAGTAAGTTTAGAAGGAACATTCGACGAATGTTTCTAGCGGGGAGAATGTTATACCCAGAGTTCGACCCTACGATGGAAACGCATTTAAAGTATGTAAGACTTAAAATTTCCGGCGACAGTCGACGGGTCGCTCCGACGGTTTTTAGTCAACTTTGAGGCGGGTTATGACCCGATTCGTTGAGAGTTCCTAAGGATTTTAAAGGCCTAGGACATAGTTCGTTGAGTCTTGATTCCAACGCAACCAACCGCTCGTCGATAGGGCATCGGAGTAGAAAGTTATGAGAGTTACAAGTTCGCCGCAATGGGCGTAAATGCGTTGTGCAAAGCATGGCCGCGCGCCAGATGCAGGGCCGCGCGCCTAAAGTACCGAGAGGTCGCAGAGTTGCGTACGCGCGCCAGATGCAGGGCGGCGCCGAAAGTTCGCAGAGCTCGCGAGTTTCACACGCGGCCGGCGGGGCCGCGCCGAGGCGGGAATTTGGGCGAAAAACTTAGAAAATCTGATTTTTGTTTTAAAAGAGACATGGGAGGGTGACAAGTGTCCCCATCTGATTTTCTGTTGCATGCAATATATTGACCAAGACTTGGTCATTGTCTATCTTTCATCTTCTCTCTCTCTCTCTCTCAAATCGCCCCCTTCTCTCTAAAAACCCTTAGAAAATCTGAAAGATAAGAGCAAGAAAAGGAAGCTTGTGGGCTAGCTTGTTGGCATTGTTGTGGTGGTGTTCTTGGCAAGGAAGCTAGCAATATTTGGAATAAGTTTGGCTAAAACTTTAAGGTAACATTTCTTCCTTTAAACTTAGTTCTAGTGGCATGCGCTTAGAAAGCAAGATCTCGTGGTAGTAAAATAATGCACTTAGAGTCTTTGCATGCAAGTAAATGTGGGTTGGATATGAAGAATGGGTTAAGAAGAAATTATGAGCATGTTGTAGCCTAAGAACCACCTTAGAATTGTTAAGTGATTTGTTGTAAACTTACGAGGCGTAAATTTTGGGTGTGAAATCCCCTTTGAAGTGTTGGATTGATTGAGCCTAAAATGTGGTGTTTTGATGATAATTTCGGCCTTGAGAAAGGTGGCAAAGTGAGTAGAAACAAAGGAAATGCTGCCCGAATTTTCTTAGAATTTAGTGACTTTGAACTTGGATTGTTCTACATTAAGATTAGAGGTTAATAAACGATCATGACTATTATAGGTTGAAATATTACTCATGTAGTTTGGACTTGGCAAGTGGATTGACCAAAGAGGTATGTGAAGCTTTCCTATCTCTTGAGCATGAATAGATGAAACTATGTAGTACGCAGACGTGACAAGATTTGGTGTTCTTACTTGTTTTGAGTATAAAATGACTTTTCGCTTTAAGAACGTATGAGTCCTCGTTAAGGGAAAAGTTTGATTTTACTAACGTGTAGAGTTAATATAACATCTTTATGGGAAGTTGGTCTATTAGATTCATAACAGGTTAATGAGAAGGGATTTACTCTAAGTAAGATAATTATATGAAGAGGCAACTTGATTTAAAGGCATCAATTGCCCAAAGGCTTTTATGTATAAAGAAGAGTCACTTTTGAAAGAGTTGAAGTATGTAGTACTTGGGTTAAATTCTGTTCTTTATTAAAGATATGGTTAAGTTCCTTAAGTAAACTAAAATGAGAGTATGTGAACAAGACTAAAAAGAAGTTATAAGTTTTCTTAACTTATTATTATTATGATATGATGACAACATGTGATAGGGTAAGAGTATGTCCGGCGGGCAAGCCCCAAGATCGCCATACCACCTCCTTCATGTAAGAGTATGTCCGGCGGGCCACCCCAAGATCGCCATACCATCCGCTTGATGTAAGAGTATATCCGGCGGGCGATCCAAGATCGTTATACCACCGCACCAAGATAAGAGTATATCCGGCGGGCAAGCCCCAAGATCGTTATACCATCCGCTCCAGCAAAGAGTATATCCGAGGTACGCCCCAAGATCGTTATACCATCCGCTTGTGGTAAGAGTATATCCGGCGGGAAAGTCCCCAAGATCGTTATACCACCTGCTCCGTGGATTTGCTACCCATGACGCGAGGAATACCTCACGCGAGTCCCATGGGCTTATGCGGTGAAATAGTCCCATGCCTACAGTACTGACGCGATGCGAGTACCTCACGCGGTCCACAGACCCACGCGGGTGAAATAGTCCCGGAGTAGGATGGTTTCTTTTGATACTACGCAGGTACTGCTTTGATCATGAGCCTCCTATTTTATGCAGATTATATATGTATATATACTTGTCACTCTCATTGTTAGTAAGGCACAAGAAAAGGTATTTTATTGTCTTCCATGACTCAATTTGCTTTTAGACTTATGATATCATATTACGATTTTCCCACTTTACATACTTGGTACATATTGTGTAATCGACCCCTTCCTCGGGCCGCTCACGCCGCAGTAAGGGTAAGCATTGAGGATCCTCGCCTAGGATCACTATTCCTGTCGAAGCTCCATTCTCCTAAGCTTATTTATCGGTATGGATATTCCCCGACGCTATAGGTATTTTGTACATCCGTGGTATGGCGGCCCCGTCCCGCCATTGTTATCCTTAGAGGTCTGTGGCCACCTATATATTTTGGGCTATAAGAACCAGTTGTATTATAAATACTTTGTTTAAGTATGTTTATGGAAATTTATCTACCGCCGATTATGTTTTACCCTTTTTTTGAAGTTATGTGTTGTGTTATGTTCCGCTGCTATTCTCTGACATATACCTGACAGGGTACCCCAGTAGGGTACTAGTCGCGGCCCCGGGGTCGGGTCGTGACACTTATGCTACCGTGGCTCTCGATGGAGGGTCGGTCATGTTATTCTCGATCATGTTGGACATACTGACACGTTGGGTGGCCCACGGGTATGCTTCCACTAGGAGTGTTATCTTGTTATTTCGTTTGGACATACTGACACGTTGGGTGGCCCACGGGTATGCTTCCACTATGAGTGTTATCTTGTTATTTCCTTTGGACATACTGACACGCTGGGGGGCCCACAGGTATGCTTCCACTATGAGTGTTATCTTGTTATTTCGTTTAGACATACTGACACGTTGGGTGGCCCACGGGTATGCTTCCACTATGAGTGTTATCTTGTTATTTCCTTCGACATCTCGACACGCCGCGGCCCACGGTATGCTTCCACTAGGAGTGTTGTCTTGTTATTTCGCTTTGGACGCATCGACACGGGGGCCCACGGGTATGCATCCACTATGAGTGCTATCTCGTTATTTCATTTGGACATACTGACACGATGGATGGTCCACGGGTATGCGTCCATTAGGATGGTTCCATGGCCATGCTTATACCGAGGTAAGATGCCGGCACGCACTATCACATGCGTTAAATTCGGGTTATATTTGAGTGATGACGTTATGGGCGAGAGTCCCTGACTTGACTTGACTCCTAATAGATATTGTGTACTGTAGTTTGGTTATCACATATGTAACTTTGCTTTATATGATCATATGATTTCACTTACGATTTTCGCCACATACTGTACTGTCAGATCGACCTCCTTCGGGCCGCGCTCATGCCGCAGTCGAGGTACAAAGTTTGCCGATCCGCACTCTTGGATCACCGCTCGGTTCTAAAAGCTCCATTTCTCCGGAGGCTTTGTCTTTTGGTACGGTTCCCTGAAGTTGTAGACTTTTGTACATTCAGGGGTATGGCGGGGCCCTGTCCCGTCACAGTGTTATGTAAACTCTTAGAGGTCTGTAGTCATGTTTTGTGGGTCGCTTTATATTTTTTTTTGAGGTAACTGCTTTTGGATTTGTTTACATCCAGGGAGGTAGCCACATCGGCTAACCTATTATTTATTAATTGTTAAGTTTATGTATGTTTCGCTGATTATCTCTGATGTATACCTGTAAGGGTGCCTGTAGGCACGATGCCCGGGCGGTCGCGACAAGACCTGAAACAATGGTTGTGCGAATTGCAAGCAGTTCGCACAAGGATCCACTGAGCACTAGTAAAGGTTAACTGCATCCGGCTAAAATACGTTAAAGACAACGCTACTTGGGAGGCAACCCAAGGTTTTAATTATGTTATTTAAATTTTTCGTTTTAGTTTAATTAGAACAGTCTCACTTTTGGTATTTTTGTTGTGTTGTGATGCCATGTGAAGGAATGGGACATGAAGCAGGGAAAACGCTGGAAAACACCTAATCAGAAGTTCAAGATCAGCGGCCATCACGCAGAATCGGTGCGGTAAGATCGAGAGGCGCAGGAATTTAGGCACCGCGGTGCCATTATGCAGAACCGCAGTGCTGATAGCAATTTTTGAAAAATAAAAAGGCCCTGAATCGCCAAATCTCCTCCCACAGACACCGTCTCAGTGCAATATCTGCCGCCACCACCATCGTTCTGAACCGCTGTATGTCTGTAAGTCGTCCCTTTAATTTTTGAGTCTTTTACACATTTGGGACAATGTGTAGTTTAAGTTTGGGGGAGAGTTTTCATTTTATTTTTGTGAGTCTTTTGTTGTTTTTGTGTTTTATGTGAGTCAATTTTTTTTTATATATCATGCATGCTGTGCTTATTTGGAATGCCTAGTGAACTAAGTGAGATAATGTAATGGAATGAGAAGCTAAAATTTGTGTGCTTAAGTTAGATATGCCAAAAATTCATGAAAATCTGATTATTTGGAATATTTGATGCTTAGCTTATGTGTTGTCAATTGAAAAATGTCTGTGAAGTCTGCTTGCTTGTTATTTGAGGCGAAATAGTTAAGATGTACATGTTAGAGAGATGATTCAGACATTTCTTTGTTAGCTCTTCTTACCATTCATTACCTACCTTGCAATAAATTGTATTCCTAGTCAGCCCCGTTGAGCCTAAAATAAGTTATTTCTTTGACACCCTATGATTCCTTTGTTGTGTCATAAGTGATAATGAAAAAGTATTGGAATGAGAAGTGTTGAAAAAGAGATAAAAAGAGAGTGAAAAATTTGATGCACCCCAATGAAAAATATGCAAAAGACTAAGTTTGGGGGTGCATGTTATTTACAATGTATCTCATTCTCTCAAAAGAGAAAAGAGAAATGATAGGTATGAACTGAAAAGAGTATAAAAAAGAAGGATAAAATGGTTGAATAAGAAAAACGTTTATGGTACGTAAATTGAGCCTAAATGCCTAATTTTACCTACCGCTGCCTAAACCTACATGACAACCCTGAAAAGTCCTGAGGATATCTAGTATGTATGTATATGATTAGTGGATAATAGCAAGTACACAGGTCGTAGACTAAATGAAATTGACATGCATAGGTTAGGTATTCATGCTTCCATTACTTGTGATTGAAATGAATTTGCGAAATATCTAACTTGAAATTCTAGATTGCTGAATTCATGTGTTATACCCCGTAGTTGCAGGGTATGTATGTGAGGACGTACGTACGAGAGTACGGCAGAAATTTTGAAAAGAAAGAAAGATGTGAGTTTTCGACGGAAAAGTTTCCGGTTATTTGTGAAGAAAAAGGTTCGTTAATGGGAATTGGATTCCCAGATTTGGTATTTGGACTTCATAGATTATATTAGAATTTTGAGATTTTATTTTCGGAAATGGTCACGTGGGGCCCACGGGAGAAATTTACGGTTTGTGGGGCCCGCTTTGTTTTTGAGATTTCCGGTAATTTGGATATTTTCGGAAGACGAAATATTCTGGGCGAATCGGGGGGCGACACGTGTCACCCCCATGTGGCACCCTTGGCCGATTTTACATTTGGGCACAACACCCGGTTAGAGTCATTTTTCGACGAAACGTTTTACATAACTTGCGAAGGGAAAATTCCGGCTATGTCGTTTTGTATTTTTGCGGATTTTTCCGAGAGACGAAACATTCTGGACCAACGGGAGGGTGACATGTGTCACCCTCACAATGGAAGACGTGCACTGGCCGAATCGGCGGCAGTGGTGCTAGATTTTGTGTAGATATTTGTGAGGTTTTGGGAGTAGGGTCTAGGGTGCACTTGGCTTGATCTTGGCCTTACACTTGCCTTGCACATGGCTTGATCTTGGCCGTTGGTTGCTTTTGGTTTTGCTATAAATACCCCCTTATGTTGATGAACTCTTCATCCACAAATGAAACCTTCCAAGCCTAAAATCCTCCCCTTTGTGGTGCCTTGGCGTGGGTACCCCCTAGCCTAGTTGTTTTCAGATAATACCCTTGTTGTGGTATAGAAATACTCCCTAGTATTGTTATAATGCCCAAAATACCTTAGCCTTGTACCTTGTAGTATTCCAAAGATACATCTTTACGTAGAGTCAGGAAATACTACATTTTGTCCTTTTTATTCTCAAACCGAAACCCTAAGGAAAATCTTCATAGGTGGTTGAAGAACTTGAGTAGACGTTGTTTATAACTTCTAAGGGTAGTTTGGAGTGGTTTGGAGCGCTGAGTGGAGCTAAACCTTGCTCAGATCGACATTATAACTTGATAATTTTTGGCTTATCGAGGTAATTATCTTGCCCCTCTATTGTAATTGGAAATTACATGTTTGTTAGAATATATAGTTGAAGTATACTATATATGGAACTATACTTAGTATTCGGCAATGTATTTTGACTTAAGCCCAAGAATAAAGAATCGAATCGAATCGTATTTACATAGATCGTATTGCAGCAGACTTGTAAGATATCGAGTAGAATTGTACACGTCCGGTAGGCGTGTAAACCCCACTGGTTGGCTTGGTAGCCTCGATAGAGGAGAGATTTACGCCATGTGGGAGGGTCGCGAATTTTCTATAGAAAGATAGAAACTTGTGTTTTGGGGTTAATAGACGCTTTGACCTTTATAGGTGAAAGTACTAAGAGTAGCGTATTCTACCGGCGAGTGGAAAGGGCTAGTGCGTTGTAGTACTTGGAGCATTTTGCTTATTGTCGATAAATCGTCGCGAGGTATGTGAACCTCTTCCTATCTTTTCTAGCATGATTGTTGTGAACTATGTAGTACGTGAGACGATACGTGCTAAGTGATTTGGTTGGTTTAAAACATAGGGTGTTATAATAGCTTTATGGGAAGTTAGTTATAACGACCTATGTAAGTGAAAATGGTTTATCGATGTTAGAAGTTAAGAGACTTGATCTTATAAGATAAGAGACTTAACTTATTTGTTTTAATGTGGATGTTTGTGTGAAACCTCATTCGTGAGTAATGAGTACTTGGTTTTAAAGGGATAATGTTTTACCGATTTGGGAATCGAATGTGTATCGGCTGCATCACCAACTGCAGCGTTAATAAAAGGAAAATGTATTGAATAATGATGTATTGTATTAAAACCAGAGAAACCTCCATCCGCATAGAAGCTAAGATAAGACAAAATGATATTACATTTTCTAGATCATGGTCATTGTAATAAGATCGTTATAAACAAGAATAAACTACTCACATATATGACATATGTTACTCAATTGTTCTAAAAAGGAATCAAGTGATTAAGTTTGGGAACTATGAAACCATTTGAAAATGAGAAGCTTGAGTAATTGAAACTAGGCAAACTGGAACTTAGGAAAAGAATGTTGTTACTTGGTTTTGAAAAGGAAGGTGGGTTGGTCATTCTAATACTACGGGTATCGGGTGACTTTTATAAAAGAAATGGATCTCTTTAAAAGAACTTAACGTATGTAGTACTTTGGGGTTAAAAACCCGGACTTTGGCATAAAATGAAAGTACTTTGAGTTGTTGTGAAACTTGCCTATGCTTGTGATGATAGCCTTTGTTGTGCAAGTGTGGTATTTCTGTGTTACCGCGTCTCTCGATAGAGGGCCGGTCGACTTGTTAAGAACTTACTCGACGCGTCGGCGGTGATGGAGAATTCCACGCATGTTTCCATTTTGATTCTTGTCTTGTTGTTGATGTCACACGGACATGTCTACACCGACGCAGACCGGCACGCGGCTACGCGGTCGTTGATTACCCGATATATTGTTATTGTGGTTACATGGACATGTCTACACCGAGGTAGAATTCCGGGGCACGCGTTACGGCGGTTGATCACCCAAAGATATTATTGTTGACGCCACATGGACGCGTTCACACCGAGGTAGAATTCCGGTACGCGCTGGCATCGTATTATTGTTGCATCATGAACATGTCTACACCGATGCAGATTCCGGTACGCGCCATGACGCGAACATGATTGATGTTGTGGGCGTGAGACCCATAGTTATATTTGAGTGATGACTTGAGGCGTGAGTCCTCGATCGACATGATCGCTTTATGTTGTGAATCAGAGTTTGGTTATCATACATGTCTCCCGCTTTATATAGACTAGTATGATTTCATTACTGATTTTTTTACGCTTCACATACTGTAATTGCCAGATCGACCTCTCGGCCGCGCTCATGCCGCAGTAGAGGTACATCGGTCGTGGATCCCCGCCTTAGATCACACTGCTTTTGGGAAGCTCCGCTTTCTTGAGGCTTATCTTTTGTATGTGTTCCCGAGTTGTAGGTTCTTGTACATTCTGTGGGTATGGCGGCCCTGTCCCGTCATAGTCGTTGTAAATCTTAAGTGCAGTAATCTTGTTGTGGCGTGGTTGTAAAGGATTAAACTGCTCGTGTTTTATGATATATCGAAGGCAACCGCTTTTGGTGGCTCGTTTATTATTATATCTCTTGTTTCATGACTCATGTTTTATTTTCCGCTGGTTTTCTCCGATGTTGTATCACCAGGGTGCCCGGATAAGGCACCGCGAACGCCCCGAACGGTCGTTACAAAAGTGGTATCGAGCGCTTAATCCTCGGAAAGTGTCTATGCACCGTGTCTAGTAGTCTTGATTATCGGTGTCAGTGCACCACATCTATAATCGTGAGGCTATAGGACATTTAGGATTGGTTTCCATTCTTCTCATTCCGAGATCGTGCCTTAGTCGTGTTGTAAGTTGTACCCTCCGACGATCTCGCTTTTACCGCTTATGCCTCCGCAAGGCAACCAGAGCCCGAAGGCGGCAAGGCAGGGTGTCGCTAGTGAGATACTGAGGAGTACGGCGGCGCAGCCCGACAAGACCGAGGTCAGGCTTCTTGACGGCGGTTTCAGGACGCCGCCACCAAAGCGAGTTTAGAGCGCAGCCGTGGTCGTGAGACTACTGACTGAGCCTCCAGCCCCATGCAGGGCGAGGACGGGTTACGCGAGATGGCCCGATTCTTGGCCGTGGTCGTGGCCGATATGAGGATAGTCGGACGCAGCAGCCTTCCCCAGAGCACCGCCGTTCACCCCGAGCAGATAGTTTGAGGCTACGGGACTTTCTCGAGTTGTAGCCCGCGAGTTTTATGGGTCGAGGTTCGAGGATGATCCGCAGGAGTTCATTCGACAGGTACAGCGGATCATGCGAGTGATCAAGGCTTCAGAGACCGAGTCAGTGACCTTCGGTTCGCATCGGCTGCGTGATACTGCAGTCGACTGGTTTGATTCACGGAGCTTTCGGGAGAGCATGCACCTCCAAAGTATGGGATGAGTTTTGGGCTTTCCTCACGCACTTTGCCTCCGCAGATGAGGAGGGCACGCCGATGATTTTTGATGCTTAGACAGAGCGGGCGTGACGTTCGGGAGTACAATGTGAGTTCGACTATCGTCTGGCATTTCCTGGCGTTGGTAGCTAGTATGGAGGATCGAGTGCACCGATATGTTACAGGCTCGATGATTACATGTCGAGGCATGTTCGGGAGTAGCCTTCACCGGCATGGACATTGCCCGCACGCAGCTCACGACCGACGCGAGGCACGAGAGGTCGACGAATGACCAAGATCGCAGAAGAGGCGAACAACAGGTCCTTTGGTGACTTTCGAGGCGGACCGCCAAGAAAGATACTAGTTTTGTACCTCCGCCAGCAGAGTGGTCCTCCACAACCTTCAGAGTATTCGGAGCGGTCGTGGCTCGGGTTCAGTTTCGAGGAAGTAAGGGTGTTGGCCCGATGCGGTCACCCCTACCTCGGTGTGGTCGATGTGGTAGACCGCATTTCGGGGAGTGTCGTGGTGCCAGGGGAGCTTGTTATTTTTGCGACAGGCCATTTTGCGAGGAATCGTCCACCAAGGGTAGCACGGATGTTACGACTCACCGGATCGATGGTGGTTCATCGCTTTCATTAGCGCATGCACTGCAGGCGTGCCTATGATTAGAGTGGAGCGGTAGCTTCGTGTATATCCTTAACCTCTAGAGTTTTGGTATGCTTGTTATGATGGTCTCATTATTATGTGCTATGTACGAATAGCGTTGTGTTAATTGTGAGTTAGAAAACATGCTTAGTTGGGAGGATACGATGGGGCATGGTAAGTGTAACCTTAGACTATGTCACGATCGAGACCCAGGGGTAAGGTCGTCTTGAGTTAAAGATTTATTTTTGACCCTTATCGAGTAGTAGTACGTGGGATTTATTTGTGTGATAAGTCCGTGGGTAGTGTGAGATGGAAGTGGTAGCTTTCATGATGTGAATTAGTAAGATTGTTCCGAATCGGGGACAAGAGTTTGGCGCGGTTGGGGGTCGGGTTGAGGACCATTTGCGGTCAACCGTAACCGGTTTGGGGTAGGGTCAGTTTTGGGTGGTCCCGCCAGGTGGTAGGGTCACGAGGATGCTAGGCCCAAGTTTGTGCGACCAACGATGAGTTCGTGGACGCGTTCGACTGAGCGGTTCGTAAAGCGGGAATGGCCTTAAGGAAGTTTGAGGTTAGTAAGATGACCAAGTTTGGAGGTAGTGACTCAGATTTTCGAGGCAAGTAATGATGAAGTATGGTACATACCGGGAGAGTTCAAGTGTTCGAGAAGGGCACGACGAGTAAGGAAGGAAGATAACGTGTGTTATTTCGCGTTCGCGTGGCGTTGACAACTGTTGTTAGAGGAACTTCATCGATATCCGTCTTGAGAAGGAACATTCGGACGAATGTTTCTAAGGAGGAGAATGTTATACCCGTAGTTGCAGGTATGTATGTGAGGACGCACGCACGAGTACTGAGAAATTTTGAAAAGAAAGAAAGATGTGAGTTTTCGACGGAAAAGTTTCCGGTTATTTGTGAAGAAAAGGTTCGTTAATGGGAATTGGATTCTGATTTGGTATTTGGACTTCATAGATTATATTAGAATTTTGAGATTTTATTTTCTGAAATGGTCACGTGGGCCCACGGAGAAATTTACTGGCTTTTGGGGCCCGCTTTGTTTTTGAGATTTCCGGTAATTTGGATATTTTCTAAGACGAAATATTCGCGAATCGGGGCGACACGTGTCACCCCACGTGGCACCCGCCGATTTTACATTTGGGGCACAACACCTTGCAGAGTCGTTTTCGACTAAACGCTTTACATAACTTGCGGCGGAAAATTCCGGCTATGTCGCTTTGTATTTTTATGGATTTTTCCGAGAGACGAAACATTCGACCAACGGAGGGTGACGTGTCACCTCACAACGGAAGATGCGCACTGGCCGAACTGGCGAGTGGTGCTAGATTTTGTGTAGATATTTGTGAGGGTTTTGGAGTAGGGTCTAGGGTGCACTTGGCTTGATTCGCCTTACACTTGCCTTGCACATGGCTTGATCTCGCCATCGTTGGCTTTTGGTTTTGCTATAAATACCCCCCTTATGTTGATGAACTCTTCATCCACAAATGAAACCTTCCAAGCCTAAAATCCCTCCCTCCCCCTTTGTGGTGCCTTGGCCGTGGGGTACCCCCCCCCTAGCCTAGTTGTTTTCGTATAATACCCCTTGTTGTGGTATAGAAATACTCCCCTAGTATTGTTATAATGCCCAAAATACCTTAGCCTTGTACCTTGTAGTATTCCAAAGATACCTCTTTACGTAGAGTCCGGAAATACTACATTTTGTCCTTTTAGTCTCAAACCGAAACCCTAAGGAAATCTTCATAGTTGGTTGAAGTATTTGAGTAGAAGTTGGTTAGAACTTCTAAGGGTTGTTTGGAGTGGTTTGGAGCGCTCGGAGTGGAGCTAAACCTTGCTCAGGATCGACATTATAACTTGGATAATTTTGGGCTTATCGAGGTAATTATCTTGTCCCTCTATTGTAATTGGAAATTACATGTTTGTTAGAATATATAGTTGAAGTATACTATATATGGAACTATACTTAGTATTCGGCAATGTCTTTTGACTTAAGCCTGAAGAATAAAGAATCGAATCGAACAGTATTTACATAGGGTGTATTGCGCAGACTTGTGTAAGATATCGAGTAGAATTGTACACGGCCGGGTAGCCGTGTAAACCCCCAGTTGGCTTGGTAGCAGGCCTCGATAGAGAGAGAGATTTACGCCATGTGGGGAGGTGCCGAATTTTCTATAGAAAGATAGAAACTTGTGTTTTGGGGTTAATAGACGTTTTGACCTTTATAGGTGAAAGTACTAAGAGTAGCGTATTCTACCGAGTGGTGGAAAGGGCTAGCAAGGTTGTAGTACTTGGAGCATTTTGCTTATTGTCGATAAATCGTCGCGAGGTATGTGAACCTCTTCCTATCTTTTCTAGCATGATTGTTGTGAACTATGTAGTACGGCAGACGCATACGTGCTAAGTGATTTGGTTGGTTTAAAACATAGGGTGTTATAATAGCTTTATGGGAAGTTAGTTATAACGACCTTATGTAAGTGAAAATGGTTTCTTGATGTTAGAAGTTAAGAGACTTGATCTTATAAGATAAGAGACTTAACTTATTTGTTTTAATGTGGATGTTTGTGTGAAACCTCATTCGTGAGTAATGAGTACTTGGTTTTTAAAGGGATAATGTTTCCGATTTCGGGAATCGAACGTATCGATGCACTAACCGCAACTGCGTTAATAAAAGGAAAATGTATTGAATAATGATGTCAGTATTAAAACCAAGAGAAACCTCCATCCGCATAAGCTAAGATAAGACAAAATGATATTACATTTTCTAGATCACGGTCTTTGTAATAAGATCGTTATAAACAAGAATAAACTACTCACATATATGACATATGTTACTCAATTGTTCTAAAAAGGAATCAAGTGATTAAGTTTGGGAACTATGAAACCATTTGAAAATGAGAAGCTTGAGTAATCAAAACTAGGCAACCGGAACTTAGGAAAAGAATGTTGTTACTTGGTTTTGAAAAGGAAGGTGGGTTGGTCATTCTAATACTACGTATCGGGTGACTTTTATAAAAGAAATGGATCTCTTTTAAAAGAACTTAACGTATGTAGTACTTTGGGGTTAAAAACCCGGACTTTGGCATAAAATGAAAGTACTTTGAGTTGTTGTGAAACTTGCCTACGCTTGTGATGATAGCCTTTGTTGTGCAAGTGTGGTATTTCTGTGTTACCGCGTCTCTCGATAGAGGCCTACGACTTGTTAAGAACTTACTTGACGCGTCTTTGGCGATGGAGAATTCCACGGGTATGTTTCCATTTTGATTATCGCTTGTTGTTGATGTCACATGGACATGTCTACACCGACGCAGAATCCGGCACGCGGCCACGGTCGGGTTGATTACCCGATATATTGTTATTGTGGTTACATGGACATGTCTACACCGAGGTAGAATTCCGGGCACGTGGCCACGCGGCGGTTGATCACCCAAAGATATTATTGTTGATGTCACGGACGCGTTCACACCGAGGTAGAATTCCGGGCATGTGGCCGGGCATTGGTATTATTGTTGCATCATGAACATGTCTACACCGGCGCACTCGGCACGCGCCATGACGCGAACATGATTGATGTTGTGGGCGTGAGACCCATAGTTATATTTGAGTGATGACTTGAGGCGTGAGTCCCCGATCGACATGATCGCTTTTATGTTGTGAATCGTAGTTTGTTATCATACATGTCTCCCGCTTTATATAGACTAGTATGATTTCATTACGATTTTTTTACGATTTCACATACTTGGTACTGTTATCGACCTCCTTCGGGGCCGCGTCATACGCAGTGAGGTACATCGGCCGTGGATCCCCGCCTTAGGATCACACTCGGCTGGGAAGCTCCGCTTTCTTGGAGGCTTATCTTTGGTATGTGTTCCCGAGTTGTAGGTTCTTGTACATTCTGTGGTATGGCGGCCCCGTCCTGGTCATAGTCGTTGTAAATCTTAGGTCTGTGAAAATCTTAAGTGTGGCAGGGTTGTAAAGGATTAAATTGTTCGTGTTTATGATATATCAAGGCAACCGCTTGGTTGGCCTGTTTATTATTATATCTCTTGTTTCATGACTCATGTTTTATTTTCCGCTGGTTTTCTCTGATGTTGTATCACTAGGGTGCCCGGGATAAGGCACCAGTAACGGGCCCCGGAACGGGTCGTTACATCATGCTATATATGTTCCTGCATATTATCCCAACTGGCTTTTATGTGTTTCTAAGTCTTTGTGCAGCTGCTTGATTTGAGTCTCTTGTTTTTGTGTCTTTCTTTTGTTTTGATCTTTGCTCGAGGGCGAGCAAAGGTTAAGTTTGGGGGTGTTTGTTAGGCGTATTTTGTATACACCTTTTGAGTCATTTTTAGTTAGTATTTTACTCATTTCGTTTGTGTTTAGTATAATATTATGATCGTTTTTCTTTCTTTTGAGTCACAGACTCACAGCGGTCCAAAATGGAGAAATGACAAAAAGAATATGAGATGAGCTTAATTGAGGTGTAAATTACACAAGAAAAGGCCAAGAAATGAAGCCTAAGAAGTCCCGGGAAGTATAGAAGAAATCAGACGAAGTCCGGACGAGAAAAAGACAAGGTTTCGGAAAATATTTGCTGCAGTACTTTCGGCACCGCGGTGCCATTCTGCAGGACCGCGGTGCCGACGCGGAATTTGCAGATCCGAATCAAAATTGGACAGGGGTATAAGGGTCCAAAGCAATATATTTTATAAGTATAAAACCCTATACCCTAGGTCATATTATTCATTCTACTTTGGGGGATCTTGTACATAATTCTACATCCTACTTTGGGGAGACAAGGCTTAGAGGTTAGTTTTAAGTATTTTTCTTTCTCTTTTTCTTTGTTTTATTTCAGTTCATGTTGGAGGTTGTATTAGTTCTTAGTGTGACTATGACTATGAGCTAAACACTCTATTAGGGTTTTCCTTGTGAATCGCTTGAAATTTTTCATAAATTAATGCAGTAGTTGATTTATTCTTCACTTGATTAAGATTTAGTCAATAATTGGTATGAATGTTTGATAATTAATTGATCACTAATTATCATAATATATATGATTTCGAATCAAGAATCGAGAGAAGAGATTTGGATATGTTGTAATTGACTAGACATGAGTTAAAATCGCGGACGACAGTACCCCGATACTTGTGTAGCATTATAGGTTATTGTTCTTAATCCTCCTATGTGGTAAATTCTATCATAGAAATATAGAAGGGTTCTGCACTGGAGTTGATTGATTATATATCCTAACCGGAATATAAGACAGTCTAGTTAACCGCTATCTTAACGTAGAAGAAGAAGTCATTCTAGTTGTATTAAGGATTGAATAGAGTGGATAGTTGAGGATATTGGAAGCCCTATCTCCATCATAACTGATTAAACCTAAGTAATTTAGTTTAATTTCTGTACTTAGTCTTAGATATTAGATAAAAATACAAACAAATTAACGTTCACTAAATAGAAATCATAGCTTAGATAATCGGTACTTGATAACCAGTCTCTGAGGACGATATTCGGTCTTACCAGACTATATTACTTGTGAACGATACGTACACTTGCGTAAGCACTTGGAAATATCCTAATAGTAACCATCTAAAATCATTCCATAAATTAAAATCCAACACAAAAATACAACGTTAAATCAAATAAAAGATTATTAATTAGAAATTAATGAATTAATGAGGGAAATATTTGATAAATATGTGTTTATGGTAGGGATATTTTTATCTTGAAAAAAATAAATTTTTGCTTCAGCTTCTGCTTTTTTCAAGAAACATAAATTTTCTGTTTCTCCCGAACCGCAGAAAACTGCTTGTGCTTCTGCTTCTACTTAAAACCAATGTTACTAATTGGCCATGTAGAATTGTATTAATCTCCTTTGGAGAGCCTTTCTCATTAATATATATATATATATATATATATATATATATATATATATAGATATAATGTGGAATCCTTATACAATAGGGATTCTAATTCTATCCTAATTACATAACACTAAATATGGTAAATATATTATACATAAGGAATCTATATATACGGCTAATACACCCTCTCAGTCGGAGCGGGAGGAGGTCGGATGCTCAGGCTAGATCTGAAGTCAAGAAATAGCTGTCTAGGAAGGTTTTTTGACAATATATCCGCATATTGATAAGAGGAGGGCACATATAAAACTTTGACGTGACCGAGAGCAACCTTCTCACGAACAAAGTGGATGTCCATCTCAATATGTTTGGTCCGTTAATGCTGAACCGGATTATGAGATAAGTAGATAGCGGATATGTTATCACAATACACCAGAGACGCCTTTTGCAACGGACAATGGAGCTCCAAAAGAAGATTTCGGAGCTAACATATCTCAGCAACAACATTAGCAACACCTATATACTCTGCTTCTACACTCGAACGGGATAATGTGGCTTCCCTCTTGGCAGACCAGAAAATGAGGTTATCACCTAAAAACACACAGTAGCCAGAGGTCGAACGTCTCGTATCTGGACTTCCTACCCAATCAGCATACGTATATGCCAACAACCTAGTCGGTGTTGAGTGGTATAGATGCAACCCATAATCAAACGTACCTTTAACATATCGAATGATACGCTTAAGGGCGGTGAAATGAGACTCCCAGGGGGGCTGATCGGTGTATTTTATATACACCTTTCGAGTCAGTTTTAGTTAGTCTTTTGTCCCATTTTGCACATATAATTGTCGTATTAGGATAGTTTTTCTTTCTTTTGAGTCAAAGTGGTTAAAATGGCCAAATGACGGAAAAGGAGCAAAAAGAGGACAAAAGAGGAGATGCCAGAGCTGAAAACAGAGAAAGTGGCGAACAAGGATAAAATCGGACAGCGCGCCTCCCGATCAGCGGTGCGGCGCCATCATTCAGAGAAGGTGCAGAAGATCCAGAGCGGCGGCGCCTAAAGCAGGGCCGCGGATCCCACTCTCCAGAGAGGACTCGGCACGCGGCGCCTCGAAGACCGAAGCGGGGCGCCGCCTCGAAGACCGAAGCGCGGCGCTAAACATCCGGCGAGCTACAAAGATCCAGCGCGCGCTACCGCATGCCAGAGCAGCGAGCCGCGACGCCAAAACACCCAACGGATTGCAGAACTTCCGGCCATGCGCTGTCACATGCGGCGCCGACGCGGAAAAATTAGGTTTTGGACGAATTTCTGGGCCAGGCCTGAAGGAAAAGAGGGAGGCGGTTTGCAGCCTATAAAAGGAGAACCCTAGGCAGTTTTTGAGGGTTCCCCTTCTTGCACAACTCAAGACTTTTGCTAGGAGATTGGATACCATTAACGTAGTACTTTCTTTTCCTTTTCTTTACTTTATTTCAGTTTTGCATGATGAACATGGAATTAGTTCTTGTCATCTTTATGGCTAGGAACTAATTCTCTTATAGGGCTTTCTATGTTGAACTGCTTTAAACTTATGCTATAAATTAATGCATGCTTATGGTTATTGTTCTTATTGAGAGATCTATCCAATAATTGAGTTGAATTCTTGGTAATTAATTGACAACTAATTATCACTATATGATTTCTAATCAGATTCTGAAAAGGGGGGATTGTGAATATGCTGTAAGTTGGGTAGACATTCTTGAATTGGGGATGAAAATACCTCAATTAGTATGTAGCGTTGATGAGAGGCTTAACAACCCTAATTTTGCGCATTGTGCGTGACGGTCAACTAGGTTTTTGTTCTTAATCCTCCTATAAAGTTACCCTTATCAGCGAAAGTTAGGTAAGGAACGATACTGGGGTTGAGTGTTTATATAACCCTAACGGGAGTATAAAACGATTTCGTAAACCTGCTTTCTCCAAAAGAAGAATACCATAAGTAATGCATTAGCAAGTAGCATAAGCGGATAGTGAGGATACATAGAAGCCCTATTCTCATCACAACTGAAGTAAACCTTTATAATTGAATAGCTTTTATAATTCGTAGTTATAAACAACCAAATCAATTATCAATTCGCCAAATAGATACTAGAAAATAGATAGTTGGTACTTGAACCCTAATCCCAGAGGACGATATTCGGTCTTATCTAAGACTATACTACTTGATACGATAACGTGCACTTGCGTTTGAGTGTGTGCATCTTAACGCGCATCAAGGGCATGCATGAATAACATACCTGCTGAACGACATAAGCTATGTTAGGCCTAGTGAAAGTAAGATATTCTAGTGCACCTTCAATACTCATGTAGAGTATGGGATCGAACACTGGCTTGCCATCCACGACACTAAGCTTAGATTTAGAATCAATCGGTGTGGTCACGATCTTGCAATTTGTCATTTTGGCCCTGTACACTATCTCCTCTGCATACTTGCGCTGACACAAGAACATAAAATCTGCAGAACGAGTCACTGATATCCCTAAAAAGTAGCTCAACATTCCCAAGTCAGTCATAGCAAATTCAGTCTTCAGTAATGCAATAATCTCATTTTTCAACAACTCAGATGAGGCAGTAAGCACAATATCATCCACATATAATAGCAAATAAACAACATTACTACCTCGATGGAAAATAAAGAGAGAAGTATCACATTTACTGCATATAAATCCAATCTGCAAGATGTACCGGGCAAAGCCGTCATACCACGCTCTCGGGTCCTGTTTCAAACCATACAGTGACTTACGAGATGACACACAAACTGAGAGGCTGCTGGATGGACAAAACCAGGTGGCTGGTGCATGTAAACAATTTCTTTTAGATCCCCGTGTAGAAAAACATTTTTGACATCAAGATGATGAATCGGCCAATGCTTACCCATAGAAATACTCAGAACTGTGCGAATAGTAGTCGGTTTGACAATCGGATTGAATGTATCACCACAATCAATGCCCTCCCGCTGATTAGTGTCATTTGCTACAAGTCTCGCCTTATACCTCTCAAGCTCACCATTGTCTCTGTATTTGTGACAAAAAAGCAACATGCATCAGATAACGTTCACCCCCTCCGGCCTAGGAACCAAATCCCAAGTGTGTTGTTTGGCATTAAATTCTTCACACATAGCCGCATTCCAATTTGGGTGTAGTTTGGCCAATTTTGGGTTATTGGGTATTGGTGAAATGGTTTGGGTGGACAAGTTAAACTGAACTTTGAGTTTGAAAATCCCATACTGAGCACGGGTTTCCATATGGTGGGTGGGGACAGGGGTACTGTCGGTATGTTGAGGGATTTTTTGGTTCAGAGACTGAATCAGATGAATAGATGAGAGTTGGGACCGTGTTTGACGACGGGTTGGTATTGTGTGTGGGTGTCGATCTAGGTTGTGGTATTGTGGGTCGAGGGTTGGATCGGTGATGGTGGTGGGTTGGGTCGAGAATTGGAGGGGTCGACAGTTGAGAGGTTTGGGAGTCCGGTGACGGGAGATAGGTCGGGGAACGGGATGCGAACTGGAGAATCGACGATAGAGTGGTCTGATAGTGGAGACACAGCGGCAGGGTGATGAGGGTTCCGGGGACTGGTGGAGTGATGAATGGCGGAGCACCGACTGCCAGGGGTGGCGTCAGTCGATTGCGTGTGAGGCTGTTTCAGAGACGGTGACTGAGGATTCTGGTGACTGGTACTGTGGGTATTGTCAGAACGTCGGCTGCCAGGGGTGGCAATAGTCGGCGATGATGGAGACTGTGGTAGAGACGATAACAGTGGTGTAATAAGTCTGGTAGAGGTGACTGCGGTGAGTGGTAGTGGCAGACTGACGGTGGTTGTCACCGTCGAAACAGTAGCAGTCTGGCGGAGT
Source organism: Przewalskia tangutica (assembly GCA_029844215.1). Lineage (NCBI taxonomy): Eukaryota > Viridiplantae > Streptophyta > Magnoliopsida > Solanales > Solanaceae > Przewalskia > Przewalskia tangutica. The sequence goes on along the minus strand of CM056738.1, from coordinate 96,773,916 downwards.
GCTTGTTGGACAAGTGGTGATGGTTCTGAATCTTCGATAAATTGGTAATCAGTGACTCAAAATTTTTTAATGTTGTCAAACTGGAAGACATTCGACAAATGTTAGGCATATTTTATATACACTTTTTGAGTCATTTTTAGTTAGTATTTTTCTTATTTTCTTTGAAATTAGGGTCGTTTTTCGTTCTTTTGAGTCACAACGGTCCTAAATGGAGAAATGACAAAAAAAAGTGGAAAATGAGCAAAAAAGGGGTTCCCGAAGCAAATGGACAAAAGTTGGCATCACCCGGACCAAAGTCCTGCAGGGCCGCGACGCCATTTTCCCAGAAGGCTTCAGGAGTTCCGGCGCCGCGGCGCCAGAATGCAGGGCCGCGGTGCCGACGCGGAAATTTTCAGATCCGAGTTGAATTTGGCAAAGGATAAAAGGGTCCAGAACGCAGTTTTTTTAAGCTATAAAATTCCTAAACCCTGTCATTATTCAGATGTACTTTGGGGAGGCAAGAAAGGAGACAAATACACAAGATTGGAGACAACTTTTGTTCAAGTTCTTTTTCTTTTCCTTATTTTATTTCAGTTTATGTGGAGTTGTAAATTAGTTCTTGACATGACAATATTTAGAAGCTAATTACTTAATTAGGGCTTTCCATTGAATCGCTTGAAACTTGTTTTTATGAATTAATGTATTAGTTTGGTTTCTTCTTCATCTTGTTATGATCTATTCAATAGTGGTTTGAATGTTTGATAATTAACTGATCACTAATTGTCATAATTTATATGATTTCGAATCGAGATCCGAGAGGGGAGATTTGGATATTGTGTAATTGAATATACATATGTTAAAATCGCGGATGAAAGTACCCCGATACTTGTGTAGCATTTTAGGTTATTGTTCTTAATCCTCATATGTGGTCAAATCTATCATAGAAATATAGAAGGTTTCTATAATGGGGTTGAGCTTTTATATATCATAACCGGAATATAAGACAAACTAGTTAACCTGCTATCTTAACATAGAAGAAAAAATTATTTGTTGTTGCATTAAAGATTGAAAAGAGTGGATAGTCGAGGATATTGGAAACCCTATTTCCACCATAACTGATTTAAATCAAAGTATATTTAGTTTAATTCTTGCAATTACTCTAGTAGTTTTTAGATAAAAACCCAATCAAACTATCATTAGCCAAATATATAACTTAGAGTAGATGTTCGGTAATTGAAAACCAGTCTCTGTGGACGATATTCGGTCTTACAGACTATATTACTTGGAACGATACGTATACTTACGTGAGCATTTGGAAAATCGCTAACAACAAAGTTGACGTGGCGAGAAATTATAATTTTGTCGGTAGAGAGCTCATAGCACAAGTACCCCCTATGGTTTGACGGAAAACCTAGGAAGGCGCACGGAGTAGATCGGGGTGCTAATTTGTGAGGTGTCGTGGATGTCAGATTTTGGTAACACAGACAACCGAAAATTCCAAGGTGGTCATAGGTGGGGATCCGACTGGTATTGAATTTTGATGGGTGTCCTATTTTGAATCACACGAGTAGGTAGAATGTTGAGAATGTTTTATGCCATTTTTAATGCATATACCAAAAAATTTGTGGGGAGACGATGACAACTGAGGGTACGAATCATATTATTAATGGTTCGGAGAATTCTTTCGGCTTTGCTATTTTGAGGGGAAGTATATGGGCACGAAAAACGAAAAACTATGCCGGTAGCCGCACAAAATTTATGAAATAAGAAATTATTAAATTTACGACCATTATCACCTCAAATAACAAAAAAATGCATTTGGCCTCAAAATCGCTTGGCCAAACAGGTTCTTAATGATTCTGAGATTATATATAGCTATAATTAAGACAAATATGACACATTGATTATGCAAACGTGTCATAGCATTACATTCAACATTCTCACCCAAAAGCCATTTGATTCTAGTAATAAAGTTGAGAGTCGATAACCTTTAGTTTTATTCTCCTTAACCATGAGCAAATGATATATACTCAGTTAAATTGTCAACTGTCAAAGTTACATTACTTAGTTTGAATTAAATATGGGGTACAAATAAGTATTTATCAACTTGACTATGTAATTAGAATTTGTAATAGTTTACCGTTGCACTCTATAGTAGTGGATTGCACTCTCGTTGAGTTCACGTAATTGTTATGAGACAAGAATTAAAGCAATGATCACAGAAAAAAGAACAAACAATTTACGTAGAAATACTCAAGGAGAACAAAATCACATCCCTCACCAACTCTTATTATTTCTCAATGAAATAAGATTACATGATACATAAATATGCGAAAAAGTCATGTATATATAAGTTGCAAAAAGAACCTATTTCCGAATTACTTAGAGTGTCCTCCAAGTTATTTTCCAACCTAGAAATGGACTACCTTCGACCCCTTGCTTCGTCCATCATGAGAGCGGGGGGCTACCGCTCCGATCCATGCAACCACGTAGTCGATCAAACCCACAAACTTAATGATAACTACGAGATTTTATGGAAAGGGCTCTCTCCACATATACGAGATTTTAAAAAATGACTTTTTTTTAGTATTCTTATCCAAACGACGACAAGAATTAAAGAATCATTTGTCTGCAAATTCAGCGGCACAAATATTTGGCTAAGATCAAATATATACTTATCATAAAAGTAGCATAATTTAATTCATTGAAGAATACAAATTGTCCAATGTGTTGAAGGATTCTGTGTATAAGTTGTCCTTTGAACAATTTAAGGGCAAAATAGATGGTAATGTCCATCCAAAAATATCATTTCCTTTCACATGTAACACCCTTTTGCTTACTCATTAGTTGTTTTCTCCAAAATTAATAAATAATAAATTATAAGGCCCTTTTCATAATTCTGTAAGTAATAAAAATTAATAAACTTAAGTACCCTTTTCATAATCCACCAAGTGGACCAGTAGTAAGTCGTTGATTTTGAGGTATTAATAATTGTTGGTGCTTGCCATATTTAACATGTTATTTTTGCTCCGAATTGGAAATATAACAACAATAGAATATAAAAGTCAATGAAGATATTATTTCTTTGCATATTTCGTGGCTATACGATTTCGTTTTCATTTTTTCTCTAAAAGATAGCTTAATTACATAAAAAGATAAATATAAATAATAGCCACTTGATCAAGAAAGTTACTAAAAATGTAAAGATTAATTATAAAGTATAATTAAACTAACTATTAACTTTAGAATATGCACAAACACAAGCACACACAAAAGATTGAGGCCGATAAAAAAAATAAGAAAAACTTGAGGCAAAAACAATGATATATTCAGTGTAATTTCACAAGTGGAGAAAATTTGAGACAAATATAATTATTATTTTAGAAAAAAAATATATTATTTAGATAAAAGTATGTAGATTAGAGGGAGAGCTGTATGTAATATTCTTCTCTAGGTGGATGTAATGTACCTAAATTAGTTAACAATCAAATAATTGATTGTAATTCTCTTCAGCTTGTTTAAGCCGATAATCTAAAAGTTGAAATGAATACTCATTGTTGGAAAATTTACTAGTGAGATTGAGTTTATCCCGTTCTTAATGACTTGAACACAATGAGCCCCGTATGTCGGAAATACGATTTCCACACACATGCATACGTCGTACAACGTCTAGTTAAATTTCACGAAATGAAAGAGATGTTGGTACACATGTTAAAGTGTTCTTAAGTTAGGTAAGGATGAACGATTAATTGGCCAAATTAATGTATCTCCCACGACGGTATAAGAAAAGAAGAAATGTGCAAAATACGGAAAATGGGGAAGAGCCGCGGGGCCTCGAGGAAAAAGGACCGCGGCACCACCTGGCCAAGGGCCGCGGTGCCACCTGGCCAAGGGCCGCGGTGCTCTAAGCACCGCGGTGCCCCCTTGTCCAGTGGCTCGAAGTTCATGGACATATTTGAAGGGCTAAGGATAAGCCAACTCTTGGCATGATCAAGGTGTCATTTGGTAAGATCAAGATGCCTTTTGGCAAGATCTATGCACCACATTTAAGGCATTCACATATCTTGTGAATCACAACTTTGCACCTATAAATAGAGGCCTAAAAATCAGATTTTAATCATCCATTGACATCACATAATCTGAAATTTATTGCGAGCTCTTCTTCTATTTCTAGCAATCTTTTGTTTTTGTTTCTTCTGAAAGGGTTCTCAAACATTTGGCTTGTGTTTGAGAAAGTACTGTCGTTTTATCTTGGGAGACTATTACCCGTCTACCATAAGTCATAATATACGGGGGTAATTTTATCTTAAGAAAAGAGTGCTAACACTCGACAATATCACAACTAGCTTTCTTTGTTCAATCAATTCTCTTTCAGTTCTTCGTTTTCGTTCACACTCAAAACAAACTTTACAACAATTTAAGACAAAATTACTATTACAAAGAACTAAAGATGGTCAACGAAAAGGAACAAGTTTCTGCTTTCAACAACGCCACATCATCTGGCACTGCTACCGCTGCTGGTATCACTTTTGGTACCATTGGGAATACTATGATTCCACCCAATTTTCAAGTCGAAAGACCCGAAAAGTTTGCGGGCACCAACTTCAAAAGGTGGTAGCAAAAGATGTTGTTTTATCTCATCGTGCTAGGTATGGCAAAATACTTATCTGAAGATCCTCCTACTGTTAGAGATGACATGGACGTCCAAACCAATAACACAGTTCAGACGGGCCAGGATACCCAGGCTTCTGGTGGCCTGATGATGAACTTTGACTTCTAGAGTCAAAACGACTATATGTGCAGGAACTACATCCTGAATTGTCTGTGCGACCCACTCTACACGGTATATTGCACTACAAATACCGCAAAAGAGTTATGGGACATGTTGCAGAAGAAATACATCACTTATGATGTGGGTGCTAAGAAGTTCATAGTCGGAAAGTTTCTGAAGTACCAAATGGTGAATGACAAATCAGTCATGTCACATGTACAGGAGTTCCAGCTGATTATCCATGATCTGGATCTGGAGGGGATGAAGCCCAATGAATCATTCTTGGTCTCTTCACTGATTGAGAAACTACCTCCATCGTGGGGTGAGTTCACTAGTTATCTGAAACTCAAATCCAAGGAGATGAGTTTTGAAGATCTTGTCATCAAGCTTCATATCCATGAGGACAATAAAAAAACCTTGTTCAAAGGCAAGGCAACAACTGAAGTCAAGGCTAACTTGGTGGAGACCAAAGGAAATCCAAGTAAGAAACGCAAGTTTCTGAAAGAAGATAAAACTTAGGCCGTTGAGAAATTCAAGGGCAACTGTCACCATTGTGGCAAAGCTGGCCATATGGTCAAAGACTGTCGCCAGTTGAAGCGCGAGCAGGTGGAAAAGGCCAAAGAGAAAGAAGAAAGCCAAAGCCAACATGGTTGAAGACAAGATCCTTAATGATCTTTGTGAAGACTTTTCGGCCGTTGTGCTAGAAGCAAATCTGGTGGAAAATCCAAAATAGTGATGGTTGGATTCGGGTGCAACCCGTCATATATGCTCCGACCGAAACACTTTCTCTACCTATGCAACTGTTGAAGGTAAGAAATTGTACATGAAAAATAATGCTACCTCAGATGTCACATTAAAAAACTTGATAGTCCCACCAAACACGATAATTGACTAGCAAAAACAATGGAAGTTTCACAATTTACCAATCCTAAAAACAATAAACCAAAATTTCTCATGTCACATTAAAAAATTACTTATTTATACAATGTATTTTATTTTTAGTGAAGAAGTGTTAATTTGACATCCCTTGGGTAACTACGCTCGCCACATTAAAATTTATCGATATCGAATATTTACATCAAATCAGTGGATGCATAACATGTGTTTTAATATGCATAACTATTATTAATATATCGATTAAATCAGTTAACTATGATATAAGGGTAGCCAAGTTGGTGTAGCAGTAGAGCGCGGGACCGCAAGGTCACGAGTTCGATCCCCTGCATAAACCTTCTTGGTTGAGCTTGTCACACATAGCTTGCCAAGTGTGGTTAATCGGCTGACGTGGTTTGCAGGCTATTGCGTCAGCCCGGGGTTTACCCTGTGCGCATTCGAAAGAATAGCGATTGCGGGTTCCTTCGTCAACAAAAAAAAAGTTGCATTGCTTTAATTTGATGTAAATACGTCGTGAAAGCAAGTATTTACCTTTATTGAGCATTATATTTATAGCCTGTGGAAGATACTCGGAGATTACTATAAATGTGGGCTACTAATTAATCAAGATAGGAACAATTTTGAAAAATTAATCAAGGCATTTTTCTTGTTTTTTAGCTTTTGTTCGATGCTACGTGGATAATAAATAGGATTCATTTTTTGTCTGCTTCTTTTTGGTATAATAACAATCAATGTTTTAAGAGGCGGGGACGTGAGACGAGACGTTTTATGAAAGGCGTAAGCTTCGAGACACGACATAAGTCTCAAAGACCTAACAGGCGTATATCTTTAATTTTATAATTTTATTACTAAAAAATAAGAAAAATAAAATTTTCATTAAAATTCTACAAATAATTCAAATACATTGCCAATAATATAAAAAAATATTATAATTATTATTTGAGAAAGATAACAACACAAAAAATGATAATAGCTTGAATAATTTTTAAAATGAAACCTTCATCCACTTCATCATCAATCTCCACATCTATTAATTATGCTCACCCTCAATTAATATTTACACTAATTTTTATTTATATATTTCAAAGAAAGAGAAGGGACAAAAGTATAAGAGCAATGAAAAAAATGAATAAAATTACTTCGGAAACATAAATTTATGAAATCTCTATCCTACCAATTTCATACATAATCATCTAAAACAACTATTTATGGCAGTGTTATTTTCTACGAGAGTTGCTTTATTTATTTATTTATTTTAGAAAAAATCACTACAACATAAAAACATGGTAACATAAAGTATAAATATCATTACACCAATAATAAAAATCGCAATATATAACAAAAATACTTTTATAATAATAAAAATTAAATTTAATGCTCGGCGTACGCTTTTGCGCTCGAGACGTATGCCCTAAATTTTGAGCGTACGCCGTATAAATCTACGTCCCGGAGTGTTTTTGATACGCTCCGCGCCGTGATTTCCCACGACACTCAACTCCAAAATGCCTTTAAAAACACTGATAACAGCTAATAATAAGAAAATGTCCGAGTGAAGCACTCGAAGAACAAAGTTTCACAACTTATTTAAGGGACCAGCTGGTGGTCTCTTGGTATTTATGCATACAAATAGTTTTGAATTTAAAATTATATATACTGACAGCATAAAAATTCTTTAAAACTATTAATGCAATTTTACTGTTATAACAGATCATGCACCACTTTTTATAGCGGTAAGTTAGACTTCATAGCTTAAATTATCACTAAATAATTGAAAGTAGGTGAACTGAGTAATTTTTTTTTTGTGTCAGAAAAACCACTTAACTTTTGCTAATTCACTTAAATAGATCACAAATTTGATTAGCATGTCGATTGTTGGGATGTAATGATTCATGGCTTTTCTTAATGGTTATATTGCTCGAACACTCTAATAATATTGCCGTCTTCGTGTCGAATCTTATTTTTAGAGAATTTGATGCACATCTATCGATATTTTTGAAAAATCCAAATAAATAGAACTACATTTTGATATAAATTCCTTCCCTTTCCATTTTTCATATAAGAAAAAGAAGAACAATAACGAAAAGAAAAGAAAGAAAAACATGTTAAATTTGGATTTTCCAATTGAAAATCCACATTTGAGTTTTCAACAGAGTTGAAGAGAAAGTTTAATATAATGAATTTTAGATAGAATCAATTCAGAGTATTATTAATGACATTGTTAAAAAGAACGAACCAAAATAAAAAGAATGTGTGTGTATATAACTAGGACATTAACCACAGGGGCCGGTCTTCAGATTTGGGATGCCCTAAGCTCCCCCACCAAAAATAATTAACAAGTACTAGACTTACTTAAACATCTGAATAAAAAAAAATTAACATGATTATTAACCTAATATAATAAAAATAGAGGTTGCAACCTTATTCAAAATTGTATAGCTAAGTAACAAGAATATTACCTGATGAGTATACGAGCATTGCTATTGAAACATTATCCTTCTCGTATTTTTGCTAGCAAAATCATTTATCAAGCTTTCGAAATTGGAATTCACTAACATTTCTTTCTCAATTGATATCATAGCTAGTCCATTCAACCTTTCTTGTGACATAATCGAACGAAGATACGACTTGATCAACTTTAGTTTTGAAAAACTTTTTTTCCCGGAAGCGACTGTCACTGGTATAATTAACAAAAATTTATAAGCAATTCTGCATGCACTTAATGTGATCCTGACCATTTTCGTGCTCCTTAATTCTCGTAGAAAGATTTGTCCAATTATTAAATCAAGTGGAAGTAAGATTGCTAGGCTTGCCACAAAAATTAAACAACTTGCAACAAAAGCAAAAAATCTTATCCAAATTTTTTGAATATACAGGCCATTGTCGATTTTGTTTCTCCCCATTTTCCAATACCTGAGTGTAATAGGAGTTTGAGAAGTGTATTGTTACCATCACGAGGATAATCGTCATCTTCAATATTTTTCCTCATAGGACCTTTCTCAACTATGAAGTCACGAAAATTGATTCCAAACTTATTCCAATTCGTAGGATCATTAATGTTTGTTGGCACATTCTCATCATTGGTGTCAGTCAACGTGATCTTCTACTGCTTCAATGATTTCATTCTCAACATTCTCATCATTGGTGTCAACATGAGTCATTATTTCAACATCTTCTTGTAACTTTTCAAGGTCTATATTTGTGTCTTGCCCCTCAGTATTTTCTCCGCCCTCAACATTATTAATTGGATTCACAAACCTATAAAGACCACCGCCTTTAGCATATTATTTTGCGAATTCATCACTATCTTTTTTCTTCTGTCTATTTTGAGCACCGGACGGTTGTTTTCTCATAATTACGGTCCTGATTGAACAACAAAAAACCTATAAAAATTCCATGTTATTATTAAACAACAAAAAACTTAGTAATCTAGTTACATACTGCTCATGAACCTTCAACAAATCCAACAACAAAAATCTAAATTAAATAGAGAGCAAAAACAAAACAAACAGATAATTTAGATTTAGAGCTATACCTGATAGAGAAACTTTAAAGTGCTAGGGATCTAGAGTTTTGAATTCTTGATTTTGTTTTACTTTCTATCGGCGCAGAAGCTCATGTTGATATAAGAGAGTTAGAAGAGACTCTTAGCTCATCTACAAAGGTGATGGAAAAGAAACAGAAAGTTTAATTTCTGAACTAGATATGGTGAGTGGTGGAGAGAAAACTTTTGTAAACCTAATGAATAATGATTTGTTATTTGAGTTTATATGAGGGGTTATATTAGAGATTCTTTAGAGTCAAAAAAGATGTGAGGAATATGTATTTTGACCCATAAAGTTTTGATTATTGTTGTATTTAATAGTGATTTTTTTTTCCAAAAAAATATGTCCTAATTTTTTCCAAAAAATGATGCCTTAAGTCATTGCATTGACTGCTTTGGCTCGGTACTGATGAACCACTATGGGCTATTCAATCCCCACCATTATTAAGAATATAATTAATCTTGAAAGAGTATTAGTGGATATATGCCATTCCTCGTGAAATTTTTATATTGACAGATCCACCCATAAACTATATTCTTCTTTCATCTAAATGATGCTAAAATGAATTGTTTAACCATATATTCCTCCTTTTAATTAGAAAATTCTGTATCTTTTTCTCTTTTCATTTAATAGTTTGAGAACAAAACTAAAGAGTTGGAAGGGACAAAATCCGGTTATATAGTAATAGTTCACCTTGTAAAATGTTTTGGCCTTGGTCTTATCATTTGTTCATTCCTTATCTACATTACAGAATATTTAAATCGTTGGCATTTGGCATTTACATGTTGACATATTCATATTCTTATATCATGTGTATGGAGTCATTCAGCATATAAAAAAGAAACAAGTTAGGAGCAGATTCATTTTAATTTTCAAGAATCTTCATCAACTGAGTTTCTTGATTTCGCGCTTAAGTCAACTAAGGCATTCATCGATCGATACATTAACACAGAATCCTTCCTGTCTTTGGTATTTTGTATATTTTGATAGAAGTTGCAATTTTCTTGATCTTGACTAGTCATTTTGAAAAAAATGAGTATTCAAAACTATGAATTAGCAAGTGATTACAACTTAGAATTCCCACAGATGGGATTTTGTTTTCAGCCAGAAAATTCTGCAGAAAATAGCTGCCAAAAGCAGCAGCAACAACAACAAAATTTTTGGCCTAGTACTGATTCAACATCATCTAGAACAATCATAAGTCGAATCGGGGCATCACCTTCAGGATTTTTTGCCACAGAGAGGTACCTTGGATTAACACAGTATGAATACCAAGACAACAATAGTTGTTCTCAACTGTCCAAGAATCTTGATCCTCAAACACCGTCATTTAGTCAACAATGTGGAAACGGATTCTTGGCAGATTCACCAGCACGAGTTGACCCCGAATTTCCCAAGATTTCAATGCCATCATTCATCAGATCACAGTTTTCAAGTAATCAACCACTTGGTCCTGAAGGACTTTATGGAAATCCTTTTAGTAATCTATCAGAAAAAGAGAGGATTTTGCTTCTTAAGAGTAAGTTGTTTAAAGAAATTGACTCTTCAAACAGGCAGCCTGATTCAGTGCCAGTTTTTCATGGAAATCAAGACTATGGTGTAAGTACTTTCAATTTGATTCTTGTCTACATAATACAGTAAAACTTCTCTATATCGTTGTTTGTCCTCATGTTTTTTTTGCTGCTATAGCGAGATGTTGTTATCGAGAACATCTAATATAACATAATATTAAAGTCGGTTCTAATATAACATAACACAACTGTTGTTATAGAGGATGGTTGTTATAGAGAAGTCTGACCGTAGTATTATTTTTCAACTATAATCAAATCTCTCTATAACGGCGTTGTTTGTCCTAATATGTTTTAGCTGCTATAACGAGATGTTGTTATAGAGAACATCTAACATAATATGAAAGTCGGTTCCAAAGAAAACTTGGTTGTACAGTGAACTATTGTTATAGAGAAGTGTGACCGTGGTATTATTTTTCAAGTATTTGAATAACACCATTATTCTGACTCTTGTTTATGTTCCAACAGGTCTCAAATAGTATGTGTGGTTTTAACTTGGTACATATAAGGCAACAATCTGGAGGACCCTCCGGATCAGCTATTTCGAATAACTCTGGATGTTCTGGAGGGTCATTATCTAGTAAGACACGAATCAGGTGGACTCAGGATCTCCACGATCGATTTGTTGAGTGTGTAAATCGTCTTGGAGGGGCTGACAGTAAGTAATTTTACATGTCCCTTATTGATCTTTTCAGTTTTTTTGTTGCAAATTATCATTTTGCGAATTATTTATTCTTAGGGGCGACGCCAAAGGCAATACTAAAGCTGATGGATTCAGAAGGCTTAACCATTTTTCATGTAAAAAGCCATTTGCAGGTACTCGGTTAATATGAAAGAAAATACTTTCTTGGAACACCTTTTGGTATTTAGACAAAATTCTGAAGCAAATGTTTTTCTTCTTGTTTTGACAAGAAATATCGAAGTGCAAAGTGCATCCCTGAATCGACAGAAGGTATGTACTATCCAAAAATAAACTTCATGTTTATTAAAAAGAAACATTTCTCTTCCAGAACACTATGCTTATTTGAAATTTGCTGATGTTTAGAACTTACTGTACTGGTAATCAGGGCTTTAAAGGATCATGGTAAAAGTAGAAATATACAGAACTGAACTGGTAAAATACTAAAAGGGGAAAACAGATAAGCTTATGTGTCCTCATTTTTTAACATAAATTAGGACATGGTGCCTTATCTCCTAGCTCCTATGGAACTAACCAGATCATTCTCTTATATAAGACCGATCCGGTGCACGAAGCTGAAAGTATATGTATGTTCTAGAGACAATCTGTATTAGGACACAACTTTATACACATTCGTATTTATATTAATAATGAATTAATATTATGGCAATTTGCATTTGTTGAATTATTAGTTGATTGTTTATAATTTTCTATAATAGCATCCTTAGAGGTTACGTGTTTATTAATGATGTAAGAATTAATGTAATAACGTAACTCTTAAATTACCTCGACTAATGATCATCGAAATTGGGATATCGATGATATGCGATACGTCGACATGTGGTCTGCATCATATCCTTAAGGAATGTAGTATGTCTCACTTGCTACGAGTTATGGCAACTCGTGATGGACACATGGATACTTGTTGAAGTATTGGTATGCCCTGCTGATGTATTGTTTTGTTATATGTCTATAATGTCATCGGCGTGTGGGAGATAAAAGTCCTTAGACTTGAGGTCAATATCATCTTGTTTACGGAGTAATGTACTTTGATCCTGTCCAAAGCTCAAATATCTTATAGGTTGAGACGCAGCTTGTTTTGAGTGCATTACGAAGTAGATTAAATGTGGTATGTCAGCCAAGAAAGGATTCATTCCTTGAATTTATATTCGAGTGAACACTCAGGTACTCATATGGTATTAGGTTGATTGAGTCATTGGCCAATGCAATGGACATGTCTGTGACATGGTCATGTTGTCAACTAATATAGATGAGTTATAATAATCAAGTCATTTGCATAGACACTTGTCAAATTCTAAGCTTGATTGAGTGTGTCGTGAATGAAGAGATTTTATCTTTCCACATATAGGTTCAGTTCACATATTTTGTGTAGCTAAACTTTACTATTGGGTTCGTCTTCCGGCGCAGTCTAGGAGTTCCGTGAAGATCCTAATGTAATTAGTGACAATATGTAAAGGCCTGAAGGGTAACACTAAGTCAAATGTTCCGTCGATTGAAGGATGTAATTAGAAGGAGATTATACCTATTTATTCGGTTGATGACCGGGACATTAAAATGGGAAAAGACTGAAAAGATAGGACAGGACTGCGGTGCCCTGTTTTGGGACCGCGGTGCCAAGAACACTGGGTAGCACCGCGGTGCCCTGTTTTGGGACCGCGGTGCCAAGAACACTGGGCAGCACCGCGGTGCCTCTTTAGTGGGACCGCGCGGTGCACATGCGGATCGGCGATCCGAATTTTTGCCATCGATTTCTGCTGGGCTCGACCGAAAATCCTAAGCCTCTGTTTACAACTATAAATAGAGGGCTTACCTCCCATTCCAAAGACACACAAAACCTAAGAGAGTTAAATCTCTTCTAAAGCTCTGTCAGAATTCCTAGCATTCCCGACTTAGCAAATTGCATCATAGTTTCAGAACTTACAAATCGATGGACGTTTGCGTGTTCACCCTCGGACTACACAAAGCGACGAAGATCAACTGTTTAGCTGATTAATTAAAATGTAAGTCTTCTGTCGAAGTTTTATATTTACTGTGTGCTTTGTATTTTCATTACTTATCATACTACAGTTCGACCGTCGTCGGGTTTGAAACATAAATTTTCAAATTCCGCTGTGTGTACGAACCCGACGTAAACACCTACAGTGGTACCAGAGCATGGGTAGTTTCGTATGATTTGTAATGATATTAATGATAATATGGGTTAGAATTTATTTAGATCTATGTTTTATGTATTTAAAAACTTTAAAACCTAAACCTTTAGAACACATGATCCTTGTGACCAGATCTGTTAATGCAATTATGTATTCGAACAAGTCAGTCCAATATATAACTCTTCTAAGTTGAAATGTGTTATCTGGCTTAAAACATGATGCATTGAAACGAAGAACGAGAAAATTGGATTTGATGGTCGATGAACATGTTGTTTTAATAGTGATGGTAATACAAGTGATATATCTGAAAGATCTGGCCCTAAACCAGTTTTAGGGGTTCAGAAATTTCGGATTTTGTGATTCTGGAGGAGAGACACCGCGGTTCCATGATGGAGCAATGCGGTGCCTGCTAGGGTTTTGTGGCGGCGCCGGGATTCCACAATTAGAACATCGCGGTGCTGCCCAGATGAAGCCAGAGGCACCGCGGTCTTGTTCATGGGAGTCGCGGTGTTGTTCATCCAGAAGCTTAAAATTAATTTTTCGGACTCACTGCCTTCGAGGCACCGCAGTGCCTTACATTAGGAACCGCGGTGCAAATTGGTTTTGCAGAACCAGTGACTTACTGCCTCGAAGGCACCGCGGTGCCACCAGTTGGAACCGCGGTGCCATCGACGAATTTTATAAATAAAAAAAATCAAAAATCAGAAACAGAGACTTACAAGTTTCAGATTCTGAATCTGAAGTTTAGAAGTTTCAGTTTCTGAAAATAAAGTTTTTAATCGAACAGATTTGGTCCTTTCGGGCAAATCTGTAATTAAAAAAAGTTTTCTGAAAGTTGATTTTAGGTTCTGGAAACTACAAACAAGTCCCACAAGTTTTAAAATATTTTCTGAAGTTTAGAATTGCATTTTTATGAATTTATAAGGGTTCAGAATTGAATTTTAAATCCTTAAGGGACTAAAGTGTAAATTTGAATTCTCGAAAATCAGAATTTTAAAATCAGAAAATGTTTAGGGACTGTTTGGCATTTACATAGATTATAGAGTTTAGACAAATAGACTCTTAATTATCATTAATAGTATGTTATTCTATAATATACAAATGTGCTAAGTGATTGAATGTGATGCATTTAAATTATTAGCATAGCGTCATGATTATTATGCAGGTAGCGGCGCCCGATGGTAATTGTTTAATTTCAAATGACCGCTATAATCATGCGGGTAGGCGGCTACGAGATGTGATTAAACCCATCTTATATCATGCATATTGGGTCTGATGGTTTCTCATCTAATTGTGTTTAGAAATTGCATGATAGGATGTCATATGATGTATGACTTGATTGTTGATCTTGAATGAATCCCCGAAAACTAAAAATGTTCCCCAAACATTAAATACAAGTCTAATTATAACGCGTCGTCCATTATAATTGTTAGGGTGCTAAGTCCTTTTCGGCGATAAAGATATTTATGCCAAAATATTTGCTCTAAGTCTAAGAGGACCAAGACCTTTTCATAGATGTGTTAAAATGAAAGTAGATAATAAACTTTTGTAGGTATCTACACCAAAGTGTTTGCTTGCAAAGGCTAAGTTTACTTAGGCATTTAAACGCAGTCGTGTAATGAGGTTGACTTGTTTAGATGAATCTTGGCGCCAAAGTGTCGGACTAGTCTAAAGACGTAAGATTAAAAGAAAAGATATTTAATCAAACCAAGAGTTGTAGAGTTGCTTTACAATTGGTTGATGACCTACCAAAGTGTGTTATTGAAGTTATCAGCCAAAGCAAACGCAGATATAACATATATTTGGATCTTGGTCCATTATGACCTTTATATTGATTTAGGTCCGTATTCTACCTTGGGGTCGTAGAAGTATACAAAATAGTGGGAGCTAATTAAACAAAAGGCCATGTTAAATTAGTTTATTGTGAATGTGTATAATTTAGGAGAATGAATTTTTGATTGCATTTTCCTGTTCTATCTATTATCTTCAGATCTTCAGAAATGTCAAATTTTTCGTTGAAAATGTTCATGGAGTCAAACAGACTCATCGGACAAAACTTCACTTGGCTAAGAAATGTTAGAATTGTTCTTAGACAAGAAGAAATTGAGTATACATTGGACAAAGTGTTCCCCACAGCTCCGGCGGAGGACTCTGCAGAGTATGCAACTTTTGACCAGGTTGCCTAGAAGAAACATTATAAAGATGCCACCGCAGCTTAATGTTTAATGTTGTCTTCTATGTCACCTACATTGCAAAGACGGCATGAAACTATGGGGCCCAACGAAATGTTAGCCCATTTGAGGAGTCTTTATGATTCGCAGAGTCAGATAATGGAGTATGACCTGCTCATAGAACTTTTCAAGTGTAAGCTAAATGAAGGGGGTCAATTTTCACCTCATGTGTTGAGGATGATTGAGCTGATTGAGAGGTTAGCTTCTATAGAGATAAGGTTTCATGACAGAGTCGCCACCACCCTCATCCTTACCTCACTTCCTAAGTCGTTTGAGAGTTTCATTGTCAATTACAATATGAATGGGACTAAAGCGACATTGCCAGAGTTACATAATATGTTGAAAACTTTTGAATCTTCGACCTCAAAGACCAAGCCTATTCTGATGGTTGGCTCATCTAGTCGCCCCAAACTGAAAGGTAAGGGACAACAGAAGGGGAAGGACAAAACTATTGCTCCGGCAGCAGCAATGAAGCCCAAGGGATGAGCGAAGAAAAAAAAAAGAGACTGTCGGCATCGGATGTTTGCATGAATTGCAATAGGAAGGGGCATTGGAGAAAGGATTGCACTGCTCCAGGCGGAGAAATGGCACTAGGTGCTAATGTGCAAGGTATGTTTGTAATTGAAATTAATCTATCTATAAATGATTCTCATTCCTGGGTACTTGATACCGCTTGTGGCTCACACATTTGTACAAATGTGCAGGGGCTAACTGATAGCAGGAAGGTCGGGCCTCACGAGGTGGACCTGCGCATCGAAAATGGAGCACGAGTTGCTGCTGAGCGCGTGGGAACTTACAGGATAGATTTACCTTTTGGCAAAGTTTTAATGTTGAACAATTGTTTTTATGTTCCTTCTTTGACAATGAATATTATTTCCATTCTTGTACTTGATTCAGATGGTTTTTCCTCAAACACGTCTAATGGCAATATGGTTTTGACTTTAGATAATATTGTGTACAAAATTGCGCCTCTTGTGAATGGATTATATACATTAAACTGCTCAGGGAAATTTTCAATGTACAAAATAAAAGTGCTAAGTTAAATGAAAGAAATTCAACCTACTTATGGCATTGCAGACTTGGTCATATCAATCTAACAAGGATAGAACGGTTGAGGAAATTAAATTACATATGGTAACTGTGAATCCTGCTTGAAGGGTAAGATGGTCATTAAACCTCTTTCTGGAAAGGGAATCCGTGCCAAGGAGGTGCTTGAGTTGGTACATACGGACGTATGTGGACCATTTTCGACTCAATCTAGAGAGGGTTTCTCTTACTTCATCACTTTCACAGACGACTTATCAATGTTTGGATATGTGTATCTTATGAGACATAAATCCGAGGCTTTTGAGAAGTTTAATGAGTTTAAGTGTGAAGTTGAGAAACAGCTCTCAAAGAGTATCAAGACTCTCTGATCTGATCGTGGAGGTGAATATTTAAGCAAAGAATTTCTTGACTACTTAAAGTTTCATGGAGTTCATTCTGAATGGACACCTCCTGGAACACCACAGATGAATGATGTTGTCGAGAGGAGAAACCGAACCTTGCTTGACATGGTTCGTTCCATGATGAGCTTTTCAGCTCTTCCTACATACCTTTGGGGATACTCTATTTTAACCTCAATATATGTTCTAAACAGAGTTCCATCTAAATCAGTCGAAAAGACACCATATGAGGTATGGTGTGGCAAGAAGCCATCACTTAGACACATGAGGCCCTGGGGGTGTCCTGCATATGTCAAGAAGTTGATCACTGATAAGTTGGAATCTAAAAGTGAGAAATGTTACTTTGTTGGGTATCCAAAGGAAACTAAAGGATACTACTTCCATCTTCCTGGAGAACATAAGATATTTGTTTATAGGAACACAATTTTCCTTGAAGACGAATATGTCTACAAGGATGAGAGTTGCACGGAGATAAAACTTGAAGAAATTCAAGAACAAAGTAATATAGAGGTTGAATCCTTGCCCGATGATAAAGGCAAGAATTCAGTGGGAGCTTCTAGCGAAGATTGGGTATTTAGGGTACCTCATTCGACCAGTGGGAGTGCTACAAGGAATAATGCAGAAATGCAAGATCTTTCGGCACAGACCTTGGGAGCAAGTGCACCAGTTGCACTTTCTCCCATTCAGGAAAGACATGAAAATGATATTCCTGAAAGCTCTAATGTTGGTGGATCGACCAGCGCACAAGAACACTCGCCACAACATGCATACCAGAATCGAATGAAGACAATCAACTCTGTAGGTCCACTAGATCTCATCGTCCTCCGGAAAGACTAAATCTGCTTGTGGAAACACAAAATGAGCTAGATATTCCAGATGATGACGAGCCTAGAACCTACAATGAAGCAATGCTAGACATTGATTCGAAGATATGGCAAGAAGCCATGAAATCCTAAATGGAATTTATGTATATCAATCAAGTATGGAACTTGGTTGATTTGCCGAATGAGGTTAAACCCATATGATGCAAATGAGTCTTCAAGAAGAAGATTGATGCATCTGGCAAGGTTCAGACTTATAAAGCTAGACTGGTGGCTAAAGGTTTTACACAGCGTCCTGGTGTGAATTATGATGAAACTTTTTCACCAGTGGCTAAGATAAAGTCTATTCGGATTTTGCTTGCGATAACTGCACATTATGATTATGACATTTGACAGATGGACGTCAAAACTGAATTCCTCACTGGTAATCTAATTGAGGAAGTGTATATGAAATAACCCGGGGGTTTTTCATGTGAGTCCAGACCAAATGATGTGTGCAGACTACAGAAGTCCATTTATGGACTTAAGCAAGCCTCTAGGAGTTGGAACATTTGCTTTGACAATGCTATAAAATCTTTTGATTTTGTCAGAAGCAAAGAGGATCCTTGTGTTTGTTTTCAAACACAAGGATGAGGGTATTGTCTTCATTATTATATATGTTGAGCTGGAAGAGTTCCAAACAGACTACTATTGCAGACTCGACTACTGAAGCGGAGTACATTGCTGGATTGGAGGTTGCTAAAGAAGTTATCGCGATTTCTGAGTTCCTGAAGGAACTAGGGGTTGTTCCGAGTGTCAGTTGTCCAATAACTGTTTATTGTGACAACACTGGTGAGATTGCACAGGCAAAGAAACCAAGATCAACAAACATAAACACGCATGTACCAAGAAAGTACCACACCCTGAGAGAGATGGTGGAAGCTGAAGATATAGATTATATTCCCACAGACAATAATCTAGCAGACCCATTTACTAAACCATTAAGCTTGGTGAAACATAATGGTCATTTTGAGAACATGGGTATTAGATATGTTGGTGATTGACTCTAGGCCAAGTGGAAGATTGAAAGTATATGTATGTTCTAGAGACAGTCTGTATTAGGACACAATGTACTTTATACACATTCGTATTTATATTAATGATGATTAATATTATGACAATTTGCATTTGTTGAACTATTAGTTGATTGTTTATAATTTTCTATAAATGCATCCTTAGAGGTTACGTGTTTATTAATGATGTGAGAATTAATGTTATAACGTAGCTCTTAAATTACTTCGACTAATGATCATCGAAATTGGGATATCGATGATATGCGATACGTCGACATGTGGTCTGCATCATATCCTTAGGGGATGTAGTATTCTCACTTGCTACGAGTTATGGCAACTCGTGATGGACACATGGATACTTGTTGAAGTATTGGTATGCCCTGCTGATGTATTGTTTTGTTATATGTCTATAATGTCATCGGCGTGTGGGAGATAAAAGTCCTTAGACTTGAGGTCAATATCATCTTGTTTACGGAGTAATGTACTTTGATCCTGTTCAAAGCTCAAATATCTTATAGGTTGAGACGCAGCTTGTTTTGGGTGCATTACGAAGTAGATTAAATGTGGTATGTCAGCCAAGAAAGGATTCATTCCTTGAATTTATATTCGAGTGAACACTCAGGTACTCATATGGTATTAGGTTGATTGAGTCATTGGCCAATGCAATGGACATGTCTGTGACATGGTCATGTTGTCAACTAATATAGATGAGTTATAATAATCAAGTCATTTGGATAGACACTTGTCAAATTCTAAGCTTGATTGAGTGTGTCGTGAATGAAGAGATTTTATATTTCCACATATAGGTCCAGTTCACATATTTTGTGTAGCTAAACTTTACATATTGGGTTCGTCTTCCGGCGCAGTCTAGGAGTTCCGTGAAGATCCTAATGTAATTAGTGACAATATGTAAAAGCCTGAAGGGTAACACTAAGTCAAATGTTCCGTCGATTGAAGGATGTAATTAGAAGGAGATTATACCTATATGTTCGGTTGATGACCGGGACATTAAAATGGGAAAAGACTGAAAAAATAGGACAGGACCGCGGTGCCCTGTTTTGGGACCGCGGTGCCAAGAACACTGGGCAGCACCGCGGTGCCTCTTTAGTGGGACCGCGGTGCCTGTACGGATTCTGGCAGTCCGAATTTTTGCCAGTCTGATTTTCTGCTGGGCCCAGCCCACGAAAACCCTAAGCCTCTGTTTACAACTATAAATAGAGGGCTTACCTCCCATTCCAAAGACACACAAAACCTAAGAGAGTTAAATCTCTTCTAAAGCTCTGTCAGAATCCCTAGCATTCCCGACTTAGCAAATTACATCATAGTTTCAGAACTTACAAATCGATGGACGTTTGCGTGTTCACCCTCGGACTACACAAAGCGACGAAGATCAACTGTTTAGCTGATTAATTAAAATGTAAGTCTTCTGTCGAAGTTTTACATTTACTGTGTGCTTTGTATTTTCATTACTTATCATACTACAGTTCGACCGTCGTCAGGTTTGAAACATAAATTTTTAAATTTACTGCGTGTACGAACCCGATGTAAACACCTACAGAAGCATCCCGTGTTCACGCAGGGTCTTGGAAGGTCCGCACTTATATAAAAGATATCAAAGTAGAGTCCCATGTTATGGAATCGAAGAAACGGGAGAGAAAATCTAAGAGAAAATGAACAAAAAATAATTCCTTACATTATTTCTTGTATTAAAAATAAAAGATCACATCTCTATTTACAGAGAACCGAAGAAAATAAAATAAAAGGAAATATACTATTTTCCTTATACATACCAAATTAAAAGGAAACTAAATATTATGTAATTAATGTAAATCACAAACTTAGAAGAAAAATAAATATTCTAGAATAATTGTAGACTAAAAGGAAAGTAAATATTCTACCATAAATGTAAATCACAACATAGAAGGAACATAAATTGTTCACGCAGGATCCTGAAGGTCCGCACTTATATAAAAGATATCAAAGTAGAGCCACATCGGCTACAATGGCTAGTTTATAATTTATGAGTCTTTTCCCTTTCTGATTATAAAAAAATGGAATTGCAACTTCTCAAGCTTCACAAGGCTTTTTACCTGATTTGGTAATGAATCAAGGTTAACAAGTGCCTTATTGTGCATGAATATCCTTGAAAAAACATGTTAAAACTTAATTATACAGTTTCTAGCTTGGTTTAGAAATGAGAATTTCCTCCTTTATATGATGCAGGGAAATCTGAAAAAATGGACTGCCCGAAAAATGTGACACAGATTGACAGCAAAACGTATGTTCTCTATAACTTACATAACCAATTTTCATGATTATCTTAGTGGGAAATGCACTTAATCTCAGATTTCTTTCCAGTGGATTGCAAATCAAAGAAGCACTGCATATGCAGCTAGAAGTCCAGAAGCGTCTTCACGAGCAACTAGAGGTACATTTAGTACACACAAAGTAGGGGTGGCAAACGGGCGGGTCGGATCGAATATGGGCAAGTCGGAAATGCTTAAACAAAAATGGATCAATTACCCGATCCACCCATATACACGGACAAAAAATGGGTTAACCCGACGGATAATATGAATATCCATATTTATCTATATTATCTAAAGTTACTTTAAATATGTTGACCTCATATAACTAATATGGAGAAAATTAATTACCTTCTTGTCCACAAATCCAATCTCTAGTAAATAGTTGCACCTGTCCTCTCAACATTTGCGGGAAAAATAGAACTTCGAAGTTTTTCAATGACACGACCTCCAAAAAAACATTTTTCGAAAAATATCCACCCAAGCCCCACCATTCCCACCCTATTGCACCCACCCTCCACCACCCACTCCCCAACCAAATCCCACCCTCACCCGACCACCACCCTCGAATGCACTTCATCATCACTCATCCCTATCCCACACCACCACCCACAACACATCACCGCCCCACTCAACCCCCCCACCCCTTTCCCAAATTTTCTACTTTATATATTTTATTTTACTTTTATAAAAAATAGATTTTTTTTCTTATCCACACACCGCCTTGCCCTCCCTCCCTCCCCCACCCCAAACCACAAACCGCATCCATCCCACACCAAATTTCTCATTCTTTATAAGTTCTTATAAAAGTAAAATAAAATATATGAAGTAAAAAATTCGAGAGGGGTAGGGATGCGGGGAGGGGAGATGGTGTAGAAACCAGAATAAATTTTTTTAAGAAAAATTAATTTTTTTGGAGGGGTGGGGGGGGGGGAGATGTAAAAATAAATTAAAAAAAATAAAAATAAAAATATTTTTTAAGGGTGGTGGAGTGGGGTGGGAGGTGAGTGGTGTAGAAACCCAAAAAGAAAATATTAAAAACTTTAAAAAACAAAAATTGGAGGGGATGAGGGATTGCGGGTGTGTGGGGTGGGTTGGGTGGTTGGTGAAATAACACTTGTGAGACTTGTTTTTCATGATGTTATTAAGAAAGTCATTTTTTCTTAATTTTTTTTTAAGAAACTTGTTTTACTAAAGTTGTGGTTTTATCCATTTTACCATTAAGTCACTCATATTTTAAGTGAATAATATGAGTTCATCTATATTGAACCCATAATGGATTGGATATCCAACGCATTTTAAATGGACAGGGTAGGAAGAATATCCATATTTTTATCCATTTAGCCGTCTCTACACAACGATGTAAATTTAGTCACTTCAGCTGAAAATGCTATTAGTATATAACACTTAGAAACAATATCAAGGCAATCCTGTTTTTTTTTTGTTAGATTCAACGAAAGCTACAATTGAGGATTGAAGAACAAGGAGAGCAATTGAAGAAGATATTTGAACAACAAGAGACAACTAGGAGCCTCTTGGAGACACGAAATTCAAGCATTTCATCTCCTATTGATCCGTTCATCTCACACGAAGATGAAGTTTTCGCTGCAGAGAGCTTCGATAATTCGCATTTCCAATCTAAAATAAGCTACAATGACATGTAAACAACATCAGTTTGACATTTTTTTCAGCTAGTTTTTGAAAGAGAGTTGATGTTAGCATTTCTGTAGATAGCTAATTTGCCTTCCAAGCAAACTACACAAAAAATGTATAGTACAAAGGGCATACAAAAATATCATGCAAAAAACATAAGTACTTCATACATGCTAATATGTTCAATGGTTCTCTGGAGTGCATAAGGAGAAATTTTGTTGCATAATAATCTAAAAAACCAGTACACGAAACTGAAAATAAACAGAATCTGTCTTAGAAAAAATAATTTTTCAGAATATAATCGAGCCCACTTAGTTCAAAGTGTTTCCTTAAGAAAATTATTCCCCTCACAGTACTCGAGGTTGATGGAATATCCCTTCCCAAGATAGAACTATTATCTTACCAGAATAGTAGCACTCCAAATTCCGGTAGCAGCGAACCACTCAACGGCAGTATATCACACAGAATAAACAAGAGAGATTTTTCGAACCACTCAATTGAATGTTGTGTTCAATTCTTGGAACAAATCAAGAATTTATAGTTGTTGGAGGTACTGATTCTGAATGTTTGCAATCATATTTTTGGAGAGAAATTCGAAAAAGAAAAAATCGGATCGGGTCGGTCGCGGGTCAGGGTCGATCCGTGTTGGATTTATTTTAATTAAATAATTAAAGAAAAGTTTGTCCAAAAAGATTATCAATCAATCGACCAAATCCAAATCCAAATCCAAAGCCGAGCCGAGCGAGCGACGACGACGGCGCGAGGGGTCCTTGCCCCCTCAACCCTTTTAGCAACTAGAGAAGGTGTAATGTAATATATACACTTCTCTTTTCTTATCTTTTTTCGATGTGAGACAAATGTCTTAAAAAGGGACCTTTTACATTCCCTTCACTTTTCATCCTATCATTTCTCATTCACCAATATCAAAACCCAACAAATTTGACTACTCATATAATTATCAAATAAGGTAATCTTTTAAGTTGTGATATACTTTGTTTAACGTGAAACCCGCAGCCGCTACCTGAAAGGTGAGCACTGGGTAAACCACGGACTGACATAATAGCCTGCAAATCCCGTCAGCCAGTTAAACCACACTTGGCAAGGCAGGTATGACAGACTCCCCCAAGAGGCGAAGGCAGGCCAGGTGTTATCCTGAGGTTTCGAACTTGTGACCAAGCTCTCCCACACCACCCAATGAGGATACCCTCTGCCTTCAAGACCGGTCTAGGGCTTCAGATAAGTTGTGATATACTTGTATATAAGCTTGGTAATCAAGTTTCAAAATGTGTGACAACAAAATTTCTTTTAGTCATAGGTAGTTGCCAAATGAACGTTAGATAATCAAGTTTCAAATTGTCTCAAAGATTTGAACTTGTGACCTCTAGTTAAAAGTTTAAGGATCCAACCACCGCGACACACCCCTTGGGTGGTTGAAATGACACTTGCTGCACATTTCTACGTAAATTTTACTCTTGCGCCTCCATGGACCGGGTGATTCTAATATTGGGTATTATGTTAACCCTTCCACAAATCTTTTGGATCTTCGAAGCATCAGTTTACTAAGCTCATCGAATGGACCCTCGTCAGCAACAATATTGGCATTCCACTAACTTTCCTTTTCGTCGTAAAAAGTAAAGTCTAATAGTGGATGTGTAATAAGTTTTATTACGAGGGGTCTTTCAGGAAAGTAATTTACTAATAGGCTGTGAAGTTAGGAACTGGACAAGCTTAACTTTAGATCCAAATACCTGAAGTTGAATTTTAAAGTTGGAAATTTGAAGATCTGAAGTTAGGCTTAGTCAGCTTCCAACTTCATACTTGCGGTATTCAAAATTTGAAAGCATTCAACCCAAAGGTCTGAAAATTGGAAACTAGTTAAGCCTAACTACAGACCAAGATATCTAAAGTTCAGACCTTCGAGTATGAAGTTCAAATTTCATCTTTCCGCTTCTTCTTCACATTGTTTAATTCCTAGTGATGGATAAAGGAGTTCTACCATTTTCTGAGAGCATTGTATGCAACAAGATACCTCCTATTGCTCGAATTGCTAATAACGAGCAATTTTCCATCCTCTGGTCTGCATTGGTTCCTATGTAGTCCATCTACATAAAAAACAAAAACACAGAAGCAACAAGATGATGAAAAACACTAGGAGAGACCATTTCCTTACACAATTCTAATTATAAAACTTGCTGAGATCTTTGGAACCTCAGAAGATTGAAACAACATTTTCATCTTACTTCTTAGGCATTTCCAACTTGAAAAGGAATTATACATTGTTTTCCTTTTTCTCCCCTATAAAGATGCCTTGTGATGGCAGGATTCTAACATCCACCTACTGTATAACATTAACAAAAGGGAATTACCACTTCTCAAGCTTCATAACTCACAAGACCTTTTACCTGCTTTTGGTAATTAGTCAAGGTATACAAAGTGAACAACTATAGTTGGAAATCGTCGTTGTTTGAATTTGATATTTAGAGCAATACAAACTTAAAACCTTCTTAAAATCCCCTTCATTGTTAATGTTGATTTTGCTTGTGGAAAATGCTCTCTGAGATGTACTAAATTTTGCCATTACATGCTAAATACTTAATTTCAAAGTTTCCAGCTCTTTTTAGAAATGAAGGTTTCCTCTTTTATGTGATGCAGGGAAATCTGAAGAAAATCTTTTCTTTATCCTGTTGTCTTTCTGTTGTTAGATTCAGCGAAAGTTACAACTGAGAATCGAAGAACAAGGAGAGCTATTGAAGAAGATATTTGAACAACAACAAGAGACAACTAGGAGCCTCTTGTAGTTTGTTTGCCTCCCAAACAAACTACACGAAAAATGTATAGTACAAAAGGCAAACACAACATGCAAAACCTTCAAGTACTTCATTCATGCTATATGTTTAATGGTTCTCTGGTGTGCATAAGGAGAAATTTGACTAATGATAAGTTATCAAATAAGGTGATCTTTTAGGTTGTGATATGCTTGTATATACTACTCAAATTTTTGTCTTTGCTTCTCTGTAGTATGCTCTCAAATGTGAGCTAATATATATGAGACATTTGTGCTTTCAAGCTTTCACGTGGGGTTGGGTGCACGCGGACAATTTTAAAGCAGACTTCCCATTTATTAAAAAGAGAGGATCACCAAAAATTTCGCGATTCGTTGCCAAATTTATTCCAATTGCTCTGATCGAATCACTATATCAATATCTAATTGGCATATTAAATAGCTATTGTCAATATCAATATTGAGATTGCTCATTGAATTGGTATATAAATGAGTATTCTCAATATTATGCCTCGAAGAGGATTTGAACCTCCATGGATGTTTGACGGGTCCTCGTACATGGTAAACAACCAAATTTCAATTGACATGAAATCTTTAGGATATATCAATGAAATTTTAGAGAATCAATGAGGGGCATCAATTCAAATTCTGGATTTGCAAATTGAGAGCTTAAGAATTCTCACAATTTCTTAGACTCAACAACAACAACATACTCAGTGTAATCCCAATGTGTGGGGTCTGGGGAGGATAAGAGGTAGCAGACCTTACCTCTACCTTTGTGGGTAGAGAGACTCCGATCTTTGTGGGGTAGAGAGACTGTTTCCGATAACCCTCGGTACAATTTCTTACTCATGGACTCAATTTAGTTCAGTTAGAGAAATGACTTTAAGATTCTAATTGTGTGACAACAAAAATTTTGACAGGTTTCAGTTATCACTTATACAAACCAATATAATTTAACATGTTATAATAATAAGTTATGTATCTATTTATTTTTCGGATTACTAAATCACATTCGTTATAAACTGTTACTGCTGATAACTTAACCTGAATATAAATATTTCGAACGGTCAATACACAAAACTTAAAACTCATTTATGATGGTCATAACTTATAAGTAGTAGCTACATATATATATAAATTAAGTCTCTATTTCAATAGTACTTGTCAAGCATCATATTATTATTTTTTTTTTTTTTTTGTGAAGGCCGCGTGCATTCTTCTTTCAGTCTTGTGAGTGCAAGACGACGTATGATAGCGCGCAAATCACGTCACCCGCTTAAACACTGGCAGCAGTCGGATGTGCGGGCTCCCAAGAGGCGAAGGCAGGCCATCGAACTTGTGACAAAGCTCTCCCACACCATCCAATGAAGATACCCTCTGCCTTCAAGACCAACTGGTCTAGGGCTTAAGATAGCATCATATCTTCATCTGACAGAGGGAAGAGAGGCTGTGTTGGGACATGGGGTCATGTATCAAAATGAACTGGGCCTAAGCCCAATATTTTGATTTGACTGAGAACTTATGTAGGCTCAAGTTTCACTTGATAGTATCCAGAAGCGACGAAAAGTCGCAAACAGCCCAAAAGCAAGAGGGCTTTTCAGTCATTTCACCTTCAAATTTATTAGTAATTGACTAGTACAACTCAATTGGACTCTCGGGATTCAGTTACGTAAGAAATATTTACTGCTAATCATCGTAGTTTAACCTTTTACATAAAGTATTCATCACTGAAAAGACAAAAATACCCTTCTATATTTCTTTAAATCATTTTGTGACTCCATAAGAACTTGCCAAATATGAGTGGATACCAGCCGTATGCTCTACACAAAAATTCACGCGTTTTTTTGGAAAATGCAAGGTCAATTATAAATGAATTTATGGTTTGCACTTATTGTAAAAAAAAACTACTTTCTCTCCGTCCTATATTAGTTGTTATATTTTTTTTAAAGTTAAACTATATAAATGAAAATTTATTATTTTACATCTACAGACATTTATTTAAATCTTCTAAAGCTTAAAGAGTCGACGAACTTTTCTATTCTACTCTCTGATTGATCAACATTTTAAAATATATTTTTCATCAAATTGATATGAGAAAATTGTAACTGTAGTACTTTTCGTATAGTTTTTTAATATCAAAATTTTAGTTGTAAAATTTGAGTAGATCTAATCAAATTTGAGTAAAAATAAAGTGATAAATTCTTAAAATTTGATTTAATTACACAAATACTGAACTCTACATTATGAAATAATCATAAATATATAACCAGAAATTGATAGAATTAGTTATTCAATGAGTTTATAAATTTAATTTTTGTCTAGATCATATCAAAAGTTCGTTTTAACTGTTTACTACAAAGATAAAATCTTGCTTAGAGTGAGTAATTGTGTTTTCATTAACCAATTATTTGTGATAATAAATTCTTTGAAATGTATGAAGATTGAAGTGTTTGTTTGTCCAAAGATATTTTTGATAAACAAACACTTGTCATTAAGAATGTTACATGTGTGCACTTTCTCAAAGACAGAAAAAATGTTTTTTTGGCTCGTTTACTATGCTTGATACCATATTAAATACTCCATTCGAATAAAAAAGAAAGGTGTCCACTTAATCATTTTATACATTTTTTAAGAAAATATTAACTTTTAAGTAAAAATAAGTAAGTTGATTAACATGCCTCTAATTAAATAGTTACCTATTGAAATTTGGTCATCTAACACTTAATAACTGTAAAAATAAGGTTAAGTATTGCTTGAATTAATAAGTAAACACTTTTTTTTACTTAAAAAAATAAATATTAAGTGGACACTCTTTTTAATCCGGAGAAAGTATACAAAAGGCTTTATATTAAACATAATATTAATTGTTCATCTTAACTTAACTTAAGTAGGTTTACCACTTATCAAACATTAATTAAAGTCACTAGATATTCATTAACATGTTTACTCAAACTAACTACACCTATTAATTGAATCAGTCTTTTCCTTATCTTAAAGACATCCATGTCCTTCTATTTTTCCATTTTTTTGTTTCTATTTACATGTCCATTTTTTTACTTTACGCGACCTTTAAGAAATAATAAATGAAGTGTATATTTTATCATGATATTTATATTAATTAATATATAATTTTAATGGATTTGGAAAATAATTTGAAATGAGTAATAATGCTAAAAATAAAACAGGGAAAAATTATTTTTGTCTTGATATCCTAAATTTGACAAGTAAAAGTAAAAAATTATTTTAGTATAGTAGACAAGTAAAGTGAACGGAGGGAGTAATATCTAGTGTATCATATTCGCATTGAAGTTCGATTAATTCAAATTTGGGTCGCGTAAGACTCATTCGGAGGAACTGCTCACTATCAAGAATTTTTTATATTTATGACTCGAAATCGAGACCTTTGATTAAAAGAGGAACAATCACATCCAATGCATCGCATCCTTTGGTGGTTTTCTATTTTCACATTAACAACTTGTTCCCTTACTAGTTATTTTGATAAAATGAGACAGAGGGAGTATAAGATATATGTTGGCTATTTTAATAACATAATTACTAATTAATTATAGTTAATTAATAAAAATTTCATTATATTAAATTTATTTACCATAGTAATTGAATTAATCTAGTGTAAATAGTCCGTGCGGTTATATATTTACTTTTGTTTTTTTACCATCAAGTTACTTCCTTTATACTTTACCCTAATTCTCCAAAAAGCCCATTTTGATAATAAAAACATTTACTCGTTTGATACAACTTATTAAAAAGAATTTATAGAAGTAGAGCTTTTCAAATAGAGTTTTTTATCAAAAAATGGTTAGATGTTTGGTTGTTAATAAAAAAAGTGTTTTGACTTAAAAATGGACAAATCAACCTCTACTTCTAAAAGCCCAAAATTTAAGCTTTTGGAAATAGAGGTCAAAAGTACTTTTGAAAGCCAAAAATACTTTTTCGATTTTGAACCAAACACTGTCAAAAGTGTTTTTGATCTTCCAAAAGCACTTTTATGATTTATTAAATTCAAAAGTCCAACCAAACGGACACTTAATCTTTTTTCCCTAACATTTTGTATTAAGAGGATGTGTTTGGATTGGTTTGTTTTTTGGCTTATAAGTTTTTTTTTTTAAACTTTTTAAGATATTTGAATGAGATAAAAAATAATTTTAAACACTTATTTTTTAGTTTAAAAAAATAAAAGTAAACTAAAAACCAAAAAATAAATAGAATCAGACTTTTAGCTTGAACACTTTTAAAAGTCCATCCAAACTCCTCTAATACTGCTACTATCCCATTTTTCTTCTCTTCACTCCTGTAGTCTTCTTTGGCTTTGCCTCTTTTGCCTTAGCTTATTTTACCACTGCTCTCAACCTCTAATGGCAAAGATTCTTCTACTTATAGCTCTACTCACATGTTAAACTTTTCACTTCTTTCTATTATTTTCTGATCTAAGTTTCCAATATTTACTCTTAGATCAATATTTTCTTTCAAATATCCCCAGTTTCAAGAACTATTCTATCTTTAATACAAAAAGACCATCGTGGGTTTTTTGTTGTATTGGTTTATTAAGATTTTAAAGGATGTGCTTTTGGTTAAGTATGGAAATGGTGGCTGTGTCTTGAAATATCATCTTCATTTTGGTATGTTTCTATTACCAAAGCATCAAAATAATTAGCTTTATAGTTGCTTGTATGTGGGTTAATATAAAGATTCAACCGTTTCAATGATTTAGTGTCTTTTTTGGGTATGTTGTTGTGTAGTGTCTTTTTTTGGTTCAACAAACATATATATATATATATATATATGTGTGTGTGTTTGTTGATGAGAGTGTAGCTACCATGGTCCTTTTGAGCCGAGAGTATCGGAAACGGGCTCTCTACCCACGAAGGTAGAGTTAAGGTCTAATACATCCTGGCCTCCCCAGACCCCACTTTGTGCGACATTGGGTATGTTGTTGTTTGTAGTGAAGCTACCATGGGTTACTCTTCTTATATGTGTTTTTGTTTAAGGATGGAAATGGTGGCTGTTTCTTGAAAAATCATCTTCATTTTGGTATGTTTCTATTCCCAAATGCATCAGAATAAATAGCTTTATAGTTTCTTGTTTGTGGGTTTGGATAAAGATTCAATCTTTTTATTAGTTAGTGTCTTTTTTTTGTTCAATAAATATATATATATATCTGTTTGTTGATGAGAGTGAAGCTACCATGGGTTACTCTTCTTATATTTGTTTTGGTTAAGAATGGAAATGGTGGTTGTTTCCTGAAAAATCATTTCATTTTGGTATGTTTCTATTCCCAAAGGATAAAAAAATTAGCTTTATAGTTTCTTTTCTGTGGGTTTTGTATAAAGATTCAATCTTTTCAATGATTTAGTGTCTTTTTCTGGTTTTCGTGTTGTTAGAATGCGCTACCATTGCGTATTTGATTTTTACCATCTGCATGTCCACAATGCTTTAATTTCTCGTCTGAGTTTGACTGTTTCTCATACTTTATTTTGCTTTGCTTGTGAGCCGAGGGTCTTCCGGAAACAACCACTCTGCCTACCAAGGTGGAGGTGAAGTCTGTGTATATTCTACCCTCCCCAAACCCCTCATTGTGGGATTTCACTGGCTATGTTGTTGTTGTTGTTAGTGTCTTTTCTGGTTTAACAAATATATATCTATCTGTTTGTTGATGAGAGTGAAGCTACCATGTATTACTCTTTTATATGTGTTTTGGTTAAGGATGGAAATGGTGGTGGTTTCTTGAAATATCATCTTCATTTTGGTATGTTTCTATTCCAAAAGCATCAGAAGAAACAGCTTTATAGTTTCTTGCTTGTGGGTTTATATAAAGATTCAATCTTTTAAATGATTCAGCGTCTTTTGTGGGTATGTTGTTGATGTTGTAGTGCCTTTTTTTGGTTCAGCAAATATATATGTCCTTTTGAGCTGAGGGTCTATCGGAAACAACCCCTCTACCCCACAAAGGTAGAGGTAAGGTCTGCGGACATCCTACCCTCCCTAGACCCCGCTTTGTGGGATTACACTGGGTATGTTGTTGTTGTTTGTAGTGAAGCTACCATGGATTACTCCTCTTATATGTGTTTTTGGTTAAGGATGGAAATGGTGGCTGTTTCTTGAAAAATCATCTTCATTTTGGTATGTTTGTATTCCCAAAGCATCAAAATAAATAGCTTTATAGTTTCTTGTTTGTGGGTTTTGTATAAAGATTCAAAATTTTATTTTTAGTGTTTTTTTGTTCAACAAATTTATATGTATCTGTTTGTTTTGATGAGAGTGAAGCTACAATGAGTTACTCTTCTTATATGTGTTTTGGTCAAGGATGGAATTGGTGGTTGTTTCTTGAAATATCATCTTCATTTTGGTATGTTTCTATTACCAAAGCATCAGAATAAATGGCTTTATAGTTTCTTGTTTGTGGGTTTATAAAAAGATTCAATCTTTTTATTATTTAGTGTCTTTTTTTGTTCAATAAATTTATATCTATGAGGAGATATTTATCTGTTTATTGTTTGTTAGTAGTATTGATTTGTTTTCCTTTTAATGAATATGGCTTTCAAGCATGTTTTGTTTGGTTGATTACTGAATGTTTGATGTGGTGAAGTTTTGTGTTTTTATGGTAATAATTTTATTTATTAGTATAAGTTCTTCTGAAATACAGACCAGTTTTTTTTTAATCTTCTCTAGTGGCTTTAGTTTGTTTGAGTTATTGTAATTGAATAATTTAATAAGGGTCCTTGTTTGAAATTTTCTTAGTATGTTTTGTCATGTTTTCATTTGAGTGTGGGTGTGAATACATAATTTTGTTTGTTTGGGACAAATATCACATCTCATATTTGTTTGTATTCGTTTCAGTTTTGTTTTAGAGTATAGGATACTGTTGAAGATAATAGAGTTGTCATCTTTATTGTTCTTATCGATGAATGATTTCATCTGTGATCCTCTTCACTGTAACTTGTTTAATGAGCCAAGTACTAAGTGTGAAGACATAATTTTGTTTGTTTAGGACAAATATCATTTCTCATATTTGTTTGTATTCGTTTCAGTTCCAGTTTTTTTTTTGAGGATAGGATACTGTAAAAAGATAAGTTACCTTTATTGTTCTTATTGGTGAATGATTCCACCTGGGATCCTCTTCACCAGAACTTTGTTTACTGAGCCGAATACTGAGTGTGAAGACATAAATTTGTTTGTTCGGGACAAGTATCATTTCTCATACTCCATTTGTTTGTATTCCTTTCGGTTTCAGTTAATTTTTTTAGGATAGGATACTGTGGAAGATAAAGTTGCTGTCTTTATTGTTCTTATTGGTGAATGATTTCATTTGGAATCCTCTTCACCAGAACTTGTTTAACGAGCCGAACTAAATCCTCCCCATATGTAAATTGTGTTGGTTCTTTCTAATTCATAGATGTTCCTTTCATTTTATCGGGGTGTTTGAGTTTAATGCCTCTGAAATTCAATTTATTGCAGGAATTTTCA
This sequence comes from Przewalskia tangutica, assembly GCA_029844215.1. Taxonomy (NCBI): domain Eukaryota; kingdom Viridiplantae; phylum Streptophyta; class Magnoliopsida; order Solanales; family Solanaceae; genus Przewalskia; species Przewalskia tangutica. Next base: position 96,740,537 of record CM056738.1, on the reverse strand, counting down.
ACAGCAAAGTTTTCTTATTTGGAAAAATGGGTAGAGGAAGAGCAAAGGCGAAGAAGCAATCTGTTCGTGAGGATCTCGTGAGTGGTGAAGAAGAGAAGATACGGGTGAGGAGAAGGGGAAGACCACAGAAACCAAAGGATGAACCAGAGGAGGAGGAAGAAGTTGAGAAAGTAGTGGAGGAAAAAGGTTCCGTCTTGAATAAAGATATCAAGAATGAAGTAGGTGAAGATGGAAAGAAGAGGAAGAGACCTTCACAAGACGTAGAAAATAAGGATTCTGTGAAAGAGGAAAATGGAGTTGGGACTAAAACTAACCCTAATGACCTAATAAAGTCGGTTGGGTTCAGACCAAACGGGAGCAGAAGGAAAAACAAGCCTAGACGGGCTGCCGAAGTTGGTGTTGAGTGCAGATGAACGGCACTTTATTATTATTTACATGTGCTTATCTATTTTAATCCTGTTATAGTTTCTTCATTTTGGAAATTTCAACTTAAATTTTGTGAAGATTTCTGCAGCAAGTTTTAGTTTTGCTGAATGTATTGCTGCTAAATCCTTCACCAATTCTCTCATTTTGCATGTCTCATCAATATCAAGAATGATATTTCTCCTTTACTGTTATTTTCCTACTTCTAGGTTTGAAATGTATGGTGCCCTTGTTTAACTTAGAAATTCTTTATCTATTATTTGAATGCGAATAATTAACAAGCATGTGTAGGCCTCTGGTTGATAATTGCAAATGACCAGAGTGAAGCTGGAAGGCCACATTTTGGTGTGCAGAATCGAGGGAAGGCCTTATTTAATACGTTATCGTACGTGAAAACTGGAAGCTGTTTTGCCTGCTAAAATTGTGAATACCTTCTTGTCAGTCTCTATGATACTATGGTTTTGCTTCATGCAATCTTTATGCAATTTTTATTGCCTACTATACGTAATGTCTTAACAAAAGTTCCTTCACCAATGAAAACAAGCTGCTGTTTGTAAGACATTATTCATGACGATCTAATTTTCGTTTATACCTTATGTCAAAGCTATTGTGCTGAAGCACGTCAACTTGTGGGATCAAAAATCTGCTTGAATTATGTTCTATTTGAGGACTAAATAGTCTTGGGACAGCTAATGTTCTGTTGATCCTTAGAAGATTTTCTGACCATCAATGGATATGGGTCTGCTAAAATATAAATTTGGTCTGATTCGATAGCACATATCGGCTCCAAAACGTTTTATCTACGTCGTATGTGTTTCTCCCCTCTTTGTCCCTTGCATCAGTAGATGACGTGAAGTGGCTGCTTCTTTACTTGAGAACTAAGATTTTACTGTCATCTTTTTATTTTCTTTTCTTTTTTTGTGATTTGTATAAGTGGAAGATCAAGAGCATGCTTCTTGAGCTGAAGTTTTCCACTTCGTTCTTTTCTTCCTTTTCTGACCCTTGCATGAGCATCTGAGATGATGTGAAGTGGTTGCTCCTTTACTTGAAGATGACACTAATTTTATTTGTATATTTTTGTGATTTTGTATTAGTGGAAGAAAATAATTTGAGCAATCTAAGGTGGAAATTCTCCGAGGGTTTTTCGAAAACAGTCTTCCCCCCTCCCCCAAGACCCCACATTGTGGATTTCACTGGGTATGTTGTTGTTGTAAGGTGGAAATTCTAGAGAATGCTTCATGAGCTGAATCTTAATGCTAGTGTCTCTGCATGTTCTATTAGAATGTCCTAGTTAGGGCCTTAGAGGACTAGTTGTGATTTACTGCAGCAATCGGGTATTTCTGTAAGTAATTTGTGGTATGCTACTTAAGCAGAAATACTAGGATATTTTGACCATTTTGGCCTGTTTGTGCTAACCTCAACCTACTAATTTAGTTGGAAGAAAGAGTTCGCGAGATAGTTGTGATTCTCCTCGCTCTGCATCTGAAAGAGATAGGAACTAATTAGAAAGGGTTTTCGAGATGATCGTGATGTTCTTAGATGGCTGTTTTCCTCGTTCTGCATCCGAAAGAAATAGCAGTTGCACGATCAAGAACTCGGACTTAAGTAGAGTTCTGTAACGGCTGCTTCAGTTTGTTCTTCCTATTAGATTTCTGAAACTTGATTAGTTGATTTTTTTTTTTTGATAATCGAGAAATTTGTTGTTTCTAGCCTCGAAACGCGATGGATTATGGAAGAGGAGACAGAAAATGAAAAAGAAAAAGAAGTCTATTGATGATTTTAGGCACTTGTTATTAACTTCTCCTTATGAAGAATTATAGATTGCTCATTTCTGCATTTGATCCTTCCCTTATATTTTTTGCCTCTTCTATATTAAAATTTTATTAGATGCATAACTCATTATATTACAAGTATCATTTAGAATATCCGAAGCCCTAGATCAGTTGGTCTTGAAGGCAGAGGGTATCCTCATTGGGTGGTGTGGGAGAGTTTGGTCACAAGTTCGAAACCCCAGGGTAACGCCTGGCCTGCCTTCGCCTCTTGGGGGAGCCTGTCACACCTGACTTGCCAAGTGTGGTTTAACTGGCTGACGTGGTTTACAGGCTATTGCGTCAGTCCGGGGTTTACCCTGTGCGCACTCGAAAGAGCAGCGGCTGCGGGTTCCTTCGTCAACAAAAAAAAAAGTATCATTTAGAATTGCTCAATGATTTAACATAGTTATGTCTTAAGTTTCCATTTCGGCCACTAAGATTTTTACATGTGGTGCACCAATTCCCTAAAGTGCAACAACAACAACAACAACAAAAACAACAACATACTTAGTGTAATGGGGTCTGGGGAGGGTAGAGTACACAGACCTTACCTCCACATTGGTAGGTAGAACGACTGTTTTCGGGAGACCTTCGGCTCAAGACAAAGCAAATTCTCTAAATTGCATTTACCAAGAAAATTAGTTTTAAGAAGCACCAAAAAGGCTTATATAAAAAATTGGGAATATCATCAAGAGTATGGCTTAATGAGCATATATGTTGTATGCAAATTTTAATTAATCGGGTAAATAAACTTTGACCCTGAATGGTTAAAATAATTAGGAATCATATGTTATGGTGTGTTTTAACCACGGGGGATGTGGTTTATAGTTACTAGTTAGGATGATTCGTTAATCAAAAGATTACGGCTTCAGATAAAAAAAAAATTAGTAGAGGTTTAAAAGCGGAGCCAAGCTTTTATGAATTCTGAATTTGTTATTGAACTCATAGTTTGTTTTAGTGATGATTCAGAGTAAAGATTCTTGCAGTGTACGCCAGGAGGTTTTGGGTTGTGTGAAATAACCTCTTTGCGAAATGTGAGGTAAAGCGTATCAATAGGCCAGTGTGGTCGGTCCCGGTCCGTATGCATGAGGAGCAGTCTTGGATGCCCTTCAAAAAGAGGGTTCATTTAGTCATTTGAACATCCCTTAAAAAATACAAATTCCTAAATTAAAAAAAAATTAACTAAGTTATCCCTAATTAAATATGTATTGACCAATCTAGAGATGTTTTCATAGGGTATGCATTTGGAACAAAAGGCTACAAAGTGCTAAGTCTGGCCACCAAAAAATTTTGGTATCTAGAGATGTTATTTTCCATGAAACTATGTTCCCTTTTGCTATTGGTCACAAGAATCTAAGATCCGCCCACAATGTTCCTTTATCCTCTTCAAATAGTCATTTCTTTTCTGAGTCTTAGCCTTTGTTTAATATGCAAAATGATCGAGGAGGTGCATATAGTACACATATGTTTCAGTCCCCTAGAACTTCATCTTTTGAACATGATAGCTTAACTCCTAGTCCTTCACATATAGATTCTCCACACATAGAAAACTCTATCTAAAATGACCATACATATGATCAATCATACCTTGTTTGTGAACAATCTTTACCTGAGTTTAACACTCAACCACAGAACAACCTACTATAGAAACTAGGAATTTTCACAGATCATCCAAACTACCATCATATCTTACTGACTATGTTCACAGTGTTAAGAAACCCACACCATCCACCAATGCCACATCCATAGTACATGTTTGTTTTTCTCTTAACCATTACATTACCCCACATGCCCTAACAAATGAAAGTCTAGCAACTTGTGAGAAGCGTCTGTCTTGATAGTGAACCAAGTCTTTATGAAGAAGTAGTTATGTATCCTGTATGCCAAACTGCTGTCACATAAGAATTTGAGGCATTGCATGCTAATCAAACCTGAGATCTTATTCCCTTACCTACTGGAAAGATGACCATTGGGTGTAGGTGGATGTATAAAATTAAACATAAGGCTAATGGAAGTGTAGAGAGGCTCGAAGCTAGATTAGTAGCCAAAGGTTATACACAATATGTTGGGATAGATTACAATTAAACTCTCCCCTGTTGTAAAAATGAGAATTGTCAGAACTCTAATTGCTACTGCAGTCCAGAAAAAATGGGACATTTTCAAACCAGGAACTCTATGGTAAATTGACTCAGGCCTTGAACTCTAGAGGTTTCAATCACTCCATGTATGACTACTATTTGTTTTACAAAAAGACACCTACCTCATCTGTTTTTGTAGCTGTCTATGTAGATGATGTACTACTCACAGAAATTGATACACAAAATATAGCAGAGTTGAAGTGCTTCTTACATGAAACTTCCAAAATTAAAGATTTGGGCAGATTGCATTACTGATAGAATACCCGTGTATATCCCTATGATATACACGGTTTTGCCTAGTATGGTACCATAAATAGAAGATGTAAATTATGTTGTATAATTATCATAATTGTAGAATTCTTGTACAAGTAGAACTAGGATATTAGATGTATAGTAGGAATATGATTTTTCATATTTGGAGATTATAACTTGTAATATACCTATTCATTCAATAAGAATATTTCTTTCAATTATTTTCTATGTTTGGAGATTATATACAAAGAAGATTGTGCCATCATCTCACAGTGAAATTTTGCCTTAGACTTACTCAAGGAATTTGATTGTCACCAACACAGCAGTCTCACCTCTCCATTGGATCCCACGGTCAAGCTAAAAGCAAATGAGGGTACTGTTATAGCTAGTTAATGATTAAAGCTAGCTAACTTGGTGTGAATGAGAAATTAAGGGGAAAATGAAATGAAAGTAAAATGAAGTTAAAAGCAAAGTTCCTTTTCAAAGGAGTTTTGTGTCACATCGGTGGTAGAAAAGAAAAGTTACGTGCTTATATTAGAAAGCACTTCCCAGGAAAAAAAAAGGTGTTTTCTAGAAAGAAAATAAAAAGGAAAGGAAACGTGTATGTTTGTTGTTTCGGTGTAACGAACTTGTATGTTGTTTGGAGACTAAAATCTTCGGATTTTCTACTCCGGTTGAGATTAAAGTTTTCATAACTTTCTACTCATTTGGGTACTTGATTTGAAGATATAAAAACTTCATCAAGTATACAAAATACAATTTACTGCATTTCGTTTCAAGTATTTTGATTCGGTTTGAAGAAATAAAATCTTCACCGTTGTGTATTATATTTGTTGCTATCAAAATTGATTCGGTTTGAAGAAAAATAAAATCTTCACCGATTATTAAATTTTTCTGTTGTTTCGTTTGCGACAGAAATGGGAGACATGACTCCAGATATGAATGATACTGCCACACCAGCCCCCGTGGTTGGTTCTACGAGCAATGTTGCGTCCTCAGGTGATCTTGATCCAAAGATAGCTCGTGAAGAAGCCTTGAAAATTCACCAAAATTGATTTCAAAAGATGGCAACAAAAGATGTTCTTCTATTTAACTACTTTAAGCCTCCAAAAGTTTATTAAGTAGGTCGTTCCAGTTTTGCGGGAATCAACACCTGAGAATGAACGTTTTGTTGTAACTGAGGCATGGAAGCACTCAGATTTTTTGTGCAAAATTATTTTCTTAGCGGACTGGAATGATCTTTACAACGTCTATAGTAATGTGGGAACATCAAAAGAACTATGGGATGCGTTGAAAAAGAAATATAAAACAGAAGATGCTGGATTAAAAAAATTCATTGCTGCCAAATTTCTGGACTACAAAATGGTAGATGACAAGTCTGTTGTTACTCAAGTTCAAGAGTTGCAGGTTATCATCCACGATCTCCTTGCTGAAGGTTTGGTGATTAGTGGGGCGTTTGTCATGCGGCGATGATAGAAAAGTTGTCTCGCCGTGGAAGGACTTCAAAAATTACTTGAAACACAAGCGAAAGGAGATGACACTGGAAGATCTCATCGTCCGGTTGAGAATCGAGGAAGATAACAAGGCAGCTGAGAAAAAGACAAATGGGAGATCAACCATAGGGGAGCACATATTGTTGAAACTACCCCAACTAATCTGAAAAAGAGAAAAAAGGCATCGGGACCAAGGAACTATCCCAACAAGAAGAAATTTCAGGAAACTGTCAAAATTGTGGAAAAATCGGACACAAAGTTGCAGACTGTCGTGCTCCGAAAAAGGAAAAGAAGAAGGGTCAGACTAATATGGTTGAAACAAACGAGGAGGTTGATGATTTATGCGTTATGTTGTCTGAGTACAACCTAGTGGGAAATCCGAAAGAGTGGTGGATTGACTCTGGCGCCACTCGCCACATTTATGCTGTTAGAGAAGTCTTTGCTTCATATGCTCCCACCGGGCCCGACGAGACCATATATATGAGAAATTCTGCAACGGCCAAAATTGAAGGTTATGGAAAGATACTACTGAAGATGACCTCTAGCAAGGTGGTGACTCTCAACAACGTCTGTCATGTTCCTGAAATTAGGAAAATTCTAGTATCTACCGGACTTCTAGTGAAGAACGGTTTTAAGTGTGTTTTTATTTCTGACAAGGTTGTAATAAGTAAGAACGAGATGTACATAGAAAAAGGTTACCTCACAGAGGGACTTTTCAAATTGAATGTAATGGTCGTTGTCAATAATAATAAAGTTTCTGCTTCGTCTTACTTGCTTGAGTCAAATAATTTATGGCATTCACGTTTAGGACATGTCAACTATAGAACCATGCGAAAAATGATTAATTTGGAAGTATTGCCTAAGTTTGAATAATCAATTAAAATGTCAAATATGTGTTGAATCTAAGTATGTTAAACCTCCTTATAAGTCAGTTGAAAGGAATTCAAGTCTTTTAGACTTAATTCATACATATATTTGTGACATGAAGTCAATCTCATCTCGCGGTGGAAAGAAGTATTTAATAACTTTTATTGACAATAGTACGCGGTATTGCTACGTTTATTTACTTAATAGTAAAGATGAAGCAAATTGAAACATTCAGGCAATACAAAACTGAAGTTGAGATTCAACTTAACAAAAAGATTAAAATGATAAGGAGTGATAGGGGCGGTGAATATGAATCTCCTTTTGAACAAATATGTTTGGAATATGACATTATTCATCAAACAACTGCCCCTTACTCGCCACAATCAAACGGAATTGCGGAAAGGAAAAATGAAACACTGAAAGAAATGATGAATGTCATGTTAATAAGTTAGTTTACCCTGCAACATGTGGGGAAGTCATTCTAACAATGGCGAATACTCAATCGAGTGCCCCATAGCAAAACAAAATCTATTTCATACGAAAAGTGGAAAGGAAGGAAGCCCAATTTGGGAAACTTCAAAGTGTGGGGGTGTTTGGCCAAGGTGCAAGTTCCTAAACCCAAAAGGGTAAAAATAGGACCTAAAACAATTGATTGTGTTTTCATAGGATATGCCACAAATAGTAAGGCATATCGATTTCTGGTTCACAAATCAGAAAATTCCGACATTCAAGTGAATACGGTAATTGAATCAGATAATGTTGACTTCTTTGAAACCATATATCAATATAAAAAGGAATGTGAGTCGTCTAGCAAAGAATCTAAACGACATCGGGAAGAAATAAAAGAAAATGCTCCTGATGAGAAAAATTCAAGACGCAGCAAGCGTCAAAGGATGTCTACTTCCTTTGGACCAGAATTTCTAACATTTTTGTTGGAAAATGAGCCTCGAACTTTCAACGAAGTTATGTCTTCATCGGAAGCTCAGTGTTGGAAAGAGACAATCAATACTGAGATAGAATCCATATTGAACAACCATACTTGGAAATTGGTTGATCTTCCTCCAGAGAATAAACCTTTAGGTTCCAAATGAATTTTCAAGCGGAAAATAAAAGCTGATGGTACTATTGAAAAGGCAAAGTGGCTTTTTCGAACAGTCACCAACCTTTCCGAACATGCACCTTCGAGGCTATATAAAATGAGGCAATGTCTCGTTTTTAATACACTGAAAAATAATTTCTTTCATTGAAATTTTGCATTCTCTTTCACAAATAAAACTATCGAGTCTTACTGTGGTTCGTTGCCAACTTTGAGTTCGTCGAAGTCGTCGGCGTTTGAAGTACCGCTACTCCTGCGATAGGTATATCCGTTTTATCCTGTGAGGAAGTAATCCATAACTTCGGGTACAGTGAGGGGATTAAATTCCTTAAGGACACACAGTAAATTCTGTGGTTCAGATATTTTCTTACTTTTTGCATTATTTCTTTTTTCAGTTTCTGATTTTTTGCGTTTTCTGATTTTTGAACACAGACTGTACTAACAGGTACACCTTTGTCTGAACCTACATATTACAGAAAATTAAGGGGGAAGTTGAACTTCTAACCAACATTAGATTGGATATTGCTTATGGAGTACAACATCTTAGCCAGTTCATGCAAGACCCTGGAGAGCTATATCTACGAGCAGCTTTCCACATGCTAAGATATCTTAAGATGGAGCCCGCATGGGCGTAGCTCAGTTGATTCAAGGGTGGTAGATTGCCCCCAAGTAAGTAGGTTCGAGCCCTGTCAGCCGCAGTGTGAGAGTTTCATTCCTCCTTTGTGGGGGATGATTCCTTGTGGGCACCAGACATTGTGCCTCTCACCTAGTGGGCCGCTGAGTCACCATGATTTACCTCCTCCACCAATCTCTGTCGGGCCGGAGGGGTGGGGGCTCTGTAAGCGAGTTATTTCGCCTTTTGCCCCCAAGATATCTTAAGAAGGATCCTACACTAGGTGTGTTCATGTCCAACTCAGAAGACTTCACAGTCAGAGCCTATTGTGACTCTGATTGGACTGCTTGCCCTTACTCAAGAAAATCAGTCTTAGGATTCATTGCATTGCTTTGTTCTAGTCCTGTCAGCTGGAAATCCTAGAAACAGGAGAAAATTTTCTTGTCCTCAGCAGAGGCAGTGTACAGAGCTTTGAGAAAGGTAGTTGGTGAATTGGTATGGTTGAGCAGGCTATTCAGTGAGTTTATAGTCCCATTTCCCATTCCTATATCTATATACTGTGATAGTCAGTCTGCTTTGCATATTGCCAAGAACCTTGTGTTCTATGAAAGAACAAAACACATAGAAGTTGATTGTCACTTTGTGAGGAACATACTACAAGAGGGGCTGATTTCACTTCATCACATCAGTACAGGAGACCAACTTGCAGATTTACTCACCAAAGCTCTCACTGGTGTAAGCATTCAGCTGTATTAGACAAGTTGGTAGTGCTCCCCTCACTTCCAACTTGAGGGGGTATTAAGAATTAATAGGATTAGATATTTATATGTACTTGCTTAGTCAAGAAATCAATTAATTAGTTAGACATGGTGTAGGTTAGTGCAAGTTAGCAGTTAGTTCAAAATTTATTAGGTGTAACTTGTAAGTAAAGTTAGTGTGTCTTAGCTGCAGATTAGATATTTTTATTTTACCCTCATTTGTATATATATTATAAAGATCATATCCTCATTCGAGCTTGAGTTTTCAGTTCATCAATTTGAGAGGGTAACAAAATGGATTTTGGGCCTAACTCAACCCCAAAAGTTAACTTGTAGGGTAAAGATTGTCCAAATTCATATAAGAAATTCATATTTTCATTCTATTTTGGATGTGAGACTCTTAAAAGAGAGCTCCATTTCTTTTTCCTCTAAGTTTACTTCTGCACATGCTTGCCATTCAGCTCTTTTTCTTCATCACAGCTAATGTGAAGCTGTCATTTATCTCTGATTTTGTTAGATTCGGAAGGAGTACTATATAAGCACATGCTTTTTCCTGCATTCAGTCTTCAGATATTTTGCTTCTGCCTTGTGATTCCCTGTCTTTTCTCTTTTACCGTAGCTTAGTAGATTTATGCAGTTAGACACTTAGACCTCTAAAATTTAGTAATTTACTACTCATTCCGTCCTATTTTAAGTGTTACTTAACTTTTTTGCCCATTAAAAATACTACTCGTTTTGTGACTTTGTTTCAATTTACATGGCTCACTTGTCTTTTTAGTTGGTTCTAAAAAGAATGATACGTTTTTTATTTGATAATAATTTAATTTTAAACTTTATCTTTTACGCTTAACGAGATGATTTATAACCATACAAATATAATTGACTTGTTTTAGACTATAAAATTCAAAAGTTTTCTTTCATTTCTTAAATGTTGTGCTGAGTCAAATTACGTCATTAAAAATGGAACGGAGGGAATAATAAATACAATAATATAGTTACTAAGTTACCCCTATTTATTACTCTCTCCATCTCAAATAATTTATCGTGGTTATCAAAAATAGTTATTTCAAATTATTTATTATTTTAGAAATTCAACATAAAATTAATTAATTTTATTTATTTATATTTTACCCTTTGTAGTAATTGTTCTTGAAGACTACAAACACCTCTCAATTATACAATAATATTCAATGAAGAGAGATTATATCTTAAGATATTGATAAATGTGATGTAATCAAAATCTCTCCTAATTAATATTTTCTTAAGAACGTGTAAAAGAGAAACACGATAAATAAATTTGAGAAAAGGTTACTTTTGAGAATTGAGCAGTATTAAAAAAATATTTTTTTATGTTAAGCATATAATTGAAATTAATTGTCAACTTTAATCTTGAATTCCTAAAGTGACAATTATTTTAAGCTAAACCTACCGTTAAAATGGGATGGAGAAAGTATTCATCAAGGTTATCATTTATCAGAGACAATGAAGGATACTGTCACGAATTAACGATTAGTTCGTAATCTCAAACTTGTTGGAGTTGACTATATGAATCGCACCATCCGTGGACAGAGCTAGCCTTCAATTACGGGTTCACAGTCGAGTCTAATAACTTTGGTGGAAATCTTGTATTTGCATTAAAATGATATTTCGAATATGTACAAATTATTAATCTAGAAATCAAATAACTTTAATGAACTAGAATCACGAAACGTAAGTTTCAAATTCTAATTTCGCCTCGGACACCATCCATTTTATTCTCACTTTAACATGTTTCATGTTAATACAACTTGAGGTTTTCTAAAATTAGAGGTTCCATACATCATATACTGATATATAGATTTTAAAACAAACAAAAAAACTTATAGTGAGCATGAGACCTAATATAAGTATATCAATATGATTTAATCTTTAAGTCGTAACAATTAGTATCACCTATATAGATCTCTTATTTTGGTTGTTTTCTTAAGAAAAAAGAGATATACGAATAAAAAAACACGAGACATAATGTAACTGTATTAAAATGATTAAACCTTAATTACTACCTGTTGGTCTCACCTTATATAAATCTAGAGATGTCAATGGATCCTGGACCCGATCCGAATCCGGTTGATCTAGATCCGTTTTATAGGATATGGATATTCAAAGTTTGGGCCCGACGGATCCGGATCGGACCCGGATCCGTTTATGATGGATCGGATCTGGATCTGGATCTTGTCTTTGAGATCCGTATCTGGTCTAGATCCGACCCATGAATCCGTTTTTTATTAAATTAATTATACATTTATTATTTATACATCATGGCACCGAATCCTTTGTAATCTTAATTTTATTTTATATTCAAAGGGCCGAAGGCCAATATTTTTTTAATTGAGCCACGTTTTGCGTGTTATTCTTTAATCATTATATTAATCATTTATGTGATACTTATGTAGTAGCTTAGATATTGAGAGGATTGTTTCTCACTACATCAATAGCCAATAGGCATAACAATTGTCAACAATGTCATTTAGTCCTAATTTACGGATGCATTCCCCATGATTCCGTTAAATTAAATTGACTCTTTTTCTAAAAAAATTGGACTGATTAGAAGGTATAACTTAATAATCAGTCACTTTGATTTGGATCCTGATCCGATCCGTGGATCCGGTGGATCCGATGGATATGGATTTGGATATGATTTTATGGACCCTATGGATCTGGATATGGATACATGTATGTAAAACGGATTTGGATCTGGATCCAGTAGGATCCGGTCCAAATCCTACCCGTTGCCATCCCTATATAAATCTTTTTTTTAATTATAAGAAAAAATAGATATACAATCGAATGGTTCAATCATGGGTAATCTATTTTTGATGCACAATATCCGTTTAGTTTTCCGCAAAGCAAGTGGCCCTTTATGTTCACCTTATTTGCATTAATGTCCTCTACTTAAGGGTAATTATTAATTTGTCTAAAAATGATTTTATAGATTTTCTCCATTTTCAACTCTTTTACTTACCGGCAAATTTGTCACTGGAAATGTATAGTTTGAGTTAATTATAGTTTTCTCCTTTTTCACATTTTTTTTCTTACCGGAATTTTTGTAAATAAAAATCCTTTTCCGGTGAAAAAAAATTGTGAATAAGAAAATTACTGTACATGATTTTCATTGCTGGAACAAGGAAAATGTTTATGGGGCAACATAAAAATTAGAAAGTGTGATGAGGTGCGAATTGGACTCAGATTCTTTTTAAAGGTATTCCTTTTCCTCCCCCAAACTTTAGGGGCAAATTGGGATTACAAGAAAGAAAGGGGATTATAACTGCAAGTATTTTTTGGAGAGAGAAGTGTTTGGTCAAAAGTGTGAAACAAATTCCATCAACAACATTCACATCAAAGTCAGTGGTAGATGGAAATATAAAATGAAAGGAAACAAAAGGGTCCCATTTTTTTTATATTCGGCTTTCTACTTGCTTCATATTATTACTGGAGATAGTAATATCGATTTCTAAACATTACTATCAATAAATTATGGGATGTACCTGAATGATCGGAGTTTGAGAATAGAACAACTGATAGATGTACCTGAATGACCGGGATTTGAGAACAAAAAAACTGATATCACCTACAAGGTCCTATTCCAGAAGAGAGTAAAGTGTTTCTACTAGGATTTGAACCCACGCTGCAGGTCTTCAGCTGAATTTTAAGTTCACCTTCTTTGTTATTCAGTTATGCCAGGGGGAACTGGGGGGTCCCAATTTTTTTCCCCATATACATGTGTGTGTGAGAAGCTTATTTAAATTTCAACTAAAATTGCAGAGGCTCTAAAATTACATCAAAGAATTCGAGCATTTAATTGATAAATAGTTATGTATAGAATTTGTTTTGGAACAAGTGTCAGTTTATCTTGATTAAAAGAACATGATTACATGACTGAATTATTGTTAAAACAGAGCTAATTACATCGTAAGTTTATAGAAGTTAAAAGAAGTAGCCAATGAAATCATTGTTTTATGTGTAGCTACCGGTATTGTTAGTACCAAATTAAACAATCACAATAATAGAATAATAAGTTAATAACTCAATTTGAAATTGAAATCAACAATAAAGAATACTTTAAATGAAAACAAACACTAACTTGATACGATAGAGGTCTGCTGTCGCAGTGTTCTAAGACAAAAATTCGCCCACACTTGTGTTGTAGTTTACGAACGTCTATCTTGAGGATACAACTCTATGGTTCAAATTCTTGCACAAGAACTTGACCCTGACGAATTTACTTTATGTTGTTTTTCAGAAATATTCTTTAGGAAGAAGAAGATGAATCAAGTGATATCTTTTATGAGATATTTTGATTCTTGCAATGATTGTAATTCATTGTCTTTTCATCCAAGTGATCAACATGCTTTATATAACATTAATATATGAACAGATATAATCATTCATTTCAAAGATTGTAATTGTTCTGAAAAGTTACAACTTTTGATTCAAAAATTATGTATGTTAGGCCCAGCGCCGCGGCTATTCGCCTTTGGCGCCGCGACTCTGCGTCTTAGCGCCGCGGCGCTCAATTCCTGTCATACTTCTCTGAAGTTTTGGCGTTGTGGCGCTGAGCATGAAAAATTTTCCCTGTTCCGGCGCCGCGACCCTCTCCCTGGGAGCCGCGGCGCTTCGCCAAAATTCCAACGCTTTATTTCGATCACTTGTTTCTTCTTATCTCATACAAGTTTCAACAATACCTCACATTTTCTATTCAAACATCTAACAATACCCCACATTTGGATAGAAAATAAGATAATGAGGAACTTTATCGTTATTCTGAAAAACTCGATATGACATGCATCAGAAAAGGTTTCTTTTGGACTTGAACCGTTAGTAGTGAATACTCATCGGATCAACTTTGTGAAATAGTGAACGTATGTTTTGAACTATTCACGTTTTGTAGTAAATCAAGACAGCAAGTACCACACACATCATATCAACATATTTTAATTCTTACGGTTATGTTCATTTTGGTCTTGAACAACTCCTTCTTCGTGAGATTTTCTGAAGAACGTAGTCATATCAGTTCTCATAGATGCGACCCCACATCAATCTCATATAGGTAATACCAAACAAGAATAGTCCATACTATCCCACCATAATGACTTTTAGTATTATTAAGAATAAAATTCACCCATTAATCATCAACGGATTAACACACTTATTTCATCATAGGAATGAGCATATGTGTTTTCTATGCTTCTTGAGTCTTCCCCAACTACTTATCCTATTGAACCCAGACCATGGGATCTCCAATTATGCTATGTTAGGTTTCCGCCAAGTAGTGACTCATTGTATTATCTTTAAGCCAATTTCCCTTGATGTAAATACGACTTGTTATCTGTTAAGGCCTTTAGTCAAAGAATCCGCTATATTGTCCATTGATTTTACATAATCAATGGAAATAATTTCAATCTTTAGCAAGCTACGTATTGTATTATGACGTCGTCTTATATGCCTCGATTTGTCATTGTATATTTGGTTTCTTTACCCTCGTCAGAGCAGTCATACTATCACAATATATGCAAATGACTGTAACGGGCTTTGTCCACAAATGAATACCCTCTAGGAAGTTTTTGACTCATTCTGTCTTTTCGGCAGCTTTGTCCAAGGCTACTAACTCTGATTCCATATTCGATCATGTATTCACTGTTTGCTTTGATGATTTCCAAGATATTGTCGCTTCACCAAGTGTAAATACATAACCCCTTGTGGACTTACTTTCCGAATGGTTGGAAATCCAATTAGCATCACAATATCCTTCTAAAACAGGAAGATATTTTGTATAATGCAACTCATAGTTCATTTTATGTTTTAGATATCGGAGTGTCCTAGTTAGTGCAAAACCAATGATTCTTTCCTGGATTATGTGAGTATCGACTAAGTCGACTCACTGTATATGCTAAGTCCGGTCATGTACATTTTATTATATACATCAAGCTTCTAATAAGTTGTGTATATTCCAATTGAAACACACTTTCACCTTGATTCTTCTTAAGGTGACTAGCGAGATCAAATGGAGTAACAACCGGTCGATCGTCATATTGTCCAAACTTTCTTAGGACCTTTTCAACATAATGAGATTGAGTTAGTATGTAACCATCAGAACTCTTTTGAATTCTAATACCAAGAATGACATCCACTATTCTCATATCTTTCATATAAAAAACGACATGCAACATCTTCTTAGTTTAGTTAATTACATTCTTACGTGTTCCCAAAATTAGCATATCATCAACATATAAGCATATAATGACACATGCATTCTTACATTTTTTAACGTAGACACATTTATCATATCCATTTATTTGAAACCATTTGATAATAATGTATTATCAAATTTTTCATGTCATTGTTTTGGAGCTTGTTTAAGTCCGTATAAAGACTTAATTAATTTACAAATTTTCTTTTCTTGATCTTTAACAACAAACCCTTCGGGGTGTTCCATGTAAATTTCTTCGTCTAATTCACCATTCAAGAACGCGATTTTCACATCCATTTGATGTATTTCCAAATTGTGAATCTCCGCTATAGCAATTAACGTCCTTATAGAAGTAATCCTCGTTAATGGAGAGTAAGTATCAAAAAAATATACACCTTTTTTTGTCGAAACCCTTTGGCAACTATACGAGCATTGTATTTTTCTATAGTACCATCAGTCCTTAATTTCCATTTGAAAATTCATTTATGGCCTATTGGTTTTTGTCCCAGAGGAAGATCAATCAATTTCCATGTATCATTTTGAACAATGGATTCTACCTCACTTTGGATAGTCACCTTCCAATAAGGTGTTTCAGATGATTCCATAACATCATTATATGTTTGAAGTCCTCCTTCAACGGAAAATGTCATAAAGTCTCGTCCAAAATCTTTGACAATTTTTCCACGTTTACCTCTCATTGGTTCAAAATTTTCTTCTTGAACAGATGAAGTATTACTAGTATCATTTTGTGTGTTTTGGTTTGACTCATCTTGAGGCAGCGATCTCTTCTTAGAATCGTCTTTATACTTTTCCTTGTTTTTGTAAGGAAAGATGTCCTCAAAGAATTTTGCTCGAGCAAATTCCATAAGTGTGTTTTTGTGAATACCTTCAACATCTGAATAATAAACTAAAAACTTATATGTTGCAATATTATTGGCAGGACCAACATATATGCAATCCAACGTTTTTTGTCCAAATTTAGTTCTCTTTGAACTTTCGCTAGACAACCCCACACTTTCATAATTTTGAAAGTAGGCAATCTATCTTTCCATAATTCATAAGGAGATTGATCACTTTTCTTATGAGAAATTTTATTTTTTATCATATTTGCAGTAAGCAATGGCTCTCCCCATAGACTAAGAGGTGCTCACGAACTAACCAACATTGAATTTATCATATTCTTCAATGTTCTATTCTTGCGTTCGACAACTCTATTTTGTTTTGAAGTATATGGTGCAGTAGTTTGATGAACTATACCATGAGTAGAACAAAATTCGTTAAAGTCGTTAGATTGATATTCACCACCTCTATCAGACCTTAGAATTTTTATTTTTTTCTCAAGTTGGTACTCCACTTCCGCTTTGTATGTTTTAAACATGTTCAAAGCCTCATCTTTGATATGTATTAAGTATACATAACAATATTTACTGCAATCATCTATGAATGATATGTAATAATTATTTCCTCCACGAGATGGGGTTGCTTGGTAGTCACACAAATCACTATGAATTATTTGATTTCACTACAGATTTATGAGGATGACTTGCATATTTCGATTCTATGCAAACTCCACACTTAGTCATTTTGTTCATAGAACATTTTGGCAACATGGTTAACTTTACCATTCTTTGTAAAAAGTGATAATTAACATGGCCTAATCTTGAATGTCATAAGGAAGAGGAATCAACCATGTACATAGAAGTAGTGCTAGTGTCTGTATTTTCATTAATAATGACAATTACCTTAGGTACAACATATAGTTTGAAAAGCCCCTCACTGAGGTAACCCTTTCCTACATACATCTCACCTTTGGTGAGTACAAATTTGTTAGATTCAAATTCAATCTTAAAGCCCTTGTTACTTAGAACAGAACCAGAAATCAGGTTTTACAAATTTCAGGCACATGCAACACATTAGTGAGCACAAGATCATTCCCGAAAGTGAGTTTCAAAATCACATTCCCTTTCCCTTCAACATTTACAGCAACAACATTCCCCACGAACAACGGTTCTCCATCCTTGATGGGCTGGTAAGATGTAAACATGTCCTTTTCAGAACATACATACATTGAAACACCCGTATCCATCCACCAATCGGTTGAATTTGTAACCAGATTTGTTTGAGCAACAACAGCACCAATGAATTGGTTTTTAGTTTCAGCAAGGTTGGACTCAAACCTCCAACACCACCACATTGACTCTTGCGAATGCGACATTCTTTTTCTTTATGCTCAGGTTTATCGCACACCCAACATACACCAACATGTGATTTCTTGAACCCATTGGTCTTTTGTGGGGCGAGTGCATTCTTCCCGGCTGCAAAAAATGGCTTGGAACCAACAAACTTTCCCTTGCATTTCTGAAACTTGGCCTTAGATGGATTTCCTTCAACCATGTTTGCCTTAGGTTCCAAAGAAACATCATCAGCCTTTTCATTCTTTCAGTTATCCTCTTCAACTCGAATTTTAAGAACCAATTGCTCAAAATTCATTTCTTCGGTTAGATGCTTAAGATAAACTTTAAAATCCTTCCAAGAAGGAGGTAATTTCTCAATAATAGCATAACAAGGAAATCCGGGTTAAGGCTCATACCTTCAACTTCTAACTCATGAACAATGACTTGGAGTTCCTCCACTTGCTTGACAACAGGCTTGCCATCGCTCATCTTAAAATTCAGAAACTTACCGATGGCGAACTTCTTTGAACAAGCAACCTCAGTCTTGTACTTGTTCTCCAATGACTGCACAACTCCCGTGCCGTGTTGAACGTGGAGTAGATATAATAGAGAGAGTCATCCAAGACATTGAGAATATAGTTTCTGCAAAGAAACTCTTGAGTTTCCCAAGTCTCAATAGCCTTCAACGTTTCAGCCCTTTCTGCATCAGTAGGAGCATTCTCCCCTTCTCCTTCTGGCAGTGCCAGAGGAGCCTCAGCAGTCAACACATTTGCCACGTGAAGAATTGTCAAATAGAACAACATATTTTGTTGCCAGCGTTTGAAATCAGAAACCCTTGAATTTCTGAGGTTTCTCAACATGGTTTTTCACCAACGAAGATCCAGATTGATCTATCTTTGCAAATCAAGAAATGAATTCTCTGATTTTTTTTGCAAACTCAACAAAATCATAAAAATGAATTTTCTGTCTTAGATTGTTAGTACTAATCTAGAATCTTCGATTAAACAATCATAATAATAGAATATTAACTCAATTTGAAATTGAAATAAACAACAAAGAATACTTTAAATGAAAACAAACACTAACTTGATACGATAGAGGCCTGCTGTCGCAGTGTCCTAAGACAGAAATTCGCCCCATTTGTGCTGTAGTTTACGGACTTCTATCTTGAGGATACAACTATCTGGTTCAAGTTCTTGCAAAAGAACTTGACCCTGACGAGTTTACTTTATATTATTTTTCCAGAAATATTCTTTAGGAAGAAGATGAATCAAGTGATATCTTTTATGAGATCTTTTGATTATTGCAATGATTGCAATTCATTGTCTTTTCATCCAAGTGATCAACATGCTTTATATAACATTAATATATGAACAACTATAATCATTCATTTCAAATGTTGTAATTGTTATGAAAAGTTACAACTTTTGAGTTCGAAAATTCTGTCCGTTAGGCCCGGCGTCGCGACGCTCAATTCCTGTCAGACTTCTCTGAAGTTTTGGCTCTGTGGCGCTGATCACGAGAATTTTTCCCTGTTCCGGCGCCGCAGTCCTCTCCCTGGGCGCCGCGACGCTTCACCAAAATTTCAACGCTTTATTTCGATCACTTGTTCTTATCCCATGCAAGTTCCAACAGGTATATGAAGTCAAATTAACTTGCCAATACAAGCTTGTTAAGTGTACAAATAGCATACTTTGATCAATGAAATGAAAGCTTATTAGATTGGTCTGTAATTCAAACGGAAAGTAATGCTTTTCCCTCTATAACAACTCTTTTGTTCTACCACTATAAAAGTATAAATAAAGATCTCCAATAAAGCAAACGGAATACCAGAAGTACATAAAGCAAGCAAAACTAAAGATTGAGAAGCTCTAGAGCAAAAAACATTCAATGTCATTCTTTATATCTGTGATGTTCATACGTGATAAAATTTATCGACAAAGTTAAGTGAGCGCAGGCAGGGGCGACTCAGTAATATTGATGGCCTAAACTCAAACTTTAACATGAGGCCTTATTATTTATTAAAAAAAATCATATTATATACTTTTATTTAAAATCGTTTGGTAATGGTTTAGCATATTTATAAACCGATAATCAATAAGCCAAATCGATAACATTCAAAGCAGAATCGAACCACCTGATAAGTCAGAGGCAGATCCAGGATTTAAATTTTATAGGTTCAATCTTAAGATTTTTAGCATTGAACCCACTATATTTTTAAAGTTATGGATTCAAATCTACGATTTAAAATAATTTTAATAATCTTTTACATATAAATTTATGCTCCATGTTAAATAATTGAACCCCTATTTAATATGCTAGATACGCCTCTGCGATAAGCTACTCTTGTTCGAGCCTTAGAATGAAAAAAATCTTATTATGAAGTGTTTCCCTCTTTAATCGGCTTGACGTGTCTCGAAATTGAATTAATAAAAAAATCCAATAAAGGTACAAAATACCGGATAAAAAAATTAAGGCCCCTAAAATGTTGGGGCCTAAAGCCCCCGCTTCAGTGGCTTGGCCCTCTGGCCGGCCCTGCAAGTAGAATGTTCAAATTTTCTGTTAGGGATATCTGGTTCTCAAATCCTGATTTGTAACGATCATCAAATTATTTGTGACACATAATAAATTCAAAATCAAATTCTTGATTCAAATCTAACGTCAATCAAGTTCAAGATCAAACTCTCAATCTCTTGAACCCACGTTAGCGAATAGAAGAATCAAATGACTACGTATCTTTAAATTTGTGATATTCTAAAAATTGTAACCCTCGTCATTTTTCAAATCAAACACTATAACATTTGTTATACTATTTTTGTCTTATTATTTTTAGGCAATAAATTTGTGTTTACAATTATTATAGAAAAAAAGCGACCATCAAAAGTTTCTAGTGGAACATAAAGGATTCCTATATTCTTAATTAGGGATATATATTTTGAGTTTAAATTAGATACTAAACATCGAATATAAAAACAGATTTGCAAAGTGGGGAAAAATGAAAAGAAGCAAAAGTTAGTCAATTTTCTTAAATCGAGGATTTATTACAAAACAATCTCTCTACCTCCAAAAGGAAAAGAGTAAAGTTTACTTACACTGACTCTTTTCGGACCTTACTTGTGAAAATATTCTAAGGGATCGTTTGATTGAGAACAAATTATCCCATAATTAGTTAATCCATCATCAATAACACTATAATCTTGAAATAACTAATCTCGAGATAAAATTCCTTATCCCTCGTGCCAAATGAGTATGTTATTACTCCCCCCAAATAAAAAAGAATGTTCACTCAGTCATTTTCACACCCCTTAAGAAAATACTAACTTCTAGGTAAAAATAGGTAATTTGACTAAAATATTCATAATTAAATAAGTATTGGAATTTGGTCACATAACACTTAAAAAGTGTAAATCTAAAAAAATAAGGTTAATTTTTTTTATTCGATAAGTAAACACTCTTTTTAACTCAAAAAATTAAAATTAAATGAACATTTTTTAATCAGTGTTAAGCAAAGATTAGAAAAATTGTGTTTTATAACATGGCAGTTGGGGAATTAGTGACCCCCAAAAAGTTATAGCAGAGTTGTAAAGCTGCTTTTAACTCCCCAAAAAGCACTCTCAAAAGGCCCCCCAAAAAACCAAAACCAACAACAAAACTCTCTCCTCTTTCTTTCTTTCTTTCTTTGCTCTGCTGTCTGCTCTCACACCTCCATTATTTGACACTCTTCAGAACAAATGGGGTACCTGCACATCCTCCCAAGCTGCCATCATGGCCCATTGTCAGTTGTCTACTTTTACCTTATATCAAGAAAGCAGAAACAATAATAATATACCACGTGTAATGTCTTAAGTGAGTAAAGGATGTAAGCATACCTTGTATCTATTTTATGGGGGCAGAAAAGCTGTGGTTTAAAAAAATATAGTCAATGCAAAATTGTAAATAAGTAAAACAGTAAAAAATATCAAAAATATAAAACAAATCAAATAATATACACATGCGAATATGAAGTAATATACACATAATAAATCAAGAAAACCAAAAAAATATCACCTTTACTACTACCAGTCTACCCTCTCTTCTCCTTTGTACTCATGCACATAATTCAACAATACCCATATCGAGATAACTCCAAATAAACAAATAAAAGTACTTTAAAAAGTGATATTTTTCACATTATATCTTGTTTTCCTTCATATATATGGCTTTTTTTGAACCCGAACATAGCGAAAACTTAGTGCACTACTTTGTATAATGTATAAAAATGCCACCTTTTATAATGATTTAGACATGAATGGGCACTGAATGTAGTAAATTGAAATGGGTTCTTGTAATTCTGATTCTTTAAATGGTTTGAAGTTTGGCAAGAAAATATATTTTGGAAATGTGGGTGGGTCATCATTGCCGGTGACCGGAGACGGTGACATGCCACCGGCGCCGGCGAAGAGGGGGAGGGGTGGTGGTGGGGTGGTGCAAGGGGGTCAACCGCCTAGGTGTCAAGTTGAAGGTTGTCAGGTAGATCTGAGTGATGCTAAGGCTTACTATTCTAGGCATAAAGTTTGTGGTATGCATTCTAAATCACCTACTGTTATTGTTGCTGGTCTTGAACAGAGGTTTTGTCAACAGTGTAGCAGGTTAGTCAACTTAATTTTCCATATTTGCTAGTATAATAATAGTATAACTGTTATCAGAAATGTATTTATGAACTAGTTATATAATAGCTGTGTCAATAGGGTATGTGTAACTCACTTTTTATAGTGTAAATTATGCTGGCATTCCTTTTTTTTTGTATGTTTGACTCATGGACTAGTGGTTCTTGTACCTATAGGCTATAGCAATTGTTTATGTACTGTGGGTTTGTTGAATTATTGTATTGATTGTTTGCTGTAAGGATTGTTCTGATTATTTATAGTAACTTAGTTGGCTTGGCTAGTTAAAGGAGAGGTGGTTTTTGGCTAATTCTGGTGTGTTCAAGAACATGTTGAAACTCATTAATTTGAGCTAATGAGTGCTTAAGTATGATAATGGATTTTGCGAATGTTGTGTGAACAGCTTCTTGCTTAGTGTAATTTAGTTGGCTTGGCTAGTTAAGTAAGGTGGTTTTGGTTAATTCTGGAGTGTTTCATTATCCCCTGAATCCAAGAACATTTTGAAGTTCATTAATTTGAGATGGTGTGCTTAAGTAAGACTATTGGTTTTGGCAATGTTGTGTTAACAGCTTCTTGATTATATTATTGTCTGAGTTATTAAATGTTATTTTAAGGTCTTGGCGCTTTTGTGCTTTTCTAAATGACTATGCAGAAGTGATGTGTGCTTGTTTTCTTACATTTAAGGAAAGGAAGAGGAAATGAATAAAAGGAGATAATTCGAGAATTAAAACATCATGTATTTGCTAACTCCAAAAGGTTTTATGTTTGTGATGTAATGTGTTTGAATTGAAAAGAAGGGTGATGTTCCTCTTCTCTAGACATGGTAGGTATACTGAGGTGGCAGGCAATTTGCAAAGGGTAGTATTCATTTATTTCTTTTCCACCTACATATATCTATCCTTATCTTTTTCCTGCTTTTTTGTTTTGGGGAAGGCTGGGGATGCTTGTAACTGGTATGAAGACTGAAAGTCTGAAACTTCCCTTCCCCTCTAGTGGAAGCAAGTAAGAGAAAAGCTCCTCATCCTCTTTAAGCTTTTGCCTTTACTGAATCTAAAGGCGTAGGGTGTGTTCGGTATGGATTCTAATTTTCTATGTTTGGTTGGTCAAAATGTTTTCGAAAGCATTTTTTCTTGAAAATAATTTCCTTGAAAATGAGTAAATGACTTTCCTTTCCCTACCCACCCAACGCCCCAACCCTCACCCTTGATCATCCCACTCTGCTATTGCAAATCTTACGAAAAATACTTAATCACGAACACTTGTAGGAATTCTTTATAGCTTGAGGCGTGTCAGAAGACGTTGTCTTTAGGGATATTTCACCCGGTATGGGTGTATCCCAAAGATTCAACAAGTTCTTCTAGCATAAAACTAGGAGCTAGAATCTAATAAAAAATTAACAAAAAAGAAAACCCATCAACACACATAATATATGGGAGGAAGAATTTTTCTATTGATTTCTCACATCCCCACCAGAAAGGACTTGTCAATATTTATAGTGATAAAAAACTCATCTCATAAGAATGGATGAATACTCCAACGGTTATATGAAAATCAATGGACAGTAAAGAGACTAAATACTGAAGACAATAAAGGGCTTGTGATTAATGACAACATTATCACATAATAAGCCAATTCAAGGGTCTGTTATGATTGAAAAAACTAACGTTAGAATTGGCTAATCAATACTCTTTATGGTTTTGAATATTTGTCTCACAAATTCCAAAAGAACGTTAGAATTTGGACAATAATAATTGGCATATTGAAGACCCATTAACTTGGTGTAAAGAGGATGAATTTATACAATATTCTTTTTGAGATATATCTAACATATTTTTCAACACCTGCCACCCCCGGACACCCACTCCCCACCCCATACTACTTCCATAGTGTTTTGTTATATTATATATAAATGTTTTTGGATAATATTTTTTTGCTTACTTAAAAATCACTAGAAAATAAGAAAAAACTTGTTTTCCAAGAAAATATTTTCTAGAAAAAACATTTCCCTTCATACCAAGCACACCCATAGTATTTGCTCAATTTCTGATTTTTATAGGAGTCTGCTTATCTTCTTGGCTTCAACTTCCATTGTTCCCACAATAATACTTTAAAGAAGGAAAACTATGATTCAAGAATCATTGATGAATGGATACCTCCCCAAGGCATGTTTCATTCATTTGAATCTTTTGTCCTTCTCGTTAGTTATTAATCTTTCTTACTTCCCAAGGAATCCTTCAATCACCATCACTATAAACCAATTTTTTTGACACAACCCTTTTACCATTTCAAGTCATATCCAAGACGTTCTCGGGATTTTCGGGGTATTACAACTATCTATACAGAAACATTCATAATCGTTTTCACAAGATCGATAATTAGCCTACTGAGTTGATTTTTGCTGGAAGATAAAAGGGCATTGTTGGAAGCAATTCACTGCTATATTAGTTGCTGTTATGTCATGTTTCACTAGCTTTTCAGATAATAATTAAAGTTAGTGTTGCTTTATTGATTAGTAGGATAGATAAATTGCCAATATTAGGAAAGATTAAGGTACTGGATATACGTTTATATTGGATGATGTTTCATTTCTTTTCGAAATCCTATGCCCCATCACTTATACAATTTTTTGTTTTGGATCAACTGATTCTAGGGGAATCATCTTAGACGACCCACTTTTTGCTAGAAAGTGATGGTTAGATGTAATAATTTACAGCAATATAACATTATACATTTACTTACATTGTGGTACTTAAAGTTATAAACTTCACTCTTTATCTTTTTTTGTAAGAGTTTTGATTCTCTGCTTCTAGCTGGTTTATGTCACTAATGTTTTATTGGGTACTATGATAAAGTTATGTGTTTCTCTTTGGTGACTTTAAATGCATTGCTTTCGTTGATTCCTTATTCTAGTCTCGTTGGTTGTTAAGAACATTATGTCCACCATACTAAGGAAATAGAAATTAAATCCTTGCTTTCATTCTGGTTAACTTCATTCACATGCTAAAGATTTCTTAAACAAAGTATTGAGTTAAACACTAGAATCAAGTGCGCTGAACAACAAAAAGATTAAACCACTCTCACAATCTTTATTAGGTGATATTTAGTGAGAAGTGATATTAGTCATGAAGTTTCCGAGCTATGCACCTTTGTTATGTAAAAAAGTTTAGTAATTGACAAATCCCATCAACTCACACACGAGCAATATTTTGGTCTTGATAGCACGAAAAGAATCTAGTACTGAAATTTGGGAAAATCTGAGTAAATGCACAATCATTAGTGTCACTCTGAAAATAACTAAGAAGCCTGTGTTTATGTCAGTCTTAATATGTGTATAGTTTTAGTTTTCCTTGAGTACTCGAAGACGCTGTGTATGTTATGTTTTTGTTCTTACCTAAGCAAAACAATTCATGTGTAGTGGTTAGACTGAAACTTAATACAAGTGTACTTGAACTAGCAAGCATTACTAGTTACTCTCGTATTGCTTATTACAAAAGATTAACTGAGAGTACTATCAACAAATGTATTTTTGTATATTCAGAGAATTTTGGTTTTGGGGGAGCCATATTGCTTGTGGTGTGGAAACCTCATAATCCTCTATCATGCCTATGTGAAAAAAGCCGACTTTTGGAGTACACTTTCTGTTGTGACAGAAGAAACACTTGTTTGTGTTGAGAGCCATGTTCACAATTTTAGGATTTTCTAATATTAGATGATGGAATATTGCGGGGGTGAATTTAGCCACAAATATTTACACTAAACCATTGAATGCAAGACATGTGTCGTTCTCACTTAAACTTTTAACTCCTAAGATTAAATTGCTTGGTTTGGTTTAAACACCGGGCATGAGTAGGTATTTCCTGGTGTTTCAGTAAACTTTTCTACACTTTTAGAATGGGCTTTAAATACTTGTATGAGAGATTTGAGGATCAAGCAAAATGACTAGCCAAATTGTCTTATATGCTTCTCAGATTACTTTTCTATAGCTTCCTTTGTTCATGAAATTAATAGCCGCTCGGTACATGGTTCCAGGTTCCATCAATTGCCTGAATTTGACCAAGGAAAAAGGAGTTGCCGTAGGCGACTGGCATGCCATAATGAGCGCCGTAGGAAGCCTCCATCTGGATCTCTTTTCTCTACACACTATGGGAATCTTTCTTCATCAATTTTTGGTTTGTTAGCGTTCCTCTCCTATTCTTTCTTTGTTTGCATTAATACTTGAAAATTTAAGCTGTCCTCTTTTCCTTTTCTAAAATAAAGAACTTTATGCCGATTCTGGTTATTTTTGTTTGAACTTGTAGAAAATAATAGCAGCAGATCCGGAAGCTTTCTGGTAGACTTCAGCTCACACCAAAATGTCAGTGAGAGTTCATGGCCAAATACTAGAGCATCTGAACAAGGATGGGATCATCAATCTACTGCATCAGGGAAATTCCTTCAACGTCCTTGGCTGAATAATTCTGAAAATGCTGCAAGTGAGCTTGTTCTGCAAGGTTCAGCTACCAGGACCGGTTATCTGGGTCCTAGTGTTCCTTCAGGAGACTGTTTTCCTGGAGTCTCGGATTCCACTGGTGCTCTCTCTCTTCTGTCAAATCGGTCCTGGGGATCAAGGGACCGATCCTCAAGTCTTGCGGTTAACATTGATGGGGTCCACACCATCCAACCTTCAGGTTCCCATGGTGCACCTACCAATCACTTCTCAAGCCCTAGCAGTAGTTCGCATGAGATGCCTCCTGATCTCGGTTTAGGTCAAATGTTACAGGCTTCTGATAATCCGTACTGTGCTGAGCTTGGGATGGCTCAGCACGGTGATGGAAGACAATACATGGAATTGGACCACTCTAAGGGTTATCATCCTTCTGCTCAGAATGTGCATTGGACTCTTTGAGTGTCCTCTCTTTTCATTTATGATCACGGTTGTAAGACCATTTTGTTGATTAACTAGTTGATATCGGCGAGGCTCTTTGTTGACGAATGACCACTACTATGAACTTATGTTGGGCTAGACCCAAGATGACTATGTTTTCTTCTTGAACTGTTAAAATGACTTGCTTGATTTTCCCCTCTTGATATATGATATTCAGGGGGGTAATTCAACCTTCCCAGCTCAAAATTACAGAAAGGGATAGTATTTAACCTGTTAAGAGCGTAGACATTGCTCTTGTAATGATGTTGCAAAATGATGTGTTGGAGCTGGTAAATGAAGTTTGAACCTTTATCAATAAAGATGCTTCATTATGATGTTCATAGTCATGTCTCTTGCTGGTTTAGTCATCCGGTATGTTAAGCACATTGACTTGACTAATTTGGATTTGTGCTGCATAAGGCCCACTAAAGGGGTAAACGTTCCTTATAAAGAGTTAGTTTAAGGCTGAAGAGATTCCATCCATCCCACCACACTCAAGGAGAGGGGTGATGGTTGTTGAATTTTAGAAATAAGTCAATTAGAACACGATCCTTTTTACACAAAATATATTATTATCATGATAAGCACGAATTTATATGGGTAGTCTTTCTTTTCCATTTTCTTGTTATGGACATAAAGGTTACAACCTGTGTATTCAAAAGGAAGGCTATTACATAAAACACTAGTGCTCGCTCTTTGTTTGTCAGTTGTCACTAACATGCACGATCATAATACCAATTCGTTTTTTGGCAGCATCCATTATAAATATGATTTAGCTTAGGTTTCAGGTTACTAATCTCACCTAATATAAAGAATTATATTCAACCATCTTCTAGATGATTAAAATTCTCTTATAGTGTCGCTGAATACAAGTTAAATTTATCACTGGTAATATGCTAAGGTGGGGAGAATACCGAAGTAGAGAAATTTGTGGGGACAACATTTAAAAAGTGGCCTAATAAGGGAAATATGGTGCAAATAATTTAAAGGCTAAAATTCACAAATAACCACTTCTCATCTCTTGTAATTAAAAAACAACCACTGTCATGGAGTTTCAAATGGTAAGGTGAAACTCAAATTCTGGATTTTCAACTTTCAACCGTGGAAATTTGGAACTTAATGATTGACAATTTTTCAAAGATACAATCGAAAAGTGACCAGTAAACGCTATTTCTAGGTCAAATTCACAAATAACTACTTTCAGCCGCTGTAATTTAAAAATAATGCAATCATGGAGCTTCAAATTTCACAGGTGAAATTCTAGGACATTTTCACAGAATTTTATCCGCCAATTTAAAACTTCATGAAAGTAGTTATTTTTCATTACAGAGGCGAAAAATAACCAGTGGCCACTATTTCTACTTATCCAAATAGATAGAGTTGCAAAATAACAATGGGCCTATAAAGCCCATTAGACAAAGGGTTACGTGCTTTGTTTATTGGACCGGATTCTCAAAATTGATCAACTGGACCATTATATTAGTACCAAATTGCACAAATCATCGTCTCTCTCTCTCACATCGCAAAAACAGATCAATCAGTGCCATTCACAGCTTGGTGAGTTCTCTTAGCTAACAAATGTTGTACAGTAATTAACTGCACAGTAGTTATTTATATTCAATTCTATTATTTTCTCTCTTTTTTATTAGAAGAAATGCAGAAATGTAATCTAATTATAGGGTTTATAGAAGTCGTAAAACTGTATCAATTAAATGGAATATGAGCTTCATTTTTGTTATATGGATTTTTCACAGGTCTGTATAATTAGATCACATTTTTTTATTTTAGGTCATGTTTGAGGAGCTAAATTTCTAAGGATATAAAATCTAGTATGTCGGTGATACTAAGAGCCTGTTTGGATTGTTTTATTTTAGGTGCTAAGCCAATTAGCTTTTAAACACTTTTGTAGTACAACAACAGGATTAAATCATTAATGATTTTTGAACTTTCCATATATAGAAAAAAATAGAAAGAGAGAGACTAGAAACGACATCTGTTATGTCAATGGCACCAAAGAGATATTAAATGAATGGAATTGGGATATGGATGAAATATAATGAAATAGAGCCACTTTGAGGTTCCCTCTGAAATGAGGGATGTAAGGGAGCCACTACGAAGAAGTTTCGGGAGTTACGAAGGAAGCTTCGAGCTCATATTGTTCATGGGGTGAGAACGAGAATTGAACTCTATTTTGATCGAATCTCAAGGAAGAAGCGGGAAGGAAAGGTTGGTTGCACGTTTTCTGGGAGTAATGCCTCCTTTCTCTCTCCCCCAAGGACTCAGTCTCTCGGGTATCTATCAACATATAGAGATCTTGCCTCTGTCGCTGCATAGAGTGATCTTCAATCTCCGAGTTCGAAGGGTAGAACAAGGTAAGTTCAAGGCTTTCCTCTCATTACTCTTTCCACGGCAAAGTCAACATCTTAGACCGAAGAGCAAGGATTTCTTCCGCTATTATTGATGTGTCTACTCCCATTGACTCTTTTTGAGTAAGATCAGTAGGCGAGAAGAGAAGCTCACATCAGGAAAGATCAGATTCATCTTATATTTACTACTCCTTAGAAGCCCCCAGGTATTACTTAAGCTCTTAACGATGCTTTGAATAGCAATCTCGGTATAACCCCACTAGTGGGGTCTGAGTAGGGTAGAAGGTACGCAGATCTTACTCCTACCTTGAGAGCTTTTAAACACTTTTGTAGTATTTGCGTAAGATAAATAAGTGCTTTTAAACACTTGTTTTTAAGCCAAAATAACAAGTATAAGCTAACAACTATAAGTTTATGGATTATGCTTATAAGCCCATCCATACATGCACTAACTTGTTAAGATTAAGGCTAAGTTATTGCTATATTAGGTTTGTTGTTTGCTAATAACCCTTTTGTTTAGGTTAGGAACTTGTATAATGGTGTAGGTATAATTCATAAGTATGAGGTTTAGAGAACCTCGAACTTTAGGGGTAGTAGTGTACCCCTAATTTTCATTAAAAGACAAATTATTTAGGGGGTGTTCAGTATGGGGAAAACATTTTCTAGAAAATCCTTTCCAATTTTTCCATGTTCGGTTGGTTTTTCTCTAGGGAAACAAGTTCCTTAAAAATGACTTCGCGTAGTGAAAATAAGTTCCACAAGTGGCATTCCACATTAATTGTGTCCTCCCCACTCTCCAACACACCTCATCTTCACGCCCACTCCCGTAGCCCCATCCCCACCACCCCACACCCCCACCACCTTCCAAAGTATTTGTCTAGATTTAGGATAATATTTTTTTGCTTACGTACCGAACACAAGAAAATAAATGAGAAACCCACTTATTTTCCTGATAAACATTTTCCAACAAATATTTTTCCACGAAAAACATTTTCCTTCATACCGAACACACTCTTAGTATTGGAATAATATGAGCCAGATCAGAGTTAAATGAATACATAGGATTCATATAGCCTATTCCAACTAGTTTGGGATAATGGGATTAATATAGCATCTAACGATGTGCTGCATTTAAAATGAACTAGTTGTCTATTTTTCTATGTGTGATCTAGATAAGATACAAACCTTACTTGTCTTTGAAGTTTCTTATGTAACAGACAGGCTATCCTTTAGTTGAGTTGAGATGATGTATTTAGAAGAAGTTGTGTTAATTCATTTTCTCTGTTTAGATAAAGTGTTCTTACTGTAGGCCCACTTAGCATAGCATACGATTAGGCGTAGTATTGCTCTATAGTCCTCTGTAGTCTATTTCTTCTGCTATGCATTCTTTAATATACTTCGTTTATCGTATTTATCTGCGTTAGTTACTGCTTCTTTTACATACTGCTTTAAATTTCTTTTTTACCTTGTTTTTTCTTATGTTTTTCTTTTGTTTTGCTTGTTCTGGAAACAATTGCTCTACCTACCAAGGTAGAGGTAAGGTCGGTGTACATTCTACCCTCCCCAGACCCCACGTTGTGGGATTGCACTAGGTATGTTGTTGTTTGTTAGATAAATGTTTTAAAGATGGAATTTGAAGTAACTAGTGCTTCAAATGATAAGTCTCTGTCATATCTGAAATGACAATTTGAGGATAAAAGAAGCATTGCCTTTGCTTGAGCATGTACTTATAGGCTGTCTTCATTTTCTTTTGCTTATCTCTAACCTTCGTACATTTCTACATCACAATTGGTTAGTGGCATCTTAACTTGGTGACCAACTGATAGCGTGTCTTATAAAAATCAAATCTGCAGTTGAGTTTCAACTTTCAATGACATGGTGTGAAGATATCAGGGAGGGTCACTTGTCAAGCCTTACTTAGACTTTTGACGCTTTTCTGAATGTGATTGTTCACATTGCTTTTTACGAACTTCTAATGCTTCTTCCTCACATTTTTGTTGAACCTACTTTATTTGGTTAGAGATTTAAAAGAAAGTTTGAATAGTGTACTACATCAGAGTTTTTTTTTTTTTGAGATATGATTAATAGGTAAAATGAATGCAAGTAGGTTCCTTATTGCAAAGATATCAGTTAATCGGAAGAAAAAAAGATGTAAGATTAGTTCCAAATACTATTAAACTATATTGCTAGGACTCCAAAAATATTGTCGGCTGCACCCGTATCGGATCATCCAAAAATGCTCTACTCCAATCCAATACGCACCAAGGTAGCATTGTTAAAGAGTCTTAAGCAACATAGCTATTAGGGCTGTTATCGGTCCGGTCCGAGTATTGGAATACCGGAACCGGACCGATACCTTATCGGGTGGGTACCCGGTCTGGACCAATAAGGTTTTCTCTGGGTGGGTCCGGGGCCCAGTTTTTTTAATTGAATTTCCAATAATGAAATTGACATTCTCGGAAACATTACCACGAAATTTGGACGTTGAAATCTATTGTATATCGCGAGATATTTAGTGAAGAAAAGGAAAAATTAGTAACCGATTTGGGGGAAAAGTGAAATCGATTGGCAAGACGGACGTATTTTGAGAAATCGGCGCTCCAAACCGTCTTATGGAAGTTTGTCCGGCCCCGTCTCGAAAAGATACGCGTTTTTTTTTATAGGTGAAACGGACGTCTGAGCGCAGAGTTGTGACCATTTAAAGTTGCACCAATTTACAACTACTTTCTTCCCTCCCTATATTTTATGACAATACTTCACATTAAAACATTAGGGAATATTGCAATTAAATATAATTAGGGCTGACTGAGGGGGTATGAAGGGACTAGGTAATTATCGGGTAATTACCGGGTTGCCGGACCGGATCCTTAACAATCCGGGTAATTTTCTGGTACTCGTATCCGGACCGATAACTTTTTGGTCTGAGTATCGGTCCGGGTTTATCGGTCCGGTTTTCGGGTAATTACCGGGAGTATCCGGACCGATAACATCCCTAATAGCTATGAAGTAGTACTGTCTCGCATCTATTCGAAATGCTTACGTGGAGAACTTTGTAATTCAAGTAATGGGTAAGAAAAACTGAGGCAGAATTAGAAGGCCAGAAAGAGTAGTTATAGACTTAGATATGCCGACACAATCTTATAAATTTTTATGTATGGGATAGGGTAAGTATA
The DNA here is from genome assembly GCA_029844215.1 of Przewalskia tangutica. Classification (NCBI taxonomy): domain Eukaryota; kingdom Viridiplantae; phylum Streptophyta; class Magnoliopsida; order Solanales; family Solanaceae; genus Przewalskia; species Przewalskia tangutica. Next base: position 96,707,601 of record CM056738.1, on the reverse strand, counting down.
TAGGGTCATGACCAAACTAAATTTATGTGAGCATTTATATTTCTCATCATTTGCTTGTTATGGACTGAGATGTTTTCTTGCTTCAACATTTCTGTTCGCGATGCACTATTTCTCACTGTCTCTTGCCTTTGGTATCTGGTTATTAGGTCAAGCATAGCTTGTTTTCACAATTATGTTTTTTCTTTTTTGACAATTTTTGCTTTTGTTTTGGTAAAGGATCGAGTAAAATCATGGATGAAGCTGCAGAGCTAAGGTATTATGAAGAGGAGGATACACTAGGAATGAAAACATTTAAAGGTGCAACCACAGGTCTAGTTGCTGTACTCTTTGGGGTGCCATTATTGCCACTTGGCATGATGTACCCCGTGTTGAGAGAAATGTTGCTCTTCCTGGTTTGATTCGGACATTGAAAATGATGGGAAACCACGGGGTTACTTTTGCTGCTATTGGTGGAGTCTATATAGGGGTAGAACAGCTGGTGCAGAACTACAGGATGAAAAGAGATTTTGTTAATGGAGCAGTTGGCGGATTCGTTGCTGGTGCTTCTATTCTGGGTTACAAAGGTAATCACCTCCCCTCCACCCATCAACATCCTTTCAACTGAGATAGGTGTTTGTGGAATGATTTCTTATTAAAAAAGCATTTGTGGAATGACAGATACAAGTCTATTGTTGCACTTGCTGGAAATTTGTTTATATGTAATGGAAAAATTAGAACCAGCAAAAGAAAAAGGAGAGAAAAGCTATTATTGCATGTTGCAGATTGGTTTGTTAGTGCACATCCAGCGCAATCCCAATTTTCTGTGCTGACATTCAATTGGCATTGTGACTGGTGCACAACTTCTATCATTTCCGCACCCTGGTGTTCTTGGTTTGCAGCGAAGGCTTCTAGTTAATTCCTTTATCCTCTCTATGTAGATGCCTATTAAGTTTTTAAACTCCACAAACATAAAAAACATGAAAGTTCCCCATAAATCTGATCGGCATAGAATTTGTTGTATGCACAAAGATGTCTTAAACATAACCACAACCAATTTGCATGGCATGGCATTTGCTTCCTGAAAGAAACATGGGTGTCTTTTTTAAGATACGTCACAGAATAATTATGCCGCACTTTGCTAACGGAGATCAGTAACCCCTTGACTCAGCCGCTGCTACACACATTTGAGAACATATCAGTAGAAATCCATGTGCAGAATGAACTTTTCATGAACCAAAAGTTTAGAATCATGAGTTGCAAAGGCAATTCAGTCGATTAAGTACATTATTCATTGATGGTGTTCTTTACCCTTGTCTCTGGTAATAGGCAACCCAAATGTTACTGGGATACTAAGATTTTTGGCTGATTTGGCTGTTACCCTTGTAGGAAGGAGTATTTCAACTGCTCTCTCTGCTGGAGCAGCACTTGCAGTCACTTCTGGTATAATTGATTCATTAGGTGCAACCACGAGAACTGACAATGGCAAGGAGTACTATCCTTACACTACGAAGAAAAGAGTTGCTGCTGAATGATTGTAGTTGGACAGCATTAGCGTGATTCGGTGAAAGCTCACTATGAATGATGTGACTGTACCCTCTTTCGTTTTTATGCTGTTCTCTTTTTGCTTACCTGAAAGGATGATGCAAATAAGCATGCTATGTACTTTGTTTCTAGCATCACATGCGATTTTTTGATTGAGTTTGAATACCTGGCAGATATATTCATGGGCTATTTGTTGTTCGAAGTTATGACTCTTTGGCTTCTTTATTTCTAATTAAGAATTGTGATGATTTTCTGTAAGACAATTGTGGTTTGCAAAATGAACTCCTGACCTTAACCTTGTAAATCACAGTTTTTATTTTGTTTTGCTGTGTATTAGGAAAATAGTAGCTTTAACCAATGCTTAGATTTGCCTGCAAAGTGAACCTTGGTAGCTGAAGAACGTCTTTATAGCATCGATTGATTGCTCTTTTAGTAAGCTGTAAAACCCTTGTTTGAGGAATTTTTCAGTTATGGCTTCAAGAGATTAATGTGGACTGTTATCCATATAAGAGATTGCTGGCATCTACCCGTACTGCTCCGACATTGTTGTTTACTCTGATCCAATCGAGGTGGTTTTCATGTCCAGAAACTTATGTTGTTCGGATTCTCAATGTGTCGGATCCGTCAAAAGTAATGCTTTTTGCAGGATCCGACACGGGTGCAACACCATTTTCAAGAGTTTCACGTATACATTTATACATCAATCTCATCGTATAGAAAATCATCTATTTCAAACATTCGACTTAGGGACATAGACTGAAACACTTTCTTTCGTTTACTTTTATTTCTTGGTAATGTTGTTGCTTTCACTAACTCATCAGCTCCATAGTTCCTTTCCACTTTATTGTTTAGTAAGTATTCATATTATCATTTCAAGACATTGTTTTACCTCTGTTAGCAAATTAAGCAGTACCTCAACATTGAGGGCAAAACATGTCTTTTTCAATGACATTGCACTACTCTTAGGGGTCGTTTGGTAGAGTGTATGAGAATAATGCTGAATAGAGTGGATTAGTAATGTTTGCATTAGTTATGCTGCGATTATTATTTATTCACCGTTTAGTTTGGTGTATTAGGAATAACATATATTGCATAATTTCTAAAAATAATTAGTTGTTTATAAAAATACATTCCATACTATACTTTTTGAGGGACTTCATGGGCAATTGTGTCTTTAACCATGCTAATGCTTGCATTAAAACCCTTTGCATTGTTAATACCATGGTTTGCTAGGTATTACTTATTAGTTATGCATAACATAATACCAAATATCTTGTGTTTAAAGCTATTTTACTTTTAGACTATGTCATGTTAGTATAATAAACGTGACATTAGACTATGTGTGAATGAATCTCATTCTTGCATCATAATTACAAATATCTTGTGTTTAACGCTATTTTACTTTTACATTAAGTACATTTTTAGAACATAAAAATTAGAAGAAAAAAACAAGGATGAAAGGAGGAAGTTTATACTTAATTATTTGATAAATTGTTCAAATGAGAAGAAAGAGACGACACAAACAATTAGCTTGGATTAAGTGGGATACTTATATAAATTTTGTGGTACATAATAAAAGTTTAGCTACTCCATTCATTAGAATCTACAACACTTTTACTTATAATTTTTTAATTATTAAAATTAAATTATTTAATTTAATATAAACACCCTTATTTAACCCACTAAACAAGAAGAAGAGGTGAAACCGACAACTAATGGGTTGGCACGTGTGAAGTTCCGACATAACTCTTCGCACAACATAAGACAAATAGTTGCCCAAATAAAGAGAACTCAACAAAACCGTATTCACTCCTCCCGTAATAAGTGCTCTTTTTAGATTATATAAATCTTTTAAAAAATTACTCATTCTTAAAAAATGTTTTTACTAACTTATTCTTAATTAATATCTAAAAAGACAACTACTTAATGATTTTTTATTATGTAAATAAAAGGGTAGTCAGTTGCTCTATTTCGCTATGCGTAGAATCGGAAAAGGGCCGGAAATAAAACTAATTTGTTAAACCGTCGCGACCCTTGTTCCTGAACAATGTTGCAGATTTATATATTTGGTATATATTAGAATTAGTTTTGTACCTTAATTATTATTGTAATATTATCATAATTGTATAGTTAATCTCATTATAGAATATGATTTTAGATGTAAAATAAGAATATGATTCTCCTATTGTAATTTGTATATATATGTCTTTTATCAATAAGAATAATCAAGAGATTAATTCTTTCATAATTTTTAAAAATAAAATCAATTTCTACTTGAAATTTTAAAACACCACTTATTTTAAAATAAAATAATTTTTTAAAACATCACTTATTATAAAACCGTGAGAAATAAAAAAAACAAAAAAAAACAGACATACACACACACACAAGTATTCACACACACACAGTAAGAAAATCTGCATCATAGTGTAATCTCAGCAGATTCATACCCCCCCCCCCCTCTTTAGAATCAGACAAACAACACAGAACATTACCACCCTGCTTTGTTTTCTTTCTTTCTTCCTTGTGTTGTGTACTTTGTTGGCTTTTCACTTTTGTTTTAGCTCACTACACTATTCTTACTTCACTTTGGTTCAAGAAAGAGCTAAACCCTTTTTTCTTTTAACCCCCTTAAGGCTCCCCCTCTTCACCATATCAGTAAAAATACAGTCTTTACCTCTTCAGCTTCCATGAACCCTCTTCAACTTTGGTTCAAGAAAGAGCTAAACCCTTTTCTTTCTTGGTTTTTGCTCTTGATGTATAAGTAGGTTGATTTTATAGAAAAATAATGATTTCTTTTTGCTACATTTTTGGTAATGTGTTGAATGCTTTGAGCCAGGGTGTATAGGAAACAGCCTTTGTACCTGTCATGGTAGGTGTGCGTACACTCTATTCTCCCCTACCCCACTCGTGGTTTGTTGTTGGTGCCTGTTGAGCATAGTGTGGTTAGATTTTTAGCATTCAAAAGACTGGTTTTGTTTTCCTTTTGCTTCTATAACTTTCTCTTTATGTGGGTAAGAGTTTTTTCTTATTTTGGTATAAAGTTTGTCCTAGCATTGATTAAAGATTGATTTTTTTTGCTGCTCTAGTATTTTTAGTCTCTTTATGTGGGTAAGAGAAGTTTTTGTATATAGTCTGTCATACCATTGATTAAAGTTTGATTTTTTTTTGGTTGCTTTAGTATTTTTGGTTTGGTTTTGTGTGGAAAAAGAACTGATTTTTATTTTCTTTTTTTTAATGTTATGAAGGTTTGAAGCATTCAGATCTGGCCCTGTGAATGGTTTTGGCATTATTCTGATTGTCCTTCTAAAGGTTCTTTTCCCCACATTCTCAAGATTTTGCCATCTCATTTTTTGGATACATTTGTTTAACTCAATTATGTTTGGGTTCAATATTTTGGAGCACTAACATAATTCTGAGTTGTCTCTATTAGGGTCTTCCTTCTGTTGATCATTGGCTCACATTCTGGTGAAGAATTAGAGGGTTTAGTGTTTAAGTGTTGTTGCATCGACCTCGAAAATGCAGAGGCCCCCACAAGAAGATTTCTCACTCAAGGAGACTAAACCCCACCTTGGTGGAGGGAAGGTCTCTGGTGATAAGCTCACTAGCACATATGACCTTGTTGAGCAAATGCAATATCTTTACGTCCGGGTGGTAAAAGCTAGAGATTTACCCGGGAAGGATGTTACGGGTAGTCTTGATCCATACATTGAGGTTAAGCTCGGGAACTATAAGGGTACTACTCGTCATTTTGAGAAGAAGTCGAATCCTGAGTGGAGCCAAGTGTTTGCTTTCTCCAAGGATAGGATTCAGGCTTCTGTACTTGAAGTAACTGTGAAAGATAAGGATGTTGTTAAGGATGATTTCGTGGGTCGTGTTCTGTTTGATTTGAATGAGATCCCGAAAAGGGTGCCACCAGATAGTCCGCTCGCTCCTCAGTGGTATAGATTGGAGGAGAGGAATGGTAATAAAGTCAAAGGAGAGTTGATGTTGGCTGTTTGGATGGGAAATCAAGCGGACGAAGCCTTTCCTGAAGCTTGGCATTCGGATGCTGCAGCCGTTAGTGGGGCTGATGGTCATGCAAATATAAGGTCCAAGGTGTACCTCTCGCCAAAACTGTGGTACCTAAGAGTTAACGTGATTGAGGCTCAAGACTTGATTCCGGCGACAAAAGCCGGTTTCCGGAAGTTTTTGTCAAGGCGATCCTTGGAAATCAAGCGTTGAGGACTCGAGTTTCCATGAGCAAGACTATTAATCCCATGTGGAATGAGGATTTAATGTTTGTAGCAGCGGAACCGTTTGAGGAGCCGTTAATTTTGAGTGTGGAAGATAGAGTTGCACCGAACAAGGATGAGGTCATTGGAAGGTGTGCTATTCCTTTGCAGTATGTGGATAGGAGGTTGGACCATAGGCCCGTGAACACTAGGTGGTTTAATCTCGAGAAACATGTTATGGTCGAGGGAGAAAAGAAGGAAATCAAGTTTGCTAGCCGGATTCACATGAGAGTATGTTTGGAAGGAGGCTACCATGTTCTTGATGAGTCGACTCATTACAGTAGTGATCTTAGGCCAACTGCAAAACAGCTTTGGAAATCTAGCATCGGCGTTCTTGAAGTTGGTGTGTTAAGCGCTCAGGGCCTGTCACCTATGAAAACAAAGGACGGGCGGGCAACGACAGATGCTTATTGTGTGGCGAAGTACGGACAGAAGTGGGTGCGAACAAGGACAATTATAGATAGCTTTGCTCCCAAGTGGAACGAGCAATACACATGGGAAGTATTTGATCCTTGCACTGTTATAACTGTTGGTGTATTTGATAATTGCCATCTGCAAGGAGGAGATAAATCCGGAGGGGCACGGGACTCGAGGATCGGAAAGGTCCGGATCCGTCTTTCGACTCTTGAAACTGATCGTGTCTACACACATTCATATCCGCTACTGGTCTTGCATCCTACCGGGGTAAAAAAGATGGGTGAAATTCACTTAGCTGTGAGATTTACTTGCTCGTCGTTGGTGAATATGATGCATATGTACTCTCAACCATTGTTACCCAAAATGCACTATCTTCATCCTTTAACTGTTAGCCAGCTGGACAACTTGAGGCACCAAGCCACTCAAACCGTATCCATTAGGCTGAGTCGTGCTGAGCCACCTTTGAGGAAAGAGATAGTAGAGTATATGTTGGATGTTGGTTCTCATATGTGGAGCATGCGGAGAAGCAAGGCTAACTTCTTCCGGATTATGGGCGTTTTAGGTGTTGTAATTTCTGTCGGGAAATGGTTCGATCAAATTTGCAATTGGAAAAACCCTATTACGACCGTTCTCATCCATATCCTATTCTTGATACTGGTTCTCTATCCGGAACTTATTCTACCTACCATTTTCATATATCTGTTCCTAATAGGAATTTGGTACTATAGATGGAGGCCAAGGCATCCACCTTACATGGATACTCGTCTTTCTTGTGCTGATGCTGCTCATCCGGATGAGTTGGATGAGGAATTTGATACTTTCCCTACTTCACGTCCTCCTGATATTATTCGTATGAGGTATGACCGATTAAGAAGTATTGCAGGGAGGATTCAGACCGTGGTTGGTGACTTGGCAACTCAAGGGGAGAGGCTCCAGTCTTTGCTGAGCTGGCGGGACCCTAGAGCGACAGCATTGTTCGTGATTTTCTGCTTGGTTGCTGCTGTTGTGATCTATGTTACTCCTTTCCAAGCTGTGGCTCTCTTTATCGGATTTTATACATTAAGACATCCAAGGTTCCGATACAAGCTTCCATCTATGCCGCTTAATTTCTTCAGAAGGTTACCTGCTAGAACAGACTGCATGCTGTGAGCTATACCTTTGGCAGCTATTATCTATCTTACCTTATGTTTTTTTTCCGTTGAATTAACGAAAATGATGATGAAATTCGTGGGGCTGTCCTCCCCCCCCCCCCCCCTTTCACCTAGTGGTGAATATTAGACTAGTATTTTGCATAGATCTTCCTGAAACTGTTAGGTCTATGATGAGTTTGCTTTCTATTTGTTCTAAGTTACATGAGCCTGTAAGTTATATTTGTTTTGAACAAGCTCCATCTTATTCAAAGTATTCCTTATTCAAATGTGATTTGTTTTTTGTTCTTTCATTGCCATAATGTGTTTGTATATTGCTTCCAAAATGTGAAGTTTATGCATCTCACATATCACAAACTTTGTTATTTATGTTGAATTATGATAAGTTGTCTAAATGAAAAAGAAAAAAGGTTCAGATTTGTCTTTGTACTTACTTAACCAAAAGGTCTAACTTTGCCTCAGTTAGAACTTCGGTTCATTCATCTCCTCGCCGTTACAATTTTAACTCGAAATTGACAAATATTCTAGTCATTTTGATTTGGTTGATAAATCGTTAGTTTACTTAAGGATGAAGCCTTCTTATTTTGATATTAAACCATATTTTTTTCTTAAATACTCCTACTAAGTAGATCTGTTGTAGGGAATGTTTTGGTTTAGAAAATATTTAGTTATTCTGCAATAACTGCCTTGAATAGTATACTCTGACAATTTTGTTTGGACTCCTGGAATTACCAGTAAGTTTTAGTGATATTATCACACGTTCAATTCCAAACAAATTGAAATCGACTTTATAAATCCTTACTCATTTTGTTTATCTATTTTGAGTTTAGTGATGATAATGGTAAACAAAGTAACAAATAATCACATAGTTGAAAGTGAGAGTTTTCAATTTCTTATTTTAAAATGCTAACCTAACAACATAATACCCAAACGAACTAATTTGTAATGTGAAAAGATAAATGCTAGAAAGTTATATTAGATTTAAACACTAAATTACACGGAGTTAGAAATTTATACAAGGTAATTCAAAAGTATATTTGACTGTCACGTTTGAAATTTGAATGTGTGACCTAAAATCTAGAATGTCGGCTATGAGTTCGACCGAGCTCAATAACTTTGATTTAAATCTAGTAGTATTAGTCTTAAAAATTCATCTAACATGTACTAAAATCTTTTCTCATATCAAAAGAAATTCAATAATTTATATATAGCCAAAAAAATCACTCTTACCCTATTCCTGCAATATCATTTTTTGATAAAAGATCATGAACCCTTACTTATAAGTTATACCTAGCTACGCCCTTGAGTCCCAACATATCCCGTGTAATTTCACATGTGCAATCTGGAGATATGCACTTGAGTATGCAATAGTAATTAGTAATATGTTAGAAGGGGTGTAAAAATATCTCAGGGACCACAAAATATTCCCAAAAAAACAAAAAGGAGTAAATGACCGATTTTTTTTTATGGAATATTCTCTTTTTCTATTTTCTATTTTCTATTTTCTGCTTGTTTTCAGCCTTCCTTAGATAAGCGTGTTAGTGACGGTAAAAGGAAAACTCAGTGTAGTTTCGTTCCTTTATAGCTGTGTAACAGTAACAATGGACTTTCCTTGCTTTGTGGAGACGAAGGGCCCAAATGGATACTAAGATCTTGGGCTGGTTGGCCCTTATTACTTGCAGATTTTCAATCTGGCCTCAAGTGTAAATTTATTGGGCCTTTAGTAATTGCATTCGGTGTTTAAGTTAGTTGGTGACAAATGGCCATCCGATTGAAACCGTAAGATATTAAAATAATTTTTCTTAGGGATCTCTTTCATTCAAAGATGATTCTTAATACAGTAAGAATCCTACGTTACCTTAAATACATGATACTAATAAATACAATAAATACTGTGAATATTTGAAGAATATTCGCTAACACACCCCCTTAGACGGAGCGAGAGGAGGCCGAATATTCAGGCTGGATCTGAAGTCTGTGAACAGTTGTCTGGATAGTCCCTTTGTGAAGATGTCTGCATACTGATAAGAGGAAGGTACATGTAGAATTTGACAAGACCACGTGCCACCTTCTCACGAACAAAATGAATATCCATCTCAATATGTTTGGTCCGCTGATGCTGGACCGGATTATGAGACATATAGATTGCAGATATGTTATCACAATAGACTATAGATGCCTTACGCAATGGACAACTCAGCTCCAAGAGAAGATTCCGGAGCCAACAGATCTCAGCAACTACATTAGCAACACCATTATACTCTGCTTCGGCACTGGATCGGGATAACGTGGCTTGTCGCTTGGCAGACCACGAGATCAGATTATCCCCTAAGAACACACAATAACCTGAAGTAGAGCGTCTCGTGTCCGGGCACCCTGCCCAATCAGCATCTGTGTAGGAAAGTAACCTGTTCGGAGCGGAGGGGTAGAGATGCAACCATAGTCAGGAGTGCCCTTAATGTATATGATAATACACTTAAGAGCAGCAAAATGGAGTTCCCTCGGAGCATGCATGAACATACACACCTGTTGGACGTCATATGCAATGTCGGGCTTGATGAAAGTGAGGTACTGAAGAGCACCTGCAAGACTTTGATAGAGAGTATGATCAGACACTGGATCACCCTCAGAAGCATTGAGCTTGGATTTCGAATCAACATAAGTGGGCATAGCCTTGCAATTCGACATCTTAGCTCTGAACAAAATTTCTTCTGCATACTTACGCTGACTCAGGAACATAGTATCTGCAGATCTAGTGACTGATATACCCAAGAAGTAACTCAACTTTCCCAAATCAGTCATAGCAAATTCAGTTTTGAGAAGAGCAATAATGTCATTTTTCAACTTATCAGATGAGGCAGTGAGAAAAATGTCATCAACATATAATAACAAGTAAGTGATGTCACTACCATGATGAAAAATGAACAGAGAGGTGTCACACCTGTTGTAAATAAACCCAATATGCATAATATATCTGGCAAACCGGTCATACCAAGCACGAGGTGCCTGCTTTAGACCATAGAGTGACTTCCTGAGACGACAGACATAATGAGGAACAGTAGGATGAACAAAACCAGGTGGCTGATGCATGTATACAATTTCTTTTAATCCCCATGAAGAAATGCATTCTTGACATCCAGCTGATGAATCAGCCACTTCTTACCCATAGCAATGCTAAGAACAGTACGAATCGTAGCCGGTTTAACAATCGGGATAAAAGTATCACCACAGTCAATGCCCTCATGCTGATTAGTGCAATTTGCCACAAGTCTAGCCTTGTATCGTTCCAAAACCCCACTATTTCTGAATTTGTGACGAAAAAGTCACAAACATCTGATTACATTCACCCCCTCTGGTCTAGGAACAAGATCCTAAGTATGCTGCTTAGTTAAAGCATTATATTCCTCAGACATGGTTGCATTCCAATTAGGGTCAAGTTTGGCCAATTTGGGGTTCTTTGGGAGTGGAGAAATGGTTTGGACAGACAGGTTAAACTGGACTTTAGATTTGAAAATCTCGTGTTTGGCACGAGTTTCCATTTGGTGACTGGGGACATTGGGTGGTGGCATTGTTGAAGTGACAGGTTCAGAGGTTAGTTCACTGGAAGGGTGGCACCGCGGTGCATCCTCAGGGGACCGAGGTGCTGAAGGCGATGGAGGAGCATTGAACTCTCTGGAAGAGGGGCACTGCGGTGCATCCTCGAGGGACGCGGTGCTAAAAGTTCTGCAGAAAGAGGGGGCTCACTGGAAGGCAGGCACTGCGGTGCATCCTCGAGGGACCGCAGTGCTAAAAGTTCTGCAGAAAGAGGTGGCTCACTGGAAGGCAGGCACCGCGGTGCATCAACTGTGGACCGCGGTTCTGAAGTAGAAATTTGAGTAAGCTGACTTAGAATGGTTGGGGATATGACTAGTTCATCAAGAAATGAATAGTATGGTTTTCGGTATTTTTGAGGATTCGAAAACGGAAAGATCGTCTCATCGAAAGTGACGAGAGATGTGAATTTGACGAGTGGTCAAGTCATAGCACAGATAACCCCTATGGTTAGGTGGGAAACCGAGGAACACACAGGGTGTAGTTCTATGAGCCAACTTATGAGTGGCGGTGGAGGTAAGATTGGGATAGTACAAACAACCAAAGATCCGTAGGTGGTCATAAGATGGAGTCCTACGATACAGAATGTTTGTGGGGGTCTTATTTTGTAGGGTGCTAGTAGGTAAAATATTTAGGAGGTGTTCTGCCATTTTGACAGCATAGACCCAGAAAGATGATGACAGACATGCATGAAAGAGGAGGGTACAGACCATGTTATTAATAGTGCGACTAATACGTTCAACTTTACCATTTTGAGGTGAGGTATAAGGGCAAGAGCAGCGGAATATCATGCCTTGTTGGGAGAAAAAGTTATGGAAAGCCGAATTATTAAATTCATGCGGAAAATTCATGCCTTCTGTGAAACTCAAGAAATTTAGCAAAAACCTCAGATTTGAATTTGAGTGGGTAAATCCATAAAAGATGTGAAAATTCATCTAATAAAATAAGAGAGAATTTGTGGCCTAGAGAGCTAACAACAGGAGAGGTACATAAGTCAGCATGACAATATCAAATAGTGAAACTGTAATGCTCATTGAAGACATAAAAGGGAGACGAGTATGCTTGTCAAGCGGGCAAGAAAAACAATTTTGGGCAAGTTTCCCATTATTATATTGAATACGCTGATTATGTCTAAGAAAGAAAAAAATATGATCTCCTAAATGTCCGAGCCTGTTGTGCCAGGTGGATGGAGATAATGAAGCAAGGGAGACTTGTGGTTGAGTTCTGACAGCGGAAGAGTTGGTGAAAGGGTAGAGGTCTCCCACACTATTGCAGCGCGTAAGAATTCTCCCCGTATTGAGATCTTTCACAGAGAAACCAAAAGGGTCAAAATTGACAGACACCCAATTATTACGAGTGAATTTCCTAACAGATATCAACTTTTTAATAATTTGGGTTGCATAGAGGACATGGTTAAGTGAGAAGGGTGGATGAGAATTTTTGATATGTGTGTTACCATAACCTGCAATTGGAATGCGATGACCATTGCCAACAGTAATGTATTGAGGATACTTTAACCGAAGCAGTTGGGAAAAGTTACCTGAAGAGTTGGTCAGGTGTGATGTGGCTCCGGAATCCATATACCAATTATTGTCGGGCTGTTGCAGAGTGAGAGTATTGAAAGCTTGGCCCAAATCAGTGGGTTGCATCTGCTGGACTGGAGGAAACTGTTGGGCCGACATCAGATGGGCCTGTTGAGGAGATAGGCCTGCTGGTGCTGGACCGAGGACACTGGGCCGCCACTGCTGCTGAAACTGGGCCCAGTTTGCAGGGCTGGACCGCCACTGTTGCTGCTGATTGTTCGACCACTGCTGAGGCGGTGCGAACTGCTGCTGCTGCTGGACATTCGGCCACTGCTGAGGCAGTGGCGTGGACTGCTGCTGCTGTCCTTTTCCTTTGTCGCGGCCCTTTCCTTTGTTTCCTTGTCCACGACCTCTGCTGCCTCTGCCTCCACCGCGGTTCTGCTGCTGGTGGTCCAGCGGTGGTGGAGCAGTGGTCGGCGACTGCAAGTTTTCAACGGCTAGTGCTTTTTTATTGTGCTCGTCCTGTTTAGCACGCCGTGTTTCTTCCAACAACAATTGTGAACGCGCCTTGTTGAAAGTTGGAAGTGGATCATCCTGTTGGATCATTGCTTCAAGAGTGTCATATTCTCCCTTCGGTAAGCCTGCAACAAGTTGTAGTACCATCTTAGTTTCAGACACAACAGTCCCAACATGAGAAAGTTGGTATGCGACAAGTTTTAGTTGTTTGCAGTATTCTGTCATGTTGTTGAAATTCTCAAGGCGTGTGTTGTTGAACTGCTCCTCTAAATACACAACCCTAGTATTTTTATTATCCTGAAATATTTTCTCCAGGCGTACCCAAAGTTCACGTGCCGAAGCACCTGTTTTCAGGATAGTACACAACAAATCCTTTGAGATGGTACCATAGATCCATTGTTTGACAATAGCGTCAAGACGACGCCATGTTGAATTGTCAATGTCAGATGGGCGAGGGATTGACTCATCAATATGGCCGAGCACGTTGTAGGCACAGGCATAATATAAAATAGTTCCACCCACATAGAATATTGACAGTCTTCTTGATCAAGAATAATAGGGACATAATTTTTTATGTTTGTGACAGCAAAAGCCGGATGAAAAGAAGACTTTGAGGAAGGAAGTGGAGTGTCAACTAAGCCAGAGGTAGAGCCAATAGATTTAAGAGAGGTGGGAGGATACATGATAGCCACAGGAGTAGAAATTCCAAGAAGAGGCACCGCGGTGGGGGGGGGGGGGGGGTGAGCGACGGCCGAGAGAGAGGAGAGGGGAATTTTTAGGGTTTTGAGATATTACGCTATTGATACCATGTAAGATATTGAAATAATTTCCCTTAGGGATCTCTTTCATTAATCACAATATATATAGTTGTACAATTCTTAATACAGTAAGAATCCTACGCTACCTTAAATACATGATACTAATAAATACAATATATACTGTGAATATTTGAAGAATATTCGCTAACAGAAATTATTGACACCCGGTGGTCTAAGAATTTTAAAGGTCATTTTTAGCCTTTTCAAAATAATTCAATTTTCTAGCCATTTTCAACTAATTCAAGCATATGTGTATAAACTATATCATTCTTGTATAGAATATGTTCACTACTGTATATGTATAAAAAATGTATCATATGTATAGAAATTATATCATTATTGTATAGAAAATGCATCATGACTGTATATGTATAGAAAAAATATACATGTATCATTATTATATAGAGTATGTATCCCTAAAGTATATGTATAGAAAATATATCATTGCTGTATAATTCATGTATAATAAATGTATCTCAACGTATTATTTATGTTTAATAAATGTATAATTGATGTATACTTTACTAATTACACACACACACACACACACACACACACACACACACACACATATATATATATATATATATATATAAATATATATATACACACATATATATATATATATAGTAATGATACATATTTTATACAAAAATGATACAATTTTTGAAGGCTTAATAATAAAGTTTTTGTTGATCTGTAGTGGCAACTAGAGTCGCCACAAATAATCATGTTCTTTTTGCGGCGAACCTTTTAGTGAGGACTTTTCGATCTTTTTGTGACGACTAAAATTTGCCACAAAAAGTCAATTATTTTTTAGTGAATGGGCTGGACAGCTAACACCTGAGATTATTTTGGGCCGAAAGGTCCTGCTCATGCTATTAAGCCCAAAATGAGGCCTTTTGAGCCTTTATTTTGTTGGTGGCCTCTCAATGTTCTTTTCACTACCTAACATGCAACCAACTACACTTCCTCTTATTACAGAAATGAGGTAGATGAGTGAAATTAAATGGATAAATAAAGCATTTACAGGTTGAAAATAAATATATTAAGTTGAGATAGCATGGATAATGTATAGTGAAATGAACGTTTAGCTTACCAAGCCAAAGTTCAGACATTGCTTAGCCAAACTTCAAATAAAAATGTATGAAGTTTGCTTGCACAAGTAAATGTCATATTTTAGACACTTGTAGACTTCAGAGACACATGTGTATCTAAAGTTGGTTCCAAGGCGATTAAGTTTGCAAAGATTTACACACTGTGAATATAACTTAAATGATCATCGCAAAATCAACTATCTATATACTTGCCCTGATAAATTCACTAAATCATTTAGCCGTCAAAGAAGTAGGGCAAGGAACTTTGCAACCACCAACTTAGCAACAATGAAACGTAATCTCTGTTCTCCTTTCTTTTTAATTTTGTTTTGTATCAACACAAGAATTTATATGATCGAATTACATTATTGTTGTGACATAAACAAAAAGGAAAAGAAAAAGAGAAAGAAGGAGAGATAATTGGAGCAGTAGGTTCAGTGTGAAAACTGAAACGTCACATGGACTTAGCACTAAAATTCTAGAACAAGTCACCGTTTGTCTTGAAATCAAATTTAGACTCCGTGTGTATGTGTGCGTGTGTTGGAATTGTCCAACACATCAACCACAATTTGATTGATAGAGCAGAATTAATGGAGTTTTGAAGTAACTGGTAAAGTTAATGCATGTGAGAGGTCTTATTATTAACCTCTTGCTAAAATGATCTCTTGCTAAAATGTATGATAAAACTGCGTATAATAGATCATTGTTGTCTGACACTTCTCCAAACTTCGTGCATAGCGAGAGCTTAGTCCAACAGAATGTCCTTTAGTCCAAACTTAAGTGCCTTATATGTTGAAAATTTACTAATGTGGAATTAAGTTTATCTCATTATTTATGACACAGACAATTGGGGCCCCGCACGTCGAAAACATCGTTTCCACACACGTGCACTCGTAGTGCCAAATATCGTAAATTTCATTAGTGAAAGACATATAGGTAAGTAACTAAAAGTATTTGAGACATAAAATGATGGACAATTATTGACCAAATGACAAGTATTCCACGTTGGTAAATGAAGAAAGAAGTGTAAGATAAAACTAGTTGGAAAGGGCCGCGACGCCTCCAAGCCAGCGCCTCGGCGCTAGCAGTAACTACTGGAGCCGCGACGCTAATTCTGCAGCGCCGCGGTTCTTTCAAGGCAGAATGTGCGACGGGAAGCTGAAAATTTCTAACTCTTGGGCTGATTTTGGAGCATTGAATCTCTATTACTTGACACATGAATTCAGCCATTTATTTGGCTGATTGTAACCTCTAACATGGCTATTGAAAGCCATTAGTTGGCTAGTTGAGAGGTCATTTTCCTTAGCACTATAAATTGAGGATTTGACTCAATTGGAAAACACACTTAGAAATTTCTAAACTTTTTTCTCTCAGCATCCTTCAAATACTCAAAGTTCTTCTCTAGAAACATTTGAGTTTTTTTTTTGCTCATTTGTTAGTTGTTGTTTTATTTTGAGAGACTATTGTCCGTTAACGTAAAATGATATATACGGGACAATCTTGTCTTAAAGATAGAGTGTCTATCACTCGACTCAGCAAATTTTCAAGAAGCTTGTATTTGTTCTTGTTTCATATTTTGTAATTTTTGTAATACTTACTTACTTCCTTCCTGTTTCTTGCAACGGTTATACTCACAATATATATATATATGAAAATTGCTCTTAAATTAGTTGAATCAATAGATTTCAAATACAAACGATTATACCAATAAAAGAGCTAGTGAAAAAGTGAATGAATGAAAAATAAAAACCTTTGCAATTTTTTTGATCTTTCATTTATTTAAGTTATTATTAATAAAGTTAGACTTCTTCGTTTTCTATAATAACACTTTACTATAACGGCAAGTTTTCTTCGGAATTAATTTTACATGTTATGTTATGTTATATTATATGTTATCTATAAAAGTAAAAATATACTGGGACAAAATACTGTTTCGACGGAACTCAGTAGGTTTGGTTAAAATCCTATATTTATATGTTAAAAAGAATTCATTAAATATGTATAAATAATTTATTTAAAATCTCATAAACTGTCTTTTCTAAAATTGAGAACTCATAAACTCAAAAATTAATGTGAATTCGCCTCTGCCTACTTAGATATTCAAATTCTCTGCCCACAAGCAAAAGAACTTTCCTTTGAATAAGCAGAAGGAAAAAGTGAATATGAATTGAATGTAAATTTGGAAGACAGTGAGTGAGAATATTTAGTCAAGGCAAATGGAGACTATTTCCTTCTAGTGCAGTTGAAACAGACACAAAGAGAACCACATCAAAAAGTGATCTAACAATTTTCTATTTTTAGAAAGAAGAAAAAGAGGGGTCGTCATGTTCATTGATCCTATTGTAGATTTGGACAAAGATTAATGTTGTTGTTTGGTGGAAAATTAATAAGGCCAATGTTGGTTATTTGGTCCATCCCCTAAAACTAAGGGCCTCAAATCCCATAAAAGATTAAGCTAGGGATTTTCTCTATATTTAGATTTTAACTTCTTCACAATTCTGTCGGACCGGGGTGTGTGGCTCCTGGGGTGGGAGATCCACCTTTTGAAAAAAGAATGTACTCTCCCCGTTCACTTTTATATGTGCACTATACTAAAAATAAATTTGTATTTTTATTTATCCACTTTAGCATATCAAGAGAAAGACAAACTTTTGTTTCCTTATTTTATCCTTAACATTAACTACGACCATACCTCTTTATAACCACCATTATTTATAACAACAATTTATATAACGATTAAGTTCTTTTAAAATTAATTTTTCATGTTATATTATATGTTTTCTATATCATCATTCACTATAGTAGCTAAAATTCGAACAAATAACACCGTTATAAAAAGGTTAACCGTATTTGTTATTTTGACAACTGATTTGTTCCAATACATATTTGACAATTTAATTAGGAAGAAAAAGAAGTGTGTATTACTATTATATATTTTTCCTTTTGAATTCACCTTTATTGTCTTAATTAGTGAAATGTTAATTAAGTGAGACGTTTAAAAGAAAGACAAATGATAATTAGGATAAATACTCTTACAATCAAAATGCCTTTCTTAATTAAAAGATATTGTTAATATTAGGATTGGTGTTATGACATTTTTCTTAACATTCGTTTTTCAGAAAATATCAGAACAAATGTCTAGATATTTGGGCTGACATTTTGATAACAGTTTTGCCTATCTTCTTGAATAATTTTTTTTCCAGGAAATTGTGATCTTTGGGTCACATGGCAAATTGACTTAGCAAGGAGTCTTCAAAGCAGATTTAGGATCGATGAAGACCAAGTCCAAGAGGTTGCATAACTTGAGGAGCAAGACGTGGAAGAAGCGATCACGCGGTTGGAGATTTTTCAAATTTTTGCCACGCCCACGTCCATATTTAGCTCAACCTACACAACTAATCAAGGAGTCTTTCAAGGGAACTCTCCACTATAAATAGAGAGACCACTTCAAGGATTCGATATCCAGAAAATCACAAGAGAAAAGATCGAGAGAGCTCTCCAGATTTTAAGATCGAAAGCTGGATCAACAAGTGTTGCCTGTATTTGTGACGACATTCTGTATGACATTAAAAGTGCTGCTTAGATTCTAGATTTGTTCTTTCATTAAAAGCAATTGTAATGAGGTGTTGATCACTTCTATTTTAGATAGATTTTTCAGGCATAAGTCATCTGCGACTTAACCTTTTTATTCCTTTTGTATCTTCTTGTAACATTGTAAAGAAGGAATATTTCAATTGTATATATATATATATATATATATATATATATATATATACAATACCTTTGGTCATTGACCATCATGAGTTATATTAATATATAACATATGAAAATTAAACCTTTGTGTTCATTATATTATTTTGCTGCATTTTAAACTCTTTCAAAGGTTTTCTTAAGTTTTATCTTAGTGCCGCCACTTGTGTCAGACGACATTTCTGCTGACATTCGACACTGTTTCAGCATACTATTTTGATGTTTGGTTAATTTAATTCATAGTGTAATCCATGAGACCCAACAAGTGGTATCAGAGCCGACACTTAACATAATAAGTGCTAAGATCCTTTTACTTTAACTATGGATCCGACTAATCCAAATATTGGTAGACTTCCTATTTTAGATGGATCAAATTATTCTTATTGGAAAATTCGCCTACGTTCTCATATCAAATCCATTGATGTGAAAGCATGGAGATCTATTACAAATGGATATACTGTTCCTATGCTCCCACCGGACGAGGAGGGCGACATATTACCTAAGCCTGAGGCCGAATAGAGTGTGGAAGAAACCAATAGTGCAGACTTCAATGAAAAGACTCTTAATGCTGTTTTTGGATGGGTAGATCTTTATATGTTCAAACTTATCCAAAATTGCTCAACTGCCAAGTATGCTTGGGATACCCTACAAACTCATTATGAAGGTAGCTCAAGTGTTCGTAGAACGAAGCTCCGCATGCTCATGAGTAAGTACGAACATTTAAGGATGGAAGAGACGGAGGATATCAAAACTTATTTTGAAAAGTTGATCGACATTTCTAATGAATGTCAAGTACTTGGGTCTCCATTGACCAACAATCAACTTGTGGAAAAGGCACTCCGCTCTCTTCCTGAAAAGTTCAATATTAAGATATGTGCGATTGAAGAAGCCCACAACCTTACTACAATGGACCTCCATACGCTAATGATCATTCTCAAAACATATGAGATGAATATGGAAAACCAAAGGACATTGTATAGAGGCAAAGATGTTGCACTTCAAGCAAAATCCTTAGAGATGCAAGTCAATGAAGAGGACGAAAATCTTGAAGAAATCGAGTATGGTGCTAACGTTTCCCTTCTCACTCGAAAATTCAATACGATGTTAAGAAGGTTCGACAGTGACAATAATAAATCTAAACTCAAAGAGCACCAAAATCAAGGCTTCAACCCACGATTCACTAAAACCCTTCCTACAACACAAAAAGGAAACCAACTTAGGAGAACCAGCTCAAACCGAACCAGGTTTGATCCCAAGTAGCTCGAAAATGTACAATGTCATGCGTGCCCGGGATGTGGTCATTATGCCAATGAGTGCGCAAACACGTTAAGAAAATCAGGGAAGTCTATGAATTTCTCTAACTGACGATGAATGTGAAGAGGAAGAGGATCCAGAAATGGAGTCACAAGCTATGTTGGTCACTGTTTTCGAACAGTCACTGTCAGATGATGAAAATATTGCTGACTGTGTTGTCCCGAATGTCACAACATTTTCGGCAACATCAGCGATGGCATCTACAGATCCAGTAACATCTGACATGTATGAATTTTTTTAACTTTTCCGATGTTAAATGCTTTAGTGGTTTTATTTCTAGTTGTGAATCTGACCCTGAGACTCAAGTCGATTCGAAGGACGACATGATTAAAGAATTGCAAAAACTTTGCAAGGGCTTAATTGTTGAATCCAAACTACTTGACTCAAAGGTAAAATTTTTAACTCTTGAGAATGCAGGTTTGAAATACACAATAACCCGACTAGAAGTTATCCTTACCAAAAAGGATCTTGAATTTGGTAAGATCAGTGCGAAATTGGATTTGGCCGAAGCTACCTTCCAAAAGTTGAACACCGGTACTTCCAAACTAGATGAAATCCTAAGTGTTAGTCAACCACAACATGCAGGTTTGGGCTACAAGAACTCCCTCAATGCGATATGCTCCAACTTGTTTGACAAAAACGAGACAATGGGCTTCATAAGAGAAAGGAATTACGTGTGCCATCACTGTAAGAAAGCTGACCATTTAAAACCTTACTGCTTTAAATTGCTCAAGTACAGGACCAGAATGTCATCGAGAATGCTGTCCAAAATTCCTGACAGCACTCGATGCGATATTCCAGAATCGAGAAGCCGTAAAAAGGTAAAGAAAGTTTGGAGTCCTAGAATAAATGTGCGATATAATGTTGCTTTAACTGCTTTAAGGACTAACATTTCAGGATTATGGTACTTCGACAGTGGATGTTCTCGACATATGACGGGGAAAAAAGAGTGTCTAAAAGACTACGAGACTCTAAATGAAGGTAATGTTACTTATGGAGGAGGTGGAAAAAGCAAAAGCATAGGCAGAAGAACTTTGAATGTTCCAGAAATTCTGGCCTTGCAACATGTCTTGCACGTCGATGGGTTAATGGCTAACCTTGTTAGCATAAGTCAATTGTGTGATGATAATCTAGAGGTGAGGTTCAATAAGTATGCTTGTACAGTTACAAATGAATCTAACCAATGTGTAATGTCAGGTACAAGAACAGACGATAACTGCTATCTTGTTTGAGAACAAGAGATTTGCAAGAATGTTAGGACGGATAACACGACCTTATGGCATAAAATATTAGGGCATGTTAACTACTGTAACCTTGAAAGATTAATTTCTGATGAGGCTATACGAGGTATCCCTAAACTCAGTCCTAAAGATTAAATAATGGTTTGTGAAGAATGTCTCAAAGGTAAGCAAACCCGTGTCTCCCATAATGTTGTCCAAAATGACGAACAACACTCAGGTACGTCTCACTATTTCAACTTTTACATATGGATCTAATGGGTCCAATTGAGGTAGAAAACCTAGGAGGTATGCGGTATTCTTATGTGATTGTGGATGACTTTTCCAGGTACTCATGGATATTCTTTTTAAAGGAAAAGTCACAAACGTTTGACATGTTTAAAGTACTACACTCTAGAATAATAAATCTATACCATTCCTCTATTTTTCGGATTAGATACGACTATGGAAAAGAATTTGAGAATAATCAGTTCTCTACATTTTATGAGAAAAAGGAAATTTTCCATGAGTTTTCTGCTCCCAAAACCCCACATCAAAATGGTGTAGTGTTAGATGTATTTTGTATACACCTTTTGTGTCATTTTTAGTTAGTATTTTCCCATTTTTTGTTCAAATAAGTGTCGTGTTAGGTTGTTTTTCTTTCTTTTGAGTCACAACGGTCCTAAATGGAGAAAATGGCAAAACGAGAAGGAAACGAGCTTGATTTAGATGGAATTGCACACTAAAAGGGCCAAGGAATGAATCCTAAGAAGTCCCGGGAAGTGTAGAAGAAATCAGAAGAAGTCCGGACGAGAAAATAACGAAAAATTGCAAAGTGGACGATTCCGCTGCATCACGCCAGCAGGATCGCGGTGCCCAAAATCTTGCGAGGTGATTGGCATGAGACTTCCGGAACCGCGGTGCCAGCCAGCAGGACCGCGGTGCCGAGACGCGTTTTTCCGATTCTGGGCCGAATGTGACACGTTTTCAGGGTCCGCAAGGGCAACTTTCCCCAGCTATAAAACCCTAAAACCCTGCTCATTACATGGCATCTGAGATCTTACATCTCACATCATACTTTGGAGAGGAAAATGAGGCTACAACACAAGTTGGTTCAAGTTTCTTTTCTTTTCTTTATTTTTATTTCAGTTTATGTTGGTTTGTATTAGTTCTTAGCGTGACTATGGCTAGGATCTAAACACTTTATTATGGCTTTCCTTTTGAATCGCTTGAAACTCTTATTCATAAATTAATGTAGTAGTTTGATTTCTTCTTCACTTCATGAAGATTTATTCAATAATTGGTATAAATGTTTGATAATTAATTGATCACTAATTATCATAATCTATATGATTTCGAATCAAGAAACGAGAGGAGTGATTTGGATATGCTGTAATTGAATAGACATAGGTTAAAATCCTGGACGAAAGTACCCAGATACTTGTGTAGCATTATAAGTTATTGTTCTTAATCCTCCTATGTGGTAAATCCTATCATAGAAATATAGAAGAGTTCTGCACTGAGGTTGAGCGATTATATATACTAACCGAAATATAAGACAGTCTAGTTAACCGCTATCTTAACGTAGAAGAAGAAGTTATTCTAGTCGCATTAATGATTGAATAGAGTGGATAATCGAGGATATTGGAAGCCCTAATTCCTTCATAACTGATTTAAACCAAAGTATTATCATAATTAGTTTATTTTCTGCAATTACTTAGTCTTAGTTATTAGATAAAAATATAAACAAATTAACGTTCACCAAATAGACACTAAAGCTTAGATAATCGGTACTTAAAAACCAACCTCTGAGGACGATATTCGGTCTTACCAGACTATTATTACTTGTGAACGATATGTATGTTTGCGTGAGCATTCGAAATATCGCTAACAAGTTTTTGGCGCCGTTGTCGGGGATTGGCGTACTTTCAATATCGAATTATCTATTCTTATTTCTATTTTGGTTTGTATATATTTGATTATGTTATTTTATTTCTAATTTGGTTGCTCCAGGAATACGTTTCTAACTTGTTCTGCGAGCATCTTTTTATCACTTTTTGTTGTTTTTCTTATTTTGTAGGTAAAGTTAAAAAAAAAAAGACACATGGACCACTACTACTATCAGGGGCATCAGATTCATCAACAACATCCTAACCCACAGGTTCCACAGAAAGATCGAAATGAGTTGCAGGCAGCCATACATGAGCTCACCAAGTGTCAGACTCAGTTTATGGCTGAGACAAGGGTGTCCATAAAAAATCTGGAGATACAAATAGGGCAACTGATGGATATGGTGATAAATGTACCGCAAGAAAATTTGCCTAGCGACACCATTGTGGGAAGTGGTAAGCAGAATGAGGAACCTGAACCACACCAAGCTGTTGAGGAATTGAGAAAAGTGGTTGGTATAGAGAAAGAAGGGGTTACTTGAATCCAATTTTTCACTTTTTTGGATTACTTGGAGTTCCTTTTTGTTGTACCCATTGCAGAAGAAACACCACCAGATGTTTTTGCTAACCCCCAACTAGAAGGTCCATACCCCCAAGGGAACCCCCAAAAGTCTAGCGATCCATGGAGTTTATTATTCTCTGCACTTTAGGGAATTTTGAATGCAAGCAAGTATGGGGCGATTTGGGGGCAAGCATAAAAGTACTACACTTTTCTGTGTTCTATAGAAATGGTGTAGGAAAAGTGAGACCTGCAACAATGACTGTGCAGATTGCAAGTAGTTCGCAGAAGGATCCAATGGGCACTAGTAAAGGTTAACTGCGTCCGGCTAAAAGACGTTAAAGACAACGCTTGTTGGGAGGCAACCCAATATTTATTAATTATGTTATTTCAATTCTTATTTTTGTTATTTTATTTTATCTTGAACAGTCTCACGTTCTTGGGTGTTGTCTTATGTGTTGATAGTAGGTGGATTATGGAAAATGATCAAACACGCTGGAAAAGGGTCACGACGCTGCAACTTCAGAAAGCCATGATGCCATGCAATTTCCAGAATTTCTCATCCCAGACCTCCGTTATGACCGCTGTATTGTGTCAGTAAGTTGTCCCTTAGTCTTTACACCTTGGGGACAATGCGTCGATTACGTTTGAGGGGGTGTGTCTTATTTTGTTTTATTGTTTTGTATTTGAGTCTTTTGATTTGTCTTTGTGTATTTTTTAGTCATATTTTTTTTTATAATATGGATCATGTATGTTGTAGTTGCTAAAGACATTGTGTGGATAAAGTGAGATAATGTAATGAAATTAAAAGCGACAATCTGTGTGCTTAAATTAGATATGCCAAAAATTCATGACATCTAATTATTTGAGATATTTGTGCTTAGCCTGTGTGTCGATTATGGAAAGAAATGTTGAAAATGTCTAGAAAAACTGTTTGTTTGTTATTTGAGGCGAAATAGTTAAAGATGTACATGTTTAGGGAGATGATTCAGACATTTCTATGATAGCCTTTCTGACCATTCATTACCTACCCTGATATAAATTGTATCCTTAGTCAGCCCCGTTGAGCCTAAAATAATATCTTTGTTTGACACTCTATGATTCCATGTTTGTGTCATAAGCGATAATTGAAGATTCTTGAAATAAAAAGTGTTGAAAAAGAAATAAAAAGAGAATGAAAATTTGATGCACCCCAATGAAAAATATGCAAAAGCCTAAGTTTATGGGGTTCCTGTCATTTATAATGTATCTCATTCTCTCAAAATAAAAGAGGGGAAAAATAGGTATGAGATTAAAAATGAAATAAAAAAGAAGGAAAATGAGTTGAATAAAAAAAGCTTATGGTACGTAATTGAGCTATGCCTATTTTTACCATCCCTGTCTAAGCCTAAATTACAACACTTGAAAGTCCTGATGATTTTTAATGTGTATGTCTATGATTATTGGAGAACAAGTAAACATGTCTATAGCATTTTGGGAAAGATGGAATGAAATTGACATGCATAGGTTAGGTGTTTGTACTTCTATTGACCATGATTTAAGTGAATTTGCGAAATATCTAACTTGAAATTCTAGATTGCTGATTATTCATGCTATATATGTTCTAACATATTATCCCATCTTTCATCCATGATTTTGAAGAAACATTGCTATAGCTACTTGATTCATTTCATAGAGTCTTTGTTTTTGTTTGGTTTTTGTTTAGTGCTTTACTCGAGGGCGAGTAAAGGTTAAGTTTGGGGGTATTTGTTAGGTGTATTTTGTATACACCTTTTGTGTCATTTTTAGTTAGTATTTTCCCATTTTTCGTTCAAATAAGTGTCGTGTTAGGTTGTTTTTCTTTCTTTTGAGTCACAGCGGTCCTAAATGGAGAAAATGGAAAAATGAGGAGGAAACGAACTTGATTTAGATGGAATTGCACACTAAAAGGGCCAAGGAATGAAGCCTAAGAAGTCCCGGGAAGTGTAGAAGAAATTAGACGAAGTCTGGACGAGAAAATAATGAAAAATTGCAAAGTGGACGATTCCGGCACCGCGGTGCCAGTCAGCAGGACCGCGGTGCCCAAACTGCTGCGAGGCTGATTGGCTACGAGACTTCCGGCACCGCGGTACCAGCCAGCAGGACCGCGGTGCCAGCCAGCAGGACCGCGGTGCCGAGACACGTTTTTCCGATTCTGGGCCAAATGTGACACATTTTCAGGGTCCGCAAGGGAAACTTTCCCCAGCTATAAAACCCTAAAACCCTGCTCATTACATGACATCTGGGATCTTACATGTCACATCATACTTTGGAGAGGAAAATGAGGCTACAACACAAGTTGGTTCAAGTTTTTTTTCTTTTCTTTATTTTTATTTCAGTTTATGTTGGTTTGTATTAGTTCTTAGCGTGACTATGACTAGGAGCTAAACACTTTATTATGGCTTTCCTTTTGAATCGCTTGAAACTCTTATTCATAAATTAATGTAGTAGTTTGATTTCTTCTTCACTTCATGAAGATTTATTCAATAATTGGTATAAATGTTTGATAATTAATTGATCACTAATTATCATAATCTATATGATTTCGAATCAAGAACCGAGAAGAGAGATTTGAATATGTTGTAATTGAATAGACATATGTTAAAATTATGGACGAAAGTATCCAGATACTTGTGTAGCATTATAGGTTACTGTTCTTAATCCTCCTATGTGGTAAATCCTATCATAGAAATATAGAAGGGTTCTGCACCGGGGTTGAGCGATTATATATACTTACCGGAATATAAGACAGTCTAGTTAACCGATATCTTAACGTATAAGAAGAAGTCATTCTAGTCGCATTAAGAATTGAATAGAGTGGATAGTCGAGGATATTGGAAGCTCTAATTACTTCATAACTGATTTAAACCAAAGTATTATCATAATTAGTTTATTTTCTGCAATTACTTAGTCTTAGTTATTAGATAAAAATACAAACAAATTAACGTTCACCATATAGAAACTAAAGCTTAGGTAATCGATACTTGAAAACCAGTCTCTGAGGACGATATTCGGTATTATCAGACTATATTACTTGTGAACGATACGTACGCTTGCGTGAGCATTCGAAATATCGCTAACTTATAGCAGAGAGGAAGAATAGGATTTTACAAGAGATGGCTAGAGTCTTGCTTAGTTCTAAAAAGTTGTCTAAACGTTTTTGGGCAAAAGCTCTAAATACTACAAATCACATCACCAATAGAATCTATCTTAGGCCAGGAACTAAAATGACACCCTATGAGATACTTAATGGAAAGTAGCCCACTGTGCGTTATTTTCATGTTTTTGGGTGTGTGTGCTACATCTTGAATGATAGAGAACACCTAGCTAAGTTTGACTCCAAAAGTGATAAGGAGATTTTTGTAGGTTATTCACAAAATATCCATGCTTAACGAGTGTATAATATTCGAACCAAAACCGTGCAAGAGTTTGTTAACATTGTTTTTTATGATTATGATGATCTTACAGGAAACAATTCTGATAACAATGTTATAATTACTGTGGAAGAAGCACAGGATGCAGAAAATTCAGATGTTGCCCCAAATATCACGACATCTGTAGCAACACCTGAAACAGAACCAGAGAATACTGCAACTTCGGAGGAGGAAACAGAGGCTGAAATTCACAACCAAGTACGTCGGGATCCCTCATCCAGGATCAGGAAAAATCATCCAACTGGCCAAGTAATATGAGAAGTGTATGAAGGAACGAGAACGAGAAGGAAAGAACCACTGAATTACCGAGACATGGTGAGATATGTGTGTATGTCTACCATATATCCTAAGGTAAGTCTTTCTTGTTATATATCTACTTTGGAACCTAAGAATGTCAATGAAGCACTAAAGGATAGTTGGTGGATACAAACTATGCAAGAAGAATTAGAACAATTCACTAGAAATGAAGTTTGAGATTTAGTTTGTTATACCCCGTAGTTCTGGTCATGCGTATGAGAACGTACGAAAGGGGTTAAGACTTAAAATTTTAGAAAGATAGGTTGACGGATTGTTTCGGACGGGTTTTTAGTCAACTTTGAGGCGGTTTATGTCCAGTTGTATTATGAGTTCCTAGGTGTTTCAAAGGCTTAGTACGTAGTTCGATGAGTCTAGTTTCCAACGCAACCAACCGTTCGTCGATAGGACATCGGAGTAGAAAGTTATGGAAGTTACAAATTCAGTGCGCAGTCGAGCAGAAGAATAATTCGGACAGGAGCCACAGGGCCGCGGCGCCGGAAGATCCGAGGGTTGGCAGAAGTTTCAGCGCCGCAGCGCCGGCTGCAGGGCCGCGGCGCCGAGGCGGGTTCTGCGAGGTTGAGTGGAAAAATCTGAACTGTTTTGTTTTAAAAAAGGTCATGGGAGGGTGACAAGTGTCCCCCCCCCCCCATCTGATTTTTTTGCATGCACTATTTATTGACCAAGTCTTGAAATCTGGTAGGGGTTGTCCCTAGAGTGTTTGTCATGGTTATCTAGTATATCTCTTTGTTTTCCCTGTCAGGTAGGTGCATCTAGACATGCAATCTTATTATTGCCTCATATTTTTTCAATTTGTTAATGTCCTAATGCATATTGATTAAGGTTAGTAGTCTAGGAAGACTTGGTCATTCTTCAAGCTCTTCTCTCTCTCTAAATTAGAAGTTCTTCCTTCTCTCTAGAAAATCAAGAGGAAATCAAGGTTTGAGAAAAATCTGAAAAGTGTGGCAAGAAGGAAACTTGTTGGCAAGCTTGTAGGAGTTATTGTGGTGGTGTTTTGGAAAGAAGGCTAGCAAATTTGTTGGATTAATTTGGCTAAAGTTCTAAGGTAACAATTCCTTCTCTCTTTGTTAGTTTATGGTGTTGCATGTGAAGAAGAAAGAAATTATAGTGGTAAATATTGCTCTTAGATAAATTGCATGTAATAAATATGGTTTGGATATGAAAGGATTGGATAAGAAAGTTATGTAAGCATGTTGTAGCCAAAATACTACCTTAAACTTGTTAAGTTAGTTGTTATACATTATGGGGCAGAATTTTACACATCCAAGATTAGTTGTGTAATCCCCTTTGAATTGTTTGGATTGTTGGGCCTTAAAAGTGGCGTTTGGTTGTTGAATTCGGCCTTGAAAAAGGTGGCAAAGTATGTAGAAACAAAGGAAATGCTGCCCGATTTTCCATAGAATTTAGTGACTTTGCACTTGGAATATTCTACGTTGAAGCTAGAGGTTAATAAACGTATTATGGTCATTATAGGTTGACATACTACGTGCGGTATTTTGGACTTAGCAAGTGGATTGACCGAAGAGGTATGTGGAGCTTTCTTATCTCTTGAGCATGAGTAGTTATAATTATATAGTACGGTAGACGTACGTGATTTAAATGAAGTATATCCTTTTGGTATCTTGGTCTTGTTTTTAAAGAATGTCTAAGTTGGTTGAGTTAGAGAGTTAACTCACTTGTTCTTGAGGTATGATTTATTCTAATAAGGTAGACAAGGATTTCTTGACAGGAAAAAGTATTTTGAAAATTGTGTAAACTGATTTGAAGTATAAGTCTCTTGGTTAATAAAAGAACGAAATTGTTTATAAGGAGTTATAACGGCTTTATGGGAAGTTAGTTATAACGGCCTTATGAAAGGATAAGAATGTCTTAATTTCTAAAGCATAAAGTTAGTATAACGGCTTTATGAGGAGTTGGTTATAATAACTTTATGGAAGGTTAAAGGAATGGTCTTCTTCAGTAAGGTAAACAAAGATGAAAGAATCGAAATTAAGTAGGGCAATTTGATTTAAAGGCATCAATTGCTTAGAGTGTAAAATGGGAATTTTTATGTGAAAAAGGGATCTTTTGAAAGAGTAGAAGTACATAGTACTTCGGGTTAAATTCTCCGGATTTGATTAAGCAATGAGAAGGTGCCTTAAGGTAAAAAATGAGATTTATTTTGTAGATTAATGAAAGTCTAAAGAAATTATGAGCTTACTTGGACGTACCGTCAGTGATGTGGGATTCCACGAGTATGCTTCCATGGTCATAGTATGAGCTTACTTGGACGTACCGTCAGTGATGTGGGATTCCACGGGTATACTTCCATGGTCATAGTATGAGCTTACTTGACGCGTCTGAAGCGGTGAGGTAGGATTCCACGGGTACGCACTGGACGTGCTACGATGAGGATTAGAGGCAAGCACTATGAGGTTACCTGGACGTACCGACAGTGATGTGGGATTCCACGGGTATGCTTCCCTGGTGGTTGTGACATTTATATATTCCGTGGATTTGCTACCCACGATGCGATAAATACCTCATGCGAGTCCGTAGGGCTCATGCGGGTGAGTACAGCCTATGCGAGGAATACCTCATGCGGGTCCACATGACCCATGCGGGTGAAATAGTCCCAGGAGTAGGAGTGCTTAATGATACTGCGGGGCGGATGACCTTGCTTTGATTATGAGCTTCCTATTTTCATGCAGTATAGTATATGCTTGATATTCTCATTGTTAGTAAGATATAGTGTTCTGTAAATTGATTATCATACATGTCTCCAGTTATTTTAGATTTATGAGGTATTTTCAGTATTTTTCCACTTTCGCATACTTAGTACATATTGTGTACTGACCCCCTTCCTCGGGGGCTGCGTTCATGCCGCAGGTAGGGGTAAGCAGGTGGTGGATCCTCATTCTTAGGATCACTGGTCTGGTGTCAGAAGCTCCATTCCTCCGGAGGCTTGTTTTGTTGGTACGGTTTTTCCCTGATGCTATAGGTATTATGTACATTCAGGGGTATGGCGGGGCCCTATCCCGCCACAGTTGGTATTCTTAGAGGTCTGTAGTAACGTTTGTGGTTTGAGTTGTAAGAATAAGTTGTACTGTTTACTTTTGAATAAGTTTAATCTATGAAAGACGGCCTTGTCGGCTAGCCAGTGATGTCTACTATCTACAGGTTTATGTGTTATGTATGTTCATTGCTATTATCGATGTATACTCGGGGTGCCAGATAGGGCACGATCGCGACCGAGTGGTCGTGACAAAAGTGGTATCAGAGCAGTTAGTCCTCGGAAAGTGTCTACAGACCGTGTCTAGTAGAGTCTTGATTATCGGTGTGTTGTGCACCACATCTATAATCAGGAGGCTGCAGAATATTTAGGATTGGTTTCCATTCTTCTCTCTCTGAGATCGTGCAGTAGAGCTGTCCTACTAGGTTGAATCCTCTCTGACCTATTCTTATGTACCAGTTATGCCTCCACGCAAGGCAACCAGAGCCCAGAAGGGCAAGGCAGCTGAGGGAGCTGCAAGTAGGACGCAGAGGGCTACGAGGGCACAGGCCCAGTCTTTACCGGAGATGATGTTTCGGGCGGCGAGTTCCACGACGTCGCCAGCCTCAGCGGAGTTCGAGGCAACGAACATCGGCCATCGAGACATGGTACACGAGCCTCACCCCACAGCCAGGGGCTGAGTATAGAGATTATGGAGAGCAGATCAGGTTGTTGACTAGCATTGTGGCAGGGCAGCGCCTCCAGGAGCCGGTAGCTAACCCTAGAGCCGACAGTTTAAGGATTCGGGACTTTCTGAGTTGTGATCCACCCGAGTTCTATGGATCGAGGTCTGAGGAGGATCCTCAGGAGTTCATTCGGCAGGTGCGGCGGACTATGCAGGTGCTAAGGGCCTTGGATACGGAGTCCGTTGTGTTAGCTTCTTACCGGTTACGCGATATTGCGTTGAATTGGTTTGAGGCGTGGGTGTTGTCTAGAGGTGTGGGTGCTCCTCCAGCTGTTTGGGATGAGTTCACGGAAGCCTTCCTCGGTCACTTTTTTCCTCCTGAGACGAGGAGAGCCCGCTTGAATAGATTCTTGGCATTGAGACAGAATGGGAGGACCATCAGGGAGGACCATCTGGAGTTTGATTCATTGGCCAGGTATGCGCCCACTATTGTGGCGGACATGGCGGACCGAGTTCACCGCTATGTGATGGGGCTAGATCGTTACATGGTTCTTTGCGTATGCAGGGAGTAGCTCTTGACCGGTATGAATATTGCCAGATGCAGCGTATGCACGAGGATTGGGGCAGGGGAGAGTGAGGCCGTCCAGTCGGCCAGCCCAATAGGGCTAGGACGACAGGATTTCAAGATATCTTTCAGGGTGGACCGCCTCAGCAGCAGGCGGGGTCTACATTTTCGCCGACGCAGAGTGCCCCTTCCCGGTCTTTCGGCGGGTGGTTTGACCGCTGAGGATATTCGGGAGCAGGTCAAGGTTCCAGGGCGGCATGTTCACAGGTGTCCGAAGATAGTAGCCAGGGGAGGCCACCTTTGCCTCGGTGTGGTCACTGTGGTAGATCTCATTTTGGAGAGTGTCGGACTAGGTCGACAACTTGTTATGCTTGTGGCCAACAGGGCCATTTGGCGAGACCGTCCAGGCAGTGGCTTTGGTGGGATGGCGCGCGATCTATTGGATCGATTGCGGGTTCACCTTCAATGGCTAGGCGGGATGTTCGTACGCGGCAGCCGCAAATGCAGGTCGTGGTAGCAGTTCCTAGATTTAGCGGTCCTTTGACCCGCCCACGTGATGTCAGGTATATCTTTGACCCTCTAGAGATTAGTGTGCATGATAGGATTGTTGTATGATTTAGTGTCATGAACGGAGGATATTGAGACTATGTACAGGTGATAGAATAAGTTGGTAGATACGAACAGGTAATCCCGTTAGGCCGTGAATGGGAGTAAGTGGTGATGGTTCACACTTTGGGTTCATTTTCATGTTTGACTTACGATGAATGGATATGCGTGTGCGATATCTTAGGATCACAAGTGGCATAATAAGGTCCCATTAAGCGTGAAGTACGAGGAGGTACCGAGGAATAGTAGATTGGCTCCAAAAGAACATTCGGGGACGAATGTTTCTAAGGGGGGGAGAATGTTATACCCCGTAGTTCTGGCCATGCGTATGAGAACGTACGAAAGGGGTTAAGACTTAAAATTTTAGAAAGATAGGTTGACGGATTGTTTCGGACGGGTTTTTAGTCAACTTTGAGGCGGTTTATGTCCAGTTGCATTATGAGTTCCTAGGTGTTTCAAAGGCCTAGTACGTAGTTCGATGAGTCTAGTTCCCAACGCAACCAACCGTTCGTCGATAGGACATCAGAGTAGAAAGTTATGGAAGTTACAAGTTCAGTGCGCAGTCGAGCAGAAGAATAATTCGGACAGGAGCCACAGGGCCGCGGCGCCGGAAGATCCGACGGTTGGCAGAAGTTTCAGCGCCGCGGCGCCGGCTGCAGGGTCGCGCCGCGAGGCGGGTTCTGCGAGGTTGAGTGGAAAAATCTGAACTGTTTTGTTTTAAAAAAGGCCATGGGAGGGTGACAAGTGTCCCCCCCCCCATCTGATTTTTTTGCATGCACTATTTATTGACCAAGTCTTGAAGACTTGGTCATTCTTCAAGCTCTTCTCTCTCTCTAAATTAGAAGCTCTTCCTTCTCTCTAGAAAATTAAGAGGAAATCAAGGTTTGAGAAAAATCTGAAAAGTGTGGCAAGAAGGAAACTTGTTGGCAAACTTGTAGGAGTAATTGTGGTGGTGTTTTGGAAAGAAGGCTAGCAAATTTGTTGGATTAATTTGGCTAAGGTTCTAAGGTAACAATTCCTTCTCTCTTTGTTAGTTTATGGTGTTGCATGTGAAAAAGAAAGAAATTATAGTGGTAAATATTGCTCTTAGATAAATTGCATGTAATAAATATGGTTTGGATATGAAAGGATTGGATAAGAAAGTTATGTAAGCATGTTGTAGCCAAAATACTACCTTAAACTTGTTAAGTTAGTTGTTATACATTATGGGGCAGAATTTTACACATCCAAGATTAGGTGTGTAATCCCCTTTGAATTGTTTGGATTGTTGGGCCTTAAAAGTGGCGTTTGGTTGTTGAATTCGGCCTTGAAAAAGGTGGCAAAGTATGTAGAAACAAAGGAAATGCTGCCCGATTTTCCATAGAATTTAGTGACTTTGCACTTGGAATATTCTACGTTGAAGCTAGAGGTTAATAAACGTATTATGGTCATTATAGGTTGACATACTACGTGCGGTATTTTGGACTTAACAAGTGGATTGACCGAAGAGGTATGTGGAGCTTTCTTATCTCTTGAGCATGAGTAGTTATAACTATATAGTACGGTAGACGTACGTGATTTAAATGAAGTAAATCCTTTTGGTATCTTGGTCTTGTTTTTAAAGAATGTCTAAGTTGGTTGAGTTAGAGAGTTAACTCACTTGTTCTTGAGGTATGGTTTATTCTAATAAGGTAGACAAGGATTTCTTGACAGGAAAAAGTATTTTGAAAATTGTGTAAACTGATTTGAAGTATAAGTCTCTTGGTTAATAAAAGAACGAAATTGTTTATAAGGAGTTATAACGACTTTATGGGAAGTTAGTTATAACGGCCTTATGAAAGGATAAGAATGTCTTAATTTCTAAAGCATAAAGTTAGTATAACGGCTTTATGGGGAGTTGGTTATAATAACTTTATGAAAGGTTAAATGAATGGTCTTCTTGAGTAAGGTAAACAAAGATGAAAGAATCGAAATTAAGTAGGGCAATTTGATTTAAAGGCATCAATTGCTTAGAGTGTAAAATGAGAATTTTTATGTGAAAAATGGATCTTTTGAAAGAGTAGAAGTACATAGTACTTCGGGTTAAATTCTCCGGATTTGATTAAGCAATGAGAAGGTGCCTTAAGGTCAAAAATGAGATTTATTTTGTAGATTAATGAAAGTCTAAAGAAATTATGAGCTTACTTGGACGTACCGTCAGTGATGTGGGATTCCACGGGTATGCTTCCATGGTCATAGTATGAGCTTACTTGGACGTACCGTCAGTGATGTGGAATTCCACGGGTATGCTTCCATGGTCATAGTATGAGCTTACTTGGACGTACCGACAGTGAGGTGGGATTCCACGGGTATGCACCTTGGACATGCTTACGATGAGGGATTCTCGATTGTTAAAGAAACCGATGGAGACATTTGATAAGTCTCAAAGCACCCAATACACTCCACTTTCCCAAATTCTCAAAAATCCTAATCTCAATCCTCCTTCATCTTCATCACATTTCTCTCCAATGGATACATCTCCAATGTCACCAAAAATATCTCTCAACATTTCAGAACCAACCCCAATGAGCACAAGTCCCCCACAATGTACAACCATTGTGTTGAGTGAGTTTCAAGAACCACTCGACACTGCCTACCCAGGTGACACCAACAACCCGATTGATCTGGAAAACACTCCAGATGTCACTGTGTTACCGAAAAGAGAAGGCACATCCAAGTTTCCCACTCGGAGGTCCACTCGAACTTTTAAAAGAGATTTCGACAGTGTTGAATCAGCTACAAAACGACAAAAGGTCGATACCACTGCCTCTGCCATATCAAGCAATGATTGGAGAAAGACTCCATCAGTCGAACTACCTACAGAAGCCCCAGCATCACCGTCATACTCAAATCTCTTTGTTCCTAATATTGTGGATTCAAGTGAAGAGAAGGAAATCTCAGATGATACACCACTGAAGAGATTCCCCCCAGAAAAGTAGTGGAAAATCAGTGACTGCAGAAACCTCAGAAGACACACCAAATGTTGTCAAAAATATCACAACATCTCCTGTGGCATCACATCCTGTGACTAAAGAGTCAAGTTCTCCAACCTCATCGAGCAAAACTGCAACAGAATCAGAGAATGAGGTAAGTCTTTTCTCAGACAAGTTTCTGACCCAAGAAAAATATACACATTGGTCTTGGTACAAGAATAAGATTATAAGAACTGAAAAAGTTGTGGACATTGCATCTTGTACTGAATATGGCCTGATGGACTTTTTCACCGAAAGAAATCTACTAGGCTTTGTTAATAACAAATGTCCATATGTTGAAGAGATTGTGAGGTTGTTTTATGCAAACCTAGAAACTAAATGGGGAAAATCAAGTCAAAGAAATTTGGCCAGATTTATATGTATAACAAGGTTTACAGCTTCACACCTACCATAATAAATCAATGTATGGGTCTGAGTGAAAGATGGGAGGATAAAGAAGAGAAAGATGTTATAAACAACAAGGATGAAGTGATTGACTATCTAACTGGTGGTATGTTGACTAAATGGGTTTCTAGAGTTCCAGCATCGGAGATTACAATATTGTTTGCAATTGTACACAAGATACTTATATACAATTGGCTCCCCTCGATGAACGAGTCGATTGTTACAATAGAGCAAGCAATCCTCTTGTATAAGATATGAAAGGGGCTACGAGTTGATTTAGAAAAAACAATCTTCCAACAAGTGGTGAACTTAGCCGAAAAAGACTCAAGCTTGACCCTATCATTCCCCTCATTGATCTTTAAAGTCCTTACATTTCAAGGATTCAAACCACCAAGAAAAGATATGCTAAGAAAAGAACCCGAGGTGTATGTTGTCAATAAAACAATCCTGAGGAGCCTCAATAGAGTAATTGATCTTACCTAGAAGCTAGAAGACAGTAGTAACAAAAATGTTGACAAAAATGTTTCCAACATTTTTGGCAACACTGAATCAGGACAACCTCCTATAACAGTTGATTGGATTGTGAGACAAATTGCTAAAATCAATGAACAACTGCTTGAAATTGACAATGCGAGACTAGCTCTGATCAAAGCCAGAGACCATTTTCTATCTTTGCTTTATTCCCAAAACGGGGGAGATGAAAGAAGGAGAGGAAGGAGAGAGCGAGGATCTGAAGGCTGGGAGACAGAAAAACGAGAAGCAGCGAGCATTCTGCGAAAAGAAGTTCGACACAGGTTGGGCGGGAGCAAGGCAGTGAAGTTGGAAGAAGTAGAAAGAGGCTGGAATCTACTACTTCTATCGAACTTCTGTTGAGACTGCTGCCGACGATGTGCTGATGCTGAGAAGCTACTGCTGTGATGCTGAAATGTGGTTGCTGGAAAAGTGTCCAGTAGTGATGGGACAATGGGATAATGTTTTGATGATGGGATAATGTTTTTCATATTTTTAATTGGACTGTAAATGACACTAATCTGTTTATTTTGCTTGGATGATGATTCTTGTTTATTAAATAAGATGACATATCTGTGGATACTGTATATATTGTTTGTATGCCAATTCCAGGTTGAGGAGGAACATTTGTGGAAATTTGTCATTGTTAGATCACTTATACTTAGTTGTTTAAGTTTTGTAAAGAAAGGCAAAAAATGGGAGAATGTTAATGTTAGGATTGATGTTATGACATTTTTCTTAACATATCGTTTTCCAGAAAATGTCAGAACAAAAGTCTTGACATTTGGGCTGACATTCTGATAACAGTTTTGCCTATCTTCTTGGACAGTTTTTTTTCCAGGAAATTGTGATCTTTGGGTCACATGGCAAATTGACTTAGCAAGGAGTCTTCAAAGCAGATTTAAGATCGATGAAGACCAAGTTCAAGAGGTTGCATAACTTGAGGAGCAAGACATGGAAGAAACATTCCACACAGTTGGAGATTTTCAGCCTTAAGCTACTGCCCACGTGCTCCATATTTAGCTCAACCTACACAACTAATCAATGAGTCTTTCAAGGGAACTCTCCACTATAAATAGAGAGGTCACTTCAAGGATTCGATATTCCGAAAATCACAAGAGAAAAGATCGAGAGAGCTCTCCAAATTTTAAGATAAAAACTGGATCAACAAG
Organism: Przewalskia tangutica; assembly: GCA_029844215.1. Classification (NCBI taxonomy): domain Eukaryota; kingdom Viridiplantae; phylum Streptophyta; class Magnoliopsida; order Solanales; family Solanaceae; genus Przewalskia; species Przewalskia tangutica. The sequence continues at coordinate 96,670,296 of CM056738.1, read as the reverse complement.
TGTTGCCTGTATTTGTGACGACATTACAAGTGCTGCCCAGATTCTAGATTTGTTCTTTCATAAAAAACAATTGTAATGAGGTGTTGATCACTTCTATTTAGATAGATTTTTCAGGCATAAGTCATCTGCGAATTAACCTTTTTATTCTTTTTGTATTTTCTTGTAATATTGTAAAGAAGAAATATTTCAATTGTATATAAATATATACAATACATTTGGTCATTGACCATCATGGGTTGTATTAATATATAACCTATGAAAATTAAATCTTTGTGTTCATTATATTATTTTGCTGCATTTTAAACTCTTTCAAAGGTTTTCTTAAGTTTTATCTTAGTGTCGTCACTTGTGTCAGACGACATTTCTGCTGACATTCAACACTGTTTCAGCATACTGTTTTTATGTATTTTGTTGTTTAGTTAATTTAATTCATAGTGTAATCCACGGGACCCAACCGATATTGTAAAATCTTATGATATGAGGTGAAAGTAACCGCAAAAAGCAATAAAAATTCTTTTGCAAGAAGTCCTCTTCTTCCTTAGATTCCTCACCTCACAAATTTTGTTAGTCTTTTGCACCTACTCCGTACAATTCATAATATATATATATATATATATATATATATATATATATATTATTTGACTTTATTTATTAAGTTTAGCTTTGAAGGGTTTTAAATACTACTTCCCTTTTCCATGCCTTCAAGCAAGTTCCCAACCCCCTTCTTTAAAGTCTCAAGTCGTTTAGCATAACAGATTTTTGCCTTTTTATGAAAAAATAATATAGCCTAACGTGGGAACTTGGAAATTTTCTATTAATGAAATTTGCTATTTAGTTTTCCCCACTCAATGCTCAATTCTTTTGAATCATGGCATTCCTCATAATTACTTGAGAACTTATTTAAAATAGGTTAAAGAATTTAAATTTGATGAATTCAATGTTGTTAGCATTTATTTCATTGTACTTTTGAAATTACATATTCGAAACTTAATATTTATTAAGTAATTTTCTTAAATATATATTTATGTCCAAGACTTACGATAAAGTTTTAAGGGAGGTCCTTTGGAGATGCTTGGAGGCTAGAGGTATACCTACGTCGTACATTAGGACAATCAATGACATGTATGATGAATTCAAGATTAGGTTAAGGGCACTAGGAGGAAACTCAGAGCACTTTCCAGTTGTGATGGGGTTGCATCAAGGATGGATGAAATGAAGGCTCACTTCCGGAGTGTTATATGATAAGACGGTGTCACCAAAACTTAAGGGCAAGTTTTACAAAGTGGTGGTTAGACCGACTGTGTTGTATGAGGCAGAGTGTTGGCTAGTTAAGACCTATCATGTTTAGAAGATGAAAGTTGCAGAGATGAAAATATTGCGATGGATATGTGGTACACGAGGAGAAACATGATTAGGGATAAGGCTATATGGGATAAGGTGGGAGTGACATCGGTGGAGGAGAAGATGCGGGAAGCGAGACTGAGATAGTTTGGGCATGTGAAGAGGAGATACACAGATACCCTAGTGCGGAGGTGTGATAGGTTGGCTATGGACAGTTTCAGAAGAGGTAGGGGTAAACCGAAGCAATATTTGGGAGAGTTGATTAGACAGGACATGACGCAACTACAACTTACTAAGGACATTGCCTTAGATAGGAGTCTATGGAGAACTCAGATTAGGGTAGAAGGCTAGTAGGTAGTCTTGATTATCCTTTCATACTAGTAGTCACAGTATTGCTCTATAGTTTAGAGTGCTTTGATTTCTGCTACTATTTGGTATTTCTTGTACTTCAATTACCTTATTTTATATATGATAGCTACTGTCTCTTTTTCAAACGACTTTATCTTGGCTTAGTTGTTTTTGTTATTTCCATTCTCATACTGCTTGGAATTTTTTGTCCTTATCTGACCACTTTCTATGGTTTCTCTTAAGCCGAGGGTCTTTCAGAAACAACCTTCCTACCTTGATAGGGATAAGGTCTACGTACAATCTACCCTCCCCAGACCACATGTTGTGGGATTTCACTAGTATGTTGTTTTATATATTTATGTCCAATATTGAGAATTAAGTTCAGTTGAACTCATTGAGTACATACTTTATTCACCTTTGTATAAACAATTAAATTTAGCGTGAGAAAACACTACTAAAACATTTCTATTTTTCACCGATTTTCCACTGAAAAATGTTCATTGGCTATTTATCACTGAATGACGGTGGAAAAAATCTAAATAGTATTTAGTGCTTTACACAAAAAAATTAGAAAATTTTCCAGCGTTTGAATGAGAACCTGTTTCCCGCCATGCGTCTTTCCAGTGAATTGGCTCGATGAGAATAAGGTGGAAAAATGTGTTTTATAACACAAATTTGCTACTGAATATCGGTGGAAAAAACTTTTATTTCTAGTAGTGAAAACAAGAAAAATAAATTCTTAACAAAAAATAAATAGAAAAAAAGAAAGTAGAAGAAACATAGTGGATTTAAAGAATGAAGTCTTTCTCCGAAATAATATGCAATCAAATAATCCAACATCTCCAAGAAAGTTTCTGACCTTCTGACATTCATATATATTACTCCTATGAGGATGCTGTTCTTCTGTTGACTTTCTTTAACAACAAAGACTAAAAAAGTAACAAAAAGAGAAAATAAGCTAATTTAAAAAAATTATGTTATGGTTGACAAGAGGCTCAATGATGGATTGTCAAACAAAAATAATAAAAAGTAGCTTAGGATAGCCAGATTAGTGCAAACTGATGAAAACAATACATTTTTAAAGAAAATAAGATCAGTGATACATTGTATCTGATTATGTTATCACTTTCTTGTAGTTTCAAGAGTTTATTTTATTATTTAATATTATATATAAGGGGAGGGAAGAGAAAATAAAGACGCGATTATAAGCTAATGAACTGAACCCTCACCAATATAGTGAAAAAATCCGTATTTAAACAACTAAACTATTAAGATTTTCCTTCAAACATCCATTAAACGTGGAACAAAAGAATAATTCTAATACAAAGGGCGTGATTCTATCGATTATACTTGACTACACTATGAAAAATAACAACAAAAAAGTGAAAATTTAGAGAAGAAGGGTAAAAGTTTATTTTCTAACTGACAAGAGGGTTGTCTCAATTGGCAAGATAATTGTAGCTTTGGAGTTTCAGCTAAGGATACATGTGATGCCTCAATCCTTAAGTACAAAATTCAGCTTTGAGTTTTGATAGAATGGAGAAACGTTTGCTTTGCGTTCTCCTTTTAATGAGTCATAATTAACGGAATCAGACTTAATCGGGCTAATGAAAGGAGGATTTTAATGAGTCATAATTTCAAGTTTGTATGTCTCTTTACCCGCAAGGGTAGCTAAGTTGGTGTAGCAGTAGAGTGCGGGACCGCAAGGTCACGAGTTCGATCCCCTGCATAAACCTTCTTGGTTGAGTCTGTCGCGTGAAACTGCCAAGTGTAGTTAATTGGATGGCGTGGTTTGCGGCTATTGCGTCGGTCGGGGTTTCTGCATCTTGTATTTCGAAAGAGTAAGCGGTGCGGATTCGCCGTCAAAAAAAAAGAAGTTTGTATGTCTCTTTGATAATATATTCAACATTCTAAAATAATGTTATTGTTAAATTAAAGGGAATGAAAGCAGGATTTGGTTACCTAAATTTCGAAAAGCGACATGCGTGAATTAATTCAAGAAAGCAAGTGATAAAAATGAATTAGCACGCTTTAGTATCCATTGATTTTAATATTCCTATTATTATTACTTACTTCGAGATAAAAATTCTTGAAGTTTCTAATATTTTATTTTCATTTGTTATAGACCTGGCCAACTGTGTGCGATTTGTGTATTAATTAATACTCTCTTATTTATTCTTTTGTGTGCATATAAGTCTCAAATAACTTTTTTCATGACAATGATCGTTCAAATAAAAAATTTGGGTGGACTTATAAGATTTTTTTATGTATCATGTATTGTGAGTTAAGTTCTTGTCTGTTTTTCTTTTTATTAAATGTGTGAATGCAAACATCTACTAATTTTCAAGTTATTAACGAAAATATTTTAAGAATTTACTGTAATTTTGTTTCAGGACGATCAACTTGTCTTGTAATCTCTGTCCCTCTCATTGTGTTTTAATGACCTATTGTTATCCCTAAAATCTAAGTCAAAGCAATTTCACCTATATAGTGACTATCTAACGATCAGCACATGTATAAGAGCCAACTCCATTATGTGATCTTCTTTTTGGGTGTATAAATTTATGGATTATTAAAATTCCATGCTTTGTACATCTTAATTTTCGATAGACTGAGTATGATCGATTTGGTATAATGGTATTACATATATTATGCAAACTTATTTGCTTCGAGTTGAATCGACTCGATGATTACAAAAAAGAATTGGCATATGATCAAATCACTTCGAAGAAAATAGTAATGCACAAATTACCCCACCCCGGTCACGCCCCAACCCCGATAAAAAAAAATTTAAAATGGCCACGGGACTCGAACCCGGGACGGGACTTGGGCTTGTCCCGCCCCGGTCTCGCCCGAACCTCTCCCCTTTGCCAAAATTTCCGTTGCACAACATCCATTTTATATTTTGGCCATTGTGTAACAGCATTTTTGGCCTCCCCCAACCTCACCCCCTTAATATTTATTTTTAACCCCTAAGTTAATATATTTACACTTTAACCCAATTTTCCAACTATAAATACCTCATTTTCTCTTCATATTTCTCACAAATCTTTCTACAATCTCTCTGTTTGGATAATTGGTTTATAGGGATCCTTCCTGTGTGAAAACACAGAGAAAAATGACATTGCCAAAAATTGACAAGGTAAAATTTCCATTTATTCATCAAAAGAAACGTCCCTTTTGAAGCGAGCTTTGCTTACCTTGAAGAGCCTTCAGTGAAGAAAGTATTTCTTGGGAAAGGTTTTCGATCAACGAGCCCGCTGCTTGTTGCGCAACGACTTTCGCGCTAGTGCGCTCATCCGCTGCTTGTTGTTCATATCGAGCCATTGAAGCAGCGCATCGTGCTATAATCGGACACTTCCATCGTGCTATGAGCAGACAATTCCGAAGAAATGATAACATATGGGTAAGAGTTCTCGCATATATCTCTATTACCGGGAAACCTACAGAAGTAAGCATGGGAAGAGGAAAAGGAAATCCTACGGGTTGCATTGCTCGTGTGTCGCGCGAAGAAGCTTGAACTCGATAGACCCGCTTACAAGAGAAAGCCGTTTGAACTTGACTTCCACTGTTATAAAAGGCGTTCCAAGCCGCTTTCAGGGGTGAGTAGCTTTAGCAACTAGACTATAAAGAGAGGGGTAAAGCAACTCGAGTGAATGTGAGAGGGGCGGAGACACTTCCCAAAAAAGAGAAAAATTCCCCTTGCTTTCTTTTTGCTGTGCATCTTTCTTTTTTAGGAGATGTATTCCACATCTCTCTCTTTATCTATCTCTGATTTCCATTGCCAAAATGCCCTTGCTTTTCAATTGTCGTAGGTAACGCTCGAAATCCATAGTATCAGACAAAGATCCATGGTTCACTAATCTCCCAATCCATCTCTCTACAAGTCTACATTGTCTACTAAATATTAAATTTTATTTATTCATTTGTATAACTATATCAAAGTTCAAAAATTGGGAGTGAAGTTGACAACTAGCTTGAGGATCATACATCGAGCAAACTTTCAATTTTCAACCTCGATTACACGTCGACGTTACGTCGGCGTTTGATACCTTCCTTCTTTAAATTATGATTGTTACTTTATTTTAATTATCTCACTTAATTTTATAATCTTTAATTATTTATTAGCATAATTAAAATGGACGAAATTAGAGGTATGTTTAAGGGTAAGAGTAAGAGTGCTTCTTCAAGTAGGGGTAACAAGGGCAGAGATACTTCTTCTAGTCATCCAATTCCTAGACAGGATGATTTGATTGATTACACACATATAGATGAAACTGAATTTTTAATGATATACCATTAGACGATGAGATATTTTCTGCAACTCAACCAGACTTTAATTTAGAAGATAATCTTAATAACACACCCACTAATCTAGATGGCACACCCACTAGTGCACCTCAAACTGGAACGCCTCATATTCCTCATAGTATGAGACGAGGCCCAACACAACAAAAATTAAAATCAGATGAATAGTTTTTTTATAGGGACCAAGAGAATCAAGTAGTTAGATGTCAAATTTGTAAAAATGTTTATAAATTTAAAATGGAAAAAGGTGAGGGTGAGATGAGAGGTTTATTGAGACATGTACAAAACTTTCACAAAGCTAGGTGGGACCAATACCTGGCTGAAAAATCAAGTGCGCCAATGCCCTCTCAGTCGGGACAAGGTTCACATACTGTCCTGGATCAGGTACATAGTCAAATTAACCCTATGAAGGGGAGAATTGTAGGTCCTAAATATGATAAACATAAAGATGGGGAACATTTAGCAAAATTAGTTGATGTGGAGGGTTTGCCTTTTTCATTTCCTTCCTCTCCTGATTTTATTCATTATATTAGAGATATGTATAATCATGTTTTTAACGGTTTTCCTAGATCAACTGTTAGGAGAGATGTTTTAAATTTGTACATGAATATCAACAGTATTTATATTATTCATTATATCATTTTCCTGACAAAGTATCTATCACGTCTGATATAGATCATGGTACTAACGACCATGATTATTTGACGGTAACATGCCATTGGATAGATTATAAATGGTCTATGCAAAAACATATTTTAGCATATAGATGCATAAAATATTCAACAAGTTTGTGATTATTATGGCATGACTGGTAAAATTATGACTATTTCATTAGATAATGCTTCTTCTAATAATTATGTTATTAGACTTTTAAAAGATCTTTTAACTCCATCTTTTTCAAATCATTTTCATATAAAATATATGTGTCATATTTATAACTTAGTTGTAAAGGATGGTCTATCACTTTTTGAAGACATTCTTAATAGAGTACAATTTTCTATAAACTTTATTTTTAAAAGTAACTTGTCACGATTGTGGACTACCTTATAGAAAATTCTCGAAAAATTAGCGACTAGGTGAAATTATTTATATGAACAACTACTTGTTGCTTATAATTATAGAAGACCTATAACTTTATTTTTTAATGCCCATAATCGAAATCCAACTGATATGGTTGTAGATAGTGATTGGGAAAAAAATTCAGAACTTATTGTATTTTTTAGAGAAATTTTAAAGCTACTAAAGAATTTTTCGGTATTTATTATCCTACTATTTCAACAATGTTATTTTATATAGCTCTAATATTTTGTTACTTACTAACTATATGAAAAAGCCATCTTATAAGACACCTATTAAAAAAATTATTCTCATTTCCACTATTTATATTATTGGTGTTATATTAAATCTGACTATTAAAATAGACGGTTGTAATGCACTTATTGAAACTATTTATGATTGCATAGCAGTACTTCCACCTCCAACTCCAAAAATCCAAATAAACAACCACCTAACGAACCAACTAAGGAAGTCGTTTTGTCTAGCATACAAGATGAATGTAAAAAAGTATATAGGCATTACCAACAAGAAAGTGCTAGCAACCAACTGGCTTCCATACCATCTTCTTCTTCAACACAACCTTAAAAAGACATGTTGTTTCTGCGGCTAGTATTGAAAGCCTTAGAAATAGAATGTTTAGTAGTACAACTACTAATCAAGTTAGCGAGTTTGATGTTTTTATTTTGCAGGGTGTTATGCCGTACCAATCAGTTCTCAATGAAGAAGGACGTGAAGACTTGCTAAAATACTAGAGGGAGAATAGGAAGACATTTCGACACTATCTAAGATGGCCCGAGATGTGTTGAACATTCAAGCGTCATCAATAGCGTCTGAAAGCGTTTTTTCTGTCGGAAGATTTCAAATAGGAGAGCACAATCACTCATTGGCGGGAGACAACTTGGAGATTGCAGTTTTTTTCAGATGTTGGATACAAACAGAGCGTAAAATGTGCGGTCAACCAGAGCTCAACAAAGAAGAAGACTACAACTACAACGAAATCTTATCCGACGGAGATGGAAGCGACGTCGAGCAATTTGACCAACAAATTCCAATTCCAACCCAAAAAAACACAAGACATTATGAAAAAACTAGAAAACGTGTTTATAAAAATGTAATTTTTTAAATTGCAATTTTGAAATTGTATTACAAAAAAATACTATTTCTATTAAATAATATAAGACGCACAAAAACAGCATTGAGATATTTTTATTACACTATATTGTTTAATTATTGAGGTGTTTATATATGTTATTTTTTAAAATTAAGTGCAAAAAAAAATCTCGAACCCGACCCGATCTGCCCCAGCCCTGACGGGACTGGAAAGTGGAAACGGAACGGGACAGCGGCGGATCGGATTCCGCCACTCCCGCTGGACGCCCGGTCCCGCCCTCCCCTTCTCGTCCCGCCGGACCCGCGCCGTTGGCCACCCTTACTCATTCAACTCATTCAACTCATGTACGTGCTAGTTCAAAAAGCTGTACGAAAATGTCAATGGTAATAACCAAGAAGAAGAAGAAGAGGTATAAATGCCATTTCACAATATATCCAATAATTAGCTAGATAGTCGAACAAGGAAGCTCAAAAGCGTCCGTTTTCCATAGAGCCCAAACGAGTTGTTTTAGATAGATAGATAGATAGAGAGAAGTTCAGAAACTGGATATATCCTTTAAAACCTACCGCTAATAGTATATCTTTTAGATTCAAAGAAAGTGGTCTTCTTCATCTTCTTTTCTAGCTATAGCTTAAAAATAGATTTGTCTTTTTGCTTCATTACCATTCAATTCTTCATTTCCTTATCCTTTCTTCACCAAAAAAAGGAAATTTGATAATTTTCTTTAGTACCCTCACCGACTAGTGTGCTAGCTGTCTTAGCTTTTATCTCTCTCTATATATATATGTAGTGATCGACTATAGTCTATATATATGGTATCACAAGGATAGATAGTAAACATAAGAGTTGCTATCATCAGTTTTATATTGTAATATCAAAAATGGATCTTGAAAGTCATCATGATAATCAGATTTCTTTTGCAAGCGATGATCATCAGCTCCATCATCATCAACAACAACAACAACATCAACATCAGCAACACTTATTCCATAATACTCAGCAGCTGATGCAAAATAATACTAGTAGTAATCAGATTTCTTTTGGAATGTTACATCACTCATCATCTTCTTCCATTCCAGAAAACTTCATGTAATTTAGTTTCCTTCAATTTTATCACATCATTTCTTTCCGAGGGTAACTAATACTTATTATTATTATTATCTCAGAAAGTCACTCTTCTTCTTGAATCCATTTTTTTAATAAAGAAAATGACTTTCTGAGATAGTAAAAATTACTGTGGTTGAGTGACCATATGAGAAATCAACTCTTTAAATCGATCAAATTTATTTTTCCATTCTTCATGGAGTAATTAATATTTTGTGTTGTGGATGGATGAGCAGAAGCAAAGAGAGTACAAGGGGTGGAGCTTATGATTTAGGTGAACTAGATGATCAAGCCCTTTTCCTTTACCTTGATGGACAAGATCCTTCTTCAAATCATGACCAAATACGTGAGCTCTCTAGATGTTGAATCTTTTTAACGTTTTTGTGTGTTTACTTCTTTATACTTTCAATTTCTTATAATAAATATCCTGATTTCGCCACTACAATCCTTCTAACCATGACCAAACACGCGAGCTCTCTTTTCATCCATTTTAATCTTCTTCTTCTTCTTCTCACAAGCGGATTCAAAAAATAAATTTGATGTTTTTGACCTTTATTTTTTTTAAATTAATTGAATCCGTTGAACTTTTTAAAAACTATGAGTTCAAGTTTTAATATTTAGTTTCTCATACACATATATGATTTATATTTTTCAATTATCCCCTTGAGAATCAGTTGAGCTGTCCATGCGGACCATATATGATTTATATGATGTGTCGAAAAATAGTGATTTCACTTGAACACATGAATATTAAATTGATACTAATTGTATCATACTTCACTCAATCTCAGATTCTTACCTTTTGATTCTATCATATTTTAGTTCTGTTAATAGGGGATTAATTATAATTATTCTCTCAGAGATTAATTGTTTGTAACATAAGAAAATTAAACATGTTGGACAAATTAAAATCTGATACTCCATGTACTTTCTTTGACCAGATCCTCCAGAATCAATAAAACAACTTTTTTTTCTTCAGATTTTAAGTGAAGATATATATTTTTCCACCCTTTATGATTTTATTCTATTCCTTTTTGTATTCAATCCCAAAGCAGGTTGTACAGTGAAATGTACAAATGAAAGTTTCTCTGTTAACTTCCTGTATTTCGTCTATAGCTTTTAAACTTTAATAAAGCGTAATTAAGTACTTTTAACTGAAATGCATGAGTTAACAGAAATACAGAAGCTATTTTTCTTTGTCTCTTTGTATTGACAGCTTTATATATTTTTCGGTTACAGAAAATAATTCAGAGATGAGACCACCGACTCTCAACATTTTTCCATCACAGCCTATGCATGTTGAGCCTTCAACAACTAAGGTATACAAACTTAAATATAACAAGTGTAATCTTACTTTGGTATCTAATTAAGTTCTAATGACTTGTTATTAATTTTTGTTTTTGGTAGGGAAATACTGGATTTGTTTCTAGTGGTTCAGAGAAATCATCTCAGCCGTCCATGGAGTTATCCAACCCCCAAAATGATGTTATTTCTACTTCGTCTGGACCTGAACCTAAAGTTGCTAAGGTATTATTAATTACATTAACTTTCTAATGATTTATATAATTATCTTTAGCAAAATACTACCCTCTCCATTCCAATTTTCGTAGTGAGATTTGCAGTATATATGATGGTCATATTACTTAATTTTGGTGCGAATTCAGACATAAGTTCTTCATATTTTTTAAATTAAAAAATTTATTCACAAACTTTATACATAAAAGTATTATAAGTGACAATAGCTAATTATTCAAAAGATTTAAAAAAAAGTTATGAAAATTGTGGTCAAATAAAAATTGTTTTGACTTCGCAAATAATAAATAGTGTGTTGCATAAACTAAAAAAAAAAACTTTTTTTCTCGAATGAGAAGGTAGGTAGTTCTTAATTTTGTGCTATTTTTTAAATTTAAATTTCCCCTATAATTTTTTCATTGGTTGGTGTGGTAGCGAGAGTGGAACAGAAAGGGTCCAAATTCAGGTTCAGAGCAAAATGCACCTAAAACACCTGATCATAAGGTAAGATTTATGGTTTTCTCATTTGAGGAAATCAATTAGTACTCATCTGTCTCAATTTATGTGATACAATTCAGATTTCGAGAGTTGAATTTCTTCATGTTGATCGTGAATTCGGACATACAATCTTTAATTATTATTTTTAAATAATATACATATTTATGAACTACATAAAAAACACTATAAGTCACAATAATTAACAATTTAAAATAGAATAAATTGTGATCAAAGAATTTTCTTGTTTGAATCTCGATGTCACATAGTATAACTTTTATAAGCATTTTTTTTTACTTTAGGAATTTTAGTTAATTGTTTTTCTTTGCAGACATTGAGAAGACTGGCTCAGAATAGAGAAGCAGCTCGAAAAAGCAGAATTAGGAAAAAGGTTCTTAATTATATATATATACTACTAATAAATCCTTAGCTCTTATTGGTTTTATAGTTAAAACAAGAGCATCATGCTCAACCACTAATTTTATAGAAATTTGTTCATCTACTTATTTTTTCATTGCAGGCGTATATTCAACAACTAGAGTCAAGTAGAATCAGGCTTGCCCAGTTAGAGCAAGACCTTCAAAGGGCTAGATCTCAGGTAATCAAATTTCCTATACCAACTCAAGCTAGTATTATAAAACTTTTTTCATAGAATTGTTTGTAGGGATATCATTTTGGGGGTAATGCTCTTTTAGGAGGAGACCAAGGCCTTCCTGGTAACATTGGCAGCATAAGTTCAGGTAAAATTTCAATTTCAATCCCATAAACTAGGGGTGTGTTAATTGGTACCATAACATAACAAATGTTATTTTATAGAAAATATTTTCTTCAGCAAGCTAGTCATATTTTGGTGTTTAATTAGTTTATTAAAACACGTATTAAAAGGAAGAAAATGACTTACCTCACCCATGATCGATAGTTATATTCTTAATTACTCATCTTATAGTTATTAATCCATGGCATGTGGAGGATATGTTTTCGAAACATATTTTTTCACCCACCAATCAAATATTAAAACGTTTTATCTAGAAAAATAGATTTCCTCGAAATTAAACATCTTCCAAGAGAATATTTTCCATGGAATATAACTTTCGCCCGACAAAACACACTCAATTTGTTATTTCATCCGTTTCAATTTATGTTTTACTTTTATTTTTAGTACGGTCATAACTCTTTAATTCAAATGTTTAATGTGACGAGATACATATCTTTTATTTAAGATTATAAAATTTAAAAATTAAAATTCTTTTTATTTTTTTTAAATTTCGTATTCAGTCAAACTAAGACACAAAATGAAATGGAGGAAGTAATATTTGTAGCTTTACGTTTTAATTTTTTTATTTTTCTGTTTTGTTTTTTTTGTTTTGCATGAATATAGATGCTGCAGTCTTTGATATGGAGTACTCAAGGTGGCTTGAGGAACATCATCGTCTAATGTGCGAGCTTCGAAATGCAGTGCAAGAACATTTTCCGGAAAACGAACTTCGAATGCATGTCGACAGTTGTGTGTCACATTACGATGAAATCATGAACCTTAAAAGCATGCTTGCAAAATCCGATGTCTTTCATCTTGTTTCCGGCATGTGGAAAACTCCGGCGGAGCGCTGTTTCATTTGGATGGGAGATTTCCGGCCATCTGAGCTCATCAAGGTACGTGTATAAAATAACGAGTGTAATTTCTATACACTAACAGTGTAAATGAAAATGTATAATATCATATCAACTAAGATAATTACTATACAAATTAATACAACAACAACATTCCCAGTGAAAATTCCACAATGCGTGCAAGTGCAGGAGGGTAGAGTGCATGACCTTACCTCCACTGATAGGTAGAATTTCCTGGAGACCCTCGACTCAAGACAGAGCATAGTCACAGACAAAGTAGTCCATTATCGGTGTATTATGTCAAATTTTGTAATATTATCGGTGTACTTTAGCTGCATGGTATAACAAGTAACTTGTTTAATTTTCCAAACTATTATTAATTACTATACAAATTAATAAGAGTAATTAATAATAGTTTGGAAAATTAAACAAGTTACTTGTTATACCATGCGACTAAAGTACACCGATAATATTACAAAATTTGACATAATACATATAAGTTGCCTAAATCCTAATACCAAACCCTAGTTTGCCTTAGATAATAAATAGTATACTACTAATGTATTTTTTCGGATCCCGCGCATAGCAGAAATTTTGTGCACCGGACTGTCTCATATTTCTGTTTTTCAATTAGGGATAGCACGTCTATATACCCAATTTGGTTGGTGAATTAGAGAAACAAAGAACGATGAGGTTGAGATATAATTAAGTACAATAAAATCATGTTCTCTCTAACAACTTAATTAAGTTATTAATTAAGTGAGATGGTGACACACTTATATCTGAGCAGAGGTCCAGAGTTAGAATCCCACCACAACCTATTATTAAAATAAATTCCATGTGCTTGAAAGAAACAAAAAAACAGACTCGTACATGAGGGGCGTGTTGAGATATAACATAGTAAATATAAGTTTGCTCTTTCTAACGGCTTCATAAGCTTTCTTCAATTTCAGTTTCTAGCTTATATTATGGGTGAATATTAGGTGTATATTTAGGATTTTTATGTATATTGGGATGATTAAGCTAATTCGGGCTTCTTGTTAATGATGAATGATTAGATTATCCTGAGTCAGATAGAGCCATTAACGGAACAACAATTTGTGGGGATATGTGGGTTACAACAATCAACACAAGAAGCTGAGGAAGCTCTATCACACGGGCTGGAAGCTCTGAATCAGTCTGTTTCAGATACAATTGTATCTGATGCATTATTGGCTAATTGCCCTCAAAACATGGCCAATTACATGGGACAAATGGCCCTTGCCATCAACAAACTCTCTACTCTTGAAGGCTTTGTTAGACAGGTATGCCACATTATAGTCCTTCATATATCTAATAGTAATTAATTGTAGAGTTCAACTTCCTATACATGACAATATAACTTACAACCGCCGTGTAAAGGAATGTTTACACTATCTACTCTTTAAAATGTGGGATTTATAATTTAAAAATAAGATAGATTACTGTCAGGCCGATTTCCAATTGTTCACGCAAGTGTACGTATCGTTACAAGTAATATAGTCTGGTAAGATCGAATATCGTTCTCAGAGACTGGTTTCTAATTACCGAACATCTATTCTAGGTTATCTATTTGGCAAACGATAAGTTGATTTTGTTTTTATCTAATACTAATACTAGTAGAGTAATTGCAAGAATTAAACTAAATTATTGAGGTTTAATCAGTTATGAAGGAATTATTGCTTCCAATATCCTCAATTATCCACTCTTTTCAATCCTTAATGCAACTAGAATGACTTCTTCTTCTACGTTAAGATAGCGGTTAACTAGACTATCTTATATTCCGGTTAGGATATATAATCGCTCAATCTCAGTGCAGAAACCTTCTATATTTCTATGATAGATTTTACCACATAGGAGGATTAAGAACAATAACCTATAATGCTACACAAGTATCTGGGTACTTTCGTCCGCGATTTTAACCTATGTCTATTCAATTACAGCATATTCAAATCTCTCATCTCGGTTCTTGATTCGAAATCATATAGATTATGATAATTAGTGATCAATTAACTATCAAACGTTCATACCAATATTGAATAAATCTTAATCAAGTGAAGAAGAAATCAAACTACTGCATTAATTCATGAAAGAGAGTTTCAATCGATTCAATAGAAAGCCCTAATAAAGTGTTTAGATCCTAGTCATAGACATGCTAAGAACTAATACAAATCCAAACATGAACTGAATTAAAATAGAGAAAAGAAAAGTACTTAAAACTAATGTCTCCAATTGTAGCCGCCAAGCGTTGTGTTGTGTTCTGAGAGATGATATGTGATAGATCCTCCCTACCCTATAATCTGTCATAAGGGTTTATATATGTTGTAAAAAACGTGTGCCTTGGACCCTTTTGCCCCTTGCCAATTCTATTTCGGATTGGAAATTCAGACGGCACCGTGATCCGCAGAATGGCACCATAGTGCAGAAAGTATCGCGACTTCTCGATCAGGTACCGTGATCTGCAGATCGACCGCCAACTTTCGTCCTTTTTTCTTCGGGAGCTCATTTTCTGTCCACTTTTAGCTTCTTTTTGCCATTTTGCCACTTAGAACCGCTGCGACTCAAAAGAAAGAAAAACAACCCTAACACTATACTAAACACAAACGAAATGAGTAAAATACTAACTAAAAATGACTCAAAGAGTGTATACAAAATATGTCTAACAATTACATGCTATAAACAGTAAAGATTGTAACTTGATGGTGTTAAAATTGCTTGCACTTAGGTGAATATTACTTAAATTCTAATCGTAACCTGCTAAAACAAGCTAAATTATACACTAATAATGTAAAGACTTGTACACTACTATATGTTGTATATATATATATAAATTAAATCCTTAATTGTAGTACTTACAATGGATTGTGCTTTTTCGAGGTCATAACTTTATATTTGCTGAATTAGAAGAACTTCGAAGTAAAATAAATATAGTTGCATTATGTACAAGCATGCACACAATTTGATAGAGTCAAATTATTAAGTGATTTTGATAGATTGGTAGGGCCAGGATACAACAAGCATATCTACTCCTACTTTAGTTGGAAAACCTACTCCATATATGACCTATTCTCTCCGGCTCATTTCCATAATTATATAGTACTATTTATACTCAATTCACAGCAACCGATATATACGCGGGAATCAGCGACGGACGCAGAAATTTTTTCATATGAATGCATACATTTAATAAATAATGGATAAGTGGGTCACCATACATTATATATATATATATAAATTTAAAATTTGAGCTTAACTAAACAGTGTAATTTTCTGACGAAAGTGGTGTCACTTGACACCCCTTTGGTAAGGGCAGGTGCCCCACTGCCAGGAATGACTTTGAACTGAAACCCTAAATGCTACAGAAAGATGTAATGCATTTTTGTTCTAGTACAGGAGATATTTGTTAGAATAATATTATTAATTATTATTAATATTATTATTAATGTGAGATAATATTGTATATGGTAGGTTGAAAAGTAATAAAGTATAGATATTATTAGAATTAAATAGGAATGATATTAGGGATATAATATGAGGATATTACTTTTCATATTAAATGTATTGGTTGTATATATTGTTACCATATGTGGGGAATACAATTTGAGGAAAATATTCTAAACTCTATCATGGTATCAAGAGCATAAGGAAAAGATCTATTTTCTATACCAAAAATTTAAAAAATTTGCCCCCCCTATTCTCCACAAACCCTAGCCGAAAAACTTCACCATCTTCATCAAAATTCTTCCATTCCCGAATTTTGATTGTTTTCTCTTTTACTTTTATTATTTCTCCATTGCTCGTTTATCCAACGACCATCACCATGTCTGAGTCCAAATCATTTTACCATCCCGCTCTCACAGTCTCTAATATCAAAACTCGTGTTTCCATCACTTTACAAGTGGAGAATGTACATTATGCGTCATGGGCGGAACTTTTCAAAATTTGTTGTCGTTCTCACCGGGTTTTTGACCATATCATTCCCCGGAAAAAGGCAAGGAAAAAGTTTTGGAAACGGATGAAGACAAAAAATTGTGGGATACTCTTGACGCCACTGTTCTTGGTTGGATATATGCAACAATTTCAACCGATTTGTTGCACACGATCATGGAATCAGATTCTAAGGCGATGGATGCTTGGAATCTATTACGGGATGTTTTTTATGATAATCAAAACTCCCGTGCGGTTGCTTTAGAACAAGAATTCTCCAGTGCGGATATGGAGGATTTTCCGAACGCTTCCGCCTACTGTCAACGCCTCAAAGTGTTGACAGATCAATTGAAAAATATTGGTTCTACCGTCACCAACAACCGTTTGGTTCTACAACTTGTTGCCGGATTGACAGAGGCATATAGCGGGGTGGCAACTGTTATCCGTCAAAGTAACTCGCTTCCCTTATTTTACTAAGCACGGTCCATGTTAATTCTTGAAGAGCAAGGAATTTCTAAAAAGGTGGCTACCACAAATGACTCGGCGTTCATTGCCTCCAATGACGGAAATAATTTTGCAAATTCACAAAATAAACGTGGACAAAAAGGGCGAAACGAAAATAACAAGGTTGGAAATCGCAACAAAAACAGGGGCCACCGAAATTCCGACGGCGAAGGCGGCTCAGGTGGCCGCGGCGGCGACAGAGCTGGCGGAGGAGGCGGAAGCAGTGGCGGACAACCAAGGTAGCAACAGGGCCGTCCACAGTGGGCCTGGCCTCACTGGATGTGGGCAGCACCTCCTTGTCCCTATCCTTCCAATCGCCAGCCCAATACAACATATCGCCTCCACCAATTTTCACTTCAATGCTTCATCAAGCCATGGATATGTCCAGCTAATCCTCGAGTCCCTTCCCAAGCTTAATCAACTAGAATACCATCAACAATATAGGTATTAAGACTAGGCCAACAAGATTATTCTAACTAATCATTTATTCTGTCGCCTAACAGGATTTGGACATCATCTCCCCTATAATCCTACCAACCCAACAATTCCAAATTAAGCTAACAACCAACAACAAATCTAATAATTTACAACAATAATATGACTAAACTCATCTTACAATTCTATCCAAAACAACCCCTAAACCACAACGCCTTAATATTCGGTATACGATAATTATAACTATATTTCTAACACTTTAATCCGTTAAATCGCCACGTAATCATCTCAATAACAAAAATGAGAAAATAATACATACCTTAGAAGCAGCTCAACCACGAAAATATCATCCCTTAAGCTCAATATTTAGCTTGAAACGACGACGACAACTCATATTACACTTTATCCTTCACGAGCCTCGGGATTCGAGGCCTCGAACTTAATCTAACCCTTGCTTTCTCTCTAACTCTCCTCACTCTCTCTCTCTAAAATATTATAGATCTTTTGGCATGCAATGAGGAAGATAATGGGTGCAAATTTTCCTTAAATAGCCAAAGAAGTGGGTCTGACCCGACTTGGAGTCGGGTTGGGCCGAGCCCACTGTCAGTATGACATGTCCTCCTTAAAACGTCCATAACTTTTTTTCCTTAGGTCGCATGAAGGCACACGACCTATGGTTAGAAAGGTATTTCAATTATCTACAACTTTCATGTTTTGTGGTTTCCCAAATTCTCAACGTATAATGGTGTGTTGGCCTCGTAAATCTAGATCACCCGAAAATGTATCCTTAAATCATCCTTTTGGAGTGCTTATACTAATATTTGGCTTAAGTGTCCCACTTAAGATTTTCTAAACTTCCTATGTACTATTCATAAAACTTGTCATATGCCCTTTATAAAATCCCGACTTGTGGGCCCCACCTTAACTTATGGTTACGAGGGTTATTTGTCAAGTAATGTATTAACCAACTTACACCATATGGCCTCCACTGTCGTCTATATGTTATTCTTATACATATATAACATAATCTTCATCCCTAATCTTTGTATATATTTATCTTCCCCTGAGCCCATACTAAGACGTCTGCAGTCTCGGTAACACGAATTTTTTTTCGGGGTGTAACAAAAGAAAACTCTTATGATTATTTTGAGCGGCATAAGCCCCATCTTGTAGGTGATGGAAAGAAACAACAGGTTGGAGTCGATTGTGGGGAGACATTCAGTCCAGTGGTCAAACCAGCTACTATCCGAACAGTTCTCATCCTGTCTCTCTAAAAATGATGGGCTCTTCATCAATTGGACGTCAAAAATGCATGTCTACATGGTCACCTGAATGCGACTGTTTACATGCACCAATCGTTGGGATACAGAGATCCTACATATCTCAATCATGTGTGTTTGTTAAACAAGTCATTTTATGGCCTCAAACAGGCACCCAGGGCTTGATATCAACGATTTTGCAGATTTTGTGTCACAGATGGGTTTTTCACACAGTCGTTCCGACAATTCTCTATTTATTTATCGTCAGGGTAATCATACTGCTTATCTTCTTTTGTATGTGGATGATATTATTCTAACAGCATCCTCAGACTCTCTTCGCAAGCATATCATGTCTCATCTTAGTTATGAATTTGCTATGAAAGATCTTGACCCTCTACACTACTTTCTAGGCATAACTGTGACAAGACATGAAGGTGGGTTATTTCTCTCCCAAAGAAGTATTCATCTGAGATCCTGGAGCGAGCTTGGATGTCTTCTTGCAAACCTTCGGCGACTCCGGTGGACACGAAGTCAAAATTGAGTGTCATCTCTAGCAAACCTTTTGCTGATCCAACTTTGTACCGCAGCCTGGCCGAAGCTTTGCAGTATCTCACATTCACCAGACCAGATATTACCTATGCAGTTCAACAAGTGTGCCTATTCATGCTCTCGAACGCATTTTGCGCTATGTTTAGGGAACTCATGATTATGGATTACACCTTTACCCGTGTACCATCTCCAAACTTGTTACTTATACAGATGCAGACTGGGCAGGATGTCCGGACACCAGACGCTCCACCTCCGGTTATTGCGTTTTTCTCGGTGACAACTTAATATCATGGTCTTCCAAAAGGCAAGTCACGCTTTCGCTCGCCAAGTCTGAATACCGTGTTGTTGCGATGTTGTGTCGACTACGCCGATTCGGAATATTTTACTAGAGCTTCATTGCCCAATTCCGACAGCCACTATCGTATACTGTGATAACATTAGTGCGATCTATCTATCAGGAAATCTGATTCATCACCAACACACTAAACATATTGACTTAGATATTCATTTTGTCCGTGAAAAAGTGGCTCGCGGACAAGTACGAGTGTTACATGTTCCGACGCGACATCAGATCGCCGATATCTTCACAAAAGGTCTTCTGCTGATATTATTTGAAGATTTTATGGACAGTCTAAGCATTCACCGCCCTCCAGTTTCGACTGCGGGGGAGTGTTAGAATAATATTATTAATTACTATTAATAATATTATTAATGTGAGATCATATTGTATATGGTAGGTTGAAAAGTAATAAAGTATAAATATTATTAGAATTAAATGGGAATAATATTAGGGATAGAATAGTATGATATTACTCTTCATATTAAATGTATTGGTTGTATATATTATTACCATATGTGGGAATATAATTTGAGGAAAATATTCTAAACTCTATCAATATTATGTGGGTTCCATCTCCATATCTGTAGATATATATATATATAAATATATATATATAGTATCTTTAAATGTCATGTTTGCATGACCTAGGAGCTTAAAACCCTAAGCATATAGAGTATATTTAAATGTCATTTTTGCATTAATTTCAGCACAAAACAACGCAAGAGCACAATCTGATAAAACTGATACTACCAAATATATAGGGGAGGGACTTAACAAATAATACTCTCTCCTTTCCAGTTTATATAACACTGTTCGAATTTTAAGTCTAACTATTTTCAAAATATTTAAATATTTCATATCTGAATTCAAAGCCAAAACAAAATGTTTGATCTTCAAAATTCAAACGGTATCACATAAATTGAAACGGAGAAAATATAAGTGTAAGCCCATATTTGTAATTTTGTATAGTCATTGTCATAAACCTTTTGATCTTAAAACACATTTGAAAGACCATGCACCCACGTAAGATAACTCTAGCTTGCATATCAACATCAGGTCATGGAACTTGAGTCTCTTCAAAGCGAATACTAGTTTGCTCAGATCATGAATATTGAAGAAGTTATATTATGTACATGTTCTAGAACATTAAAATTTTATAATTCCCAGCTAATCGTAGTTGTCTTTTCACTTTCTGACTTTGTAATAAAATCTTAATTAAGAGCGTGTTCTCTAGTCCATTCGACCATCAACTCAATAACTACCCAAGTCATAATTACTGGGATTCCCTCTTTTTTTCCCTTACACTGATAGCGATTTAAAACATTAAATAAAATAATACCAATCCCTTCAAAGTCAAACATGAATTGACTTCTTACTTAATTACTGATTATTTGTCATTTACAGGCTGATAATTTGAGGCACCAAACAATTCATCGACTTCATCAAATCATGACGAGTCGTCAAGCTGCAAGGTGTTTTCTGGCAATTGCTGAATATTTCCATAGGCTTAGAGCTCTCAGCTCTCTTTGGGTGGCACAGCCTCGACAAGAATAAATAAAATCTTTTTATTAGCTAGCAGGTTAATTTCTCTAGGTCTTTTTAAATATATATTTTCCCTAAAACTCACTTTTTAGTTTTTACTCCTTTTTATTTTCGCCTTAATCCTTTTCTTTTCATAGAGATGTATAGACAAACAAAAGAAATTACTAGAGTAAAATTATGAATTTAAAAGTTCGTAACCTCCTTTTGTCTATAGTAACATTGAACCCTCGAATATGTTCGAAGATCTCGAAATGATCTTTCAGATCGGGAGAGAATTCACAAAGTTATATTTTTGTCGAAAATTGAATTGACTGATCACCGAGCAAGAAAGACATTTTACAATGCATTTCAGGTCGGAAAAGGAGGACTCTTCCCTTGTTGTCAAAAGTGCTTACACATGGTCTAAAATATAGATATATCTCACCAAAAAATAATAAATCCTCATTAAAGTTCGATAAAAAGGTGCCACCAAAACTTAAAGGCAAATTATATAGGGTGGTGGTTATACCAACTATCTTGTATGGGCGGAGTATTGTCTAGTCAAAACTTCGCACATTCAAAAGATGAAAGTTGCGGAGATGAGGATATTGAGATGGATATGTGAGCATACAATTAGAGATATGATTAAAAATGATGATATCCGGGGCAGAGTGGGAGTGACCTCGGTGGAGGATAAAATGCGGGAAACACATTTGAGATGGTTCGGGCATGTGCAGAGGAGAGACCCAGATGCCCCAGTGTGGAGGTGTGAGAAGTTGGCTATGGACGGATTCAGGAGAGGTAGAGTTAGGTCAAAGAAGTATTATGGAGAGGTGATTAGACGGGATATGGAGCAAGTGCAACTTATTGATGAGATGACCTTAGATATGGGGTTGTGGATAGGGATGGCAGGTGGGTATAATTTTGCGGATTTCGCACACGCCCCAATTGGGGCGGGTATGGATATAACTTTGGCGGGTAGTAGCCCGCCACATGTATAAAAAAAATTGGCGGGTACGGGTGCGGGGAGGACGTACCCGCACCCACCCCGCCCAATTGTCATCTTTATTACAACTTTATAGTTATATAAAGTCTAAATAATTTAGCACACATAATATTTGCAGCTCATAAGCCCAATAATAATGAATTTTGAGGATATCCACTTGGGTGGTGGAGCGGTGTGGATTTAGGAATATACCCACCTAGGC
Source organism: Przewalskia tangutica (assembly GCA_029844215.1). Taxonomy (NCBI): domain Eukaryota; kingdom Viridiplantae; phylum Streptophyta; class Magnoliopsida; order Solanales; family Solanaceae; genus Przewalskia; species Przewalskia tangutica. Next base: position 96,647,652 of record CM056738.1, on the reverse strand, counting down.
GGGTATGGATGTTAAAGATGTACCCGCCACAGGTGGCAGGTGGGGGGAGGGTGATGCGCGAAAAGATGCACACACTTTAACGCAAGTGCACGTTATCGTGACAAGTAATATAGTCTTGATAAGATCGAATATCGTCCACAAGGATTAGAGTTCAAGTACCAATTATATATCTTTTGGTATCTATTTGGTAATTGATATGTGATTTTGTGGTTTATAACTAATAATTATAAAAGCTAATTAACTATAGTTTTACTTCAGTTGTGATGGGAATAGGGCTTCCATGTCTCCTCAACTATCCGCCATGTTATTTATTAATGCAATGAATTACGGTCTTCTTCTCTGAGCTAGCAGGGTTTACTTAAATCGCTTTTATATTCCGTTAAGGATATATAAACACTCAACCTCGATTGCACCTTACCTACCTTTCGGTGATAAGGATAACTCTATAGGAGGATTAAGCACAAAAACCTAGTTAACCGTCACACACCATGCGTAAAATTAGGGTTGTTAAGCCTCTCATTAACGCTACATAAATAATTGAGGTATTTTCATCCCCAACCCAAATATGTCTACCCAACTTACAAAGATATTCACAACCTCCTCCTTTCAAGTTTGATTAGAAATCATATAATGATAATTAATTGTCAATTAATTACCAAGCATTCAAAGCAATTATTGGATAAATCTCTCGAAGAATAATAACCATGTATACGCATTAATTCATAATATAAGTTTCTAGTGAATCAACATGGAAAGCCTTATAAAAGAATTAGTTCCTAGCCATAGACATGACAAGAACTAATTCAAGGTTCATCATACAAAACTGAAATAAAGAAAAGAAAAGAAAGGAAAATTACTAAGTTTAAGGTCTCCAATCTTCAAAGCAAGAATCCTTGAGTTGTGCAAGAAAGGGAACCCTTAAAATCTTCCTAGGGTTCTCCTTTTATGGGCTGAAAACCGCTTCTAACTTTTCTCGCAGTTCGCCTGTAAAATCGCCCAAAACCTCGATTTTTCTGCGCCAGGCCACGAACTTCAAGCACTTGGGTGATTTGGCGCCGCGCCCCGATTCTGCTCATGGAGCCGCGGCTGGAATCTGCAGCCTCTCGATGATTAGGTGTCGCCCGCTTCGCTCGCAGGAGGCGCGCGGCTGGTCCGGCTTTTGCCTCGTTCGCCACTTTCTCTGTTTTTAGCTCTGGAACCTCCTCTTTTGCCCTCTTTTAGCTCCTTTTCCGCCATTTGGCCATTTTAACCACTTTGACTCAAAAGAAAGGAAAACTATCCTAATACGACACTTATTTGTACAAAAAGGGACAAAAGACTAACTAAAACTGACTCAAAAAGTGTATATAAAATACACCGATCAAATACCCCCAAACTTAACCTTTGCTCGCCCTCGAGCAAAGATAGAATGAAAGAAATAAAAACTCAAAGAACGACAATAAAAGACTCACTGACATTGATCACTTTTGCTGCATTAGTGTTATCTAGAAAAACATGAAGGTTAGCAGAATAATATGCAGGACATATAACATAAAGTTTTAGCACACTAAACACATTAAGCTAGATATTTCGCAAACTCATATTCATCATGCTTAATGGAAGTCAACTTACTGAATCATGCATATAAATTCAAAAATCCTATGGCATTTTTACTTGCTATTCTCCACTAATCTTGGATATGCATAAAAGAGATCTTCAGGACTTTAAGGGTTGTAATGTAGGCTTAGATATAGGTAGGTAAAAATAGGCATTTTAGGCTCATTCTTTGTACCATAAGCTCTTTAGCTTTTCCATTTTTCCCTTTTTCTTTTGGTTCTTTTCTTCACTTCAATTCTATCTTTTCCCTCTTTTATTTTGGGAGAGTGAAAAGTATTATAATAACAAGCACCCCCAAACTTAGGCTTTTGCCTATTTCTTATTACTTTTTATCAAAGCAACAAACTCATTCACTCTTTTTGTCTCTTTTTTAACACAATTTATTCCACTACTTCACATTTTTACTTATGACACAATTTGTGGGAATATAGGGTGTCAAAGAAGAAGTTTCTATTTGTAGGCTCAATGGGGCTGACTAGGGATATATTTAAAGTCCGGGATAGAAAAGAATGGTAAGAATTGGCTATCAAAGAAATGTCTGAGTCATCTCCCCAACATGCATATCCTAACTATTTCGCCTCAAATAGCAAGCAATCATAACACATAGGTTTCCATTATTTAGCATGCACAATTCAAGCAAGAAACTCCAAATATACAGATTTTGTGAGTTTTTGGCATATCTAACCTAGGTGTTTAGATAGTTGCTTCAATTCCATTACATTATTCCACCTTACTTCACTAGGTGTTTCTAGCAACTACAACATACATGATCTTTTGACAGACAATTATGACTTAAAAGAAAAAGAAAAAAAAGTGTGACTCAAAAATACATAAAACAACAAAAAGACTTAAATAAAACATAACAAGACACAAATAAACACCCCCCCCCCAAACTTAAATCACACATTGTCCCCAATGTGTGTAGACTCAAATATAATAAAAGGAACTAAGACACTTACAGACTTTGGCTAAAATGGTGGTGGTGGTGGTGGTGGCATTGGATAATGCATGGACCACTGACTGAACAAGGAACTCATCTCATTGATTTGCTATCGCGTTTCTTGCTGTCCTTGTATCACTGTGTCCAAACTCTGCATCATCCTCATCTGATTCTGAAGCAGTTACTCCATCATGGGCGTTGAGGGTTCTGCTTCTGTGGTTGGCTGGTGGCTAGGTCCTGCCGCATATTGAGCCTCTATTTCAGGCTCATCTTCTTCCATGGCGCCTTCACGCTGCTGCCGCTTTGGTGGTTGTGCTCTTCTTGTTCTTCCGGGGGCTTGGGTCTGGGAAAGAGTGCACTATCCCATAGGACACAGGCAGTTGGTTTCTCTCATTAGTATCAGTGGGTAGGATTGGGACCCCATTCATGTGACATAACTTGGTGATAACTGAGCCATGTCCCAATCCACCTGTTGTCACCAACCTGCTGATTTCCTCAATGCTCTGCATTATTTCTTTCCCCACATCAATTGTTTTCCCCGTCATGATCTCATATATCAATTTGATCCTATCTTCTGGCACTCTGGTGAAGTGTGTTGATGGGATCAGACGGGCACTGATGAAATATAGTCAACCTCGGTCGCTGGTTAATCGAACTCGCCGACCTTCTTGACCCATTTCTTGCAAGATCAAATGCAGCCCCAGGGTAGCTCACTGTGTCTGCAATGTTATTCCAGTCGATGTTGGAGGTGCTTCTAGACCATGTTCTAAAGTGGTTCCAATCACAACTTTCTTCAACATCAACCATCTTCAATTGTGTATTTACATCTTCTGCTGTCACAGACATATAATTTCCCCTTACAAAGCACCCCCTTTCCACCTTCTCCGGAAAGTTGGCATAGAATTCACGCACCATTGTTGTGTTCATTGGTGCTATCTTCTCCGGATTTACAAATCTCCTCCACCCCTTAACTCAATCATTGCGAATGGGCTCATAAACATCCTCTTCCCCAAACGACTCCTCCGATAGTCCATTCCTCTTCGGGATTAAGGGCTAAGACTAAGTTTTTGTATCTTTGGAAGGCTTCATAGCTCACAAACCTAGTATCATCGTAATGCAATGAGGTGGATGTGAGGCTCTTCTTTTCTCATGACATGGTTAAAAACACTTTCTCAGACTTACAACTTATTAGCACGTTGTTCCCAACACAATCAATACTCTAGTAGCTAAAACACAAACACCCCCAAACTTCAACTCTACTACCCAATACCCACACATTCCTTGTCTACTCCTTCTCCAACTTCATAATCAATTTTTCAGCACCCAAACTACTTCACAATGCAACACTTCTCCAACTATTACCTCCTTTGACTACTAGCAACTTTCAAGAAAGGGTGAAGATTACCTTTTTTTTATGGTGTTCTCCACGATGTTCTTGCTTCTAATGGTGATTTGAGGCTATGGAATGGAGCTTTTGGTTGAGATAGCTAAGGGTTTTAGGAATTTAAGAGTTTTGGTTGTGGTTGGGTTCGATCATGGAGGATTTGTGGGTAACTTGTGGATTTTTGTGGGTTTTGTGGAGAAGAAGGGTTAGGTTTTGGTTTTGAAATTGGGGCAACTGATTTACAGGCGTTTTAAGTTTCGATTTCGCCAGACGCCGCGGCCGCTTGAGTCGCGGCCAATGTTCTACACTCTTCGGATTTTACGCGCGCGCTTCCCTGAAGCGCGCGCTAGACTGCATTTTTTCTCGATTTGTGGCACCGCGCCGCTCAGCCGGCGCTTTAAACTTCAGCGCTTCTTTTCGCGCCGCTTGCTCAGCCGCGCGCTTATCCGCTTTTTCCGAAATCCCGGATTTTCTTCGATTTTCGCCTTCGCTTTATTTGCTCGCACTACAATCACAACACGAACACTACCTCCGTGAGACCGTTCTTAATAAAAATTACTAAAGTAAAATAAATTAAAAATACCTTGGGTTGCCTCCCAAGTAGCGCTGTCTTTAACGTCTTTTAGCCGGACGCAAGTTCCTTAGTTTAATAGACGTGGGGTGGGTCAAGCCCACAACTAATCCATTTTCTCCACATTTTGGGTTTTCTTTTTCTTCTTCTCCTCTTAGCATTATCATTAAGGGGGAGTTCAGGAACACATACCTGCTGTTGTGGAAGTTTGGCAAACCATGCCTGCTTTCGTGGGCTCATCTTCCTTTTGTTGACTTGTACGGGCTCACAGGGGGGGTTGATGGTGCTGATTGCAAAGCACCTACTTATGGTTGGTGGCTCAATGATGTGTTTAAAAACTTTAAAACACCATTTCTTCCTTCTCCACCCTCAATGTCAACTCTCTTCGTTCTACATCGATCAAGGCTCTCCCTGTTGCTAGGAATGGTCTCCCCAATATGATAGGGATTTCCGCATCCTCTTCCATGTCAAGAATGAGGAAGTCCGCAGGAAAAAAGAATTTTCCTACTTTGACAATCACGTCCTCAATCTTCCCTTTTGGATGAACCATTGTCCTATCGGTCAGCTGCAGGCTTACTGTGGTTGGTTTGGCCTCACCCAACTCCAACCGTTTAAATACCGATAGGGGCATCAGATTTATGCTTGCCCCTAAATCACACAGAGCCCTGTTGCATGTCACCCTGCCCACTGTGCAAGGTAGTGTAAAGCTCCCTGAATCTTTTAGTTTTGGTGGCAACTTCTTTTGCAAGATAGCACTACACTCTTCCGTCAGTGCTACTATTTCGCATCGCCGCCTTCTTCTTCTTCCCTAAGATCTCCTTCATGAACTTGAAATAGGAGGGCATCTGCTCCAAAGCCTCTATAAAAGGTATGTTGATATGCGGCTTCCTGAATGTCTCCAAGAATTTGGAGAATTGTTTATCAACCGCCTTCCGCTGTAATCTCTGGGGGAAAGGGATATTTTCTGTATACTCCTTCTCTGGAAGTTTCTCTACCACTGGGCTAGGTTCAACCACCTTCTCTTTTTCTATCTCTGCCCTTTTCTCAACCATCGTCAAGAGATCTGCTCCAATCGCTTGCCGCTTCAATTGTACCGCTCGACACTACTCTTTGCTTATGCCTTTGCTAGCTAACCCACTTGTGTTTCCAAATTCTTGAACGAGGATCTAGCACATCATCGAGTGCAGGCGTTGGTAAGTGCCAACACAGCTGCTTTCAGCTCGTCTGACTTTTCTTGCTGAACCGGTGCATTGAACTGTTGAGGATGCGGGGCCTGAGTAAAGGGCTGCTGATTTTGGTTCTGCTGGGTTTGACATCGCCCTGTATTGATTCTGCGCTCGGTCTCCTCTCCATAAGAAATTTGGGTGATTTCTCCACCCTGGATTATAAGTGTTGGAGTATGGATTGTTTTGTGGCCTCTGATAATTACCCACGGCCTGACACTCTGACTGCTCCATTGGTATATTATTAGGATCAGCTGAAGGACACCTATCGAATGTATGTGGGCCACCACATATTTCACAACTTTTAGGCATATACACCGCATTCACTGACATTGTATGTTGCTGCAACTGTTTCGCCAAAAGAGCCACTTGGGCATTCAAGGCAGCAATGGCATCTATTTCGTGGACTCCCACTGTTCTCCTCCCACTTGTCGACCTCTCTTCTGTGACATGGTTGTTGGTGGCCATATCTTCTAATAACTCATGAGCGTCGTGGGCTGTTTTCCTCATGAATGCCCCACCTGTTGCTGCATCTATAATGGTTCTGGTTGTACTTCTCAGCCCATTATAGAAGATGTGGACCAAGTTCCACAACTCAATGCAATGGTGTGGGCATTTTCTCTGCAAATCTTTGAACCTTTCTCAAGCTTCATATAAGGACTCTCCATCTGCTTGGTAGAAGTTGTTCAACTCCCCTCTCAATTTCGCTGCTTTGCACGGGGGAAAGAACTTGGCCAAAAAATTCTGTGCCAGCTCTTGCCATGTAAAAATCGAATCGGCCGGCAGAGAATTCAACCATACTTTTGCTCTATCCCTGAGTGAGAAGGGAAAGAGCCTCAATCTGACGGCATCATCAGTAACGCCGTTATATCTGAAAGTTGCACATAGCTCCAAGAAATTAGCTATGTGCATATGTGGATCCTCCGATGGCAGTCCTCCAAATTGCACTGTGTGATGTACCATGCTCAGAATCGCCGGTTTTATCTCAAAGTTGTTCGCTCCTATAGCAGGGAGCCTAATACAAGTCTGTGCTCCATTCACTCTAGGCAGCACATAGTCTCCCAAGCTTCTTTCTGCCTGGACTTGAACTCTTTCCTCGACATCCATAGGTACTTGCCGAGGTATTCCTGGATTGGGTTGATTTTCACCTAACCCTTCTCTCATCATGTTGTTGTTTTGAACAGCCCATCTCTATCAGAATGTAATCCGATTCTTTACATTACATTTCTGAGTTTTCTCAATCTCTGGATTGAAGGGAACAAGAGTGTCTGCCCCTCTTCTCCTTCGCATAAACTGATTTCCTGAAATAGATCAAAAACAAACAACTAATCACGGTACCTCGATTTTTTGAAATAAATAAAAAAAACGTAAAAAAAAATAAAATAAAAACCAAATTAGAAATTAAAAATAGATAAATTTGATATTGAACTATGCCTAATCCCCGGCGACGGCGCCAAAAACTTGATGCGCGAAAAGATGCACACACTTTAACGCAAGTGCACGTTATCGTGACAAGTAATATAGTCTTGATAAGACCGAATATCGTCCACAAGGATTAGGGTTCAAGTACCAACTATCTATCTTTTGGTATCTATTTGGTAATTGATATGTGATTTTGTGGTTTATAACTAATAATTATAAAAGCTAATTAACTATAGTTTTACTTCAGTTGTGATGGGAATATGGCTTCCATGTCTCCTCAACTATCCGTTTATGTTATTTATTAATGCAATGAATTATGGTCTTCTTCTCTCGGAGCTAGCAGGTTTACGAAATCGTTTTATATTCCCGTTAAGGATATATAAACACTCAACCCCAGTATTGCACCTTACCTACCTTTCGGTGATAAGGATAACTCTATAGGAGGATTAAGCACAAAAACCTAGTTAACCGTCACGCACCATGCGTAAAATTAGGGTTGTTAAGCCTCTCATTAACGCTACATAAATAATTGAGGTATTTTCATCCCCAACCCAAATATGTCTACCCAACTTACAGCATATTCACAACCTCCTCCTTTCGAAGTTTGATTAGAAATCATATAATGATAATTAGTTGTCAATTAATTATCAAGCATTCAAAGCAATTATTGGATAAATCTCTCAAAGAAGAATAATAACCATAGACATACATTAATTCATAATATAAGTTTCTAGTGAATCAACATGGAAAGCCCTATAAAAGAATTAGTTCCTAGACATAGACATGACAAGAACTAATTCAAGGTTCATCATACAAAACTGAAATAAAGAAAATAAAAGAAAGGAAAATTACTAAGTTTAAGGTCTCCAATCTTCAAAGCAAGAATCCTTGAGTTGTGCAAGAAAGGGAACCCTTAAAATCTGCCTAGGGTTCTCCTTTTATAGGCTGAAAACCGCTTCTAACTTTTCCCTGCAGGCCTGGCCCAGAAAATCGTCCAAAACCTGATTTTCCGTCGGCGCCAGCCTCGCTATCAGCGCAGTCACGAACTCAAGCACTTCGGGTGATTTGGCGCGCGGTCCCGATTCTGGCATGCATGGGAGCCGCGCTAGAATCTCTGCAGCCTCTCTGATGATTAGCGCGCCCCGCTTCTGTCGCGAGGCCATGCGGCCGTCAGTTTTTGCCTCGTTCGCCACTTTCTCTGTTTTTAGCTCTGGAACCTCCTCTTTTGCCCTCTTTTAGCTCTTTTTCCGTCATTTGGCCATTTTAACCACTTTGACTCAAAAGAAAGGAAAACTATCCTAATACGACACTTATTTGTACAAAAAGGGACAAAAGACTAACTAAAACTGACTCAAAAAGTGTATATAAAATACACCGATCAGAGGGGTTCTGGGTACCCGCACTGGCGTGTGAGATGGTTTGCAAGATGTTATGTCTGCTCGGTCAAGGATCTCTTTGGTATATTTCTTCTGACACAGAAATAGGTCATCAGAATGTCGAGTGACAGAGATGCCCAAGAAATAACTCAAGGGCCCCAGATCCTTCATAACCAACTCAGAGGAAAGGAGAGACATAATGGACCGACAGAGGACAGTAGATGATGTGATGATGATGATGTCATTAACATATAATAAGAGGTAAGCCATGTCTGGACCCTTGTAGATGAACAAAGACTGATCGAATTTGCTGTGTGAAAAATCAATAGAGGAGACATAATCGGCGAACCGCTGGTACCATGCTCGAGGAGCATGTTTTAGTCCATAGAGAAATTTATGCAATAAACACACAAGATCTGGATGAATAGGATCCCTGAAATCTATATGTTGATGCATATATACCGTTTTATGAAGATCCTCATATAAGAAGACATTCTTGACATCAACTTGATGAATGGGCTAAGACTTGGATGGGGCAATGTTGAGGATTGCCCGTATGGTTATGGGCTTCACAATCGGGCTGAACGTTTCATCATAGTCAACTCCCACCTGTTGAGACATGTTATCACCTACAAGACGAGTCTTGTACCACTCAAAAGAACCATCAGATTGATGAATATAATGCTCTTATTGATAATAAGATATTGAATCTAGTACCTCGTCCACCTGATGCTAACATTATTCGTTCTATGTGGATTTTTAGACATAAACAGGCTCCTAAAGCATGGTACCAACAGTTCGCCGATTATATCTCATCTATCGATTTTTCACACAACAAGTTCGATCATTCCCTGTACATCTACAACAATGGTCCAGACATGACTTACCTCTTATTATATATTGATGACATCATCCTCACCATATCATATGATGCCCTCCGCTGGTCCATTATGTCTCTCATTTCCTCTGAGTTTGCTATGAAGGATCTGGGGATCCTAAGTTATTTCTTGGGCATCTCTGTCACTCGACATTCTGGCGGCCTATTTCTATATCAGAAAAAATATGCCGAAGATATCCTTGACCGCGCAAGTATGTCATCTTGAAAACCATCAGCATATCATATGTCATGCAACAAATATTCTTACACATATACAATACGATGGAAACACACATGCATACCCTCAAACATATTTTATGATACGTCCAAGGCACACTTTACTTCGGATTACATCTATATAGGTCCTCGCTCACTAGTCTCACTACTTATTCAGCATGTATAATATCAAAAGGTGCAAATATAACACTAGTAGATGATTTAAACGGAAGACAAATATGTTTGTCTAAAGAACACGAAACACAGTGTTGGGCAAGTTTTCCATTATTACATTTAATAATGTTATTGCCAATAAGAAAATTAAAAACTGGGGTGCCAGAATGGCCAAGCCGATTATGCCAAACGGACGGAGAGATAGCAGTTAGAAAGACGGGAGAGCGAGATCCGGCAGCGGAGGTGGATGGGAATGGATAGAGATCTCTCGTGCTATTGCATCTCGTAAGACGGTTTCCCGTACGAAGATCCTTCACATTAAAACCAAACGGGTCAAACTCAACAGAGACAGAATTATCACGAGTAAATTTACGTACAAAAATTAGGTTTTTAATTATATTTGGTGCATACATGACATGGTGAAGGGAAAAAGGCGGATGTGGTGGTTTGGTGTGGAAAGTGTCATAGCCCTGTATTGGAATGTGATGCCCATTTCCAACAGTAATATATTGTTAGCGATTTATCCACACGCTTAACGCAAGTGCACGTATCGTGACAAGTAATATAGTCTGGGTAAGACAGAATATCGTCCTCAGGGATTAGTGTTCAATTACCAATTTCTATCCTATGGTATCTATTTGGTGAACGATATTTTGATGGTTGTTTGTATCTATGACTACTAAATAATTATAAAAGTTAACTAAATTATTTTACTTAAATCAGATATGGTGAAAATAGGGCTTCCAATCTCTTCAACTATCCGCTCGCTTTAATCTTTAATGCAATGATAAAGGTTCTTCTTCTATATTGAGATAGCAGGTTAACTAAGACGTTTTATATTCCGGTTAGGATATATAAACACTCAACCCCGATGCAGAACCCTTCTATCTTTCGTTGATAAGATTACCACAACGGAGGATTAAGAACAATAACCTATTAAACAACACAAGTATCGGGGTACTTTCGTCCACGATTTTAACATATGTTTATTCAACTATAGCATATTCACAATCTCCCCTTTCGGATCTCAATTAGCAATCATATATGTGATGATAATTAGTGATCAATTAATTACCAAGCAATCAAAACAATTATTAAATAAATCTCAACTATATATTCCAAGGGGTTTTTCATGTTCCAAGAAATTTGTCTTTCCCTACAATATCCACTAAAGATCACAACTTTGATCTTGAAATAGTTCATGAAATATTCCATACCCTAAATTAGTCCATGAAGTAGCACTTCAATGTAGCACTTAGTACTACTAAGGAGCCCATTGCAGTCCATCCAAGATGATGGGATACATGGACTTTATTGAAAGTTACGTTGTTTCCATCGCATGCTTCATTTAACACTTTCTTGATTATTTTAGATTCGTTCTTGATAAATTTTGAAATGCAATCTTGTGATCTTCACAAGAAGAAGAAGGCATAAAAAGTAGATTGTGATAGTTTATTTTTTGTTTTTTAGGGGGGGGGGGGGTCTCAGGGAGAGAACAGTAAAATGTCATCCTTGTACCTCCCCACCCACCATTAGTTTCATCGGAAATTATATTGTACAAATAGGATATGAAGATTTTTTTTTTGTATATTTATATAAATTGTTGAATTGCCTTGAAATACAAAAAGCTTATGATGCATAAAGGTCGTTCAAAAATTAATTTAGGTCCCACTTCTAATTATTTATCCTTCACGTGTTAGTGATCGTTTGGTTGGACTTTTGGATTTGCCAAAAGTGCTTTTGAAAGGCTAAAAATTAGAGTGTTTGGTTCAAAATCGAAAAAGTGATTTTGACTTCCAAAAGTATTTTTGGTCTCTATTTACAAAAGCTCAAATTTTGGGCTTTTAGTAGAGGTTGATTTTACCCATTTTTAAGTTAAAACACTTTTTTTATCGACAACCAAACATCTAAACACTTTTTGATAAAAAAATTTGTTCCTAAAAATTTTACTTCCAAAAACTCTTTTTAATAAGTTATACCGAACGAGCCTTTAGTCTTTTATTGCAACAACTTACACACTAGTCGGTGTTGTGGGGCTGGCATGGGGCCAAAGCTGTTCTGTATCTTTGCACTTTTGTTGTCACATTTCCACCCCTAAAAACTGATATGGTATGAGCATTCCCAAGGCAACCAACTAACCAATTCAATTCAATGAATCTATCAGCCCCTTTCCCTAATTGGACAACAAAAAAGGCATAGCAGTAAGCAGAGATGCTTCTTAAATTTAGTGTTCATTCAAATAATAGAATAGGATCAATGCATCGAAGAGCGATCTAGCGGCCAATAAAGTAGACTAAGAATTATGAGGTCTCAAATTTAAATTCTAGATAAAGAAAATACTAGATGATTTCTTCACATATGTCTGAGTCTTAGTGAAGTCATGAACAAAGTTACTTGGTACCTGTGCTAGTGGAGGTAGCAAGTATCCCACAGAATTAGTCGAGATACGAGCAAGCTGGCCCGAACACTACGATTTTCAATTAAAAGATTTGAAAACAAATACAATAAAGTAGAATAGGAATCAGATAAGGTTCCCCTAGGAGAAGAAAGAGACACAAAGGTCATCTAGGCAGTTAAAAGTTTGAGTCACATAGGCTTTAATATTTAGATATGTTTTACTTCCGCCAATAACAACCTTAGCAATCAGCATCTTGGTTGGTCTATAAATAGAAGGAAGGGATCTAACAGCTCATATATGAGATCAAGTGGGCAAAAGGAAGCATCGACTTTTACTCTAATTCATACTAGCTTTATTAAGCAAAATGAAAAGAATTTATGCTATGGCGGATCCAAAATTTTCACTCAGGGTATATAAAATATAAAGAAGTAAGCACGTGAATAAGACAAGGGATTCTACATCTACTACATCTACAATATATATATAAAAGGATTTTAACATTGTATATACATTATAATTTCTCTGCAAAAGAGAGTTGGATGATCCCCTGCGCCCCTAGTTCCGCTCCGCGCAGACAGTCAGTCAGGTTCCTATAATAACACATAACTTTCAATATCGAACCTGATATGATAATCGGAAAAAAAAGAGTAATTGCTTGCTATAACCAATTAAATCACATTGATCAGTATATATAACTTAAACTCAAAAAGGAAACGAAATGCATATAGCAAGGAATATAAAATCTTATTCTTGCATGTCCTATGCAACTAATGTACATTTTTCCAACTAATTATGTTTGTTTGAACTTTGAAACATTGTTAGTCTATAACATCTACCATCTGCAAAACAGCAGAAAAAGATCTGTTTTTTCTTCTTTGTAGTTATTCCTTGTAACTTTTTCATTAAGTTTCTTGTCCCTACTCTTTTGAAAAAACTTCATTCAAGTATACTCTTCTCCATTGTGCAGAAGCAAATCAGACTCTTTGTTTTCAATCTGGCTTCTGCATTGCTGAGCATTTGCAATTCGCCTGACAATCAGTTAGTACCTATAACCATAACATAAATGTGTGAGAAATTTCAAAAACAAAATTAATTCAAGCTTATTATTGGTTTATGCTTCCATTATTATACCTTGTACTGTTTTTGGAGGCCTTTAATGTACTCGACAGCCAAGTCTAGCATGTCCGCTGTGTTTGTTTGCTGTCAACATGAACTATACACTTAGTAAGAATTCACTAAAGGAAGAAGAAAAAAAAAAGAGGAAGTGCTGAAATTGAAAGAAATCTACCTTGTCCATGTTGGGCACAAGCTCTTGTAGCTTTCTCATTCGTTCACTAATACGCGTTCTTCTCACCTGAATACCACCATATAGTTTTATCTCGCAAATTCTACTAACATACTTTTTGATTCATAGTTGAACTTTAAACTTAGACTGCCTTGTTGGAAAAATTTTAGAGATTGTTACAAAATTTTGACAACAATGAACATAAGAGTTATTTATAAATATGTTATGTATGTCCTACCCTTTCTGCAATGCTCCTAGGATGAGTAGCACAACCACGTTTGGCGCGGATCTTACAGGGAATAGTGTCTTGAAAATGCAATAACTTCTCCATAGCCGCTATAGTAGCTGGTGTATTTGGTAAACTTAAGTGGTGTGACAAAATTGGAGGCCGATTTCCAAGTTCTTCAATCTGGTTATATGCAAGATTTTCAATTCAAAATCAACATAACCTAACAAAAAAAAAAGCCATCAAATTATAACCTACACTTACTCTCATCATACCTGAGCATTAGCAAAAAGCTTATTCCCCTCATTGTTTAACTCTCTTTTGTGGCCTGTTATAGTCTCCGGAAACTGTGAGGAATCACTCCAAGATGTAAAAGGAAATCCTAGATTGTCATCGTCAGGCACAGCTGCTATGCTGCTCTCATTATCGACCTCTGAGATTCGAGACAACATTCCTAATGAAGATGATGTTCCTGATGAGAAGATAAACTGATCTTTCAACCTGCTTGAAGATGGAATTGAATCTCCATTGGTACCATTTTCTGTTCTATAACCTCCAGCACCGGCTTTTAACGTGCCATAGCCTGTACATTTCCATTCAACTAATTACATAATCAGGACTAGGGAAAGAAGGTGGTGAGAAGCGGAAAACCATTAAAGAAATGACTATTGTTCGTGGAGGTTCCTATAGAAAGACTCCTTGGTTTTGGCAAACGGATCACAATTACAAATACGTGGCATGGCCTAAATTGCCATTCAACCAACACAATTAGAGGGAAAGCTAAAAGATGGTGAGAAGCGGAAAACCCATTAAAAATGATTATTCGTGGAGGTTTATACAGAAAATCTCCTTGGTTCTAGCAAATCGACCACATATACAGGTACCTGGGAGCATACCAATAGAATGAACAAAATACGAAGTTTCTATTCATGCTTTTTTTCGATCTTGTACCTTAGTATGTTGAACACTTAACGAATCTTGAATCTTGAAAGTTCGAGTCTCTAAGGAAACTAATTAAATGTTCTCATTTCATACTGATGTAACTTATCCACTCAAACAGTAAAATAAAAATAAAAATAAATAAGACTACCGCCATCTATTCCATACAGATATAGATGAGCAGGATCTAAATCAGGGCAAAACCAGAACATTAACATAAATATAGTATTTTGACATTTATGCAACTGCTAGAAACTCTAATTCCAGACCATTGTTGTGTTAACAAGAACTGAAAATATATAGTATAACAATTCTTGAACTATTAATGAATGCACTCCTTTACCTACTTTTTAGAAAAAACAAAAGATATAGCCCACACAATTTATAGTACTTTCCTAAAGAAGAACAACAAGAATATGAAACAGTACCATTTTGAGAATTGAGGTGAGAGAATAAGCCAGCTGGAGAACTGTTTTGCCTCATAAGATTTGATGCCAATTTGGGTTGACCCAATGAGCCCATCACCCTATACCCACCACCCTCCATATTAGACCCCACATGAGCAGTAGTACTAAAATTTTGCCTTGGATATTGAGGTGGCAACTGTGATATACTAGTACTACCCAAATTATTTGCAAACACTTTACTATCAAGTGAATTCTGAGATACCAACTGGTTATTTAAACCATCAAGATTGAATTTTGACACCAACCCTTTATTCTCAGTGACCATATTTCCATTATTTCCAACTCCATCAATGAAATTTTCAAGAAATGAACTTGGTACTGAACGAAACCTTAACAACCCAGAATTTTTCTGTTTTTTCTCATACTCTGAGTCCATTTTTGAAAATAACCTTTTTTTATGTTCTCTCTTCAGCCGAGTCTTTCGAAAAGAACCATTTTATCTTCAATACAGATGTAAAATCTGCTTATATTCTACTCTTCTCAACCCCCATTGTGGAATTTCAGTGTGTATGTTGTTGTTGAAGATTATATGGAACAAGAATTAGAAGATAACTAACTCTTGGGAATCACCATTGAATATAAGTTAGAGTCTTTGTGTGAAACAGCTTGTTTGTTAAGCAGTATGGAGATTGAAATCTTCAAGAACAAGCAATAAAGAATAGTTCTTTAAGAGGCTTTTAGTTTTAGAGATCTGTTAGCTTCTTTTGGAGTGTTGTTTCATGAAAGAGAGTACCAAACTATAGGAAAAGATGATGGAGAATTTTGGAAATTTTTGTTGGGCAAAAATAAGTGGAGGCTGCAGAAACAGAATCACCTCAAAATTTGAACCAGCTGATTCCCATGACTGGAACAGTATTTGAAGTTTATGGTTTGTGAATTTTGGGAGCAAAAAGGCGAAATCCCTCGCCCACAGGGTCCCACCCCTGTTAGATTCGTTTTATAGGATATGAATATTTAAATTTTGAACCCGACGGATCCGAATCGGACCCGGATCTATTTATGATGGATCGAATCTGGATCTGGATCTTGTCTTTGAGATCCTTATACGATCCTAATCCGATCCGTGGATCCGTTTTTAATTAAATTGATTATACATATATACTTATACATCCTTCCAGCCCAACTATAATTTTTCTACCCAACCAACTTTAATTTTCCTGCCCAGCCCATATGATGGGGTATATATATTTAAGGTTGTCTAAGGCTGCACAAAAAATGGGCCGGACTGAAAAAACCCTTGGATCGGATCGAATTTTTCGGTCCGGACTTCGGTCCTACGTTTCTGAAAATTCGGTCCTCGGTCCGGTCCGATCCGGAGTTTTTTTTCGGTTTTTAGTGTATATTGGACCGGACCGAATTTGGACCGGACTTTCGGTTTGACCTTTCTAGAATTTCGGTCCTCGGTCCGATTCGATCTGATCCGATCCGAGGGTTTTGTGCGGCCCTACTGATGTCTGCCCAACTTTAGAGACTCTTTTCTGATTTCTCATCAATTTGAAATTCAGAATCAACCTCTCAATGTAAATGAATTGGGTATTTTTTATATATTTATTTTGTGCAGCAATTTGGAGTCTCTCCAACTGACAAGTAAATAAAAGAGAAAACAATTCGCCCCATTACATGATAGTAATTGAATACCACAGTAATCCACTGTAATTCCATATACCACACACTAGATGATTAGATATTTGTGGAAGTTAGTAGATATTTGTGAAAGTTAGTGAGGTAGTTAGATTTATTAAACATGTGCTTTAATCCAATTAGATGGTAGTTAGTTGAGTGTGATGTGTATAAATACATAAGACTTGTAATCTGTAAAAAGAATGAATTCTCTTTTCTCTTAATAAATCCTCTCTCTTCTGGAACTCTCTCTCACCGACTTCTCTCGATCTTCTTTCTTTTCCACCCTCTCTTCTTCTTCATCCTTCTTTCTTTTCTATTCTAGTTCAACAAGTTCACTAACATGATATGAATACACTGATCTAATGTGTACCTACGAATACAGATCAGTGATTCAAGATGGTATCAAAGCCTGGAGATCGATCTATGCGATAGAGGATCGATAAATCGATGGTCGATGTTCTCGACGTATGCGAAACGGTTTAGGAGATGGAATCGATTGCATGCAACATTCAATTTGTGGATAAATTGATGGATTGTTGTTGTGGCGGACATATCGATGTCGCAGTGGATGCATGTGAAATTAAAAATTAAGGAATAGATCTAAGAGATAGGTCACTGGATCCTCCACACAGATAGTTGTTGGAGTAGTTACTGTATTACGTCTTCTGTTTTCTTTATTTTTTTCTGAGTTGGAGAAAATCTATACATTGAAGTATGGGGAGTATTGGAGAAATTGGAGAAGGTTCAGTGAATGAGGATGCAACAGTGGTCACAATAGACCACATCATCCATTGTACATGTTTCAGGCATCTGGATCTTTGACAGTGGGAATTGTTCTCGGTGGAATGGACAATTACACCTTATGGAGTAGAGCCGAAGATTGCTTTACTAGGGAAGAACAAGATAGGTTTCATAGATGGAAGTGTAAGGAGGGAACAATTCCATGGAAATCTAGCATGGCTATGGGACAGATGTAATGCAATCGTTGTGTCTTGGCTAATGGGAAACGTAAGTAAAAATTTACTTACTGGAATGCTATATAACTCAGATTCATACACTGTATGGGAAGAATTGCGAGAAAGATTTGATAAAGTGAACAGTTCAAGAATATTTCAACTGCACAAAGACATTTTTTCGATGAGACAAGGAACACTCTCTGTATCACAGTATTACTCTAGACTTAAGGACCTCTGGGATGAGTATGATTCCATCATTCCAGTTCCATCTTGTTGTCCAAAGGCTAAGGAGTTCGTGGATTATTTACAATATCAGAGACTCCTACAATTTCTGATAGGAATGGATGAGAGTTACGGATCAGTAAGAAGTCAAATACTCATGATGCAGCAGATGCCTACACTAAATCAGGTGTATGCAATGATTAATCAGGAAGAGAGTCAAAGGATGATAGCAGGAAGTGGTAGGGTGATGTTCGAGTCTGGAGAATCATCTGCCATGTTCACAACTAAAAGTGGGAACTTCGGAAATAGAGGTGGAAATCAGACCCAGAACAAGAAGTACAATCCCAGTACATACTGTGATTATTGTCATATGAAGGACCATTCCAGACTAGAGTACAACAAACTAAAGAAATGTGACTATTGTCACAAGACTGGACATGTGCAAGACGACTGTTATAGGCTGATAGGATATCCAGAAAACTTCAAATCAAAGGGAAAGAAAGCTTGTGCAGTTGCAGGAGGCAATCTGTAGTGTGGTGAAACTAGCCAAGACAATTCTGGCATGAAGACTTCTCATCAGCAGCCGGCTGATTTTTTCAAAAATGCACAGCCATTCACAGGACAACAGTCATTCCCACCATACAACCTAACTCCAGTCCAATATCAGAAACTGATGGAACTTCTAAACAATAGAGAATTTACCAATGTCAATGCACACATGGCAGGTAAGTTCGTATCTGACTCTGAGGGCCTGATTAAATGGATAGTTGATACAGTAGCGACTAATCACATGATTGGTAACAAGAAATATTTACACAATAACATGTTGACAGAAGTAACAGGGAAGGTACAACTCCCCACTGGAGAGCCTGCTAGGATATCTCATGTTGGGGATTATCATTTAGGAGGAGGTGATGTACTTAGAAGTGTATTATGTGTACCAACCTTTAAGTTCAATCAGTTATCTGTCTCTAAAATAACTAAAGAACTGAAGTGTAGTGTCACATTCTTTCCAACTTTCTGTGTATTTCAGGACCTCTCCACTGGGAAGGTGAGGGGGATTGGTAGTGAGGAAGATGGTTTGTACATACTGTCTCTGGATACTCAGAACAAAGGAGGAGAGTTGGGAAAGTGTATGTCAGCAAAAGAGCAAGTTGATGCAGATACATGACACCAAAGACTATGCCATGTACCTATGAATGTCTTGAAGAAAATGACTTTTTTCAAAGACAAATCTGGTTCTAGTTTCATTTTACATAATTGTAAGAATTGTGAAGTGTGTCCTTTGGCTAGACAAACTAGACTCCCCTTCCCTATTAGTGAGAATATAGCAACAAGATCATTCCAACTATTACATATGGATAATGGATGTATGGGGACCATACAAAACTGAAACTCATAATGGAATGAAATATTTTCTAACAATTGTGGATGATTGTACTAGATGGACTTGGATTTTTCTAATGAGGTTAAAATCTGATGTCTTTACTTTACTCAGGAACTTCATTGTTCACGTCCATACTCAGTTTAGTGCTCCTGTCCAGAGAATAGGGTCTGATAATGGAGGAGAGTTCTTCAATACAAACTGTGGTATCTTGTTTTTGCAATATGGTATAGTTCATGAAAGTTCTTGTCCATACACACCTCAACAGAATGGTGTAGTGGAAAGGAAACATAGATACATACTAGAAATAACTAGAGCTATCAAGATTCAAGGGGGGATATGATGCGCGTAATATGCACACACTTTTAAACGCAAGTGCACGTTATCGTATCAAGTAGTATAGTCTTAGATAAGACCGAATATCGTCCTCTGGGATTAGGGTTCAAGTACCAATTGTCTATTTTCTAGTATCTATTTGGTGAATTAATGAGTGATTGGTTGTTTATGACTAAGAATTATAAAAGCTAATTAAATATAAAGATTTAATTCAGATGTGATGAGAATAGGGCTTCTATGTATCCTTACTATCCGCTTATGTTATTTACTAATGCATTACTTATGGTGTTCTTCTTTTGGAGAAAGCAGGTTTACGAAATCGTTTTATACTCCCGTTAGGGTTATATAAACACTCAACCCCAGTATCGTTCCTTACCTAACTTTCCGATAAGTGGTAACTCTATAGGAGGATTAAGCACAAAACCTAGTTGGCCACGCACAATGCGCAAAATTAGGGTTGTTAAGCCTCTCATCAACGCTACAAATCTAATTGAGGTATTTTCATCCCCAATTCAAGACCGTCACCCAACTTACAAAGATATTCACAATCCTCCTTTCGTAACTGATTAGAAATCATATAGTGATAACTAGTTGTCAATTAGCTACCAAGAATTCAACTCAATTATTGGATAGATCTCTCAATAAGAATAATAACCATAAGCATGCATTACTTTATAACATAAGGTTCAATAATTCAACATAGAAAGTCTATAAGAGAATTAGTTCCTAGCCATGAATATGACAAGAACTAATTCAAAGTTCATCATGCAAAAACTGAATTAAAGAAAAGAAAAAGAAAAGAAATTACTAATGTTTAGGTCTCCAATCTCCTAGGCAAGAAAACCTTGTGTTTGGCAAGAAAGGGAACTCCTGAAAAACTCCCTAGGGTTCTCCTTTTATAGGTTTAAAACGTCTCCTCTTTTCCTCGCAGCTGGCCCAAAATCCGTCAAAAGACCTAATTTTTCCGCGTCGCGCGCGCGAGATGGAAGCCATACGCCTAAAGTTCTGTAATACTTCGGGTGTTTTGGCGCGCGCCCCGATATCTGCTGTTCGAGAGCCCATACTGAATCGTGAAATCAAAAAAATATATATAGTTGTGGTTGGGTTAATAAAAATATATATATAAGAAAACAAAGAATAAATTGCATGGGATAGAGTTAGTGTTAAAGTTGGATAAATAGATAGATGAAATGAAAATAAGAAAACAAAAGAAAAACAAAAGAAAAAAAAAAAAAAGAGGTGAAGCATGCACGTACATGTTTGCTTGTCTTCCCTTCCCCCCCTTTTCATTTCTCCTCCAACTCTTGTCATTTCACCTCCCATAGGTTATAGAAAACTCTCCATTTATACATTGTATTTACACACAAACAAAGTACATATCATAAAGGTTAGAAAATCAGAAAAAAAACAAGTGAAAAGAAGAGGAAAAAATACCAAGAGGGCAAGAAGAACAAGGAGCAAAATACTAAAGAGTAAGGATAATTTTAGCAACCACACAACAATAATCTTCACACTTACAAGGTGAGTTTTCTCACTCAGAAATTCTTGGTAACATCCTTTATTTTAAGTTCAATACATGTTAGAATAAGAATTGAGTGTTGAAAAGAAATATTGAACTTTTGATTGTTTAGACAACTAGTTGTGTCATGAACTTTACGAACTGTTCTCACTGAGTTAAAATTGTTAGAATTTGATGAAATTCGGAAGAATTGTACACCTCTCTAATATGATCATATAGAACCAAAAATGAGGTAAAATGGACGTACGGTTTGAAAGTCATCATAGTTCAAAGTTCCTGCCTTAGATTTGGTCGAAATTCGGAAAGGCATAATTACGGACTGTTTTTATTGAGTTTTACTTATTAGAATTATATGAAAATTTACATGGTTGTAAATCTCTGTTACGGACAGATATATATAAAGATTTATTAAAACGGACTTACGAGTTGAGAGTTATTGTAGTTTGAAGTTGCTGCCTCGGATTCGTCGGAATCCAGAAGGGTAGGACGTTGAAACGTAAAACTGTACTAATCTGTGGGGAATATGAAAATTGTTGCTAAATAAAAGTTCTAGATCTCTTTGTTGTGGACATTTTGAGACCTTACGGGGGTCTATCCGACTTACGGATTGAGAGTTATCGCTATTTAAAGTTTCTGCCTCGGATCTATCGAGATCCAGGAAGGGCAGCGAATAAAAGTGTAAAACTGTACCAAATGGTACAGAATATGAAAGAATGGTTCACATGGAGACGTGTAGCTCTCTGTTCTCGTCGTTTTGAGAATTTATGGGGCTTGAACGGGTTTACAGATTAGGAGTTATGACTATTCTAAGATTGGGTGTTGTTTAATAAAAATTCTGCCGAAATAAATTTTATGTGGCTGTTTTGAGGATAAATTTGTGTTAGTTACCCAAAGTAGTTTTAAATAAAATTTGGTACAGTGAAAGATCCCCGTCTTACCTTAGTTTCCGCTTGAGAAACACCTTAGTTGGAGTTATGGTTAAAAAGGTTATAATCGTTACAAGTATGAATGACAGAATGTTGGGAAAGAGAATATTATTTATTCGATCTTCTGAAAAATATGAAAAGTGAATACGTGTTCACATAAATATATAAATGTAAACATAATGGATCGGGTTGCACGCCGCAACAAAACGTAAAGTGAATACGTGTTCACAAATACGTAAATATAATGGATCGGGTTGCACGCCGCAACAAAAACGTAAAGTGAATACGCATTCACAAATACGTAAATATAATGGATCGGGTTGCACGCCGCAACAAAACGTAAAGTGAATACGTGTTCACAAATACGTAAATATAATGGATCGGGTTGCGCGCAACAAAACGTAAAGTGAATACGCGTTCACAAATACGTAAATATAATGGATCGGGTTGCACGCCGCAACAAAACGTAAAGTGAATACGCGTTCACAAATACGTAAATATAATGGATCGAGTTGCACGCCGCAACAAAACGTAAAGTGAATACACATTCACAAATACGTAAATATAATGGATCGGGTTGCACGCCGCAAAAATTCGTAAAGTGAATACGTGTTCACAAATACGTAAATATAATGGATCGGGTTGCACGCCGCAACAAATATGAAAGATGAATACATGTTCACCTATATATAAATATGAAAAGTGAATACGCGTTCACAAATATATAAATGTAATAAACATGTGGAAATGCAGGGGAATGTCTCAACGTATAATACGAGATAAAATGAAGTGTTAGTTAAACCGAGAATTTCCTATGATGAGTTGTTGCATATTTAAAAATGTTGTAACCTGATATGTTTTTGCAGTATGCTTATTACGTTATAATGTGATTGCGCTTGGAATATTGTGGTGTTACTTTGAATTGCGAGTAAGGTTCTCACCAGACGGATGGTAGGGCTGACTCTTTATTTAACATGTTTCAGGAAAACGTGATAGAGGAAATGCTCCACGCCAAGGCTAGCGATCGTCCCGCAGCCTCTTGTCATACCAAGTCCATTGTTTCGGGCTTGGTACTCGTCAGGTTCAGAATGTCAGTTCCAATGTCTCGGGAAATGCCCGTGTGGAATGGTCTCCCTTCCAACTTAGAATAATATTTGTCAGTATGTCTATGTAGAAACAATATTTGCACGAGTATGGGCTCGCGTTATATTTTCAATAAAGTCATAAACAAATTTCTTTATTGTTATTTTTATTAATAGCTCCGTATTTGAATATAAGTTTAAATTTCTAAATAAAGAGAATTAAATGGTGCTCCTGGTGGAAAAAATTGTCCAGTGCCATCACGCCTAAGTAAAGACTTAGGAAAATTTGGGGCGTGTGAACTCCCGTGGCTTCTCGGATGTTTAGCGCGCCGCTGCTTCAGTCTCACGAGGCGCCGCTGAATCTTCTGACTTCTGAATAATAGCGCGCCGCGCTTCGCCGATCGCAGGGAGGCGCAAGCAGTCTGATTTCAGCCTCGTTTGCCACTTTCTCCGTTTTCAGCTCTAGTACCTCCTCCTTTTTTCCTCTTTTCGCTCCTTTTCCGCCATTTGGCCACTTTAGCCACTTTGACTCAAAAGAAAGAAAATCTATCCTAATACGACACTTTGTATGTACAAAACGGGACAAAAGACTAACTAGATCGACTCAAAGGTGTATATAAAATACAGATCAAATACCCCCAAACTTAACCTTTGCTCGCCCTCGAGCAAAGATAGAAAGAAATACAATAAAAGACTCAAAAGAATGAAAAATAAAGGACTCTCTGTCATTAATCACTTTTGCTGCATAAATGTTAACTAGAAAAAACATGAAGGTTAGCAGAATAATACGCAGGAACATATAGCATGAAATTTTCAGCACACTAAACACATGAAGCTAAATATTTCGCAAACTCATATTCATCATGCTTAATGGAAGTCAATATACTAAATCATGCATATAAATTCAAGAATTCCTATGGCATGCTTACTTGCTATTTTCCACTAATTCTGGATATGCATAAAAGAGATCTTCGTGACTTTGAGGTTGTAATGTAGGCTTAGGTAGGAGTTGGTAAAGATATGCATTTAGACTCATTTTTCTGCACTAGCTCTTTGGCTTTTCAATTTTTCCCTTTTTCTTTTGACTCTTTCCTTCACTTCAATTCTATCATTCCCTCTTTTGTTTTGGGAGAGTGAAGTGTATTATACAAATAGCACCCCAAACTTAGGCTTTTGCCTCTTTCTTATTACTTTTCCATTAGGGTGCCTCAAACTTGTTCACTCTTTTTGTTTCTTCTTTTTAACACAATGTACTCCACTATTTCATATTTTCACTTATGGCACAATTTTGTGGGAATATGGGGTGTCAAAGAAGAAGTTTCAAATTTAGGCTCAATGGGTGACTAGGATATTTTTAAAGCACGGATAGAAAAGAATGGTAAGAATTGGCTATCAAAGAAATGCCCGAGTCATCTCCTAACACGCATATCCTAACTATTTACTCAAATAGCAAGCACTCATAACACATAAGCATTTATCATTTAGCATGCATAACTTAAGCAAGAAACTCCAAATAGACAAATTATGTGAGCTTTTGGCATATCTAACCTAAGTGTTTAGATAGTTGCTTCAATTCCTTTACATTATTCCACCTTACTTCATTAGGTGTTTCTAGCAACTACAGCATACATGATCTTTGACAGGCAATTATGACTCAAAAAGAAAAATTTTGGTGACTCAAAATAAACATGAAACAAATAAAAAGACTTAAATAAAACATAACATGACACACAAATAAAACTAAAACAAAAAAAAACACCCACAAACTTAAATCACACATTGCCCACAATGTGTTTAGACTCAAAGACAGTAAAAGAAAACGACACTTACAAACTTTGGCTAAAATGGTGGTGGTGGCGGTGGATAATGATCGACCGTTGGTTGAACAAGGCACTCACCGCCGATTTGTTGCCTTGTTTATCAGCCCTTGTACCATCGCTTGCAAGCGTCTGCATCATCTCCTTCTCGTGTTGGTACAATTGCCCTATCAGGCCTCAAGGTTCTCGCTTTGTGGTTGGCCGTGGCTAGGTCCTCGCTCATATCGAGCCCCTATTTCGTGCTCATCTTCATCCACGGTTGGCCGCTTTCTTTGTTGTTCTTCCGCGGGTTGTACTCTTCGCCCGCCGTTGGGGCTGTGGTCCGAAAAGAGTGCACTATCCCATGACACCTAGCATTGGTTTCTTTCATGAGTATCTGGGTAGTTGTGGATCGCACTCGTGGCATAGGCGGTAATAAGTGAACCGTGTCCCAATTCACCGTTGTCACCAACTCGCTGATTTCTTCGATGCTCGCACTATCTCTTTTCCCACATCAATTATCGCCCTCATAATTCCATAAATCAACTTAATCGCCTTTACGCACTCGTGAAGTGCGTAGATGGAATCATGCGGCATCGACGAAATACACCAAGCCTTGGTCGCTTTGTTGAATCGGGCACCGCCGCTTTCTAGATCCATTCCTTCCGATCTCAAAAGCTCTGTGGTAGCTCATCGTTCGCAATATTATTCCATCAATGTTGTCACGCTTCCTAGACCATGTTCTAAAATGGTTCCAATCGCTACTTTCTTCAACATCAACTGCTTTTAGCGTTGTATTTATTGCTTCGCAATACGGACATATAATTTCCCTTACAAAGCACCCTTTCTGCCTTCTCCTGAAAGTTTGCATAAAATTCCCGCACCATTGTTGTATTCATCGGTGTTATCTTCTCCGATTGACAAATCTCTTCCACCCCTTAGCTCAATCATCGCCGGATGGGCTCATAAACGTCTTTCATCCCCATAGGATCCCCTTTGGTAATCCATTCCCTTCTCGGAATTACGGCCCAGTATCAAGTCTTTTGTATCTTTGGTAGGCACGGTAACTTACGAACCTATTTTCATCGTATTGGGGTGTTGGGGTGGATGTGGAGCCTCTTCTCTTCCCCGTGGCCATGGTTAAAACAGCTTCGGAGCTTTTAACTTAGTGGCACAACGTCTCCTACACACTCAACAACTAGCAAATAAAAACAACACCCCCAAACTTCAATCTTTCTACTCAATACCCACAACCTTCTTTTCTACTCCTTTCTCCAACTTCACAATCACGTTTGACTCCGAACTACTCCAACTACAATACTTCTCCAAACTACTACCTCCTATGACTTTAGTAAAAGGATTCAAGAACAAGGATAAGGATTACCTTTCACGGTAAGATTCAAGCTTGTTTCGTTTCAATTGGTGGGTTGAGGCTATGGAATGGAGCTTTGTTGTTTGAGATAGTTGGGGGTTTTGGGAATTTAAGAGTTTAGGTTGTGGTCAGTTGGATTTGTGGAGGATTTGTGGGAGTTTCAAATTTCGTGGGTTTTGGAGAGGAGGTTAGGTTTTGAAGTTGGAATTGGGAAAGATCCGATTTCGGGCGTTTTAAGTTCGATTTTCCGCTTTGCGCCATGCCGCTTTAGCCGCGCCTAATCATCTCAAGGCCTTCGGGATTTTCGCGCGCGCCGCTTCCCCGAGCCGCGCCTAAACTCGCCAACTTTCGAATTCTACCGCCCGCTTCTCGGGAGCCGCTCTTAAACTTCCGAGCCTGTTCAGATCTTTCGCGCCGCTGCCCTGCCCCAGCGCGCTTACCCGCTTCTCCGAAATCCTTGCTTTTCTTGATTTATTTCGCCCCGGTTTAATTTCTTGACCACAATCACAAAACAACAAGATCCAATACCGTGAGATCGTTTCTTAGACAAACTAAAATAAAATAACGACGTAAATTAAAATAACATAATTAAAAGACGTTGGGTTGCCTCCCAACAAGCCATCTTTAACGTCTTTTACCGGACGCAAGTTCCTTAGACTTACTAGCCCAGGGTGGATTAAGTCCCCAACTAATCCATTTCCGCCACATTTGGCGTTTCCTTTTCTCCTTTTCTTTTTAGCATTATCGGTAGTAGGAGTTCCTAACAATTACCTCATTTAGTGTCATCTCAAAGAAACCATGCTTGCTTTCGGGCTCATCATTCTTTGGTTGCATTGCAATGGCTCGCGTGGGGTTTGGTGGTGTTGATTGCAAAACACCCACTTACAGTTCTTGGCTTCAACGACGTGTTTAAAGACTTTAAACACCATCTCTTCGCTCCACTCTTGGCGTTAGCTCTCCTCTTTCAACGTCAATCAAGGCTCTACCGTTGCTAGGAATGGCCTCCCAATATGACGGATTTCGCATCTTCTTCCATATCCGAATGAGAAGTCTGCAGAAAGAAAATTTTCCTACCTTTCACAATCACATCCTCGATCTTCCTCGTGGATGAACCACCGCCCCTGTCGGCTAGTCGACTCACAGCGGTGGGTTCGCTTCTCCTAACTCCAATCTTTTGAAAACCGACAGGGCATCAAATTTATACTCGCCCCTAAATCACACAAGTGCTCATTGCAAGTCACCCCGCCCATCGTGCGTGGTAGTGTAAAGCTTCCAGGTCCTTTAGCTTTGGTGGCAATTTCTTTTGTAAGATAGCACTACACTCTTCATAGTGCTACTATCTCATATTCGCCGCTTTCCTCTTTTTCCCCAAGATTTCTTTCATGAACTTGAAATAAGATGGCATCTGCTCCAAAGCCTCTATAAACGGTATGTTGATGTGCAACTTCCTGAATACCTCCAAGAATTTGGAAAATTGTTTATCGACCGCCTTCCTTTGTAATCTCTCGGGGAAAGGAATCTTTTTCAGATACTCCTTCTCGGAGTTTTCTATCATCGGGCTAGGTTCAGCCACCTTATCTTTTTCTAACTCTGCTTCCCCCTCAACTATTGGCTGAGGCGGCTGTTGCTCCAATTGTTTTCCACTTCTCAACTGCACTGCCTTACATTGCTCCTGGATTTACCTCGCATTGCTCGGCAATGTCCCCGTGGCACGATGTTTGCCGCTTTGCTACCGCCCTACTGTGTTTCCAAGTTTCAACGAGGATCTAGATTCGTTATAAGCCGCGTCGGCGCTGGGCAAGGCCTTGTCATGGCCGCTTTAAGCTCATCCGGTTTTCTTACGACCGTGCATTGAAATCGCTGGCCGGGGCTTGAGTGAAGGGTCATTGATTCTGCATCGCTGGTTCTGCATCGCCCCTATACCGGTCTCGCCACGATATTGGTTTTGTTGGCCCTGGTACTGATTTTGCCGCCCCGTACTGATTTTCTTGGCCCCGATCTCTCTCTCCACGAGAAGTTTGGGTGATTCCTCCACCGGATTATAAGTGTTTCGAGTAGGGTTGTTCTGTTGCCTCCGTAGTTACCTACCGCTGACACTCTGCGCTCATTGGGATGTTGTTGGGATCATTGAAGGACACCTATCAAATGTATGGGCCGCCACATATCTCACGCTTTTAGCGGTTGCACAAAGATTCATCGACACAAGATGTTGTCGCAATTGTTTCGCTAGAAGAGCCACTTGTGCGTTCAAAGCAGCAATAGCATCTACTTCATGGACCCCCACAGTTCTTCTCCCACTGGTTGCCCTCTCTTCAGTGACATGGTTGTTAGTGGCCATATCTTCTAATAACTCGTGGCCGTGGGTCGTTTCCTCATGAATGCCCCACCGCACTGCATCTATGATGGTTCGGTTGTCTTGCTCGGCCGTTGTAGAAAATATGAACCAAGTTCCACAACTCAACGAATGGTGTGGACACTTCCTCTGTAGATCCTCGAATCTCTCCCATGCTTCATATAAGGACTCTCCATCACTGATAGAAGTTGTTCAACTCCTCTTAATTTTGCCGCTTTGTGGTGGAAAGAACTTGGCTAGGAATTTCGCGTGCTACCGTGCCATGTAAATATCGAATCACCGGCGGGAATTCAACCATACTTTTGCTCTATCCGAGTGAGAAGCGGAAAGAGCCTCAACTGACGCAGATCATCAAGAACGCCGTTATATTCGAAAGTGGCACATAGCTCCAAGAAATTTGCTATGTATATGTGATCCTCAGGCGATCCAATCGCATCGTGTCGCACCATGCTCGTAATCGGTTTTATCTCGAAATTGTTGGCTCTATTGTAGGGAGCCTAATGCAATCGTGCTCCATTCACTCGTAGCACATAATCTCCTGCACTTCTTTCTCGCCGGATTCGAACCACGCCCTCCATATCTATCGGCACTTGCCGAGGATCTCCGGGTTAAGTTGATTTTCACCTAACCCTTCTCTCATCCTCGCATTGTTGGGAGCACCGCCCATTTCTATCAACGTTGCAATTACCGATTCTTTCGCTCGCTTGTGCTTTCTCAATTTCCGGATCAAGGAACAAGAGTGTCGCTCCTCTTCTCCTTCGCATAAACCGATATCCCGAGAAAGATCAAAACAAACAAAGAATCACAGACTCGATTTTCGTAAAAACTAAAAATAAATAATAAATAAAATGAAAAATTAAATCCAAAT
The DNA here is from genome assembly GCA_029844215.1 of Przewalskia tangutica. NCBI lineage: Eukaryota > Viridiplantae > Streptophyta > Magnoliopsida > Solanales > Solanaceae > Przewalskia > Przewalskia tangutica. The sequence continues at coordinate 96,618,121 of CM056738.1, read as the reverse complement.
TAGAAATTAAAAATAGAAAATTTGATATTGAACTATTGCCTAGTCCCCGGCGACGGCGCCAAAAACTTGATGCGCGTAATATGCACACACTTTTAAACGCAAGTGCACGTTATCGTATCAAGTAGTATAGTCTTAGATAAGACCGAATATCGTCCTCTGGGATTAGGGTTCAAGTACCAATTGTCTATTTTCTAGTATCTATTTGGTGAATTAATGAGTGATTGGTTGTTTATGACTAAGAATTATAAAAGCTAATTAAATATAAAGATTTAATTCAGATGTGATGAGAATAGGGCTTACATGTATCCTTACTATCCGCTTATGTTACTTACTAATGCATTACTTATGGTGTTCTTCTTTGGAGAAAGCAGTTTATTTAAATCGCTTTATACTCCCGTTAGTGGTTATATAAACACTCAACCCCAGATTGTTCCTTACCTAACTTTCACGATAAGGGTAACTCATATGGAGGATTAAGCACAAAACCTAGTTGGCCGTCACGCACAATGCGCAAAATTAGGGTTGTTAAGCCTCTCATCAACGCTTACAAATCTAATTGAGGTATTTTCATCCCCAATTCAAGACCGTCACCCAACTTACAAAGATATTCACAATCCTCCTTTTCGTAACTGATTAGAAATCATATAGTGATAACTAGTTGTCAATTAGCTACCAAGAATTCAACTCAATTATTGGATAGATCTCTCAATAAGAATAATAACCATAAGCATGCATTACTTTATAACATAAGGTTCAATAATTCAACATAGAAAGCCCTATAAGAGAATTAGTTCCTAGCCATGAATATGACAAGAACTAATTCAAAGTTCATCATGCAAAAACTGAATTAAAGAAAAGAAAAAGAAAAGAAATTACTAATGTTTAGGTCTCCAATCTCCTAGGCAAGAAAACCTTGTGTTTGGCAAGAAAGGGAACCCTTGAAAAACTCCCTAGGGTTCTCCTTTTATAGGTTTAAAACGTCTCCCCTCTTTTCCCTGCAGGCCTGGCCCAAAAATCCGTCAAAAGACCTAATTTTTCCGCGTCGGCGCCGCGGCCCTGCAGATGGGCGCATGGCGCCAAAGTTCTGTAATACTGGGTGTTTTGGCGCCGCGCCCGATATCTCGCTGTCGGAGGCGCGGCCTGCAACTCCCGTGGCTTCTGATGTTTAGGCGCCGCGCTTTCGTCTTCGGCGCCATGCACAGATCTTGCAGCTTCTGAATAATAGCGCCATGCCTCGCTTCGATGCAGGAGGCCGCGCGCAGTCCGATTTCAGCCTCGTTTGCCACTTTCTCGTTTCACTCTGACTCCTCTTTTTCCCTCTTTTCGCTCCTTTTCCGCCATTTGGCCACTTTAGCCACTTTGACTCAAAAGAAAGAAAATCTATCCTAATACGACACTTTGTATGTACAAAACGGGACAAAAGACTAACTAGACTGACTCAAAAGGTGTATATAAAATACACCGATCAGGATACCAGATAGGTTCTGGGGATCTTGTGTTGAAAATGCAGTATATATAATAAATAGGGTACCTTCTACAGTTCTGAAGAATAAGTCCCCATTTGAGATGTTGTATAATAAGATGTCACAACTTAGTCATCTAAGAGTGCTAGGTTGCTTGTGTTTTGCAACCAATCTCACTAAACATGACAAATTTAGTCCAAGGACTGTAAGGGCAGTACACCTGGGATATGGATCTACACAGAAGGGTTATCATCTTTATGATATGGAGAATAGAACATTTTTCATGAGTAGAGATGTATTGTTCATGGAAAATGTTTTTCCTTTTAAAAGGGAGGTAGATGAGGACATAACTAATATCAAGGCACAAACTGACTTTTTTTATGCAGATTTATTACATGAGCAATTTTATGGCAAAGACACCGTAAGTGCTGCAAAGATGCATACGATGATGCTCGGATGTCGCAAAGATGATGAAGTAAATGATCAAGGTGCTGAAAATCCCAGTTCATATTCAGAGTCACATACTGTACCTGAGCCACAATCCCCTGCAGTTAGAAGATCCATTAGAAGCAGTAGACCTTCTATATGGCACAAAGATTACATAACTACACATGGTTCTTCAAATTGCCTATATTCAATATCTGATAGCATCTCTTATTCTGGATTATCAGCAGCATATCAACATTTTATCAACATTTTATAGCCAAAGTTTCCCAGGACACAGAACCACAGAGTTATAAGCTTGCACAAAAGATCACAGATGGATAGATGCAATGAAATCTGAAATTCAGGCTCTAGAAGAAAATGAAACTTGTGCACTTGTTCCCTTACCAGAGGGCAAGAAGGCAATAGGATGTCGATGGGTGTACAAAATAAAGTATAAGGCGACGGGAGAAGTAAAAAGATTTAAAGCAAGGTTGGTGGCCAAAGGATACAACCAAAAGGAGGGAATTGATTACCAAGAAACCTTTTCACCAGTGATAAAAATGACCACTGTCAAAGCTGTGATCTCTCTTGCAGCATCACGACACTGGATCATACACCAAATGAATGTCTACAATGCCTTCTTGCAAGGAGATTTATGTGAGGAGGTATACATGACAGTACCTGAGGGTTTTGCTAATAAAGGAGGACAGAAGCAAGTGTGCAAACTGCTAAAGTCCCTCTATGGTTTGAAGCATGCATCTCGGCAATGGAACATCAAGTTGACCACTGCCCTCATCACTTCTGGTTTCCAGCAGAGCCATATAGACTATTCAATTGTTTACTAAGAAGCAGCATGGTAGCATTGTGGTGGTATTGGTATATGTAGATGGCTTGTTGCTGACTGGAAATTATCCAGCCATGATACAGTCGACTAAAGAATGCTTACAGTCTGCCTTCAAGATAAAGGATCTAGGGGAACTTCGATATTTCCTTGGTATTGAATTTGCGAGAAATTCATAAGGTATCCTCATGCACCAGAGGAAGTATTCTTTGGAATTTATTTCAGACATGGGACTTGCAGGTGCTAAACCTGCCTCTTCTCCCATGGATATGAATCAAAAATTCACAACCTTGGAGTTTGATGAGCATGTCATACTTGCAGCTAGTTCAGAATCTGCTTCAACAGCTAAGCTTGATCCATTGTTATCTGATCCTAGTGCATATAGAAGGTTGGTTGGAAGACTCCTATACTTGACAACTACAAGGCCGAATATTGCTTTTGTTGTGCACTGCCTCAGCCAGTTTATGCAGACACCTAAGGAGTCCCACTTAGAAGCTGGTCTACGAATCGTAAAATATGTCAAGCAGGCCCCAGGCATAGGAGTTCTGATGTCCAGTTCCAGTAGTTCACAACTCAACGTATTTTGTGATGCAGATTGAGGGGCATGTCTCCATAGTAGAAGGTCAGTCACTGGTTACCTTGTGTTACATGGTACTTCCCCCATCTCGTGGAAGTCGAAGAAGCAGGATACAGTCTCCCGGAGTTCTGCAGAGGCAGAATACAGAGCCATGGCAGCCTCAGTGGCAGAAACAGTGTGGCTAACAGGTCTGTTTGAAGAACTTGGTGCTACTGTTCAGACTCCAATGTTCATTTTTACGGATAGCAAGTCAGCTATTCAGATCGTTGTGAATCCAGTTTTTCACGAACGAACAAAACACATCGACATAGATTGCCACTTCATTCGGGAGAAAATCCAAAAGGGGATCGATTCACATCATGTACGCGCTTCTTTTCCTAGCGGCATTCTAAAATAAACTCCTGCTGCTTAATAAAAGGTTAGAAAATAAGATAATAAATTGCTAATAGAGTTCAAGAAGTATTCAAAGTATTGCTAATAGAGTTTAAGAAGTATTCAAAGTATTAAAATTGCTTAAAGAAAGTTTAAGAGGCTTTAAAGGTTTTAAAATTGCAAAAGATGTTTAAAAGCTTAAAAAGTGCTAAAGGTGCAAAATGCTAAGAGGTGCTGAAATTTAAAAAGATTAATTTTAAAGCTAAAGGGTTGCTAGAGTGCTAAGGGTTCGCGGAGTCGCCACCTAATTAGTTTGGGTGAATTAGGACACCTAAATGTTTAACTAGTTTAAAGTAAAACATTAACTCCATTTTAATGGTCTGCTAAACTTAATGAGATTACAGGTAAGGGTTCTTTATTATCCTAAAGGGAAGGGTTAGGCACCCTAAAGGATCCGCTAACTCATATTGTCCGCTCAAACCTGTGGTCAATTATGTTGCTAAGAATGCATGTTTTTAAAGTATCGAGCAAAGGATATTTTATAGGTATAAGTGTAATTTAGCTCGCAAAATATAAGATTTGTTTCAAAATATATAAGGCAGATTTTAGTTGAAGACATGCACTTTAGAAAGTAGTTAGAAGACGTATGAAATTATCTATACGGTATATATGTTGCTTAGTATAATAGAAGTAATAATGCAAAGCCTATGAAAAATATGATGGAAAATATATCATGCAAAGATTAATGATCATGTATTTTATGCGGGTGCTAATGGGAATTAGTAAAAAAAAAAAAAAATGATTTTCCTTAAGTTAGGATTTAGTAACTAATGTCTTGGCTACCTAAATAATTATGCGACTAAGCGGTTTAATTATAGTTTAGGAAATGTGTGTCAAGCTAGAATGATCAACTTAAAAGGAAGTAGATTTCTAACGTCAAACTAATTCCGAAAGGGCACTCCAATGGTGAAGAGACCCTTTTTAACATTCTAATGGTGACCCAAAGCTTAATTATTCTAGGCAACTTACTGCTAATAATGTAATGTTAGAACAATTAATTCACAACAAATAAATGGGGCGGGAAATAAAAAAAACAATAAAGGTGACTCGAGGGAATGGCGATGTCATTCGCCGGTGGCTTGGAATTTTCGAGGCGAGATTTAAGATGCACATAGATGTAGGTCCTCGTTTGTTGTAACTTATGAGGAGTCTCGCAATGAGACTCTTCGTTTAGCTCCGATACGTGTCATGCAAAGAAAAGAAGATAAGGATTAGTATATGCTTTATATCTTTGTCAAATTATAAATTGGCATAAGACCTAAACACATAATCACCAAATGTTTACGCATGAAAGAAAAAAAAAACTGATATAGGGCAGCATATGTATTGCCATAGCCTGGACAGTGAAGCCCAAAGGGGCCCAAATTCCTTTATGCACAAACTGGGTTTCAGCCCAAACATATTACACGCAACCGTAGCAGGTGAGGCCTCAGATAATCCATTTCTTTAAACACAAAAAAAAAACGTAGGCTGGCTCAGATATTCCGTTAGTCATGGACTGGCCCAAACATTTCCAAATAATTTGAAGGTAAAAAAAATGGCTTAGGGATACTGCCAGCTATTCAACACTTAGATGGACAAAGACAATCATGTTTACAGACCAATTAAAATTTATAGGCATGATGCACTCAATGGCATACCAAATATACATGATATTACTTGATATACCGGAAGATATACGTGCAAGATAAGGAAAGATGTATTTGTATCAAGGGATATGTCCTCAAATTCAGGATATTTCTCATACTGAACACATCAGAGGCAACATGTTTAAACACAATTCAATCCTACCAATTATTTCTGATCACCTGAGACAATGTAAATTTATATAGGCTTAATACTTGACATGGTATAACAACTTCAGTAGTAAACCTAATACCTGCTGCCAATGACCTATAGTTATGACAAAAGGTTAAATGATGATGTAATGCGTAAGAAAGGACAAATATCACTGGAGCCTATATGTACAAACACATGATCAATGGTAACAAAGTATATAGACATGCAATCAACTTAAACTAAATACATATATATCCGCATCATCCAACGGATCGACACGGCAAGCCGAATGACTCGTGAGGTATCAGATATTATCGGGCATAATTTCAAAGATTTAGACAAACAACACAACTGAATGGCCAGTTCAGGAACATGATTCAGGATATAACGATGAATGATCTAACATGCTCTTGCAAAAGAATTGCACACATAACATATATCCAGAATTGACCTCGAGGGATAGGGTTAATACTTAAGATTAGGCCCATGCTGTCTGAAACATACTGAACCAAAATACCGAGGCTCGACAGAACAACAACAATGTACACAAAAGTTTTTACTATTCCCAGATTCAAACCCATATGTTTATAGACAGGGGGTTCAAACGATATTCAACATATATTAAACATGCTTGAATATTTAAACTTACGATTCTAAAATCGAACTAGAACTTAAACTAAATGATGTTTGTCACATAATTAATCCATAAGAAACACACAACCGAAATTAGAGAGTAGAATGAGAGGAAATGGATTTACCTTCTCCGAGCAAATAACCGAGGCACAGATCAAGTCGCCGACTCGCCGGTTTTGGTTTGCGATTTGAAAGGGAATGACGATTTTGGGTCGATTTTGCTTCCTGAAATTGCTAAGGTTTACTTGTGAGGGACCCAGAGATCTCAGGATTCGAGGCAGGATATTTTCATGTCTAAAATTCTGATTTCTTTTGGAGGTTTGTTTTTTCACTCAGTTTTCGGGTATTCCTGAAGGTAAAAGGAAGGGTGTTCGACCTATGTTTCTGCCCTAAGTTGCTATGTGACCCCCCTGAGTTCTGAATCGATTGAAGAGTGAGGGTGGTTTTTCCCGTCCAAGCCTGCCTATTGCATGTGTATCGACTTGTGTTTATATCCATCATTTGGGTTCTGAGTTGGTAAGTTATTGGTACCACAATTTTAGGGTGCTGATTTAGTGCGATTTGTGTATGATTCTGTCGGATTCTTGGTGCGAAATCGTTCTTGTTATGGTAAGTTATCGATTTGATTTTGGGGAGATTTTGAGGATGGTTACTGATTTGGGTGATGGATATGGTAGGAAATCGAGGACGCGTGGGGTAAAGAAAGTTGATGCGCACGATTCTCGGCGAGAATCCGGCGCGATCAAGAAGGTTTTAGGGTTGCAGGTTTCTAGGGCTTCGTTTTTTTTTGTTGTCGATGAAGAGGAGGACGATGGGTAAAGGATAAAAGGGGCTTGTGGGCCGATAAGGGAAATAAAAGGGTTGCTGGGCTGATCGGGTTTGGGCCACGGGTTGTTTTATTGGGCTGGGCGAATGGGCTGGTAGTTAGTAAAGGGTAGAGTTTAAGTCATTGGGGTATTAGTTTTAATTAGGGGTTAATTAGTTTTAGGCTAGTTAGTTTAATTAGGTATTTAATTAGGTAGTGTTTAATTAATTAGTGCTAAATAAACTAATAAATTGTGATTAAATTATTTAGGCGCTTTAAAATTATCTAGGTGCTACATTAGTCTAATTATTTAGGTGCTAAATTAGTCTAATTATTTAGGTGCTAAATTAGTCTAATTTCGAGTTATAAAGCTATTACGATAATAAATGCGGGCGTGTTGTTTAATTAATGCTTAATGCTTTAGAATGCGACGCTATTATTTAAAATTTTATTGTTATGCATTATTGCGAAGTTGAATTAAAATTAAAATGAGCTTTGAATTATTTAAATGCTAAATGCAAATATGATTTTTTAAGAATTGTTTAAAGCTTTTATAAATGCGACGCTATTAAATGCATGTATTAGATAAAAAATCGATTTTAAAGTTACCAATGATTACTAATAAATGCGGCTATGCTACCTGACACGACGTTATCGCTAAATTATTTATTTTATGCATTTATTAATTATTTAAGAATTACGACAAAGCTTAAAGTTAATAAATGCGCGGGATTCTAAGTGTTTAAAACTTTACGTAAGACGATGCCATTATTAAATTAATTATTTATGCCAGTATTTAATGTTTTATTGTTGTATTTTATTATAAAAATCCTAAAAGATATTTTACAAAATTAGTGTAATTTTACGGTTAATGGTCGACCAGGAGGGTCAAAATCGGTGTCAACAGATGTCCTCTTTGTATGGAGATGATGGAAGAATCTTGGACAAAGACGCTGACTCATAGCCAATTTTGTCCCGATCTTCGCACTGCGTAAAATGCCGGGCGTAAACGAGCCGACGCAAAAATCAAACCGCCCCAAAGGTCGAGTTACGACGACATCGGGTTACTATGGTCGAAACACTGGCGCAGTGCTAACGCGACTTAAAGATGTCCCGGTCGAGTTATGATGACACCGGGTTACGGTGCAAAAGTAAAAGAAAGTAAATCGCTCAACTCAGCGCATCATACGGGCCGTGGTGTTGGGTTCTACGGTGACGCGAGCGAGTGGACCGACGCTGAGGCCGCTCTCGCTAATCGGGAAGGTTGCCCCAACAGATTGCCGGTCATTTGAAGAGAAAATCCACGCCAGGCTTCGCTGCACGCTAATACTTGAACAAATGGTTAGTGCATAATCGCCGAGGCAAAATAATTTTAAAACAATGTAACTGTGAATAGAAAAGGTTATCCTGCAAAAATATGATGCCTGCTGTGTTGATGCGATGCTGCAAATGCTGTGATTTCGCCATTGCACGGACGTGTTGCAATCGTGAAACGCGATACGTTGTCCTCGCCGCAATTGTCCTCAGATACTAAAGCTCAAGAAAGAGTTAGTGCATAACCGCTAAGACGTAATAATAAAGCATGCGTAGAAATGCAACTTCGGAGTATAGAAATCGTCCTCGCGTGATATCACGATGATGGCTGCTTGGACTTGGCGTCGTTTTGATGGCGTCGTTTTCGCACTTAGCGTCGTTTGGACGTGGCGTCGCTTTCGACGCGAGTCGTTTCGACCGAGTCGTTTTCGACTTGTCGCCGCTTTCGGACTTGTCGCCGCTTTCGACTTGGCGTCGCTTTTCTGACTTGTCGCCGCTTTCGGACTTGTCGCCGCTTTTGGACTTGTCGCCGCTTTCGGACTTGTCGCCGCTTTTGACGCGAGTCGCTTTCGACCGAGTCGCCGACTCGACGTCGTTTTCGGACTCGTCGTCGTTTTCGGACGTGGTGTCATTTTCGGACTTAGCGTCGTTTTCGGACGTGGCGTCGTTTTCGGACGCGGAGTCGTTTTCGGACTCGACGTCGTTTTCGGACGTGGCGTCGTTTTCGGACTTGTCACGCCGCCCCGTAGACTAAATGCTCCCGCAAGCTGCTTGAGAAAACGTTAGTGTATACCGCTTAAACCAAATGATAAATATATACGAGAAGTGCAATTTTAGGGGTAGATGTCGCCCCGATATGTGAACTTTGAGATGTTGTGGTGCTTTGAGATGTCGCTTGTGTGTGCGAATTGACTTTGTGTCCGAAATGACGCGCCGCTTTGTTGCGGAACTTTGAGTTTTGACCGATTTCGCTTTGTCGCTTCTTTCGCTACGATTTTTGCTTCGCTAATATGAAGAACTTTGTCAGATCCTCCGCTAATATGAAGGACTCGCGCCAAAGAAAGTTTTGTGAGTTTTGGGGCGGTTGATCCGCTGACCTTAGACTCTTGATGCTCGGATGTCTGCCTTGTTTGACTCATCACCCCGCCTGGTTTCCTACCTTGTCCCGCTTTGAAAAGGGTGTTGGCCCGGGGGTCTCAATGGAGTTGCTTGTATGTTATGTGCATTCTTGTTATATTAGCACGAAGGGAAAGTTTCCAAATGGTGTGACCGAAGCCGATTTAGGCCGCCTACGTATCCCCATGAGGGAATCAGGTCATGACGTAGTTCATTACAAGTGAAATTGGGTAAAATTAAAATTTCTAGATGTGGACCGGCCGAGACGGCCGCCACGATCCACCAAGCGGAATCAGTCAAACGTAGTTCCAATTATTACATATAAAGGGCAAAATGCATTAAACTAACTATTTCAGACTCGGCCGAGGCGGCGCGAGTCCACTTCTTCGCTTCCGTGTCTTCGATGGTCGAGTCTTCGGCAGATCATCTCGCACAACTAGACGAATGACCTATTCAATAGTTAAACAATCTCCTAGCGAGCACCTCCTTTCTTACGCGCTGGTTGATGATTCAACTTTCTTCCCTTTCATGCGGGCGTAATAGTCCCTTCCGCATCGCCTTCTTCATTTTCAGCTATCATGCTAACACGGGCATCTTCATAACCCTACAGAAAGTTATTGTTTGCATCGAGAGGACCATCTTTCACCGAACGACTCTCCTCGACACCTCTACTCGCCCCGAGTGTATAGCAATTTTCGATGTCGTGTCCTCTCGCACCGAGTGGTATGCACAATGTTTAGTCTTATCGTGCCTCGGAAGTAGGCCCGGAGTATTTCGGGAATTGATGGAGTATTCTCGCGGCTTTCATACACTCGAGCTATGGGCTCGGCTAAGGTGTATAGGTTTTTGTTGGTTTTCTTTCGCATCTACGCGGTTGGGTCCGTTTGGCGAAGTTCGTGATCAGGTGAGTATTTTGGATATGCTTTGGTTGGGTATGGTAAATGGGATATGGGTGGCGCAAAGGTCGATAATATGACCGCGATTCCGAGTGTTTTGCAAGGCGGTGGGCTTTGATATACCGATGTTGTTCGCCTATGCCCCGAATGACCGTGATGGAGGTGATGATCTCTTCTCGGGAGGTACCTCCGATGGAATTTGACCGCATCGCTCGCTAGTTGCCCGTAGGTCGTCAAGTTTGTAATCCCGCTGTCTTAATGTTTTTTCCACGAAGTCGCCATTCTACGACTTCGCAAAACTTCGCCAATTACACCGATCATTCTTTCATAATATGTCGCTTTTTAACGATCGCACGAACAAGGTGGTCATTTCGCTCACATCGGGGTTGAACCTTTGTCGCTTCGACCGCCACCTGGCGTATGATTCTCCGAAAGTTTCAGAGATTTCTTTTCAAGTTTCATAAGATAAAATCTGGCCCAGTGATGTCGATGTTGAACCCGAATCTATCCATGAAATCTTGTGCCATGGCGTTCCAACCGCCCCATTTTCGAGGTCTTGGCATGTGTACCAATCCAGTACCGCCCGGTTAGACTCGATGAATAGCTTCATGATGATTGCTTGATTTTTACCAACTCCAATCAATTTATCGCAATATGACCTTAGATGAGCTCGAGGATTCCCCTTTCCATCAAACATGTCAAATTTGGGCACCTTGTACCCCATAGGTAATTCAACGTCGGGGTGCATGCATAAGTCTTCATATTCTAAACCTTCCTCCCCCTTGTTCATCTGAATGCTTTTGAATGCCTCTTTCAAGCTACGAATTTCTTTTGCCCCATTTTCATCACTTAGCTCTGTCCGCCGCCCATTTCCTTGTATTGATCTGTCCTCGAGAGGATGCACAATAAATGGTTGGCTTTTGGTCGGACGTGCTAATCCTCATATTGTTTGTGTGCCATCCGCTCGTATTGGGTGGCTTGGCAATTGGGTTGAGTGGGAGATATAAGTAGGTGGAGGTTGAGATGTGTATATAGTGAACGGATCATTTTGGAGGTCGGTTTGCAAATTGACCGGGCGAGTGACATTTTGGTGTGAGCTGGTATGTTGCGGCCTCTGCGGGGAGCTTTGGGGAAGTGGAGGCTCAGGGGCTTGTGATACGATTGCATTTGTCCCTTGCTCTGGGAGTGGTGCATTCAAGCTAATAGACAGATTTGTGATGTTTCGGAGCCTTTCTATTTCGGCTTGCATGATTTCCATTTGCTGCAATAGTGTGGCGAGGTGTTGATCATTGGTGTTTCTCCTTTCTGACGCCTCTGCATCCTCTACATGAACGGGGATGAGTCCTAAGTTGTTTCGTCCCGGTGCTTCTGGATTAGTCATTGGATGATTGTGCTTCTACTAGTCAACGCGAATCAACCTTTTGGGGAATAAGCTAGGCAAAAAATAAACCTTTAACAAATGAAGCAAACCAAGTTAGTATAATATGCAAAATTGCGGGCCATATATACAAATAAGCAAATTGCAAATCAAGTGCGTGTTCTAACATGTTTGGGACCTCTTTATGCCGTGAGGTAGGCCTAAACGCCGATATGCGAGATTATGATAAGTTTGTCCAAGCCGCCCAATCAGAATGCTTTTGTTGGAAATGGCGACCAAACGACGGTGCATTTTTCCCAATTTCGCATGTCATGATTGGGTTTGGATTTGTCTGTCATTGCCACGCTACACATAATACTTTGGTTGGTCGTTGGGTTAAACCCGTCGACAAGTTCGTGTTTTCCTAATTGTGTGTCGATGCCGCGACCGACCCACCTAAGGTAAATGCAGCATGCCCTAAAATAAGGGTGGTATAGCTCTATCTTAAGTTTCTAAGAATTGGCTTTTCTAGACGCAAGGTTCCCGAGCGACAACTCGAGTGAGAAGCTACGCTACCGATCAGACGAACCGATCTAACTCCGCGCAGGCGCCAACTCTCTTAAAATTTGGATATTTTTGAAAGAAATTTGCGGGTGCGCGGAGCACACCAGCGCGTGAGTGTGTGATTTGTGTGAATTTTCCAGAATGGAAGAAATATGAGCGGAATGCCAGTTTAGGGAAAGCAGTAAAACAAGTAGTAAAAATAAACAAAATACAATACAAAAAATTAAATGCAAAATAATTGCCAAATAATAGCCCTAGGTCTGTTGTGGTTAAGAACCTAAAATCCCCAGCGGAGTCGCCATTCCTGTCGCGCCCTTTTCCGGCCGCGGCATTCTAAAATAAACTCCTGCTGCTTAATAAAAGGTTAGAAAATAAGATAATAAATTGCTAATAGAGTTTAAGAAGTATTCAAAGTATTGCTAATAGAGTTTAAGAGGTATTCAAAGTATTAAAATTGCTTAAAGAAAGTTTAAGAGGCTTTAAAGGTTTTAAAGTTGCAAAAGATGTTTAAAAGCTTAAAAAGTGCTAAAGGTGCAAAATGCTAAGAGGTGCTGAAATTTAAAAAGATTAATTTTAAAGCTAAAGGGTTGCTAGAGTGCTAAGGGTTCGCGGAGTCGCCACCTAATTAGTTTGGGTGAATTAGGACACCTAAATGTTTAACTAGTTTAAAGTAAAACATTAACTCCATTTTAATGGTCTGCTAAACTTAATGAGATTCTGGGTAAGGGTTCTTTATTATCCTAAAGGGAAGGGGTTAGGCACCCTAAAGGATCCGCTAACTTGCGGTTGTCCGTTCAAACCTAGGGTCAATTATGTTGCTAAGAATGCATGTTTTTAAAGTATCTGAGCAAAGGATATTTTATAGGTATAAGTGTAATTTAGCCTGCACAAAATATAAGATTTGTTTCAAAATATATAAGGCAGATTTTAGTTGAAGACATGCACTTTAGAAAGTAGTTAGAAGACGTATGAAATTATCTATACGGTATATATGTTGCTTAGTATAATAGAAGTAATAATGCAAAGCCTATGAAAAATATGATGGAAAATATATCATGCAAAGATTAATGATCATGTATTTTATGCGGGTGCTAATGGGAATTAGTAAAAAAAAAAGAAAATGATTTTCCTTAGGTTAGGATTTAGTAACTAATGTCTTGGCTACCTAAATAATTATGCGACTAAGCGGTTTAATTATAGTTTAGGAAATGTGTGTCAAGCTAGAATGATCAACTTAAAAGGAAGTAGATTTCTAACGTCAAACTAATTCCGAAAGGGCACTCCAATGGTGAAGAGACCCTTTTTAACATTCTAATGGTGACCCAAAGCTTAATTATTCTAGGCAACTTACTGCTAATAATGTAATGTTAGAACAATTAATTCACAACAAATAAATGGGGCGGGAAATAAAAAAAACAATAAAGGTGACTCGAGGGAATGGCGATGTCATTCGCCGGTGGCTTGGAATTTTCGAGGCAGAGATGAAGATGCACATAGATGTAGGTCCTCGTTTGTTGTAACTTATGAGGAGTCTCGCAATGAGACTCTTCGTTTAGCTCCGATACGTGTCATGCAAAGAAAAGAAGATAAGGATTAGTATATGCTTTATATCTTTGTCAAATTATAAATTGGCATAAGACCTAAACACATAATCACCAAATGTTTACGCATGAAAGAAAAAAAAAACTGATATAGGGCAGCATATGTATTGCCATAGCCTAGACAGTGAAGCCCAAAGGGGCCCAAATTCCTTTATGCACAAACTGGGTTTCAGCCCAAACATATTACACGCAACCGTAGCAGGTGAGGCCTCAGATAATCCATTTCTTTAAACACAAAAAAAACGTAGGCTGGCTCAGATATTCCGTTAGTCATGGACTGGCCCAAACATTTCCAAATAATTTGAAGGTAAAAAAAATGGCTTAGGGATACTGCCAGCTATTCAACACTTAGATGGACAAAGACAATCATGTTTACAGACCAATTAAAATTTATAGGCATGATGCACTCAATGGCATACCAAATATACATGATATTACTTGATATACCGGAAGATATACGTGCAAGATAAGGAAAGATGTATTTGTATCAAGGGATATGTCCTCAAATTCAGGATATTTCTCATACTGAGCACATCAGAGGCAACATGTTTAAACACAATTCAATCCTACCAATTATTTCTGATCACCTGAGACAATGTAAATTTATATAGGCTTAATACTTGACATGGTATAACAACTTCAGTAGTAAACCTAATACCTGCTGCCAATGACCTATAGTTATGACAAAAGGTTAAATGATGATGTAATGCGTAAGAAAGGACAAATATCACTGGAGCCTATATGTACAAACACATGATCAATGGTAACAAAGTATATAGACATGCAATCAACTTAAACCAAATACATATATATCCAGACCATCCAATGGACTGACATGGCAAGCCGAATGACTCAGGAGGTACTGTATATTATCAGGGGCATAATTTCAGCATTTAGACAAACAACACAACTGAATGGCCAGTTCAGGAACATGATTCAGGATATAACGATGAATGATCTAACATGCTCTTGCAAAAGAATTGCACACATAACATATATCCAGAATTGACCTCGAGGGATAGGGTTAATACTTAAGATTAGGCCCATGCTGTCTGAAACATACTGAACCAAAATACCGAGGCTCGACAGAACAACAACAATGTACACAAAAGTTTTTACTATTCCCAGATTCAAACCCATATGTTTATAGACAGGGGGTTCAAACGATATTCAACATATATTAAACATGCTTGAATACGAAACTTACAGTTCTAAAACTGGAACTAGAACTTAAACTAAATGATGTTTGTCACATAATTAATCCATAAGAAACACACAACCGAAATTAGAGAGTAGAATGAGAGGAAATGGATTTACCTTCTCCGAGCAGCGAACCGAGGCAGCGTATCAAGTCGTCGACTCGCTCGGGTTTTGGTTTTGCGATTTGAAAGGGAATGACGATTTTGGGTCGATTTTGCTTCCTGAAATTGCTAAGGTTTACTTGTGAGGGACCCAGAGATCTCAGGATTCGAGGCAGGATATTTTCATGTCTAAAATTCTGATTTCTTTTGGAGGTTTGTTTTTTCACTCGCCGTATTCCCGGGCGTAAAAGGAAGGGTGTTCGACCTATGTTTCTGCCCTAAGTTGCTATGTGACCCCCCTGAGTTCTGAATCGATTGAAGAGTGAGGGTGGTTTTTCCCGTCCAAGCCTGCCTATTGCATGTGTATCGACTTGTGTTTATATCCATCATTTGGGTTCTGAGTTGGTAAGTTATTGGTACCACAATTTTAGGGTGCTGATTTAGTGCGATTTGTGTATGATTCTGTCGGATTCTTGGTGCGAAATCGTTCTTGTTATGGTAAGTTATCGATTTGATTTTGGGGAGATTTTGAGGATGGTTATTGATTTGGGTGATGGATATGGTAGGAAATCGTGAGGACGCGTGGGTAAAGGAAAGTTGATTACGCGGATTCTCAGCGAATCCGCGCGATCAAGAAGGTTTTAGGGTTGCAGGTTTCTGGCTTCGCTTTTTTTTGTCGAAGATGAGGACGATGGGTAAAGGATAAAAGGGCTTGTGGGTGATAAGTGGAAATAAAGGGTTCTTTGGCCGATCGGGTCAGCTACGTTGTTTTATCAATGGGCGAATAACGGGTAGTTAGTAAAGGGTAGAGTTTAAGTGGGGTATTAGTTTTAATTAGGGGTTAATTAGTTTTAGGCTAGTTAGTTTAATTAGGTATTTAATTAGGTAGTGTTTAATTAATTAGTGCTAAATAAACTAATAAATTGTGATTAAATTATTTAGGCGCTTTAAAATTATCTAGGTGCTACATTAGTCTAATTATTTAGGTGCTAAATTAGTCTAATTATTTAGGTGCTAAATTAGTCTAATTTCGAGTTATAAAGCTATTACGATAATAAATGCGGGCGTGTTGTTTAATTAATGCTTAATGCTTTAGAATGCGACGCTATTATTTAAAATTTTATTGTTATGCATTATTGCGAAGTTGAATTAAAATTAAAATGAGCTTTGAATTATTTAAATGCTAAATGCAAATATGATTTTTTAAGAATTGTTTAAAGCTTTTATAAATGCGACGCTATTAAATGCATGTATTAGATAAAAAATCGATTTTAAAGTTACCAATGATTACTAATAAATGCGGCTATGCTACCTGACACGACGTTATCGCTAAATTATTTATTTTATGCATTTATTAATTATTTAAGAATTACGACAAAGCTTAAAGTTAATAAATGCGGGCGCGGGATTCTAAGTGTTTAAAACTTTACGTAAGACGCGATGCCATTATTAAATTAATTATTTATGCCTGTATTTAATGTTTTATTGTTGTATTTTATTATAAAAAATCCTAAAAGATATTTTACAAAATTAGTGTAATTTTATGGTTAATGGTTGGACGGGAGGGTCAAAATTGGGTGTCAACAGTGCATTTACGATCTGAAGACCAGCCTGCTGATTTGTTTACAAAGGCTCTTGGTCGACAACAACATAGTACATTGGTATCCAAGCTAGGAATGAAGAACATCTTCATTACTCCTAGCTTGAGGGGGTGAAGACCACTGTAATTCACTGTAATTCCATATACCCCACACACACTAGATGATTAGATATTTGTGGAAGTTAGTAGATATTTGTGGAAGTTAGTGAGGTAGTTAGATTTATTAAACATGTGCTTTAATTCAATTAGATGGTAGTTAGTTGAGTGTGATGTGTATAAATACATAAGACTTGTAATCTGTAAAAAGAATGAATTCTCTTTTCTCTTAATAAATCCTCTCTTCTGGAACTCTCTCTCACCGACTTCTCTCGATCTTCTTTCTTCTCCATCCTCTCTTCTTCTTCATCCTTATTTCTTTCCTATTCTAGTTCAACAAGTTCACTAACATGATATGAATACACTGATCTAATGTGTACCTACGAACACAGATCAGTGATTCAAGAGTAATAACGTAAGTATTCTCTTTTGGCCTTCATTCTTTTTGCCTCAATCTATATCTGGCCTTGTATTGTCCTCTATAAATATTATATGTGCTTACAAGAAAAATATAGCACAAATAAATTTCACTTAACAAAATGAAAAGCAGAGAACGAAAAATTATATGTCATAATTAAAAGGTATATATATCAAGTTAGCTTTGTGTCTTGGAGGAATTTTGTTCCTTTGGGAGAGGAACCAAAAGTCGACACCCAGCCCAAGTCCTACTGATGTCTGCCCAAATTTAGAGACTCTTTTCTGAAAAAACAAAGCATTTTGAAATTCTTTTATGTGAATGCATTAGAAAATTCAATCAATTTTTTTTATACGTGGATTCAGATCCGGTGAATCCGATGGATCTGGATTTGGATATAATTTTATGGACCCGATGGATCTGGATCCGAATATAAATACATGTATGAAAAACGGATCTGGATCTAGTAGGATCCGATCCAAATCCTATTTGTTGCCATCCCTAATGTACTCTAGCTCCACTCCTGTAACAACAACATACTCAATATAACCACACCAGATTAAATCTGTGGAGGAATAGTGCATGCATATCTTATACTTGTGATAGGGAGCTTACTTTTTATAGACTCTCGGCTCAAAGAAAAATGAAAAGACATTAATTTTAATAGATAATAGTAACAATAATAAAATAATAAGATAAACGATGTAAAAAAAATCAAATAGTACTAAAAATAAAAAATAACCAAAAGTAAAAAGATATTAATACTCTTGGTACGAAAAAAATCGCACGGTAACCTACTAATCCTCTACTTTAATAATCTATCTCCGCTATCTTCTATCAAAAATCATGTTTTCGACAAGCTAAAATTAGATCATATCCTACCTAATTACCTTTTTAAAAAACTTATTAAAATAAATACGAAATTACAGAAGTCGACCAAACACCTTATGAGCTATAGTCTAGCTCCGCTCGCATCCAAATACTCTTCTGTATAATAGAATTTATTTTTATCTGTTGAAATTAAACTCTTTGAATGTTTTGGTTGCATATAATATCACTTGACGTTTCATGACATCAACATAAAGCCAAAGATATTTCAATGTTATAAGATCTTTTAGTGTGACAGAAGTTTTTCTATTGATTCTTATAATTTTATCATCATAAATTGACTAATAAGATAATAATGAGTAGAAAATACGTTCCCAAGATGCTTTAACTTTCAATATTTTTTTCACACATACAATCGTGCAACGAATTTAATGGTAAGAACATAATAATGCATGATTGAATTCATCCCGTTCAAAGGTGAATCAAAAATTTGAAATTTAAAGATTTTTAGTACTTAACTTATTATATTCTTAAATTAAGAGTTTAAAATTTAATAAATTTATTCTCCCCCGAATTTTGTCTTCTGCCGTTGTATCGGCTGATCGAATCGGGAGATAAATTAATTCCTTAACTCAAGCGATTCGAGCTAGAAACGGAACTCTAATTTTCAGTAATGGGTTCCCAACTACTCGAAGAAGCGTTAGGACGATGATATTAGTAAACTAAGAGGTAAGAAGCATGAATACATGTAGTAAAAGATAAAGTAAAGATAGATAAAATTTGATTTGTTTCATCCATTGTGTTTGTAATATGTACAATGAGTATTTATAGTACAAAAAGAAGAAGAAATTGTACAAAATGTGCAACCCCCCCCCCCATGTCAGCCATAATTAACCCACTAAGTCCAATGGCCGACCATGGGGGAGGTGGTGTCAATTTTCTCACCCTCTACTCCTCTTGCTCGGATAATGGTCCTTCCATTTAGTTGTTGTTGGTCGTTACCACTTTTGGGGGTCTGGAAATCCTTTTGACTTGGTCGTTGAGGCGCCTGCATCTTAGTGGGTCATGGTCGTACCTCTAACAACGACTTTGGCTAAGATGCCTTAGTAGCCAATGAAGTTTTTTGTCGTCGAGGGCTAGGAGTAAATTCGGCTCCTGAATAGTTCGGTTGTCAGTGAATTCGGCTAAACACTTGAATTATTTTTTAGTATTAACAATATTTAAATTTTATGTAAAAAAAAAAAATACTATATTGAATTTGGTTAAACCTACATTATACAAACGGTAAAAATTTATCCGTACTCGAAACATAAGTTCTAAATCCTCCTCTTTTAATATATCTAATTTCAATATGAAAAATATTTGCATGATTGACTTAAGTGTTAAGAGTCACACATCGTATATGAAATGGGAACATGGACTCCTTATATGAACTTGAACAATCCTCACCCTACAAGCTAGCTTTGGGGTTGAGTTAGGCCCAAGATTCATTCTTACATGGTATCATAATTCAAACTCTAGCCTCATCTCAAACCCTTGTATTGTACAATAAGCAATTTGTGCATAAATCAGCGATCTTTGAAATCTCATCGGTTCCCACAAGGAGAGTATTGTCATGCTTGATGTCACAATGGATGATTCCTCTGTTGTGAATGTGACTGAGCCCTAAAAGAACATGGTGCGAGGAAAAAAACTCAAGTTACCTGAAGAAAGATGCCCACAAGGTGGGCCAGGGAGGCTTCCAAACTCGGGTCAGAACTAACAGTAGGAGAGGGAGGGAACGAAGGCCAACACCCATGTCACCACCCTCTGTGCTCCTAGATCGCCTCTTCGACTCTTGCTCCACGATGGCTCCGGCAGGCGCACCGCGCTTCTGTGGTTCGACGGCTTCCTTTTCATCATCTTCCATGTGCACCACCTATTGCATTTTATCCCTGCAAACTCATTGAATCGGCAGCACGTTCTAACACGCGAGCTAATTCCGGATGATAATGCCCCATCCTCGTTAAGGAACACCCGTTTTCGCCTCTCTTTGGCCTCCTCAATAGCCTTGGCGATACGGGCCTCGCCTTAGGAAGGAACCTTCCTGTCAAAATCCCCTCGGGCGGGGAGACCTTAAAAAATGAAGCTGATGTAGAAGTTAGGGTGGCATATCAATGCACAGTCAATAAAAGTACGAAACCAGTGAAAGAAGACTCATCGTGAAATTTTCCTTTCCATTTGTCAACAGAAATAGCTCTCCAAGTCCGCTCAGTGCCATGAGAAGCACGAGTAGACCTATCTCCAAGCCAAAGATATTAGGCAGGGGCTCGAAGACCACTAGGGTCGCTGAAAGAACAAAAAATAATACGGTCAGGGGAGAATTAGAAAAAAATGTAGGAAACGGAGGTACGGATACTTACAAGCATTGTTCTATTACTCCAGCAACGGGCCTAAAATGGAATTATGGAGTTGGTGGGTATGAATCATCAGGAACCAATCAGACCACCCCCGGTCATGATCTGGGAGCTCCAAAAAGCTAAGTTTATTATCCTACTAAAGCACTCGGGTAGCGTAAAGGTGGATCAAGCGATCCAGAGTAAAAGAAAGGTAGGCAAGATCTGTTAGATATTGAATATAGCGGACTATCAGCCAAGTTTGAGGGGCCAACTACCCTAGACAGATGCCATATCTACGGTAAAAGGCCTCAATGACCTACTGGAAGACTGAATCCAATGGTAAAGGGATATGTATAGATAAGCAACGTCTCTGGGATGTGTTGTATGATGCTCGCATTGATTAGGGGAGGAAATATTTCTAACTCTGGCCCCACGGACAGTCAATGCGGACCTAAGGAATAATTGAATAATTGATCAACGAAGAGATACCCTCTATAGGCTCATAGTTAAGGTTTACGCTAAACTCTCTCTCAAGATTAAAATTATAGAGGATGATTTCAGAAGCCACAGAACCAAAGTCAATGACCCGAGTAAGGCCAGAGGACGAGGGGCGACGATGAATGAAAGTCACAGAAGTAGCATCGAGCTCTTTCCTCATTTTGTCGAGGGTAAGATCGCATGAAGAATCGAAAGAAGATGAATAAGTAGACATAGTAAGAATGGAGATTTGAAAGAAGCAAGAAGTTGTGATTACTTCGAGAAAATGAGATGAGATTAAGAGTAAGGAGAAGTGATCCGAGTCATTGGTTTATATATCCGGTTGAGGTAATCATTGCCCTTGAAAAACAAAGTGGTGTGCCCTTTCAGTAGTAAGTGTCAATCAGTGTCTCTGAAAAGGCGTCATCTAATAAGTGACTGAACACTTTTAATGATCGACTGACAAAAGGTCTCATAGTGGGAAAATATGTAATGTTTTGGTTCGTGCCAGGAGTATTGAAAAAGCGCATGGACTCATCAACATCCTGGACTCATGAAATAAAGGGTCCAAAAAATGGGGGCAGGGTAAAAATTCTTCAGGATAGTTCATCCGGAGTTCCAACGGCCCCGAGTCTTTATACAGTTATCTCCCACTTTCAACAACTCTTATCACATCAGCTCTTCTAGATTAGAGCATCGCGATGAGCATGGGTATGCTGACATCACGCTCACGTTGTCACAACTTTAGAGGGTCATAATAATCTAGTTTTATCTTAGATATACAAGACTTAGAAGAGAATGAAAGACAAATTATATTCTCTAAGCTTACATTTGTAACCAATATTCTCTCTCAGATCAATATACCGAAGCACTTCTTCTTTATTCATTCCGGATCTAGCACCTTTGTTCATTTTATTTACTTATTATTTACTTATCGAATCTCGTATTATTTACTCTTATAAGCTTAGCTCGTGACACTAGACTCCTTAGGGAGTTCTCCGGATCGGATACAACTTATTTGTCTTTAAACTCTAAAATACAAATCTCTAACTGTATTTTTTGTTGGAATCATTTTCACCGAAAAATATTATTTATTTGTGCGCGGAATATAAAAAATCATGATTTCAACTTTTAAACATATTATAATATTTGTGTGTTATAAGACTTTTGAAACATGTAGTCTTAGACATATTGTAACATTGTATGGTTATAAATGTTTGTTTTTAAAAAAAAATAAGTCAAATTAATTACAAATTTAGAAAAATATATTTTTTTTTAACAAACTAAAAAAGAAATAGGGTCACGTAAATTAAAACGGAAAAATCACTTCATTTTGAATGTTGTCATGCATACAACAATAACAACGCCTCAATCACGAATAAGCTCAGGTCGGCTACATGTGTCCTTCATTTAAATTCAACTCATATCATCATCATATCAAATGAAATAAAAGTAAGAAAACAAGTTAATATATGTATTAACAGCGATGATAATAATATTAGAAGTTCTCTAAAAAGTCTAAAATCTATTCTCCAACTAATAAATATCACATATATGAATTTTTTTCTTCCATTGTGCTATATCTTAAGCTAAGTCTATATTGATTTCAGGGGCTTGTAAGTCTTTCGAACAAATTTATTTCATGTGATTTTAGGTCCAGCTTATCCCCTTTTAATACCTTTGCTCACCAAAGTTTTCCACCTAGAAACCGATGCATATATATATATATATATATATATATGTCAAGGCGGGACATGACAAATCATTTCAAGCGACGTTGTCTTATTTTATCCTAAGGACATACTATTTGCATCTTTTGACAAATTTAACCATTTTTAGTCTTATCTCATCAGCTTCTATCATGGAGTAATATGTATGGAAATAAATGGGAACTGCGCACAAAAGTTGACATACTAATCGGGGTTCTTTTAGCAATCAACAACTACGAATGCATTATGCTAAAGTAGTAAGGTGAAATAACTCATATATACTGCTCATACATTTAATTTATAACCATATAGCCCAATATATCATCGGTATATAGATAATGTATATGTAATGTATATACATAAACATTATATATATTCTTTATATATAATATATGTGTCTTGTATAATCATGTTTAAATACATGAAACCAACTCAAAATTGCAGTTGAATATCAACATTGTATGGATAAGTGTTGTCTTTCAATATATTTTTTTCTTAATTTTATTTTTGTATTTCTCAATGTCTGTACACTCCTATTCCTCATGTAATTTAGATATTTTTATTGTTTTTAGACTATTCAACAAATTATATACATTTTAATACACACACACATTATATATATATATACATTTTTATACACACACACACATATATATATATATATACACATTGAATATACTTTTTATACCTTGAATACTTGAATATATACCAACAGAATGCAAAAAAATCAAACTACGGTTTAAAATACCAATTTGACGCATATACTTATGTAATTTCTTCCGTGAAGAGATTATCGTGCATGAACATTAGTTTCATGATCGTTGCCGAAAACTATTTGGTTCTACCGGACCTGATGTTGTTTGCAGATGCGAATCGTGCACAGACAGTTAAGACAAATAGAGAGAGAGAAGCAGAGGGGCAACCCAATATGTCTAAGAGAATAAGAAAGGGCTAGAAAGAGAAAGAGATACTGGGAGAGAGAGAAAAGAAATAGAAAGAAAGAAAGAGGAGAAGAGGATGGGGAGCCTTACCTGTGTAGTCGTCGATGAAGGTGACGACGAAGGTTGGAAGTACGCAGAAGCGAAGCAAGGACTTAAGTGATTAGAATGGGCTATGTGGATAAGTAATGGAGTATTGGGCTAAAATTGGAAATCTAGATGGCCAATTGGTATCTATGAGTAATTATCTTTTTTGTGCGGATTGCTCTTCAAAAGCACTGATCTTTAATTTTTGTCACTCTAATTGTTGGTCTTTAATTTTTGTCATTCACTTAAAAATATCTTGAGATTTCGAGTTCAAACCCCGCTCAGTTAAAAATTAAAAAAATTGCAAGGTAAAATTTGGATTCGCAAGACGGAATTTGCCTGTAATTTCTACCTTATAAAGCAGAGTTTGCCTTATGCCTGAAGGCAAACTATGCCTTGCAAATCCAATCTTTGCCTTGCGATTTTTTTAATTTTTTTTTATTGAGCTATGGTTCGAACCTAGAATCCAGAAATTTTAAGCAAAAGACAAAAATTAAAAAAAATCAATTTGAGGGACAAAAATTAAAGACCACCCCGAAAGAGAGGCATTTATGCGAATTTCCCAACTATCTGAAGTAGTAAGCCTAAGTTTCTTTTACCATTCGGCCCAAAAAAACATATCAAAATGGGCTCAAATGATATTTACTAGTCAAGTGAAAGAAACAAAAAAGGAATTATAAAATATTAGCTCCCCTGGCCATTCCAATAAAAGAAATAAAGAATAGTAGGCGAGTGGAAGAAGAATGTTCCCATGCAATTGGTTTGTCATTTATTAGCTAATTGCATGTTAGCTTCTAAATTAAATACTAAACATAAGTTAGTAATCTAGAAATTAGAGTGTTAATAACTTGTCGAAATTAGGTTTATTTGCCAAAAGAATATGTTGAAACTAGTCTTAAGGTAGCAAACTCTACCTTAAGGCTGTCTTTTGTTTCGTAGATAGTGTCAATTCTTTGGAATAGTTTGTTTCGAAGCAGAACTCGTTGAATTAGTGTTCAATCAATAACATGTCTATGCATCAAGTTGCTTTCACTCCTCTCCTTCCTTATAATAAAGGAAAGTGGCATCACTAGGCCCTTGTGCTATCCATTTTCACCTGGACCAAATAGAAAATGAACAATGTCTTTGCATAACCTTCACTTGGCCATTGGGCTATCCATTTTCACCTGGCCCAAATAGAAAATGAACAATGTCTTTGCATAACCTTCACTTGGCCATTGGGCTATCCATTTTCACCTGGCCCAAATAGAAAATGGACAATGTCTTTGCATAACCTTCGCTTGGACCTTGGGCTAACTGATAATCTAGAAGGCCTTTGGGTTATTTTTACTAGGCCCAAATAGAAAATGAATCAAATTTAGCCCATGAATCAATCAAAGTGACTACTTAAATGGGCCTTCTTTTTCTGACAATTGTCTACAAGTGATCTTCAAATAGAGACAAACCTGATATTTGACGTACAGCACATCATTGGTTCTCTCTCTCTCTCTCTCTCTGTGTGTGTGCTAGTATTAAAACTTACATTATTAAGAATGGTCCATTGGGCCCATGATGTAAGATAGTTGTGCCTCTTGCTGTTCCTAACATTGACTTGTAGATATTATTGTCAATTCCTTATTGCTGGGCCTTCTTATGCGCTCCATATATGATCAAATTAACAAATAGTCACTATTCAACCCTGTATTTTCGCGAAGTTTTAAATTTCATAGGTTAAAACTTCATGATATTGTCATTGAGATTCACATGGGCATTTGAAACTCCATGATAATGACTATTTTCAATTATAGTGAGGAAAATGGCGAGCTAGCCCACACTATTACGATCTATATATATAATAATTCTCTATGTCCCCTAAGAGCGAATGCAAGAGCAGTGCAGTGCAGTTTTGACCATAAGATATTAACCCGTCCCGCTCGCCTGCTTAGTATTTTAAAAAAATTGTCATGTCATGCTCTGCCTCATTAAGCCTTGCCCCGTCCTGCTCCGTTTATGTTATTTTTCATTTTTCACTTTTAACTTTGTATTTATTTTGTTAACTTGTTTTGAGGAAGAAAGAGAGACAACAATGTTTGAAACGGTGGAATTGGATACATGTCGTATATGCAGTGCAATAATTACATGTTACTGCAGCAGTTACGAATGAAAATTTTAAAATATTGTATAGCTATGAATGATTATAAAAATAAAGTATAATTATTAACTAACTCTTAGATTTAGTTATGCCATGTAAAAATTACGATGTAATCTCATATCAATACATGACCTGACTCGAATTTTACGAGAAAATGCAAAATAGATTAAAAGTTCAAGTCATGTCTATCAATTATATTTATTTAGTTAATTTTATAACATCAAACATTTTAAGTTAGTAACAAGTCCATATCTAAGAAACATTCATGCAGTACTTTTGCCTTGATTTTCATTAGTCCAATTGACCTGCCATGCACTGCCCCATTAAAGTTTTTCAAAAATTTATCTTGTCTTGTCCCGTCCTATTTAAATCTTCTCCTACCCTTCCCTATTAAGAGTTTTATGTGCCTACCCTGTGCTACCCTGCTCTGATTGCCATCCCTAATGTCCCCTCAAGATAAATTTAAAAATAGTCACTTTCAATTCTTGTAATTGAAAAATAGGTATCGTCATGAAGTTGAATTTGCACACATATACTACACGACATCATTATGAAACTTTACTAAGAAATTTGAGCTCCGTTTTGTATTTTGCTGTCATATTTGCTTGCTATCGTGCTTCAAATTCTCTTCTTTTTTTCGAGCAGAGGTCTATCTGAAACGTTCACTCTACCCCACAAGGTAGGGTAAGATTTGCTTGCATTCTTCTCTCAGACTCTACTTATAAGATTACATTGAATACGTTACTCCTTACCCCACAAGGTAGGGAAAGATTTACTTGCATTCTTCTCTCAGATCCTAATTATGAGATTACACCGAATATGTTATTGTTGTTTGTTGAAATTTAAACTCCATGACCGTGATTATTTTTCAATTATAAGGCTAAAAAGTGGCTAGCTCGCGCTAGTACTACGTTCCCTTTTAATGGGCCCAATGTACATCTTTTTTCTTTCATCTAAGTGTACATAACTTCATAATTCATTGTCTCCATTAATTCATTTGGTCCGTGAAGCAACAGCTGTATTTGGTTTAGTCATTTTCGGAGTCTGGCCTAAACTGAAGTTTGTTTTCTTGTTTCCTAGGTGGGCCCAATAGCCCACTTTGGCAATACATCACGGACCCATGCATATATCATTTGCTAATATACGATCAATTAATGTTTGGCTAAAAATTATTTCCGGCACAAAAAGTCTGCTGAATTTTCTACTTCTTTTAATTTTTTAAACAAATCATTTATATGTAGGAAGAAAATATAGAATAAATTTCGATTCATGCTCATTAAAACGAGTATTTTGTCAAAATAATACTAAATGAATACGGTCCTGTGTTTATTGATGTTTATGATCTTAAGTGGGTGTGAACAGGGCCAAGCATCTCGACCCAATGATCACTTTTACACAAGTGGGACAGGCCCAATAGGCCCACTGTGCGAGGTAGGTGATGAATAATTTTCGTCCATTGTCCTTTTTTGAAATAGCTATTTACTGAACTGTTCTTTTTTTTATTTTTCTGGCAATTTATGAATATTTTAAAATGTTCTGAGAAAATATTAAGCTAAGATCTAACATTTATAGACATTAGATGATAGTATATTATTTTGCGAGTTCCTAGAATTATATTTGCACAATTTTTAAAAATAAAGATAAAATTAAATTATTTCAAGCTTAATTATATAATTTATAATCACATACGTAATCTATGTGCTGCTTGGTTCTATTGACTCGTTTTATTTTATTTTTCCTATTAAAATTTTATATTAAAGTACATCACATAAATTGATATGACGCGGATATATAACATGTTGTTAATTTTTGTACGATAAGACAATTCCACCTAAAGGGACCGATCTTTTTAAAGTTTGCATGTTGTCATTGTCTAAAAGATCAACTTTTCCCCGTATGAATTTGGTCTCTCTATTAAGAGGAACATTATTTTATCGAGATAGAAGATCGGTTACAACTCATCTACAAGATGCAATTAACTGTCTTTATCTTAGTTACTAATTTAGGAATAATCCATCCTGTGACAGAAACACCTTGAAGCAATGGGTGTCCACATACTGTTAATAACGCAACAAACATCACTTGACATAAGAAGTAACCTTTTAGAACTCACAATTACATATTCAAATGTGTATTATATGATAATAGATTGTATCACTTTTTTTTTTTTTTTGAAGGCAGCCACGCTTCTTTTCGAATACACAAGACAGCAGAAACCCTGATCGACGCAATACCGCAAACCACGCCGGGCGATTAAACCACACTGGCAGTTCGTGCGCGATGCGCCCCCAAGGCGGCGCTGCAGGGTTCTGCTTCAACTCGCGACTGCCTCTCCCACACCACCCAATGAAGATACCCTCTACCTTAAAGACCAACTGGTCTAGGGCTTCGGATAATAGATTGTATCACTTGCACAAAATTATGTGTATACATCGAGTAACTCTATCTCAACGGCTTGTGTAGCAATAAATCTCATTGCACTAATCTACTAGCTCTAAGACTAACTCAATGGGAGGAATCGTATCAATCTTATAGATTTGCTTTCAACACTTCGAAGACTCAATAGCAATTATATCTTGTCTTTCTGTATGAATAACCCCATCTTATTCTATTAGTTTGTTTTAAATGCACTATTTTCACGAGTAACAAAAAAAAACATGTGATAAACCGAATGGATCTCACTTACTACTAGAAGTGGATATATCATAGTTGAGAAATTGAAACCAACATGTATTTTACACGAAATATAAATATACATCACAGTTTGTAAGTGAACTTCTTTTTTCATTTGCATCAATCTTCAATCTAATAATTTACTATAATCAAGCATGGATTAATGACATGATATGAGTTTAAATTTAGATCTCATAGTCCACTTATATGTATATTTCTAAGGTTCTCAAAAATTAATTTGTAAGGTTTTGAAATATAGTCGGTCAATTGCATTAGGTAGGAGATGCAGGACCTGTCTTAACCGCTGTATTACGCTGCACTGAACTGAACAAAAAAATAATACAACATCTGGTGGGCGTTTTCAATCGGACTGAAAGATTCAAATTATACCCTTTAGAAGATTAATCTAAGTGATTCATCGAAATTTGTGAAAACCTGAAGGTTCAAGCAAGGGATGTGGATTGAGTTCAATTTCTGGAGAAAGAGGGGGCCTTTATTTTTTCATCTTATCAGACTATTTTATACTACCTCTGTATCATAAATAGTGTCCACTTACCTTATATTTTTTGAATAAAAAATTGTTTATTTATCAAATCAAGAAAGAATTAACTTACTTTTTCAGATTTGTTCTTATTTTGTGTAGGTGACCAAATTTCAGTATCTATTTAATTAGGAGCATTTTCATCAAATTACCTATTTTTACTTAAGAATTAATATTTTCTTAAGGGGTATTCAAATGACTAAGTGGACACTCTTTATCATCCATATGGAGTATTACTAAATTTTGGTAATCCGCTACTAATTGTGACAAAACAAGTTTTATGACAATACTTCGGGAATTGAACCCCAATTTCTGCCGTGGAGATTGCTTTTAGCATTTTGTTAAATGAGGTTAAAATTAAATTATGATATTAAATGATTCTATTTATGATTAAATCTTTTTATAACATTTTTGTTTGCGTGAATGTTTTTTGACTGTTATATTAAAATATTTGTACAGAGAATATATAATATAGCATAACATACATGAAAAATTGACTTAATTCTTTTAATAATTATTGTGAAATAGTGTATTGAGAATGATTGTTATAGAGTGATCGAACATACAACAATAACAACATACACAGTGAAATTTCATAACGTGAGTCTGAAGAGGGTAGAGTATACAAAGAAATTATCTTTAACTTGGTAGGTAGAACAGTTGTTCCGAAAGGCTCTCGACTCAAGATATAAAGTAATCGGACATTGTATATATAATCCAAAAATATTGGACCCTATGGGTTATGAGTGTAAAAGGGTCCCGCTTCACGTGAAGTACATGAGGTTAATGGCCCAGTGATATGGTCGTTATGCTGTTTGATTATGATCTTTTTGAAAATCATATTTCCCAGAAGGATTTCTGTGATCCAGCGTGAAAATACAACCACAACAATAACATACCAAGCCTTTGAAAATGAGAGAGAAAACATATTTTTTGGAAGCAAAAAAAAGAAGCTAATTTAGATTTTCTTAGACACTTCACCACTAATTAGCAGGCGTTTAAACGATATATATTTACAACAATAACATATCTAGTGAAATTTCGGAAGGATAGAGTGTACGCAGACCTTACTCTTACATTGGAAGGTAGAAATATTATTTTCAATAGACCGTCGGCATAAGTTGAAATTGAAAAAAGTTTATTTGAAAATTAATGTTATTGTTTGATCATGAATTTTACAAATTGGAAAAATAAATTCAATAGTAGTGAATGTACATCATTGTTTCACTTAAATACTTCTTAAATTAGTTTTTCAATATTTCATTAATATTTTAAATATCTAAATTCAATATTTACAAATACTGATGACTGAACGAGTACTTGCAAATGCTTAAATATTAAAATCTTGTTCCATTTTTCTTGCAAATTCAAATTTCTCATCATCCAAATGAGAAAATCATCAATACTCCAAACTAGACTCACACTCATTATTCAGAAATTATAACAACAAAACATTCACTCTTGGTGAATAAACATTATGTCAGTATTATGATCACTATTAAATATATATAATCATTTTATTATGTAGCTCTCAAACATGTTTTGCTTCTAAAAGGACAAACCTTTAAATTTTCAAATTGATATTTTTTACTTAAAAACTTATGTGTTCAATAACATGCACAATTATACCAACCACAAAATTATAACTTCAAAATCTTATGTTTACCCATAAAACGGTACAGTTAAATTTGTATATGTGGTTAAGGACACATGGATCTCAAATGACATGTTTGATAATAATTTTAGATAAGATACACTGTAATTAAGCAATAATAATATATCAGAAAAAAATGATTAGCGTGAGCCTTGTGATGACTTCTGGGCAGAATTCTGACAATGTGTATGTAAGCACAAAGATTGAGAAAAAATGAATAAGTGTCTTGTATTCACTAGAATATGATTGGTTACAATGGAACAATGTATCATATTTATACATGAGTACACAACCTACGGAATATATTATCATTAATACAGGAGAATGAAGTTGTAATAATTCGACAATCAATATCTCAATAAATGTCATTAAAGCTCCATTGAAAGGCGTATGAGCGGTTTCAGTAACGACCGTTCATTGCTATTCAAACGGTTATTTCCGCCCTTTCGAGTCACCGGTGCTAAACATGCATGTGTTGCTCCCGGTAATGATTGAATGCTACCGGTAATGTCGCAAGTTGATCTGGACTCGACTCAGCATCAATCGCTATGTGTCACACTATAATTCGTACAGTTATCTTATATGAATTTTGTCCTATACATTTTATATTGAAAAAGAAGACAAACAATCGCTTTATTTTTTAAGAGGTTAGGAAGCCATACAAAATTGCCATTGGATATATTTTAAAATTTTGTTTTTACTCCCTACCCCACAGGAGCTCCTCTTTGCTCTCTTAGTGACTCGAACCTGCAACCTTCTAGTTGAAGGTGGAGGGTGCTTATCATCTGAGCAACCCTCTTTTCTTACCACTGGATATAGCAAAGTGAGAAAAGGAGAAATATTGTAAATATTCACAAATTAAAATTCAGTTATATAGACTCCAAATGATTAAACTTTACCTGTATTCAGTAATTATACTAGAGTAATAAAGGCAAGACATACTTCAGCGATGATTATGCGATATATATTATTGCTTTAATTTTTTAACATCGGATTTGGATAATTTATTTACCAACTACAATCTATAGCCACTATTTGCAAAGACAAAAAAGAGAAAATTTATTTATCAACAATAAAAGAGTACATTAATTTTTCCCTTTATAGTATGTTTTTATTGGTTGAGATTAATATCAATATATATAGTATAGAATATTCTCTTATACAATAGGAATCCTAGTCCTAATTACAAAAGGAATCATAATATTAACATAATTATAATTACACAATATATGTAATATATTCTAATTATGGATAGGAATTCAATATTACACGTTTACGGGGACCATAAATTATGTGTAGCTTTTATTTGCCGTCTTAAATATATGTTTTCGGCCAACAAAAGCTTTTACTAGCATGGCCTGCAGATTAATGAGAAATTTCAAATTTTCGGAAATATATTCAGTCTGTTTTTCCCACTTTTTGCATCGCCACTTTTATTTTATTTTTAAAAGGAAATCAAAACTGGTGAGGTTTAGTTTGCAAATTATAAGTACAATAAGATTAAGCATGATTTAAACTTAAAGTTGTATCATTTTCTCAGCGATAGCGCTCATAATTGTATCATAGTGTAATGTTTTCTAAGAAGAAACAAAAATATTGTACAAATTCTTCTAAAAATGTTGTTAAATATGAGATCAAAAGCAAGAATTCTACGGAACTATTGAATTGAATGAATTCAGTTTATTTGCACAATTTCTGGCTTTAAATAGCCTTACAACTAAAACAGAAATCCTAAATAAAATCACATGATTAGCACTCAGTGATTGAGGCTAAAGACTCGTTAAAACAGACTTCACTAACCCTAGTGACTGAGAATTTTATTGAAACAGAAACAAAGACTAAGTAAACTCCTACAAAATAGGAACTGACTCTTTCAAACCCTAAACCAACTGTCTCTCACAGTTAGTTTAGCATTTCTGCCTTGCAAACACCCAAGCGATCTCTGAGCTTCAAGAAAGCATCTAGCTGCAGTGGTTTTGTCATTAAATCAGCAACATGCTCCTTAGTCCCACAGTGCACCAGTTCTATGACTCCATTTTGAACAAGCTCTCTCAAGAAGTGAAAGCGCACATCAATATGCCTACTTCGTCCATGCATAACAAGATTCTTAGATAACTTGATAGTTGAACTATTGTCACAATAAACAACAGTACCTTTATCATGAACACAACCAAGCTTTGCAGTAACTCTCCTCAATCAAACTACTTGACTTGAACATCTCGCTGCAGCCACGAACTCAGCTTTTGTGGTTGATAATGTAACAATAGGTTGCTTTTTTGAAAGCCATGAAACAGCCCCTGAGCCTAGCAAGAAAACATAACCAGACGTGCTTTTTCTGTCATCCAAATCCTCAGCATAATCATTGTCTGTATAGCCCACCCAAATCTAAGCTCTCCCTCTTGTACATAATTCCATAATCAATTGCTCTTTTCAAGTACCTTAGTATCCTTTTGGCAGCTTGTAAGTGGAGTTCAGTGGGCTTAGACATGAATCTGCTAACTAAACTCATACTATACATTAAATCTGGACAAGTTGCAGTAAGGTACATAAGACTTCCCACCACCTGTTTGAAAAATGACTCATCAACTACAACTTCATGCTCATCTCTGCTCAATCTGCTATCAGGAACAATCGGACTACCAACAGCTCTGCTTTCTAGCATTCTAAACTTTTTCAAAACCTCAGTTGCATATTTCATCTGACAAATGAAAATGCCACTTGTTTGCTGCATCACTTCAATGACGCGACCCTGTCAGGGCCGCGATACTTGGAGCATTGCGACACCTTCTCCAAAGGGTCGCGGCACCTGTGACGTGAAAAATCACTGGTAGCTACTGGAACTTAGGCGTCGCGACTCCTTCCCGAAGGACCGCGGCGCTTCGACACCAGTAGCTACTGGACGTAAAGCGCCACAACGCCCTCCCGAAGGGCCGCGACGCTTCGGCTCCAGTGAACCCGACGGGAGATGAAAGGTCATGACTCTTGGGCTGGTTTTGGAGCATTATACCTTCATTATTTGGCACATGAATTCAACCATTATTTGGTTGAATTGTAACCTCAAATTAAGTGTCATTACATGGCATTGAAAGCCATTACTTGGCTATATGGGAGATCATCTACATCACACTATAAATTGAGACTCAAAGCTCATTTGAAGAACACACTTGAAATCTGAATACTTCTTCCTCTCTTGCTTTCTTTCATACACTCATAAGCTCTTCTTTTATAGTAAACTCTTGAGTTATCCTTTGCTCAATTGTTTGTTGCTGGTTTATCTTGGGAGACAAGTTGTCAACAGCCGTTAAGAGATTCATACGGGACAATATTGTCTTAAGGACAAATTGAACATCAATCGACTCATCAAACCACTTTTTTGTTTTCATTTCCAAATTTATAATCATTTGTTGTTGTTATTACTTTTCCATTTCCTTGTAATCGGAATTGTAACTCACATTTATTACTTGGGAGAGCTCGACTTGTTTTCTTTTAATTACTATTTGAATTAAAACATTAACTATTGTGACTTTACTAGTTTTATAGAATTTCCAAATAGATAAATTTTATTTCAAAAAAAATTAAAATTCTATGTTTCAATTTACATAAAATCAAATAACTTGACCCGCTCACTTTGAATTCAGCCACATAAAAGACAGAATCTAAACTCTCTAGCCTAGTTTTTCCAAAAAAAAAAAAATCAGCCACATAAAACTACAGCCAGGAGCAAGGACTGTAAAGGTGTCTAACGGATGAGACTACTGACGGTGTATTTTATATACACTTTTGAGTCATTTTTAGTTAGTATTTTACTCATTTTATTTATGTTTAGTAAAGATTTTCCTTTCTTTTTGTGTCACAAAATGGAGAAATGACGAAAAGGAGATGAAATGAGCATAAAAGAGATGAAATTGCACACAAAAGGGCCAAGAAATGAAGTCTAAGAAGTTCCGAATTATAGAGAAAATCGTCCGACGAGAAAAGACGAAACGGAATTCGCTGAAAGTCCCAAGAGTTGCTGAATTTGACATGTTTGAGAATCCTAAAGGGATAACTTTTCCTTCAAAAAGGATAATTTTTCATACCTAAAGAAAAACCTTTTCCTACCTAAAACCCTTACCTAAAAGGATTCTAATAACTTTTCCTTTCCTACATAAATCCTTAACCCTTCACCTAAAGGATTCTTTGGCTATAAATACTCTACATCATTAAGAATTATTCATTCTCCATTCTACCATTCACCATTCTACATCCATCCTTCCACCAATCCACCTTGTAAATATTCCACAACACAACCGGATGCTTGGCGAGACTCATTCTTAGTAATTTTCTTTTCTTTTCTTTTCTTTAATGATGAACTTTGAATTAGTTCTCATATTCTAGGAACTAATTCTCTTATAGGCTTTCTATGTTGAATTTATTGAACCTTATGTTATAAATTAATGACGCTTATGGTTATTATTCTTATTGAGAGATCTATCCAATAATTGAGTTGAATTCTTGGTAGCTAATCGACAACTAGTTATCACTATATGATTTCTAATCGATTCAAAAGGGGATTGTGAATACTGGTCTTGAATCGGGGATGAAAATACCTCAATTAGATTTGTAAGCGTTGATGAGAGGCTTAACAACCCTAATTTTGCCAACTAGGTTTTGGCTTAATCCTCCTATAGAGTTACCCTTATCAACGAAAGTTAGGTAAGGAACAATCTGGGTTGAGTGTTTATATAACTAACGGAGTATAAAGCGATTTCGTAAACCCGCTTTCTCCAAAAGAAGAACACCATAAGTAATGCATTAACAAGTAAAATAAGCGATAGTAAGGATACATAAGCCCTATTCTCATCACATCCGAATTAAATCTTTATATCTAATTAGTTTTCATAACTCTTAGTTACAAACCAAACAATCAATCATTAATTCACCAAATAGATACTAGAAAATAGATAATCGATACTTGGACCCTAATCACTAGGACGATATTCGGCCTTATCCAAGACTATACTACTTGATACGATAACGCACTGCGCTTTAAAAGTGTGTGCATCTTTCACAAGCATCACTACGCCAACGGTCCGATTCGGATTTTTTTTTTTATTTCTAGTATTTATTTTCTATAATATAAACTAAATTCAATTTAAATATGTAATATAATAATATAATATATAATTTAGTTGTATATATTAAAATTGAAACTTTAAAGTTAACTTTTTATTTTATAGTTTATAACTTTATACTTTATAGTTTATAACTTTATATTGTAAATTTGTAATTATACTTTTATTAATTTATTAGATTAGTAGATATAACTTATAAGTAATAACATTAACAACTAAATAGATAGTAAAATTAAAATTAATGATAAGATGTAAACTTTTGAACTTTCATAACGTTAATAAGAGTACATAATGAAGTAATAATAATTTTATTTACATATTACGATCCTTTTGCAAGTTCTTCGTAATCTATAGGTTGATTGAATTGGTTATGCTCCATAGCCTCTAAATCCGAGTATTAATTCCTTCCAAAATATTGCATATTTCTTCATCTTCCGGAGAATTAACGTCTCCACATCCTTGATTTCTTCTCTCGATCGATCCAATCACTAACACTTTTAATGTGCTTCCACCCAACGAGTGACGCTATTTGATCTCGTGCTTGGCTAAATGCACTTTGAAGCCACCGCTGAGATCGACATTAAGAATATCCCGCCATCTGCAAGTACCGGAATTGCCTTTGTTATCCTGCCACCATTGTAAAGCGGTCAAAAATTTTCTTCACCGTGACTTTTGCAAATAAAATTGCATCTCATCGCAAAGACGGCATGGTTGGTTGTGTTGTAAAAGTGCTCCATATGTCTAAAGATTCTTCTTCATCGCCATCATCATTGAATCCTGTAACTAGAAGGAATATTAGTAGCAGAGTTGGTGTTATCATGTAATGTAGCATAATATTCATATAATGTAGTTAAATTAGTATCAAGTTTACTTATGCAATCAAATGAAGATGGAGTTTCGTTGACCTATTTCCATATAAGTATATAAACTAAATATTAAATTATGACAATCTACTTTTTAATAGAAGGATTTAAGATCGCACAATACAATAAACATCGTGAATAGGAAAAAATATTTTTAAACTTTTCAAACATAATCAGAATCGCATCTGTATATTTCACATTTGATTTTAAACCATAAAGTAAATAGGAAATTTCATATATGAGCTAAAGCATTACAAATTGTTGGGTAATAAGATCACGAAAATTCAGTAAAATTTACGTAAATTTTTAAAAGTTCACCAATTGATTTCCAATGTTCGTAACATATACATCACGTTCTTACAATGCGCATTTGCAACATGTGTTATGGGGTCTTTATACTTATAACATTCTTTTAAAAATAAATAAGTATAATTCCACCGTGTAATAATCTCTTACGCATGAATTTAGGTCTCAAATTAAATTGTTTACATTTTTCTTTAAATTCTATAATTCTATTTTTCCTATTATTACTGAATAACTCCAACACTCTTTTGACAAGTTTTATTTGGTGAAAATAAATCAAGACCACTTTTAACAATTAAATTATAAATATGACAAGCACAACGAACATGAAATATATCAGAAGTGGTGGTTGTACTTCCGCTTTAAAAGATCTACAGCAGATTATTAGATGCATTATCAAATGATACACAAAGTATTTTATTATAAAGATTATATTTTGGGCATAAAATAAATAGTTTCGCTTATATATTTTTCAAGATGACTTTGATCATACGCAAAAAGCAATAATACGTTTTTCCATTCTAAAATTTTCATCAATCCAATGACAAGTAATTGTTAAATAATCATAAGCATGTCCAATGTCCAAGTAAAACTAACGTGACATGGAAGGTTAGCAAACAAATATTGCAAGAAAATAACATAATCATTATGAAGTCTAAAAATATAGTAGTACTACGAGGAACACCTTTAAAAAAGGATTATATACTCTTTGAATATATGTAATTAAATATGAAGAAGCAAAGAAAAAGGCAAACAACCTCCGACAATCATTTTTGCTAATTCATGCGATCTTTTGGATCGCACTTAGTCAACCCAGGTTAATGGATTAAGTTGTTGGAGTTCTAAATCGATGATTCCATGTATGATCGAATTTTATATGTCTAGCTATAGTGCCGCCCTCCTTATGTTTATAAGTTCTCCCACAAATATTACATTTAACTCTATTACAACTTTATCATAAAAGAGCCACACTTTACTCCTTTTTTTCACATGAAGTAGGTGTAGGAGGTTCTTCAAGTTCAACAATATTATCTAATTGAACGTTATCACATTCATTATCTTCTATTCCAAAATCTTCTGCATTTGATCATAATCTATATTTTGATTAGATGATGAAGAACCATTTTACTAGATTTCGCAATTCTCCTTAGTAAAGACATTATAAAATATTTAAATAATCAACAAATAAATATGACAATTTAATAAAATAATTAGAGAATGAAACGAGTGTACCAAACTTCGGATTGAATTCAATAGAAACTCAAGCTCAAGTCTTCTTGCTACTTTGAATTTGAAAACTAATAATATTAATAACTTGAAAATTGATAATAAAGATGATTAAGAGTATGAGAATAAGAGAATTGAGAGAAATGTTGTGTGATAAAAATGAAGAAAATGTAGAGAATTTATAGATTTTTAAAGGGTAAAATGGAATTAAAATAAATAAGTAAACAAAACAAAAAAATAATGATAATAATACCGGGTCAACCGGTTGACATGTATAGCAAGGAGTAGTGTTAGGAAATAGGTAAGAAGAAATTTGGCATTGATACAAAGGTGGATGCACCTTTAAAAAGCTATAAATTTGAGCGAGTTATGTAATCTTTGTAAAAACATTAATTTTGAACGCAGCAACTCAAACATCACTTAATTCAATAGCATGCTAAACTTTAAAGTTTAAATATTCAATGACATGCTAAACTTTAAAATTTAAATTCTGACCGTTAACCAATATTATTTTGGTAGCAAACCATTGACATGACATGTCGAGAAATCTTAAGAGATAAGAGGATATTGTTGTCCCAAACTCCCTATACATTTTGTGTCCTTTTTCTTGCTGAGGAATTGTTGGTCATTTTCATGTAGATGCTCTACCCTTTTTCTTTTTCCTTTCAAATTTTTTAATGCAAATAAAGACGCATGGTTTTTCTACTTTTTAAAATATAACTTACATTTTAGATGGTGGGTTATCATACTTTCAAGCAGTTTTTTTTAGCGTGGGTGGCTCAAGAGAATTACATACACGTATTACTTTAAATCATAATTTAGTAAGTCTTCTGATAAAATGTACTTAAAGAAAAAATTATACGACTATATAGTATAAATGTTTTTTTGGGTGGAAGAAGGCAAAACGTTGAGTGATTGAAATATGAGAATTCTCTTAACTATTCAACGTTAAACGAGAGATTACATACTTTTAGAGCTACAATTAATCGATAGTAAAATAGAAAATTAATTAATTTTATAGCAGATTTCATCCAATACGAAATCCCTTCATTGCCCATAAAACGCACTATCCAACAACATAAGGATTTTCCCAAAAATTGTGATACGAAATCAAGAATATCGATAAAATAAACTCCTCAATGGTTCACTCATTTCAATGACTTTTTTCTACAAGTAACCATAATGAAAGAAACAGATTTTTTTCTTCCCAAATGATTTTCTAGTTTTTCATGGAAGTCAACATTTTATGGTGTACTAAACTTTCGTTATGTACGGGGTTTAGAAAAAAATTAGATTATAATAGTCTATTATACGCAATTTTATTCTATATTTTTACATTATTTTTACGACTCAAACTCGTAAACTCCTGATCACATTATAAACAATTTTAAAAGTATGGCTTCTTAAATCTCTAAGATATCTTGGAGAGACACTATTATGGATATGGTGCATATCAACTATTTACAATTTTACATATTCTCTTAATTTTATAAATCTATTTAACTATTTATTTTTGGAGTTCTAGTTGCAAGAAAGTACTACTCTCTCCATTTAAAAATAATTATTGCTTTCTCTTTCCTAAAGTCAAATTAATTAATATTTGAAGCTAAGTTATATTAGATCAGCTTATTATGTTAATATTGAATTTAATTATTAAAAATTATACGAAAAGTACTGTAAGTTATAATTCTTCTCATGTTAATATGAAGAAAAATACATTTTACCATCAAAGATTGTGGTAGAGTGGTAAGTACTCGACCTAAAAATCTATTCTTAATAAAGCAACCTCAAACTGGCATATTAACAACACAACAAACTCACACATAGCTAAGATAAGCTTCAACTTAACAAATTAAATATCATTCCAACTCAACCAAACTTGATACTAATTAAAACAAGTTTTATACTTACATGCTAGGCATTAATAGAGTAGTCACAAATAGCCACAATATTCACAATCATCACATATATTACATAATGCTTGGCGTAACATATTCAAGGTTTAATAGTTAACTAATTAGGTAAACCATTTATTGCAGTAGCAAAGCATTCCTGGAATTAATTAGATACTCCCCTTAAGCATCTATTTACAACATGTTTAGCATGCGAATCTATTCCCTATTTAAGAAATAAACACATGCTTCGGTTATTAAAACATATTGCATTCTACATTATGATATGCAAAGACAGTTATGGGGGTAAATTTAATCAAACATGAAAGATATCTAGGCAAGTCTAATTAACTTTTTAGAGGTAGTCTCAGTGAGCAAAATTGGCAAAGATAGGTCCTAACACAAGTGATTTATACTCAAACCAAAGAATCATCACAACTAATATACTTCACATATATCATGTACCTTAACCAAGATCAAACATAAAATATTTTACTCAAGAAGGCCTTGTATATCTAAGGTCTCAATGATTATCTAATATTCTAAGATTCTCAAATATTCTATGTCTCAAGCTTACATTATCTCTCCCCGTATACGAGTAATATAGTTTCTCATAACGTCAAAATCATGTTGTCTTAACCATAACAAACCATGATAACCCATAATCACTTCAGACAACACACACATGACCCTAATAAATATGTTCGTATAGATGCATATCATCATCACACCAACTATACAACAAACTTACCAACCTATATACAAAGTCCATAAATTCTTGTTAAGTGTATTTTGTATACACTTTTGAGTCCTTTTTAGTTAGTATTTCACTCTTTTATTTTACGTTCAGTATAGTGGTAGGTGTGTTTTTCTTTCATTTTTGTGTCTCAGCGATCATAAAGGAGAAGTACATAATCGAGGATGAAATGAGCGTAATGGAGGCGAAATATGCACAAGCA
Organism: Przewalskia tangutica; assembly: GCA_029844215.1. Classification (NCBI taxonomy): domain Eukaryota; kingdom Viridiplantae; phylum Streptophyta; class Magnoliopsida; order Solanales; family Solanaceae; genus Przewalskia; species Przewalskia tangutica. Next base: position 96,577,131 of record CM056738.1, on the reverse strand, counting down.
CAGCCCAAGGAATAAAGCCTAAGAAGTGTCAAAAAGAATAGAAGAAATCTAGCACATTCCGGACAGAAATCAGAGAGGCACCGCGGCGCCATGGAACCACGGTGCCTGGCCCAGCAGCACCGCGGCGCCATGGAACCGCGGTCAGGAAAATTAACACCGAGGCGTAAAAATTGCCGAAAGTCCAAATCAAACACCGCCTCGGATTCCTGACCGATGGATAGGCACCGCGGTGTCATATATCCAGTGAGCTACAGTGGTTTCAGAAAAATTAGCACTGTGGTGCCGGCCAACGAAACCGCGGTATCGACTCGTATTTTCAGAAAAGTTGGGTCAAAATTGGACAAGGGTAAAGGGGTCCGAAGAAAGGTTTTTTTCTGATATAAATACCCTAAACCCTGTCATTATTAGATATACTACTTTGGAGAAGAGAACGACGACGACGAGCTACAATTGGAGATCTTATTGTTCGAGTTATTTTCTTTCTCTTATTTTATTTCAGTTTATGTTGGATTGTAATTTAGTTCTTGACATGACAATGTTTATGAGCTAAATACTTTAGTAGGTTTCCATCGAATCTTCTTGAAGCTCTTCATATAGTTAATACATTGATTATTGATTTCTTCTTCATCAATTGTTAAGATCTATTCAATTTATTATGATTGTATGATAATTAATTGATCATTAATTGTCATAACTTATATGATTTCAATTCAGAATCTGAAAAAGGAGATTGAATATGCTATAGTTGTTTAGACATAGGTTAAACCGTGGATGAAAGTACTCCGATACTTGTGGAGTATTTAAGGTTATTGTTTCGCAATCATCCTGTGTGGTAAAATCTATCAGAGAAATATAGAGGGTTTCTGCATAAGGTTGAGTTTTTATATGTCCTAACCGGAATATAGAACATGATGGTTAACCTGCTATCTTAATAAGAAGAAGAAGAGTCATTAGAGTTGCATTAACAAGTGAAAGAGTGGATAGTTGAGGAGATTGGAAGCCATATTTCCTTCATAACTGCAATTTACTATAATTTTAGTCTTAGTTATAAATCCAATCAACAGAACGTCAACCAAATAGATACCATAGATTAATATTTGATAATTGATAAACCAGTCTCTGTGGACGATAACTCGGTCTTACAGACTATATTACTTGAGCGATACGTACACTTGCGTAAGCATATAGAATTATCGCAACAATTCCCTTCAGGGCCGTTGTCGCTTTCTTTGGAGGCATAGCTGAAAATACAATAATTCGTTAGAGATGGATTATCCTACTAACATAGCTTTATCGCACGATCTTAGAGTAACAAGAATAGAAATCATCCTAAATGTCCGACAGCCTCCTGCGTATAAGTATGATGCATAACATACTCATATACAAGACTCTACTAGACACGATCTATATACATTCTGATGACGAACTGTTTTGATACCACTTTTGTAACGACCCGATCCGACGGGCCGCGACTGGTGCCCTAATTGGACACCCTTATACTGACATGTCACATATAATCTGACTGATACCAAGAACAATATAAAAATCTTGTGATAATAAGTTGCTGACTCATAACGTCATATATATCAAAATAAACTTGTCTCATGATGAGTCACAGCTAGTCAATCATAACAAAATAGACAAGCCAACAAGATTGCTTCTATACATGGGATTATCCAAGATAAATAACAGCCGACACATGTCTTGCGTCACACATACACAACCCACAACTGTCTACAGACCTCTAAGAGTATGATAGTGAAATATGGTGGGACAGGGCCCCGCCGTACCCCTAAATCTACATAAGTCAAAAATAAGGTTCTGTATCAAAATGACTAAGCTCCGAATTAATGGAGCTCTCCAAACAGTTGAACAGGAATCCTAGACTGGAGGATCACCAAACTGAGTACATGTACCTGCGGGCATAAACGCATCCCCCCCGAGGAAAGGGGGTCAGTACGAAATAATGTACTGAATATATAAAACATGAAGTATTGTAAAGAAGATCACAACTGGCCAAAAGATATCAGGAGACATGTATAATAATTAAAATATCAATGCAACGATGCATTATAAAATGAGAGTCATATATGTCCATATCATATACCGTACCCTGCCCATCATGGGACTCGGTGAATAAAGTCATGTCCGTGGATGTCTGTCCACATAAAGTCATATCCGTGGATATTCGCCCATCGCAAGACATACCGCATCTGCCAGCGTGGGACTCGGTGAAATAATCATATCGTGGACGTCTCGTCATAAAGTCATATCCGTGGATGTCGCCCATCGGCACATACCGCATCTCCGGCCAGTGGGACTCGGTGAAATAATCATATCTGTGGATGTCTGTCCACATATATCGTACCCGGCCTATTCTGGGACTCGGTAAAATAATCATATATATACATATCTGACCCGTCATGGGACTCGGTAACATAATCATATCATATTAAGCACGAATAGAATATCATGAGTAACCTTATACAACTTAAATCGTCATTTGACTCTCAATGGAATAAATAGAATGAACTATCACTTGTAAAATCAAAGACAACTATCATATCAAGTATCACTAGGAATTAGGATTCAATAGAATTGTGTACGTCCACCGTACACTCATTTTATATAAATCATGCCAAAAGAAGAAATGATAGTTCATATACCTTATTGTCGAACTAACCAACTCTATAATTAATGTTCATCTCGATTAGCACCTCGACCTATAATAATAGCAACATGTCCGTCAACTCTATGATTTCTAACGTAAGTTATACCGAATGACGACTCTCTTTTCTATAAAAATTCGGGCAGCACTTCCCCTATTTATATACATATCCACAACTCATAAACAATTTCCACAATACCAATAGCCAAGCACAATTCCAGGATATAACAAAATCAGTCCATATACTATATCTACACCATAGTTACGCATTATTTCTCTTTACATTTATGAAATACAACTACTACAACAACCAAGGTGATTACTACACCTATTTCTCATGTTAATCCAACCCTTAATCCATATTAAAACAGTCCTAAAAAACAGTCCATACACGGTCCATGTCCTAGCAACAACAAGAGTGCAATGTACAACTTTTCTACACATTTATTCCTTTAGGACATATATTAGTAATTACCACAACGTATATAAATGTTCATAACTTATATTTCCAGCATTCTTACTTAACAAAAACATCCTTTAAAACGAGACAACAACGTCCAACAATTTCATGAGTGTCACGACACACGCACACAATACATGATACCATAACTCTTCTCATAATTCTGTATCATCCAATTCACATTTCAACAATTTCATATAAACATCTACAATTTGAATATCAAGATTTCCTTCACTTTAACACATAATTAATGGTGACAATAACAACACAACAACAATCGAACCCAATGTAATCTAAACAACTCCAAATCGGTAAAACAGCCCCAAATCGGCTACAACACCCAAAACATTCACATGCATTGTCTCATTTCCAATTTCTCTTAACACAAGTTTATTTCTTAAACTACAACATCATGTAACTCCTATTATACTATAAGAATAAGAAGTCTTACCTTAATTATTGTCCAAAACAGTCCCTAATGCACGGTCACTGCTCCATTTCTTTTGCACCATTTTTCACCATTTCTTCAACTTATAATGACATGCATGTATTCTACAAGTTTAATCCATCATTCTTACATGTTTTTCTTCCAAAATGTTCATCTCTAAAGCTCAAAGTTTATGGCTAAGTCTCGGCCAGCAATGCCGATTTCACCACTGTTTTGTGGAGTTTCTATGGCTTAGAACTTGTAGAGGAACTTAATCTTGGAATGAGAGTTAAGAAAAAAATCTTCAATCTTGGCTATGGAAGATGGTTTTCGGCTGAGGAGAGGAGAGAAGGGAGTTTGGAAGGAGATGATTTTAAATTAAAGGTAGTGTAATGAGAGGTACATGGATAACAGTGAGCATGGGCTGAAAATGGGTGCATGCCCACGGTTTTTAAGACACCATTCTCCATAATTTGTCCCCTAATTATTACTCATTCCACTAAAAATTAATCCCACACTTAATTAATCTCCCACATAATCAATCATGTATACAAAATCTGAAAGTTCCAAGTCTAAATTGTGTTATACACACACTAGTCCATACCACATTTGTTGTATCCAAAATTATTCTGGGATCACATCCTTTGTATACTAATTTCCGTATTAGCATATATAAATATACTTTATATCCAATATTCGAATCTTACTTCCTTAATTACGTTCTCAATTTATACACTAAAATTACGGGGTGTAACAAAATGTTTCGGGTTCAAGCATTGAGTATGGAGTCACATTTGTTAAGGATTGCTATAATCCAATGTCGGACTTTCAGCACGAATCCGAATTTAGTCGGATCTCAATACGGATATCAAATACCGAATAATTTTTTTATAAAGTGTATTTTAAAAGATTAATCAAAGTTTTCATAATTTGAATCTCTAAAAAAAATGAAAGAATGACAAATAACAATGTGTGGAAATGCAAAACCTAGAAAATCTAGAATTGATTCTTGGACCACTTGAATAATTCATGATAAATAAATAAGTGCAGGAATTGCTCTTAAATGTCTCTGTTTTACACATCTTTTGCCATGAATATATCAACTACAATAAGTAGAATGAAATACCAGTCTTGTGGGCTCTTGCAAGGAATTATTGCCATTTCTTACACTTTGCACCCTGCCCAATTGGTAAGTCTAAAAATGGGATTTCACCTTTGGATGACATTTCACTTGTTTTACAAACACCATTTTATAGTAATTGTTTGCCAATTTTTGGTTCCGGCCTGAATTTAGATGAGTCAAAATAAATCGAATTAATAAATGAATAGGTAATTAACTTGTTAAAAGGTTACTTGACTGAGACGAGTTGGGTCTAAGATGGACTAGGCAACAGGTTATAGCTTAACCAGCCCAATTATAATCTAGTTTTATTCTTTGTGTTTTCTTGTACTTTTGTGTAATTACCAAATAAAACTAGGAAAACTTATTTATTTTATGGTTATATCTAAATATATAAAGCAAAAAAAAAAAGTTTTAAGTTTTCTTAAGGATCAATTGGGCTGCATATTTAATATAAGCAGCCCAACTTTTAAATTGGATGACTTGAACCGGGTATAAATTGACCCAAATATGCACAACACCAACCCCTCAAAACTTAAATAAGTTGAACGAGTAGTATAACAAGAGCTTGTAACTTATAAGATATAATTGTCAGCTGAAATTCATAAACAACTACTTCTCAGTTCTTCGACGTCTTGAAATTTTACTTTGTGTAATTCGAAACTTCAAGATAATAATATTTTTTTCAAGATAAGTTCGAAAAATGGGTTATAAACGGCATTTGTATCTAAATTATACTCTGTAGTTGGGCTAAATGGGTCTCAAATCCCAATTAGGTTGTTAGTTTAAGTACCTGTTTGACCAAACTTCCTAATTGTTCGCTTTCATAAACACTTTTGCGCCAAACACGTCTTTTTCGTAAGAGAAACACTTTTCTGTGTTTCAAAGAAATGCTTTTAGATGGGAAGGTTAGAAACACCAAGGTGCTTCTAAGTCTTCTAAAAGTCCTTTTTACTCATTAAATAAAAAAAAATTGGACTCATTTACCCTTTTCTTTTCACAAAATTTCTTTTAATCTCATATAATATCCTCATATAAAATAGAAATTCGGAAATGGGATAGGGCGGGCGGAGAGGGTAGGATGGGGTAATGGCGGGGGTAAGAAAAAAATTCATATTTTTTATAAATTGTTTATAAAAATATAAAAAAATATAAAATTAGAAATTTGAGAATGTGGTAGGTGGGAGGGGGTAGGGGTAAGAAAAATTTATATTTTTAAATATTTTTTTTTATAAAAGTAACAAAAAATATGAAATAGAAATTTGAGGATAGGGTAGAGGCGGTGGGGTGGGGTGGGGGTAGGGGTATGGGGGGGAGGGGTAAGAAAAAAAATCATATTTTTTATAAATTGTTTATAAAAGTAAAAAAAATATAAAATAGAAATTTGAGAATGTGGTAGGGCAATGGGGAAGAAAAAATTCATATTTTTTTATAAAAGTAAAAAAAATATGACATAGAAATTTGAGGATGGTGTGTGGGTAGGGCGGGGGTAGATTTGGACATATTTGAGTCATTGACTATCATATTGTCGTTACATTTTTTATGTATAATATAATACTATTATTTTTTTATTAAATGTTGCAATTAAATAATTTTTTAAACAATTATTAAAGTGTAAAAAGATACTATTTTTTTAGAAACATAGGATAGAAAAGAATATTTTAAATAGTTTTAAATCTATTAAAAATAATATTCTAGTAAATTTGCATAAATATGGGCCAAACAGAAAACTATTTCTGTTTCTCAGAAGTACTTCTATAATTATAGGTCAAACACCCTAACGGATTCTCTAGAAAATTTAAGAGTTCACTTTTATTGCCAAATTTACCTATACAACCCTTTACTTTTCTGTTCGGACAAAATCCCACTTATATTTACGCTTGCGTGTAGAAGATTCCCAAATGCCCAAAACTTTATTCCTTTTCTTTCATTTTGGTCCAATTGCTAGTTAACTTCTATGCTATATGAAGGTACCAGAATAATTTTAGTGACTATTTTGCATCAAAAGTTGAGTCTATATGGCAATATTTGAAATAATTTCTTATGATCCGTTACAATTTGAATAGAAGAAAATAATTCTATAAAATAGTTTTCAGATTTAGTGTTGCACCACGGAGCAATAATCGCGTCCGGATATGATCTATTTACTCGGCAATTCATCTGGTGACTTCACGGTTGCTCACAAAAAAATAAATATGCTAATTAAGGTTACCAATTTAATCAAAAGAAAGAAACTTATAATTTTATAGCCACTTATGAGTTATTTTGACTGATCAATCTTTCAATACGTTAGTTTCAATAATTTTCATTCATTACACTTCTTCCTTGTTGCTTGGATTGTAATAGATGTATTTGGTTTACCACTTTGAGTATCAGAATATAAATGACCATATAATTTAAGAAATATTTATAATAAATCATAAAATCAACATTCATGTTATTATAAGGGATCAAGTAGCTTGGTTCGGATGAATAACAACTCTGAAGGCACTTTGCATAACAATGTCACTTATAAATTATAATCAATTTAAAAGAAGTTACCGATAGGTCCATCAACACTTCCAAATATTAAATTTTAGTATTTCAAATACTAATTAAATATTTAATTTATTTGTCTGAAGAGTATTGCGAGTAAATAATGATTTTAAATCATAAATTTTCAATTTTCCGAACTCCTTTTTATATTCAATTTCAGTTAAATATTTGTCCAAACACGTCTGGTCACCATGATTTATCTCTTTCACAGACCTGTCAGATCGGAGTGTGGAGGCTCCTGAGGTGGGAGATTCTACCTTTATTAGAACAATAATGAAATAAAACTGCAGACTAGATAATTAAAATGACTTAAAATTTATAGGGTGATGCTCAAATAAAAGAAATAATAAGAGAAGGATAAAAGAAAGGAAAACCATAAAATAACATAAATGTAAAGAAAAAGACGGGTCATCCACTGTGATTAAAGCAGTGTCAGGTTTGGGTAAGCATCAGGTGAGCCCACAATAAAGCCCACCCTATTTGGTACGCCTCATGAGTCATGCCTACTTCTCTCTTCCTTTTTTTGTTATTATAGTTTTTCTTTTCTTTTAAAATCTACTAGTACTACTAGAAGTATATGTAAAATTGTATTAATTTTTCTTGGAGAGTCTTTCTCATTAATATAAATATATATAATGTATAATGTAAAATTCTAATACAATAAGGATCATATATCTATCATAATTATACATCAATAAATATTATACAATGTATGAAATATATTTTAATTATGATAATATATGTTGAAGATGCGAAATGTAATAGAAAATACTTGTGAAAAGGGAGATGGAAGCAATTTCGTGGTGAAAAGGAAAGAGAAAGAAGATAAATGAAGACTCTGAAATAGAAAATACTAGAAAAATGTGTGATCTAATGACGATACATGTTGAAGATGTGAATAATTATGAACTTGATTATATCATCGTATAAAATAAAGTCTATAAATCATACTTAATGTAATAGAAAATGATTGATGGACAGTGTTTACGTATTGGTTATGTTTATTACTAATTGTTTTGAGTGATTTTACTAGTTTTTTAAAATTAGAGAATAAATCATATTTCATATTTTAAAAATAAATAAATTTCAACAACCAAATAATATTTATAAAAATTATGGCTAAACACAACTCCAACTTTCACAATCTTAGTTTTAAAATTTGCTAGAGTTATTCTATATTATAACTAGATATATCTGCGTCAAATTTTATTTTCACATTAAAAAGTAACTAAACATTGAAGCTGTGTAAAACGTTAGGTATAACTTAATTTACAATTTCAAGAATCAATGTTTGCGAATTTCCCCCCTTAAAATAACCAATTTTTACACACAATTTTTCTTATAATATTTAAAAATAAATAAATAAATTGTATCGAGTTATGTTCACTCGTTTCTTTCAATCTTTTAGTACTCCGTTATTTTCACAACGGTAAGTCTAATAATGACCTGAGTCAGCTTTATAAATATTTTACTACTCAACTATATTCGGTACCTTAAGATTTTGATAAGTGCACAAGACCCAAAGCAAACGTAGCTTTAAGGCAGCGTCTACAGAGAGAAAAGGGTAAAGCCTTTTTATAGAGTCAAAGGTAAGAAAGAAGACCGCAGTAGACAGAGGGTTTGGATTGAGTTTTAAAGATTACCTTATAACCTAAAAGTTAAAAATAAGTTGTTAATATTCAATTTTTATTTTATTTTTTTACTTATTATTATACTTTTCTTGTCTAAAAGTAAAAATATGTTAGAAGGAGTTCTCTGGACATAGCTGAATGACAAAGAAGGTGAACTTAAAATCTAGCTGAAGGCTTACCGTGTGAGTTCGAATTCTGATGGAAGCACTTTGCTCTCTTTTGGAATAAGACTTTATAGTTTGCTCTCTTTTGGAATAGGACTTTGTAGCTGATTGTTTTGTTCTGTCATTAAGAATAGTTTGGCGTAAGTCAGAAAACCGGATATAAAAAAACGTTAAGACTTTTTCTCATTGTAAAACCACACAAAAATTAAAAAAAAAACTTAAAATAAGCCAATCCAAATTCCAAACACAGAGAGAGTTGTCAGAAAGAAAAAGATTGACCACCATTGAAGCTACTAGTACTAAACTCCATATACAAAAAAAAAAAAAAAACTGCAAAATTGCAACACAACAAAAGCAAGAACAAAAAAGCTTCAATTTTACTCAAAGTCTTCATATATCTATATTTAGCTCAGTATTTATCTCTTTTTATTCATTCTCTCTTCCTCACTATGCAAATCCCTCGTCTTTCATTAGTGTTCTGAAGCTCATTTATTCGAATATTCTTTTTTTAATTTCTTATCCGATGTACGATATTTATATTGAAGCCAACTATATTCGAATTCGCACTGCGTAACTTCGTCAAAACAATTATTGAAATTGGAGTAACTGTGAAAAAAAAAAGTTGGATCAATTTTGGTTGTGAAATGGATAATGTGGTGGAGTCAATGAAAGGAGTACAAGCTAGATCCGACAATTGCGGAGTAAAAATGGGAGAAATCGGAACTCAATTTCACCAATTAGGCGAGGAAATCTTATTAGCTGGGTCGAACTCTGGAAGGTCATTCACAGCATTACTTGGACTTCCAGCTAATAAGGCAGTTGAGCTTTTAGTTGATTCACCAGACAAAATGGCAACATCAGATAAACTTGCTGCAAGTGAAGCTCAACATCCACCTTACTATCCTTATCCTCCTCCGATTTTCCCTTCGGATACTGCTTTGATTGACAGAGCATCTAAGTTCTCCGTCTTCGCCGCCGCCGGAAATTCGCCGGAGTCTAATTCTACTCTTTCTAATTCCGGGTCGAAGCCTCTGTTAGTTAAACAAGAACTGATAGATTCCGAGTTTAACCACAATTCATCTCCGGCGACTTCCAATCCATTGGTTAATCAGAAAACAACCAAGAGAAAGGAAAGGGAGAAAAAGGTAATTTCAGTGGCAATTTAAGGGCCTGTTTGGCACGGATAATTTTCATTTTTTCGGGAACCAAGACATAATTGTTAGTACAATTTTCAAAATTAACTCCAAATACTCTCTCCCTTCACTTTTACTTATCGTTTATATAGTTATCTAATTTTACTTATTCACCTTAAAAAATCTAGATATAATTTATCACTTTATACATATTTTATCATTATTATTTATTATTAAATTGATAAATTTTAATAGCGGCACAACTTTTAAAATATATTATATTTATTCCAAGTTATTTAGTAATAATTGGAGTTAAATTATCACTTTATTTTTTACTCTCCTCGTGATCAAAATGTGACAATTAAAAAAAAGTACACATGTTTTCACATTATTCACTTCAAATCAGTCACAAAAATTCAATAGTTTTCTAAATTATATTCACGACCAAATAACTTACTCCGCGAATCAAACGATCCCTTAATGTTTTGTCAACAATTTGATACTATGAGAATTGCAACTCTACTTTTCCTTTCTAACTTCAATTTTAGACATGTCAAACGAATTTCAGTTTAATGAATTATTTCTGCTAAATTCAGGTAAAAGAAACTACTAAAAAGGGGGAAAAATCAGCAAACAATACCTCGGAAGACGAGAAGCTACCATATGTTCATGTCCGAGTTCGTCGAGGCCAAGCCACTGATAGCCATAGCTTAGCAGAAAGAGTAAGCTTCGATGATTAAGTGCTAATTAATGTTTAACTAAATGTGGTTATTTTATCTAATTAAGGTTGTAATTATGCTTTATTATATATGTAGGCAAGAAGAGAGAAGATTAATGCTAGGATGAAGCTACTTCAAGAGCTGGTCCCAGGATGTAACAAGGTTAGCTGTCACTTTTAATAGTAGCATTAAGTAAATCATTATTATCACTTATAATAGTCCCGTTTTTTGTTTGACTGACCACTAACTTTAAGATTAAAAGAAGACTTTTAGAACTTATGTTTTAAAATAAAATATAGAAATTGGTGAAGTTAGAAATTATTTTATTAAAGGTAAAAGGTTGAATTTAAATTAAATTATTACTACATATTGCATTCTTTTTTTGGATTGATTAAAAAAGAAAAAGTGTCACGTAAATTAAAATGGAGCGAGTAATTTCTCTTGTAGTTCCTTATCCTTTAATTTCTGTTACTATCTATTGTCTTTTTATTAGCATACTAATTTGTTGTAGTAATTGTACCTTTTTCTTTTTTGATCTACTTTGCTTTTGTTCTCATTTGAACTGAGGGTCTATCGGAACATTCACAGACCCCACTTGTGAGATAATATTGAGTATGTTATTGTTGTTGTTTAATAAGTTGTACTGATTGTTACTCCATCCGTTCCATAATAACTGTCACCTTAGTAAAAAAACAAACACCTTGAATAGAGAACTTGTCAATAAATGTTTCTTGAATAGAGAACTTATCAATAAATATTTCATAGAGAACTTGTCAATAAATGTTTCTTAAACACAGAACTTGTCATTTTTTGTCTAAGGGTATAGAAGGAAAAAATAATCAATTTATGTCTTGAATTCCTAAGTTTATTCTTATTTTGGGACAAAAGTTTTTTGCTAAGGTAAACTTATTATGAAGAGGGAGTAATTAATTGTACAATAATTGTGCAAGGGGGGAAATATCTGCAATGTGATTGCTTTCATTGATTTGCTTTTCTGTGCAAAATCAGCGTTGTCACCTTTTTCTTAAAGAACAGTAAAGGTGGTGGGTTTGGCACCAAGAGAAGTGGCGAACAATTTTACTGTTCTTTCAGTTTTTTTCGCCTTGCATTTGATAGGTAATAACTTTTAAGTCTGCTAGTACTTTTATTTTTTGTGGTCAATCTTGTCATTTCACAAGCCTCAATTGACCACGAGAATTGTTCACTTTTTTTCCGGAATATTTTTACTTTGTTTCAAAATTAATGTTTGATTATAAAATTTCTACCCTGCAAAAGGTAGAGTAAAGACTTTGTACATCCTACTCCAGACACAACTTATGGGATTACACTGGATATTTAGTTGTTGGTTATAAAATTTCTAGGTCCAACTAGGACAAAAGTGCTCCAAATGTGTTTTGCAACTATGTTTTCATAAATTCCAGATAAAGTGCTCTTTTTTCTCTTTTGCAAAAAGTATAACGAAGCACAACTCCATTTTCAATTCCAAGTGCATGAATTATAAGGGGCAGCCCGGTGCACTAAGCTCTCGCTATGCGCGAGGTCCGGGGAAGGACCGGAGCACAAGGGTTTATTGTACGAAGTCTTAACTCACATTTCTGCAAAAGACTATTTTCACGGTTTGAACCCATGACCTCACATTGGCATCAACTTTACTAGTTACTCCAAGTGCATGAATTACACGTAAAGTGAAAAATATTTTGAATTTATAGCCAAATGCCTACTTTGTGTGCAATTGGACATGAATTGAGTGATATTTGCAAAAACAAAAATTGAAATTAAGTTTAAAAAAGTATTTGGAAGTTGAAGTTTGTTAAGCATTTCACTTGAAAAGTGAACTTTGTGCCTACTTAGTGCATTTGTAAGTTGAAGTTTGTTAAGCATTTCACTTGAAAATTGAACTTTGTGCCTATTTAGGGGTCGTTTTGTACACAAATTAAGTTATTCCGGTATTATAGTCCTGGAATTATTAAAAAAAATGAAATTAAGTTGAAAAAAGTATTTGGAAGTTGAAGTTTGTTAAGCATTTCACTTGAAAATTGAACTTTGTACCTACTTAGGGGTCGTTTGGTACACAAATTAAGTTATTTCCGGGACTAATTTATCCCATCTGGGACTCCGGGAGGTGAGATAAAATAATACCAACCTTGATGGGATAAGATGGGTTATCCTAGACTAATTTTGGGATAAACTTTATACCTTGTTTGGTTGAAGGTATAAATTTATCTCGCGAATAAATATATATACCTTCAACCAAACAAAGTATAAAATTTATCCCAAAATTAATCCCAGGATATCTCACCTTATCCCGCTTACCAAACGATCCCTTAGAACCCACAAAGGGAGACTTGAAGGGTAGGGCGGGGTTGGTATTATGTCTGTTTCACTCTCAGGCTTTGTTGTTTGGTGGATATATGTTGAGAAAACAGACCTTCGACCTAATCCAAACCCAAAGCCGAATGCTAGTTCAATTCAGAAGTAGAATAAAAAAGGCCATAGTATCCTAGGCCCAAAGCAATAATGAGTTGAAAGAGCTCCATTAAAGTAGTTTTTTAGAGGACAAGGTACACATATACTAGACCATGGCAAAATGAAAAATGATCAACCAAAAACCATAACAAAAAGAAAATGCAGATATATGTTAAGAAAATGAACTTTGGGCCTATCTCGAAAGGCTCAAACCCAAAAGGTTGCTCAACTTAGGATTGTTAAAGTATGTATAAAGAGACTACTGACCGAGCCACTTGTGACTTGAACAATTTGATACTCTCTACTATATATAAGAATTTGATCCCTTGCAACTGTAGGTTATTTTGGAATGGTTAGTTCCAATATAAATTTTATTTGTATTTGTTATATTGGGGAACAATCATTTGAACTAGAAATCAGTGTGGTGTGGAGCATTTTAGGTGGATTTTGGTTTTAGGAGAAAGATTGATAGAAAGGAAAAGAATAATTGTTTAGCTTACTATGGTTCTCCCTTCTTCCTGTGGAGTTATTGTGCTGTTTATTTCCTTTCTTGGCTGTGACGGCACTTACCTGACTTATCCCCCCCCCCAAAACCCCCCTCAACCAAACGAGCCACACACAAAATAGGAGAAACAAATAACTCAGAATATAAGCCCATTAAAATAGTTCTGTAATTTAACTTTTTCGAAATGCTTTAAAAAAATTATTGACTCTGAAAGAGTTTTTATCATCTTTAACTGTCAGTGTAATGTATAGTCAAGATTTAAAAGGATGTGTATTTCTATATTTTAACTTGTTTTGCTGTGGCTTAACATGTACTGGCTTCTATGAGGCAAACCAGGAATATATGGCGATTAGTTTAGCGGCTAATTAGCAGACCTCTGCAGATCTTTCAATTAGTCAATTCTCAACATTGAACTTACCGAGAAATATTAGCACATTGTAAAGCTTGGACTATATTTGCAGATCTCAGGTACTGCAATGGTGTTGGATGAGATCATCAACCATGTACAATCCCTACAGCGTCAAGTGGAGGTCAGATCTCGGAAATTCTTGCATCTGATTTATTAGAGCTGAAATCTGCAAAGGACTGTATTGATTATGATATTTTAGGTGTAGATGCAACTATGACACGTCCAGACTTCTCACTCCACTGCAGTAATAGATTTTATCCCTCTAAATAGTCATTTCTTCCAAAACGTAGTCATTTCTCATCATCTCTCTTGTTAGCATACAGTCATAAGGAAAAGTTGAACCGATGAACTCAATACCTAAGGAGCAACTTTGCTTTATTGAGGAAAACGCTTTCATAGTCTGACTTTTGTCAGGGTGAACTTAAACAATCTATAGGAAGTCAATACAAATTTCAGTGGCTTGCTTAATATTTAAACATGATATTTGGGTGTGGGAATGTGCATGTAGTGCCCTAGCATGTTCCATCCTTGTACAGACGAGTGCATCTGCACCTCCTGCTTTTTTTCTTTTTTGTTGACATAATTTTGGGAATGTAGGCAAATATGTAAGTAGAAAAGTGGGGATCCCACATATGAAATGAACTTTCATGACCTCGGAGAAAGTAGCTTTTCCCTCCTCATTGCTTGGTCGTATAAATACTTTATTATGGATGCCTTGATCGTTTTCCTGATGGAGCTCTTGTTTGGTTGTAGTTCTTATCAATGAGACTTGCTGCGGTTAACCCGAGAGTTGATTTCAACCTCGACAGTCTCTTTGCAGCAGAAGTAAGTTTCCCTTGCTTGTCAACTTTGTTACTTTGGCGAGATTATACATATGATGCTGTGTTCTATAACTTCACTTCATCCTATTTACTCAATTCGTAAATAAAACTCCTTAGTGGTAATTTCGTGAGATTTGTTTCTTCGGCGATGGCATCTCACCTGTTTACCTTCAATCTGCTTATAAGACCACCAATAAGAAGAGACTTCACAAGGACAAAGAACTGCTCTACAGTTGCTGGCCGTACTTTTTCTTGGTCCCGCCAATTTTTTTGGAAAGTACACTTCTTGACCAACCAAAATGGTAGAGCAGGGTCAATGGTGGACCGCCATTAGTGTCGGCCTCTTTATGCAGATTTACACTTTCAACTGTTCTTTCTGATACATGGTCACCTGAAAGGTTGTTTGTGACCATACCACAATGTTGTTACCCTCTGGAATTACCTTTTGTTGGATATTTTGTCTATCCATGTAATTGTACATTCGGGGAATAGTTAAACTAACTATAAGTGATCTAAAGGCTATACTAAGGAGATTATTATAACAACATTACAATAATATCATCTAGTTACAATCATTATGTATCTAGGTTCTTGAATCTCTGTGTCAGCAACCGTCAAGTCTTGTGACGTGGTGTCGGTAGATTCAACAGCTTCGTGCTTCTACGGACTGTCGTTGGCAACTTCAACTGTTGTAAGCTTTTGATTCTTTTATCTGCAATAAGGACTCAAACAACAAATCGGCTAAGTTTCACCACACGCTGAGTCAAGGGGTGACCCCTTTCTCCTTAAGACAAGATTGACCCCGTATACGTGCTATTACGTTAGCAGTTCTCCCAAGATAAAACAACGGCTTATCTTCTTCGTAAAGCACAACGAAGAAGACCTATCGAAGAACGCAAATATGAAAATTGCTAAGAAAGGATTGACTCAGAGATGTGTATGAACTTGTGGTATAAAAGGTTCATGATCTCCTTAGACAATATGTTTGAGAAGTGTGTTAAGACTTTTCTTTGAAATGAAGTGAATGTTGGACACATAAAAATCTGAAGTGAAGAGCATGTTAGTCACCTATAAAATCTGAACCACAAAGGCCTCAATTTATAGGACAAAGATGCTTCTTCACTTGCAATGTGAATACCTTAATGGAGGTTCATTGAGCCAAGTAAAGAGTGTGTGAACACACTCAAATCAATGACTCACTTAATGAAGGTTCATCCTTTCAAAACCCAACAAAAAGTTCAAGAGAAACTCTTAAACTTTCGTCTCCGGATTCACTGCTCGGGAAGCGCCGCGGCCCTGACTGACTGGTGCCGCGGCGCCTAGAAACCAGAGACCATTTTGCCAATGCGGCGGCTCGGTTCATCCGGCGCCGCGGCCTTTATGGCTCCGCGGTCCGACCCGTTCCATCTTACACTTCGCACAATCCTTTCTTTGTTAACCAAAGTGGAATATAGATTATTGTCGACAATAACCGTCCATCATTCTATGTCTCAAACACGTTACTCTTACGTGTGCCAATATCTCTTTTACTAAGGAAATAAACGATATTTAGCCCCACGTGTGTGGAAACAAGGTTTCCGACGTGCTGCGCGCCTTATGTTTGATTCATAAATGACAGGATAAACTTATTCCCCCATTAGTAAAATTTCCAACACCTTTGTCAGGCTCTGAGTGGGTCCTCTATTCAATTTACCTCGGGAGGAGAATTGGTCATATTATACTTTACTGTCAACATTTCTGCAAGTTTCAACTGCCGGAAATGAGAAATTTTGTACGTTATCATGTTTTACTGCAATTTAATTACAAATAATGCCAGCTTGTATGTTGGATTATGACAGTTCAAGTATTTCAAGACGACAACCTTCATGTTTTGTTTCCAGTTTATGACATGACTAGCTTTAGAGTGAGTGGTTAATTGCTTATATGTCTAAAGCATTTATGAGATAATCTTCATGATGTTCAAAACTTTTGATCATTCCCCTAAGAGTTTTGATTTACTTTCGTAAAATTAGCGGAGTGGTTCCCATGTGGAGAGTAACTTACCAGACATGGTTGTACCACCTATGTGGGCAGAGGGACAAACAAGTGGAAACAGAAACCAGTATCAAAATCTATGGCATTTTGAAGGATTCCATCAGCCTGTGTGGGGAAGAGTAGAAGACAACTCTAGCTTTGTTACTCCAGAGCACTCACTTTTGACATACGATTCCTCAGCAAATTCAGGTAAATAAATCCCAACTTAATGGCCTCTGTGTTACTAATTTCTCTAAGTTCATTTCCTCTTGGTACCAATTGAGATGCAAAAAGTTTAGGACTTGGCATCCAACATATATATATGAACTTAAAACCGGAACAGAAAGAATTTTGTAAAGAAAAATGCAGCATGAGTCGAACGAGCTTCGTTACTAATTGTCATATTTCTGATTTTTGCAGCATCTTTACACCCGAATCAGCTGAAAATGGAGCTGTGAAAGCAAAAGCAAGTCTTTTACTAGTGGTTAGCTGTGTATATAACGGACATATTAGTTGATAGCAGCCGGTGGCAGAGATTTTGGGTTTCACCTTCCGCGAATCAAGTGCAAGGAGAAAATCCAGATTGAACTCTGCTAGAGAGGGAGATAATTAATTGTATCCCTTATTTCTATTTATATAACCTATAATATACTCTTTATTTATATGTATGCAGAAAGATTTGTCTATACGATTATAGGGTCATTCAATCTGATACTTGGTACGCGAGATGATTGATTGATTCATAGTTGTAAAACCAGAACGGACTAGTGGTGACTACTACATTGTTATGCAGATAAGCTTTGTGCTTATTTGCCCCTGCGGATATTCCTTGTGCTGTAATTGTGAGAACTGAGAAGCAATAAAGAAAGGATATTGTCAAATGGAGAAGGCTTCACTTTGATGAAGAGGCAAATCGAACCCAATACCTCCAAATTCGTACTTCTTTTTTCAATAACTGAGAAATTTCCAGCACCTGATTTGAAATTAAATGAATAATAGTCTCCTTTATCCTTCTCCATTTAAATATCTAAGTTTTTGTTTGTGGCAAAGTTAGAACTTGTGAGTTGTGGTATGGACCGCGTAGAAATATGCCACTAATGACTAATGTGAGTAAAGCTAAAGCAACACTAGTATTGCATCATTCGTGGGTTCGGCTAACTCCCCATGAAACAAAACAAAGCAAGGGGCACCCAATAGCTCTTATTTCATCAACCCAATAAAATAGTAGTCTTCAAAAACTAACTTTCTGAAGTCCCAATGTAAGATAATCTAGAACTTGGTGTCCTACTTAAATTCAATCTTGACTTGCTCTATCCATGGTTACACGTGTTAGGTGTCACACTATCTCAAGCTAATCACACCGGTTAGAAATCAAAATCAAACAAAACTATGCAAAATAATGGCTGACCTTTGTTAACATCAAAGAGGTTCAACGGTAACACTCAACTAGCTATATCTATTCTCTTCGCAGAGTTATCCTAGGTTGTGTGGCTCGAATTCACCAAAAATGTTGCCGTACTTGTGTTGAATCCTCCAAAAATGTATTGCCATACTCGTGTTGAGTCCTCCAAAAATGTATTTACTTTAGGAGGATCCGACATGCACCTAACCACATTTTCGAAGAGCCTGAGCAACAAAGATCATAGGTCCTCCCTATCACTAGTTACTATCTCCAAATAAAGCATCTCCAACAAAATACGCAGCACCTCCAGAATTGAGAAATAGTGACAACACCAAACAAATGATTTTGAGTAGAATGAATTGATAGTAACAGATATCAGATAACACAAGAAATTAATAAAGGATGCACAAACATGAAACAACTAAACGTGAAACTTGTTTTACCCTTTTTTTTTCTTTTTCAATGGATGGTCGTTCTGCACTGTTTGTCAAACAGAACAAGAAAGATTGAGAAAGAACAAGGACTACGAGTCCAATGAAGATATCCACCAAACCAGCATAAATAACAACTTACAAACTGGAGATAGAATGAATGTGTCCCTCTTTCATCACTTATACCATCGACATCTAAGGGACACCTTATACGACAAAATGCCAACTTATAGGAAGACCAACAGATTTTAAAGCAAGAACATCGTACTTCAGTTCATATAATAGAGGCATCCTAGATTTTGTTTAGCTTTTCTGCTACAACAACAGGATTTGCCTTTGCAATAGCATCCCGACCAGCATTCTTATAATCATATGGGCAGTCGTGCTTGTCAGAATAACGATGAGCTGCACAGAAAAGATTTCCACACTTGCAATTGAACCCCGTTAAACCTACACGCTATGCAAGTAATGCACCTAGTTGGGCCCTCTTTTGGCTTCACCTCTGAACTCTGACCTGAGGATAAATCTGAAGAAGCTTCTGTAGAGATAACCTTCAATTCTGCAGATCCCAGTTGCACATTGATCGCACCAGTGACAATAGGCTCTTTGTCATTACTGCTAGAGTTTCCATTTACAATGTTTTCGATTGATGTAGCTGCAAATTTAGTCTGTTCCTGCTTCAGTATCATGTCCTTGTGACACTTGGAACACATATTCATGGTGGTTGCACTACCAAAGAACCCACAGTTGTTGATGCAAAGGATTGGACCTTCTGGAGCTTGGCAGCCTGTCTCTTTGGAAGACTCCATTTTTTGCAGCAGTTAACCTGTCACAGCACAAGCTCATTAAGCACATTTTCCATCATCATAACAAAACAAAAAAACACGCAAGTTCCTCAACTAATGAACACCGAAAGATCAAACAGGGTTGGCAATCAGAACACGTTCGAACAACCAACCATAACCAGAATTAATCACCAAAATCAGTGCCTTTTAGTTGGTTATCTGTCAACATTATAGACGGTCTAATTCAGTAATCTAGACAGTTAACTATTATGATATTAGAGGCAAATGGTAAAAACTCCAGCCTTCTCTATCTTCTCAGAGATGTCAAGCACAACAATAAAAGTAACACTTCTATGAAAACTAATTTTTATACCACTACAACATCCATAAGCAGATGTGAGTTAACTAGATGGAATAACTGCATTCAACTACTAGACATCTTTCTTACATATACCTCAACACTTCCTGAGATATTTTTGCCTGCAACTCCAGATTAGCTTAACCATCCTTTATCTAGACTTCGTAAGAACTTAGGAGTTCAAATTGTAATTATATTGTAAAATATAGGAAAATTTGAGTTCCCTACCAGATAGAATTATGTGTAGAACGAAACTACTACCAACAAGCTAACTGGATATCTACCAGAGATATCCTAGGCTCCACCCTTACTTGCTCAACTAGCCAAGGCAGCTCGTTCCTTGTCAATGGTAACAGCAAATTATCATAAACTAAAAAGAATGTGTAGCTTGAAGAATTCTTCCAGTGACCAGTTAGAATCCATACAAAGACAGGCAACTTATTCTTATGTTTCTATTGAAAATACAAGTTTAACTAACAGTGCCCTTAAAAAAACACATAGCAGTCACTACAACACAAGCGAATGGCAAAGACCGAAAAGAAGACATTGTTCTAACCCCTCTGCTAAGCAAAAGCTTGCACTTCAATCATTGTCATATCACTTATGACTTATCATTAACCATTTAACATGTAATTCAACTATTCAACGGTTGCCATTTAAAGGACCATGAATAGTAAACTTGATCATCCAGACAAGAACAAAACAGTCTAGAGACTTTTCTTTTGCCAATCTATAATTACATATAATATGAATTCGTTAAAGTCATTTCTTGTCAAAACTGAATGCACAGATATATGTCCGACATGCTGAGACAACTATTGTTTGCATGAATAGTTATCCAAGATTAGAACACTCCTTTATGTCGCTAAATTGCTTAATACTTCTCAGCATGGAAAACTATAACCTGGCTCAGCATGCTATCATCTCGAAGTGAATGGTACATCACCAACTATTACACTCACAAAGAAACCCAAAAGATCAAGTTTTTCTTTAAGAATGGTAACAATTAAACACAAAAGATCAAGTTAGTCCGACTAGAACTCCTTATTAAGAAGCTGAAAGATTAGCAAAGCACAATTCAGCAGAACGATGCAAAAAAGATTTAGAGAAAAAAAAACGTTATCACAAAGGCGCACTCACTTCTAACAAAGATCAAAGCAACATAAATAAAAAAAGCTAAGTGCACATTAATGTCAACATTCCTTCTCCAACACTTAATTAAGATTATGAATGGAAAAAAGAACTCAGTCTATGTGAATTAAGGATAAAGGTAGAGGATTGCAGTAGGTTAATTGTCAACTGTCAGGTTGAAATAGTCTTACTATAGTTAGACAATGATAAATCTTGTAAAGGATACAGATATAGCTGAAAGCCTGAAACCAACTAGTTTGGAATTGGGATTGAGGCATGGTCACTCGAATACAACAGCATGCCCAGTGGAAGATAGGTCTGGGAGGGTAGGGTGTACGCAACCTTACCCCTATCTTGGGAGGCCGAGAGGCTGTTTCCGGTAGACTCTCGGCTCAAGGTAAGCACATAAAAACATGGTCAATCCATTATTGAACAAAATAAAAAAAGCTAAATAAGTGAACATATAAAACCACAACTCAGCACAGAACTCAATTGCTTATGCACAGGTTATTAACACTTCACATCAACAAAGATACAACAATTTCTCGACTAAGAAACACAAAATCAGAAATTTCCCACTTGGGTTATAAAGCAATATCCTTAAAAATCAAAACTTTACACAAATAACACAACATAACATACAAGCTAAGCACCGTAATGATCCAAAGTCAACTAAGAAACACAAAGTCAAGCAATTTCCCACTTGAGTTATAAAGCAAATACCTTAAAGATCAAAACTTTACACAAATAACACAACATAACATACAAGCTAGCACAAAGTCAGCAATTTCCCACTTGGGTTATAAAGCAAATATCCTTAAAAATCAAACTTTACACAAATAACACACAATAACATACAAACTAAGCACCATAATAATCCAAAGTCAACTAAGAAGCACAAAGTCAGCAATTTCCCACTTGGGTTGTAAAGCAAATACCTTAAAATCAAAACTTTACACAAATAACAGTACATAACATACAAACTAAGCACCATAATGATCCGAAGTCAGCATTATTCTTCTTGGGCTATAAAGCAATATCATAAAAATCAAAACTTTACACAAATAACACACCATACCATACAAACTAAGCACCATAATGATCCAAAGTCAGCATAATTCTACTCCGGTTATAAAGCAACAACAACATACACAGTGTAATTCCACAAGTGGGGTCTGGGGAGGGTAGAGTGTGCGCAGACCTTAACTCCAAAGTAGAGAGACTGTTTCCGATAGACTGTCGGCTCAAAGGAAAGCAAACCAAATCAGTCGGGTTATAAAGCAATATCCTAAAAATCAAAACTTTACACAAATAACACAACATAACATACAAAACTAAGCACCATAATAATCCAAATTCAACTAAGAAGCACAAAGTCAGCAATTTCCCAACTTGGGTTATAAAGCAAATACTATAAAAATCAAAACTTTTTAAAAAGAAACCATAAACTAACGACCATAATAATCCAAATCTAACAAATTACCCAAAAAAAACCCCCATATTTTAATACATAAACACAGAGATACATCCTTAATCCCCCCCCCCCCCCCCAAAAAGAGAAAAAATTAAAGAAAACCCTAAAAACAATATAAAAAAATCTCACACCCATCAATCAAATCAAATACTTTACCCGATCCTCAGTCTCAAATTCAAAACCCACAAAAAAGGTCCAAGAATCCCCAGATTTAATTTAAAAAATTATGCAAAAAGGAGAGAAGAACGTGAAATTAACATCAAATAATATGACAAGAAACAAAAAAAATGAAAATAATACCTGAATTGAAATCGAGAGGCAAAGAAAGAAGGACGAAATTGAGACAGATTAGAGAGAAAGACCTGAAAAGAGAGAAGAAAGAAAAAGAGAAGGATTGAATTGTAAAAAATGAGCTAAATGATTTTTCGCTTTCCTTTATTTATATTTAAATATTACTTATTTCATAAAAAATATTAATTGAGAGGGTATTTGACTTACTTTATTTTTATTTATCTCTAAATTATAATATCTCTATTAAATATTTATTTTATTTATATGTCATCTTCATTAATAACAAATGTTAAATGAAGAAAAAATAATTAATTATATTTTGAACTTTAATACGATAAATAATTTAAAATAACTGTTTTTAGTAATCATAACAAATAATTTAAAACAGAACGAGTAGTTAAAATGATTATTTGATCTATTTTATCTTTATTTATGTCTAAATTATAATTTTTTCGTTAAATATTTATTCTATTTATCTGTCATCTTCATTCATGACAAAAGATAAAATGAAAAAAAAATTATATTTTGAATTTTTAATCTAATAAATAATTTGAAATAATTATTTTTAGTAACAACAATAAATAAATAGTGACGGAGAGAGTATACTAACTTTCTTTTTTTAGGATTTCTTTATTTAATTGTTATATTTGGGAATGTAAACTACTTTCAAATTAAACAAACACTTTTTCGAGTTTGTAGTGTGGTCCACGCATTTCTTTTCTTCACCTGCCCTTACCGAACTTTTAACTTACAGTTTTGCCATTCCGTTCTCCTTACCAATCCTCCTCCTCTTTTCGATATATAAAGCAAATTATGATCCGTATGAGTGTAGCTCAGTTGGTTCTAGGGTGGCAGATTGCTCCCAAGCAAATTATGAATCTGTTTGTAAAGCCACGTGATAATTGGAATTGGTGTCATTACAACAACAACCTAATGTGATTTAACAAAATGGTAGTAATTATACCCTTTAATAATTACACAGTATAGTAATTATGATGATTTATTTATTTGTCATACTATAATTATATTATAATTATGAACGTACTGTTTAGTTGCACAAATGTAATTATATGATTAAACAGTTTAAATTTTAAAAATAAAAATTAATTATCAACAACTAATTAAGTCGTAGAAATATGGTAAAGTTGTTTCTATCCATGTGACCAGAAGTTCATGGGTTCAAGCCGTGTAAACAGTCTCTTGCAGAAATGTGAGTTAAGACTGTGTACAATTAACCCTTGTGATCCGGTCATTCCGTATCCCGCGCATAGCGGGAGTTTCCTGCACCAGATTTTCCTTTTTTTAATAAAAAACTAAACGCTAAATGTTGACAAATATATGTTCATATACTAAATATTACTTAATTTTATATTTCGCTATGCATTCAAGATACATATTATTTCAAAAAAATAAAACTAAATAATTATAAACTTATAACTAGTATTGCAAAAAGAAGTTGATATATATAAATATATAATATTTTAATTGAATCAATCAAAAAGAACTTCTTACTATGCACACATTTTGCAATACCATCACAAACAACACGTTTGATAAAATAAATTAATTTACAATCATAATTTTATAATATTATTCAACTACTAAAAAGTAATATAACAATTCTACGTTCCCTCAATATAGCTAAATTTGCATATAATTTCATCCAACAATGAAATTCAACTTTAATGATATCACTAGCTCTTTATAAGTTAAGTTTGTGAACGATCTTATCCTTTCTAATATTAGAAGATGTAACTTTCTTTTAAAGAAAAAGAATAATAACATAACTAGTTGAACTAAATTAAAAAGGAAAGAAAGTTAACATAACTAAGTGAAATAAAAAAATAAATAAAATTAATTAGAAGCACAATATGAGAAATTATGTAAAAGAACATGAAGTAAAGGTTGGAAAAATAAGAAATAAAAGATAATAATGTAAAAAGAATGATATTTAAAATAATAAAAAAACTAAAAAGAAAAAAGAGATTCATAAAACAACTTTGTAATTACATAATGTAATTACCTGCTCGCTTGAAAATTACACTCCCTCAATTACACTCAATTACATGTTGATTACTTAATCAGATAAACATGTCAAAATTGTGTAATTACACTCAGTTATATCCAAATTCAAGTACAGGGTAGCTTTCCAAACAGGGTTCTAAATGTAATCACAGTGTTAATCGTTTGATTTACTATCATAATTAATATGTATTGTACTATTTCTCTTTTCTTTCTTTTAGGGCTCGTAATTTTTTTAATTGGTTTTCAAGTATGTTTTAAGTAAATAAAAAATGGCGGAATAAAATATATAAGTAAATGTCACTAGCCCTGTCATCCTTATATTGTGTGATAGTCCTTTTTGAATCAAGCCTTTTCCACAAAGTGTCTCACTCTATTAATAGTTTTTCAACATTTTATATGTAGTTTTTTTTTCTTTTCTATTATTACAATAACATTACCCTTAGCTCTTCTTTTCTACCATTACCACATAATTTTGTTCACATACTTAATAATCTCCTTGTTGAACTAAATTTTTGAAAATTTTAGTAGCTTAATTGGTTGATCGCTAGTGATGATCGATTTCCGCCTTGTAATTCCCTCTCCATCTACCACGTTCTCTACCCCTTATAAAACTAAATTTCACATGATACATTAGAAAGTTCTATATAATCTATTACCTTATGATCTTTAGCTAATTTAATTATGTGTGACCCACATCATTCGTGCATTTACGATCATTAAAGACTTCTTTTGTGCGTGTTTAAGAAAACACACAAAAAAAAAATTAGATGTAGACAGATAAATGCATTAAATCCAGCCCCATATCATTATTCTACCATCTCCGTACTCGTTCAACTAATCATGGACTCTGATATCAATTTTTTGTAAAGAATAGACCTTGGACCTAACCCAATCCAAAAGTTAGCTTGTAGAGTAGGGATTGTCTAAACATATATAAGATATATAAGGAGTTCATGTTCTCATTTCATTACCGATGTGAGCCTCTTAACACTCTCCCGCACGCCCAGACCTCATTAACTGGAGCGTGGACAATATAATTTGGGGGTCCAATATCGGTGAATAAATAATTGGAATGAGTCTGAATCTAATACCATGTAAAGAATGAATCTTGGATCTAATTCAACCCCAAAAACTAACTTATAGAGTGAAAATTATTCAAATCGAAGTCATATTCTCATTCGATTACGGACTTAGACTTTAACAAAATTAATTCAATCAAACCGTTCCCCAACAGAACGGCCAAGTATTCCAAAATATTTGAAAGTTGGTAGTAAAATATCAATTCTAAATTTTAAAATACTCCCTAATTAGCGGTTTTACTTTTAAGCAAGGTAGTATTATCCTCTAGCTTACGTGGCAAGATCACGACCTTCCATAAATCTATAATGGACTCCCAAAACGATCCAATAGCGGCTGGCGGGAACTCGGAGAGCTTGAAGGTCAATATGGCGGGAATCGTTGGCCTCTATAAATGCATAATTCGCAAATAAATCAGCGATTCAAGAATTTCTCTTTATTTTGAAGTATGGGAAAGGGAAAGAAAACGGCTAGGGTTCCGGTGGAGAATTTTGAAAACGACGACGTAGAAAATCAAGAGAGTTTGAACGGTTCTTCGTCGCATGAGAATAGCCTTTATGAGGTATTTGTAATTTTTCTTTCTATACTTGCCTGATTTCAAGTATTTTTTAAACCTTTTGTAGTAATTGCAAATTGAAATTTAGTTTTAGCGTCACGAACTACACATGTATGTTTGTATGTGCTTGTAGGAGAGTGTGTATTTGTTACGGGTTTTGGTTTATATCTGTATTTCAAAATACTCTAGGATTTTGGTAATACGTGATTATATCAGAGACGGAGCCACAATTTTGAGTTAACGGGTTATTGGGTCCTAGATAAATCATTAAATATTAAGTGTTTTTTAATACAAGTATAGGTTTTTGATCAAAACTACTAGGTTGTGCCGTCCATAGTTTTCTCTCTAGCCCCCCTCCATGATTGTGTTTTTTGGTATTGAATGGGACTAGCTAACAAGTTGCTCAATATGTTTCTGACGTAAAAAAACTTCAAATTTCTAGTGGAGTGTATTAATTTTTATTGAAATAAATTATGCAAGAAGGAATATTTATCATACAAATTAGACTGGAAAGTTCTAGGATAAACTCTCTGTAGCCAAGTTGATTTCTTTGTAGCTGTACAATGAATGTTGAACTGTCTGAACATGTGAAGCACTAACTACTTCTTAGCGCTGTATTTTGCCTTAAAGATCATTGAGTTCATAATTTTAATGATTGAGCACCGAGTGACTCCTTCTATAGTTGTAATGATTGAGTACTGAGTGACTCCTTCTATGTGTTTTTTTTGTTTGTGCAAACTGCGAATTTAGGATATCTTGTTGGATACGTGGTGTTATATTGCTTTTGCTTTACAGTATGCAAAAAGAAATACATATGTTACAATTCGAGTGGAAAATTCTAGGATAAATTCCCTCTATATATATGTAAACACCGGCATGTGTAGCTGTAGAAATAGTGCTTATATTGTATGAGGCATGTGATATACTTGCTATTAAAGCCAAATAAGTAAAATTTCACAAGCCTATGGAGTAATGGTTTGGGAGATCTTTCCCCAAACAAAGCACACTTCTTTCTTTTTGGTGTTAAGTTACTGCTATTTTGGGTTTACTTTCCTCAAGGAAGAGATGCAATACTAACAAGGCATCTACTTTGTAGATTCTTGGGGTCAAAACAACAGCATCCCAGCAGGAAATAAAGAAGGCTTATTACAAGTTGGCTCTGCGACTTCATCCTGATAAGAATCCGGATGATGAGGTAAATGGCTGCATGATTGAGTATGGTTTGCCCCAGTTTGCTGTATACATTAGCTAATTTGAATATGAATTAACTTAAATTTACATTCAATAGGAAGCAAAAGAGAAATTTCAGCAGTTGCAAAAGGTGATTTCGATTCTTGGTGATGAGGAGAAACGAGCACTTTATGATCAGACTGGCTGTGTTGATGATGCTGTGAGTCATATTGCTTTGATTCTTTTTTTTCTTCCTGTGATCCTTGCAAACTATTGCATCTTCAGTATGTTGGAACTTTTTACTTATGTTTATTGCATATGATGGTTCGATCAAAGGGTAAAGATAACCATCTTTCCTTGGGGAAGTAAATCAACACTTTCCTCTTCCCTTCCCCAAGCCCAACATAATGCTTGACTGTGTGTTGTGCACGTTTTTTTTCTCTTTTCTTATATAGGGTCAATCCTGCACATTGTGCACAACAAAGTTATAATGTTACAGTAGACATGCATGCATGGTGTCTTTTATGTTGAGGCAGCTTATATATTTGGTTCTTGTAGACAAGTCTAACCGATATCTGACTCTTCTTAATATCAATATATATTAAGATTCTGAAAATTGTAGCGAGCTAGTAAACAATCTTTCAATCTGTATTTGAGAACAGATAATAAAATTTTCTTTTTGGCTGAAGTGCTAATTGGGCATACCTTTTACCGACACTTGTCTCAAAGAAATAAGTTTTTCTCATTATCATCTGTCTATTAACAGGACCTGGCAGGAGATGTTGTCGAAAACTTGAAGGAGTTTTTTCGAGCTATGCATCCAAAGGTAACAGTAAAATAATTAATCCACTTTATTAATCGAGTAGTAGACACTCTTAACAGTGGGGGAACCTAAACATGTCTTTTTCAGATTACCGAGGCTGATATTGAAAAGTTTGAAGCAAATTATAGAGGATCCGAGTCGGAGAGGACAGACTTGATTGATTTATACAAGAAGTATAAGGGTAAAATGAAGAGGTATGAGCTGAAAGCCAGATGCAATATGTTCTTTCCTCTTTAATGCTTTGATTTCTAGGTTGCCACCTAATACACGTTCTTCTGCAGGCTCTTTTGCTCCATGATTTGCTCCGATCTCAAATTAGATTCACACCGCTTCAAAGATATCTTGGATGAGGCTATAGCAGCAGGTAGAGGTTAACTTCAGTCTGTATGACCTTTCTTTATCAAAGATTATTTGTTCTTGAAGCTGCCATCATATGAAGTATGTCATGTAGTTACAATAGATTTCAGGGATACGTAAAAATCACAATTCGTCCTCTATGGCACCCTTACAATTAGGGAATAGATGTCTTGTTTGATCTAATGATGTGACTTTTAACACACTGTTTAGTCATCTGTTTTCTGCACTAGCATTCCTGTATTGTTTTTCCTTTGGCAATAGTTGCTACTGAGGTCACACAAACTCCTCCCTTGTAAAGGTTTGCTCTTTTTTTTTGTGGAAGAGTGATTGACACCTTTTATTTTACTTTGATAGGGGAGATTAACTCAACCAAAGCATATGAGAAATGGGCAAAGGAAGTGTCTGAAACAAAACCGCCTACAAGCCCATTGAGACGCAGGCAAAAGTGAGTCATCTTTTACTTTGTTATGCATCATTAACTGAAACTCTGAAAAGTGCTACATTTTAACCGGGGAACTTGATATGTTACAGATCAAAGAAAGAACCAGATGATTTATATGCTATTATCTCTCAGCGGCAAAATGAGAGGAGAGGCAAAATGAATTCTATGTTCTCATCTCTGGTTAGCAAATACGGTGGGGATCCATCTACGACAGAGCCAAGCGAGGAAGATTTTGAAGCTGCTCGTAAAAAGCTGGAGAGTAGGAAGCAATCTAAACGAAAGTAACTGTAATATAATGCAGCCTACACCATGCTTCAAAAAGTTGTTAGATGTTTTCTTGTGCTGGACCATTATGTATGAGGTTGTGCATCTTGATGCAAGGATTTGGAGAACTTTATCATTTCTTGAAGTATATTTGTGAAAGAGTGATAGTAAATCTGTGCATCCTTTGTTTAGTCAACTCCATATTGTCTTGAATTTTACTCTGTTAATGTGACTGGTAACCTGCATTACCTTCTCGATTGTTTGGAGAAAACAAAAGGGAATATGAAGGTAACAGATTTTTTTCCCAATATGTTCGAAACGTTTTTTGTTGTGAAAACGCATGATCATTCTTTCTTCGAGTGCGCTCGGGGGTAAACCGGGTGACGATAGCCTGCAAATCACGTCAGCCAGTTAAACCACACTTGGCAAGCCACATGCTCCCCCAAGAGGCGAAGACACGCCAGACGTTACCCTGGGGTTTCGAACTTGTGATCAAGCTCTCCCACACCACCCAATGAGGATACCCTCTGCCTTCACCAACTGGTCTAGGGCTTCGGATATATGTTGAAACGTTGAGCTATTATCTCTCGAGTCATTTGCTTACTACTATTGTTTTCAACTACTCTATTTGTCTTAAATTATTTGTCGTATTTTTTAAAAATGATTATCTCAAATTATTTATTATTTTAATTAATTTTTCTCCATTTTACCTTTGTCATTAATGAATATGATACATAAATAGAATAAACATTTAATGAAAAGCGATTATAATTTACATATAAATAAGGCTAAAGTAAATGATAAATAAATAGATCAAATATTTAAAAGAGATCGATTATAATTTAAATACAAATAAGGTTAAAAAGTAGGTCAAATAGCCCAACTAATTAGTATTTCTCAAAGAACGATGAACTAATTCGTTCACCAAGATAAATTAGTTAATAGCATGAGTAAAACCTCAACATTCCAGAACAATTATACTCATGATTTACTATGGATAGATGATAAAACATAAGTAGAATATTAGGTCACCTATAATTCAACCGTTTCACTTTTATCATGGGTGGATGTAGATGTCTGGTTATGGTTCACGTGAACTCAGTAATTTTTGTTCAGATCTTGTATATATATTAAAAGTCTTTTAAAAATTTATAAGTATTTGGTTGTGATCTATTTAATTAAAAAAAAAAAATTGATTAACAGTGTATTAACCAAAAGTTGTTGTAGGAATCCAAAATTTTCAAATTTTAAATATGCCTTTGTTTAAGATATTAGTTTGGTAATAAATATGTGTACATATAAAAAAATGTTTATCGTGTTAAACACAAAGCCGTTTTTGAATTCATGCGTGGTGTGCTACTGGACGTGACCCTTTTTTTGTTTTTGGTGAAACGGGTGAGAAGAAAGTATTTATGCATTATGGTGTCCAAATACATTAGGTTCATTTAAACCGTTCATCTCCTACTTGACAAAAATGAATCAAACAAATAATTGCTACAAACAATAATAAAAAAGCAATCATACCCATAATGAAACTTTACAGCTTTCACATTCCCCAGCTGTTATATCTTTCGTTTGGTAAACTACACTTATCAATATTCTGTCGCCAGCTGTCCTTCACCCCGCTCCCCACCGAAAAAGAAATAATTACACTTTTGGCCTTCAAACTGGCTATTTTACTCTTTAAAATCCCATTTATGCCTAACGAGATATATAAATTCATAATCGTAAGATATTATAATGTGAAAAATAAATTTATGCTTGACAAAAAAGTTACTTATTCTGTCTCAATTATATAACATTTTTTTTATTATTTTGTTTTAAAAAATACGACACTTTTCATATTTAAACTCAATTTAATTTTATGATGTGATTTACAATAATAAAAATATTTAAGACTTATTTTGGATCATAAATTTTAAAAGTCTACATTTTTTCTTATAGAATGTTTGGTCAAGTTTTTGAGAAGTCGAATTTCTTTTTTCTTAAAAAATGCTTATTTTTAAAAAGTGATGTGTTTGGCTAATTTTTTGGGAGAAAATAAGTATTTTATGGAGCATCAGAAACGGTTATTCAGAAGTTAAAAAAAATATTTCTTAAAAAATACACTTGAAAATAATTTTAAAATTTTGACCAAATATTAATTGCAGCTCAAAAATATTTTTTAAATTAATTGAAAAACTATTTTTTTATCAAAAGTATTTTTTTTGAAAAACGCTTAACACATTATAAACTCTAACAAATCAAATGACGTCACATAAATTGAGACTAGAGAATATTTGTTACTGGGCCAAAAACTAAAAACAAGCACAAAACAGGGTCAAAAGTGCAAATGAAACCCCTATAAATACCCAACTCCTTCAACCCCCAACACCATCTGAACCCTAGTTTTCTTCACTTCTACACTCAATCTCCGGTCACTATTTTCTGTTAACTTTATGTATCAAATGGCTCAATCTAGTATTATTCTCAACGCATTCTTCATTGTATTCATCGTTGCTTTTTTCTCTGCTATGGCTACAACTTCGGGTCAGGAGTTGGGATTAGCTCCGGCGCCAGCACCTGACGCCGGTGCGGCTTTCGGTTTGTCGTCTTCCGGTGTGTTGGTCGGAACTTCTCTCCTTCTATGCGTTGTTGCTATCTTCAAGCACTAGAATTTTTAATTATTTAATGATATAATAATTGTATTTTTCAGTTATGAGAGGTGTTTAATATTTAGGGATTTAGAAGCTTTTGCTTTGATTGGATGGTATGTATGTATGGAGATTAATGTTTTGGCAGTATATATTTCTGATTATAATTTCTGTAGTACTTCGTCCCAATTTAAATGTCTTACCTCCATTTTTTTGTATGTTCCAAAATGCATCTTTCTATATTTACATTCTGTTTGGATAGTTGTTTCCCGATGTTCATTAATATATGCTATAATATGATGTTGTATTGTATTATACCGTGAACACAATGTATATAATGTTGGGATATATTGTATCGTTTGTTGTGGTTAATAATATTTTTATTGTTCGGTCTGTATGTCCATGTATAATAACATGGACTAAAGTATCCTCAACACTTAATTACAACTTACTCTACTTTTTATATATTAATAAAATTAAGCTAATGGATAAAATGAGAACTTTAAAAAAAAGCAGGTGATGGGTGAAGGTGAGTGGTATGGGGTGGGGCCAGTGGGGGTGGATAGTTGGTGGGGTGAGGGGTCATGGGTGGCGGTGGGTGGATGAGGTGGTGAGTGGTAGAAGGTGGGGATTGGTGGGTTCGAGTGTGATGGGGGTTTGTATGGGGTGGGTGGCGGGAGGATAGAGGTTTGGGTGGGGTATAAGCTGAAAATAAAACAGCTTGAGCGTGGTCTATCGAAAATAACTTCTCTACCCTACAAAGCTAGAGGTAAGTTTTCGTACAGACCCCATTTATGGAATTACACTAGGTATGTTTTGTTGTGCTATATAATAGCTTGAGTCCAACCAGGTGGAATTCTCTTCGATCCATACATTCAGATTCTGCAACTGACATTGTTGGGAAATAAAAAAAGTAGAACTTTAAAGTTTATACACAAGGATAAAACAATTTATACAATTTAGCATTAGAGACAAGCTCACAATGAAACCGGAGGAAGAGAACACATCTATGTGACAATCTTGCACAATGTAAGCTGCCGTCTGACAAAATTGTAGTAACATAATATCTCTTAACATAAAAAGAAGCAACGATGTATTGCTTGTCTTTGTTTTTGTTGATGTCCTTTTCTGTCCAAAGCATTGAAAACTCAGCCTTTCTATCCTCTTCATCGTCTTTATCAACACTTACAATTCTAACAAGCTCCTGAAAAGCTCAATATCTATTCGCCTACATATTTTGTGCCGAAGATCTATTTATTGCCATATTCCCTTTCTTGACTGAAGTCACTTAAGAGGGGCAGGACGCACTTGCAATTCGTCTTAGTTTAATCTTCTCTTACACACACTCTTTCTCAATTCGGGACACAAACTACACGATGTGTACAGAAACTACCAAATTGAAGGCTTTCTTGTTTCCATGGCTGGCGTATGGTCACATCTCTCCATTTCTTGAGCTAGCAAAGAAACTCGCAGACAAAGGTTTCTTGGTTGACCTATGTTCTTCACCTATTAACCTAAGTTTCATCAGAACAAGAATCCCAGAAACCTATTGTTCCTCAATTCACCTTGTGGAACTCCAATTACCAGACTTGCCAGAGCTTCCACCTCACTATCATACAACAAATGGCCTCCCACCCCATCTCCATTCCACCCTTCAAAAAGCCCTCAAAATGGCCAAACCAAATCTCTTAAACATCTTAAATACTCGAAAACCCGACTTGTTAATCCATGATGTCAAGCAATTATGGGCCGCTGGAGTGGCTTATTCCCTTAACATCCCAAGTGCTAGATTTTTCACTTCTTGTGCAGCCATGTGTTCTTATTTCAGCCACTTGTTTGTGAAACCAAACGTTGAATTCCCCTTTCAAGCTCTTCGATTACACACCTATGAGTTATCAATAGCTCATAAAGTGGTTAAAGAACATCGTGAAGACGATGATCCTGAAGTGAGAGCTCCTGAAGAATTTACTGGCATGATGCTAATAGGCACTTCAAGAGAGATGGAGGGTAAATACATCGATTATATGTCCGAAATAATCAAATTTAAGGTCTTGCCAATAGGTACACTAGTTCAAGATCCCATGGCTAGTGTAGATGGAAACATGGAGATCATGGAATGGTTATGGAAAAAAGACAAGTTCTCAACTATATTAGTCTCTTTTGGGAGTAGTTATTCCTTGACAAAACAAGAACTGGAAGAAATAGCATTTGGATTAGAGCTTAGCCATGTGAATTTCATATGGGTAGTTAGGTTTCCAAAAGGGGAAAATTTAAGTCTTGAAGAGGCATTACCACAAGGTTTTTTGGAGAGAGTTGGTGATAGAGGGATGGTTATGGGAGGGTGGGCCCCACAAGCAAAAATTCTAACTCATTCGAGTATCGGTGGATTCATGAGTCATTGTGGATGGAGTTCAATTTCAGAAAGTATAGACTATGGTATCCCGATTATTGCTATGCCTATGGATCTTGATCAACCTATGAATGCTAAGTTGCTAGTGGAAATTGGAGTAGCTTTGGAAGTTGTGAGGGATGATAATGGATCACTTCATAGAGAAAATATAGCAAGAGTTATTAAAGATGTAATATGTGGAAAATCAGGGGAGAATTTGAGATGTAATGTGAGAAATTTGGGTGAGAAGTTGAGATTTAAAAATCTGGAAGATATTGATGCAGCTGTTATGGAGCTAACACAACTTTGTCATGATGAGAATAAGAGCAAGAATTGTTAACCTTTCTAGCTGGTTAATTTAATTATTGTATGAGGCATAAGAATTATTTTCTTATTGTAATGTTGATTATTCTATTACCATTACAAATAAGTATGTGGAATCGATTGAAATTAGTATATCCATTTTGCTTCATTCAGAATATAAGTCGTTATTTTTGTGTGAATAATACTATTTTAAATTTCTAATTCCATTAAGCGTAACATTTTTATTTTAACTTTCTAATTCTTTGCAATATACATATAGTACTGTAACACTTAGTAACTTCGGGCTATGGTTTGAACCGCTGAGAAAATGATGAAACCAAGATGAAAAGTGTAGAAATGAAATGAGAATTTAGACTTCTGGGCCTAACACAACCCCAAAAGCTAGCTCATAAGGGAAGGATTGTCACAAAGAATGAATTTTGGGTCTAACTCAACCCCAAAAACTAGCTTATGAGGGTGGATTGTCCAAGTCCATATAAGGAGTTCAAATTCTCATTTTATTTCTGATGTGAGACTGTTAACACTCCCCGCATGCCCAGATCCCGTTAACTGGAGCGTGGATGACATTATTTGAGGACCCAACATCGGTGAACATATATTTGGAATGTGCATGACTTTGATACCCAAAAGATAGCTTATGATGGGAGGATTGTCTAAGTCCATATAAGGAGTCCAAATTCTAATTGCATTTCCAATGTGAGACTCTTAACAATTTTGAAACTAATCAAGGCATAATAAGAGTCTTGAAAAAAAAATAGAATGGAAAGCTACTTTACGGAGCATGTTTCAAAAATGTTCTTCCACCTATTGAATCAAATTTGATCTTCCTTCCACTTATTTGGATTAAAAAATGCCCTTAACGTATTAGAAATGACTCAAAAATGTAATTTTTTCACTTATTGGGTCAAAGTTATCCATAATATTACTGTTATGCTTAAAATTATACTACCTTTTATGGATAAAAAATGTCATATAATTGTGTCGTTAATAAAAGGGATAATTTTAAGCTTAAAAGTAATATTAGGGATAAATTTGAACCAATAAGTGAAAAGGGGCATTTTTGAGTCATTTTTAATACGTTAAATGCATTTTTTTTATCCAAATAGGTGGAAGGAATGACAAATTTGACCGAATATGTGGAAGGAGGACATTTCTTTCTAATACGTTAAGGCATTTGTTATCCTTTTCCACATGGAAAATGGTAAAAAATATAGCTGAACTATATAAAATACGGCAACTTTACCTTAGGTTACTTTTTGGCACAAAAATATGCCTTTGGTCACAACTAGCTCAAAAGTAACTTTTAACTAACAATTATTCCAAACAAGGAAAAAAGGGCAATTTTTGTTCTTCAACTATTCAAAATAGGACAATTTCGCCAAACAACACGCATGAGTATTCTCATTTGTACAAGTCTTGATTGTTACAGTTACTCAGATACCTTTCTTGAAAGAATAATATGTATGTAATAGAATAATCAAGATACACACAAGCTGATCTAGACAACAATAAAAAAAATCTATATTAAAATGGACGTGTAACTTGCTGCATAATACATACTAATCTAATTCTCAAAACTAAAGGCTACAACTTTGCAGGTGTAATCTCTGTCTCAGATGTGAGATTGCTGCTAGTGTTGTTTTTCTTGTCCATTTCCTGAATGCTGATCAACACGATTTGGCTTGGCTGGTGTCGAGTGTTCCGACTGTGAAAATCTAATCAAGATTTGCATAAGAACTGTAACAACAGCCAATAGACCAGCTGAAATTGCAAGACCCTTCCACGAAGAAAATAACGCTGTCGATTGTAAGAATTTGATAGCACCAATTGTGAGTACACAAGCCCAAGATGTAACGACCTGTGATTTAGAAAAACTAAATTAGTTTGCTGGAGAAACAAAAGAACTCAACTGTGCATATTTAGCCACCGGGGCTTTAATCTAGTGATAAGATCATAAGAGCCCAAGACGTGATGTGTGGGTTAGGTACACGTCACGAGTTCGAGTCCTGATGCAGATAAAAGCCTGACATTGAAGCGGAGAAGGATAGAGGGGGACCAGTATTCACTAGTTTCGAAATGTGAGCAACTGACCCTCAGATATTTCTCGGTTGAAAAGAAAACACTATATGCATAATAATCTAAGATTAACCAGCGAGTTTTTACCACGAAGGATTTCACTGGTCGGCCAACATTCTGTAGCGTTTGTTCTCCAAAGGTGTCTTCAGCAATATGTCCGTCCAATAGCTTGTCCTGATTAAGAGTAAGTGATAAGATAAAACCAGAAGTAGGATTAAAACTCAATCAAAGAGATGAAAAATTCTTTCAGAGCTCACAAACAAGAGGTAGAGAAAGAGCTATGATGTCCATAAAAGCACTAGATTCTCGAGATTTGGTAAATGTTTCTATGGAGATTCAGCAAGAAAGAAAGGTAAACCTTGGCCAAAAAGATATCTCTACACCATTGAGCAATGACATCATCATTTTCTGGCAGATCCTTCATCTCGTGGCGCTTGATGTGCACATGAACCTGCACCACATCAAATAAACACTGTACACTAACAAACGACCATTTACTAATAGTTAACGGGACAAAAGTAACTTCCTAAACATTCTCCAACTCATAAAATGAAGCTAATAGACAGGTCATCGATCAATTAACAAGGAACATATTTATTCAAATTAACATAGTTCCGAAATAAGGACACATGAACTCTTAATGTGGTCCAGGATTTCAAAAAACGCTACCAACTGTATTATCTACTTGAAAAAAATGGGATTGCTTACACCTTTTTTGAATTTTATCCGAGGATAAACACATTTATAAGCTGTCATTCTAAAGCCATAAATGACTAGCGGATATTTTGATACAAGACCAGAATTCCGAATTATTGGAAAATTTTGCTTACCACAGAAGATTGACCCTTGAAGATTCGCAGCATTGTTGGTGCTGGAGAACTTTTAGGAATGGCAAATGTCACATCATAAATAGCCGGAACAAATGAGCGCATATGATTTACTGCTGAGACAAAGCCCTAAAATCATCAAATAAATAAACATTTTAGTTTCATCAAGACAATCCCATAATAGATAGCAAGGCAAAATGTGACAGCATTGCTTGTAGGATCCATTACAAACTTGAAGAAAGTCTCTTGCCACACCTTAATTAGTTTGTTTGCATGATTTATGTAATAACTTGAATTTGAAAGCAGGTAGCATTCGGTGCCCACCTTGGTACGAGGAATTAACACATTCTTCGGAACAGATAGTCCTGCTG
Source organism: Przewalskia tangutica (assembly GCA_029844215.1). Taxonomy (NCBI): domain Eukaryota; kingdom Viridiplantae; phylum Streptophyta; class Magnoliopsida; order Solanales; family Solanaceae; genus Przewalskia; species Przewalskia tangutica. The sequence continues at coordinate 96,538,854 of CM056738.1, read as the reverse complement.
AGGCTGCATATTCTTGAGCAGCCAAAAGCTTTGCCTGTGTAAAGCGAGTGCCTTCAACAAAAAGTGCCAGCCAGAAAGGCTGAGGGTAATTCCTTAGCCGTTGAAGACCTGACTGCAAATTGGATCCCATAAGTATCAAATTACAATTAGTTGTAAATCAACAAACCCCAAACAGTGTTGGGTTTTGATATTGGTGAATAGGAAATGATGGGATGAAAATTAAAGGGAAAGTGCTCTTTTGTCCCACATCGAAAAAAAAAGAAAAGGAAAGAGAGGTGTATATATTACATTACACCTTCTCTAGCTGCTAAAAGGGTTGAGAGGGCAAGGACCCTTCGCGCCGTCGTCGTCGCTCGCTCGGCTTCGGATTCGGATTTGAATTTGGATTTGGATTTGGCAAAAGATCGATTGATTGATAATCTTTTTGGACAAACGTTTCTTTAATTAAATTAATTAATTAATTATTTAATTAAAAACAAATCCAAACGGATCGACCCGCGGCCCGACCCGACCCGCACGGCTCTCCCTCTCTTTTTTCGAATTTTCCTCCAAAATTAGGTGACGATTCTGAATTGTTGCAACCATTCAGACCTCCAACCCTATAAATTCTTGATTATTCCAAGAATTTATTCATTCATATTCTAATCAATTCTGATTCAATTCTGAAGTTGCTCTTCAACTCGAAAATTTCATTCTGTGTGATATACTGCCGTTGAGTGGTTCGTTGCTACCGGAATTTGGAGTACTACTATTCTGGTAAGATAATCGTTCTATCCTGGGAGGCGATATTCCGTTAACCTCGAGTACTGTGAGGGGAATAATTTCCTTAAGGACACACTTTGAACTAAGTGGGCTCGATTACATTCTGAAATTATTTTTCCAAAACAGATTCTGTTTTCGTTTATTGTTTCATTAATGTTATATGTTTCACTAAGTGATTAACATATTGTTTTGAAACATTATTTAGCCAAATACAGATTATTATACCAACAATCTTAAGAAAATTATGTTTATTTTATTTTAATTTGTATCCTGGTTTGGAGATTAAAACATGTGTGGTTTTCTACTCCGTATGAGATTTCATATTCTAACTTGAAGACATAAAAACTTCGTTGGAATATTAAAAGTCCAGGAAAAAGTGTTTTCCAAAAGGAAAAAAAAAGTGTTTTTTTTTCCCAGGAAGAAAAAAAAGTGTTTTTCTTGTATGTTGTTTGGAGACTAAAATCTTCGGATTTTCTACTCCGGTTGAGATTAAAGTTTTCATAACATTCTACTCATTTGGGTACTTGATTTGAAGATATAAAAACTTCATCAAGTATATAACATACAATCTACTACACTTCGTTTCTATCAATTTTGATTCGGTTTGAAGAAATAAAATTTTCACCGTTGTGTATTATATTTGTTGCTATCAAAATTGATTCGGTTTGAAGAAATAAAATCTTCACCGTTGTGTATGATATTTGTACAACGATTTGAAGAACATAAAATCTTCGTCGTTCTAAGGAGATTAAAACTTGTGTAGTTTTCTACTCCATATGAATATTAGTATTCTGACTCGAAGATATAAAAACTTCGTTGGAATACTAAAGTTTCATAATTATACTGCGATTTGAAGAAATAAAATCTTCATCGTTCAAATTAAGATTTGAATAAATAAAATCTTCATCGTTTAAGTTTCACAATTATACTCCGATTTGAAGAAATAAAATCTTCATCGTTTGAGTCTGTGATTTAATTGCTATTCTGGTTTTATTAAGTAAAACAGTTTGTCGATTTGTGATGACAAACAAATAATGGCAATTGATATGAATGATCTGTGCAATCTTTGTGAGTGCAATTTGGTTGGAAACCCAAAGAGTGGTGGCTTGATTACGTGCCACTCGACATGTTTCTACCGCAGAAGCATTTGCAACCTATGCTCCACTGACCCGAAGAGGTCTTGTTTATGGAAATCTCGCAGCGACCCAAGGTTGAAGGATTTGGGAAGATACTTACGAAGATGACCTCCTGAGGTCTCGACTCTCAACAATGTTCGCACGTTCAACAATTCGGAAGAATTTAGTTTCATTGGACTACTCACAACAACGGGTTTAAGTGCGTGTTGGTTAGTGAAAATTGTAATAAGTAAGAATGATATGTTCATCGGAAAGGGCTACCTCACCGAGGGCCTTTTAAACTCAATGTAATGGTTGTTGACATTATTAATAAAAATTCACAAATGCCTTACTTATCAAGTCAAATGATTTATGGCATGTTCGTTTAGGACATGTCAATTATAAAACCTTGCGAAAATTGATCAATTTAGAAGTATTGCCTAAATTCGAGTGTAACAAATTAAAATGTGAAATTTGTGTTGAATCTAAGTTTGTTAAACATCCATATAAGTCTATTGATAGGAATTCAAATCCTTTAGACTTAATTCACATAGATATATGTGATATGAAGTCAATACCATCTCGTGGCGGGAAAAAGTATTTTATAACTTTCATTGACGATTGCACTCGATACTGTTATGTGTATTTGCTTAATAGTAAGGATGAAGCAATTAATGTATTTAAGCAATACAAGAACGAAGTGGAAAATCAATTGAATAAAAAGATCAAAATGATTAGAAGTGATAGGGGTGGAGAGTACGAATCTCCTTTTGCAGAGACATGTTTGGAATATGGAATTATTCATCAAACCATCGCCTTACACACCACAATCAAATGGAATTGCGGAAAGGAAAAACCGAACATTAAAGGAAATGATGAATGCCTTACTAATTAGTTCTGGTTTACCGCAGAGCTTGTGGGGGAAGTTATCCTTACAGCTAATCGAATACTCAATGAGTACCCTACAAAGAAAACACAATCTATTCCATATGATCTATGGAAAGGAAGAAAACCCAACTTGAAATATTTCAAAGTGTGGGGGTGTTTAGCGAAGGTTCAAGTTCCTTTGCCCAAAAGGGTAAAAATCAGACCAAAAAACTGTGGATTGTGTTTTTATTGGTTATGCTACAAACAGCAAAGCTTGTCGGTTTTTGGTTCACAAATCGGACAATCCCGAAATTCATGTTAATACGGTAATTGAATCAGATAATGCTGAATTCTTTGAAAACATCTATCCGTATAAATCTGAATGTGAGTCGTCAAGTGAAAGATCTAAACGACCGCGGGAAGAACCAAAGGAAAGTATATCAAGCAAAGAGGATCTAAGGCGTAGCAAACGTCAAAAGACATCTACTTCCTTTGGACCAGACTTTGTAACATTCTTGCTTGAAAATGAGCCTCAAACATTTAAAGTAGCAATGTCATCTTCTGATTCAACATTTTGGAAAGAAGCAGTCAATAGTGAGATTGAATCAATTTTAAACAACCATACATGGGAGTTAGTTGATCTTCCTCCTGGAAATAAACCTTTAGGATAAAAAAGGATCTTTAAAAGGAAAATGAAAGTTGATGGTACTATTGACAAATATAAGGCAAGACTTGTGGTCAAAGGTTATAGACAAAAGGAAGGTCTTGATTACTTTGACACATACTCGCCGGTGACAAGAATAACATCTATTCGGGTGTTAGTGGCATCGGCGTCAGATATGGTCTTGAAATCCATCAAATGGATGTCAAGACAGCTTTCTTAAATGGAGAATTGGAGGAAGAAATTTACATGGAACAACCCGAGGGTTTTGTGGTTCCTGGTAGTGAAAGGAAAGTGTGCAGACTTGTTAAGTCACTTTATGGACTTAAACAAGCACCCAAACAATGGCATGCAAAATTTGACCAAACAATGTTGGCAAATGGATTTAAGATTAATGAGTGTGACAAATGTGTTTACATTAAAAATACTCCAAATCATGAAGTCATTGTTTGTTTGTATGTTGATGACATGTTGATAATGAGTAAAGATATTGTCGATATAAATGCTACGAAGCGTATGCTAGCTAGCAAATTTGACATGAAAGACTTAGGGGTTGCAGATTTGATCTTAGGAATTAGGATCCATAAAACTCCACAAGGTCTAGCATTATCACAGTCACATTATATTGAAAAAGTACTTGACAAGTTCAAGTATTTAAATTTCAATGTTGCAAAGACTCCAATTGATGTAAGTTTTGCACTTCAAAAGAATGAAGGTGAAAGTGACTCACAATTGGACTTTGCACGAGTTTTGAGAAGTTTGATGTATATTATGAATTGTACACGACCAGATATAGCATGTGCTATAAGCAAGCTGAGTCGATTCACGAGTAATCCCAATCAAACTCATTGGATGACAATGAAACGAGTCTTGGGATATTTACAACATACCCAAAACTATGTTTTGCATTATAATAAATATCCCGCGATTTGAGGATATAGTGATGCAAATCGATCACCGGATCGTTTGAAGTTAAATCCACGAGTGGATATGTTTTCACCGTTGGCGGAGGAGCGGTGTCTTGGAAATCATCAAAGCAGCATACGCATCGCCCGCTCTACAATGGAATCAGAATTTATAGCTTTAGACAAGGCCGGTGAAGAAGCTGAATGGCTCAGGAATTTCTTAGAAGATATTCCATTCTGGCCCAAACCTTTGGCTCCTATATGTATACATTGTGACAGTCAAGCAACAATAGGTAGGGCAGGGAGTGTAATGTATAACGGAAAATCTCGTCACATACGAGGAGACACAATACCGTTAGACAACTCCTCTCTAGTGGCGTTATCACAATTGATTATGTAAAGTCAAGAGATAACGTGGCGGATCCGCTTACAAAAGGCTTATCTAGAGAGGGAGTTGGTAGATCATCAATGGGAATGGGGTTAAGGCCAAGGACAAGTCATCATGGCGATAACTCTACCTAGTGATCGAGATCCCAAGAGCTAGGTTCAAGGAGATCAAACAAAGTTGTGACTGACGGTTCAACATTGTCAAATAACTCAATCCATTCTCGGATGAAGACAATGTTCAGAAATAAGGATAAGACTTTATGGCTTGTTAAAGAGTTAATAAAGCATTAAGGTTTTTTAATGGTTATCTAAATCTGGCGATGTAATGTGGCTATAGGACCACATGTTTAGAAATCACCTATGTGAGTGTTAAGTGTAAGCCGCTTTAAAGGGGAATGACAGTAAAGGCCCATTCTCTATGCACTCATGAGACCAGGCGGTGTTCATGGCTGAAACGAACACAACCGTGAGAACCATAAACGGTTGAGGGTTGATTGTGTGTCTTATGTTGTCTAGGTATACAACAAAGTTCGACGGTTCAAAGATATCAAATCTACCGATTGATCGAGTATATCCGATATAAGTTCACTACGGAAAGTTCAAAGGGAAACCTACTTATCCAGATGCAGTCAATTCTCGCCAGATATCACACTCGTCCGTACATTCTTTTATCTTATAACCATTCCCCATTCATGTGGGGGATTGTTGGGTTTTGATATTGGTGAATAGAAAATGATGGGATGAAAATTAAAGGGTAAGTGCTCTTTTGTCCCACATCGAAAAAAAAAGAGAAGGAATGAGAGGTGTATATATTACATTACACCTTCTCTACCGCTAAAGCGGTTGAGAGGCAAGACCCTCGCGCTGCCGCTGCCGCCGCTTCGCTTCGCCGATTTGAATTTGAATTTGGATTTGGATTTGGCAAAAGATCGATTGATTGATAATCTTTTTGGACAAACGTTTCTTTAATTAAATTAATTAATTAATTATTTAATTAAAAACAAATCCAAACGGATCGACCCGCGACCCGACCCGTCCGGCTCTCCCTCTCTTTTTCGAATTTCCCTCCAAAATTAGGTGACTATTCTGAATGGTTGCAACCATTCAGAATCAGTACCTCCAACCCTATAAATTCTTGATTATTCCAAGAATTTATTCATTCATATTCTAATCAATTCTTATTCAATTCTGAAGTTGCTCTTCAACTCGAAAATTTCATTCTGTGTGATATACTGCCGTTGAGTGGTTCGTTGCTACCGGAATTTGGAGTACTACTATTCTGGTAAGATAATCGTTCTATCCTGGGAGACGATATTCCGTTAACCTCGAGCATCGTGAGGAATAATTTCCTTAAGGACACACTTTGAACTAAGTGGGCTCGACATTACTCAAATTATTTTTCCAAAACAGATTCTGTTTTCGTTTATTGTTTCATTAATGTTATATGTTTCACTAAGTGATTAACATATTGTTTTGAAACATTATTTAGCCAAATACAGATTATTATACCAACAAACAGATCCTGGACACTCATCTACAAGCCAAAAGAGAAATGTACATCCAGATACGCATTTTGTAGTATTAAAATCATTTGGATATAATGATGTTCAAATATATTTTACCTTTAACGTGTTTTCATCCTTGGCCCAGTTTCTTTCAAGGAACAGGTACTCGGAAAACCACATGGACCAACCAAGTACCTGCATAATGCGAAAGATTAATGACCTTAGTAGGGAGATTGAGTTCAAGAAAAATAAACTAGGAGAATCTCATGTTCCCCTTGAGATTAGAATTTACTCCATTGGAGACCATACATCTAAAACATTATGCAAAATGAAATAAAACTCCAGAACACAACAAAGCCATTTTTTCAGATTCCAGAATCACAAATAAATTGCAGGATAGTATTGGAATTGAGAGCTTCTCTCGACTAAACTTTAATGCGGAATGGATACCAACTAGCTTTCGGTCAACAAGAAGAGTGAAAATCTTTATAACACTCACTCTGAACACTTAACCGATAAAATAGAAACATTTCATTCGAAACACTTACAGGAAGGAGTTTTGAAGATTTCTTCATAACAGCTAATGCGCTACCAAGGCAACCGGATCGCTGCAATTTAAGGATCCAAGAACCAACAAATTGAAGTCAGTTGATAAAGTTACTAGTTAATTAAAAGTAAAAAATCCATATATAGTCAAACCTCACTATAACGGCGTCGTTTGTCTAGATATGTCTTGGCTGTTATAGTGAAATGTTGATATATAGAACACATAATATAGCATAAAATGAAAAATTGGTTCCAAAAGAAACTTGGTCGCTATAGTGAAATGTTGTTATAGATGATGACTCTTATAGAGAGGTCCGTACAAAAACTTAAATAGGCAACAAGCATAGACATGCATGGAGTTAGATATATAAGTATCACAGGGATACATTTGTATAGGACAAATTGTTTGCTTAAGGGTTTCAGGCGTAATAGGTCTCCAAACAGTGACGACTATATGTGCAAACCTGAGCTAAGATCCATCCAACAAGCCAATCAATGTCACTTCTATGATTCACTATCAGTAGGGCATGTTCTTTACCTGGAAAAATCAACCAGCATACCAGTAATAAGTGTTACTTCAAGAAACCTGACAAAATATAAGTTATGAACACCAGTAGAGTAAAAATGGCAAATGGAATCCAACTTACCCATTAATCTAAAAGCCTCTGGGTCCATGTACAATTTAATCTGCAATCAGATTACCTCATCAATGAGAAAAGAAGCAACTAGATAGTCAAAAAATATTCAGAACAGGACAAACAGGCACATCGAAAGGAACACAACGGATTTAATGGCAATGCATACAAATATTTCAATGGAGTTAAATTATGGAATTTTTATACATAGTTATAGCACATTCTGATCATGTGGCAAAACTCATTCTAGCGAAATGAACTTATCTCCATATTGGTAGCATTCACAACACTGTCATGCTTGCTTAGCTTCAATTTCAAATTCTTTTGTTGGTCTACTATACTTTTTTGGGATCACAAATTGTTTAGACAATGAGCAGATTGTCACAAAAATGTTGTATAGTAAATGAAGTAATGAATCAAAACACCAGTGCTATTAAAAGAGAAAGAGAAAGTTTAAAGAAAATGAGACAAATCTCATTGGTCTAGAAGCAAATAAGAATTGCAAGCCAACAAAACAGGCTACTCGTTCAAAACTAGAAAACTTGCTAAGTACAGGAAAACATTCATGAAAAGAAATACTTGTACATGGGGGCTCGGGAGCTAAGACGCAGATATATTATTTGCTCCTCAGGAGGAATGATAAAGGGTTGTGCAGGTATTGCAAGGTTATTCCAAGCGAGAATTGTTTGACTCAACATAAGCTCTTACAATGGATTTGGAGATCAAGAGGAAGAAGAAGAAACGGGTTGCCGGTGACCGGCCTAAAATCAAATGGGGTAGCTTGACTGCGGCCAGTGCAAAGAAGATGGGATAGAAGTTGTTGGCTATGGGGGCTTAGGGGAGTACAGTGGCGGATGCATTATACACATGGTGGTGCAGATTTTTTTTTTGTTTTTGTTTGCCTCATAGGCATAAAAAATAAAATTCCTTCTAGGCATAAAAATAAAAATAAAATTGCACCATCAAAATTTGTCGCTTTTATCCGCCACTGAGTAGTGGTGATGCGAACTCTATGTGGGGTAGGACTGTTAGTTGCATTAGGGAAGCAATTAAAGAGGTGTTAGGAGTCTTGAGAGGCAGAATTGGTGGACATCGAGGGGACTGGTGATGGAATGGAGAAGTCCAAGAGAAGGTGGAAGCGAAGAAGGCAGCGTATGTGAAGTTGGTGGAAAGTAAAGACGAGAAGGAAAAACGGACGAATAGGAAAGGGTATAAGATGGTCAAGAAGGAGACGAAGTTAACGGTCACGGCTGCAAAAACGGTAGTTTTTGAGCGCTTGTATGTTGAATTAGAGGGAAGAGTCGGGGATAAGAAGTTGTACAGGCTGCCAAGGTGAGATAGAGGAGGGCCCCTGACCTGGATCTAGTTAAGTGTATCAAGGACGAGGATGACAAAGTACTGGTGGAGGAAACACTCATTCGATAGAGATGGTAGTCTTACTTTCAAAGACTCCTGAATGAAAAGGGGGATAAAGACATTATTTTGGGAGCTCAGGAGTTACGATTTCGAATATTATAGGTGTATAAAGGTGAATGAGGTTAAGGATGCTATTCGCAGGATGCATAGGGGAAGAGCGACCGAACCTAACGAGAAGCCAGGTTTGGAGTGGCTAACTAGGCTGTTCAATGTCATTCTTAGGACAACAAAAATGGCTGAAAATGGAGGTGGAGCACGATGATCCCGTTGTACAAGAACAAAGGCAACATTCAGAGTTGCAACAATTATAAGGGTATCAAGTTGTTGAGCCACACTATGAATATGTGAGAGAGAGTGGTGGAGATGAGGGTGAGGAGGGGTGTGATTGTTTTTGAGAACCAGTTTGGTTTTATGCCGGGGTGTGATTGTTTTTGAGAACCAGTTTGGTTTTATGCCGGGTCGCTCGACGACATAAGCCATTCATCTTGTGAGGAGGCTGGTGGAGCAGTACAGAGAGAGGAAGGACCTTCACATGGTGTTCATAGAGGTCAGCTCTTAGTCCGTTTCTTTTTGCCTTAGTGATGGATGTTTTGACGCAACATATTCAAGAAGAGGTACCATGGTGTATGTTATTTGCGGATGACGTAGTGTTGATCGACGAGACCAGAGAGGGAGTTAACGCTAAGTTGGAGGTTTGGAAACAGACCATGAAATCTAAAGGGTTCAGGTTGAGCGGGACCAAGACAGAGTACTTGGATTGTAAGTTCAGTGGCGTGACGCGGAAGGCAGGCGTGGAGACAGACCCTAGAGTTTAAAGAGTTCAGGTTGAGCAGGACCAAGACAGAGTACTTGAAGTGTAAGTTCAATGGTGTGACGCGGGAAGCAAATGTTGAAGTAAGGCTTGACGCTCATGTCATTTCAAAGACTTCAAGTATCTGAGGTCTATTATCCAAGGAGATGAAAAGATTGATAATGATGTCACACATCGTATTTGTGCGGGGTGGATGAAGTGGAGACTCGCATCCAGAGTCTTGTGTAATAAGAAGGTTCCATCAAAACTTAAAGGCAAGTTCTACAGAGTGATGGTTAGATCTGCTTTGTTGTATAGGGCGGAGTGTTGGCCAGTCAAGAAATCTCATGTTCAGAAGATAAGAGTTGCGGAAATGAAGATTGTACGGCGGATGTGTGGGCATACTAGAAGTGATAGGATTAGAAATGAGGATATACAGGATAAGGTGGGAGTGACATCGATAGAGGACATGATGCGGGAGACGAGACTGAGATGGTTCGAACATGTGAAGATGAGAGGTGTGGATGCCCAAGTGCAGAGGTGTGAGAGATTGGCTATGGATGGCTTCAAAAGAGGTAGAGGTAGGCCGAAGAAGTATTGGGAGAGGTACTTAGACAGGACATGATGCAGTTGCAGCTTAACGAGGACATGACCTTAGATAGGAGGGTGTGGAGGACACGGATTAGAGTAGTAGAGTAGTAGAGTAGTAGAGTAGTAGGAGTAGAGAGTACCATACTAGTAGGCGTAGTTCTTTTGTTGTAGTTTCTTTTCCTTTGATTTATGTTATTCTTTACTGTCTTTGGTTCCTGCGTAGCATATTATTTTGTTGAAATTATTTTTCCTCTCTTATTTGACTTGCTTTGTTATTGTTCTACTGCTTTATTGTTATTGTTATAATGTGTTATTCTTAGCCGATAACAGACTCTCTACCTCCTAAGGTAGAGGTAAGGTCTGTGTACAGCCTACCTTCCCCATATCCCACTTGTGAGATTACACTGGGTATGTTATTATTGTTGTTATTGTTGTAATATTCAGTAACTGAAATAACTACATTTTTTAGTAACTGAATATCTACGTTTGATCAAACGAGACATCATGAAACTAGCCAGCATAGCAGCATGGATCAGAAAAACCAAACACTTTTAGCTATTCCTTATCAGTTATTTAATCCTCATTCTAACCTTGTAAATATTCTTGATTTGTATACTGAGTACAAATCCTAGTAGGAGAGGTCAATTATGCAAAAGAAAAGAGCTTCTTGATCCTCTTACTATTTCTCTCCATATCTCTTTCCTTTTATTTGGGCAATGGTTTTTTTTTATAACTGTGTTGTACGGGCCAACTTGCATGCACCTCGACTAATTCTACATAATAACTGCCACCTCCCACAAGCAACAGACCTAGGCAATGTGTTAATATGTCAAAAATGTAACTTTTTACCTTTATATTCTTGGCATATAAACAAATGAAATAAATAAACTAATAAAATAATATAATATATATACTGAGAGAATTACCTTTACAGAAGCCCACCAATCAACTAACCACACAAGCTCCAGCCATAAAAGTTCTGCAAGAATTCTATTAATCCTCCTGTATTTGTTCTTCGAAAATGGCCGTATAAGGACAAGGCAAGCAGCCTGGAATTCAAGACCTTATCAAAATCCATTTCACCAATTTCATACATGTATTCAACCAAAAAAAAAAAGCAAAAGCCAAGACTCGAGTATGAAAGAATATAGTGATTCACAAGATCGAATTCTAAGAGAATCAACTGCTTTTTCCATGAAAAAAATAAGAGTATAAGAGACAATTCTAATTTTCTATTTTGTTCAAAGAGTGAAACCTAAAAATGACTTTATTTTATGGTCTTTTGTTCAGTTCGTGTTTGAATTATTATCCAGCTCACTCGATAAATATCAAAAAAAAAATCCTTAAAAATATTTTCAGCGGGTTAATAGGATCGCAGTAAACGTTAGGTGTGTTACAGTAAATTCAGACAAGATTGGGATGTATTTTAGGCATTTTCCCTATACAGCAGAGCTAATTATGGACGTATATTCAAATAATACCAGTTGTATATACTGCATTTACCATTAAAGTTAAAAAATCAAAGATGAATAAACAAAAAGACTTCATCTTTTCTTGAAATAGATGAACCCCAGATGCCAAATATCCAAAAATGCACACACACACAAAAAAAGGTACCTGAATGAGATTGATGAAGAGACCAGAAATGAAGAATACAACGCCCATAGGGACGATAACAATTGCTGTTGCAATACCCATTGATGAATGATGAGTCCACACACACGCACACAAATAGTGTAGATATATGTTACTAGTAATATACTATATGTTTGTAAAATATGCAGGATAGGAAAGAGCTCAAAGAAGGGATAATGGTGAAATGAGGCTAGTAAAGAAATCACACGTAGAAAACTTATACGCCTAGAGGTTTATACCAAATCAACCACTATGGTATGGGTCCTTTGATATTATCGTCCTTTTGCGAGAAAATAATACAGTGTTAGTATTGGTATTATTTAATTTCTTATTTGGGACAAAATAAGTGTCCACTTACCTAATTAAGAAATAATTTTAGAAAATTCAAATTTACCCTATTTAGATAAATGATTTTTTATATAATGTTTCTTGATTAGGTAGTATTTAATTAAGGATAGTTCGGTTAAAATATCTATAACAAACGATCCATATGTGTTTGCAGATAACATGGTTTGCGCTATTGGCTGATCGACGCTTGGGTTATCAGACATGCCCGCAAGCACTCGAAAGAAAGAATGCACGCGGCCTTCAAAAAAAAAAAAAAAAAAACTTCTAGCAATTAACATTCATTTAAGAGTAATTTATACATTCAATTCATTAAATCACGATTTAAAATATATTTACTCACAAAGGCGGTGTATTTATAGACGTCATGGAAATTTTCAGGGCGTATTTATGAATGTAGGTGGGAAGGAAAGATGCGGGGCGGGCCATAATTAATGGATTTAACTTCCTTTTTTTTCTTTCAACAAATGGATTTAATTTTTATTTAGGTGAAATGTTAAAGAAAATGGTGAAAACGGTCCTTAATGTATTGGATTTTGTTTTATTTGGTCCATAATGTATAAACATGAATTATTGTAATCCAAAAACTGATCAATAAGAAGGTATAAGCAGCTACTATAAAAAAAGGGTATACATTAGTTGTAAAACAAAGCAAATTGGGGAAAATTTTTGTGTATTAATTCCCAAAACAGTGCATGTATATATACAAGAGAATGAAATAAAAGAATGTTATGTTCCTAGCCAGCTGTCCTATACATATTGGCTGGTGTTATACTAACTTTTATTCTTTGTACTAATCTGGTGTAACATGGTCTCAAACATTTTGGGGTCTTGTTCTAATTCGTAAAAGTGGACCCTTAATTAGGTTAAAACCTGCTAATTATGAGCATTTACAGTAAATTCTGACTAGTACCAGCACCTGTAAGGCCTGATAGAGGAGATGCAGATTTGTCCGTGATTTCCTGTGATGATTCTTTGACAAGAGATTGAACCCAAGAGAGATCAGGATCTTCTCCGTTGTTGGCAAGTTCAAATGATGATGATCTCCTTAGCCTACCAAAGTCCTCGCTATTGACAGTCCAGTCTGGCTTTCCCGAAGCTATACCCCAGTTCGACCAAGTATCTGTTGGAGAGCCAAAAATGGCAGAGGCAGCACTGGAGCCAAGATCACGAGAGCTGAGACTCCTAAATTGATGCTGGTTGTCACTTTGAGCAAGTATTGATACACGGGAACTCATTGGTGAGATTGGTTCCATTCCTCGGGGAGACATACTCTGAAATGATGGAACATTTCTAGGTGAAAATTTTGTATTGATTGGAGATAACATGCCCTGTTGCTGCTGCTGGAATTGGTTGAAAACCGCTGACTTGTGGGTAGGGGAAAAAACAGATTGAGCTAAAGCTTGATCAGAATATCTAGGTGATGAGCCGCCCTCAGCAGAAAATAAATCCTCGAGATTCAAAGGAGTTAAGGTCTTAGGATGAACTGAATGGTTAAAAGAATTAGCATTCATGTTGGACTGTGATAGGCAAGACAGTCCATTTAGTAGCTGCTGTTGCTGCACATCAAAATCTGACAACATAGTCATGTCTCTTGCGTTTAGTGATGAACGCAAGCCACTGGACTGAAGATTGCTGCCAGGAAGGTGCAGCGCTGGAACATTTTGTGGGGCCCAACCCACATTTGAAACACCATTAGCCGAGGGAGACGTTGGAGGAGTGAAGGGTGACGGGGACATGACAAAATCCATTGCATTGACAGAAGTTTTGATCGAGGTGACAGAACACCGGAACCAGTAGAGACATAGAGTGGCCTGAGTTCCTCCTGCGTGTGGGCGAAGAAACAAACTCTTCTATCGCACTTTGTACCATCTTTACAAAGCCGAGTTCGATATTGAGCAGGATGTAACCAGCACTCAAAAACCCCATGAGCATATTCACACATGTCCCCTCATCGGCAACTTCCCTTGCGAAACTCAGGGCAAGGTACACAACTGTAATGGTACTTTCTCGGACCTCTTCTTCGAGCGTTTTCACCTGGATGGACAAATGGACATTCAGTCCAATCATGGGAATATGCACGAGAGCAAGGCTTGATCTTAAACGAGAACATCCTGAATTCATCTGTTGAGTAGATGCTGTTTTTTATGTCAGGCAAGGACAGATCAATAGGGTAGTCTTTCTTCTCTGAAGTAGAGGACACTGGAAAGTCACTAGATTTTGCACTCCTCGGGGAAGAAGTTGTATCGGAAGCAGAAGACGGCGATCTATTTACAAGAGAAGGCGAAAGTGGTGGGGAATTTAAGTTTGAACTGGCCATAGACACCCTCAGGTTGCAGTCTCCCATAGCATCAGTTTTGAGCAGATTTTCTAGGCAAGATTTCTCGGTGAGAACCTTTGGAGAAACAGCTATATCATCTAGAGGGCGATGACCATTGGCATCTTTAATGTTTGGGTCAGCACCAGCTTCTAAAAGCAGTTTGACAGCATCAACAGCATTCGAAGATCCACCTGATGTTGGAACAATAATTCAAAGTTGGAGTAGGAAACAAAAATTGTTTAGGATTTGGTCTTTTAATTCATGTCTAAATAGGATATATAGTCAGAATTATATAGGAATAGCCTATTCAATGTCAACATAGGTTTCATACTATTATAAATAGAGATGCTACTAGTTATTTTCTATAGTAGAGATTAGAGTGGAGAATATGTTAAGTTTATGAATAAATATTTCTCCTTCACCTGAGGCAGCACAATGAAGGGCTGTGCTATTATCACGGCCACAAGAACGATTTACATCAACTCCGGGTAGAGAAAGAATCAGTTTTAAAACATCAATACTACCATACATAGCAGCAACCATCAAAGGAGTTCTATGCTCGAGAACCATTTGCTTTGAGCCCTTTTGACGCCCATACCACAGCCCAACCTCGTTAATACTGGATAGATCACGCTCAATCCATGTCTTAAAAGCCTCTGTATCATTGTTGGCTGCAAATTCAAGCAAGCTAGCAAAAGTATCTTCAGTTTCAACAGTCAGATTATTCATGTTCATGTTTGTCATTCAACAAATATGGGATCCAACTGAAATAGAAGAAAATCAAGAATTAGTATCACAACAAAACAAATCAAGCAAACTCTATTACTGTAAATTATAGTAGCACAGAGAATAAGTCAACCTTCTGTGACAAATAATAAAAACTTAAACTTAATGGCACGTTCGCAGGTTCAGGAAGCAGTTGCTTTATTGATAGATTTAACTAAGTACTGTACAAATTAGAATATATGCACAACCAAGAATTTTATCTTTTTCACACCTATGTTCTGACTCTCAAAGAAAAAGTAAAGGCACATATCAGATAAACTGATGGGAACAAATACTAATATTCTCAACCAAAATGGAATAATAGAAAAAGAAATGTAAAGACTCTATCTTAAGCAATTTATGAATAAATTCACATACTACTACTTTTATAGATTGAAATTCTCATTTTTCTCGAAAAATAAAAGGACATATTCTACAATCTCAAAATCAAAAAATTTCATTCTAATTTGATATAATGGTCAAAAACACACCTTAATTGTCACTTTTTTTCGAGTTTCACACCCTGAGCTATCAGTTGTTCTCTTTTTCTACCTTACTATCACCATCTATGTAGTAAAACACATATAGTTGAGTAGATGGTGATAGTTCAGTAGGAAAAAGGAACAACTAATAGTAGGAGTGTGACGTGTATTTTCGACCATTAACTCTTTTAGTTTTGGTTGTTTTCTCGGAATATAACCTGACCTTTCACACCTTAGAACAAGATGCTTCAATTAATAAAAAGTTCACAGTTTAATAAAAGAATCCCAAATATTAACAAAATCTTTCCAACTACAAGCACGGAATTAAAAAGGTCAAAATTACAGGTCATCGACCAAAATCATTGACCAAAAACTATTAGGGGTCGTTTGGTTTGCCGATTAAGTTATCCCAAAATTATAGTCCTTTCAAAATAAATTTATAAATTCAACCAAACAAAGTATAAATTTAATTCTGAACTCAATCGTGGATATATCCCATGAACCAAACGACCCCTTACTACTTAAAAGAGAAGAAACCCCTCAAAGAATTAAAAACATTAACATAAATTACATATATGTGTGCATATAAAAACAAGAACAATAAAGACTGGAAAGCAGCATAGCAAGAACTGATAATCAGTAAGTAAACATATTAACAGTGATAATAAACACATAGGAAGTTAAATTAAAAACAATGCTCACCAAAGTTTGAGCTTTTAATAAAATCAAGAAGAACAATTTGTTACTCAGCAGCAACTCCTTAGTACCCTTTCATGTTTATCATCAGTACATATATATATATGTATAGCTATGTATATATATATATATATATAGAGAGAGAGAGAGAGAGAGAAAGTGGGCAAGACTGAATTTTTTTAGAGAGAGAAAGGAGAAATATATGAGAATTCAAGAAGAGCTTCTTCTTCTTCTTCCTTTTTTTCTCTTCGCCATTTCCTATGCTTTCTCCCTCTCTTTCCCTTTCTTGTTCGCCCTTTTTCTCAAACTTATATTAATCACTCATTATTATAGTGATTATACGAATAAGCAATAATCTAATTAAGGGCTTGTTTGGTATGCTGTATAATATATTGTCCTGAGATAATTGTTTATCCCTTGTTTGGTCACCAGATGATTATCAGACGGTGGAAAGTATTACCAAGATTAGATATTTCTAGATAAAATAATAAAAATAACAAAAAATATTCCTGATGTCACTCAAAACCATTTTTCTATTACTTCGGTCTCAAATTTTATTTTATTTTTTACTTTTGCACGTCTCTTAAGAAATATTAATTAATAAAGATATTTGATTATTTTTACCCTTATTTATGTCTAAGTTATAATTTCTCTTCATTAAATGTCCATTCTACTTATGTGTCTATCTCCATTAATGATAAAATTCTATCAAAGATAAAATGGGAAAGAAATGATTAATTGTACCTTGAATTTTTAAAACGACAAATAATTTAAAACAACTATATTTAGTAACAACAACAAAAAAATTGAGACGGAGGAAGTACTAAATAATGTGGGGGATATTTTTATAAACAAACAACGTCTTCTTAGAAATTATGCAATGCATGTTATTGTTAATACAACAAATCAAACCGTCAATAAAAAATAATATCAAGATACTAATTTTAATATAACTAGTTTGAGCATAATTAATCACAACATAATTTGTCTTCAAACCAAATGACCCATAAGAGTAATGCACTCACTTTTTTTTTCTTTTTCTTTTATTCTGTGTTCGATATTTATATTAGGATCAGTCTAAATTCAAATTCGCATTAGAAATTTTTATACTTACGTAAATCGTTCCCTAACAAATATCACTCTATATTGAGAGCTAAAATTTAAAAACACTTCATTAAAGGTGATGTATATTTAATTATTTACCCTTCCGGATCTTGCTCTATTTATTTCTTTATGTCGCTTTATTTTAGCAAATTCTTAAATTATGTTTATATGTATTACTAAGTCTAATTTTGACACTAATTAGAACTGAAGAAATTAGAATCTTGCAAATGTCTTCTTTTAAATTGAGATGTAATTCTATTTTCTTAGTAATATACATTATTTTTTATTGGTTGTCTTATTTAACTTGGGACTTGGGACTGTTGGGAGTCTGTCCAATGTCCAATAACATGCAGCGATGACGAGTGTTGCTTCCACTGGGTAAAACCTTTCAGTTACAATTATAACATTTTGTTTTAAGTCAATAATCAATATAGCTTACATGTTTGATGTGACCAAACATGTTTCTCCAAACTATTTCTTTACATAATTAAATATTTTCTTAAATTATTTGGTATCGAAAATCATTGATACGATTAACCCTCATTCATAGCGGATATAAACCCCTTAAGGGAACTAAAGCACTCCTTAAGAAAAAAATCTCCACTATCAAAGCTCGAATCGAGAACTCTGATTAAAATAGAAAAATTATATTATCTCTGTTCTAATTTATATGATTTAGTTTAACTAGACATACAGTTTAAGAAATAAAAAAAGACTTTTAAATCTTGTGATTTAAAACAAATTAAAGGTTTAGATTATCTCGTTAAGCGTAAAATAAAAAAATTAAAATTAAATTTCTATCAAATAAGAAAATGTGTCATTATTTTTTTAACTGACTAAAAATGAAAGTGTCATATAAATTGGGACATGAAAAGTAACTATGTTGACATTTGTGTATAACTTTAACTCTTATTCGATTACTTGTATTAATCAACATTAAAACATTATTGTCACTCTTTAATATTCTAATATATCGATTTAAGTCACTATGCTCCTTAACCTATACTCAACCAAACCCTATAAAATAATTTCTTACGGTAAAAATTATGGCGCGTCCTTAACCTATACTCGACCAAACACTATAAAATACTTTCTTATGGTAAAACATTTATCTATATACCAAAACCATTTTATGTAGTTATTTGGATATAAGTTTTGAGTTTCAAAGGAAATATTTAAATTGAAGTTGAGAAGAATATTTAAATTAAAATTTCCAAAAAAATATTCATAGATATTTGCACGTGAATTTGAAGTTCAAACGAATTGCGGTTTGAACGATCTATCAAAATTGTGAAACATGCAATAATTCGCAACTAATTTTTCTATATACTTACGAAGAAATGATGGCTGAATCTCACACACACCTACCAGAACTAAAATCTAAAACTAGCATAGTGTATTTGAGATTTTTTATAAACTAGCAAGAAATAGAGCCTACCCAAGAATAATATAATCCCAACCCAATAAATAATCACATTGAATTAACTTAACTGGACATCTAGGAGTAAATATTATTTCAACCTTACTGTAGAAAAAAAGAGATTTTCTTTCTCGACTTGACTAAACTTTCTTTTTCTTATACTTCCCCTTTGAGAAGAGAAGGAATAAAAATTGAGAAAGAAATATCCGTGGGCCGTTAAACGACCACCAATGAACCTTTTTAATAAGCTTTTCTTCGCGAAAATTATATTTCGGGGCGAGCTACGCAAGAAATATCGTATCGGGACAAATTCTAAATACTAAATATAACATTAGAATACAAGGTAAAAGTCGAATAATGAAAATAATAAAGAATAAGCTTATCGTTAGGGAGAAATAATACGATTATGGGCCTCAACTTCCAAAACTCAGGATACGTGGTTGATGGACTTTTGATGATGATGGTCCACTAAATCCAAAACCTTTAACTGATCCGACAAAACATTAACCTAAAAGCTAGTGCCGATCCTGAATTTTTCAGGGTAAAAGCAAAAATTAATCTCTATATATATTTAAATTTATTGATGAACTCAATCTTATTCTTCAACCAAAATCTCTTGTTCAAATTAACTAAAAATTTAACATTCAAATCAAATAAATTGTATCGATTCAAACTTCAATATATTAAAATTTAGAATAAAAAGTTATAATATATAAACAAGATAAATACTTATAACAATTCAATAAGTTTTTTTCATCCAGCAACAAGCAACCAGCCAAAAGAAAAAATGTATTTTCTTCGTACTAATTCTTCCACGTGATTTTATTGTTCAGATTCATTGACTAAATTATTATCAATTCCTACAAATTCTTCAAACATGATTTTGCTGCTCAGATTCATTGACTAAATCTTCAGTCGAGTTATCAAATTAACTATTTGTTTTGTTTTGAAAAAAATATCCAGAGCTCCATTTGAGATTGAGTTAATTCTTCTCTCTGTCTTTTTTTTTCTTTTTTTTTCTTTTTTGACTTCCAGATGGGTGTTTCTTAGAGAACATTGTTACTTGAAAATATAAACAATATACAAGGAATGCCAATGCAATTTTAATACTTCAAACAATAAACAAAAAAAAAACATAACCTGAAATTTGAGAAACTCCCTTCGAGAAATCTCTCTCCACAGAAACAAATTTGATATTTCCAAGAAGAAGAAGAAGAAGAAAAACCGACCTAGAGGTGTGTAACAGATGCACAAAAGTGCTCTTCTTTTTTAGGAGTGAAACAGACCATCGTTGGTTTAGGGTTAATAGTTATAATAATCTAATATAATACTTACTAAAAAAAATTAGGCCCCTTTAAAGTTTGGGCCCAGGACGATTGCCCTGTTTGCCCCTGCTAAAAGCCAATTGTTGCCATGTGTGAGATCAATAATTAAAGTCCCACTTATCCGAATCGTTCAGCTTGCTGGGCGAAGGTTGAACTTGTGGCCCTAGGGTCACAGGTTTGATTCTCACTAGGACATCGCCCTCCGGGGCATATACTTGTGATTAAGCATGGACGCTAAAAGTCGTGCGCACATATTTCAGTGTGGATTTGATTCCCGCCAAACCTTGTGGATGGGGTTTGTGGGGAGGGTCAACCTTGTAGTATTTTCAGCTCTCTTAAGTTTACTAATTTCTTCCTTCTCATTTTCAGCTTTCTTTGAACTATTAGGTTTTTGGCCTATATTCCATTCACTGAGAAAAAGGCCAAAAGAGTAAGAACATCTAGTTGCGTCAGCAAAACATTACCCTTGTGTGAGTTGCATCAACAAATTGATCACAATACTCAACATAATCGGAATAATCTACCCAATTTATGTGTCACATAACTTAATTACTACGTAATTTTGTGTCAAGCGAGGTAAAAGTTTAATTTCTGATAATTAAAATATTATAAAACTTATGTCGAGTAAAGTAAATTTGAATATTTTCATTAAAATAGCAGCGGGAAAAAAATTAAAGATAACATATATAAGGGGCAAAAATTAAACACCAGTGTTTGAAGTACAATCCGTGCAAAAACTTTGGGGGTCATTTGAACTTTGCCCTTATTTTGTGGTAGTCTTTAATTTTTTCTTTTAAATGGGTTGTTTTTAAATTTTTACTTTTCAAAATAGAATTTATGCTTATAGGGACATAAATTAGGTATCATAAATCATAATATCAAAAAGTCATCGTCTTTAAAGAACTTATGCCTCATAGGCATACGTTCGATTTTGAATGGCAAATATTAAAGACCAGTCCATAAAATTTATGATTATGTAAAACATCACTTATTTTAAATTAAAATAAAAAAGTAAAGACACCAAAAAATAAGAAACGAAGAAAGTAAAAGGGGTTAATGAATTGGAAAATATTTATTACAAGATTAGTTTGTGCATATTTTTGGTCGGGTAAGTCAATTCTCTTTAAATTAAATTTAAGATAAAAAGGGTAAAAAGACTTATTTATCGCAAGTTGAATTTACGCTATTCGAGGTATCCAATTGTACTAGAGGGATACAGTGATGCAAACTGGATATCTGATATAGAGAACACCAAATTCACCCGTGGGTATATCTTTACAATTGGTGGTGAAGTTGTGTCTTGAAAAAATTCTCTAAGCAAACTTGCATCGCCCGATCCATGATGAAATCGGGATTTATCGATTTAGACAAAGCAAGAGAAGAAGCTGAGTGGCTTCATGACTTCTTAGAGGATATCCCGTGTTGGGATAAATTCGTACCTTCTGTAATGATCCACTGCGACATCCAGTCGACTCTAGGAAGGGCACGAAGTTCTATGTACAACGATAAATTTGTCATATCCAACAGAGACATAAGACCGTTAGGCAGCTGATCGACACGGGTATTATTTTCATTGATTATATAAAATTAAAGGAAAATATAGCAGACCCTTTAACGAAAAGCATACTCAGAGATCAGATGTTCTGCCTGTCTAGGGGAATAGACCTAAAACCAAATCAATAAGAACTGATATTGTGGATACCCAACCTTACTGACTAGAGATTGTAGAATTAGGTTCAATGGGCAAACTAAATCGTAAAGGTTCAGTTGAGCGCTTCGGTGGAAGCAAGAGCACTTCAGATAATTATTTCTACATAGAAACATGAAATAATTAATTTTATTTTTTCAGATTTACTCTTATTAAGTATTAGTTGATCAAATTATGATACATATTTAATTAGAAATATTTTAATTAAATTATCTATTTTCGTCTTGAAATAAATATCTTTTTAAAGAGTATGTATCCGATCCTGAGAGAGTATTTATTAAGAACTAAGAAGTGATAAGGTTAGGAACTATTCATTTTCATTTGTTGTTTCCATAATTGCACACTTGTTTGGCTACATTCTAAATTGCAGAATGTTTACTCCATTCCATTCTTAGTGAGGGGACGTGTGTAAATTAACGGTCGCTATCACGGAGACCCGTGAAATGTCGTCTTAGAACGAGGACTGGCATTGTCTGTTGAGTCATCACGCTTTGAGCCATGAAGCCTTACACACGCGGCAATTTTCACATTAGAAAATTGAATTTTGTGGGGCTAAAAGTTAAAGATTCAATATTTGGGAAACACACGTAGCCACTTTCCAATATTGATAATGTCCAAGCATTTACAAGGCACTCGAAAGAGTAGCAAGTGCCTTCACAACAAAAAAAAAAATATTGGTAATTTCAATAATCTGCCATTATTGTCTTGTCTTTTTTAGTATATCCCCCCGCCCCCCCCCCCTTTGGCTTTTACGAGTTTAAAACATTTGTAACCTATAAACTAAACATTTAGACTATTTCACCCTATTCATCTTAATTTGTTTGGTGACATAAAATTTAATTAAAAAATAGACTTTATAAGTATGTGATTTTAAGTATGTCATAAAATTTGTGTGATTAAACTTTTTTTTAAATTTATGATTTTAAATATATCATAACGGTTATGTGACTATGAGATATTTTTTATACAGTAAACTAATAAGAAAATAATATCAAATAAAGTAGAACACAAGAAGTACTTAATTAGATACCACCCAATGAGGTAGTGGAATGGTAGAGATTTCGATTGGATTTGAACTTTGGGTCGGAATATCCCTACTAGAAAATAAATAATTAGTGATGGATAAAATTTTATAGCTAAAGAGAAAAAAAATCATTCTATTCTCATTTAGCTACGGATTAACAACGGATTGTAAGAAAATCTTATTAGTTAGGAGCTATTTAGCGACGGAATAGTTGCGGATCAACGACAAATTTCATAGCTAATTTCATGTGTTTCTAGTAATTATATAGGAGAAATCTCTTGTAGGGAGCGCTTACTTTTAATCAGTCATATACGACATAAATCTGGGTCAGTAAATTTCAATTACTACACCGTTACATAAAAATATAACTTAGTGAAATGTACAAAATACTTTTCAATCATAATTCAAAGATTTTGAAAGGAAGCATTGGAGTAACAATAAAAAATATGTTTGTGTGATCTATAGATCACATATACGAGTTGTGAACTCAATTACTATACTTACATATGCTTATACTATTTGGGGTGCAGTATTTCACAAACTCTGCGAGAATGCAAAATACTTCATACACCGGTGTGCACTTTTTTTAATTAAAGTTTTGGACTTAGATGAAGTATTAAATTAGTATGACATTATTGATTGAGGTATGGTTAGTAAAATTCAATTTCTCAATAATTTGATAAGAGAAGGTTTCCATATAACTTACTCAAATTATTAGCTCACTTTGGATCTCTACCGTTTAATCATTTGGTGGGCATAATACTGACAAAATGACCTTATCTTGTACCTAGTCATGTTTCTTATCATTTTTTTTTTGTACGAATTATTATACAATCTCCCCATTTTATCTTCTCACAATGTTAGCATAATAGGCACGAAAAGAAAGAATATTAAACAAGTGTCTTTTACTCTTATAATAATGGACACGTCACTGTCTTACAGTGGTGATCCTAGATTGTGTTTTATTATTTAAATATTCACATATCACTTTCTGTAAAGAAAGGAAAAGAGTAGCGATTATTGCAACAGAGCAAGCCTTCAAAAGCAGTTAGAAAAAGGTAAAAGTAGTGGTACTTGTATAAATAGATAGGTTAAGTTTGTTGTAAAGTGTAATCTGAATTACAATCAATAAAATTGGGTTTTGGATTCATCTTCTCCTTCTTGTATTTCAATTATGAATCTCTGTCGCAAGCATCGACTGTTCTGGGGAATATTGTCAGGTTTCAAAAATTAAATCTGCTTCTTGAGTCTGAATACATCAGATAACATGGTTAATGAAACTACAATTGATGGGAATAATTGTGACTTACCTCCAAGAGAAAATGCAAGAATCATCTCCACTACTATTGATCATAACCACCCTCTGTTCTTGCAGTCTTCAGTTATCAGTGGGGTGTCACTAATCTCATTCCAGCTTCTTGGTTCTGAAAATTACATTGTCTGGAGTAAGTCGATGAAAATAGCCCTACTAGGGAGAAACAAGATAGGTTTTGTAAATGGGAAGTGTAAAAAGGAGAACTATGGGGAAGAAATGTGGGATCAGTGGGATAGGGTAAATGCTGTGGTACAGGCATGGCTTATGAACTCTGTTTCTAGTGGTCTCCTTTCTGGAGTCTTGTACGCAGATACTACCCATGAAGTTTGGGAAGATTTAAGAGAAAGATTTGATAAAGTGGATGGATCTAGAACATATGATCTTCATAGGGAGATAGCTACCTTTACTCAAGGTAATTCCAGTGTATCTGAGTATTTCTCTAGACTGAAAACTCTATGGGTAGAGTTTCAATCACTAGTTCCTCCTCCTAGTTGCTGCTGTCCCAAGTCAAAAGATTTTGTTGAATACCTACAAAGACAAAAGCTGTATCAATTCTTGATGGGTTTGAATGAAAACTACATGCAAGCAAGAAGTCAAATATTATTGATGTCTCCATTACCCAAATGTGAATAAGGCATACTCAATGATAACAAGTGATGAAAACCAAAAAACAATTGCTGCAAGGTCTGCTGGTCTGTTGGGGGTAGGGCCTGGTAGATTCAATAGTCATGCTGATCCTACTGTTCTATACTCTAAGGCTGGGTCTAGTTCTCAGAAGTTTAAGAAGAATTACAACTTGTTGTGTGAAGTGTGTTAAATGAAAGGGCACACAAAAGAAGTCTGCTATAGGGTAGTAGGATATCCCCCAAACTTTAGATCAAAGAGAAAGGAGTATGCTGCTCATAATGTATATGCTACTGATGAATACAACACAGCTGATAAAAAATGCAAATATCCTACTGATGGGTATAATTCAGTTAAGAAAATGAGTAAAGCAAGTGACAAAAGTGAGACTATGTCTGACAACTGGCAGGCTCAAGAAACTCCTATATTCTCCAAAGACCAGTATGAACAGATTGTCCAAATGCTGAATCACAACACAAACAAGACATCAGGAGAAACTGTCACAAGAAGCTAAAAACGATTTTGAGAGGGAGGGGGTACTTATCATCATTTACAAGTTTTCTAGACCTCATTTTCTGTGATTATTAAAAAAATTAATAAGTGTGTGATTATCTTCTATGATAATTTGACCAAATCATGGGTTAACAGTAATAACTATCACTTTATTCCTTTTTTACTTCATTGTTTGCTTTTTTGATCTCTGGATGAATGTGTATGCATAACTTTTTGTCATAGAAGGATTAAAGTTGCCTTATTATTTTCTTTTCTTTCTCAATTTCTTAATTTCAACATGGATCCTTTCCCTTTTTATTTTTTGTTTCCCCTTGTTTTCTGTGCTATTTTTTATTGCTTTTGGTAGAAGGAATTGGTAGGTTTGTGATAATATTAAGCTAAAAGATGAACTTTATGGACATGTAAAATGGTGCTTTAGTATCTGATTTTACTGTTAACATGTTCTTGCATGTAAATAAAATGCAAGCCGTCGAAGAGTAAAAAACATCAGTCACTTCTCTAATATTTGTGATATCTTTTATATTATATGATAAATATATGTATAAATGTATAATGTATTTAATAAAAAACGGATCCACGGGTCGGATTTGGACCGGATATGGATCTCAAAGACAAGATCCATATTCAGATCCGATCCATCATAAATGGATCCGGATCCGATCTGGATCTATCGGGTCCAAATTTTGAAGATCCATATCCTATAAACGGATCTGGATCCACCGGATTCGGACCGGGTTCAGAATCCGTTGCCATCCCTAGTTATAACACATGCAACTTTAGATTTTGCAGACCTTTGAGTGAGAGCTTCTAGAATGCCATTCATTTCGCAATAAGAAACTTTTGTGTCTACACATATATACTAGTCTTTGGAACGCATGTGAGTCCCATAAAAATAGTACAAACAGTATGAATCATATTAAAAATATAGCATATTATGAGTTATAAAAAATTTAAATGATAAACAGTAAACCTATTTGATGAGTTGATTGCTGAATGGCAAATGATCACACATTGTTCGAAGTCCGAACCTATAAATTTAGTTAGATATGTATAATGAATTACATTTTGATGTCTGTAGGTACATATATTCGCACCTTATCTAATATATAAACAATGCAAAGCATCATTTTCTATTCTAAGAGGGAAAATATGTAAGAATTATCTATTTTTCCTGTCTTTTGTGGTAAGAGAAAAGTTTTCTTCGTAGCTTATTTTTTTATTTGGGTGGAGGAAGATAGATGCTACTACTTAATTATAGTATAATCCAAAAGGTTACTTATTTGTAATATATAGCCACCGAACATTTAATATTTACGTCGAGCAAGACAAAAATTGGTTATATGTTAGAAGAAGAACATTCAACATACAGGACAATATATAGTGGCCTAGATGAGCTTTTTAGGAAGAAAAACCAAGAATATATATTCTATGGTGGCAAAAAGACGAAATCCTTCGCCCACCGGGCTCTTACCCCCGGGCTGACAGAGATTGATGGAGGAGGTAAATCATGGTGATTCGCGATTCATTACAGGTGGGAGCTGTGCAGTGCGCACAAGGACCATATCTCTCACAAATGAGGATTGAAACTCCCACATCATGCGGTGTTAGACCTTCGAGCAGGCCAACTACCACCTCTAAACCAAATTTACGTCATTCAGGCCAAGAATATATATTCCTTCTCGTACATATAAGCGTCAGAACCAATGATTGCAATTTGCAAAGTAATGAGTTTTAGTATGAACTCATGTTTGTGATAGCACTTTCTCCCTGGGCTCACATTTAACAGTTCTAATATATGAACTCACTTGAATAGCATTGACTGTTGCACTCTTCAAAAGTTATTGTTACACTTCTAAATGCAGAATTTATTTTATAAAAAAATATTCCATCCGTTCATTTTTACTTATCCACTATATTAAAAATAGTTATTTAATTTTACTTGTTCATTTTAGAAAATCACGAGATAATTTATCACTTCATACCTATTTTACTCATATCATTTATTATTGGGTTGACAAGTTCAATTTTTTTTTAGTGGTTACACAACTTTTAAAGTATGTTTTATTTATTTCAATCATTATGTTACTTAGCAATAATTATGGGTGTTATAGTAAAATAAGGGACAAACCAAAAGTTGCTTTGGACTGTTTTCAGGAAGGCAAAGGGATTACTTCCGTTACCAAAAATAGTCTTCTCAATTTACTTTTTCTATTTGTATTAAAGACTAAAATAATTACAAGTAATAATTAACCATTTAACACACATGATAATGTGGCATAACAATGGGATGATACAACCATATAATTGTTTGCATTCATACGGTTTAATATAATAAATAATATTTTAATTTATGTAGGGGTAAAATTGTAATCTAACTTTAAAAATAGGTGCTTCACTTTTAGTATAATATTAATATATATAGGGGTGTTCATTTCGGATATCCGATTCGATCCAAAATTTCGGATCGATAAAATTATGATCCGAATCCGATCCGAAATTCGAAAACAATTCTAGATCGGATAACCGGATATCCGAAAATTTTGGATCAATAAATTTATAATGCACAAAACGGAAACAATTATATGAGCATTCATGCTTCAATAACCTGATTAACTGGCTTTGATATGTGGATTCCAATAAAAGATTGTCGGGTATATAAAAAATGCACAAGTAATACTTACTAGCAGTCTAGCACCCCATAGTTACACAAAAAATAAAACAATTTAACTATTGAATATACATAATTGTGATTACTTATGGAAAGTTTTGTATATGCGAAATGTGGTACCCATGAGATAGGAATAAGGTCTGTGTACACTCCATGAGATAGGAATAAGGTCTGTGTACACTCTACCTCTCTCAAATTACTTGTGGGACTATACTAAATATGTTGTTATTGATCAGGTTATTGATATTACTCCCTCAAGCACCAAGGAATATATATACGTATAAAATATATACACACACATTGATATTGTCCTCAACTACAATTGAATGGTTGAAATTTCATGTTGGTTAGTATGTTATAATGTCTAAGAAGAGTCGATTGACACTCTGTTATAATGTCCGAGAAGAGTCAATTGAAATTCCTTTACCGAAAAATTACGTCACATAAAGATTGTACTAATAAAGTGAATATTTTTCACAGAAAAAGGCAACATACTTTATTAGTACTATTAATAGTAAATAATAAGAAACTTTTGAATAGTAAAGTGCATTTATTTATTCTCTACTGCATGTTTATGAGTTATGGGCTACATTTATCCCTTTAACTAGGGAGTGTGTTTATTTTGATCCATAGAATATAATCTTGAGCATATTTAATTCATTAATTATCGGAGTATGTTCATTTTAATTTCTTAAATATAACCTTGAACATATTTAATTCCTTAATAATGCTAAAGTGGAGCACTTTTGGTCTCCCTAACAAAATCCGTTTAAAAAATAACGGTGCTAAACCCATCTAATACCAGAGGCGAAATCATAATTTAAGGTTTGTGGGTTCGGAATTTTAACACAGGACAACAACCTGAAGCTAATTCATAACAACCACCAAAACGTTAGAATTCTTCGGTTCGGTTCGATTTTTTTCAAGTTAGGTTCGATTATTTTCGGTATGAGATGATTAATGAGCTATTTTTCTACTAGTAAAATGAGCTACTTTTAAAATTAAAAATGGGTTGATTATTAATTTTAGTTTTATTTTATAAAAATAAATTAAAAAAATCTACATTACAGGAAAATGAAATAATTTATGTACTGATGCAGGATAGCAGGAGTGACCGCCAAGTAGGGGTGAGCACGGGTACAGAGTACCCAGATATCCGGCCAGAACCGACACTAACGGGTAGGTTTCGGGTAGATATATTAGAATAACGGGTAGGTTCCGGATAGTAAAATTAGGAACCGATAAAATAGGGTCCGGTTCCGGTTCCAAAATGTAGAGACGGGTACCCGGACCCGGACCCTATGAACCCACCCCATTTAACTTATTTATTTTTTATCTTTGGGGCATTTAACCAACTATCCACTGGGAAAGTGGAGCACGTGGGTTAGTACATATTCAAGAAATTCACCCAGGACGGCTAACTATTTGTTTCATTGTCTTGTCAATTTTTCAATAACAAAGTATCTAACTTGCCTTCTAAACAACACATCTATCACTTAGAAACTCTTCAAAGTTATTATAAAAGACACATACAACAATATAGAGAGTGTAGGTTAGGATAATAGAAAGAGGGGTCCGGTAAGACATATCACATGTTGCTTGTGCATCTTTTCTAAATTTTGTTCCACTTCCTAGTTGTTTCTCTATTAATACTCCACTATACAACCGACTCAGAAAAAGAAGCAAACCTTTTGTCAGCAAAAATCATCATGCCATAATCCGCCTTTGAAGTTTGAACGGATAACTCGGCCCACACATTCTGCACTCCACAATTTATTTATTACATTGATCATGTGAGCACGGTACCGAACCTACTCGAATCGCTTATAAAAGACGGTTCCTAAATTTACTATCAGAAGAATATTACCGGAACCTACCCGGAATCGCAGGTCCGGCAGTTCCGTAATGATTACTGCAGGTTCCGGTAGTAAATTTAGGAACCTGGTCTTTTATAGCAGTGGTCCGTAGTTCAAAATGGTAGAGTGCCGGACAGCCACCCCTACCGCTGCCGAAATGGGTTTAACACTATTACTTTTAAAACGGGTATTGTTAGGGAGTGAAAGAGGACTGTACCGATTATAGAGTAGCATTCTTCTCCTTCACATCGTCGGTCAACTCTGGGGACAGTGGATAGAGCTCGTCCCTATTTGACTGAAGAGGGTAGGGTTCGCTCCTATGACAAGTGCAGCTTGTTGATCGCCAGCATCGGCTTTCCTCAGTCGTTGACTGTGGCGAGGCTACCCCTCTATCAAGAGAAGAAGTTTTTCCGAATCAATGAGAGATCAATGTGCGAATTTCCTTTCCAATCTATCTCGTGGTTGAGAGAAATGCGCATGACTCGATCGGTACCACTCCAACTGGCTTGGCTGGAAGGGGCTATAAAAGGACCTGTACTCTACTTTAACATAGTTAAGAGATTAAATATGTTTAGTGTTATAGTTGAGGGATCAAAATATACCTACTCTTATAATTAAGAAATTAAATATGCTCAAGGTTATATTTTAGGGACCAAAATAACTTACTTCCGTAGTTAGATAAATAATAAATTTAGTCCACAACTCGCATGTTTATACTCTGTTCTAGAAGTCCATATATTTGTCAACACGCATTTGCTACTTCATTGAAATTAAATTTTTCATTTAGTTTTTGTTTTCTTTCTTTCATTTTCTACCCATGGATATGACATTTAGATGGAGAGAAACAAAAAATGCTACAATATTGTACAAGTATGACCACAACAAAAGACCATGCTTTATAAAAAAATCAAATTATGAAAAAACGAGAATCTTAACTAAGGTTTCGTTTGGTTTGAGGGTTAAGAGATTATAATCCCATATTTAAATTCAAGATTAGTTTATGTCACCACTATAGAACTTTTAGTTTTGGGATTAACAATTACGGAATAGTAAACCCACAATTGTTGTATTATATTTGTCTTTATATAGGATGATAATTCTAGGATTAAATACAAAAACGATACATATTTGTTTTTCTCCAAACTCTTCTCTTACTTAAGAAAGCCAAAGTTAAAATTCAAAAAATATTATATTTCACTTTATCTAATTTCAACCAAATACATACATATTTTATATTGTATCTCACTTTAAATAAGATGAACTAAACATCTATAATAAAATATATTCATCAAATAGAATTATTTTTATTATTTCAGTATTATAATGTTATTATTATTAATCTCGAAATGAATATAACTTATTCACGACACCAACAAATTAAACAGTTTTTTGGATATTCAGTTTTCGGGCTTACACGAGACTATTGCTGGAGATAATAATATCGGTTCCTCAACACTACTGTCAGTAAATCGCAAGGATGTGCTTGAATGACTAGGGTTTCAGAACAGAGCAATTACCTACAAAATCTTATGACAGAAGAAAGCAAATTGCTCCCACCCAAATTTAAATGCACGCTATAAGCCTCAAATTTGATTTTAAATTTACATCCTTTATGGGGGGATCAAATCAAATCAAACATTATTGGAGGGAGGGAGGGAGAGAGAAAGGAATAGGACTCTGGGTGATGACAAAAGAGACAAGATGGAACACTTTTTAAAATAATTTATTAATAGCCAATGTTTTTTCATCAATATTCATTTGTTACAAAAGATGACATTTTATAATAAACAAAAAATATATTAAAAAATCCCAATTTGTTTATACCAATGTGGTCTTGATTTGGACAAATTTGGTGGAAAACAAAGAAAGGTCAAAAAACACATTTACAAGACACAACAAAGAGTTTGAGCAACGTGCATAGGAGGGAAGTTTCCATGAAACCACATTTGACCTTTGCTCTCTTACTTCTTTTTTGTTTATAATTAGGTATCTTCAATCCTTAATTACCTGTTCAGATCCACAAACACTTTGATTTTCAATTATAAAGATCATACCTTTACAAGAACCTCAAGGGTTTATTGTTCTCTTTTACCTCAAAGTTTGGGTTTTGTTGAGATCTGGGATTTTTCTTAGGTAATATCCAAGTTTTTGAGGATTTAAGGTAACCCCACTTGCTCTTTTCTTGATTTATATGTAAATCATTTATCAAAATTGGATTTGATTGAAGTTTGACTAGTGAAAATTGGTGCTTTAGCTGTGAAAGTTGAGATTTTGTTGTACTGATTTGGTTGGGAAAGGTAAAATCTTGAGACCCTTTTAGTTTTAGGTGGAGATAAGGAAAATTGGATCTTTATGTTGTATTAGTTTGGTGGGAAAGTTAAGATCTTGAGACCCTTTTGGTATAAGGTGAAGATAAGGAAAATTGGATCTTCACCTTTGAGAATTTGGAGATTTTTGTTGTATTAGTTTGTTGGGAAAGTTAAGATCTTGAGATCCTTTTAGTTTTAGGCGAAGATAAGGAAAATTGGATCTTCACCTTTGAGAATTTGGAGCATTTTGTTATATTAGTTTGGTGGGAAAGTTAAGATCTTGAGACCCTTTTTTGGCTTTTGAAGATCTGCTTCAATGGGTAATTGTTGTGCAGTACCACAAACTTCAGATGAGGAGAAGAAAAGGGGAAAACATAAGCCAAATCCATTTTCTGTTGACTATGCCCATGGGAATGGAGGAAACAAGTCTTATGTGTTGGACAATCCAACTGGCACGGATATCGAGGCGACTTATGAGCTCGGGCGGGAGCTCGGGCGAGGTGAATTTGGGGTTACATATTTGAGTACTGACAAAGCAACTGGTGATGTGTATGCTTGTAAATCAATATCCAAGAAGAAACTTAGGACTCGAGTTGATATCGAGGATGTAAGGAGAGAAGTTGAGATCATGAAGCATTTGCCTAAGCATCCGAATATTGTTACCTTAAAGAATACTTATGAGGATGATAATGCAGTTCATATAGTTATGGAGTTGTGTGAGGGTGGTGAGCTATTCGATCGGATCGTTGCAAGGGGGCATTATACTGAGAGAGCTGCTGCTGCTGTGACTCGCACAATTGTCGAAGTGATTCAGGTGAAGATTTTTTTCTTCTTGTTTTTAATTTTGTATTCTCCCTTAGTTGTTTAATGGTCTACTATTATTGGTGTTATTTAGATTTGAAGTGTTTGTTAGTAAAGTAGAATGGGGGAATTTTCACAAAAGCTGAATGACTTTCCATGATTGCTTAATATGCTTTTAGGGTGCTAGTGATATAACAATGTGTTTAATGATTTAAAAGAATGAGAAGACTGGTGTCAGTTTTCTATGAAGGGAACTAGCTTGTATTTGATAAAGGTAAAAGACGGAACTAGCTTGTTGGCAATTAAGATTTGTAAAATCAATAAAGGAGTGAGATAGTATGGGCATTTCCTCATAGATATTTTTGGGCTCGTATCAAGTAAGCTTCAAAGTTATTATTTCCCAGTCAGTTACTAGTCAGTTAGATGGTGTGTCATGGTAAGCTGTCCAACTCAACGTTGGGGAAAATGACCATTAGTCGAGTAATTGGTGTATGCTTTCTTTGCACCAATTGTTTCAGAGCTTTGTGTCTTTTCTCAATAAACAGGGATCAACTATCTGAGACCTTTAAAAGGAAAGATATTAACTGTTTGACAAAATGCAAATTCATCAATATGTTTGAATATTTCCAATCATGGCTGGTTAGTCATTCGATATTGAATTACTTTTCTTTTTGTTTGGGTTTTCAGATGTGCCATAAGCATGGAGTCATGCATCGTGACCTCAAACCTGAAAACTTCTTGTTTGAAAACAAGAAAGAGACAGCACCATTGAAGGCAATTGATTTTGGTCTCTCAGTATTCTTTAAGCCTGGTAAGTTTCTTAATATGTATTTCTTACTGCATTTGAATAATTGAACATTATATTTACTGTTTAGCCTGTCATATTGGTTTTACAGGCGAGAGATTTAACGAAATTGTGGGAAGTCCGTACTACATGGCTCCAGAGGTGCTTAAGAGAGACTATGGTCCAGAAGTAGATGTATGGAGTGCTGGCGTAATTCTCTACATCTTGTTGTGTGGTGTGCCACCATTTTGGGCAGGTTAGTTTCCTTACCCTTGAAGGATAAGTTATTGATGATTCACATTACAATTTTTTTTGCATGTTGCTGTTCTACTGCTGGACAGATCGATAAATTCTCTGACCAGAGGGTCGCCTGCATCCTATTCTTGTCCCCCCTTTCACTCTCCACATTTAAGTATAGGATCATTAACTTCTTTTTTTCCTTGGGTGCGGGCACTAAAGGGAACTTACTACTCCTTGACAATTCTATTAGGAAAAAATTCTTGAAACAGAACGCCCAAGATTTGTTACATCTTAGAAAGAAAAATGCATATTCACCGTGTCATATTGGTTTTCCATATTCTCTTGTTGCTTGTATTTATCGAGGAAAAGTAAATCTTCTGCATCTATAGTCTTGACTCTGAGGAGCAGAAGTCTTAAAATGAGATTCTTTGAGTAAAAGAGACAAAACTGTTAGCAATGATGATTAAAGAGTATTATTTTAATATTTTTATGTATTCTGTTCTTTTTCTTTTTAAAAATTTTGGACCAGATACATGGTATTTACGGATGACCTGGTGAAATGTATATTGACTTGCTCCAATTTATCTGTAGTGATCTGTGCCCCATAAATTGATACTTTGAACTTCCAAAATAGTTACTCCAATCTTATAGCATTATTAAATAAAATCGCTGCTAAAGAAATTTTCTCAGAAGTTTCTTTTGGTATATAAATTGGCGATCCTTATGTTCTGTTTCCAAGTAAACTGTGATTGTCAAATCAATTATGTAAGCTCCTTTAGTTTATTCTCCATAATAACGTCGAAAGGAAGAAAGGTTATCTAGCGGTTATAATATTTTATCAATCAACTGTTAAATACTGGTAGTGATTTTGTTATGGTCAGCATGGTGTTTATATAATTTCTTTTTCTATCATTGCAGAAACTGAACAAGGAGTTGCTCAAGCAATCATTCGTTCTGTTGTGAATTTCAAAAGGGACCCCTGGCCTAAGGTCTCCGACAACGCCAAAGACCTTGTGAAGAAGATGCTTAACCCTGACCCAAGCAAGAGGCTTACTGCTCAAGACGTTCTAGGTAAAGCACTGGCTAAAAGAGTACTCTTGATTTACTTCGTAAGCCATGTGAAAATTCATTATTCCTTGTCAAAGTTTAACATTTTTGCTCTCTGACTGCTTATAGATCACCCCTGGATACAAAATGCAAAGAAGGCTCCAAATGTTTCTTTGGGTGAAACAGTGAAAGCAAGGCTCAAGCAATTTTCTATGATGAACAAGCTAAAGAAAAGAGCTTTAAGGGTGCGATTCCAACTCTTTGTAAAATGAGCAAGAGATTGATGTTTCTTCTTTTATTTCTTTCTTTAATGTAAATATATTTTTCTCATAAATTGCATTTCTACCTCAGGTGATTGCTGAGCATTTGACGGTGGACGAAGTGGCTGGAATAAAGGAGGGATTCCAATTGATGGATATAGGTAACAAAGGGAAGATTGACGTTAACGAGTTGAGAGTTGGGTTGCAGAAACTTGGCCATCAAATTCCCGAATCTGATGTACAAATTCTTATGGATGTTGTAAGTATTGAATTGTGTGTTGTATTTGACTTCTGTTCCTCTTTTATTACCTAGTTGAATGCTTGAACAATCTCAAAATAATAAAAAAGTCAAAATAAACCAATATTCTACTGCTGCTGTTATGTTTCCCGCATCCAGTTAAAGTAGTTAAATGGTTAAAAATGACTTGTATAACCACGTAAGAATATTAGCCACGCATTATAATGTTATTTGGGAGGAACACGGGGAACTAATCGGTGATATTATCACAGGGTGATGTTGATAAAGATGGATTTTTGGACTACGGGGAGTTTGTAGCAATTTCAGTCCACCTAAGAAAGATGGCAAATGAGGAGCACCTGAAGAAAGCGTTTGACTTTTTTGATAAGAACCAAAATGGCTATATAGAGATCGAGGAGTTAAGGGAGGCCTTAGAAGACGAGATTGAAACCAACAGTGAAGAAGTTATCAATGCTATTATGCAAGATGTCGACACTGACAAGGTCAGTATTCAGTAATATACTTCTGTAAAGTATATATTCTATTGATCTGCTTCCTTGTATGTTATGTTTTATGTGCTGACATTCATTCTCTTACAGGATGGTCGGATAAGTTACGATGAATTCTCTACAATGATGAAGGCTGGGACAGATTGGAGGAAGGCGTCAAGACAGTATTCACGAGAACGATATAATAGTCTCAGCTTGAAACTAATGAAGGACGGATCCTTACAAAGCTAGATAACTTAAGCCAAAGACGCGGCATCTTGAAAGAGCAGAATTCACCTTTTGGCTTTCTAATTTCTTCTCTTCTTTCCTGTTCAACTATCATTCTGCCATTTTTTTTGTTTATGTGATTTCTCTTCTGGGGTTGATAAATATCAGGTCCCCAGCATTCATGTGTAATTTGAGTTGTAATCATATTGTGTTTTTTCTTTTTTTGTTTGGATGATCTGAGGAAATATGGTGAAGGATAGAAAAGGTGATTATTGTGGTTGTATATAGGTTAGCATGTATGCTTCAATTATTCAGTTATGGAGACTAATTATTTAATGATAGAGCATTTCAGATTCAAAATTCTACTCTTCATTCTTTCTACGTACTTTTTTAATTTTCTCGGGTTGTGTGTAACAGTTTCTGAGCCTGTTTTACATTTGTATATTGTGTTTAGATACATTTGACTTGAGATGATATCCCACATACACTAGTACTCATGCTCAATAATTGATTTTTTTTTTTTTTTTTTAAGAGGAGTTAGAGAGATGTTTCTCTCACTAGGCGAAAATGCTCTCAACATTTTTTCCTAGTTGCTCTTCTACGTCTCCTTTCTTCTATGATTTTCATCAACTAAGGTACTACACGGATTGCTCTTTGATCTAATCCATCCTACGTAGAAGTTTGTGTGTTCATTTCATGTTCACTTTAATTGATTTGTTATAGAGTGAGTTATCTTCCTTCTAGCCATGAGAAAGAATATAAAGATTTCAGCCAAAAGAAAGAAAGAGATTAGTTTGATTATTTAAGATTTGATTTTGAAGAGTGCATTTTCGGGGGGGCAGCTTCCGGCGGTGGCCAGTTTGCGGGTCTTGACGGAGATTCCGGGTCATTTGCGGGTATGTTGGGTGGTCCCGGGTTGCAGGAGGGTCGTGATGGTGATAAGAGGTTGTGGTTGAAACCCACGGGTCACCGTTCTTTTGTGTTTAAGTCCAAAGTGTCTTTTCCGGCAGGCTTGGAAGTCGGAAAGGCAGCTGCGGTTCCGGTAGGCTCACTTGACTATGGGGGGATCGCGGATCTTGATAGGGATCCCGGGTCGAAAGTGGGTATGGAGGGTGGTCCCGGGTTGCAGGAGGGTCGTGTTGATGTTCATGATTTGTGGTTTGAACCCTTGGGTCGCCGATCCTTGGTTTCTGAGTACAAAGAGGTTTTTCCGGCGGGCACTTTGGATGCCAAGGTGAAAGCGGGTCTCAAGGTTGGTCTCGGGTTGATTGCGGGTCAGGTGGGTGGGCATGGGTCTTGGGTGAAGTCCATGGGCCACCAGTCTTTGGTTGTTGAGTCCGAGATAACTCCTTTTCCAATTGGCCTTGAAAATGCTAAGGTTTCGGAAGCCAAGGGGTTTTTTTATCCAAAAGAGGTCTAGTAATTTGGTGCATTCAATGGTTGCGGATGTCAATGGCACGCCTCATTCATTAGGTGCTCCATCCGAAGCTTCTCCTAATCCCATGGTCCTTGGGAGTGACAAGCCATCTCATTTAAGGCGACTTCAAAATTCGATTTCGGTGGGAACCGGTTTTGACAATAGCACGCCTCATTCAATGGGTGCTACAATCGAAATTGCTCATATTCCAACGGATCTTGGTAAGGCAAAAGCTGCGGAAGTTGAGGGTTTTCTCCAAAAGATGCCTATTAACTCAACACTATTAATCGCACGTAATGTAGAGTCATCTCGCTTTAAGGAACTTCATTACTCGATTTGTGGCAACGGTGTTGCCAAAATCGAGAGTCATAGAACTCTAATGCATTAATTGATAATGTATTAATACAACAAAAGACTTTTGGGGACACCAATTCCCAATGATACACGTTTTTGACTTCATTTGCGAAACCAACACTTTTCATAGTGCCGCCTATCACGATTAGAAGCTATGGTATCGTGAATACGCCGAGGGTGTACATGCAAACACCACTTTGTGCGGGTAATGATGGATGGCCAGAAGTTACCTCAAGGAAGAATTGTATCAAGTACAAAGCCTAGCAGCAATTTTGAGAAGTGAAAAGAGTATTTCAACTTTCCAAGATTGAGTTTATGATTTAATCCCCTCCTGTAACGTCACCGTTGTGTGAACGCCCCATCCCCCCACTCTTTCATTTCGTGTTTATGCTTACGTTGAGGATTGAGAACCCTCAACGACTTATTGTAGCTCACTGTTCTTTTCGTTTGTTCTTTTATAATATTTGCATTTACCTGGGAAAAAAAAATAATTGAATTTTTATTGACTTGATTATATGAAAGAAATTCACTTACATATCCGTGTATAAGGAGCAACTCTTCATCCGATCTGTTTACGATATAACGTTCATTCGATGCACTACATTCTTTGGTGGTCGCATCTTATTTGTAAAATCATGCACCACATCCTTTGGTGGTTGTATCTTATTTGTAAAACTATTGGTTATGTACAAATTTTTTTTTGGACATTGGTTTTTTATATTAGAAAATTAATAAACATTATATACGTTGGAGGATATGATGCTTGACCTTAGATATATATATATCGTATTAGAGGATATGATTGTTTATGTAGAAAAGGATTTAAGTGGGGAGTGATAAGGGTAATATTGTCATTTCAACTTCTTATTCATGTATTTCTATTAGTTACTCTTGTACTTAGCTATTCATTTTCTACCCCTGCATAAAACAATATGTATTAGTTATGCGAATTTTTAAATTACAAATCAAACATTAGAAATGGGTTTTGCTGTGGAATGGATATAGATAATTGGTATAGTTGAATCGAAGTGTATTTGATGGATATAAATTCTTCAAATGATGGTATCGCTAACCAGTAACAATTTTACTTGTAACATTAATGATAACACTAGTAGTTTATTAAACTAATCAATGATTAAATCTTGTTAACAAAATATCTTCATCTATTTAGAATGACTTGGTATAAACCTCACTTGTTCTGGCAAGGTCTGCTCTGCATCTTTAATGGTTATTAAACCTGTATTTTGGCTGCTCATTGAAAGAAGCGCAACATCATTTCCATATCCCACATTTCTCTGAAAGTGTGACTTTTGAAATTAACCGATTTTCGGAGTTAGAGGTGACAAATCCAACGTGTAACAAGCCTTGAAGGAGTACGATCATTTCAGTGGCTCGAAGGTGAATGTGCGGAGTATTAACTCTACCAGGTGCATAGTCGAGCCATTGAAATGCCAAGAGTGTTGAGTCCTGGTACTTGAGCTGCATTGACTAGAGTCACATTGACACCAGATTGAGTAGTTTTTGTTGGGTTTTGATATTGGTGAATGGGAAATGATGTGATGAAAATTAAAGGGAGTAAAAGGTTCTTTTGTCCCACATCGGAAAAAAAGAAGGAAAGAGAGGTGTATATATTACATTACACCTTCTCTAGTTGCTAAAAGGGTTGAGAGGGCAAGGACCCCTCGTGCCGTCGTCGTCGCTCGGCTTCGGATCCCGATTGATTGATAATTTTTTTGGACAAACGTTTCTTTAATTAATTAATTAATTAAAAATAAATCCAAACGGATCGACCCAAAACCCGCGACCGACCCGTCCGGTTTAAGTCCTTTTTTCTTTTCGAATTTCCCTCCAAATTTTGGTGACTATTCTGAATGGTTGCAAACATTCAGAAATGGTACCTCCAAAACCTATAAATTCTTGATTTGTTTCAAGAATTTATTCACTAATTCATTCAATACGAATTTCTTCATCTGAAAAATTCTCTCTTCCTAAGTCTATGTGATATACTGCCGTTGAGTGGTTCGCTGCTACCGGAATTTGGAGTACTACTATTCTGGTAAGATAATCGTTCTATTCTGGGAGGCGATATTCCATTAACCTCGAGTACTGTGAGGGGAATAATTTCTTAAGGACACACTTTGAACTAAGTGGACTCGATTATATTCTGAAATTATTTTTCCTTATTCAAAACATATTCTGTTTATTGTATTGATTTCAATTAAGTATTTTTTATACTGTGAAATATGTTTTTTACTAAGTATTTAAACAGATTGTGTTGAAACATTATTTTGGCCATATACAGATTATTATACCAACAATTTTATTGTAAGTCATTGGATTCTACTAGCATAGGATTCTTGCATGTCAGACCATTTAGCCTAGCTGATAATTAAGCACCAAAAGAAATCGTCAGAGGCTAATCTAAGTCGGGTTTTGTTAGTTCAATGAATAATGTGTTTTAGCCCGAATTATGTAAACATATAAAAGATTTAACATGTGTGCATATACTTATATCGGTCATTCATTCTGAAAACAATGACTTTATATTTTGTAGTCACCTTTGGAAATAGTACCTTTATATAAGTTGCATGCAAAGATGTTAGAGTAAAAAATATGCATCTTCTTAAAGAATTTAACTTCTGTGCACCGGAAGATATATGGATGGATCTATCTTACAATTCATATATATTACTATCAAAAAAATTTAGGCCTAATTCATCGGTGGCCCCGTCAAGATTTTTCACTTAGACACGTAAACTTAAGGTTGTTCATATTAAACACTCAACCTATTAAAAAACTGTCATATTAGATACAAAACGCTGACACGACCAAATATTTATATAGTTAAGTGGCGTAGTACAATACCATTTATTACACCATCAAGTTCGAATGACCTAAAATAACAGGTAACTGTCTATAATAATTCTAATTTGATGATAAGAACATCTAGTAAATAACCTGTTATAACTTATAACTGATTAAAATACGATGTTAAACTGCTAACTCCATTAATGGAGATTGATAGAAGCTCGAAGAAGTAGTTAGCTAGAAGAAAGAGTAAGAAGGAAGAGAGTTCACAGAGAAAAGAGAAGAGAGTTGGTTATAGAGAGAGAAATATGAATTGTTATTTCACAATAATGACTCATGGTCAATATACATTGACTACTATCTATCTACACACACATCACCTACTAACTAACTAGAGTTAGTTAACCATAACTACCTAACCAACTAGGTATTAAGCTAACCATGTAGCTTGTAATCTACAACTCTTAACACTCCCCTCAAGCTCGTGGTTGGAACAAGTCTATAACTCCAAGCTTGTTTAGCAAATGTTGATGTTGTACTCTGCCCAATCCCTTGGTAAGCAAGTCTGCAAGCTACTATTTTGTGTGAACATACTCGGTCTTCAACATTCCTTGGCATAACCTTTCTCTAACGAAATGACAATCAATGTCAATATGTTTAGTTCTCTCATGGAAAATTAGATTAACAAATAGCTGCTTTGCTATCACATATCATTTTGACAGGCAACTCTATTTTCACACCAAGTTATTTGAATAGATCAATCATCCAAGTTACCTCTGCTGCACATGTTGCCATGCTCCTAAATTCTGCCTCTGCTGAGCTTTTAGATATAGTCTCTTGCTTCTTTGACTTCCAAGACACAAGAGATACACCAATTTTAACCAAAAACCCTGTGACTAATCTCCTAGTCTCCAAACAAGCTCTCCAGTCTTGAGTCACAATAAGCTACTAGTTGGTTACTGTTTTCTGCAGGCATCAATAACCCCAGGATTGGTGCTTCTTTAACATATCTCACCATCCTGAGTGCAACTTTCATATGACACTTTGGGACAATGCATATTCTAACTTTGTACCTGTACTGAGAATGAAAGATCAGACCTAGTCATTGTAAGGTATAACATAATCATTATAAGGTATAGCAGTCTTTCAACAAGTCTTTGGTATCTGATGGGATCTTGTAAAACTGGATCATTCTTGGTCTTGTTGATCTT
Source organism: Przewalskia tangutica (assembly GCA_029844215.1). Taxonomy (NCBI): domain Eukaryota; kingdom Viridiplantae; phylum Streptophyta; class Magnoliopsida; order Solanales; family Solanaceae; genus Przewalskia; species Przewalskia tangutica. The sequence continues at coordinate 96,496,689 of CM056738.1, read as the reverse complement.
GTTGTTTTGTACACTTGTCATATTCAACAGAAGTCAACTTTTGATTTAGCTCAAGAGGTGTTGCAGCTGTCTTAGCTCCCCCTAGCCCAGACTCAGCTATCAATTTTTAGCATATTTCTCTGAGACAACACAATTCTTACTTGATCTTGCACATTCAATTCCAAAAAAAAACTTCAACTCACCCAAATCTTTCATCTTGATTTTTTTCTGTAGATCTTTTCTAGTTGTAGACAACTGGTGAGGATTGTTGCCAGTAATCACCAAGTCATCAACATAGACTAGAATAATAATTACATCTGAACCAGTAATTCTTTGTAAACAATGAATAGCCACGATGACTCCGTTTGTACCCTAGATCAATCAGACACTCAGACTCAGTAAGCTTCAAGTTCCACTGTCTAGGTGCTTGTTTAAACTCATACAAAGATTTATGTAGTTTGCAGACCTGCTTAGTCTCCCCCTCTCAAGCAAACCCATCAGACACATCCATATACACCTCTTCTAGTAGATCACCATTGAGAAATGCATTATGCACATCCGTCTGATAGATAAACCAATGTTTAACAGCAAGTAAGGCCACCATAGTCCTGACAGTAACCATTTTTTGCCACTAGGCTGAAGGTTTCACTAAAATCAAGCCCTTCCTTTTGACTATAGCCCTTGGTTACTAGTCTAGCCTTATATGTTTCCACACCAATGAGTTGTTTGCCAGGTAGTAAATCAACCAGACTCCAAGTGTTATTGTCTTCTAAAGCTGCAATTTCTGCTTTCATAGCTTCAACCTATTTAGGATCATCAGAAGCTTCTTTAAAAGAGGAGGGCTCAACTTGTGTTGAGTAGGAAGCTATAACATGCTAATGAGAAGGAGAAATGTGTTTGTAGGAGAGAAAAGAAAAGATGGGATATAGACAAGTGTTACCTTTAGAATTAGAGATAAATTTTTGCATCCACAAGGGTTGTTTGGTAGATCTAGATGATTTTCTGGATGGAACAGAACTTTGGAGAGGAATGGGAGGCATATCTGATAGGGAGGATGAAGAAGGAACTGAAACATCTGATGAAGTAGGAGGTGGAGTTGGGTTAGTGACTGTATCAGAAGGAATGATGCTCCCGGCCCTGCGCACATTAGGCTCCTTTGACTTTCTAAATTGCCGCATGTGTGTATGATGCTCCCGGCCTCACTTAGATGCTACAGGTGACGCCTCAGGCTGACCTGGACTTGACCCAACATTAACTGTTACATCGAGATTCGTACACATACAATTTTTGTCTCATACACATTTCATTTATGATTTTTCCAATTAATGTTTCCATGGCCATGACTATTGAAGTATCACTTTTTAGATATATATGTATATCTGCTTTAGAGGGTCAAGTCAAGTGAAAATGATTTTTATGATCTCTGGTAAGCATAAATAGAAAAAGAGGGACTAAGTAAAAGAAATGTCGACGAAAGGGCAAGGTGAAGTTGTGGTAGAAACCTTTAACGGTGATGATAAAGAGGATATATGTCAAAAAGCCAGAATTGCCCTTTGTTGAGACAAACACCGTTAAACTTCCGTTATGTGCGGGACTAAAATCGCTCACTTATGCTAATTGAAGATCAAAATTGCTAAATTGAATAATACGGGAACTAAAACCAGAATAGGGCAATAATATAAGGACTAAAAATGCTATTTTCCCTGCCTTACGATTAAAGAAAAATAAGAAAAGGAAAAACAGGAGTTGAAGAGCCGTTACATATAGTATTGTGCACTCCTTTTTCAAATGAATAATATCCTATTGTATATTGAAATCTCTTGTTAGGAATGATTCATTGATTATTCTCATTATCATAATCATCATTTTTGGTTACTGATCTATCTTATCATAAGTCTTCAGAAAAAAGAATTCTAAAGAGCTAGGCATCGAGTCGACCCAAAGTCAAATCAAGACAAAATCAAAAAGTTTATGAATTTCAAAAGAGGCCAATGTGCCAGTGTCATCACAGTCCATTGTCCACTGAGGCACTAAAATTTTTTGTCGAAGTGAACATGCTGATATAAAACACGTTAAATAGATATTCAAAGGTGAAAGGTGCATAAAGAGATTAAAATCGTAAAGATTACATTATGAAGTACATATATGTACTTGATAATATAGTTTTAACATAAGTTATATACAGATAATGAACGAAGCAACTTCCAAATGATGAATATACACACAATTGACACTTCTTTAGCACATTTACATAATCAAGTGATCAAATATAACACACCACTTAACATATCTTGATCATAAATAATAAACATTAAGCCTTTGATTTGGCTATACATGTTCTATTTACTTAAGCAGTTGGATAAGAAGCATCCATGGCAATCCCACACAGCCCTTCTTTAGCCTCAATGTCCCTTTCCATCCTTATGTATCCATTTTCACCCCAACTAGTACCCCAAGAATTCTTGATCAACCAATATTTAGTCCCATCTTCAGCTTTTCCATATCCAACTGCTGTAACGCCATGATCTAACTCAGTTCCACACATGCCTGTAAAAACTCCACTCGTGTAGAATTGAAACGAGAAGTCACTAGCATCGATGGACACTGAAACGGGCTGATTTGCCACAGCGTTGAGAAGCGCTTTCTCGTTGTTTTTTGGTACTTTTTCGTAGCCTTTGATATCGACAGCATGGGAAGATTCTTTTTTTGTGTTGCAGCTTCCATCAGCAGCTTTGTATGGATATGTTTTTTCAGTTGTTATGCCTTTGTTTTTCACTATGAATTCGAACGCGTCTTCCATGTAACCACCTTCACATCCTTGATCTTCATTAGTTCTATCACAATCCACCAATTCTTGTTCTGATAGAGAAATTAATTTTCCTGTTAAGAGTTTGGTAATCCCCTCTGTCGCTGCTATTGCAGAAAATGCCCAACAGCTCCCTGTTCGTTATATAAATGTTAACATCAATAGCAAGCCGTTCAGAAGAGTTTAAGTTATATGCATTGAATGTCACCTATAAGGTAATTACTGGTAAATCTCTATGACAAGCACAAATTAATTGATAACTTGGTAAAAATGATAACTAACCGACCAATGTATATAAGTTAAATAGAGAGTTTTAAGGCAATTATTATATATGGTAAGGCAAGATCTCTTACCACATTGTCCTTGATCCTTAATAAGTGTGACTGCACCTTTAGTTCTCCAATCCATAGTTGTTGGAACTGCAGTCATATTTTCATATTTGAATGAGGTAATTTTTGGTTCACAAAATGGAATCTTCAAACCATTTCGTTTAGCTCTAAATTCCTCATTAGTTAAGTCTGCAAATGCATTGATTCCTAACTTGTAAGGCTGATTTCCTGCATTATTGAAAGCTTCGATACGTTCTGCATTGTCCTGGAATATCTTGAAACGACTCTCTTTTTCAGCGCTGGTTTTGTATACACGTCCATACTGAATTTTCCATTCCTCGTATTTTTGCATCATGGATTCATCAGGAAATGTGCGCGCTGTAGTTTGAGAAGCCCATATCCCAAGAATTGCCAAGAAAAGAATTAGGAACTTCATATCAAGTAATGCAGCCATTAAATGAAAAGATTCAAGAGAAACTTTCAACTAAGATAAATATTGTAAGATGTAGTCAATTAATGGTGTATATATTCCTTTGGAGATACTGGTATATATAGATTCTTGAATATGCATTTGCCTCAATTTTCAGTTTGCCGTGCCATGTGATCTGGACTAGCTAGTTCTTTTTGCCGTGGATGTTGGTTTGTTTAGTAATTATACTTCATGAGTAAAAGATTCATAATTTATTCTGCTTAATAGTAAGAAAAGTTAATTTAATCTTGTTTTATGTGTTTATCTCTTGGGTAGATGAAAATTTAACATTCAATAGTTTCAGCTTGGATTCCTCCTCTCTTGAGCTGTATCTAATTCTTTTTTTTTTGTTAGTTACACATAGGTTAAAAGGATGTGTTGTCTAGAAGACTAGAACAACCACTAAACTAAGCTTGCCTTTATACTGGTTTTATTTATGTGTGTTGAATTGAACCTTAAGATAATTTACTAAGAGGGGAAAAAGTATGATTTAGGAAGCCAGCCAAAAGATAAACCTTTTGTCAATAAGTATTTGGTAAATATTTACCCGCGCACGATGTATACTATATAGTATATACTGACGCAGAGTTTAGCAGAGAGTCAAGAACTTTAAATCAAATACAAAAGCCAAAACATAAGCAACTAATATGAGCCCAGCAGAACATAATCTTTCACAATTTATCAATCATACATAACACAAACTGAAGAAACATTTATTACAATCTAACTATGTAATTCTTTATCTTAAAAGGAAACTGAGTGCTTGAAAATCTTGCGAATCCAGAACCAGATCATATCCTGGCTCAAACTGAAAAAAATGGTTTTCTATTACAATAAACCTAGCAGAACAAAGACGGCGTGGATGAAAATTTTCAATCAAGACGAGACAATATAATTTTGGCGTCTTATGGGGTTCATGACCACCGGAGGACCAGCAGTTCGAGGCCACGCCTGGAATTTTTTGTCCGTCTCTTTCCACCATTCATCGGTAGCAACTGTCTTCGGAGTAGTGCCTGTTTTAAATAACACAAGTTACTGTAAAGAAAAATAAATTTTCGCTATACGAAGTTTCACTCTTCATGCATGTTGCTCCATTTAAGCTCGTCTTAGATCATAAAAAAAATTAGTTTTTTTTTAGCACTGGAAGTTCTTCACATTTACTATTGGTATATAAATCTGAAGTTTTCACAACTCAATCGTAGTTGATGGAACCATAAAAAATTGACCTTTTCGAACTCTATCTATAACTCACTAGAAGTCCGGGAAACAAAGAGAAATGTGTACGAACGAGATATCCAGAAGAAAGAAAAGGATTGAAAGGAACTCCTGAGCATTTGGTTATCTCAGATGTGTCAATATCAATGGTGAAAAAGTCAGACAAAAACAATATATTTTTTTCAAAAACTTAACGAGATGGGAAAACCCTATATTTAGCTATCTCGTATTCTCTAACCCCTAAATTAGCGTAGAATTAAAGGGCTAAACAAAGAAATGGAAACTTGCCTCCAAACAACTTATGGTCAGACATAGCAGTGTCACAAACGTACGCAAATGCAAATGATGCCACTGTAGAACCAACAATGTACTTCAGTGCCATATTGCCGAACTTCAACAACTGCAACATAACCAAAAACCCAATAAGACTCCAAATAGTCCTTCAGAAATTGTTTTGAAGCTCCATTTTATCAGCAAATAGAATCATGTCATCCAGTTGGTTTCATCATTTCAATACTAATACAAGAAGATAAAGACTGCAGCCACATTGTAAAAGCATAAATGGCAATAGCACTATGTTTGCAACAAAAACTACGGTACTTAGGAAACAATGGAAAAGGAAAAGAAACATATGTACGGACAAAGATGCTTAACAAAAATTGTTGTCACCGGTGTGGCTCTAATACTATGTTAAATTAAGCAGTGGACCTAACTCATACCTCAAAAGCTAGTTCAAAGGGAGGAGGATTGACCAAGCCTTATAAGGAGTCTAGAGATCTCATCCCGCACTGATGTGGTATATATTTCTCTACAGTTCAAGTTTAGTTCTGATAAGTTCTGTGCTTTTGTAGGCCTATAAGAGAAAATTGAAAACCAATGACATATGTACGCGTGTTCTAACGAAGTCTTGAATATTTTGCAAATGATGAAAATTTCGCTCTAGATCAATATTGCAATCTCTCGTCAAATTTCTGTAAGTTGCACCAAAAGCAAATCTCTTTTTCAAAAAGGAAAAGAAATTTGGACAATTCAACAAGCAAGAATAATGTTTTTATTGACCAATCAATTGCACTCACCCCTTAGGTAGTTGAGGACTACAGCATGAACCCTTTATATGTATTTTGCTCTGTTTACTTGTATGACAAAAGACTTGAACTTTCTTTATCTTTGAGCAATGTTGGAAATTTACTAATGTGAAATTAAGTTTAACCCATTATTTATGACTCGAATAATTGAGGTCTCGCACGTCGAAAACGTCGCTTCCACACACGTGCACTCGTAGTGCTAAATATCGTAAATTTCATTAGTGAAAGAGATATTGGTACATGAGTAAACGTTTGAGATATGAAATGATGGACGGTCGTTGGTTAAATGACGTGTGTTCCACGTTGGTAAATGAAGGAAGAAGTGTACGAAGTGTAAGATCAAAACGGGTCAGAATAGGGCCGCGGCGCAAAAGAAGCGTTCGGCAATTTCCGATGAAGATCCAAACTGATTCAAGAACGAAGATCAAGACCTCACAAGCTTATTGTTGCCACAACTCTTGTTGGCTTCAAGTTTGTTAATATTGTAAATCTTATAGTTTCCCCTTTCGAAACACTTGTAATAGTTAGTTATTATTCCCGTACATCCACAACCATTGTACTCACAAATTAACACAATACTAATAAGATCAACAAGAAATCATAAAGAAACGAATAAAAACTAGCTATGATCAGAGGCGGCGGAGCTAGAAGTCTCGCTACAGGTTCGGTAAGTCGATAGCTTTGGCCAAAACTCTCTATTTATGTTATCCACTCATGAGTATATATATAATTAATCTAGAACCTAGAATCCATAAACTCAAAATTCTAGATCCTATGACCATGACTATCGTGGCGAAAAGCAGTGACAATGGAGTGTCTGTGCAACGAGTTCAACCGAATCCAGTAGTTAATTTCTGACATTGAGTATAGATATATCACTACTAAAAAAGCTTTATTTTTCCACTGAATTTTCTACTGAAAAATGTTCACTGGCTATTTCCTACTGAATGTCGGTAGAGAAATCTAAATAGTAGTGTTTTCACACTAAAAAATTAGGAAGTTTTCAGCGTTTCAATGAACCTGTTTCACACCATGTGTTTCCCAGTGAGCTGGTTCAGTAGGAATAAGGTGGAAAAATCATGTTTAATAGCATAAATTTTGCACCGAATTTCGGTGGAAAAAATTTCTATTTCTAATAGTGTATATATATATATGTGTGTTATGAAAAATCATTAAATTTTACTTATTAAGTTTGAATTCATTTAAAAAGTATAATGAGTTCGGTACTAAAAAATTTAAATGATTAAACCAATCAAGTCTAAATCTTGAATTCGTCTTGATGTAAATAAGCAAATAACTTCCATATCCAATGTCTTATTTCCCTAAATAATCATGTTCTCCCATTTCCATGCATGCATATATATATATATATTACGTACTACAAACTTACCGCGATTAAGTGATGAATGAAGAGCAAAATAGAGGAGAAGTCCCAGCGATAATGATCTTTTTCTTTGTTCAAAATCAAAGCTTTTGATACCTTTTGAAAAGTAGTTACACGATGGAAATTAAACGGGAAAGTTGAAGGTCGTTAAGCTATTTTCTGCACTATTTTCGCCATTGAATAGTGCAACGACAGACCATATGGACTTGAAATTACTTGGGCCTGGACCCAAAATAATAATGAAGAAATTGCACATTTTTTTGCGCGGATTCCATTCTTATGGATTGGTTTTAAATTTTGCCCATCAAATCGCTTGTCTTTAATTTTTGTTCACGCTTCTCATTTAATGAAAATTATGGGTCAAAGTATCCTTATTTGCTGGTCTACGAAACCAAAGATTCTGAATTTGATCCCCAGTAAAAAATAATAATTTCGCAAGGCAATCATAGAAACTATGCCTATACGGGTAAAGTTACATAGAAACTATGTCTTGTCCGACATAATTATGCAGAGATTAAGTTATCCATCATGAATTGAGCAGTAACTAATTTGCAAGACAAAGTTTCATAGAAACTATGCATTGTCTAGTAAAGTTACAGAAAAATTGTCTTGTCCGACATAAGTTCTGTAGAAATGAAGTTATCTGACATAAGTGATTTAATAACTAATTCGCTCGGCATAAGTTTTTAGAAACTTTTCCTTGTGCGGCGTAAATTCTGTAGAAATAAAGTTACACCAAATAACTTAATTCATATAGAACTTATGCCGGACAAAGTCATAGATAAGAATAGGCTGAGCTTTTTTATGTCAAGAGTATTTTCGGCCACTTCTTTGTTACTTAAAATTCCAAAGGGAAACTATTAAAGACCAGTAATTTGAGGAGCAAAAATTAAAGAACACCTCAAGATACGAGCATTTGTGTGAAATGGCCTTTTCCATTTAAATGGATTGGTTTTTAATTTTGGCCCTTCAAAGAGACTGATTTTTAATTTTTTGTGCTTTAAAATTGAAATTAAGTTTAACGCCTACCGGTTCATAAGTCCTTTAGGACACGGGCATAACTTATGTGATATTACGATGCAAAAATATAAATTTATACCCCACAAAAAAAATTGTCTTAAGGGACAGAAATTAAAGACCAGCACAAAATAGCGATAAAAGTGCAAATGACCCTGTGGGCCGGAACAAACTGGCGTTTCAAGTCCGGCCCATTAAAAAAATGGTCCAGCCCAGAGTTCTTTTGCTCTATTCAGGCTTCTCGCCTTCCTCAGCTTTGCCTCAATAGTCTGCACGACGTCGTTTCCTATCGCCTGCTTGAAATCCACCGGTGCCCGGTAAGTACTATAGGGGTTATGCATATATATATGTATGTGTGTTTTTGGATATTTTTATCACTTTTTGTGAATTGGGTTTTTGTTTCTTAGTAGAAAAACCATTTAAACATTGAGGAATTTTGTGACAATATATTTGATAACTCTTACCCCCTGTTTGGATGGTTGTTTCCCGTGGATTATTATTATATTGTTTTTTATAAAATCATGTTTGTTTTTATTATTCTTAAAATTATGTTGTATGATGTTGTACACCATGGTTTATAATTAGGAGATAAGAGTATTTTAGTAAAGTCAATCAAATCAAACAATAAAAATATTATTAAACCATAACAAGCGATAAAGTATATCCAAACATTATATTAATTAATACAGTACAATACATTATGAAACCATGGGTAACGACCATCCAAACAATACGGTAGAATGAATATGGACCACAACTTGGGCTATGCTATGGTAAATCTTGTGTCACAAAGTTTGTGTCTTTTAGTTGGTTTTTGAGCTTCCATTGATGGTTTTGCTTTTTTTTTTGTGAACTGGGTTTCTGTTACTTGAGTTAAATAAGCATTTGAACATTGAGGAATTGTGTGATATATTATACTGGAAAATTCTTAGAATACAGACTACAACTAGACAATCTTGAGCCGGGGTCTCTCGTAAACAGCTTCTCTAGGTAGAGGTAAGTTCTGCGTACACTCTACCCTCCCCTCCCCAGACCCCATGTGATGTGATTTCACTGGCTATATTGTTGTTGTTGTTGTTGTTGTGAGATCTCTTGTATCATGCCTCAAGAGTATGAAGGAATTATTGGAGAGTGGGCAGCACTAAAGTACTCATAAATCTTTGAAGCAAATCTGGAGAACTATACCTTAGTGCATATTCTGGACTATTCTGCTAGAAAGAAATAACGCTTTTTTTGACAGGCAAAACGATCATATTTCTAAAGTTTAAAACAAGTGTTTACATAATTTGTTTTATTAGTGCAGATGTAGTTTGCCCCACATTGTGGGATTTTACTGGGTATGTTGTTGTTGTTGTAGTGCAGGTGTAGTTTCATTGATATATAGATCAATATATGGACTTTCTGGAGTTGCTAGGGAGATGTTGTAATTGCTTTACCAGTTTCAAAAAAGAAGGGAGATGTTGTAATTGACTGTATGGATATTCCCAGCAGTTTTTTGTAACTCTTGGTACCTTCTTGGTACTTGGTCAATAAAACTTTACCTTATAAAAAAATTGGTTTTTGAGTTTCCGTTGATGGTTTTGGATTGTTTCTGAATTTTTATGGAGGGTTCTGTTTCTCAGTAGTTGGCATTTGAAATTGGAAGTGTGTGATTATAGTTAAAAAGCCTTTATACATCAATGAACAATCTCTATTTCCGATCAATTGGCGCTTCAAACATGTTAAGATACTGATTGCTTCTATATGCTAAGAATGTATTCCTCCTAACAATAGCCTCATGTTTTCGTAATATTTCAGGTTCTTTTGCTTTTCCGGTGACTATACATACGGTTTATTCAGCCATTTCCATATTTCAAGCTCATTAACTAGAAGGATATGTGCAAAAAAGCGAGGCAACCAGTATAATATAGTGGCGTCCAAAAGTCCAGGTGACCAGTGAAGTGCATTAATCAGCTAGCCCTTGAAAGTGTTAGCTTGCCACGAACAGCAAAGACGATTGCTGCTTCCCAGCTCCTTTAAACTGCATATTTTTGTAAATTTGGGCTCAGAGCACGAGCCAACATCGACTAGTACGCATAAAGAAGGTGATGCCAATGATTGTCAGGAGAAGCAAGAACTCTGTATGTCTCTTGCACGAAATCCTCCTTTCCAACCACTCACTTCCCAGCTTGTACACCCAGAGGCAGACCTATGTAGACGTGTACATGAAATGGAAGAAAGACTCTTTTTTTGACTCCATCGATACCATTCACAGATCAGTTCAGCTCAAGCCTTTAATTGCTCTCAAGAATTGCATAGTCTCCTCTTCACCTGATGATTATTGTGTCCCCGTTTCTGTTATTTCAAAGAAAGGCCTAGAGTTAGGAATACCCATCAAGGTTGCCAGATTCTTAAGGTTGTACCCATCTGTTTTCGAGGAATTTACTGGCCCTAATTACAATTTGCCTTGGTTTAAGCTGACCCAGAGGGCTATTGAGCTTGATAGAGAGGAAAGAGAGGTTTACGCAAAATTTAAGGATGATATTGTTGCAAGGCTGAAAAAGCTTATACTGATGAGTAGCAGAGAAAAGATGCTTCCTTTAAAGATAATTCAGGGTCTGCAATGGTATTTGGGGTTACCTGACGAATTCTTGAGGAACCCGGAAGACAATCTTGATAAAAGTTTCAGAGTGGTGGAAATGGAAGACGGATTAAAAGGGCTGGCTGTTAATGTTGATGAAAGTGAGTTTTTATCGATGATGCAGAGGAATGCGATGAGGTGGGGAGTGTATAGCTGTGTGGAGGGTGAGGCAATAGAATTTCCAATGTTTCCGTCAAAGGGATTGAGGCTTAAAAGAAAGATTGCAGACTGGTTGGACGAGTTTCAGAGGCTTCCCTACGTTTCACCTTATGAGGACTATTCAGGTTTGGATCCAAATAGTGATAGTGATATAGCAGAAAAACGAGTAGTGGGTGTGCTTCATGAGTTGCTTAGTTTGTTTGTCGAGCATGCTGCAGAAAGGAAGAAGCTTTTGTCTCTTAGGAAATACTTAGGGTTACCGCAAAAAGTTCACAAGGCATTCGAGAGGCATCCTCATATCTTCAATTTGTCATTGATGAACAAGACTTGCACCGCAATACTAAAAGAAGCTTACTGTGATAAAGGGGCTATAGAAGGACATCCATTAGCAAAAGTTAGAAGAAAATACATCAATTTGATGAAGGAGTCGGAGAGTATACTGAAACGTAGAAGAAGGTTAAACAACAGGCCAATTGATCAGGCTATTGTGAATGTAAAGGATTTGGACTGTACAGATGACGAGGAAATGAAACTACAACAGCCTAACTCTACTCTTTGAGGTTTGCATAGCTTGGGATTTAAAAGAGATGATAAGTGGAAAGAAGAGGTTTCTGCGGATATGTGTTCTATAGTGTATTTTGTTTAGCTTATTTAGTTGTGTTAGCTCCTCCCTTTTGTTCGAATCCACTTTATACTGTTTTAATTCCTTACCCCGTTTCTCTTGCTTTATTCTTTACTTTTGTTTTACAAGTGTTTTGTTTTGATTGTCTTGCTTGTGATTATGCCTTGTCTTGAGCCGACATCTGCTCTACCTACCAAGATGTAGTTAAGGCCTGTGTACACTCTACCCTCCCCAGATCCCACGGTGTGTGATTTCACTGGGTATGTTGTTGTTGTTGTAAGTGGAAAGAAGAGGGCCAATATAACGGTTTGAGTTCGCGGTTGAACAAACATGTTTAATCTGGAATAGCTTCGGAGGGGGGCTAAATGTTTTTTGGGCTTAAAGGATAGCTCGTCAATCTGCAGTTCTTTCATCCGTTAATGATGATTCTGAGTAGTCATGATCACAAAACATGCAAAGGGGTACACGTAGCACGATGTATTATTATCAGTGGAGCTGCAAGTCTCAACCAAGAGCATACAATTTGCTCGCGTGATGCATTGTTGGATGGCCGATGCCCTCTATTCCTTATATATTTGACAAGCATGATACACATGTATGGTATGATGTTGGATTGTTACTGACCTGACTGTATCTCATTGCTTTCCCAGACATCTAATTGTTGTACCATGTGGCACATTATAAAATTTTATGTTTCCTTTTGTTTTCTGCTTATGAAAATATTGAAATGGGAGTATTTAGTTTTAACTATGTCGTCGAGTCTGAGCTCTAAGCATTTGGCACTAATAAGTAATAAGTACTTGTTCGTGCTTTCTTATTTAATTTAAAGATCCAATGCTTTGTTTTGGTATTAATTGGACTGCATGTGAGATCTCAACATATATGATTTTCACGATATTATTCTGAATCATGCCGACTATATGGAGGGGGAGTCTTGGAGTAACTGGTAAAATTGTTGTCATGTGACCAGGATATCGTGGGTTCAAGTCGTGGAAAGTTGCAAAAATACAAGGTAAGACTGTGTACAATACACTCTTGTGGTCCAGTCCTTTCCCGGATCCCGCGCATAGCGGGAGCGTAGTGCATTGACTATATGAATCTTCACTGTTCATGTCGTTCCATTTAAGCAAATGAAGCAAAATAGTAGTAAATTAAAGCAGAAATGGTCTTTTTCCAACAACTCATCAGCTCGTAAAGTATCAGCTTCATCTTAAAAAATCTCAGATTTCGCTGGAGATAGGAGAATATGATATGGTATAACATCAAAAGAACCGTTGTAGCATCTATGTCTATCTCGTCCTTAAAGAACCAGGAAAATGTAGAGAGAGAAAAAAGACAGATCTCAAGCTATTTGCAAACATATCATTCCAGTAAGAAAAATTGAGATGCCAAACCTCCATTTACACATGTTGAAGAAAAAGAACTCTCTATGATTAAATGCCTAGTACAAAATGGTACATATCACAACCATATCAAGAACTGCTTCTGGCTTTTACCCTTCCCATCTAACCTCCTGATTCTCTCTAATGTCAAAATAGAAATTACAACCTCGGAGCTGATCATCAGAGAAGAACAACAACCCCAGCCAATATACATAGTTTAACTATTTTGACCTCTAATCTAGGCTAAAAACAGTGAAGTTCACACAATTTGCATTTTCACAGTGATTAAGCAAATCTTTGATTGATACAAGTTTGATTCAACTTTGTGTAACCTCTTGAAGCATTTCTACCACCTTCTTCATTCTTGGCCGTTTTGCTGGAGTGATGTCGGTGCACATCAATGCGATTTTTAGAGCTGCAAGCATTTCTTTCCTCCAAGCAAATGAAATGGTGCTAAGTCTCGCATCGAGTATCTGCTCTGGTGTTTCTCCTCTCGCAGATGCACCGTGCACCCACCTGACCAAATCAACTCCTTCACCAAAAGCTTCATCAACAGGTAGTCGGGTGGTAAGGATCTCGAGCAAAATAACCCCATAGCTATAAACATTTCCGGGAGCTGTTACTTGCATTGTATATGCATACTCTGTCGAAGAAAAGGAATTAGTCAACACCTGAGGTATAATTTCCACAAAAAAAATACTAAAATGATTAGCCAAGTCTTTCAAGCCATAGAATACCTGGGGGAATGTATCCAAATGAGCCAGCAACAGCACTTATACTCGCAGTCCCTCTAGATGGATCTAGAAGTTGGGATATTTCAACTTCAGCAACCAAAGGCGTGAATTTAGAATCAAGAAACACATTCCCTGAAGAAACATCAAGATGGATTATGGCCACGTGATGAAGGAATGCCAAGCCTTCTGCAACTCCAAAGGCAATGGAAAGTCTCGTCGGCCAGTCAGGTTCGTATTCAGGTTTCTGACTAGACTCATGAAGAAACTGAGCCAATGTCCCATTAGGATAGTATTGATGTAAGAGTAGAATGACATCCTCATATATTCCAAATCCGATAGGCCTAGTTAGATTATCATGACAGAGTTTACTTAGCCTTTCAAGCTCTCTGATCATCTTGCTCTGATGATGAATTATAGTTTTGTCCATCGACTTCAGACTCTTAACTGACAAAATCATCCCAGAAGGCATGTCTGCTCTATACACATTGCTGAAAGTGCCGGTGCTAATCTTATTCGTATCTTTCCTGACTGCTTTTACAACTGCATCAAAATCTATCGCTTGCCTGAGATTTTCAACGAAAACATTCCCTGCTATGATCACCGGTTTGCTACAAATTTCATCAGTGGCATTTCCATTTCCAGCTTCCTTGGGGGTTTTCTCTTGTTTCTCCCTCATCATGAGTAGTAAAACAACCACCGTCACGGATACAAAAATTGCCAAGCCAGAACCAACAATAGCCAAAATGAGCCGGTAAGAAACTCGGTGATGGTAACCATTGTGCTCATAATCATATCCACAATCACTACTCAAAGGCTCACCACAAAGCCCTTTGTTTCCAACAAAGCTTGAATTTTGGCTCTTCTCAAAAGGTGCAAAAGCCGGTATGGGGCCACTGAATTGATTGTTCGAAAAATTAACCTCTATCAAACTCAGCATGCCCTTCAATTCCAACGGAATATTCCCCGAGAGCTGATTATTAGATACATCTAATGAAACCAACTTGTCGAGTTTTCCAAGATCCTTAGGCAACTGACCATGGAGATGATTATGACTCAAATTCAATGAAATTTGCAAGTTCTTCATATGACCAATCTCAGGAGGGATGCTTCCAGTAAGATAATTACTCCCCATTTGCAACTCAAGCAATTTTACACAGTTCCCAATCTCACGAGGTATCTCCCCTTTCAAGGAGTTTTGTCCCAACAACAAGAATTGTAATTTGGTGGTGTCGCATATATCTCCCGGTATGGTTCCATTGAACTTGTTGTTACTTAAATCAAGCTTGTTGAGATTCTTGCACTTTAAAACTGAAGTTGGAATCTCTCCATAGAGGTTATTCCCGGGAACTATCAACTCCTGCAGATTATTTAGCTCGCCAAACTCGGGAGGGATAGTTCCCGAAAATCCATTCGAAGCTAAATTAAGGAGGGTGAGATTAGAGCATTTTGCGAATCCCGCGACAATTTCACCAGAAAGGGTGTTGTTATCTGCTTCAAAATAAGTGAGACTACTGATATTTCCAATTGTTCTGGGGATGCCACCTATCAGCTTGTTATTCCCAATTCTAATGTTTGAAAGGCCTTTGCAATTCCCAATTGAGTCAGGAATAATGCCAGTCAACTTATTATTAGTCAGAATCAGAAATTCAAGCTTCTCCATAGCAAAAATATTCTCAGGAATTGTCCCTTCAAGCTGATTTGAGTGAAGATTCAACAACAAAAGCTCGGAGTTTAAGCCTAAGTTAACCGGAATATCGCCACTAAACTCATTCTCATAGGCTGCAAGCACCTTGAGATTAGTCAAATTCCCAACCCACATTGGAATAAAATCATCCAATTTGTTGGTAAATATTTGGAAATATTGCAAATTCTCAAGTCCTTCAAGCTCATCAGGTATCGAACCAGTGAGCACGTTGTTTGAAAGGTTCAATGCTTTAAGGTTCTTGAGCCTACCTAATTCACCAGGAATAGAGTTTCTAAACATATTAAAAGACAAATCAAGAAACTGAAGATTTGTCAACTTCCCAAATGCTTGTGGTATTGAACCTTGAAAGTTATTATTAGAAAGGTCAAGCCACTTCAATGATTTGAGCTCAGATATTAGAGTCACATTACCTTGTAATAGAAAACCCGAAAGATTTAGCCTTTCCACCATTGAACTGTTTGAGCTGCAACTAATGCTATGCCAAGAGCAAAAATCAGAGCTATTCAGATCCCAACCTGGTATTGCTAGCTCTTTGCCAATTGCTTCCAAAATGACTTGTTCATGAAAAGCCTTAGCAATCCCAAATTGAGACCTTAACAACAACCCAACCAACAAAACAGTGAACAACCTTAAAGTTACCATTTTAGGTTGTTTTTCAAGAATATCTTTAATTTCCCCTTTTACCCCAAAAAAACAAACAAATGGAACAATCAAGAACCCATTAAGGGTTTAGAAGGAAAAAAGATGCAAACTTGAAACACTCAACAAAATTTGACAGCTTAAAGGAAGTGACACATTTCAAGAATCTTGAAAATGGAACAGAATAACAAAAGGTGCAAGCTTTAATATACAAGAAAATGCTAGAACCCAATCATAGAACTCCCAAAAAAATAATTAGAGATAATTAGGGAAGAAACAAAAGGGTTTAGAAAGAAAAGATGCAAACTTGAAACACTCAACAAAATTTGAAAGCTTAAAGGAAGTGACCCATTTCAAGAATCTTGAGAAGGTGCAAACTTTAATACTCAAAAACAAAAATGTAGCAATAAAGAAATCTTAATCAAAACTCATGAATGAACCCCATGTCAAAAGAAGAAGGAAACAGACACTATAAAAGAATAATAAGTTGCAGAAACAAACTTAAGATTTAAGGACAAATAGAGAAAGATGATGAAATAGGAGGAAATAGGTAGTACAACTTATTTTGATTTTAGGAAACTGCTTACATGGGACAGGTGTTTTTCCTATGTTTTCTACTTACTCCTATATCAAGAAAGATGGGAAAAAGTGTTGGGAGTGTCTGAAAAGAGAGAATCTATGTATGCTACTAATGACTACTTGTTTGAGTACTCAACTCAAACTGACAGTGTCACGAGAAATGAGCAGTGTGAGTGAATGAAACTGTATATGAATCTCTGCAACTGCTACTTACTAATACTTCCAAATTCCAATAGAATGTAGTATTAAAAAATTGGAGAACTTCTCCCTTAAATTGATCTTATGCGACGCAAATTTTAATTAATCGGATCATTGAATTATTGAATAGGGAATATCAGATACTAATGATTTGCTAAAAGGAGATTTGACGTAGTTTTAGTTATTATCATGTGATAAGGAGGTCACGTGTTCTGTGAAAATTGTCTCTTATAAAAATGAAGAATAAGACTGCATACAATATATCCTGAGGTCTGACACTTTTCCGGACCTTGCGAATAACAAAAGCTTAGTGCACCGGACTATTTATTTAAATATTAATGATATGTTGCTAATTTTATTTACGATGGACTAGCGACGGACTATCAAAAATTTCTGTTAGCCATGATAAGTTAGCGACATATTATTGATGAAGTTCGTAGTTAATTTTAATTTCTTTTGTAGTGTATTTCATCTCCTACATTCCAAAAAATAGAATTCTATAAAGAAGTTAAAGGAAGCACGATAATGACAAACATTCTGGAAAATCAACTCATTTGTCAAGTAAAGTCTCCTGAAATCTTCTCTGCTTTCAATTACATCACAAAAATGACTTGAAAATTTTATTATGATCATTTCTCATCGGTTGTCGATGGATTCCATTATTAAGAAGTGTATCTACGATCTTAGATACTAATTTCTCCTATCATTCTTCGAGCGTAAATTTATTTGTTGTTAATAGATCATTAAGAATATTGATTTGATAGATAACTCTTCTATAAAGTTATTTGCTTATTAGGTTATCCTTATCTATCTGATTATAAGCTCTTTAGTTTTGAACCTTTTATATTTTCTATATGTTCTTAGAACTATAGAAGAAATGTCACCATATTTAGTATGTGTCATATATATTTGCTAACTTCAAATTCATCATGGTATAGACTATAGACATAATAATTGTAAAAATCCAAGAAGGTGACTGTTTGGATTGGAGGACAATAACCGGGAAGAACTAATTAAAGGAGTAACTAAAAGTAGAACATATCATACAAATGCCTAGGATTCCGTCCCATGCGAGAGATGTCATGTTGCTCTTCTGGCCTTGTCATTCTCGATATGACACAACCAGCAGGAAAAATGGGAAGATATTTTTATATAAAATACTTTTTAGAATGTTGTGGAAAGCAACGAGACCGTAAGGGTAAGGAGTGGAAAGAAACTCGAGCGAATACGAGAGAAGTTTCAAGCTTCTTTCTATTTTAAGCGTAGCAGTTTTCGTTAAACGTAGATATTTATTGCTAAGCTGTTCCCCTTTCTCTTATTCTCATTTCACTATGGAACATTATTTTGATAAATAACTTGTACTCTCTTAGTCTCAATTTAATTATCTTATCTTATTTTTCTTTTTTGATTTATCTAAAAAAAAGTGTCTTTTTTTAATATTTATTAAGTTTTGACAAATTTAAGATTACAAGATTTAAATGACCTCATAAATTTTTAATTAAAAATCACAAAATTTAAAAATATTTCTTTATTTCTTAAATTTTGTGTTGTTAAATTAATACACTTAAATTGGAACTAATAGAGTATTATTAACCAAAAGTGAGAAATTACAAAACATAATAAAGCTATGCTATTGGACAAAGAGCCCCGGTAGTCAAGCTCGAGCACAAGTACTTAGTAGTTGGTAACTAAACAAATACATTCAAGAGTTTGGTGGGATAATAAACTTAATAAGCAAGTTGTCATTTTGTATCTTTTTCTAAAAAATTCTTTGATTCCTTTTCCTCCAGAGATAGTAAACTGCTGCTGCTAATAGATTATTTTGTAAGTTATAGTAACATATTAATTATGTAGTTTATCAAATTATCAATTAATATTTTGTCATTAAGTTTCTTAAAACTTAATTATCTTACACCTAAATGTTTCCTTTTTAAAGTCATTATTCTATTGTATTCCTAATTTTAAAAGTTGTACAAAACTAGACTCAAATCTAATAATTACTTATATGTAGTTCAATATGATAGATAAAACATTAGATTATATAGGTGTTCTATCGTTTATAATAACTTACAATTTTTTAGATCGTGGTCTATCATTTCCTCATAAATTATTCAGTTTGTTTGAAAGGGATATTTCAAACGTAGTCTAAAAGGTCCATCCGTTACGAGAGGAAAAAAAATCATTTATTAAACAATTATCCCAAAAAAGGAATAACAAGTGAAATTTTTACTTTCCTTAGTATAATAATCTGGTATCGGTATCCATTAACCTGAGATCCATATTTTGCATCATATAGGACTTGTTGACACCCAATTTTGACCCATCTTTTAGACATTTCTTGCAATTTTAAGCATTTTAGGACACCGCATTTTATCATCATTTTTGACATTTTGTATATTTTTTACATAACATTCTATGTTGTTTATTCCTGTAAATTGACATCATGTTTTGCTTTTTACCTTTAATTAGGTATTAAATATTTTTTAGCATCTCTTTGAATAATTAACTGACACCCCGTCTTTACTTTTAATCAGACATTAAATATTTGTTAAACATTGTATTTTATTATTATTGCATCAGGCATTGACATTTTAATAATTTGTGTCTTTAAATAATTTCCCTTTTAAATAATTAATCCATTTTGCATTTTTTGTCAAACCAGTCCAGTCCAGGGCATAATCTGAATCAGTCCAATCCGCCAGAAATCAAAACCAAAAATGAAGCCCAATACACTTTCATCCTATACCCAAACCCAATACCCAATAACCAATACCCAATACCCAATACCCAAAGCTCAATACCCCTAAACCCTAAACCTAATCTCACCCTAAAAACCTACCCTACACTACCCTAATTCGCAACCGTAACCGCGTAACATTACTCTACCCTACTTAACCCTTCCACTTCTCTCACGGACCTTGCTACCTCATCCTCAACCCTAGCCGTCTCTCTCTCTTCACCCTCCGTGGCCGATCTCCCTAAAAGAACCTCACCGCGCCATTCCCTCTCTTCGCCTTTACTCCTCAAAGAACTCTCTCAAAGCCTCACCCTTCCTCACTCCTCTTCCTTCCCGTCGCCTCTCCCCTCGAACCACCGCTCATCACCGAACCACGCGTGCGAACACACACTGATCATAACCGGGCGAACCCATCGTCGCCGACGAACCACCGCCGAACACCCATCTCCGTCGACCACCACGCGAACCACCACTACACACCATCACTGCTCGCCGAACCGTCGACCACCATTTGCATCGGGTTTGGTTCCATTTTTAGATTTATTGGCATATTTGTTATTTGGGTGATTTCTTATTTTTGAATCTCGCGAGTTTGAGTAACTCGCGCCGTTGGTTAATTCTTATTCTATTGTTGGTTTGATTTGGAATGATTTCTTGTGTTTCTTGGAGTTTTTAAACTCCGTGGTCTCGAGTTTCAAATGACGAATCGCTTTACCGCTTTGGCTATTCTCGATGATTTTTGATATCATTGAAATTTACGGCCTTATTCATTGAATTTTCGTTTGACTGCTTTTGATGTTTTCTGGTTTCTTTGGGACAGATTTTGCTGTGTTTGTGGACTGTTTTGACCATTGTGCTCTTTGTTTTGTTAAACTGATCGAACCATACTGCACTTGGTATTAAACTGATTTAGAACAAAACTACACTGTTGGTATTTACTGATTTTGAACAAGATACTACACTTGGTATTAAACTGATTTAGAACAAAACTACACTGTTGGTATTTACTGATTTTGAACAAGATACTACACTCTTGGTTACTGATTTGAACAAGATACTACACTTGGTATTTTTACTGATTTTGAACAGATACAACACTTTGTGATGAAAAAGTTATCCGTCGATTTTTGAGGCCTCCACAATTGCAAAGACGGAAAATAAAATAAATGAAGCTTTCTGGGCAAGGATGATTTCTTCCACTTACACCGGATAACCAGCATGCGCTGGCAAGGCGAACGCTCGCAGCCGCACTTGTTTAGGTTGTCCCACTTTATATATTTTTATATCTGAGCCCTTCGTGTTTAAAAGTATTACTGTTTTCACGCGGATCCGAAGGTTTTTATTTATTTTATTATATTGGCCGATGAAGGAATCTCCGTCTGATTTCCAAGGCCTCCCCGTACAAAAGACGGATTTATTTTTTGCTTTATTTATTAATTATTGCTATTACCTTAAAATTGTTTATTTTTTATTACTAACACTTTTACTAAGTGTTTATGCAGGTACCTGGAGATCATCTTGTGCAGAAGGCCTAAAAAGGGCTAAAGATATCCCGGAGTTTATCTTATGTCGCATTTAAATTTCAGTTTTACTTTTTTTGTACTGCATTTTATTTTAATTGTAAATCATGTAAAAATGCTTAGAATAGGTAGAATAAAAGCCAATACATAATTAATCTAGGTTTGAACGGATAACCGCAAGTTAGCGGATCTTAAAGGATGTCTAACCCCTTCCCTTTAGGATAATAAAGAACCCTGATCCAGAATCTCACATAGCTTTTTGCAGACCTTTAAATGAAGATCATTTATAGCATTTTTATGTTATTTAATAAGTGTCATAATTCACTATAATAATTAGGTGGCGACTCCTTAAATACATCTAGAAATCAACCATACGTGGCACTCCCGTTTCGACTCCGGTTAAAATGGGGTGTTACAGATGGCGACTCTGCTGGGGATTCAGGTTCTTAACCATAACAAACCTAGGTTTATTATTGCTTAGCTTTATTTGTTTTAAATGCCTTAAAATTGCTTGCTTAATTTTGTATGTTTAACTGTTTTAATTGCTATTTGTTTTACTGTTTTCCTTAACTGTCATTCCGCTCATATTTCTTCCACTCTGAAAAATTCACACTATCACACACAACACGCGGGTGTGCTTTTCGCACCTGCAAATTTCTTTCAAACACCCAAATTTAAGATAGTTGGCGTTTTGCGCGGAGAATTCGGTCCAACCGGTGGTCGCGTAGCCTTCTCACTCGAGTAGTCCGCTCGGGAACCTTGCGTCTAGTAAGCCAAATCTTAGAAACTTAGGATAGAGCTATACCACCCTTTTATATTAAGTCATGCATGCATAAACCTTAGGTGGGTTAATCCTTGGTATTAACGCCACAATTAGAAATCCACCAAAACTTGTCGACGGGTTTCGCAACCCAACGACCTAGCATACTATGTGTAGCGTGATGATGATAGACGGATCCAAGCCTGGTCATGCCACACCAAAATTGGAAAAAGTGCACCGTTATTTGGTCGCCATTTCCAACAAAACATTGCAGTTTAACGGCTTGGACCTATTTATCATAATCTCGCATATCTGGCGTTTAGGCCGACCTCTGGCATAAGAGAGGTCTCATGCATATTAGGCGCGCACTTGATTTGCATGTTTTTGCTTATTATTGTTGTAGCTAGCAATTCTGTATATATTATGTAATGCAATAATTACTCTTTTAACCTCTGTACATATCATGCTTATAATTCCGGCCACGAGCGTTTGCATTTTTGCACTTTTGTTGTCACATTGCAATCAGGACTTTTACTGCGTAAATCGCTCTTGAACAGCACGATTTGGACTTTGTGAAGCATCAACCACCAGTCCGGTCGAACCAATCAGGGGAGTCTTTGACTATATCGTCACACCCTTTCATTTTACTATTTTTGTGGCTTGCCTACTCTCACTCATTTGTCATATTTGTGCAGGAAGGCCGTCCTCGCAAATAGTCGAGGGCGGACGACAACAACAACAACAACAACAAAAAAAACAAAAAAATCATCCCAAGAATGAGTTGAGTTATGTTGACAGAAAGATGTCAGCTTATACCAGATTCAACAAAGCACCGCTCTGGGTCTTATATTTTGCATTTTTATACATAGTTACAAGTCTAATTGATATGTCTAGTATTGATTACATAATTCTTTATCACGCATTTTACAACATAATCTTCCGAACTACGCGTGTATGATTCTCACCATACGGTGTGATACGTAGGCAACCCATCTAGGGTTCGACACCACCACATAAAAAATAAAAAAAAAAATAAAAAAAAAAAAAGAGAAGAAAAAAAGAAGAAGAAAAAAAAAACATATTTGGTTCACCCATTTCATTGCACGGACATTCATTATTGCATTTCATTCATTCTATCACATTCACTCATGTATTTCATTCATTCTATCACATCCATTCATTTTTTCATTACATTCTTTTTCTTTGCATATAGTGAACAATCATTTATTTTGCACGGCTTTTATTTCTTTCATGAATAAATTCTTGTAAATCATACGTTTTATAACATATCTGAACGAACTACGCACCGATTCTCACAAAGATGAGATACGTAGGCAGCCCTACTCGGGTTCGGTACCATTTATTCAAAAAATACAAAAAATATATCTTGTTCATAAATACAAAAAATGTTATCCAAAAATACAAAAAAAAAATATATTTTTTTAGTATCATTGTTTGACTTGGTTGATACCAACACAATTAGGAGAGTGCATAGGAAAGAACGAATAACAATCAGTATGAGTGGACTTCGTGGTAAACCATAGATTCTTTTGGTACCTCTCACGCACATATGTAATAACATTGTCTTGCATGCTTTCGAGATAAGAACGAAACCAACCTCATTGTTTCATGTGCATTGTCTGGTGAGTTTTAGAATAAGTTCAATTGCATTGCATTGTGATCTAGAACTTGGCTTGAATGTTTGTTGAGGCGAAATCCTGAGTAACACTCGGTGTAAGAAATGATCGTAGGCTTTCTTTGACCCGTTTGAGCCTTTTCAGCCTACCAAACAACATTATCCGTAGTACACCCCTTTTGAGCCTAAATCCTATTCTTTTTAAAACCGCATATTACACCTATACCCTTTCTGAGTGCGTACGCACTATCCCTCTCTTGGCCCGACCTCCTTGAGCGCTTTGGAAATGTGCAAGTGGCTGACAAATTCTGCGTCGAAGGTGACAAAGCCAAAAATTGTCAAAGTCCCAAAAGGGAAAAGAAAACACAAATGATGACTCACAAAAGAAGAAATCAAAAGCCCCGACATTATACAAAGAAAAAATGAATAAAAAATGAGAGAATAACTTTGAAAAAAGCGGGCTCCAAACGAAAGATTCAAAAGGAAGTCAGTACAGAAAAACTGGGACAAAAAGAAAGCAGGTCAGCATTAAAGCACACAAATGTCAAGCACGGACGTAGTCCGACGCTCGAGGAAGGATTAGTCACTTTTTAACCAAATGATATCCATCCCTTCCCCCCAAACCTATATTACAAGACCGTGACAAGCCCTACATGATCTTATGT
The DNA here is from genome assembly GCA_029844215.1 of Przewalskia tangutica. Lineage (NCBI taxonomy): Eukaryota > Viridiplantae > Streptophyta > Magnoliopsida > Solanales > Solanaceae > Przewalskia > Przewalskia tangutica. The sequence continues at coordinate 96,472,449 of CM056738.1, read as the reverse complement.
TAAGGGTTCTCACATTAGTGGATACTTACATGACGACCAAGCCTATGGTATCACAATTGCATGCATTGAACATCTTTTGAGTGAAGCGCATTTCTAAACGTCCAAAATTCAAAATACTGGAATATATGTGAGAAATGGGACTTTCTTTCAGTGAGGGCATTTGAAACGTGAGATTACGTGTAGTTCGAAACCTTGGCTGCCAGCAAGTGTGTCAGTACTTAGGTGTTTGAGGTACCATTTGAAACTATAGGAATTACCCGCAAGTCAAGATCGTTAGACCGAAGTGAATAACGGAATTCTTAAGCACAATACTAATTGTTGGTATCAACTAGAGTCAGAACGTGATGCTGTCTTTCCACTTTTCAAAAAAAAAATGCACATAAAATCCTCATTTTCTGCATCACGAACTACGTATTGACCTGATTCCCTCAGCGGGATACGTAGGCGGCCACATTGGCTTCGGTCCACACAAAAAATAAAACATAAAAATCATTTTTTTGCATCATGAACTACGCTCGACTGATTCCTCGGGATACGAGGCGCCACATTGGCTTCATTTCATTTTTTGAAAATTGTATACCATTTTTGCATCACGAACTACGCTCGACTGATTCCTCACGGATACGTGGCGGCCTAAATCGGCTTCGCCACACCATTAGAAATCTTCTCATCGCTCGTAAAGACGAACGCGTTGATTATTCCGAAAGAGATACGAGCAAATTCCGCCAGAGTTAAGTCTTCGCCTACGCTACCGCACAACGAAAATCGACAATTTTGGGAAATGCACCATGAAGAGATCATAATAAGGATTCCAAAAGCAATCAAGAATCGCAAGATTCAAAGAAGTTCGCACAGAGACAGACGCGACTCGCAGATTTAGCAAGCACACAACATTCAACACGCCCGCAAGGACGTAAATCTCAAAGATTGGCAACATCACATCAATACAACCGCCACATTTTACGTAATCTTCATATCGCAGCGCGGAGCACAACAATAAGCCCAAAGTGGTTACAAACGCACAACGCCTATGCAATGACGTTATCTCAACCCAGCGTAGTCACAAGGCGTACGCCCATAAACGACACCCTTTCATCGCAAGCCTACGCAACGGCTTCATTCATGTTTCGTTTATACAACGATTTAACATCCGCATTTCGCCTATACAACGATTTAACATCTCGCATCTCGCCCATACAACGACGCATAACGCCATACAAGACGCCATTTGCATTTCGCCTATACAACGCATTTAACATCTCGATTTCGCCTATACAACATTTAACATCTCGTGATCTCGCCCATACAACGACGCATAACGCCATACAAGGCGCCATTTGCATTTTCGTTTATACAACGCATTTAACATCTGCATTTCGCCCATACAACGATTTAACATCTCGCATTTCGTCCCATACAACGATTTAACATCCGTGATCTCGCCTATACAACGATGAACATCTGCATTTTCGCCCATACAACGCATTTAACATTCGTGATCTCGCCTATACACGCATTTACAACGCCATACAAGGCGCTATTTGCATTTCGTTTATACAACGCATTTAACATCTGCATCTCGCCTATACAACGATGAACATTCGATTTCGCCCATACAACGATTTAACATCTCGTGATCTCGCCTATACAACGACATAACGCCATACAAGGCGCTATTTGCATTTCGCCTATACAACGACATTTAACATTCGTGATCTCGCCTATACAACGATTTAACATCTCGTATTTCGCTATACAACGATTTAACATCTCGCATCTCGCCCATACAACGACGATAACGCCATACAAGGCGCTATTTGCATTTCGCTTCATACAACGATTTAACATTCGTGATCTCGTTTATACAACGATTTAACATCTGCATTTCGCCTATACAACGATTTAACATCTCGTGATCTCGCCCATACACGACGCATAACGCCATACAAGGCGCTATTTGCATTCGTTTATACAACGATTTAACATCTCATTTCGTTTATACAACGATTTAACATCCGCATTTCGCCTATACAACGATTTAACATCCGTGATCTCGCCCATACAACGACGATAACGCCATACAAGGCGCTATTTGCATTTCGTTTATACAACGCATTTAACATCTCGATCTCGTTTAGACAACGATTTAACATCTGATTTCGTTTATACAACGATTTAACATCTCGCATTCGCCTATACAACGATTTAACATCTCGCATCTCGCCCATACAACGACGATAACGCCATACAAGGCGCTATTTGCATTTCGTTTATACAACGCGAATATTTTCATCTCGTTTATACAACGATTTAACATCTGCATTTCGCCCATACAACGCATTTAACATCTGCATTTCGCCCATACAACGATTTAACATTCGTGATTTCGCCTATACAACGATTTAACATTTGCATTTCGCTTCATACAACGACGCTAGCCATACAAGGCGCCATTTGCATTTCGTCTATACAACGATTTAACATCCGCATTTCGCCCATACAACGATTTAACATCCGTGATTTCGCCTATACAACGATTTAACATTTGCATTTCGTACATTAACGACGATACGCCATACAAGGCGTCATTTGCATTTCATCTATACAACGACAAACATTTGCATTTCGTCTATACAACGACGACAGCGCCCATACAAGGCGTCATTTGCATTTCGTCCATACAAGACGACAACGCCCACACAAGGCGTCATCTGCATCTCGCCACTACAAGACGGCGTATCATCACATCACTTCATTACATCTACAAACACTATGTCTTTTTCAGCACCGCATCACCTGCAACCCAGTGTCAATCATACTTCGACACTGGGACAAATTTTGAGTTTCATGTCGCTGCTTTATTTTCTATCATCAGCAACCCAAAGGTCTCATAATTCGACATCGACAAATTTTAAACACTTTGTCTTTTACTCGCATCACAAATGACCAAAGTCGCTTTTGTCCATTCTTTGCTTAATCCTTGTTTTAATTCTGACGATGGGACAAAATTGGCCACAAGTCAACGTCTTTGTCCGAAAACTCTTTCATCGTCTCCGGTCAAAGAGGGACAACTGTTGACACCCAATTTTGACCCATCTTTTAGACATTTTTTGCAATTTTAAGCATTTTAGGACACCGCATTTTATCATCATTTTTGACATTTTGTATATTTTTTACATAACATTCTATGTTGTTTATTCCTGTAAATTGACATCATGTTTTGCTTTTTACCTTTAATTAGGTATTAAACATTTTTTAGCATCTCTTTGAATAATTAACTGACACCCCGTCTTTACTTTTAATCAGACATTAAATATTTGTTAAACATTGTATTTTATTATTATTGCATCAGACATTGACATTTTAATAATTTGTGTCTTTAAATAATTTCCCTTTTAAATAATTAATCCATTTTGCATTTTTTGTCAAACCACCCGATCCAGGCATAATCAATCACCCAATCCGCCAGAAATCGAAACCAAAAATGAAGCCCAATACACTTTCATCCTATACCCAAACCCAATACCCAATACCCAATACCCAAAGCCCAATACCCCTAAACCTAATCTCACCCTATAAAACCTACCCTACACTACCCTAATTCGCGCAGCCCCAGCCGCCCACAGAACATTACTCTCTACCCTACTTAACCCTTCCAACTCTCTCTCTCACGCACTGCTACCTCATCCTCAACCCTAGCCGCCTCTCTCTCTCTTCACCCTCCAAATGCCGATCTCCCTAAAAAGAACCTCAGCCGCCTCATTCCCTTTCCTCTTGCCCTTTACTCCCCAGCAACTCTCTCCTCAGCAGCCCTCACCCTTCCCCACTCCTCTTCTCTTCCTTCCCGTCGCCCTCTCCCTGAACCACCGTCCATCACCGGCGAACCACCACGTCGGCGAACACACACTGATACCATAACCGGCCGAACCCCACCGCCCCGCCGACGAACCATCGCCGAACACCCATCTCCCGTCGACCACCACCACGCGAACCACCACTACACACCCACTGTTCGCCAGCGAACCCGTCGACCACCACCATCGCTGCCTGGGTTTGGTTCCATTTTTAAATTTATTGGCATATTTGTTATTTGGACTGATTTCCCTTATTTTTGAATCTCGCCGGAGTTTGAGTAACTCTGGCGGTCGTTGGTTACTGTTCCTATTGTTGGTTTGATTTGGAATGATTTCTTGTGTTTTGCCGGAGTTTTTAAACTCCGGCGGGTCTCGGGTTTTCCGACGAACTGCTCCTACTGCTTTGGCTATTCTCGGGTGATTTTTGATATCATTGAAATTCTCGCCTTATTCATTGAATTTTCGTTTGACTGTTGTGATGTTTTCTGGTTTCTTTGGGACAGATTTTGCTGTGTTTGTGGACTGTTTTGACCATTGTGCTCTTTGTTTTGTTAAACTGATCGAACCATACTGCACTTGGTATTAAACTGATTTAGAACAAAACTACACTGTTGGTATTTACTGATTTTGAACAAGATACTACACTTGGTATTAAACTGATTTAGAACAAAACTACACTGTTGGTATTTACTGATTTTGAACAAGATACTACACTCTTGGTTACTGATTTGAACAAGATACTACACTTGGTATTTTTACTGATTTTGAACAGATACAACACTTTGGCCAATGAAAAAGTTATCCGTCGATTTTTGAGGCCTCCACAATTGCAAAGACGGAAAATAAAATAAATGAAGCTTTCTGGGCAAGGATGATTTCTTCCACTTACACCGGATAACCAAAGATGCTACCGGCGCTTAACGCCGCTCGCACTTGTTTAGGTTGTCCCACTTTATATATTTTTATTTCTGAGCCCTTCGTGTTTAAAACTATTACTGTTTTGACGCGGATCCGAAGGTTTTTATTTATTTTATTATATTGGCCGATGAAGGAATCTCCGTCTGATTTCCAAGGCCTCCCCGTACAAAAGACGGATTTATTTTTTGCTTTATTTATTAATTATTGCTATTACCTTAAAATTGTTTATTTTTTATTACTAACACTTTTACTAAGTGTTTATGCAGGTACCTGGAGATCATCTTGTGCAGAAGGCCTAAAAAGGGCTAAAGATATCCCGGAGTTTATCTTATGTCGCATTTAAATTTCAGTTTTACTATTTTTGTACTGCATTTTATTTTAATTGTAAATCATGTAAAAATGCTTAGAATAGGTAGAATAAAAGCCAATACATAATTAATCTAGGTTTGAACGGATAACCGCAAGTTAGCGGATCTTAAAGGATGTCTAACCCCTTCCCTTTAGGATAATAAAGAACCCTGATCCAGAATCTCACATAGCTTTTTGCAGACCTTTAAATGGAGATCATTTATAGCATTTTTATGTTATTTAATAAGTGTCCTAATTCACTATAATAATTAGGTGCCGACTCCTTAAATACATCTAGGAATCAACCATACGTGGCACTCCAGTTTCGACTCCGATTAAAATGGGGTGTTACAGGACTCGTTAACGGGGAAATCACTTCCTTTTTCTCTTTATTCTCAGGCCCGAAACCTCTAATGAAGAATGGAGAAATGACATCCCTCTTGTCACATCTTTCGTTGATCCAATTATTGTTAAGATAGGAATTTTGTTTGTCTTAGCTTGATCAATATGTCATCACTATAGTCGTAATCAATTTCCCATATTATGCATTTTTTTGGGTTTGATATACCTTAATTAGTAAATATTGGTCTTTTAGAAGATTCAGCTTGCGTCGGGTCATGATTAGACCCACATATTATCAAACTTGACATTGATTTAATTCTTTATGGGATTAAAAAAAATCTGGAGATTTGACCTTGAATTATAATGTTGACTAGATTATGACTTAGGGTTGGCGGTGGGCGCCGCCCAGGGATCGGGACGGGCGGGTGGCACGGAGAGAGGCGGGGTCGTGGTTGGGAGGCTGCGGGACGATACCGTGTTCCGCCTGCAGATGGACGATGGGTCGGGGCAGCGTCACGCCGACGACGACGTCGTGATACGTGTTGGAATCCAACACCGCCATTAACGCAACTACCAGTGCGAGAAGGAGATGTCGATGGTTTCCATTTAATGTTCTCAAGATTGAGTTCTTCAGGTTTTGCAGAAATGGTACTCAACGGAATACGAGAAGGTTAGAGAGACAGAGAGACAGTCAGATCATAAACATTCATCTTCATTAATGGAAGAACGATTACAGAGAAGAAAGCTTTTCAGTAGAGTAGAAGAGAAGGCTTTCTCAAGAAGATAGAATGAATCTCGAATGTTCTGTCCTCTACTATATAAAAGTAATGACAACGATATGAGGGCCAGATGCCCTAATAAGGTTGAGTTGCTTATATTGGGCTGGTCTTTAGTGGGCTGACCTTTACATTTGGGCCAGACCTATTAAAGACCAGTGACTAAGATATATACATTGTATACAAAAATTATACATGGGCCTTTTTCTTATTAGTTTTAACAGCCTCCCTCAAGCTGGGTGCTCGAACATATCTAGCAAGCCTAGCTTGGAACAAAGATGTAGATGTTGTAATCTGGTTAGCCCTTTTGTAAGTATATATGCCGGCTGCTCTGTAGTGCGAATATACTCTGTTTGAATCATCCCTTGTCGAATCTTCTCCCTAATAAAGTGAAGATCAATCTCGATGTGTTTAGTCCTTTTATGGAACACAGGATTGACTGCCATTTGTATTGCTGACTTACTGTCAGTGTACACAGTTACCGGCTGCCTGATGTTCACACCAATGTCTTTCAGCAAGCCCAAAAGCCAAGTAATTTCAGCAGCAGTGTTGGCAAGACTTCTATACTCTGCTTCAGCAGAACTGCGAGAAATTGTGCTCTGTTTCTTTGATTTCCAGGAAATGAGAGTGTCTCCAAACTTGATTAAATAACCTGTAATAGACTTTCTTGTATGTGAACATGAAGCCCAATCTGCATCACAAAAACTAGTTAAAGTCTCTTGTTTATTACTAGATAATAACAGTCCTTTTCCTGGTTTACCTTTTACATATCTTACTATTCTGAGTACAACATCATAGTGTGATTTCTTTGGAGTTTGTAGGAATTGGCTAAGTGTTTGCACACTATAAGCAATATCTGGTCTAGTAAGAGTAAGGTATAGCAACTTACCAATTATCCTTTGGTAAGAACTGATATCTCCTACTGGATCATCAACAGTGACTGGTTTTCCTGTATTTGAACTCTGCTTCTCCATATAATCATCATACTCTTTTGTGGTGAGTTTCATATTAGAATCAACGGGTGTATTACTAGGTTTGGCAGCAGCTAGTCCTAGTTCAGAAATAAGTTCTAAGGCATACTTCCTTTGATGCATAATAATCCCCTTGGTGGATCTAGCAAATTCTATTCCTAGAAAATACCTTAGTTCTCCCAGGTCCTTCATCTTAAAAATATTATGAAGAGACTGCTTAGTCTCCTTTATGAGACTTATATTGTTCCCTGTAATTAACATGTCATCCACATAGATAAGTATGATTATTATATCCTGCTCACTTTGTTTAAGAAACAGTGAATGATCAAATTCAGACTGCCTAAACTTCATCTGAACCAGAGCCTCTGTAAGCTTGAAGTTCCACTGTCTTGGAGCTTGTTTGAGCCCATACAATGATTTAGTAAGTCTACATACAAGATTACTGCCACCCTGGCTACTGAAGCCTTGGGGCAAAGTCATGTAAATTTCATCAAATAGATCCCCTTGAAGAAAGGCATTATAAACATCCATTTGATGGATATACCATCTTCTGGAAGCAGCAATAGAAAGAATAGTTCTTATAGTAACCATTTTAACAACAGGAGAGAAGATTTCTTGATAATCAATGCCTTCTTGTTGACTATAACCTTTTGCAACAAGTCTAGCTTTCAGTCTTTCTATTTCTCCAGTGTCCTTATATTTGATCTTGTAGATCCATTTACAGCCTATAAGTTGTTTACCTTTTGGCAGTGTAACAATTTCCCATGTATGGTTTTCTTGCAAGGCATCTATTTCAGCTTTCATAGCATCTACCCACCTAGGGTCTTTTGAGGCTTCCAAGTAACCTTTTGGTTCAGTCAGTTCTGAGATATGGAAAGACTTAAAAGAAAGATTCGACAAAGTTGATGAATCTAGGACCTATGACCTACATAGGGAAATTGCTACCATTTCACAAGGGAACACTAGTGTGGCAGAATACTACACTAGACTTAAAAATCTCTGGGTAGAATATCAAGCCATTGTGCCACCACCAAATTGTGAATGTCCTACATCTAGGGATTTTACAAGCTACCTACAGAGACAGAAACTGTATCAATTTCTCATGGGCTTAAATGAAAGCTACATGCAGGCTAGGAGCCAAATTCTACTCATGTCACCTCTTCCAACAGTCAATAAAGCCTACTCTATGATAGTAAGTGATGAAAATCAGAAAGGGATTTCTGCCAAGTCTGTAGGGATTCTTGGAGCTGGTCCAATCACCACTGCTATGTACTCTAAGACTGGAAACCAGAGGTAAAAAAGGAATAACCTTGTTTGTGAAGAATGTAAGATGAGAGGCCACACAAAGGAATCTTGCTATAGACTAGTTGGATATCCTCCTGGTTTCAAGTCAAAGAGAAAAGAATATGCTGCTCATAATGCCCACAACAGAGGTTCAGAATCCTCTTCTGGAGAACCTAAAACTAGCTGGGAAGTTGAAGGAGCACCAAAGTTCTCCAAGACACAGTATGAGCAGATAGTAAAATTGCTGAACAACAACCATATACAGACAGGAGCATTCCAGAACTCTCAAGGTAGTCAAAATTCAGCAAATGTGGCAGGTATATCAGAACTCAAAGCCTTACATGCTTTTAATACTAACAAGAATTGGATAATAGATACAGGTGCTACAAATCATATGGTATCTGATCTAAATATGCTAGATAAAATTACTGGTAATGATGATTCTGCCACACCAAAGAAGGTGTTCTTACCAAATGACCAATCTGCCCAAGTCACTCACACTGGTATCAGTACACTCCCTAACAGGAGTACACTGGAAAATGTTTTCTTTTTACCTCAATTCAAGTATAATCTACTCTTTGTTTCCCAATTAACAAAAGAGCTGAAATGTACAACTATCTTCTACCCTGACTTCTGTCTATTTCAGGATCTCTACAGTGGGAAGGTGAAGGAGATTGGTAGACTCCAGGATGGGTTGTACATGTTAACTAATCATGACAATCATGTACATGATTCAATAAAGACAGTCCTGAATGTACAAGCTACTAAGCCAAAGATAACAATGACAGAAGAAAACATTACTCTGTGGCATAGAAGGCTGGGCCACACCTCCAGTAAGGTACTTAGTAAACTGATCAATGCTAGTAATGACAAAGTTGCTGAGGCAACAAAAACCTGTAATGTGTGCCCATGTGCAAAACAGAATAGATTACCCTTCCCTAACAGCACTACTTAACCATGTTGGAATCCAACACCGCCATTAACGCAACTACCAGTGCGAGAAGGAGATGTCGGTGATTTCCGTTTTAATGTTCTCAAGATTGAGTTCTTCAGGTTTTGCAGAAATGGTACTCGACAGAATATGAGAAGGTTACTGAGACAGAGAGACAGTCAGATCTTAACATTCATCTTCATTAATGGAAAGAAAAATTACAGAGAAGGAAGCTTTCATTAGAGAAGACGAGAAGGCTTCTTCAAGAAGATAGAATGAATCTCGAATGTTCTGTCATCTACTATATAAAAGTAATGACAACGATATGAGGGCCAGATGCCCTAATAAGGTTGAGTTGCTTATATTGGGCTGGTCTTTAGTGGCCTGGCCTTTACATTTGGGCCAGACCTATTAAAGACCAGTGACTAAGATATATACATTGTATACAAAAATTATACATGGGCCCTTTTCTTATTAGTTTTAACATGTTTTTTTTTTAATTTTTCCACTAAATTAAAAATACTAACATATAGTCATATATATTTATAAACTAAATAATTGAACAAAGACAAGAAGAGTGTAAAAAAAAACATCTCAAGACTGTTTTTGTGTCTCTTATATTATTAATTATTTCATTGAAATATACAAGATTCAGAATTACAACATTGTAGTGTACTGTTGTTGAAAAAAATTGCAAAAGACATAGAAAAAAATACTAAAATTACAATGAAATAAATTACCAATTTTGAAAATACTTTTTCTAGTTTCTTTATAATTTCGTGTGGTTCTTCGGTTGGAATTGGTATTTGTTGGTCAAATTGTTCCACGTCGCTACTCATGCCTTCAAATAAGATGTCGTTGTAGTTTTCGTCTTCTACTTCGTTAATATCTGATTGACCGCACCTTCTTCGCTCTGCTCGTATCCAATCTCTAAATAGAACCGCCATCTCCAAGCTGTGCTCTCCTATTTGAAATCTTCCGGCAGAAAAAGTGCTTTCAGAAGCGATTGATGACGCTTGAATGTTCAAAATATCTCGGGCCATCATTGAAAGTGTCGGAAATGTCTTCTCATTCTGCATCCAATATTTCAGCAAGTCTTCCTTTCCGTCTTGATTGACAACTGTTTGGTAAGATAAAGTACCCTGCAAAACAAAAACATCTAACTCGCTAATTTGGTTAGCAGTGCTACCACCACACATTCTATTTCTGAGGCTTTCAATACTAGCCGCAGAAACAACATGTTTTTTAGAGGTTGTGTTGAAGTAGAAGAAGATGGTACGAAAGTCGGTTGGTTGCTAGCACTTTCTTGCTGGTAATGCCGATATACTTTTTTGCATTCATTTTCTACGCTAGCCAACACCTCTTCTAGCGTTTGTTCAATAGGTGGTGGGACATTTAAAATTTTGGGAGTTGGAGGTGGTAGTACGTCCATACAGTTATAAATATTTTCAATAAGACTTTTACAACCGTCTACTTTAATAGTCGGATTTAATACAACACCAAGAATATCTTGAAAAAGTGAAAGACCATCCTTTACAACTAAGTTATAAATATGACACGCACATTTGATATGATTTTTTTTGGAAAAGACGGAGTTAAAACTTCTTTTAAAACATAAATAGCAGCATTGTTAGAAGATGCATTATCTAATGTAATACTCATAAATTTATCAGTTATTCCGTAATAATCGCAGACTAAATAAATATTTTCTGAAATAAACTCACCAGTGTGCCTACTATCTATATATCTATATGCTAAAATACGTTTTTGCATAGACCATGTATAATCTATACAATGACAGGTTACCGTTAAATAATCATGGTCGTTAGTACTACGACCTATATCAGAAGTTAGAGCTACTTTGCCATTAAAATGATATAATGCATAACGTAAATACTGTTGATATTCATGTGCAAATTTAAATACATCTCTCTTAACAGTTGATCTAGGAAAACCTTTATAAGCAGGATTATACATATCTCTAATATAATGAATAAAACTAGGAGATTCAGGAAATGAAAAAGGCAAACCCTCTACAACAACTAATTTTGCTAGTGCTTCCCTATCTTTATGTTTATCGTATTTAGGGCCTACAACTCTTTCCGTCATTGGGTTAATTTGACCCTGTATTTTGTCCGGGACAGTATGTAAACCTTGTCCCGATTGAGAGGGCGCTTGCTCACCATCTTTTTTAATAATGTATTGGGCATGCAAGACTTTGTGTTTTTGCAATATGTGTCTTGCTAAACCCCCCGTCCCACCATGACCTTGTCCAGTTTTAAAAGTATAAACAACTTTACAAGTTTTACATATAGCTACTTGATTCGGTACGTCCCTGTGAAAATATTTCCATACAGCTGATTTTAATGGTCGTTTTGCCGGACCTCGTCTCATACTAGGAAAATATGAGGCATTTCACTAGTGGGTGTATCATCATCTACATTAGTGGGTGTATCATCATCTACATTAGTGGGTGTATCATCATCTAGAGTGACATCTAAATCAAAGTCTTCTTCATTTTGAGAAAATACATGATCGTCAAGATCATATGGTATTTCAAGAAGCTGTTCAGGATCAATAAAATCATCTTGTGTAGGAGTAGGACTAGGTATACTAGAAGAATTACCATTGCCCTTGTTACCCGCCCTACTAGAAGAAGCATGAGTCTTACCCTTACCTATGCCCAAAACACTTTTTGCTCTTTTCATTTTAATTATGGTAATAAATAGTTAAAAACTTAAAGATAATGAAATTAAATGTGCTAAATGAAATAAAGACAAAATAATAATTTAATGAGAGAACGAATGTACCAAACGCCGACGTAGAGTCGACGTGTAATCGAGAGGTTGAAAATTGAAACTTTACTCGATAGATAATCCTCAAGCTAGTTGTCAACTTCACTCTCAATTCCCAAATTAATAAATAGATTGAATATGTAGTAGACAATGTTGTATAGAGATTGATTGATTGAGAGATTAGAGAGATAAGAGATTGTAGGAAGATTTGTGAGAAATAAGAAGAGAAAATGAGGTATTTATAGTTGGAAAATTGGGTTAAAGTGTAAATATAATAACTTAGGTGTTAAAATAAATATAAAGGGGGTAGGGGGGTTGGGGGAGCGGGGGAGGCAAAAAATGGCCGTTGCAAAATGGCTAAAATGTAAAATGGCCGTTATTGCAACTGCTATTTTTGCAATTGGCTGGGTTTCGGGCTGGACTGGGGCGGGACCAGGACGGGACGCGGGACGGATCGGGTCATCGCGGGACCGGTCCAAAGTGACCATACCATGTCCGCCCGGCTCGAGGCAGTTCGTTATTTTTTTAAATTATTCGATCGAAGTCGGGCCGGCGCTCGGCCATCGGCGTGCCATTATGTTGAGAAAAAGATTTCTTAACTACTTCCCTGCTATTTTAAGAAAACGAACTAGCTAAGCACTATCAAATTACTGTTTTTATTAATTGAAAAAGAAATAAAGAAAACTCTTTCACATCACATTCTTCATTTTATTAGTCTTTCAATAGTGTTTAAAAATGTCCCAGGAAATTAATTATTAATCGAAAATAACAAAAGAAGAAGAAGAATGTATAGGATAAAATTCGAATAAGACAGATGTACGAGTTAAAATATGACATGTGGAGAGTAATGATGAGTCAGACTCATGTGAGTTTACGACACCACCGATTTTGTATGCATAGTGTGATTCGAGCAGGGCCAATACCGATATTAAAAAAGGCTAAGAGTCGTTTGCATTGTAACAGACGACGTTACAGAAGCCGGTCACACGACTTCCGTCAGCTTTTTAATATCATTTATTGAAAGATTGATTGCCTAATTAATACAACATTTATTCTCGTGTATTTATGAGGGCATATTCCGTGGTTGTGTACCCATGTAATAAATAGGGTAATTCATTACATTGTAATCCCCTCAGATTCTGCCTATTACAATACATTTACTATTATTCTCTCAAGTTCTGTGCTTTTATACAAGTTATCGTCACTTTTGCTAAAAAATTATCTCAAGACTCAAGCTAATTATTGCTTACTTTATCTTATTTTTCTTAAGTATAATTCTTATCTATCGTGTCACTTGAGATCCACGTGTCCTTGACCACATATACAAATTCAACTGTACCGTTTTACGGGTAAACAATTTTTGTTGTTGAATTTGTTGAAGGTTCATGAGCAGTATGTAACTAGATTACTAAATTTTTTGTTGTTTAATAATAATATGAAATTTTTATTGGTTTTTTGTTGTTCAATCAGGACCACAATGATTTAAGTTTTTTGTTGTTCAATCAAGACTGTAATTATGAGAAAACAACCGTCTGATGCTCAAAATAGACAGAAGAAAAAAGATTGGGATGAATTCATAAAAGAATATGCTAAAGGCAAAGGCAGTGGTCTTTATACTAATCAGGTAATATTCTTGTTACTTAACTATACAATTTTGAATAAGGTTGCAACCTCTATTTTTATTATATTAGGTTAATAATCATGTTAATTTTTTTATTCATGTGTTTAAGTAAGTCTAGCTACTTATTAACTATTTTTGGTGTGGGAGGGGGGGGGGGGGGGGAGGAGAAATTTGTGATGGCTTAGGACATCTCAATTCTCAAGGCCCATACCTCCAAGTTGTTGATCGGAATGGAATTGGATGTGCTTCCATGCAAAATTTTGGAGTAATGATGAGCTTAATTAATTATCATACAATTGCTTTTCATACTCCGCCTATTACTGTCATGTGATCAAGAAGTCATGAGTTCAAGCCGTGATAACAGTCTCTTGTAGAAATGTGACGTAAGGCCGCGTATAATAGATCGTTGTGGTCCGGCCTTTCCCAGACCCCGCGCATAGCGGGAACTTAGTGCACTAAGGTGCCATTTTTAGAATTGCTTTTCATACAATTAGATTAAAAAGAAAACTGATCACTACTGAACTGAATCATTTACCATACGCCGTAGCTTTTGACTATTTTGTTCTGCTGTTAAGTTAAAGACGAACACTAATTAAGTTAGATTGAACATTTAATTTATTGATTAATTGCTTAAAATAATGATTATGCTATTTTAAATTGTGTGCAATAAGCATTAAGGGAACTAATAGTATCATTACAGTCATTAATTACCTAGTTTTTCTTTTAAATTATTACTTTAGGGGTACACAATCATGTGTACTTTACTATGATTCTTGTTTAGCTTTTTTTGTCAATTTATTTTGACATTTTTTGGGTTTCATCATTGCGAATGATTAAACACGCTAGATATGATTTAGAAGAATCAGTGGAGTTTTGACAGAAGGCTAAATTACCCTTAATAGAAATTTTAAATGTATGCTTTCTAGAGTGCTGTTTGGTTGAAAAAGAAAATCAAGAAAATGAATTTGTAAAAAGATTAAATAAATAATTCAGTTTCTGCTTCTTGTTTTTTCCTTCAATATAAAATTTCTAAAGTTAAGAATTTTAATTCTTGACAAGTATTTTGGCTCTTCAAGAGGAAAGGAATTGCGTTAGCCTAGAAATGTTTTTCAACAACATGTTAAGATTTAATAACAACGGCTAATCTAGGTTGGGACGAAAACTCTAGAAAGAAACACCCCATATGAAGTCAAATCACTCATAAACCTTTTTTTTTTATAATCGATCTTTTTTTTATGGTCAATGACGCAAGATTCGAACTCAATAAATAATGTGTCCATCTCCCTATCCTTCTCCACTTAAATATCAGAATTTGCTAAGACATAGTTCCAAAATCACTCATAAATTAGTGAAATTTTGGTTCAAAACATCTCTCTAACAAGAAAATTCATACATTGCTCTTTAAGAAGTTACTACTAGAAAGTCCTAACAAGTACATTGATTTGTCTATTCTTTAGGCAAAATTGATTTGTTTTCTGAAGGACAGGGGAGGCAAGAAAGTAATGTATAGGTGAGAAAACTCACAATTTTAAAACTAAAGGTAATTAAACAGCAACTAACAAAACATTGCATTGTCTGTACTAGTACTACTACTACATAAGAACAACTAAAAGAAAACAAATCCCACCTTCTAAGGGTGTGTTTGGATTAGCGGTGGTCAGAATTGATTCTGGCAGAAGTGATTTATGTTTGAATGTAATAATGTAAAAGTGATTCTTATAATTGATTTATGTTTGGATAGTTTTGATCAAAATTGCTTTTGAATGTAGAATTATCAAAATGGACATACATATAAATAAAAATATACATATAAATAGATGGATGTATGCAAATAAAAATAATAAATAGATAATAGAATTTAAAGTGCAATATAGTACTTAAATATTAGTAGAATATTATTACAATACTAATTTAAAGTGCAAATATTATTTAAATATTATTACAATACTAATTTTGCATGTACTTTATAATGTATTATTAATATAATACATTATAAAAAAGTATAATATTATACTTAATAGTTATTTTAAAAAGTACATTGGAATCGGTTTTCAGTTAAAATTGTAGAGCATATTTTGACACATTTCTCGGGACTAGCTTCATTTAAAATTCTTGAACTAGCTTCATTTATATTAATAATACATTATAGAAAATGAATAATATTATACTTAATAGTTATTTTAAAATATACCTTGGAATCGGTTTTCAATTAAAATTGTAGAGCACATTTTACCGCATTTAAAATATTATAATATTCGGAGTATTTGAAAGAAAACAATAGTAAAAGGAGAAAGATAATCCAAATGAGTTGCACTATTCTCATTCCTAAGTAAGAGAAAGATTCTAAAATTAACAATAACATACTCAAAACTGAACATGAGTAGTATATTTGATTTTTTTAGTAATTATTTCTAGATATTTAAATAGGGTAATGAAAGTTGTATATTTGAATGTTTTTTTAGTAATTATTTCTAGATATTTAAAGAGGATAATGAAAGTTGTATATTTGAATTTTTTTTATTAATTATTTCTAGATATTTAAAGAGAGTAATGAAAGTGAATAAAGTTGTTGATGAAAATTAAAGAGGGTAATAAAGGAAATAGTAAAGTTCAAATTGAAATTAATGGCAAAATTGATTCTGCCAGAATCAATTCTGGAGACCATAATTGATTCAGGCAGAATTGATTTTTGTCAGCCAAACATGTAAATTTTCTGATTTTCACGAAAGTAGATACCCAAAATTAATTTTGAGTACCCAAAAATTAATCCAAATATACACCCAAGTCATTTTCACTACACTTTACAAAGGCAAAAGAACTATAGACATGACTCCACTCTTAAGTCTTAACCAATAACATGTGCATCAGTCATGGTGAGGGGGGCCATTTCTCCTTATTCTCTATCTTTTCCTTTTCAGTTGAAACTGTTCAATATTCGAAACTCGTCGATCCATCGATTAACTCGAATGTATGTCATGTAGACCTATTAAAGGATAAAAAACTTTTTATGGGGAGATGTTTCTCATTTTAGGGTTAAATTCAAATCCGAAATTTCTAGTTAAAGGTGGAATGATCTCAAATGTCCTACCATATCCTTCCAACGTTATTATTATATTTTGATTGATAACTGAGAAATCCTGGAGCAACTAGCAATGCACGGTTCAAAATTTAATAGATAATGAGTCCATCCTTCTATTATCTTTACTTAAATATTAGATTTTTTTCTACGACATGATTCAAATCCATGACGTGCGTCTAATGCGTATATCAAATATTGCACTCTCACCAGACCAAAGCTCAGAGGTCTACACTTATTCTTATTCTCATCTAAATATCACTTACATATATGAATAGGGCAAAGAAAAACAAAAAAGCATTCAAGGAAGTCTTCTTACCAAGCAAACAGGATTTCTCCATGGAATCTAAATCTGATTAATATTGGGGTCTCACTTTACTAGACATGCATCATGACCCTTGTATTATGCATTGTCTCAATATCTAGGACACCAAAGGTCCCCACCCTCAAGATAAAAGGGCATTGCAATATATAGAAATAAATTAAAAGAACAAAAATACCCCACTACTTTAGGTTCTATTGCAAAATGCTATCTCAGCTTTATGTTACATCATAGAAGAAATCTGCAATTTTGCAGTACATTTTCTTTATAGCTTATGAGATTTCTATTGATTTCTCATTACTATAGTTGTTCTTCCCAGCAAAATGAAACCTGAGTGCTATGATTTTTTCAAAGCCATCAAATATAAATGAAACAATGATCATTGGGAAATACTACTCTCTTGCCCAAAATTGGGAGATCAATGGTATAATTAATAGAGCGTATCGGGTAGGCCCCGGAGTGGCGGTTTCTATTTCGCCACCCCTAGGTGGGGCCCACTCCGCCACTCAGCCCGACTAGTGAATGAGACTTTCTATTTCTCATAATGTTAAGGTCAAGCCACTAGGACAACTAGACACATGAGACTTCTTATGTAAACTTGCAAATCGTATGTAAATATGGTTCTTATGATGGTTCCATTAATCAGGACAAGTAGACAATAAATGTCTATAAATTTCATTTCATTTTGTGCTTATGTGTAATACATCTTCCTGGATCTGACTTTATCAAATTCAAAGTCCTTCCATTAAACAGATGCTATGCATAAAGTTGCAAGTGGAAATGTTTATATTTGTTCAATCACTTGGAAGCTGCACTTACGAGATCATTAAGACGCTTTTGCAGCTTGATGTTCTAGCTCGACTTCTTTTGTCTAAACGTGAAGAAAGAAAGTTGTGGAAAAAATCATAAACAACAAAATATTCGTTCAATAAATTATATTCACTTCCTCAAATAACCAGTCAACTACATTCACTTCCTCATATAACCAGTCAGCTCGTTGTACCCCGTCATAGCACTCTGGAGCCATGAATTCAGGCGTACCGTTAGCCTTAACCTCTTTCACGAAATGATCACCCTCCGTAAGACGAACCACCAACCCGAAATCTCCCAGCTTAACTTGCTTCCCATCCCTATCAACAAACACATTGTCACACTTGATATCTCTATGGATGATCTTCGGGCTCTGGCTATGGAGAAAGCTCAAACCTTCAAGAATCTGCCTGCCCCAATTTTTGATACTCGCCAAACCAACGTCAATGCCATTATCATACTTCGACAGATATTTTTTCAAGCTGCCCGAGGGGAATAACTCCGTGATCATGTCTAGGGTTTTGGACTTTGAATCGAACCAAAATTTGAAACACTTCATAACCCTTTCATGGTTTAAGGACTTCAACATAGTAGCTTCATCGAACAATTTTTCCGGACGTCCTGTATGCAGGGTTGTTCAGAAATTCCCTTGCAACTTTATTCTGTATTCTTTCAATTACCATATAGTTTATTTAATAAATGCTATAGGCCAACGGTTGTGACGTTTACGAAGGTTCAACCCCTTGGATTTTTGAGTTCTTTGCCTCTATTCACATTTAAACATCTTGTGTGGGTAGCTATTGAAAGGGTGTATGGCACAACAAAGCTTTGCGACTATGTGCTTGGCGACGATGATCGCCAACGAGAAGGTGACGACCACTTAGCATAATATATAGTTTCAGCGTACTATAACTATATCTAAAGAAAAGTCTCCCATTTGAGTGATCTTAGAGTTATATTATATTAGCTAGTATTAGTACTTGTTTATTACTACTACTATTAACGACTATGCTAATTGGCGGCCGACTTGGTGATGTTGGTCCCGTTTGGCGCTTGAATACAAATACTAGCTGATGTCTGTTATCATATTTTGAATAATGAGCAATTTGATGTATGTGCTTATATATATATAAGTTGTTTTGAATTTTCTTTCGGCCTGTGGAATGAAAATTATACTGAGATGTTCATTATTTAGTTCAGATCCACTTTATGAGATTACACCTGGTGCGTTTGGTTCGGGATGAATGAGAAAGGGAATGGAGGAATGAAATTCCCTTTGTTGATGTTTGATTGGCCTTATTTTTTCATTTCCTTTACCCCTTTTCCACTTCAATTCCCTTTCTTGATTCCCCCATCCCACTAGGTATTTAGATTCCCTTTCCCCAATCCGGACCCCGGACCTCGGACCCCGGACCACCCCGGACCACCGACCCCGGACCCCGAACCACCCAGAACCAAACATGTAGGGATAATCAGATAATTCCTTTTCATTCCATTCCCTTAGGATTCCATTCCGTTTACCTTGCGCGAACCAAACGGACTATGTTGATGTATTTAGTACAAGGGGAGTCATTTTTTCTGAAAAATATTATCTTCACTTATAGGTGAAAGTTATTTTTCTTATAATTGTATAGTAGCTTTTAATTTCATATCACTTGTTCCAACCACTAATAAGACATATCGGAGTAGTCAAACATTTCACTAAAACAGGTAAGTATATAATTTGCTAATATCATTATTAACTTTTAACACTATATATATTTTTCGAAATTTCAAAAATTATTTTTCACTCACCAACCGAACATCTATTTTATAAGAAAGCAACATAACTTCCGGCATCAATTACTCATTAATTATTTGCAAACTCCATTGAATCAATATCACTAAATATTACAGCTCATTTTAGACCAATAAGCACATCATGATTTTTTAATAAAGAATCAGCAAATTTGCAACTTACACTAACACGCACATTTCTTACATTTTGTGCTTCATATTTTCTCTGTACAAAATATATCTTAACTGATGCTTCATGATCTCCACTTCTCTGCTTCCATTTTTTACTACCATCAAAATTTGTCGAATGAATCACTGGATATAAGCAACAATAACAGTAATGTCATCAATTTTTCCTCCTTTATGTATTTGACTAAGCCATTCCCTCTCAGCTTCTCTTGCAAATGGTGTATCTGCATATCTATCAAATGAATTATACAATGCAATGTTTCCAATTTGACTAGCCAACTCCTCTCCTTTCAACTTCTCGTCGATCGCTCTTTGTACAATTTCCTCAATCTCACTTTCATTCATATTATCAAGCATCCCGTCAGTTCCAACGATCAAAATATCATCTTTTTCGACGATTAATTCCATCTCCTGAGCAACGCTAGGATTATCCTTACTATTCCCCAATTGATACGGATAATTAAACCCCTGTTGTTGTATTGGCGATTTGTACATAATTTTTCCCTTCATAATTAGAAAAAATCCACTGTCACCAACGTTAGCAGCCAATAGAGTATTTTTCCCGGAGTTTAAGGTTATAATACAAGCTGTAGACGATCCTTGAGAATTTGTGTTTTTGTAAGCTTCTTGAAGAACCCTTTTAGGGTTCACGTTACCCTTTGGTTCATTATTTGTAGCAATAACTGAATTTTTCATAAGGTCTCTCGCATATATTCCAGCGTCAATTCCCTTTTTAGCCCAGCCACCAACGCCATCAGCGACACCAATAGTTTGGTATAATTCATGGATAAAGTGTGCATCTTCACCTAGTGGCTTGTTTGGATTTTCTTTGGGCAAGTATAACGATGCAGCCACCATCTTTAGGCATGGTAATTTGTTACTACTAAATTCGAGTCTCTCATTGATCTTGAAATATTCATCTACTTTCTTGACTGAATATTCATCAAAATGACCTAATGATGTGTTGATTGAAAACCTGAAGTCTTGATCAGCATCATGACTAAGTTTGAGTCTCTTGTTGCTATGATTTCCCAGTTGATCATTAATTTCATAACAAGAGAAGTCGAAGTAGCTCTTGTAGTACTGCGGCAACTTGATCACACCTTCACTTGTTTCCTAGTTCAACTGCAAAAAGAAAATCTAACAACATTTTTTTTTCTAATAACTAATTTATTGAGAATTACCCGTATACGTGTGCATAATTAATATAATAGAAAATTAATTATTTTACTGTCACTTTTAACTATGAGTGGCATAAGCTAAGTGACTCAATTGAATAGAAATTAATGTGTGAATAGAATGCATACAATTTTTTTTTTTTATGTATATATAAATTGTTGAACATGGGCTAATTCATAGATATTTTATATTTAACTATCAAATTCCATGAATGGATTCTTAATTTCGATGCAATTTTTTCTCTCAAATTTATAGGTTCGCTCTTGGGCCAAACAAGTTAAGCCTTGCATGGGACTAATATCCACTCTGTTGAATGTATAACTCCACAACAACAAAGAAACCTCAATATATACCACTCTTCCAAAAGTATATATTATACATTTTATCATCAGCAAATAACAGTTTTTTACGATGTAAACTATCCTTATGGAAGGAGAAACAAATTTCTTAACTACAGATCTATAACAAACAAAAAAATCAATTGCATTCAGATATATACATACTTAGCAAGGTGCATTTATGCACATTCATACGCCAAACACAAATGTAAAGCTCATAAAGCCATGGGGAACTTTTTCATAAGGAAAAAAAGAGAGAGGGTAGATTGCAGTTTGCCCATAAGCTGAAAGGCTATAATGAGGTCAGTGTACCAAATTGTGGCAGTGATGAGAAACCTAACACCAAAATTTGATTCGGGCACAACAGAATCAATACTTAATTCCAAATGGCTAAAAATAATAGACAACTTTCAGAAGTAACAAAGATGCTGGCCATTGTTCACATTGATTTTTCCCAATTGCAGATGCCTGATAAAACTGCCCAGATTAAGGCTGCTGCTGGCCGAGGGCTCTGCTGATGTGCGAAAACTACCAGGATTACGGCTGCTGTGCGGCTGCAGCTGCAAGGGATCCCACAACACCCAAGATCGATCCCTAAGCAAATTACATAAGATTAACGCTACTAATCCCGTGACAATCATATGAACTATCTTCGTCGTATCGAGTAGTGTTTGAAAACCCTTGAAATTGGGCAAGCTACTGTTTTGAGAAGGTTTGGCTGCGTTGAGGTAAAATTCATCCTCCTCTGCTAACCACCAGGTGGCGGGGTTTCTGTAGAGCTTGATAAGGTGGAGGAGGATATTGTTGATAAGGTGGTGGCATATACCCATAGGGTGGATGATAATAAGGCGGGTAAAATTGATCTTGAGGTGGAGGGCCGCCAGGTGGATATGCATAACGTTGTCCTTGTTGATTCTCAGAACCTCCGTTATTTTCACCAGGACCAGATCCTGTAGTTGAACTAGAAGCCCCGTCCTGAGATGCAACTACGGCACCCATCCTTTGTGGATCCATTGATGGATAATATGGTCTGTTTTGCTGAGGCACTGGGGGTATGTTGAAGTAAGGCGCGGATGGGGGTTGGTCGTGAGTGCCTGGTGGCTGAAGAGGTGGATTCTGCTGCTGTGATATGACTGCTCTAGGCAACAATCCACTGTGAGTCAAAGCAGTCTGCTGTCTTGCTTCGTCAGAAACCTCGGACTCTGGCTTAGGAACTTGAGGTCTCCCCCAGAGTAACTTCAGTCTCAGGCCCTTTATCACCAGCTTGTTTGAGAGTTCCTCAGCTGCCTTCTCTGCACCTTCTCTAGTCGTGTAAGTTACAAAAGCACAACCACGCTGGACCACAATTTTAATGGACTCAATTTCGCCATGTGCATAAAAATGGTCCCTAAGGTCCTGCTCAGTGATTCTTGCATCAACACCACCCACATAGAGGGTTCTAATGCTCTCGTCATCAGGGGGCTCCAATGAAGGCATTTCACCTGCTTTATTAAGTAGCTTTAAAGCCACTGGATCATTGACTCTGCAAGAATTTCAGGTACAGTGAAATCTTCGTCAGTTGAGATCAGCAAGATAGTTTTTTTTACAAGGTAGATATTAGATCAGCAAGATAGTAATGTAAATCATTTCAGCTTCAAATTGGAGATCAATGTAGGATAAATATTCTCTGAAAAAAGGACAAAATAGCAGATAATTTACGGCTATTACAGAGTAAATCACAGTATTACAAATACATGGATTCCTTCATACAACCAACACAGTAAACATAAGCAAAACAAGAGTGAGCGGCAAATAGATGTCCATCAGGAATCTACCTAGCCATCATGTAATCATGGAGAGACAAGGTAAGGTGAGGAAAATGGTATCTTTCTAAAGCTATGTATCTAACTTAATTATGTCCATAACCATGGTAATCCTCCAGATTTTATTCGAACCTCAACCAAATGTCGAAACATATGAAAATGAATTCACCCAAAATTTTCTTCTTAAGACTTCCATTGGTCGTAAAGTGCAAGGATTCATAGTATCTAAAGATAACTAAATGAGGCATAACTCATATACAAGCAGAGGGGAATAAGAAACCAGAAAGGAATTAGCCACTGAATACTAATAAAGTATGGGAATGAAAATTGTCGGTAGTAGAAAAGCAATTATACAATATCATCATTTTTTAGCCGCTATAGTATGAAAAATTGATTATAATATATTGACAGCAGGACTTCAAATGTCAGATCTGAGATAAATTTACATGTTCATATATGATTTTGTTTATGATTTTCAATGAGGTAAAAGAGCAACTCAAGACAAGCTATTTACCTCCTGAGTCGGTTGACCAAGTCCACATTACTGTCTTCCCACATTGAGATACATTTTACTTAAGTTGTTTTTCTTCTCCCTTCTTACATGATATGAGAACATAAGGTCCAGGTCAATTCACATTTTTTCTCCCACTTGTTATACCGACGAACTATTTTAGTATTTCATATAATGTCTCGTGGCCATGTATACAACTCTGGCAGTTATCCTATATTAGCATTGCAACTAAGGAAAACAGATAATATATCTACAGTGTCTAGTTAGCCTTCATGGACATATCAACAGAAAAGTGAACCACCCTTCCCCACACCAGCGGCTAATTTAAAGATCAGAAACCCTATCACAAAAATAACAATGCAGATACATGAGCATCATTAGAAAGAGGAGAATTTCACATCAGCAACAAAGAATCAGATCGACATACCCATAGTAACGGTCTTTAATATTTTGCTGTGACAACTCCCCTGTCTCAGGCATCTCATGCCTGTAAGGACACTCCAAACCTCTTGTACATTGACCACGTATATAGAAACTGCACACATGTGCCCGATTTCTCTTGTAGTATGGAGCTGTTCTTTGAACTTTCAAGATAGTATCATTTGCACGGACTTTCCCATATGAAGATTCATAATCAATACCAGCTCTTGCCTGGTCAAAAAATTAATTATTACTTCGGGGGAAATCAAGAAAAAAAGCAAAACATTATAAACATCAGTTTTTTTTTTTGTTGAGGTGCTTCTTTTAAGTTTTAAACCCTTAGTTTCACCAGGTTTAATTTCTTCTCCTAAGCTAAAACTGCACCTCATCCCTAAGTAGTTCCCAGCAAGATTTGGACTTTTAAGTTGTTGTAGGTTTCAGTATGTCCACTTTAAGAAAGTAAACTCAGTGTGGAAGAGAAAAAAAAGAGGGACCAAAAGCTTATTTATGTATAAGTAAATTAAATTGTCGTGGAGGTAATTAGTTAAGAAGCATTTCATTCATAACTATAAACTGGGCTTCCAGTTAGTAATTCACATACCCTGCGGTCATGCTCCTCGGCAAAATATTCTCTATTTACGTCACTCTTTGGGATGGCATCATTCGAGTTGATACTGAGAGCAGTGTCTCGGACCTGAACTGGCAAACCATACTCAAGATCCAACAGGCAAACTTGACAAACATTCTTCAATTTGCTGCAGGTCTGACAGATCTCAGTCTTTTTGTATCTCGCATCCCTACCAGGCCTCCACCTGAACACTGTAAAGGGTCGCGTGCAGATCTTGCACTCCTTGTCATAATCTGCTTTTGTCTGTACGAAAACCATAACAAGATCAAAATTCAGATAGTGAAGTTGGAGCAAGAAAGAATAAAGTAGAGGACGTGCAGCTGAAACCGAAACAAAGTCAGACACCAGACGGATTACACTGCCAAACTGGAGATACTCTTTGAGCAGGAAATTAACTCCTACAACTGTATGAAGAGAGTCAATATGCCGAAAAGTAACACCGGATCAGGAGAAGCTGTCGATATATAAAGGTTCAAACAAAGAGCTCTTTCAGACAGCCACAACAATGCTAATGAAAGTGGTACGCCTAGCTACGCATAAATGGAATTTAATATACAGTTTGCTGCAGCATGCACAAAGCCAAGCAATTAAATAAACGCTACTCAAGTATATATTCAATTTGCAGCCAGAAACCAAAAGAGCTAGAAATTAGTATAACTTCGAATTCTGTTTCAAAGATAAGACGAGAAACCCTAAGACCATTCATGCGCTTTACAACAACAAAAATTGGGGTATTTAAAATAAATGATTCTTCAGAATTCTTAAAAATCCACCCAGAAATTCTGACTTTTAGATATATTCAAAAGTAACATTGCTATATTCACCTAAAACCTTATCAATCAACCAATCATTACTACACCTCAATCACAAACACACCTGAACTATCACTTTTTCGCGAGTTTCACCCCAACTACTAGATGTTCCTTTTCCTACCTGAACAATCACCATCTATGTAATAACACACATCGAAGCTTATCAGGCCAACTATCAATTGTTCCCTTTTTCCTACCAGAACTATCACCAAAAACATACTTCTAAGCTTATTAGACCAACTATCAGTTGCCTCTTTTTGTACCTGCATTATTAACTAGGCGTATTTTAATACTCCCTCCATCCCAAAATACTTGTTGCATTTTCCATTTACACATCCCTTAAGAAAACATTTATAAGGGTAACATTTTGACAATTTTACCCTCTTATAAGTTTCCATCATATTATCTCTCCTCAATAAATATTTACTTATATCTATATATGACAACTCCATAAATGGACTCTCTCTGAAACGTTATACTTAATATAAGGGTAAAATGAAAAAAAAAACTATTTACTTTTATCTTGGTTATTTTGAGCCGAGTGTCGAAAACAGCCTCCCTACCTCCCAAGGTAGGAGTAAGGTCTGTTTATACTAAACCCTACCCAGACCCCACTTGTGGATTACACTGGGTACGTTGTTGTTGTTGTTGGTTAGTTAAACGACAAATATTTTGGGATAAGTATTTTTAGTAAGGACGACAATATTTTCGGGACGAAGGGAGTTCAAAAATAGTAAACAGTTCAGGTAGGAAACAGGAACAGCTAATAAATTAGGGTGTCAAACTCGCGAAAAAGTTTTTTGACCATTATCTCTTTTCAATTTGCAACCAAAAGTGCTAGAAACTACAATAACTTCCAATTCTTCTTCAATGTTGCATGAGAAAATAATAATAACAAACCCTAAGAACATTCATGAGCTTTATTTACAATAACCAAAAAATTGAACGAAAAAATTTACCATTCGAACGTATGGACTGTCACCGAGACACGATTCACATATAATAGGGAAATCGGATCGTTCCCATCCATCAGCTTCAACATCTCTCAACAACCTATGCGCCATCGTTTTCTATTCTCTAATTTTCAATCTGCCCAACCTATAAATTTGAAGTTTAGCCTAAATAAAGAGGAATCTAAAAAAAGTTCGAAAATAATAGTACCTGATTAGGTTAGTTTAATGATATATATATAGAGCTTTAGAGACGGCGGACTCGTCGGTGGTCGGTAGTCGGTGGTCGGCGGTGGAGAGAAGAACCTTCCGATGAATGAGAGCCGGAACAAAGAGAGATAAGAAGACCTTTTTCAAGTGGATTTCCGCTATCTATTTTTTGGGGGGTTTTGGTATCGCTATCAATATGTAAGTGTGTGTGTGTTTGATTTTTTTTTTTTGTTTTAAATAAGATTATGTTGATATAACTTTTACGAAAAAAGGCTCAAAAACGTTATGGAATTATAAAAATTGACTTGTTCGTGACAATTGTGTTTGACTCATTTATGTCTCGCTATTAGAAGAAATGGCTCATCAAAGTAGCTTGCTACCGGGGCCTTTGCGCGTCGCCAGGGCCTTACACTACAGCCCAGGCCTGGCGCACCCCACCAAATCTAGTCCAGTATTCTGAAAATTGTTGTTTCAGTAGTGTCTTATTACCGCCCAATACGTAGTAGCTCCTAAACATGTAAGGATGTAGAAACATAAACAATAGTGAAGGAGTACTTTAAAACTCAAATAATTATAAGGAGGAAAGGGTACTGAAGGAGGATGAAACATATGTTTTAATTTGCATGGACATTAATAATTGAATGGTTCTAATTAAGAGAAATATTAACCTACTATTTACTTACATAAATGATAGAAAACAAGCTGCTTCATTTTCTAATGTGGAAATTACTACTACATTAGTTTAACAAAAGGAAATAAGCCTTATTTTCTAATGTGGGCAAAGTGTCGATAGAAAGGCAATGAAATCCGAAATTGTTTGTGACATTCCGTAAAAAGTACTGTATCTTTTCTGAAGTAAAGTCATCTCTTCATGGGATATCCGAAATTGATGATTGTGAGACACTTGCTTATAAGTATCGTGCTTGTTCAGGAGGCTTGAACGGATTCTGGTGGCAATGCGCAAAGCGTTAAAGCCGGGGTCAAGTTTATTAATATGGTTTTTACTAGTACTCTCTCCCTCGTGTCTTTAATGGCACAATCTCGTTCCCCTCTCCTCATGAATGGCGGAGAGAAACAAGAACCGCGATGTGAAGTTGGTATCTACGTCTTTCAATGAAGGGAAAACGCAATGGCCTGAACAATTCTAGCTAGTTATTTTCAGCATTAAGCTACCAAGGTATGCTTTCTTTTCCTTTTCCCCTTTCATAGTTGAATAAATATCAAGTCTATATTTTCTACAAAACTCAGATTATGTTACACGTCATCTTTTTCAGATTTTTACAAGCTTGTAATTAACAACGGTCATTCTATAAGATAGAACAATACTTTTTTTATTTGGAAGTTCGTAATTAACTGACGTTTACTTAAGTGTAATATTTGTAATATATACTTTATGTGCTATATTAAAACTTGCTAGTATCTTTCATAACAAATTACATCCTGATATTAGTACATGACATTTTAAAATAACAGTCTAATTTGATTATGTACAAAATTTAGTACGGTACAATAAAATCTATTACTAGTAGGAAGAGTGTATATATATAGGTGTTGACATTGAAACTGGACTTAGTTTTCCTCTCCATTCAATGTAGGGTATAGATTCGTGCCCCATGCTGGTCAAGAAATCAAAATACGAGTTATTATGGAGACGGAAAAAGAAAATTGCTCAACATGCAAAATATGACTTATTACAATGACCAAAATGGAGATACCGGCCTATATCCATCATGAATACATATATTCAATCAGCCATATCAATTATTTGAAGGAATAAAAGTAAACGAAGATTTGAGGCACTTCAATTAATGCTACATAAAGGGAGGATGGTGCCTACAACTTTTCATGGAACTATAAGTTTTCTATTGACGTTGATCTACCAATGTAACTGTACTCAAGCAACTATGGTCGTTGATCCATTGCTATTAGCTTTGCCTTTAAAATAACATATTGGAGTAGTCTCAATGAGCTTATGAGGAACTAGACGCTTTTCGCGTTTGGTGAACTTCTTGACGTTACTTATTCTCAACTTAGCTATCTCGCCCTCATCCTCTGAAGTTATTCCCTAACTACAACGGTCAGTTGTCTACCTTCCGACCTCACTTTTTGTCCACACTTTCCTGTATTATGGTAGGACACCCTTTTTAACAAATTAAAAGCCTCAGATGTACCAAATATATGAAAATAATGAATCAGTCCAATAATAGAAGGGTTTATACTCATGTTGTTAGTATGGTAGAATAAATTGTGTCTCAATTCTCTAGATATATTGCCTTTCAAGTAAAGCTTTTACGCGTATTGGGTCTTCGTGTGTCGCCTGTGCCTTGCACTACAGCCCATGCCTGGCGCATCCCACCCAATCTAGTCCAATATTTTGAAATTTTCTTGTTTCAGTGGTCAGTTACGTGGTTATTTCATTCATATGATTGTAAAGATAGACAATAGTTTGTGAGAAATTGGTGACATGATGGTTTTGTAAGAGAAATATACCTATTATTTACTTTATCAATGACAGAGAAAACAAGCTTCTTCATTTTTCTTTCTGATGTGGATATTAACCTCATTTTCTAATGTGGAAGTGTTGATGATAGGAGAAGCCAATGAAATTTGGAGTTGTTGGTCATGAGACTCTGGCTTTTAAGTACCATGTCTTTGTTTCCAAGAGGGAGAAGGTCTTATGGCAATCTCAGGCATACTCCAAATTGGCTATTTGGCCTGATCGAGCAACCTATGAATAGTTGTCGCCTACGTAACCTACCTCCAAGACCAAGGGAAGAAGGTATCAGATCACTTTTGAGAGCCCTTTTGTGAAACCAGTTCCTTTACTCTTTTTGATCACCAAACACTCGCCAATAAGCTCTCTCCCTCGTGTCTTTAATGACACGATCATGAATGGCGGAGAGAACCAAGAGTCGCAGTGAATCTCAACTTCAATGCAGGTAAAACGCAATTTTCCGAACAAAGTTTCAGCAAATCATTTGATCAAATGAATGAAAATTATCAATTATAGGACTGGTAAAAAAACAGAATTTTCATCAGTCTAAACTCTAAACATGTTTTAGAACCCTGTTTTTACTTATCCACTGTTTCCCAAAAGTATGATCATAGATTTGCATAACTAGGCTACTGGACTGGAAAAGATTTATTTCTTCCTACCCCTGAACAAAATGGCTTAAATCTATAAAGCACAATTGCTCAGCTGGAAGTTGAACAAAAAATTACAGAATTTCATAAGAGGTTAGGTTCAAAGAATAGCCAATAACAAGTGTCTAAATCCTTCTCCATCAACAATGAATTATCCCAAACTAGACCTAACCATCTCATATGCCAAGAAACATGCAGCATTTGCGGGGACACTACGCCCCATAGCAGGTCCAAAGCCCTTGTAAAGGCCTTTGATTCCCTCTGATGCCAAGATCTTCTTGAAAGCATCAAAAAAGCCGGAGTACTTTGGGTTTTTATAGTCATCGATCTGGATTACACTCTTGATGACATCTGTGGGATACACGGAGATCCAGAAGGAACCGCCAGCCAAGCCACCGGCTACAATAAGAGAACCTCTTCCCAACCCTGAAGTGTCTGTGCCTCCTGCAAAGTACTGCTTTAGCAATTCATACATGCCAAACATAGCAGCATTTCCGGGTACTTCACGTGCCAGGGTGGGCCCCAAGCCCTTGAAGAGACCAGCCACCCCTCCTTCAGATTGAAGAACATGTCTTGCTACATCCATTGGTCCTGCATATTTCACTGCCACAGCAGCTGAGCCTACACTTGCCAATGCACCCTGGGCTTGCAATCTGCATTCATATAATTCAACCACTAAATTGCCAAGTACAGAAGTTCCCTCGTAGTTCTGATCATTGACCAAACAGTGGTAACAAGTAGAAAAGTACATGTGCTTTCTTTCTATCTACGATGCACATCATAGTCACTTTTTCATACTTCTTTGAAATGCTTTACCTAAGCCGAGGGTCTATCGGAAACAACCTCTCTATCTCTACGAGGTAAGGCTAAGGTTTGCGTACACTTTACACTCCCAAGACCCCACCCATGGTATTATATTATAAAAGCGGCAAACGGGCGTGTTGGGTCGGATATGTGGGTTGGAAACGGATTAAACAAAAACCAAGTTACTTTAACATGGTAAAAAGTAAATTAACCGGCAGATAATAGAGTGAGAATGCAAGCTAAAAGCCAAAATAAGTTTAGACTATCAAAAAGCAAAAACTCATGAAAGATAACAAGCAGACAAATGAGTATTTGATAATACAGATATCCATATTACCCATCTGGATATCCATTTTGTAGTGAATAATATGGATATATCCATATTTGATCTAATTTTAAGAAGTCAATAAATGGGTTGGATTGGATGGTTACTTTTTTTTAACTATTTTGCCAGCCCTATGCACATGTATTCACCACTTCAATGGAAGGGAAGGATACAACATGGCAAGCATCTAAAGTTCATTGATCATACAGTTTGGCCAAGTGAGTGAAACTTCGTGAAGGAAAGATTATAATACATTTTAGTTTTAATGCATTAGAGCAAACCTGCATTTTATCAGCTCAGTTGGGCAAGCAAGAAAAGACACAGCAGTTCCAGCAACAGCCCCGCAAACGACTTGCTGGTTCACAGTAAGAGGGACTCCAGGTTCAGACCTCAAGAACGCCTCTGTTTGACCTCTCACTGTGAAGAGCACAGCATTAAAGGCTGCCACAGTGGCAAGCGGGGCCCCCATGCCTTTGAACAGCCCTCTGGCACCTTCCGCGGCTGATGTTTGCCGGACAGCATCTATAGCACCAGAATATCTTGGAGGCTGACCTGGAAGTGGAGTAGGCTGGCTTTGAAGCTTCACCTTTATGGTATCAAAAGGGTGACCAACGATCAGTTGTGCTGCTCCGCCTACAGTCCCAGCGGTTAAATCCTTCGCTATATCACCCATCGGAAAATCTGGAACACAAAAACAAAAGGGAAAAAAATTCTCAGTCTAAATGTAAATTGGCTATTGCAATGACTGTTTAAAATTCTAAATAGTAGAAAAAGAACGATTTGGTGGGAAGAGGGGATTGCAAGAGTATATTACTTCCTCCGTCCCAATTTATGTGACTCTTTGACACCTTTATTTAGTAACTATTTAATTTCAAACTTCCTATTTTACCTTAATGAGATAATTTATAGTCACACAAATATTTTAGACCACAAGTTTCAAAAGTCATCCTTTCTTCCTTAAACTATGTGCCCGCTCATACACCTTCACATAAAATTCGGATGGAGGGAGTATCACTGTTAATCTGAAGACTTCTGCTAAAATGTTGGTGTAGTGGAAAAAAGAACATCATTAATTTCTGCAGTCAATAACCATGAACCTACATAGCAAAAACAACTAGATATCCTTGTTTTAATAAAAAGTCTAGCTTGGGTATTTGTGGAGCTATCACGCTTTTGGGAGTAAATAGCACCAAAAAGAATCCAGGCACAGTTCTTCTAAACGAAATCCTTCACAATTTTACACCTCCAGACATGAGGCACTCTGATAATCAGAAACTCACATGTCAGATGACAATAAAAGAACAGATCAAAAGTCTGTATGCCAATTTGACTTCTCTAGATAATTTTGACATTCGTGTCCTGTGACAGTCAGCTACTTTAGAACCAAAGTGATCAAACTGCTTTTGCCTACAAATTATCTACATACCATGACTGACAAAACAAAAGAGTGAGATAGCAAGTTAGAACTCCAGTACTATCCCCATTATTGTTTTGCTTATTCATAGTGAGGAACAAATTTCTCCCTGTAAAATCGTCTAACCAACAGGAAAAAAAATAATAGACATGTACATGAATCTCTTCCTTTGGTTTTCGACTTTTCTTCTCCTTGATAAACATCTTAAAATGTAAGGACTCAAGACATGTACAAGAGGAGAAAAATAGAAATACAATAGTGGTGTTCATACTCTTCTTCAGATAGCAGCAGAAACTCTAAAATCAAATATAACAGAGCCAGACAGTGTCCTAAATTAACGACTATTATGCTATTCACAAATGCTTCATATTTCAAAGCTACTGAAAAGTAGCCATGGGGGAGGCAATACCTTCTAGTGAACTGTATATAGTCGAGCCTGATATATATTCAAAACAAAAAACCATTGCCATGAATAAGACCCAATACCACCAAAAGTAAATAGCTATATCAAGAAAACTAAAGCATAATTATGAAATCTAAATGCAAAATTATACAATACAAATCTGAAGAGTGGAAACGCAATCCTTTTTCCTTTTGTTAACTATAAAGAAATCCACCACAGTACATTACAGCAAACACCTCAAAGTTCAAAAGCAGTCCTAGGCCACAAACGACCAATTTTGCACAACCATAACATATTAAAAAAGAATAATACAAACATCGGGATCGGGGTGTAGAGAAAGGATAAAATGAGAACAAAAGTTCTGATAAAAGAATAAGCCTTAACCTGGCTGATTTCTCTTTATACAAGATGAATATCCAACCAAACGGATCCCGGACTTAAATCAAGATCTTTGTGCAATTTGAAATCAACAGATGAGCAATGTAACAGTCAATTACTCAAACAGAACAAATGTGCACATCAAGATATGACATAGAAAAACAAATCCAAGAAAGGAAAATCAGACACATAGCAGTAAAGGGGTCTGGATTTTATATAAATAAGAAAGTGAAAATACCAAATGTGTATCACTCAATGTCCATTTTCATCACATCAACTTCTAAAACTACAGACTTTTTTTATTTATACCAAAAGGCTTTCACTCCATGACCAATTTTCAGCACATCAATTAAATTCTAGTTTTCTAAAAGGTATATAATTTCTCCACATTTTAACAAAGTTATAAGCTTTATGCTAATAAAATATTCTTCTTGAAAAGAATAACAATCCTTACCCTTTGCTAGTTCCTCTTTATACAAGATGATTGTTCACCAAGACAATCAAATGAATATCCAAATTTATATCAAGACCAATGTATCAGTCAATTACACAGACAGAGCAAATATATACATCAAGATTTGTTAATTGGAAAAGAATAAGCAAAAGGGGTTTGATATTAAAGAAATACCAAAAGGGTATCACTAAATGTCCATTTTCAGGCACATCAACTTATAAAGGTAAAGTCTTTCTCCACATTATAACAAAGTTATAATAAGCTTTAAGGTAATAAAAGATTCTTATGGTATCTAGGTGGACTAATATGTACCTGATAAATCTGATGAGTTAAAAATCTTGAAGTAAATTAGAACCACATGAAGGGAATTCAGGAAAACGACAATAATGGGATTTATAGAAATTTGGAGGCCAATAGATCTTACACTAGTCTAAATATCATAAAAATAATTTGGATAGGGGGAATGAGGACACAAATTTTGAGCAAATTTCAGCCTCTTTTTTTCTGATCTCACAAGAAGATCTTGAGAGAGAGAGATGGAGGTTCCTATAATTTTGGGTTTCTTTCTGTATATAGGGAATATACCACCAACCCCATTACCTATACGTGTCACTGATTTTGACATATTCCCTTCTTTGAAAAAAAAAAGATTTGTTAGGTTATTGATAATTTATAACTTTAGGGGTGGTTTGGTAGGCGATTAAATTATGTCGGGATTATAATTTGATTAAATTATATCATTTAAGAGGTGGGATAAAATAATTCTGAAGTTAATGGGATAAGGCGAATATCCCATTATTAAGTTTGAGTTTTATTTTATACCCTGTTTAGTATAAAATATAAATTTATTTTAGTATAAGTTTACACCTTATACCAAATATGGTATACAATTAATCCCAAAATTAGTGTTGGGATATCTCACTTTTACTATGTACCAACTATCCCTTAGTCATGTTAAATGATAGTCCCTCCTGATAAAAAAAAATGTTCACTTAGTCATTTGCACGATCCTTAAAAAAATATTAATTTCAAGATAAAAATAGGTAATTTAACTAAACTGCACCTAATTAAATATGTATAGAAATTTGATCGCTCAACACTTAATAAAGGTAAGTGGTAGGCTTAGAGTGCACAACTACGGGATGAAAAAGCCTCATTCTATCCAACTACCCATAACTGAGTTACTTTTGGGAGGCCTACGCCCCATAGAAACTGTCTACCTGAAACTATTCCTTGGCCCGTAGGTTCTGACACAAGGTTATAATTCTAGCCCTTTCAGAGTGGTATCTCACTGATGGCTCCCCCCGAAAGGAGGCTACTGAAAGGGTCATTAATTTTTTTATTAGTCATCATTTCAAAAAGCTATATTTAAAATAAAATTACACATGTAAATATATTACATGAAAGAGTGCGTGAAATCCAGCGTATTTGTCTTGTTGTCCATAAACGCTTGATATAGTGACGATACAAGTAAGCTAGAATAGCAGCGCCCAGCTATAACATTCCAATTGGTCCAGATCCTCCAAAATGACAGATACTTTAAGCTCACATAGGAAGTTAGGAACCTGATGTGTTCAGGAACATGATGCCTCTGAATATGACGAGTAAGTACAAGCGGACACTATCGACATCCACCTGAGGTATGTCGTACTAATCTTATTCATATTTTTTCTTATAAATATCTATTTAAACATATTCTTATTAGCGAACTATTATCACACTTGTATTTATTACTATTTTAATATCTACATGAAGTGTGTATTAAAAAGGAATATTTTTGTCCCTCTACTCTTATTATTATGAATATTGAGAAAACTATTTAAACTTACTACTTTAAATAATGCACCATATAAAATACTTTTCATATTCATAGCACATAAGTTATTTTAAATTTCACTTTATATTTATATAATTTCTTGCTACATTAATTTTTGCATTTAGTTAATTAAATATTTTACATGGCATAATATAGAAGCCTAAAAAAGAAATAAAGAGTAACGTCCCCCAAATCGTGGTGCCGTAGCTAATCAATTTAGCCAAAATAACAAATGGCTTTATTAGGGAAAAAGATTATATTTGTCATCCAACTTTCGAAAAATGATTATATTTGTCCTCTGTTAAAGTTGAGTCAAATATGTCATTCGCGTTAGCAAAATTGTTATATTTGCCCTATTATGGACGGAAATCTCATGTGGACGTCACGACGGAGTCACGTGGACGCCACGTGGGATCTACGTGGAGGGGAACCCACATTCGTCTTCAGCAGCTATCGCTACAGCCGCCTCCACCGCCGCCTCCACCTTCGTCTTCAACAGCCACCACTCCCACCTCCACCGCCACACAAATCATAGACCTTTCCCCCTCTCCTCTCATTCCCTCACGCCGTCACTATCTCACCACAATCACGGACCTAAAGCCCACTTATTATGAATAAAAATAGTACAATACAATATAAATATTTCCTCAGTCCACTTTTACTTATCACTTATTGACTTGCACGTATATTGAAGAGCAAAAAATATAATGGAAAGTTTTTCATATCACCCTTTGAATATTGTAAATTTAATGGCT
Organism: Przewalskia tangutica; assembly: GCA_029844215.1. NCBI lineage: Eukaryota > Viridiplantae > Streptophyta > Magnoliopsida > Solanales > Solanaceae > Przewalskia > Przewalskia tangutica. Next base: position 96,436,093 of record CM056738.1, on the reverse strand, counting down.
TAGGAAATGCATTGGGATTTGGGAGATGACTATAGTTAGTAATAAAGGTAAAATAGAAAAAAAATATGTTTTAATTTTCTAAAATGACTTAAAAGTGTTTTTTTTTAGTATAATAGATAAATAAAAGTGGACATAATAAAATAAAACTATTTGTTATGAAATGATATATATCAAATTAGCAATTATCCAAACAAGATGTTAGTTGTTAAGTTAATCTTGACACTAGAATAATCCTTATCGATTACCCCAATAACACATTAAAATTACATTAATCCGGAGTTATCAAAGCAAAATATGACACTGTCAACATTATACTGCACGACTCAAAAATCTTTCAGTTTCAAGTTTCAACTCTCTCTAACCCATGAGGGTAGTACAGTTGGTGCGATAGGCGCGGGGCCACTTAGTCGCGAGTTCGATCCTGCATCGCATAAACCTTGGTTGGCGCATCGCGGCGACTGCCAAGTGTGGTTACATGGTGACGTGGTTTGCGTGCTGCGTCGGTCAGGGTTTCACGCATGCTTGTATTTCGAAAGAAGAAGCGGGTTCCTTCGTCAACAAAAAAAAAAGTTTCAACTCTCTCTGCATGTACATCTCTCTCTCTATATATATATACACGCACATAAAAACGTATATAACCAAAGCAGTTTCTTTTTCTTGATCATATCATATACTATATGAATATGGCGGGTCTATTTACAACTCTTAGACCCACCACCTCCTCTTCTTCAACATCATCTTCTTTGTTGTATTTACTTACTGTTCTTTCTTTATCGCTTGCTGCTTTCGCTTTTGTTCTTCAATGGCGTGGTGGGTTACCCGACCCGAATATCAGATGGGTAATACCCGAAGATGATCCTAACGAGTTTCGGGTCATGTTTGGGTCGTCCAAACCCGTACGTTTATCATCTGGTTGTGAAGATATTCTTGGACAGAGCCGTACACTGTCGTTTCCGTACTTCAGGGATTGGAAGTTTAATTTCGGGTCATCTTTCGGGTCGGATCTCAAGCCTAAAGTTCGTTTCATGGGTTTTATTTTAATTTGTTTTTTGTTCGTACCATTTTGGAAAGTCAAAACGACTTTTGTCTATGTTTTTTTCAACTTTAATTAGGTAGATTTATAATACTTTTTATACATAGTTTTCAAATATGTTAATTTTATTATAAATACTCGAAGAATTTATATTAAAAAAATGTCCTATTCTCAAAACTAGTCAATCCGAAACAACCTTTGTACCTAAAGCTTTTAGTGTGGGTGGGTAAGGTCTGTGTTACCTGAACCCAATTTGTGAAATTTTATGGGTATGTGTTGTTGTATTATTGATAACTTCATGTTGAAGTATTGTTATTTCAACTTTTATTAATTGAAGAAAAATGGACACGTTTTTTGTTTTTATTTGCCATGTATCTTTTTGCTATTGTGTATGAATTGTGAAAAAAGTTGGTTTGATGATGGTGGGGTCCACCTGTTTGATAAACCAAAGTCATTACTCATTAGTTCTTGGCATTTCCTAATTGTATAGAATCAGGTACAAATTCATTTACTAGTTGTCAGTGTATTATTCTTATAGTTTTCTTTCCCTATTACTATTACTTGTATTATCCGTTGTTTCTTCTACTTTGATGATCATAGTATTAGAACTTTTGTTCTTGTACCAAAGGTCTACCAAAAATATCCTCTATACCTCCCAAAGTTCCCAAAGTAGGGGTAAGGTCCAGACCCCACTTTGTGGGATTTGGGGTTTGTTGTTGTTGTACTCTGCTGCTATAACTGCAGACTACATTTTTTTTTGTATGTGTAATTAATTTGTTGTCACCTTTAACTCTCATATTAATATTCAAACTGAAATTGCTAACTATTGTAGTTGCTGATATATTTAATTAAGAACAAAGGTAATCACATTCTTGAAATGGAAAAAGCAAGCTTATAAGTTACTGGTTCACGTGAAACCAATAACTTTTGCCTAGATCATGTATACGTATTAAGAAATCTACTAAATATCTGTAAATATTTGACTCTGAACCTAGTTACTATTATTGTATATTAGCTTGAGGTTGCGTAGGTAACCCATAAACTTCAAATCCCAACTCTTGGCTCTGAATGGAAGTATCCAAATAGACTAAATCTTGCTGAATGTTGATACTGTTTTTTTGTTGACGAAGGAACCCGCAGCCGCTACTCTTTCGAGTCGCCTGATGGTAAACCCCGACCGACGCAGATTCGCAAACCACGTCAGCCATGTAAACCACACTTGGCAAGCCATGTGTGACAGACTCAACCAAGAAGGTTTATGCAATGTTGATACTGTTGAAGCAATATAATAGGTGTATTTGTGTTTGATTATAAATGTCATGGACAGTTTGAGATGAGCTAATTTTCTCATTGTACAAGGTCTCAAAAGAAGATTAATGAATATTCAAGCAAAGAACTGAAATTAAACTTAAATAGTTAAATCTTGAAAAGATTGATGAATTGACATTAACTAAAAAGAGAATTCACTTTAAAAGGGCAGCCCGATTCATTAAGCTCCCGCTATGCGCGGGATCCGGGGAAGTGTCGGACCACAATGGTCTATTGCACGTAGCCTTACCTCATATTTCTGCAAGAGGCTGTTTCCACGGCTTGAACCATGACCTCCTGGTCACATGGACAACTTTACCGGTTACTCCAAGGCTCCCCTTCAATTCACTTTGAATGAAGAAATTCAGAATATTGTCTCCTCATATCTCAATTGGTCAAATTCGAAATCAACTGTCACCGTCACCTTTCGATGAAGGATCGAAAGAACCACCTTAAGCAATGAATATTAATCAGATTTTGAGATGAAAGAACTCCTTTGCTATCTTGAAAAAATATCAAAGAAAAAAGAGAGCAAGTAAGTTGTAGTAAGTAGACGATTGATATATGATATGGTGATGATGTCATACAAGAATTATGAGTCTATGTCATTTGGACATTGTAAGATTTTCATTTTATATAGTTGTATAACAAACAGTCGGCATGATTAGGGAGCATAATTGTCCCTTTTTAGTTTTACTCGCTTCTCTAAAATCCTGTCACTTGTTTGCTCATTTCTTATGAATTTAGCAGTTGCAGAATTTTGTATATTAGTATTCTGGGCATTTGATAAATAAATAAAGCATTTTGAAAGGATATGCTAATTCCTTCTATTGCGGTATCTATACAATTCAGGCTTCAACATTCTAAGTACATATCTTATTGTTGGTTTTGGCTTTGTTCATGCTTTCAATGAGTGCAATTGCAGTGGAGAAATTCCCCCTCATCGAGAGTTGCAATTGTATTTTACTGTCAACGTATCAGATATTGAAGTTTAGCTTTACTATTCTTTTCTCGCCATCCCCTCTCTTCTCTTGGACTTAAATTATCCTATGTCAGTACCCTAAGTGACACGTAACCTTTGCTTGATGTTAGATATCAATCACTACAAGTACGTCCGCTGGCTTAGAGCAGATCCTACCCTGGATATTTTATCATAAGGTTATTGGTGTAACAAACTTTTTCCTGTTTGTGGAGGGAAAAGCTGCATCCCCCAATTTATCCAAAGTGCTAGAATCCATTCCAGTAGGTGTTCATATCTCCTTAATATTTCCATTATCGTTATTTTGTCTTGTTTCATCACTTCTACTGTTTTGTGTATTTGGACGACGTATTTCATCTCTTGATTAATATACACAATGTGTATACTCTGCAGGGAGTAAGAGTTATATATAGAACAAGAGAGCTAGAGGATGCCCAAGCCAAAAGGTAACTGATCTTTGAAATGTTGATACATATTCTGATATTCTGTGCCTAAACTATGAAGATGGGGTCTCCGTTCAGTAGAGTAGATGTTATTTCCTATTGTTTTGGGAAATGTTTGTTATCCTTCTGCGGGTTTTATTTTCTGTATTTAGCCTCGTATCATTCAATTGCTTTATGTTGCTAATGGATACAAGACATTGTACTGACATATATTTTAAGTCATTAATCTTGCTTAAGCTTGGATCTGTTGTGAATTTTATATGACCAATGTACTGAAGAATTGATCTCTGAGCATAAAAGTTTGACTATATAAGTGGAACGTATTATAGCTTTTGTCTTCTTGTATACTTTTTATTTTTAAGTGAGATCAATTTATCCATCAGAGATTGCTAAAGAAGAGACTCTCTTTTCTACAATCTTGACTTCTCCAATTTCAAAACAACAACATTCTCCTGGAAAAGTTGAAGGCATTTAATATCAGTATGTAATAGATTTTGGTGAAGTGGTGATTTTTCAAGTTACTAACTTGGATCAAACTAAATTTAGAGAGTGAAATTCCCGTATGGGCTTGTAGACATCCTCTCTTCCCTATATTTCATCTCATCTCTCTATTAAGTGAACTTATTATTGATATACTGATCTATAATGTCTTGTTTCCTAGTCGGATTTGGAATGAAACTTGGCTGGCTGGATTCTTCTACCAACCATGCAACTATGAGTTATTTGTTAAGCAGAGTCTTAACATGGAAATAGCAATCATCATGGCAAGGGTATGATTGCAATAACTTCATCTGTTTCCAGTTATGTTTGCCTTTTGATCCACTTCATTGCCTTTTGATCCACTTCATTGCCTTGTAACTCTACAGGAAAATGGCGTGGACTGGATCATTCATCTTGATACAGACGAACTATTACATCCAGCTGGAACTAGTGAGTATTCTTTGCGACGACTTCTGGCAGATTTACCCGAAGATGTTGATTTGGCGGTCTTCCCTAATTATGTAAGTAATTGAGCTTGCTTTAGGCTGTCTTCCTTTTCATTTTCTGCAGTGTTTTCTTCTTGTTGGTATCTTATCTGATGATGGCAAATATTTCAGGAGAGCAGTGTTGAGAGAGATGATGTAAAGGAACCTTTTAGTGAAGTAAGATTTCTTTCACTGTCCTTGTTTTTATCTTTCAAGTTTTAGTGTTAGATTCAATCGTGTTGTTGGAACTTGGAACATCCTCAGTCTCTGTACATGAATATCTTTTGAAGATAAAAATGTATAACTTGTTTGCCGATACTTCAGAAGCAAGTACTTGGAAATGAACATTTTAGGTATGCAACCATGTTTTCTACATTTCTCCTTTGAGACTTTTACCAGTAATGCATCTATATCTTGTGGTAGGTCTCGATGTTCAAGAAGAATTATGACCATCTCCCAAAAGAAACTTACTTTGGCAACTACAAGGAAGCAACTCGTGGTAATCCTAACTACTTTTTGACTTATGGAAATGGCAAATCAGCTGCACGAGTTCAAGATTATCTTCGTCCTAATGGTGCTCACAGATGGCACAACTACATGAAAAGCCCAAAGTATGCTTGTTCGGCATGTAATTTCTAACTTGTGTTCCTTATACCTCTATTTCGTTTTTCATTTATTCCCAGCCCCCTAGAAACACTGTATTATCAAAGTTGAAAACACACAAGTAATGTTTGTCATGCCTTTTCACTTATTCTGTGTGTTCTTCAGAACTATATAATTTCTTTATCATATTTTTTAGCTATCTAGTTTATTTCTTAAATTAATGATACTGCAGTGCAACAGCACATTATTCTTGTAATTGTTTCCAATTGTATTTTCTTATTATTGTAGAGAGATCAAACTGGATGAGGCTGCTGTTCTGCACTACACATACCCCAAGTTTTCAGATTTAACTTCAAGACGAGATCGTTGTGGATGTAAACCTACAAAAGAAGATGTGAAAAGATGCTTCATGCTAGAATTTGATAGAGCTGTGAGTAATAGCAAGCTATTGTGCTTAATTATGTCAATCTGGAGTACAATCATCATGTTAATGCAATTAAGCAAGTATTGAATGCTCAAGAAACTATGAATACTCTAACAGTGATATGCTGACACGCTAAGTGAACTAAGAGTTAATAGGATCTAGTTATCTTGACAAAAAAAATACTGAATTAAAAAATCTGGAAATAAAACATTCGCAGAAAGCAGGGATATTGTCCAAGGTCTGTGTACATGGATATTATCCAAGGTGTGTGTACATGGTACACAAATATTTTTAGGATCAAAAGATGGAATGTAGAGTTTCTTTGTCGATTAATTTTTCGGCTTTGCATTGCAGGCTTTTATAATAGCTTCAACTGTGACAGAGGAGGAGATGCTTCGCTGGTAATAATTATTTTAACTTCCCTTCCTCTGAGTTCATGCTGATCTGTAGAGTTCTTATCTTGCCAAATTCTTCCCTTGTTAGATGGTAAAATCTAATTTATACTGATCTGTAGTCCGCACGGTGCTTGATTTCTTATTGGTTTGTATCTTGGATATGCTGATAGATTCTTTCTTGGATCAGGTACCGTGAACATGTTGTTTGGACGGATAAAGCACTCACCCGGAAGCTTATCAAGAAGGGAATATTAACACGCGTATATACTCCTATGGTAAGATCAAATAATACTTGATTGACAAAGTTCATTTGAGTTTACCTTTGACGGCCATCAACCCTCAGACCGACATAATTACAAGAAGCTGAATCCGATGATCAACTATTTACCTTTTTCCTGCCTGCAGGTCATTATACAGGGTTTGAAGGAATCTGGCGTTTTCACTTCTGTTATTGCTTCAGCACATACAGATATCATAAAAGAAGAGTCTTTATCTTCTACTGGAAATAGAAATTCCTCCAGATATGTTCATATTACTGATACTTTTCCAAGAAAGATGGGTCGTATATTGGAACCTCAAGCAACAAGAAGGAAATTCCTGGAATTTAGTGAAACTGATCGTCTGGCAATCCCACCCGAATCACCTCCTGGCATGGATGACATTCACCTATACAAATTACCTTCTGAACAATAATTCATCTTGAAGAAACACACACTAATATACCCTTGGGAGATAGCTGTACATGAGTTGTGTCCATACTGGAAATTGGTTTCCATAGAATTGTTTCGAGTATCTAGCCAAGTATTCAGATTCATATCTTAGAGCCACTTGGAATCCTACAGAAGTATTCTTAAAGATTTGGCCAATTCTTTTTTCTCCATCTTTTTATACCCCAGTGAGAGCTCAGAATTTTCTCAATTTTCGATGTGTATACATGACAGAATGCTTTGGAGAGTGACGATTTCATTCATGGGTACATTTATCATTTTAGATGTACAAGAACAGATCCCTTCCATCCCTCAAATCTTTTATAGATTTCTTACTTTTACTCGTGTGTGTGTCCGCAATCGAGCAATTTTTTCTTTAGTCAGTGTGAATGACTATATTTGATTCTAACTTCTATAACTGAATGTGATTCTTAGATTGTTATTACTTTGTTTGACAATCGTGTTGAAGGCCAGTAGGTCTGGTCCAGAAACAAGATCAACACCTTGTGCATAAAAGGTGATGTGATATTTGTTTCTGACAGTCTTTGCATCTTCTCTGTTGTAATGCCTATGAGTTATGTTTCACGAACTCTCCAAAAGTGCTTCCTCACCTATGTCAAATCCTCTAAAGATACGCTACTTTTGGAGGATCAAACACGCACTCGCTGACATTTTTAGAGAGTCCGAGCAATATAGCCTTTGTCTAACACATTTATTTAATCATTGGTTAGATGATAGCCTGAGAATTTTATGATATATTGCATAACTAGATAACTGACTGGTCAAATATTTTATCTAAGCCTCATTACTTCACCAAATGCCTCGGTTTCTTCTTCTCATGATACCAAAAGAATAATCCACAATCGTACTATAACACTTTAAAAATATTGGGGATGTTGATGCTAATAAAATTGACATTTATTTTGTCTGTTCTTTTCCTTTTATTATTTTGATGTTCGAAATATTTCGCGTTCATGTAGGATTCGGAAAAGGGTCACCCAAAGAAATTTGGTGATGTCAAAGTGCCTATGGTACCAGTTCATATTTGGTTGTAGACGGTGATGCAAACATCAATAGCTGATTTCACGGCTCAAATTGTGACTATATGTCACATGGATTGTCATCGAAGCTCCCTTCTTTTCTCTCTCTATATATATATATTTAAAGAAATGTAATTCTTAATTTGTGGCCTCCAATAATTTTACAGGACCACTTATAATTCTTATAAGAGGCAAAGTATAGTGCTTTGCCTGTAACACAGTTTTGTAATACAACTGGACTTCCTCTAAACTATTGTCAAATGGAAAGGTTGTGTGGGGTTTGATGATTTTTTTACAAAAATCAGACCTAGTAAGCAAATAGTTAATGTCCTACAACATCGTCAATTTTTTAAGTACAATAAAAAATCAGCCTAACCTATTGAAAACTCAGGTTTGCTGCATGTGAACATTGTATCAATAGAACATTTCCATAATTCAGTTTTTAAAAATGGCTTAAAAACTGAAATATTGTAAAATAATAGAAAAGGACTGCATTTCCATGCTTATATTGCCAAATCAATCAGAAGAGTTTGGCCTGAATCAGGTTATACTTCTATTAGAAAAAAATGATTAAAGAAAATCATCTAAATTGGCAACTTTCATGCTTTAAATAATTAAATCTCATATTTAAGAACTGAGATAGAACTCCTTATACAAAAAAAAAATTGACTAGAGGAAGTAATAAAGGAACATGAGATAGGGACTCCTTATATACACAATTGATTAGAGAAAGTTATGAAGGAACATGAGAGTTGACACCACTAAATATTCGTAGTAGGGTGGATAGGAGCTCTGCATCTTTAATCAGAGGTTTCAGGTTCAAGCTCTGTTAGGTTGTGATTCTCTCTTAAATGGGTCTTACGCAATGCGAATCTGAGTTAACCGGTGTCTCAATGTGAATATTGGATATCCGGTGGGAAACTGAAAAAGAAAGGAACATGAGAGTTGACAAGTGAGCAAACAAAACAAAACCAGATAGATGGAGTGCTGACTTTGACAACTACTAAATCTTCTTCAATCTTTCTTGAAGAATTAAAAAACAACTTCATGGTAGGCAACTTTGTAGTTTGACATTCCTCGAGTCCTTAAGACTTATTCAAGTAAATAGATTATATTGTTATTCAAAACCTTACTCCAAACAGTCCATATATATGGAGTTACCACACTCACTAGCAAAACCCCACAAAAGAAAAAGCAAAGTCTTTTATTACATCAAAAACCAACAAAAAATGGAACATAGAGGACAACAAGAGGAGTTATTTGCAGAAATTGATAAAAAAATAGATGATCAAGCATATAGTGACGGTGAAGAAGCATCATGTACAACAGATGGGAATGAAATAGTGAATATTATTGTCACCAGTGACCCAATTATACAAGCAGAATCTATGCTAAGAGGGTATACATACTCGTGGAGAAGGCGAATACAGAAAGTACTACTTCTATTGAAGATGGATGAATACAACAGGCACGAGTATGACCCGAAAGTAGTTTCATTAGGACCTTACCATCATGGTAAACCTGAGCTGCAGCTAGCAGAGGACTTCAAGCATATAGCCCTTGAAATGTTTGTTTCGGGTAGCAGCAAAGATGTAACTTATTTCTATAACAAGATACTCGAAGTTGTTGACAATGCAAGAAGTTGTTATGTTGATGGCTCCACAGACAAGTACAATGATCATGAATTTGCTTTAATGATGCTTCTTGATGCCTGCTTTATCATCAACCACATCGAGCTCAGCACATTGGATAGGTACAACAAACTCAAAACCACCAGGCACCATCTTGGAATGTTGGCGTTATCAACAACAGTTCGAGACATGTTTTTGCTTGAGAATCAAATTCCACTTTGGATCCTGAAGCTCTTTATCAGCTTAAGATATGATAAGGATGAAGGAGACGAATTACTCGAGATGTTCTTGAATTTCACCCTTTTCGGTGAATATGAACAGAAAGGGGAAATGAGTTACAACCACGTCGAAGAACCCCTCCATCTTCTTGAAGCATTTAGAACAAGACTTGTCTCACAACACAGTGAAGTCAGTAATTTGCGTCGTACTTGCACACCTCAATGGCTAAAAAGGAAGAAAAGTATCAGTTGTGATCGCGTTAATATGAAAAGTTACATTCACTCCTTTCGTTCAGTGACTGATCTCAAAGCAAAAGGTATTTACTTCAAGCCTAGCTGCACTCATTCATTGAAGGACATAGAATTCAAATCAAGATACTTCTATGGGCAGCTTGTACTTCCAACTTGGTATGTTTCTATCTATACAAAGGCATTCTTCTTGAACATGATAGCATATGAGATGTGCCCGAATACTGTTACTGATCGTGCTGTGACATCGTACGTGTACTTCATGAAATCACTAATCGAGAGCCCAAGGGATGTCAAAGAACTTCGAGAAAAACAGATACTATTCAACATGCTTGGTAGCGACGAGGAAGTAGCAAGAATGTACAAAGAGATCAATACATATGGAGTGAATAACGCGCACATTTTCTACAATGTGAAAGAAAAAATTCAAGAGCACTACCATAACAGGGCAAAAACATGGATAGCTGAGCTGATACACACTTATTTTAGGAGTCCATGGACTGCTCTAGCATTACTTGCAGCTACTTTCTTGCTTTGCTTGACTTTTATTCAATCCTATTTTACAATAAATCCCAATCTCAGATCATGAGCAAATATAATTATTCTCCCTTGTTTGCTGTCACAAGGAAATAAAGATGCTTCTGTAATACAGATTTGGGCTCATGTAAATGTTACTCCCATGTGGCTTTTTGGATTTCGAGATTCAAACAAGTCTTTTTTTATTGTATTTTTTTTTATATATCTTTTAAATATTTTGAATTGTCATTTTTTGTGACTTATTGTACTTTTTACATAGTTTTCAAATATGTAAATTTTATTTCAAAAAATTTAAAAGATTACATGTACGAATTCACAGTAAAAAATTAAATTATTTAACTGTGTCACATAAACTGGGACAAAGGAATTGTTAGAGAAGAGCCGAGATGAGGCCCAATTGGAAATAGTAGGTTCTCTTGGAATGTATTGGGCCTCATCTTGGCCTTTACCGGTAATATTCTATTTCTTTCACTTAACTTTTTCATCATTTGATATGGTATGAAATGCACTTATGACCCGCAAGGGTAGCCAAGAAGTGTGCTTGATGGCGCGGGGCCATGAGTCGCGAGTTCGATCCTGCATAAATCTTCTTGGTTGAGCACATCACACATGGCTGCCAGTGTAGTTAATCGGTGGCGTGATTTGCGGTATTGCGTCGGTCGGGGTTTCTACTGTCTTGAAAGAGTAGCGGTTGCGGAAAAAGAAAAAAAAAAAGAAAAAAAGAAAAAAAGAAATGCACTTATGAATGAAACAGAATATATTAGTAGTACGAGATATTATTTTTTTCAGTGAACTTTTTCAAGTGTAATACCTTTTAGAGACAAGTGAGGATGAAGTCAAACTACAATTTATACTCTCACATATGTTCATGTAAGCGTAAGTTTCATGTCATCTTTGACTCATCAAGCTAATGGATATTGTAGTTTTACATACTGCATACAACTTAAAACTCTAAACTAATTTAATTCATAAGGATTGAGCTAAAGCAGGAATCAAGCATGTAAAACTAAATACCATTTCATTCTTTTCATCTACTCTTTGAAGGAAGAATTAGCATACAAGAAGCTGGCACTATATTCTAAATATAAATTTTATATATACATGTAATTGCAAAAGCTTTTCAAGCTGAGACTAAGGTTGTCTAACGGGAGAGGACAATTTTAGTGGGATGTGACAGGCCGGGACGATTTCTTAACGGGATATGGGGTGGGGACTGAGACATTAGTGGGATGGGACGGGGGAACGAACCACTAGGCACATCCCATCCCACTAAGCTAGCGGGAATGGAGGGATCGGGGGCATTAGGGAAATTTTTCATTTTTAAAAAATTAATAATTAAGTACTTAAAATTTATAAAAGGATGATAGTGTGATACTACATAAGTTTAGTAAATAAACATAAATTAAAAATAAACTTCAAACTTAAATTGATAACATTGCAAATTCAAAATATACAAACATGATTTTTCTAATTTAAGTGGAACGGGACATGACGGGGCGAGACGGGGGACATGCCTAAGCGGACAGGGAGAGGGAGGTGGACCGGGACAAGGGGACGAAACGCTAGGCCCGTCCCATCCCACTAAGCTTATGGGACGGGACAAGATATCCCGTTCCACTAAACAAGAGACTATGTTTTCTCTATTTTTATAAGATCCTTGATGGACCATTACATATAGTGGTATTTTCCTCCGAAATTTGATGGGTATAAGAGTCGGTTTGAATGGACTTATGACTTTTGATTTATAAGCTAAAAGTCATATAAGTCAGAAATTCTAGGTTATGACTTTTGGCTTATTTTTGTTATTTCAACTTAAAAACAAGTGTTTTGCACTTTTTATTTTAGCCAAACACTATATAACCCCAACCCTACGACTTTACAATTAGAGAGAACCCTAGACTAATTCAAAGCAGCAGCAATGGTAGAGGAGGAGATTGTAGTCTATCTCCATGGCAGTTAAGGGAGGCAGTCTGCGGCGACCAGCTCAAGCTCACTACTGTCTAGATTGAAAAGGAGAGATTTTGGGAAGGGAAAAGCAAACAATGTCTCCCGTAGCAGTCCTCTCTGAGGATGATTTCGGATATAACGGAGGCTGGGCCATTATTGGTGACGACATGTATTGGGCTGGGGGATGGTCCCGTTAATAAGGAATTGTTTAAGCATAACATTCATCAGAATCATGACTCTACCTCTTGGGAAAAAGTATGTTCTTTGACTATTCCCCGTGCAAAGCCCTTAATCGCTACCGTTGGTAGAAAGCTAGCTCTTGTGGCCGACACCGAGTACGTCAGAAGCACTCCTAGAATTGATAATTTTAATTATGATGATGAGGAGGAGGAGGACGATGAGGACGACGATGATGATAATTGGAGAAAGTGGTGAAATTTACGACCTCGACAACCAAACTTTGAATTACCTGAGTTTAGACATAAAAAAAATTGATCACTATCAAACATTTCCCCATACTACTGTTGTATTGGAAGATCAGGAGCCAAAGCAAGTTGTGTTTTATTCCTTGGTTCGGGTTTCTGGATGCATCTACTGGTAATATAGTGAAAGAAGATGCCGATCCTCCCTTTGCTTGTTTCGTAGCACCAGGTCTCCAAGAATGTGAATCCACATTACCATTATTAATTGCTGTCCAGAGTACACCTGTGTTACACAAGAGAATAAAATGAATATTGAATCTAACTCAATCCAAAAACTAGTGTGTAGGGTGAGTATTGTCCAAGTGTACGTGATCTCATTCCATACTCTTAAAACTCAGTTTTAAAAGATGGAGTATTAGCGCTTGAGAAGATCTCAGGGAGTCAGAATCCAGACATGCTGAAGAAGTTTGTGCCGAATGATAAACTTAGGTTGTGTACAACTTCAGTTGTGTACAACGGACTCCTTGGATGAGGATCGAAGTCGCCGTTGCAGATTAAATTAGTCTCCAAGTGGGAGATTGTTGAGTTGTGGAGTCTAATTCACCGCCGACACTATAAAGACCCTACACAGAGTGTGGAATGCTGATCGACCTGAACGGTCAGGTCGACGTGGGGGTTGGAAGGAGGGTGGTAAACCCCTCCCGGGTATTTTGGAAATTTCGGGCTTGTATTATATTCGCACTAGTTTTTGCTATATATAGATTAAGGCGCCGTTTTTTCTTTTTCAGAGGTCGAGCAAGAGAGAAAGAGAATTGTAAATTTAAACTCCCTATTCGATTATAGTAAAATCTGCAGCGGCAAAGTAGACCTACTTGCATTGAGGATGAACCGCTATAAATATGTGTGTGTTATTTGTTTATTTACTGTTTTTTCTGATTAGTTAGGATTTGAGTCCTAACAATGCTATGCAATTTCAGAATCATAATTTCATAAGATGTACTGCTAATTAAAACATTACAATAAACAATAATAACAACAAGTATGCCTCAATTTCAAGTTAGTTAGAACCGACAGATGCAAACAAAATATAAAGGTTGAGCTTATTACCCAACATGTTGCACCAAAATTTGTTTAAATGTTCTCTTCATGCCTTAATTCTTTAAGAGGGATAATTTCTGATGGGGACGTATCAAAAATATTAAGTTTTGTTATCATATAAAGATGGATAATCAAATCTTGTCTACTTTTTAAATTTATATAAGAGATTATTTCTAAATAGTGATCAGTAACTATTACTACATAATTAACTGAAATACTAAAATTAACTCTCTCAAACACATAGGAAGGTATTAATAAAACAAGTATATATTTATTCTTTTTTATCCCTAATAAGGCATTAAGAAGGCTTGTGGTGAAGGAGTAATCGTGGTAAGCACTCCTTCATCTTTAATCAAAGGTGTCGTCTCTGTTAGGAAGCGTTTACCCGCGATGTGCCGATGTGGAATTTTCCAGCGCGAATTCAGATTTAATCGAGACCTAATATTAGTACTTTTTTCCTCCCATTTTGGAGGATCTATAATGTTTTTAAACTTTTTCTCTAGCGTGGCTTGAACCATGAAGTACCGATACTAGGTAGAGGTGCTTTACCAACCAAGCAACACTCACTTATCCCCTAATACTAGTACTAGAGAACCGGGCTTCTTGTTTAACACAAACTCATGGAAAAAGACAACTAAATAAGGAAAAATACAAAAACCACCAAATTGTTATAAAATGATAGCAATAGCAATATAAGATAAAAGATGTAGACAAAAAGTAGAGAGTAAGAGGAGACTTTTTTCTTATTTCATAATATATGTTAATTTTCCTTCAAAGGTGAATAACATTTCAATTTATAGGATGAAACCATCTAATATTGGAGGTTACACATATTAAGTGCCCAAATTAATAGGTACATGCAACCACCCAATTGAGGTTACAAAATGTTAGTGAATGTGTATAGACATCCATACAAGGATATGTATTTCATAACACTTCCCCTTGGATGTCCATAAATAATGTGCCTCGTTAAAATCTTATTATATAAACCCGGTGGAAAAAAAATTCTAGTGAAGGGAAAGAGTACACATTTCTAATAATACATATATTGGTTGCCTCATTAAAAATCTTACAAGGAAACTCCAGTGGACAAAATCTTATACGAAAAAAAGAGTACAACATGTATGAGAACTTCAGGCAAAATGTTTGAGTCTTCGCATTCCAATCTTGTGTACCATCTTCTCGGAAGTTGCAGTTGGCAGAGATTTAGTGAAAAAATACGTCATATTATCACTTGAACGAATATATTGCACGTTGATATCACCATTCTTTTGGAGCTCTTGTTGCGAAGAACAACTTTGGTGAAATGTGTTTTGTCCTTTCTACTTTTATGAATCCTCCATCAATTGGATCTATTGATATTTCTTCATTTTCTTGAGTTTGAGGCTTATTGATTTCTTCAAGAATATCAAAATTGATCAAATATTGCATCTCTTTATGAGATTTTTTCTTAGTGTCATCTTGACAATTTCTTTTTCTTTTTCTAGGATTTCGATCCTTAGAACCCAATGGTAGCTTCAGGCGTGCTTTGGACTCATTTTCTATGACACTAGTTGATGGTCCTACGGGGACATCAATCCGAATTGCCGACATTCTCTGCAGGGATATGTGATTTCAAATATGCAAATGCATTTGGCATTTGATTTGCTATTTTCTGCAAGTGAATAATCTTTCTTGCTCACAATAGAAGCATGTGGATCAAGACGAGACAATGATGAATTATTTCACAAAATTTCCCTTATCATGCTCATCGTTATAGCAAGACAAATGAATGCATCAATTGAACAAATATATGGTACTTCAGGACCAATCTAATTTTTTCATTTCAACCTCTTTTAGCAGGTAGTCTATTGTTTTTCGAAAACTCTAAAGCTTCAATAATATTCATGTCAACAACTTGAATAACATTATGAAAGATTTTAAATATCATAAAGGGATAATGGTAAATAGAGTCATCTTTATACCCCTCATCAATAAATATTTATTAAGGTGATTTCAGTACATCAATCTTAGCTCTTTCCATTAATGATGATATATATATATAATACACTACTAATTCTATGAATTCATTACTTACTTTCCCATAATAACAATTTACTTATGACAAAATACATATCAAAGATTTAGTCAGAACTACCAAGGTTGTAAATCATCTTTCTTCGAGTCATATAGTCAGAATCTCAAATATCTCAGCAAAGAAAACTTACATCCCTTACGATATTATATACAACAGAGAGAATAATAAAAAGAAACGAAAGATGCTAAAAGGAATACATGATGCAGTTTTTACTTTCGTCATATTTTCAAAATATTTGCTCAAGACGGCAGAGTCTCGTGCTGATAACGTGTTATAAAATGATAGCAATAGTAATATAAGACAAGAGATGTAGATAAAGAAGTAGAGAGGAGGATGAAACTTTATTCTTATTTCATAGTATATGTTAGTCTTCCTTCAAAGTTGAATAACATCCCAATTTATAGGATGAACTTACAAATATTAAGTGCTCAAATTAATAGATACATGTAACCACACAATAAAGATTACAAAAGATTAGTGAATGTGTATGGACATCCATACAAAATATATGTATTTCATAACATCCAATTCTCTTTGGCTATTGAATGGACAAAGTAATTTCTCAGGGTAAATCAGTAAATTCAAAGCAGAAAGAGACATTTGAAAAGGTCAGGTCTGAGTTAGGAAAATGACAGTTAGAAAAGAGGGGGGGAGGAAGCAAAAGAAGAGGGCCCTATAATATGACGTTAAAGAGACTTCCCACAAGTCACCAAAAGTACTAAACATAACTGAAGGAACAATTCTTTTCTCTGAATTTTTTTTTGTCTAAAGGTAACTTTTTTCACTCTTCCATTTAATATTCCACAGCACATGGTGTGCTTCGCAAAACTTAAGTCAGGTCAGGTCAGGTCAGTATTCTCATTGGATATAAGAGAGACATGAGTTAAGAGGAGAAAATGAAGGAACATGGAACAATACAAACATCAATATTATTCAAGAATCACTGGTGACTTGTTTCATGTTACCAAAATTTGCATGTCCTTCAAATTGATCTTTTTAGGTCACCCTTTCTTTCAACTACTCGGGTATGTGCCTTAAATTTTATTGCTTACACAATCATTGATATATGATTCCAAGAACTCAAGCTCATCAATGATCTCATATTTAGCTGTC
The DNA here is from genome assembly GCA_029844215.1 of Przewalskia tangutica. Classification (NCBI taxonomy): domain Eukaryota; kingdom Viridiplantae; phylum Streptophyta; class Magnoliopsida; order Solanales; family Solanaceae; genus Przewalskia; species Przewalskia tangutica. The sequence continues at coordinate 96,418,904 of CM056738.1, read as the reverse complement.
ATCACAAGAATGTCCCTTTTGTGAAAATGAACAATTTTGATGATGTGAGACAGTTATTGTTTTCGAAGGAAGCTTGGAGCAACAATAAAGTTTTTACCATGTGACCTTATAGGTCAATGATTTGAGCCGTGGAATCAATGCTTACGCTACGGCAATGGCTAGCTACATAGATATAAGAATGGTCAGTTGAACACCCGTAATTGAAAAATATATATGGTGACCACCCGAACATTATATTATATATAGAAAATGTTACTGTGTATATGTATAGGTCAAAAAATTATTTCTTATATATATATATATATATTAAATCTTGAATACCCTTAGCGAAATTACTGGCTTCGCCACTGTTTAGGGTAGTTTGCCTACATCACACCCCTTTAGTGTGCGGCCCTTCCCTGGACCCCGCGTGAACGCGAGATGCTTTGTGCACCGGGCTGCCCTTTTGAGGCAGTTCTTGTTTTCATATTGTAGCTTTGCAGCACTTCGTAATATGGAATGGAATGGAATATAAATGCCTCTGAAACTCTTCTCTCAATCTTTCAGAAAACTGAAGGTGGCAGGTGTTTGATAAATCTGTTTGTTTGCTGAAGGTCTTAATGAATTTCTAAAATGGGAAAGAGAAGAAACTGGTTTACCTTTGTCAAGAGACTTTTCATTCCTGAGACAGAACCAACTGCTGATCAACAGGTTTGAATTTCAAGATTCTGTTGCTTACTAGTAAGTACTAAGTATTAAACTTTGGATATCTAAACTGGAAATAATGAAAATCTTTCAGAAACCAAAGAGATGGAAATGTTGCTTTTTGAAAAAGTTCAAGTTGAGGAAATGTCCTGCCATAACATCAGCACCTAAGCAAACTTTAACTGAGGCGAAAGGAATACCTCAGCAAACATTAACTGAGGCGAAAGAACAGCAAAGAAAACATGCTTTGGCAGTTGCTATAGCAACAGCAGCAGCTGCTGAGGCTGCTGCCAATGCTGCTGCTGATGTTATTCGTCTAATGAATGCTCCAAATGAATTCAAAAGGAAACATAAACAAGCTGCAATTAAAATCCAAAGTGCTTATCGCGCCCACCTGGTAAGAATCCAATTTCAAGATTATTCACATATTTTGTTGAGAATTTAAGTAGTATCTTGTAACTTAGAGGGCGACGTCCCCTATAGGCCAACGTAAAATCTTGTACTGTTACTATGAATCCTAGTTAATAGTAGAGGGTAAGGTAGGTTTGGATATAGCTGGACTTGACCTATGACTGTTAGATTAAAAGCCCAGTGCTCTACCAAAAAAAGATGATAAGGATTGGTAGAGAAAAGAGGCTGGACCCTTTCTTCTCATCATATTAAAGGAGCACGACTATGTATGAGGCTCGTGCATTCTCATTTTGCCCTTTGACGGTTAACCATATCAGTTGTAACGAACCAGTAGCTTTTGATTGGACCCTATATTTGTAATAGAAATTTCATTAAATGTGTATAAATGTTTAATTACGAATCCAATAACTAAAATGAGCTATGGGTTCAGAAGCCATAAACTTCAAATGCTGGCTTCACCTCTATTTTTCGTTGTTGGAAAATCCCTCCTCTCTTATTAAACTCCTCATATATTTAGGAATTTTTGTTGTGTTTATGGCTACTTATTGTTCTCTTCCTTTTCAAAAGATATTCTGACCTTTGCTAAAATGAAGTTATGAACTGGTGCCTAATCTCTGCCCTTCTGAAATGTTGTGCAGGCCAAGAAAGCATTAAGTGCTGTGAAGGGTCTTGTGAAGCTTCAAGCAGTGATTAGAGGTGAAATTGTGAGAAAAAGACTAATTGCCAAATTGAAGTGCATGTTGCCACTTCAAAAGTCAAAAACAAGAGTTTATCAAATTAGACTCCCTACTTCTGAAGATTATCATAACAATAATGACAAGAAACTCATCAATAGCCCAAGTGAAAGTATGAAATCTAGAAAACTAAAGGTAAGAACAATCATTCAGCTTTTCTCTAATTAAGGTTCCAAACATTGGTTCACTATTAAATCTATAAAGACACCTACTAACACATCTTATTATGACATTTATGGTTTGACTTCCAAAAGGAAATTGAATTGTTTAATTAAAATGATAATATTTATCTAGTTTATATAACTGTAATATGGTTTTGGTTACTGACAGCTTAAATGCAAGAGCCTTAGGACTTGGAATTTCAACTTAGCTTCAGAACAAGACAGTGAAACCTTGTGGTCAAGAAGAGAAGAAACCATTGATAAAAGAGAGCATTTGATGAAATACTCGTTTTCACATCGGGTAACTTCATTTGCACTTGCATTCTCTCACTCATTTGTTATAAAAAGTAGGAATTTACTTATAGATACAGACACTGCAATTTTCACACTATCAGTGTATTTCAACATGTTCTAGATAAGCTGCCTTATTTTCTGGATTACTTATCTCACTTTTTGTGAACGGTTACCTATAATATCTTTTTAAACGACTTGATAGCATATTTGCTTCACTTTACAAGAAATATTAACCAGCAAGCAAACCAGAAAAGCATGGTTATTTGAGAAATTGAGATCATTTACAGACTCAGATGTTCCTCTAGCTGACATGAATGGGATGACACAACTTCAAGTGAGAAAAATGCATAGAGCAGATTGCATAGAGGACCTACATTCTATTTCTTCACTTCCAAGATCATTTTCTAATGTAAAACGAAAATCAAACGTTGCTATTAACTCTTTGCCAAGTTCTCCTATATTTCCTACTTACATGACTGCTACAGAATCTGCAAAGGCAAAAACAAGGTCAATGAGCACACCGAAGCAACACCTAAGGTTACACGAGATGTGTACAGGTCAACATTCTGCTTATAACCTCAAGATTTCTTCTTGGAGATCGTTTAATGGTGAAATGAATGATGGTACCAGACAGAGCAGAACTAACAGATAGCGCTGGATGTACAAGGTGTTTTATCAAGATTGAAATTTTTCTCTTTTTAGATCCCATATATTTGCTATCAAGCTTATTTCCAGATTCGGAACTGTTTTGTTACAGCTAAAAACAATGCGATGACTGGGGCACGGGAAAAAAACTGCTTCCTGGAACAACATGGGCATCGTACATTTATTATTTTTTATCACTGAGTACTGCTACATTGCCTGTGACCGTTTATCTTGCTATGCAACGTTTGCTTTGATTGTGATTACGCAGGTCTTGAGCCGAGGGTCTCCCGGAAGCAGCCTTACCTACCAAGGTAGAGGTAAGGTCTATGTACTCTACCCTCCCCAGACCCCACGTGGTGGATTTTACTGGGTATGTTGTTGTTGTTGAGTACTGCTACATCCTACCAACACAAGTATCGAGTGACTTTTTCCACCAAAGATGAGTGTCGGACATTATTGACTTGTTTATTCAGTACTTCCAAGTTCAAACAAGGGAAAGCAGGAACTCCTAAATTTACATCATTACTTCAAGACTTGAAAACAAACAAGAAAATGAAGCTACAATTGGAGCTTGAAGCTGCTTGAGTAATATATCTACAGTTGATTGATGAAAGCAAGTGCACATCTTTTATTACTGGTTTTAACACTTCCAGAGACTTGCCACAATGTGTATATAGTTCAAAATTTTCTCCATTTCACTGTTTGTTTTCCCTTGTATTTATTTAGTGATATTTTTGTTTTGGGTGCTTCTGAGTTTAGTATATTGGAGGAAGAATTGTTGTTTGATATATTGGAGGAAGAATTGTTGTTTGATGGCCTTTTACCTGGAAGCATTTCCAAGTTTGGTATTTGCATAGAGCTTTAGTCTTTACCTGTTGTATTTACATAGTTTATTTCTTTTGGTTCCTCCATGAGCATGGTGGTTGCTTTCAATTGACAATAAAGAATCTTGAAGGTATTGATCTGGTAATCTAAAAGTGCTTCACAGTAAATGTAATTAGCAACTAGCCATTGGGAAGAAACAACAATTAAGCTATTGCCAAAAAAACTAGGAAAGTTTTTCGATTAAAAGTGAAAGTCCCTAGGGAGGTTCTATGGAGATGTTTGGAGGTTAGAGGTGTACCTGTGACATACACTAGGGCGATCGTGGATATGTATGATGGAGCCAAGACCAGGGTACGAACAATAGGAGGAGACTCGGAACACTTTCTAGTGACGATGAAATTGCGCGAGGATCGTAACTTAGCCCTTCCTATTGCCTTGGTGATGGGCGGTGTGCGACAAATCCAAGAGGAGGTGCCATGGTGTATGTTATTCGCAGACGACATAGTCCTGATGGATGAGACTCGTAGCGGAGTGAACGCCAAGCTAGAGGTTTGGAGACAAACTCTAAAGTCTAAAGGGTTCAGGTTGAGTAGGACCAAGACAGAGTATTTGGAGTGCAAGTTCAGTAATGGGAGCGACCCTGAGGCAGGAGTGGAAGTGTCGATTGGGACTCAGGTCATCCCAAAGAAAGGAAGCTTTAAGTACCTCGGGTCTATTATTCAAGGGAATTGAGAGATTGGTGACGATGTCACACATCGTATAGGGGCAGGGTGGTTGAAATGGAGGCTCGCATCTGGAGTCTTGTGCGACAAAAAAGTGTCACCAAAGCTTAAAGGCATGTTTTATAGGGCGATCGTCAGGCCGACTATGGTGTATGAGACGGAGTGTTGGCCAGTCAAGATTTCGCACATCCAAAAGATGAAAGTTGCGGAGATGAGGATGCTAAGATGGATGTGTGGGCATACGAAGAGGGAAAGAATTAGAAATGATGATATCCGGGACAGACCGGGAGTGGCCTCGGTGGAGGATAAGATGCGGGAAGTGAGGTTGAGATGGTTCGGGCATGTGCAGAGGAGAGATACAAATGCCCCAGTGCGGAGGTCTGAGAGGTTGGTTATGGACGAGTTCAGAAGGGGTAGAGGTAGGCCGAAGAAGTATTGGGGAGAGATGATTAGACGGGATATGGCCCATGTTCCACTTACTGAGGACATGACCTTAAATAGAGGTTTGTGGAGGACACGGATTAGGGTTGAAAGGTAGTAGATAGTCGAGTGTAGTCCTACTCACGCCCACAAATAGATAGTTGTAGTGTGACCAAGGTAGGCCCGACTAGCTCATCACACTTATAGAAGAAGTGTTATTTTATATTCCATGTAGTTGTTTTCTGCAGCTATGTGTTTCGCTAGTGTACTTTGTTTATAGTATTTATTTGCGTTAGCTACTGCTTTCTTTTCACAGAATGCGCTACCATGGCATATCCTATTGTTGTACCAGCATGTTCATATATCTTTAATTTATTGTCTCTGACCGTATCTTGCTATGCAACGTTTGCTTTGATTGTGATTACGCAGGTCTTGAACCGAGGGTATCCCGGAAGCAGCCGCTCTACCTACCAAGGTAGAGGTTAGGTCTGTCTACGCTCTACCCTCCACAGACCCCACGTGGTGGGATTTTACTGGGTATGTTGTTGTTGTTGTTAGTGGAATGGTCACAAAGATAAAGAGCAAATTTACTCCCAACTTCACATGGAACACTGAAGAAAGAAAATCCATTGGAAGCTCCTCATTTCTAAAAAGGGCAGCCCGATGCACTAAGCTCCCGCTATGCGCGGGGTCCGGGGAAGGATAAGCTCTTCATTTCTATTGGCTTAAAAAGTCTATGGTACATCCAATATAACAGAATAACACTGAACTGAGCTTGACAGATATCACATGCTACAAATTTTGTAAACCTTTGGAACACAACGCCATCGGCAAGATAATGACAATTGACAAGAAATATCAACTGTAATGCTTGAGTTACCATAAGAAAACAAGATCGCCAGAAATGTCTGATCCATGATGATGAAATCTATACACAGTCGAAGCAGCCATCCTGTAGGTTTTGCACTAATGATAAACATTTCCAGTAACAACTCTGCTGATCTAACGTCTTGATAGAGGAAATAAACTCTCATTTGCTTCTGCTCATAGCGACGGCTTTCCTTCAGAGGGCTTTAGCACGATAACGTTGCAGGAGGAGGCAACACAGATCTTGGAGTTGATTTAAACCAGAAAAAATGGCTATCTAATCAGTTTTTTTCCCTCCATTATTGTTCATAAATAGCTGATCTCTTAAAGTTTCGACTATCTTAGCTAAAATGTCACCATTGGAAGCTAGATAATCTTCAGCATCCTGTCTACTATTTAAAACATGTCCATCTATGAAGTAGCTCCTTCCCTCTTTCAGAATGACTTCATGTTCACAAGCCAATTCCAAAACCTCAGAATCAATGCAGAAGCCTCCCCCGTACTGTATCCTCAGTTCAGCTTCTGTTGCTGCAGGAGCTAGCTTGTTTTTAACCACTTTTACGCAGATCCCAAGACCAGTAATCTGGAAAAAAATCAAGCAAGCACTAATCTAGTCAAAAGGTAACTAATAAACCCAGTGAAAAACAACATGAAACTCATTTCAGACTAGTCCATCGAAAATAAAGGGAATAAGCAAAATAGAGAGAAGCAGGTAAAGAGTTGCCTTTTTTAATTTTTGATACTGGGTGAATATAATTATCGATGATGGAGAAGGAGAAGGAGAATATCATATTTGGGAAGTATCATATTCTCCTTCTCATGCTCCAAAGAAAGAGAACAGAGTGGCAGATTCACAATAATTCATACAGCCTTCTGAAATAATTGTGATATCAAGAATCTAGGTTGTAACATCTAAGAAACAAAATAAACAAATTTTAGGATTTGGAAGCCCATATAGTATAATTATAATAATCGGTTAATAAAATATATTTTCTGAAGGTACGAATCAATGAGTCAGAAACATGCAATATCTACCTTATCCCTGGTCGTAAGCAATTGTTTTCTAATTGTTTTAAGCCGTACGGCAGCATAAAAAGGCAAAGCATTTCCACCACAAGTTACTTCGTCCATACGCCCGGAGCCTCGAACTAATCCTTTGTCAGATCTTCTTACCTAAATAGAGGCCGGATCAGTATGCCAACTGTTACGGAAAGCAGATAGCATCGTATAGTGTGTTCTAATAACCAGATCAGACCTGATTAATGAAAATAATTAGTGTGCTAGAGTTGCATAACGAATAATGAATTTTACGTAGTGCTTGTGTCATAATCTTTGATTGCAAGCCTTTAGGAGAGTCACATAATGTAGCATCAAGCTCAAGTTGGGGAACAAGAGCTGCCACCTGTTAAAAGAAAACACAATTAAAAACCTTCAGAAGCAAGGATTGCTGATAATTTATAAAAGGGAAAGATGATCAGCCTTGAATTATAAAGAGAAACACTTACACTATCGACCACGATTACATCCATGGATCCACTTTTTGTCAGGGTATTGACAATACTCAGCAAATTCTCAGCAGAATCTGGCTGTGAAATAAGGAGATTTTCAACATTAACCCCTATTGCTTCGGCAATAGAGGGGTTCATTCCGTTTTCGACATCCAGGTATGCACAATAACCTACCAGTACAAAGGTAATAGGATGAGAGGAAACAAATTTGAAAACTATAGAGGAAGGATTGGAAATACTGAAATAGCTATAAAGATTCCAAACTGACAATTCTGGATATTTATCATGCTAAACATTGAAATGTTTCCTTCCAAAAGGTAAATCTTTACCTTCGAGAGCTAGAACCAGTTTTTTGTTTACTTTTCATTAATTTCTTTAGAGTAGTCTAATTGGAAAGAATAATGGACTGTACAATGTCCATGAGTACATCTGCAGATCAACATGTTTAGTATCATTACTGTCTAAAGTAATTTTCCGATCATCCTCTGATGCAACTCTTCTTGAGGCTTAAGTATGACCTTGACAACTATGATTAACTATCACTTTATGTGTCAAACTAGATCAAAGAAGACTCTTTGTTTTCTAATCACACTTGAAGTAGAAGATCAGAATTAAACTGTTTTGAGAATTTACCGAGATATAAAACAATCTTAAAAGCACTTAATCCATTTCTAAGCCCATCTAATATGTTCATCTATATAAACAAACAAAATTTACAGCAATGACACCTATGCAAAAGTAAAAAAGTTAGGAGAGTATCCAACTGGCAAGGATAAACTTTCCATTCATTCTATCAACGAGTGCTATTTCAAATAAAACAAAAGCATACAATATGTAAATAAGCTAGAAAAGCATCACGTGAATAGTTAAAGGTCAGTATATTTTTCACCTCCAAGCTTTTGAGCCTCTCTGATTACATGAAGGGCAAGTGTTGTCTTCCCAGATGCTTCTTGTCCATAAATTTCAACAATTCTTCCCTTTAGAAGGAAATTCAAATGAACTGCAACTGTTAATACCAGCAATATCCTTAAGACGAGAATGGTATCAGTAATTTGATTCAGAGAAGCAGAAAATACAGTTACCCCCCTCCCCAAGAAAAATAAAGAAGAAAGAACACATAATAAGCAGAAAACTTTTGACAAAATACAGGTATAAGCTAAGACAAGTATAGACCTTTCTTTTTGATAAGGTAAATTTTATTAAAAGGCACCACGATGGTACAGAAGTACAACGAAAACAGCCCCTGCCATAACAGGGAAGCTACAAATCTCCTCCTTCCCCTCTCCCTTCACCAAAAAAAATTTAGTTAACCTAACTTCTAATGAAGGGAAATTGCAAACCCTATCAGCAAACATATTTCATGAGATCATACATCCATGGCTCTTTGCACATACAGTAAAAGAGAAAATCAGCCATTACTTGTTTGGGATTACAAAATTTAGACAACAGCATGCCAGCAGGCCCAGCACCACATGAAGACCCCAGTTTTACAACTGGAATAATGACAAATCTACGTTTGGAATAAAAACATTTAATGTAATCACTTTCTATAAAATCACCTTGGGTAGTCCTCCAAGCCCAAGTGCTATATCAAGCCTCAATGAGCCAGTAGGTATTACAGGAGTACGTCTAGTACCAAAGAAGCGCTGCAATGACAACATTGATTCTTTGCAAAAATCGCCTTCAAGCTGCGAGAGGGCCGAATGCAGCGCAGTGGCTTTCTCTGATGTTTTGGTGTCATCTTGAATTTCATCAAATTCACCTTATGGACGTTTCAATAGATAACAAGTGTGAGAATATATGAGAGAAAATATATTATTGAATTGTTGTGTATACATAATTAAACTGAGCTCTATTTATAGACACTCCATTACAATCCTTTTCCTAGTAGGATACTATATATGAAATCATATTCCTATTCTAATGACAATCCTTTTCCTATTAGGATACTATATATGAAATCTTATTTCTATTCTAACAACAAGATTGGAGTTATCTAGCTAAAGACATTTGAATGCTCCAGGAGTATATTGATACCTTTACCTCAATAAGTATTATGTTCGATACTACGTTGAAACATATGGAATAATCCAACACAATTAGTAAATGTAAAATATATTTCACCAAGTAAAGTTTCAGATAAGAATGAGCTGCCATGCTAAAAAAAGCTATTAACAAAGCAACAACTTCACTATTCTTAACAAAACTAAATAATCCCTTCTCCCTAATCCTAATATATTAAGGGTATATGTCTACAAGATACCCTCTTTTAATCTTTTACTAATCAGGTAACAAGATACTTGACTAATGTGAAGATATGTCATCTGGATCTAACTCAACCCCAAAAGCTAGCTTGTAAGGTGAAGATTGTCCAAGTCCATATAAGGTCATGTTTCCATTCCATTCCATTCCATAGGTGCACAAAGAATTGGAACGGGTTACGATGTAAAGAATGGATCTTGGGCCTAACTCAACCCCAAAAGCTAGCTCAAAGGGTGAAGATTGTCCAAGTCCATATAAGGAGTCTATGTTCCTATTCCATTTTCGATGTGGTCCCCCACACGTCCAGACCTCGTTAACTGAAGCGTGAATAATATAATTTGGGGCTCAACATCGGTGAACAAAGAATTGAAATGTGTCTAGCTCTGATACCATGAAGAGAATGGATCTTGGGCCTAACTCAACCCCAAAAGATAACTTTTAAGGTGAGGATTGTCCAAGTCCATATAAGAAGTTCATGTTCCCATTTCATATCCGATGTGGGACTCTTAACAACTAATTTAATCTAGATGCAAATAGAATGGAGTCGTTCTTCTATGAATAACCCTCTAACACACATTATTTACTCTCTTTTTCCCCTTTCTTAGTCCGACTTATTCGGATCACATCGAATAATAGATAAAAGCTTCACATGGAAACTAAGCAAACAATGCCAAGAAGGGTACTCAATGAAAAAGCCTTCTATAAACTCCTAGCCTGGCAACAAGGTACAACAAAATTCAGCCATCATAGATTTTGGAAAACTAGATAAAGATAAAAGCACCAAACAATTACTCCCCCGTCTCAAAATACTTGTCACGTTTCGCTTTTCGAGAGTCAAACTACATGAACTTTGAGCAAATATATTTTTCCACCATATTGATATAAGAAAAATTGTACTCCTTAACTTATAATACATTTCGTATAGTTTTGAGTATCTAAGTTTAATTTTAAAATATTAAATTAATCTAATCTAATTTAGCACTAAAGATTAGTCAAATTAATTCTCGAGAAGCGAAACACAGGGACAAACAGAGTAACAACTTGCAAACAAGTATCCATACCAACTCTCATATCCACCCAAAAAAAAAAAATTGAACTTTTTTTATGAGAAAAAAAGAAAAAGATTTGAACTTTACTATCATTAAATAAAATTAAACAAGAAAAGATGGTTTTTATAACCACCTTCTGAAGATGCATAAGCACTCAGCATCCTTCTCCAAGCGTTTCCATTCTGAAAATAATTAACCCCAAAAACACATAATTAGCAGAAACAAGATAACAACTATACTTATAACTGAAATCTAAGTTCAAACTAACAACACCCATAACTCAAAAAAAAAAAGGATACTTTTATTTCTTGTGTATATGTAAAGATTACCTGGGGTTTGTAGGAGAAGGGGGAAAAAGAAAGGCGACGAGAGAAGGAGGGAATGAAACGAAGTGAATGAGGAAGCATGGTTTGTTGACTTGACTAGGGCATTTCTGTTGTCTTGTGCTACTCCTATTATGGACAGAAGAGGTATCTAGTAATAAAAGTTTCAAAAGAATCATATCAATGACAATATTCTTCCATAAATAGGCAATTTTACCAAGATAGTCAATTTTCTTATATACATAATAAAAACTATTCATTCATCAAAACGTAGTTAATAGCTTGAAAGATTAGTTGAGGGGAAACCCGAATAGACAACATGAAGATATATTAAGGATGCTAATCATGGTGTAAATGTGTTTTAAGTTCAATATTTTTTAGCTTATCATTTAATATTAGATCAATTTACATATTTACATTTTATGTATATTTATACACGATTCAACTTAAATATCACGAATTTATAATATATACTTAACATTATTATTTATTTATCGGATAATCATTCATTATTCTTTAGAATACACATGTTTATGTTAAAAATAAATAATTAACCTGCCTAAACTCTAAAATAATGTAAAAAGTCTTAATAATGTTTGTGTATACAAAATACTTGCTTTATGGAAAAATGTTTTCTCACGTTTGGTATTTATATCAAACACACTAGAGGTTTATCCTGATTAAATGATAAATTAATATAAAAATAAATATTATATATATGTGTGTCAGTGTGTGGGTCGGGAATTCTTGTTTTTTCCCCTTGGCCTTATTTTCTATACCCGGATTGATTATGCAAAAATAATTAGGGAAAAAAACAGTCTTTTAAAATACTAATTAAATACCCCTTAGAATCTATTGCTTCATAGTCAAAGACATCTAAGTCAAATCAAACTTTATTAATTATATGCACCCATGTCTTTAGCAACTTTATTTATCAAATCAAACTTTCTCAAAACTCTTAACACAATTTTATTGATTGTCTAGTCTGAGAATTTTTGGGTAGCAAAAATCAAGATTCAATACCCATAGTAAACTAAGCAGCTATGTCTTTAGCAATCTCTCAGCTTTCTTGTTTCTCTTCAATTAATCATAGATTAGTAAAGTTTCATAACCGACCATTGCAACTATGTTCTACTTTTCCCCTAAAGGTACAATCTTTTTCCTTTTTTTTCCATCAAGAAATGATTTTTATGAAACCCCAGAATTTTATTTTAGCCGTAGAACAGCCTCTTGCATTGAAATGCCAGCGCATAGCGGAAGTTTAGTGCATGCTGCCTGCCCATAATTTTATTTATCATGTATCTGTTACTAAGACATGTTTTTCCTCATAATTTCATTTGAGAAATTGAGAAACTCTTCCACACTAGTAGTCGTAGTATTATTTTTGTAATTTCTTGTCCTTCGTAGTATTAGAGTTAAAGTCGGGGTACATTCTACCCCAGACCCCCACGTTGTGGGATTTCATTGAGTATGTTGTTGTAAATGATTTTTATGAAACCCCAGAATTTTATTTATCCATTATCTGTTACCAAGACATGTTTTTCCCATAATTTCATTTGGGGAATTGAGAAACTAGTGTTTTCTGCTGAATTTTCATTTAAGTTGAATTTTCTTTGAAGTATATGTTTATGTTAGTTGAAATTTTCAGTATATGTTTGTTGTTATTGTTTAATTACTAAATCCTAATATGTAATTGTGTCTTAATTTGATTGTATATGAAGTTTAAGAAAAAGTAATGCAGACGAACAACCACATAGTTGGGTAAGATGGATATCCATATTATCCGTTGCGTAACCTATATTTTATCCGTGTTAAATATGGGTGGGTCGGTTAATTGATTCGTTTTTGTTTAATTCATTTTCGACCTGCCGTTTGCTACCCCTAGTTGGCACCCATAGTCGACCATTGCAACCATGTTCTACTTTTCCCCTAAGGTACAATCTTTTTCCTTTTTTTCCATCAAGAAATGATTTTTATGAAACCCCAGATTTTATTTATCATTTATCTGTTACCAAGACATGTTTTTCCCCATAATTTCATTTGGGAAATTGAGAGATCTGTTGAGTTTTTTCCTTTAGTTGAAATTTCTTTGAAGTATATGTGTATGTTAGTTGGCACCCATAGTTACAAAGGTGATGATGTACCTCACAGAACTAGTTGATCCTCCTTCCCCGTTGCTAATTACTAAGAACTTTGTTGCCACTAGTAAATTAGAACATCCCCACAAACAGACTAGTTTTTTAGTTGCTTATTTTTTCAGTTTGTATACATCCGTCGGTTGCCTATATGCAAGATCTTCATTCCTTTCACTAGCACTAGTCAACGTGGGAGACTATGTTCGAATCGGTATGGTTTCCATCCGAACTAGTGCCTTAAGCAAGAAGTCAAATGAAATTTTGTGGTATGTTATCGTATATAAGGGAAAGCTTCAAGCTTGAGTCTGCCTCTAACTGTTTGGGGGGCTAATGCTGGGAAAAGGCAATAATGTTTAGAATTTTTGTGTTGCTCTGTTTATTGAGTACTATTGTACGTTTTTACTCTACGGAGACTCCATTGATATATGTTGTAAGGTTTATTATTGTCTAATGTGTGATCATTTAGAGCTCAATCATCTTTTTTTGTTGATAGAATTTCACCTCAAGAGACTTATCTTCTTAAGTAGTGTCTCTTGATGAACTTATAGGGCATATTCAGCAATCACATGTTTGGACGATAAAAATTGGGCTTGAAAGTGAAATTGTCAGAGGATTAGTATAGTCGACCCCAACTTGTTTGTGATTGAGGCATAGTTGATTGATTGGTCGATTTTCACCAGTAAATATACTTACCTATGTGATTATAATTATTAGGCCGAAGATACTTTCCCTTTCTGGATATGATTTTGCTCATAGAACAGATGAAAGATGGAACCTGAGACTACTTATATATTTATATTATCTTTATAAACAAGCATATAACATCTAATCTAAGGCCAGAATGGACTTCTCAGAGCTGAGATTTTCAAATTTGCAAAACCCTCAAAGCTTTCCATGATGCTTCCATAAACAGTTACACTCAATTTGTTATCTTATTATTCTTCTGATTTTAGTAGTTGCACCTTCTGTAAGTTGGTTTTTTACTTTCGTTTTCTACGTTTCCTTGAAGCGAACTCAAAGTTGATGATTTTGCTGATAGTGTGTATTTTGACTTCATCTTCTTTTTTTCCCTTTCTGATATATTTGCTGACGTTTTTTTATGGTGCCTGACATTTCGGTCTGTGTGATGAGTGACTTGCCAAGTGGAATATGTATTCCTTCACTTAGACAAACTTCGCTTATCATGGATTTTAGGTAATTGCTATGAATAATGATGGGCTTAGCGCGGATGGATCCAGTTTAGAAAGCAGGACCACTTTAAGTTATGCAACAGATTCATCGAAATCACTTAATGGGACTTCATCAAACTCATATTCTGCACCAGAAGAAGATGTTACTAGGAAAGAAATAAATGAGCCAGTGCAAGAGAATTCCAGCAGCCAGCCAAAAAAAGCAGCAAAAATTCATGATTTTTGTTTAGGAATTCCCTTTGGTGAGTATCATCTCGTAGTCTTAGGAGTCTGAGGAACATATAATACTTCTCTATTCAAGGCATTCTATATTTCATACTTCTCTTCATAATGCTTATAGTGGTACAAACACACGGTATTTTTTTCTCTTTGCCACATCATTTCATATTTTTTGTTAACTTGATCCCTTGTCCACTGGTAATTTCAGCCAATTTAGAGGTTTTAAAGGTCTTCAACATTTTTCCCATCAGATGCCAGTTGCTTTTGTTCTTTTCTTTTTAAGTTTCCCCCTTAATCTCGCTGATTACCTAATAAGTAGAAGAGAGGGATATTTCACTGATAGTATCTATAAGAGACTTTGCGTAAGACAAATATTATGCATTTTTTCTCATATATTTTATTATTTCTCACACTTATAAGAAGAAAAGCCTTGCTGTACAGTCACAAGGACTTCAGGGGGGAAAACGCCAATGTGTTTGTTTTGGTGGTTGTCTAATTTTGTAACCTGTTCTCATGAGGTCCTGTGCATAACCCACAAAGTCACTTTTTATACCAAAAGCCCCATGCACTATTCATGTTACATCCAAGTTCTTGGATTTCTGGTACATGTACCTCACACCTGAGTGGGGCAGCACTTATCTGACTATACCCATGTTGCCCCAACACATGTAGTAAACTTGGTATATACGAGTTTTATGCATTTCCTTGAGTGGATACTCTAAAATATAGGCCATCTATATTATAAGTGTTTCAATGTTCTATTTTACTGTCACTAGACTACATTAAACTACTGTTTTGTACACAGCGTCTATAAAAGCACTACGCATAAGGCACAATGCTTTGAAATTTTCGCTATGTCTTCTGTTATTTCTTAGAGAAATCGTTCAAGCCGAATATCCTCTGGATCAGACTAAATCTTTGTCGTACAGTAAGAAAGGTGTTTTAATCTCTTCCACTACTTCTCATCACAGGTGGTCTTGTTTTCACCGGGGGACTTATTGGTTTTATTTTCTCAAGAAATCCTGCCACATTAAGCACTGGTGTTCTTTTCGGAGGTGCATTATTGGCCCTCAGCGCCATTAGCATGAAGGTCTGGCGGCAAGGGAAAACTAGCTTTCCGTTCATATTGGGTCAAGCAGGTATCCACCAGTTTCCTGTTAATTGCTGTAATTGTTTTTCCTAATCTCTTCTGTATCTGATCATAGGTTTAACATTATATGTCATCATAGATATGTTTATTACTCCTAAATACAATAATGATGGCATCCTTAGTATGATGGGCCTATGAACCAATGTCACATTGATCTCAGTTGCCAAGGCTAATTTTTATTTTTAGCTCACTTCGATTTTTAACAACTTCCATCCACAGCTCCCTCCTGATATAAGCTGTTTTATTTATTTTGGGGTAGAAGAGGGGGGAGGGGGAGTTGGCAGTCAGTGTCTGCTTAGATATTTTGATGAGAGAGCTTAAAACTGAACAATTAACTGATTAAGTGTTACTGTGAACCTTTCAACCTAACGAAAGTTAAAATAAATATTCATTTGCATGTTCCAACCTGGCTTGATTGCAACAAATTGTTCGATCTTACTCAACTATGACTGAGGAAAATATTTCTCCTCAATGAAAAGTTTTAGCTGCATTTATCTGTGATTTAACCTTTCATAAATCTGCTGCTACTAATTGAAAGAAATACAGGATTTGGATTCACTTTTACGTATTGTGTCTATACAATCGTATACGTCTGCTATAGAGTTGAAGATCTTAATGAACTCCATCTTTTCTGGTTCCTGGCCTGCTAAAACGAATAGCATAATATATGTTCCTTTCAGTAATCCCTCATTCTCCTCTTCTATTGTCCTGCAGTACTTGCTGCGGCCCTTCTGTGGAAAAATAGTCGGACCTTCTCACTGGTAGTTCTTCATATTGCCAAAATCTTCTGTTGGCTTATTGCCGGGCCTGCATTATTAAAGGGTTTTTTGTTTTGTTTGTGCAGACAGGAAAATTGTTCCCTACTGGCATCTTTGCTGCCATTAGGTATTGCAACATCTTCTTTTCTTGCTTCTCTTCTCGAGTATCCATTACCAGGTGTGCAACCGTGAAATATCATCTTTAATTTGTTGTTAAATTTTCGCAGTGCTGCAATGTTCTGCTTCTACTCTTATGTGATACTGTCTGGGGGTAATCCACCACCCAAGAAGTTGAAGGCATCTGCTTTAGGGGCATATTAGTGAAAATCTAAAAGGCCAGCGCTAATCCTTCGAAGTATATCGAATATCCATAATATATGTTGACGGTTTAACAGTGAGCAAATCCGTTAATTTGCACAAGTTACATGTTGGCAATGAGGGGAATGAGCAAATTTTCGATAATATTGGTCTTGGAATGTATAATGATTTTGCTAAAATGTTATAGGAGTGGTTCATTAGCAACTTGCTGGTGGCACATTGAATTTTATGTTAGCTTGGATAATACAAATTATTATGTATGGATCATTTTAAGTACTTATGCATAGAATACCCAATGTTTTCTTTTCATATTTTCTCTTCCTATTGTTGTTCTATAGTTTCTTGCAATTCAAAGTTTTTATTCTGGTTTTTCGTTCTTTTCCCGGTTAATGTTTGGGAAATTTAGAGTTGTGTTATTTGATTCGGATATACATCAACAACTACGCCTCAATCCCAACCTAATTAGATTCGGACATGGTTCTTACAAAATTTCTGGCACGTAGAAGTTAAAAATTTCTAAATATTTTATTGGATACCTGCAACCTTTTATTATGTTTTTTGTTGGGAGTATTTGAACTTTGATCATCCTTTTATTTTTTTACTCATTTTATTTATCATTTGATCCCGCCCTTGAGTGTATCATAATTCATAATCAAGAATTTGTATCGACAGTTTTAATTTGTTCCTTCTTTGGTTATCTAGCATTCTGAAGTACAAAATTTTGTTAATTTTTATTACTGATTGTTAGGAGAAATTCTATAATAATTGTGAAAATCCCGAGAGCTAGTAATGTACGTTTCAAAACTCAGTGGATAGTAGACGATCCACCACTTCAGACTTTCATCTACAACGCAACAAAGTTCAAATCCGTAATGTGTGTTTAATCTATATATCACGCATTGCGTTCTACCTTAAATTGATCGTGAACACTTTATATGATAAAACGGGTATTTATAGTAAAAAGTATGAGAATAAGTTTTAGGCTTGTCTATGAAATTAAATTCCTCGCCCCACCGCTATGCTTTATATTTATTGTTCATCATTCATTAGTGCTTTAACCCATTTCGTTTGTACTTTTAAATCTAATTTATCCATGATAATATTAATAATTATACATAAATGAGTTTAAGTTCCATGCAATAATGTACACATGGTGTAAAAAATGCTTACACAATTAACACTATACGTAGACATGTTGATGATAAAAATGTTAAATAACTTATGATCATGTGTTTAAATTCATTGATAGTGTAATTTTTTATATCGTCGGTGTATATAATGTTACTTAAACATGTTTAATGTGATTCTATAGTTAATTATTATCTACTTTTGAATAAATATATTAAAACGAAATGTTAATAACTGCATAATTAATTATCAAATAAATACTCCGACTCTGATCGTATTCCTAAAATATTGTTTAATCTTGCAACAGCAAGGCAAGATTTTGTTTTGATAAGAAGATACATTTTACTTAGTTTTACTAGGAAAACTTTAATTATTTATATGTTGTAAAAATTTAGAGGTCATTCACTCCACCCGCCGTTTAACTCGTTGTTTTAATTCCATACATCCCCATAAATTCCTAAAATAACGCACCAATTTTCGATGTATAGTTCACATTTTTCTTCTATATATTTTAGTTGCTGGCACCTTTTTGTAAATAAACTCTCAAAATAAAAAATATATATAAAAACATCCTCCAGCACCGCCGTGAACCGCCGGCATATAATGCTAGTGCAACTACCTATCATGGCCAAGACAAGTTTCGTCCCGGTTGTGTTTGCGTTTCTATTTATTTCATCATACACCTTTTGCAACGCTCATGATGATAATGAAGTTGGTATATATTATCCTTTTCTATTTATTTAATTTTCCCCCATTCAAATATTCTTTTGATTTTTATATATGAGTGTGTGTGAATTCATTATATTATTTTATATTTTCTGTATTCTTATAACGAAAATGTTGACTCGCGGCATATATCATTAATTATATAAGTTTTGATGATTTATTTCTCATATTTTACTACGGAAAAGGCCTAGAATTAATCCTTAAATTATCGGAAATAGAGCACTTTTACCAAATAGGTGTAAAAGTATTCTGTTTTCGATAATTTAAGGATAATTCGGGCCTATTCTGATTTTACTTTGATCTTTCTTAATAATGTTGTTGTGTCTTTTCATGCTAAAATTTATTGGTATAATATTTAGTTGCAACTTTCTTCTTTTCTGAAATTGAATTTGAATGTAGCCAATACGTCTTTTATTGTGCACGACAATTACATACTTTATTGGATGAATTGAATCATGTTTTTCTAATATTTGAAACTTTGTAGTGGTATGGACATGAAAGGCTCCAACATTTTTCCTTGTTGATATTCATTTACTAGTTTAAATAGTTTCTCTTTTTCAATAAGGGCCACTTATGAGTTGTGGATGTAATTGCTAGAAATAAAAAAAATTAAACAAGAAGCATAAGCCTAAGGTGGAGTTGGTTTTGAGGTGAAAGAAACTAATAACATCACCATTAATGGTTTAGTTTCTTTCACCTTAAAACCAAATTAGTGTGTTCATTAATTTCCTTATTAGTTCACTACATCACCATTAATGAACTTAGAATCATAAATCTAAGCCAATAAATGAAAGAAACTCTTACCCAAAGGTTGAAATTGCTCCTAGGATTCTGAAAATGCTCTAAGGTGGAGTTGGTTTTGAGGTTTTAATATCCAACTTCATAAGAAAATTATAGGACACACAAAGATTTACGCTTCCAATAAATCGACTCATTGAGCGAACCCACGCATGGCGAACAGAATCTCCGCTGAGGCGGTGTCACTTGACACCTCGCCTCAGTGAGCGCACCTCCGCATAAGCGGACTCAATCATGCGGACAGACACTCCGCCATGGAGGAGATCCAGAATATCCAAACTCTCACTTCGGTGAGCCAACCTCACCCGAGGCGGACACCAGTCATGGGGAAAGATAAGCCAACATCTCATCAAACACCCGAAACACTCCCGAGACCCCCAAACACAAATCAAATATGCTCATCTACCGTAGAAAATGCTACGAACTCGCTCGTACCCTCGGATTTCACAAATAAGCTTAGACATATTTTTCTAAAGAATCGTTTGGGAAAACCAATTATCCAAATTTTATAAATAAAGCCACTGATTGCCTGAAAAAGTGAATCAATGACTCGACTAAATCATAAATGACCTCCGGAACTATGGGAAGTGACGAAACCTGAAATCGAACCCCTATAGCCAAAAGTCAACCGAACCAACTCTAAATTTCTAGTTTTGGGGTTTTCATCCGAAACTCATATAAATGGACATCGGGATCCGTGTCACCCATCTCCGCGCATCACAAACCACACATAGAGCCTACTGGTAGGATCAAATAAGCAAATAAGGATCTTTAGCTAAAAATGACCGGACGGATCATTACAGACACGGACGGGTCGTTACAGACAAAACATTTAATCACAAAGTCCATAATGGAGGGAATTAATTAATTAACAACTCTCTCTACATAAAGTATGTTATTTTGGATTAATATTTCTTCGTAGTATATAATACAACCTAAGTAAGAAAAGATTGAAGTAATCAAATCAACAACAACAACATATTCAATGTCTGAAAAGGTTTAGATGTGCAGATCTTACCTCTATCTTTGTAAGGTAGAGATGTTGTTTCCGGTAGACCCTCGGCTCGAAAAAAAAAGTCCGGTATGTGACAACAAATAACATGACAAAAAAGATGATATCAAGAAAAATATGACAACAAAATATCAACATAAAAACACAAATATGACAACTATAGTAATATATGTAGAGGAAAAGAAACTAAACGATTCTTTTAATGCGTCTGGTAGAAGACACCAAAAATTGATAAACACTATCCAAACTTAAAATCTTGGGTGGATTTCATGAATCATTTTAGAATTATATTTCATATCAAATATTCTTTTGTTGTTGCATTTAATTTTTATTTTTTTTATGTGACACGATATTAACAGATGATGAGTCGAAATTCACTTACTTGCTGGGAACAACAGAAGGACCAGAAAATTGGGGTACCCTTAAACAAGAATGGAAATTATGTGAAACTGGAAGATTTCAGTCTCCTGTTAATTTCCGTAACAAAACTGTGAAGATTACTAATCGTATCCAACATTTGAAACCAAATTACAAAAGTGCACCTGCTATGATCATCAACAGAGGTCATGATATTAAGGTATGTAACTCATCTAACAATCATGCTACATATAATGTTTGTATAGATTTAGCTTATATAGGGCTACATGAGCCCCTAATAGTTTATCGTATAAATTGATATATCAGTGATTTCTGACCCACCAAGTAAAATATCAGATAATGAGCCTATGCGGAAACTACTAAAAATAAAGGTTTTTTTCACCTTCATTCGGTGAAAATTGTGCTATGAAACATAATTTTTCCACCTCATTCAGCTCACTGAAATACGCATGGTGAGAAACAGGTTCCCACTGAAACGATGTGAAACTTCATAATTTTTATGTGTACACTCATCTTCTTGAAATTCTGGACCGTCTTGATTGACAATTAAATCCAACTAATGATGAGTATTTTGGCAGTTGCAATGGGAAGGAGATGCTGGATGTATCAACATTGATGGTACTGAGTTCAAATTACAGCAATGTCACTGGCATTCTCCTTCTGAGCACACAGTTAATGGAAAAAGGTTTGTTATAAATATCTGGTTTTCTCTTTTTTGTATCTTAGTAAATGGATAAAGTTTTAACTTATTTACTACAATAGTTTATTTTATGTGAATGTATTTGTTTGCAGCTTTGCTACGGAGGCCCACATGGTTCATCATAGTGCTGATGGAAGAATAGCTGTGGTTGCAATACCCTTCAAAATTGGAACCCCTAACCCTTTTCTTGATGAGGTACATATATAATCTCTTTCTTTTAACTATTCAGTATTGATCGATATTACTATTAAATTATATGTCTTGACGTCGATCAAATTCTATTGAAACTGAATCATAATTTGTCATTTGTCAAAGAACGACTCTAAAACAGGATAAAAGTACGATAAAATATGTATAACTTCAACTATGATCGCTGATCAGACAATGACTTGTAACTTGCATATCCCAAAGGTTATTTATACTCTGGAACATTTTTTCTAAAGTTTGCTTTGATTATTTTTCTTGGGATCGAATTAGCTATTCTACACTTTCTTGACCCCCCCCCCCCACCAACCCCGCTTCTTTTTCCTTTTTAGTTTGAATGAAATGTCAAAAAGTTATACATTTTGTCACTTTTGTACTCCGTGGCTTAGCTGCATACAATGAGGAGTGGTCAATTTGTCAATAAATTATACTTTATTTTTTAATTTTGAATATTCTTAACGAAATTCTTAATTTCGACACTGTAGTTAATACGTAACGCTGAGAGAGTTGATGACAAGGGTTTGAAATTGGGAATGGTTAACCCACAACAACTTGGGGTCAATGATGAACCTTTCTACAGATATATTGGTTCGCTCACTGTTCCTCCATGCACAGAGGGTATTGTTTGGAGTGTACTATATCAGGTATTCATTTTTAAATTTTCAAAACAAGTACTCCATATATGGTCTATGGAAATTAAAAATTGAAAAAGGGAAGAAGATCTTTTGACTATTTATTTGCTAATTTAGGCAAGGACTGTTTCAATGGAACAAATGATGGCACTAAGAAATGTTGTTCATGATGTAAGTATTACAACTCATTTGATTTTTAATATCCAACTTCATAAGTATTATTTTACTTGAAAAGGTCTCTATATATCTTGAAGTTTTACATTCTGATTACTATAGGGAAGAGCATAAATTGAGAAATAAAAATATATTAGCCCATTTGAGTTGGCGAAGTAACAGTAGTTGATATTAAGAAAAACACTTTAAAGGTTGAAATTGATTTTATAAATAAGCAATTGTGTTGTGTGTAGCAAAAAAGTACTGATTAAACAAAATGAGAGAAATAGCTATTTACCATACATATAAATTTAAAAGTACTTTTACATAAGAAATGACGAATTATGAAGCTAAAATAGAAAGATAATTAAAAGTTCTGTTCAGAAATTACAGAAGAACAGTAAAAGATTTGATCAAATCAAAAGTGCTTGTAAAATGTAAAATTATAAGTTAGGGTTGACCAACTTATGACTTTTGGCTGATTTAAATTATAACTTATAAGCACTTTTGGTGTTTGCAAAATACGAAATAAAGCCAAATAATTTTGATAAGCTAGTTTGACCAGCTTATAAGCTTAGCCAAAACAATCTCCATATGTTCTGATTGATAACTTATGTCCTATGAGCTTAAGCTCTGACAGTAAAAAGCATATTTCTATCAAATTAAATCACTTATAAAATAATTACAAATAGTAATTCTCTATAATAAACATTAACTAATATTCTAGTAAGAATGTTAATTAATCTGCCATCACAGGTTAAACTACGTGATGCAAAGCACTCATGAGTATATCTTATTTTATATAGCTTTTGATGTTTATGTTTGCCTTTTTTTGTTTAACAGGGGTTTGAAGCAAATGCAAGACCAGTTCAGGCCTTACGTAAAAGACCAGTGTATCTAGCAATGTAAAGACCAAGAATTGATGAAGCTTCAAATTAGATGATACATGGCATGTGTATACCAAAAGAAGCAATGTTTCTTCATTGCAATGTACCTTAAAAAACTATATATGGTGGTGAAATATTGGAAATTACCTTTTGGATATATATATTTGGAATCCATAAAGTCATAGTTGATGTATCTCTCAAAGGAAATATACAGGAGTCTTGACTTTTCTTTTCCTCAGAACATGCATATCTTATTATATTATGCACATCATAATTACAACTTACAAGTGAATTTTTATAATAAAATATTAATTAGTATTCAGATTATAAAAGCAAAAAAATGGCAATTATTGCGTAAACATATTGAAGTAATTAGTTAAGTGTTGCAAATTTGAAAGTTTCTTCCTTTCATAGTTTTCCATTTTTTTTTTAATTCCTTACCTTTTTGGGTAAAGATAGTTACATGATTAGTTTGTGTTACAAATAAAGTGTCCAACTAAAACTTGAAAGAAAAGATACAGAAAAAACAATAATATCTTCAACTTAAGGTTTTGTATAACACAATCTAAAAGGTAATTAATTGGTCTAATTCTTTATTTTTATAATCGAAAAATTCTCAATGATTTATCGCATAGTTTGAAACTCGTGGATGATGAATTAGTCCATCTATTCTTCTCCGGTTAAATATCAGAGTTTTCTTTGTAACAACGTTCGAACCTATGACATTGCGTCTAATTCGCACATTACATGTTACACGCATACCACTTGACCAAATACTAAGGGCGCTAATCGGTCTATATCTTGTACTAGCATTTACACATCTAGGTTAAATGTTTCAACTTTCTTCGAAGACAGGCAACCCAGAGAATACCCTGTACAGATTACAGAATGCAAATACATTGTATAAAATCAAAATGTAACATCATAGCATAAAACAGTTGACCAATTCATCCCTTTGCTTTCATCAGTAGTCAAAGTTGAAAGCTTTATCCATACAACACGCTGCCATTACGTAACATCGCATAACATATGCACACACCAGCAGCCTGACACGTGCTTGTAGGAGGCTATAAATCAAAATATAGAAGTGATAAGAAAAATTTTCTTTTACTTAGGTTGATGTCTTTCATTCCCTTACCATTATTATCACTATTATGTTAGCATATTTCTATTATGCTAGCATATTTCTCTTGTACTTCAATTATACTGGGTATGTTATTATTGTTATTGGGTATGTTGTTGTTGTTACTTCAATTATATTGTACTTTTGTTTCTTTTATTTTTAACTATCTGTAATTAGTTATAGTGTCGGTACTTTTCTTTATTCAAATCGTTTATCAAAGTTTTTATGATTGCATTTCTTTCAAGTCATTTCTTGAAAAAATGATTTTCTTCACGAAAGAGTCTGAAACAACATTCACTATCCCATAAAGATAAGAATGAGTTATACGTGAACCTGCCTTTTTAAATTTCACTTCTGAA
Organism: Przewalskia tangutica; assembly: GCA_029844215.1. Classification (NCBI taxonomy): domain Eukaryota; kingdom Viridiplantae; phylum Streptophyta; class Magnoliopsida; order Solanales; family Solanaceae; genus Przewalskia; species Przewalskia tangutica. Next base: position 96,394,129 of record CM056738.1, on the reverse strand, counting down.
AATATACTGAGTATATTGTTATTATATAGGGTAAAATTAGAATAAGACAGTTGTACAAATTAAGATATGACATGTGGGGAATAATATTGAGTCAAACTCACGTGAGTTTACGACACCACAAGTTTTGTATGCATGGTGCGGGGTGTGACTCGAGTAGGGCCGATACTGGTATTAAAGAAGGCTAAGAGTTGTTTGCATTGTAACAGACAACCATTACAGAAGCCGGTCACACGACTTCCACCAGCTTTTTAATAGCATTTATTGAGAGATTGATTGTCTAATTATTACAACATTTATTCTCATGTATTTATGAGGGCATATTTCGTGGGTTGTGTACTCATGTAGCTCATGTATAAATAGAGTACTTCATTACATTGTAACCCATCAGATTCTGGCTATTACAATACATTTACTATTATTCTCTCGAGTTCTATGCTTTCATACAAATTATTGTCACTTTTTCTCAAAAATCATCTCAAGGCTATTATTACGTACATTGTCTTATTATTATTTTATCTTAAGTATAATTTTTATTTAACGTGTCACTTGAGATCCACATGTCCTTGACTACATATACAAATTCAACTGTGTCATTTTACGGGTAAACAGTTTGACACCCACCGTGTGGGGCCTGGACAATTATGGTGTCACACGTGACTCATTTACTAATCTATTTTTTCCTTTAAGTCTTTTTGTTTATTCAAATCAGACAGGATGCCACGACTAGGTGACAACAACCGTAACATTGGGGATAACATTGACAACTTGGGGCCAGAAGGCCCAACGCCAGAGACCCGATGCATGTAGATGGTGTCACTTTCGGTGATGGTCATACCCAACATGAGGTCAATCCCACATATGAAATACCCAAAGAGGACATACAGATTCTTCAGGCACAAAATACTGCGATTAGCGAAGAGCTGGAGCGCATGAAGTTGTTTCAAGAGGAGTTCATGTCTAGAAACGATGGCAACACGCCGACAGGAGAACTAGTTCCTCCAACAAATACACACGGAGAAGCCGGTAATGTTCGAGACAGAACCAATGATAACTAAGGCAGATCTGTAAATGGTGGCTCAGAGAGCGAAATTCCTGAGAACTCGTTCCATTATAAGGTCCTGAAATTCATGAAGGATATGACGAGCAAAATTTATACCAATGTAAAAAATCTAGAGAAAAATGCACAGGAGTTCGGACGATAATTAAGTCAAATACTGGGGGCTCCACCCGTGACTGACGGTTTAAATGCGAAAAAATATATCCAATTGGTCTATAAGTCAGAAGTTCCATCCGAGTTAATACCTAAAAGGTTCAAAATGCCTTTTTATGGCCAGTTATGATGGAACTACCGATCCCTATGAATATATCTTGGCCTATACTACGATCGTGAAGGGGAACGATCTACGAGAACATGAGATAGAATTGATACTAATTAAAAAGTTTACTGAGACACTTACTAAGGGAGCTCTGATATGTTATTCACAGATCCCTGAGTATTCAATTAGTTTGTTCGCCCAGCTCGCAGATATATCCATAAAGGCTCATTCAGGATCCCGAAAGGTGAAAACATGTAAGATGGATATTTTATGTATTGCGCAAAAAGAATCAGAACTCCGGACTTTGTTACTCGATTCCATGAGGAGGGAATGTTGTTACCAGCAGTTCCGGATGAATGGGCTGCAGAGGCTTTCACGAAAGGGTTGAATCTGGCAGGACCGAATGCTTTCCAAAAGCTGAAAGAAAATCTATTAGAGTTCCAGATGACCACTTGGAATATATATACATAACTGGTATGAGTCCAAGATCCGGATTGAGGATGACATGCTTGACTTGGCGCTCATTTTTATAAAGGCACAACTGACTCTCATTTGTATACGACACATTTGGATTTGGATTCTGATTTTTGTATACTTGTCTCATGTTATCTGTTCGCCACTTATAATATTCTTTACAATATTACATAATTTACATACTCAGTACATTATTTCATCGACCGCTTTCTGGCCGATTCACGCCGCAGTATAGGTGCTCAGTTTGGTGATCCTCCAGTCTAGGATTCTTGTTCGGCTGTTTGGAGAGCTCCATTGATCCGGAGTTTTGTCATTTTGGTACAGAACCTCATTTTAGACTTATGTATATTTAGAGCCACGACGGGGCCCTGTCCCGTCATATTTCGTTATCCTTCTCATAGAGGTCTGTAGACAGTTGTGGGTTGTATATATGTGGGTTGGTCATATAAGGATTGTAGATATGTTTTGTTCAGCTGTACTATTGTATTTCATTTTGGGATATTCCCGTATATAGTGGCAGCCTTGTCGGCTTGCGTCCTTTATTATATTTGCTTAGATGTGACTCCTTAGGATACATAGTTATTTGTGTGTAAAGGCAGTCTTGCCGGCTTGCCTATTCGGACATGTGTTATGATTGCGGCGTTATGCTGCCAAATTTCATATTGTCATTAGTTTCAGTCTGATTACGTGATAGGTCAGTATAATGGCGTCATTAGGGCGCTTAGTCGCGGCCCGTCGGGTCGTGACAAAAGTGGAATCAGAGCAGTTAGTCCTCGGAATGTCTACAGACCATGTCTAGTAGAGTCTTGTGTTTGGGTATGTTGTGCACCATACTTATACGCAGGAGGCTGCCAGACATTTAGGATTTGTTTCTATTCTTTCATCTCGTAGATCGTGTGATAGACTATGTTATTAGGGTAAATCCCCAAACGAATTATTGTGGTTGCAGAAGCGACAGTGGCCCGGAAGAGCAAATCAGAGTTATTTGGACTTGACGTAGTGCATTAAGCCATAAGGAAAGTGGAAGAAATTGAATAGAGGTATAATGAACAGGTTTGAAGATGCTAGGTCAACGTTAGGTAATGTAACTCTTCAGAACCTTCTACGTACCGAATAAGGGAATAAGTTAACAATTCATCACTTAAGGGATGGTATTGTAAAGGATTGGAACCAGGAGTAATGTTTGGGATTTCGTATGTATACTAGAATATGTTGGAATTATGAAAAGTACGATAAGTAAGAAATGGGTGAAAAAGTGTTAAAAGAAATGAAGTTGTTTATAATTACGAGTAGTGAGAAGATACAAGAAAAAAAATTCCTCTCAGACCATGAATGAAATGTCGACTTGTGAAATGTATTACATCATTCTCTATCTTACGAATTGCTACTCTGTTATGCCACGTTATTTGTTCTATAGTTACAGAGATTGAACTTTTTCTTCCAAAGATAGAAAATGAAGCTTATCTACTCTTTTCTCCTTCATACATCTAATTAATTTTTGAGCTTTAATTGTTAGAATCTGTGACCGTTTTACGGTATACCATGTTGCTGAACTTTGTGAAGGTAGGAAACTGCAAAAGAATATTGTCCCCATGTAAAAATAAGAAGGGGCTATCACTTCTGGAATAATAAGATTGATATAAAAGAATGAAAATATTTTTCTTACTTTGGACCAAGTACTGGGAAGTATTGGACATATGGATTAATTGAGTTTCTTTCGCAAATGACTAAGAACTTGAGAATGATGAGCATCCTATTAGTGTATAGTTGTATCAAGCATTTAAAATATCGTAAAAAGTAGTGTTCAGCGCACAGAAATTGGAAAAAAAGGGACAAAGCAAGGACGTGTAGCAAACCTCTGGAGTTCATATTTTCAGTTAAGAAGTTATTTGAAGGATTGATAACCGAGGTATGTATTCGTGCGCAATTTCAATGCATTGGTTCACGCAGAATGCTAAGATGAGGGTATTTGGTCTCTTGGAACCAAAGGTTAAAAGGGAAAAAGCTCATAATGTCTCTCTTAACTTGTGTAATGGGTGATCTTTTAGTATTTATCTTACTGAGCATCCAAATGGAGGGATATGGTTATGGTGGAAGCCTCATCCCTACGTGGTAGATATTAAAAATTGTATATAATAATTGATACACTGCGGGGTGACACGTAGGGGTATAAAGAAAAGTTTCCATATGACATTGGTGTATGCGTTCAATGATGTGGCTCTTAAAAGGGAACTGTGGATAGATATTAGAAGGTTACGTGACCAGGTACAAGGCCCATAGGCAATAAAGAGTGATTTTAACTGGGAATTAAAGATAAATGAAAGAGTGAATTGTCTGATTACTATGACTAAGATACGGGATTTTAAGCAGTATATAGTAGATTATGGTAAATGAGTAGCATGCAGGGTGTATAGCAGTACTTACTAACCAAGAATGGGTTGATAATCTACATGCTTCTAAAGTGACTTTCATGAAACCAGGCCTATATGAACATTCTCTTGGGTTAATTAAGTGGGAAGTAGGCATAAAGACTCAGTACAGGTTCAAATACTTTGATATGTGAAAGTTGGATCCTGAATTTCTACAGACAATAATGGAAGGATGGAAAACCGATAAGAGAGGTACAAGATATATGAACTAATGGGCAAGATGAATAAGCTCAAAGAGGTTGCTACACCGGTAAGAGATTCTGTTATAGCTAAGTGAGTATATAGAAATTGTTCGGTGGTTATAGATAGTCAGTAGACCATAGCGAATTTGATAGAGATAGACGTGACTGAACTTGATGTTATTATGGGTATGGATTGGTTGACTTCAGAGGTAGCTGGGATGATCATGTACCACTTATTGAGTTTGCCTATAACAACAGCTACCACTCTAGTATCCAGATGACCATGTATGAGGCCTTATATGGAAGGAAGTGCAGGTCGCCTATTGGTTGGTTTGATATAAGCGAGACTAAGTTAATCGGCCCAAACATGGTTCAGCAAGCTGTTGATAAGGTAAAACGTATTCAGGAGAGATTATTAGCAGCTCAGAGTCGACAGAAGTAATATGCAGATAATCGACGTCGACACTTGGAGTTTCAGATTGATGATTGGGTATTCTTGAAGGTGTCACCCATGAAGGGTGTGACGAGGTTTGGTAGGAAAGGGAAGCTTAGCCCAAGATACATTGGGCCTTACCAGATCATTAGTAGGATAGACAAGGTTGCCTATGAGTTGGATCTTCCATCTGATTTGGAAGCAGTACACCCAGTCTTCCATGTATCTATGCTGCGTAAGTATATTGGTGATCCTTCCAGAGTCTTCCCAGTAGATGATGTCCAGATGACAGAGGAGTTGTCTTATGAGGAGAGTCTCATAGCCATACTTGATCGTCAGGTCAGGAGATTACGAACGAAGGATGTGATTTCTGTCAAGGTATTATGAAAAAACAACAATAGGGAGGAAATAACTTGGGAAGCAGAAAATGATATGCAGAAAAAGTATCCTCACTTGTCCCGATGCCTACAGGTAATTCAACTCGATCCCTTAAGTTGATTATAGTAATTGATAATTGTATAGGTGTTATATTGTGGCCCTGTGAGGCATCTGTTGGTTGCTGAATATAGGTGGATAGACATAGTTATAAAGGAGATTCTGTCGAAATTTTTATAGCATGAGACCTATTATGAACATTCGAGCACGAATGTTTCTAAGGGGGGAAGGATGTTACACCTCGTAAGTTTAAGGTGATAATTAAGAACGTCATTAAGAATTAAGATTCGAATATTGGATATAAAATATATTTATATATGCTAATCCGGAATTTAGTATACGAATGATGTGATTTCAGAGAAAATTTTGGTTACTACGAGCGTGACAAGAGAAATTGAAAATGATAGTTGTATATCTCCGTTATGGATTAGTAACGTATTATATAAGTTACGACAATGAGGATACGAGGCCATATGGAATTTTCAAGACTTAAGAAGTGGGATATTAGAGTAATTAATTAGGGGAAATGAGACTAAATTTGCAAAATAATAAATTAGCCCACATAAAACCTTATAACCTTTCTTCTTTCATTACATTACTTTTCAAAGGAAAAAATATATATTCTCTTCTTCCCTCATTCCAGCCGAGAATCTCCCCCCATTACCATACAAAAATTGGAGCTTTTAATTCCTTTTCCAAGGATTAATTCATTCTACAAATTTCTAACCAAGAAGCACCACAAAAACAGTGGCAATTCGCTGGTTTCTGACCGAGATTTCAAGCCCAGAAACATTGGTATTTGAGACGAATTTAAGGAAGAAAAACATATATGAATGAGAGATTAACATTGTAGAATTCATGCATGTCAATTTGGAGTGAAAAAGTGATAAGAATTGATGCAAAAAAACTGGGCAGTGGACCGAAAATTTGGGGACTGTTTTGGGCTTCGTTTAAGGTAAAAATTCTCCTTTTCATTGAGTATTTGGAAGATTGATTGATGATGTGATTAAGGGATAAACTCATGTTAAAGAAGAATTGCAAATAAGAGAATGCATGTGACAAAAATGTTGTTGTAGCCGATTTTGGGATAGTTTTGTAAACTTTGGATTTGATTATTATGTTGTTAATTTCGTCACAAATTGCATGTTATAAATGAAGGAAATATTGATGTTTAAGTTGTAATTGTTATAAGGAATTGTTGAAACATGAATCGGATTTCAAGAAGTTAAAGAACGAGCGTTAGTAATGTGGGTGTTGGCCGAAAACTTCCATAGAATTATTGGATATTGTTGTGAGGTATTAAGGGTTGTTTTAACGTGATTTAAATGCTGGATTAACATAAGAAATAAGTGTATAAATCTCCGTGGTTGTTGTAGTTGTTGTCTTCCATAAATAAAAAGGAAAAGAATGTATTATGATGACGTTTATGGAGTATTTGAGATTTTTATGATTATATCTTTAAGTTGCATCTGTTTATTGGTGTTGTTGGCTTTATTTATAAGTTGTGGATGCACACATAAATAGGGAAAGTGCTGTCCAATTTTTTATAGAAAAGAAAGTGAGTTACCATTCAATTATTACGAATGCTAGTAATCATAAGGTTAATGGATATGTTACTACTATTATAGGTTGAAGTGCTAGTCAAGGCGTATTTAGATTCTTGAGTTGGTTAGTTCGTCAATAAGGTATGTGAAACTCTTCCTTCTTTCTTTGGCATGATTTATATGAAATGAACGTACATCGAACGTATATGATTTCTATACAGTAAAATTCCTAATAATATGAGTTATGAGAAGTGTCTTTGATGTTAACAGTAAAAATTCATTTTAACGATTTTATTAGGAGTCAAATGATGATTTAAATTGCATATGGTTGCTCATGATATCTATTTGTGCAAAGTATTACTATTCCACTTCTCCGAGTCCCGGGCCGGCTTATGTTCGTGCACTGCCTTGCATTGTTCACCTAGTCCCTCACTAGAGGGCCGAATACGTAGGATGCATGCATAGATGAGATGATGATTTCACCGAGTCCCAGTATGGGCCGGATTACGATATGATTCCACCGAGTCCCGCACTAGAGGGCCGGATTACGTTATATGTATATATGTATATGGTGGCTAAATGGACAGACACTCATGATTTTTGACTTGACGCTCATTTTTATAAAGGCACAGCTGACTCTCATTTGTATACGGCACGGTTGGATTTGGATACTGATTTTTTAATACTTGTCTCCTGTTATCTGTTCGCCACTTATGATCTTCTTTACAGTATTACATGTTTTACATACTCAGTACATTATTTCGTACTGACCCCCTTTTCTCGGGGGGGCTGCGTTCATGCCCGCAGGTACAAGTGCTCAGTTTGGTGATCCTCCAGTCTAGGATTCCCGTTCGGTTGTTTGGAGAGCTCCATTGATCAGAAGTTTTGTCATTTTGGTACAGAACCTCATTTTAGACTTATGTATATTTAGGGGCACGACGGGGCCCTGTCCCGTCATATTTCGTTATCCTTCTCATAGAGGTCTGTAGACAGTTGTGGGTTGTATATATGTGGGTTGGTCATATGAGGATTGTAGATATGTTTTGTTCAGCTATACTATTGTATTTCGTTTTGGAATGCTCCCGTATATAGTGATAGCCTTGTCGGCTTGCGTCATTTATTATATTTGCTTAGATGTGACTCCTCAGGAGACATGGTTATTTGTGTGTAAAGGCAGCCTTGCCCGGCTTGTCTATTCGGACATGTGTTATGATTGCGGCGTTATGCTGCCGAATTTCATATTGTCCTTAGTGTCAGTCTGATTACGTGACATGTCAGTATAGTGGCGTCATTAGGGCTCTTAGTCGCTGCCCGTCGGGTCGGGTCATGACACAAACACACTATCACGTTCACCGAAGATGATGTTGCTGTAGTAATCTTTCCACATAATGATGCAGTAGTAATCACGGTGCCTATTGACAACTGTCAGGTCAAAAAGGTTCTAATCGATCCCGAAAGTGCAGATAATATAATCAGGCTACAGATGGTGGAAGAAATGAATATGACAGATAAAATAATTTTAGCTGCCAGAACTCTTTTAGGTTTCAACATGTCAAGTGAAACCATGAAGAGGGGAGTATACCTACCGGTGAATGCGATGAGGGTGATCGAGATGACAAGGTTTTACATCCTCGATGGGGATATGAGGTATGACACAATATTTGGGAGACCATGGATATACGATATGAATGTGGCGTCGTCAACCTTGTATTTGTTGGTAAATTTTCTGACACCGAAAGAAATTCAGCAAATTCGGAGTGTATAACGTGTTGCTACGGAAATGTTTGCCATAGAAGAACCATATGTGTTAGGGAAATAAATTTTTAAAATAAATATTTCTTATTTATATTTGTACTCTGTTATGGTCGTTATCTTTAAAATCCTATATCGGCAACAAAACGGTCCAAGATGGTGAGAAGTGTTTTTTTTAAAATTATTTATATTGGAGTAATCAGTTTGAACTTTGTTTTTTGCCAATGTTACAAAAATAATTTATGCTTCATCAAAGTTTGAATAAGAAAATATTACATTTAATTTCTGAAAAATATCTTATGTTAATATTATAAAATACTTACTCCATCTTTTTTTCTAAATAACTCAACTTATTAAAATAAGTAATTTCTTTTTAAAAAAATAATCAGTTTTACTTTTCAAAATCTTGAGTGTTGACCAAAATTCATTTTCCTCCACCTGCACACATCCTTAAATGTTTTTCCAAAACACACATTAAACAAAATCAAAATCAAAATCAGACTATAGTCTATATATAGTTGGGGCTCCCTATACTTTTGCTTCCAAATATTAATTTGGATTTATGATAATAACCTGTTTGATCAGATTTTAAAATAATTTTTAAATTAATAATTTATATTTTAATAATCAATTAATTTCTTATCAATATTAAAAAAGTAATTTATGCTTGATCCAATTTTAAAAGAAAAACATTTTTTCAATTTCTGAAAAGTGGCTTCTGTTATTGTCGAAAAATATTTATTTTATTTCCCCCCTAAAAATTGGCTAAATAGCTAAACTCTTTACAATGAGTTATCACTTTTTTTTATTTACACGTCCCTTAAGAAATATTAATAAAGAGTGATATTTGACCTACTTTATCATTATTTATGTCTAAGTTATAATTTCTCTCAATTAAAATATTTACTTTATTTATGTGTCATCTTTATTAATGACAAAGGGTAAAATTGAAAAAAATAATTAATTATGTCTTGAACTTTTAAAATGATAAATAATTTGAAACAACTATTTTTAGTAATCACGATAAATAATTTGAGATAGGGGATAATTTTTTAAAAATATAACCATTTTGAGTTTCTTAAAATAAGATTTGTTTTTTAAAAAAAAATAACCATCTTAAATTTTTTACCAAAAACATACTCACCCTTTTTTTAGATTTACCCAAAAAAAAAAAACAGTAAACATAGAAAATTCTCCTCAACCTGAGGAAAACACACACACACACACAAAAAAAAAGCTTCTTCTTCCTTCACAACAAATCCAAGATCATCAAACATCAAGAATTCACTCTCCCACTAACCAACCAACCATGTCATCACCACAATCAGAAAAACAAACCCTTTTCATTGCTTCATTAATCATCTTTTGGTACTCTTCCAACATTGGTGTCCTTCTCCTTAACAAATTATTACTTTCCAACTATGGTTTCTCTTTCCCTATTTTCTTAACAATGTGTCACATGTCAGCTTGTGCTGTCTTAAGCTATGTGTCTATTGTTTTCTTAAAGATTGTACCTTTTCAAAGAGTTAAATCAAGATCTCAGTTTTTTAGAATTGCTACACTTAGTATTGTATTTTGTGGGTCTGTTGTTGGTGGGAATATTTCTTTAAGGTACCTTCCTGTTTCATTTAATCAAGCTGTTGGTGCAACTACACCATTTTTCACAGCTTTGTTTGCTTATTTGATCACCCAAAAGAGAGAAGCTTGGGTTACTTATGGATGCCTTGTCCCTGTTGTTACTGGTGTTGTCATTGCTAGTGGGGTAAAGATTTCTCTTTTAAATCCATACTCATATGTGTGTATTGATTGCTATGTTTTGTTGCTTTTTGTGTTTTGTAACGTAATTGCTGGCTTATTTTCCTTGAGTTTCTGTATTGACTACGTTTCTTTTGAGCCGAGGGTCTATGAGAAACAACCTCTCTACCCACAAAGGTAGATTAAGGTGCACAGACATTCTACTCCTCCTGCACCACTTGTGGGATTATACTGGGTATGTTATTGTTTATTACTTTTATTGATCTTGCTGTGATTTGGGTTTGTGAAAAATAATTTTCTTGTTTTCTGACCATTTTTTTGGATCTTTTACTGGTGTTGTGATTGATAGTGATATATTGAGAAATGTTTAAAGATTGTCTTTTTGGGTCTATCAGAAACAACCTCTCTACCCCATAAAGGTAGAGGTTTGTACCTGCAAGGGTAGCCAAGTTGGTGTAGCAGTAGAGCGCGGGACCGCAAGGTCACGAGTTCGATCCCCTGCATAAACCTTCTTGGTTGAGCTTGTCACACATGGCTTGCCAAGTGTGGTTAATCGGTTGACGTGGTTTGCAGGCTATTGCGTCAGCCCGGGGTTTACCCTGTGCGCACTCAAAAGAATAGCGGCTGCGGGTTCCTTCGTCAACAAAAAAAGGTAGAGGTCTGCGTACATCCCCTCCTCAGACCCACTTGTGGGATTACACTGGGTATGTTGTTGTAGTGTTTATTACTTTTATTGATCTTGCTGTGATTTGGGTTTGTTGTTTTGTGACCCTTTTTGGGATCTTTTGCTAGTGTTGTCTTTGCTAGTGGGATATGTTGAGAAATGTTTAAAGATTTCTCTTTTTTGGTTCAGTTTCAAATTTTGTTATTAGTACTTTCTATTGATCTTGCTGTGATTTGGGTTTGTGTGTTGTGATTGCTAGTGGGATATGTTGATAAATGTTTAAAGATTTCTCTTTTTGGGTCAATTTCAAAATTTGTTATTAGTACTTTCTACTGATCTTGCTTTGATTTGGTTTTATGAAAAAAAGATGAGTCTTTTTGTTGTTTTCTAACCCTTTTGGGGATCTTTTACCTTTTCCCCTACTGTAGTTGATCTATATTTGCTACCCTTTTGGAGATCAGATCTGAGAATTTGTTTGCTCCGTTGATACATTATGCAAATTTTCTAGTTTTTTTTTTCGAAAATGCAATTATGTTATTGAAGTTGATTTCAAATATAGTCACTATTTTATGATTTATAGACTTTTAGCAAACTGAGAGATCCAAAGTCTGCTGGTGAGGATTTAAGATTTGAAGTTTTCTAAGTAGGTAGGCAAGCTGGAATATTAGGTCTATCCTGTGATAAAACTAGGTAATCTATAGGTTTCTTACCTTGTTTTGAAGATTGAAATAAATTTACCACCATAATACCCTGCCATTCAATTTCTGATAAACTTATAAATGTGTCAAGTTTCATCGTATATTTTCTTCACATTTAACATAAAGTACTTTTTGAGCGGAGAGAAAATAAAGAAAGGTTTATATACAAAAACAAAAGTGCTTTTGGGACATTACTTTCCAATTGTAAAGGCTTATCATAGATGCAAATTACTTAATGGAGACTAAGCTAAATTAGCTTGTTTGAAGTACTACATTGCTCGGACTTTTCAATAATGTCGACGGGTGCGTGTCGGATACTTCAAAAGTAGTGCATTTTGGAGGATCCGACATGGGTGCTGCAACAATTTTGAAGAGTCCGAGCAACATACTTTGAACAACTATTGTTCCAAAGTAATGCCCAGTCGGGAGTAAGTGAATGATATCAGTGTAATGGCTGTGCACTAGCAGGAATTACCTCTATGTAAGATATTTTGTCTTCTTAAATCGTTGGTCTTTACGTATTGGTTCTTGAAATCAGTTACGCCATCATAAGAAAAAAATTCAACAGCTTGAATTTTAAAAACTTTTCAACTAGTTGACATCCTCAATCCTCTTTCCAGTGACCTTTTAGTGGTCTGATAAGTATCTTAATTGTTGGCAGGGTGAGCCAAGCTTCCACCTTTATGGATTTATCATGTGCATTGGTGCAACTGCTGCTAGAGCCTTTAAGTCTGTTCTTCAAGGCATCCTTCTTTCCAATGAAGGGTCAGTATTTTCCTGCTTCCAGCCATCTGTTTAAGTTTCAAGTGTTGTTGTTGTTGCTTTTTTTTTTCTTTCTTTTTAATCTTTATATTAGTCAGTTTATGGAAATAGATGCAACCATTTTCTTTCGGGTCTTTGTGAACTCTTTCACTCCAGAATTACATATTTCTTTATATTTTCGGGGCTTGTAAAAGATGAAGTGGAATGAGGTAGCATATTTGATGTGCACTTCTCGTGGCCTTGCCTTGGGACATTCGCATTGTGAAAAACAGTTTTGACAGCAATGGCAATGAAACTGCTTGACTTTTTTTGGCATGTCATTCCCTGGATCATATGGCAATTTGAAGGGTATTAAGGGAAGTATGTGAAGCTTGTAGAAGTCTAGCCAAATGGCTGCCATATTCTTTGCTTGATATAGGCGGGTACCTCCTAGATCAATGATGGAAGCTATAGCAAGTTGAAGGGTGAGAGAGAGGGATGTAAGGAAAAAAAAGCTATGAAATGTAGCTCTTCTTTTCGCGTATTGGATGTCTGGAGGAAAATGAATAGTTGATAATTTGAAAAAATTGAAGGAGTTGAACGACCACTATGGAGAGTCGAAAGTCCTTTGTTGTTGTATTTTCACTTCTGGTATAAAGAGAATATCCTGTTCTGTGTATATGGTTGAACATTTTGAGGGATAACTTTAATTCACTCACTCTTTGTAAAGTTGACACTGTCATATCAATGAAAACTGATTTATCCCAAAAAAAAGGAATAAAACAGTATTACTTGTCTATCCCATTTTATGATGACTTTATGAAAAGAACAAATTATATGTCAAGATCATGTTGTTCATTGGGAATTGAAATGGAAGAACGAGCAGATATCAAATGAATAACATGATCTTCAATTTGCAAAAGTTACTCGTCGATTCGCAAGTTTGCCAAAGATTGAAATATGAGAGATAAAGTGGTTTCTAATTTTCATCTCCAACACTTTAAATATCATCCCTCCATATGTTATGATCATATTTAGCCTTGTCTCTTTGGTAGATTGTATCTTATTCGTTTGTTTTGCTTGACCTCGTTTGTAACCTGCTGTTATATTTAGGGATAAATTAAGCTCCATAGATCTACTGCTTTACATGTTGTTATGACCTCCCCTGTAACCAGTTGTTATTCTTTTAGGGAAAAGTTGAACTCCATGAATCTGCTGCTTTACATGTCACCAATTGCTGTTCTAGTCTTATTGCCTGCGACACTCGTAATGGAGCCCAATGTGATAGATGCCACTATTACGCTTGCTGTAACACATAGATACCTGGTCCTACTTATTTTGATCAATTCTACAATGGCATATGGGGCCAACTTGTTAAACTTTTTGGTAACCAAGCATACTAGTCCATTGACACTCCAGGTTTGCACTGTCCTTCTCTTCCCCCTTCCCCTCTTTTTTCACATGTGTTGTCGTATTTAGGCTTGCTTTAACCTATTTTGAACAACTTTATTCTATTTGACCATTTGTAGGTCCTAGGGAACGCGAAAGGTGCTGTGGCTGTTGTTATCTCAATACTTCTTTTCCGCAATCCTGTTACTTTTATTGGCATTGCGGGCTATGCAATGACTGTCATGGGGGTTGTTGCTTATGGTGAATCCAAGAGAAGAAGCAAATGAGCTCAGGCGCGGCCTTTTTTCTTATATTGTGAGTCCCCAGTTTTGTTTCTTGAACATTAGATGCACGGTAGAGTTAGTGATACATAGATCATCATTGCAATATAGTGGCAGATAGATCAAGAGACGAAATGGCGGGGCTGGAAATCATTTCCATTCGCTCCTTTGTATTTTTATGTTCAACATGATAGGATAGATGCAGTTGTATCAGTTTCTCTGTTGCACTAAAGTTATAGGGGCCGGGAGATGGGAACTGTTAAATTTTTCTGATGTATTCTTTTTGGTGACAAATGTATGTAGTTGTATCAGATTATATGTTGTTACGGTAGAGCAATATAATCTCCTGATGTTTTTCTGTTATCCTCTGCTATATATTTGTTTGTTTTTGTATATAAACTTCTTGTTAGTGATACGAATGTCAGGCCTTAAATTGTATTTGAAGCAAGAATGGAACTTTAAAAAGGGGGATCATCTTGTTCCTTTTTTCTCAAGAAGTCGGCAGGTGTAACACGATTGGCATAGTTTGGATAGGTTTAATTAACTGCATACATCATACACTGATGCTAAAAATCTTTATTTAACCTGCTACATCCAGTTAAATTGACTTGACAATGTAAAATATTGTTACACTGTCAGTGTATATAATGTCGTTCTCTTAGTGAGACCGAATTATTAGAACAAGGAAAACTTACTTGTAACACAAACCAACTATTCTAGCTAGGATAAAACAATTAAATTCACAGGTAATGTATTGCAGGGCACACAAGGTTCTTAGTCTTAGCTCATGCAGTTTTGGGCTAAAAATCAATTGGTTATGTAGTTTTAGAATTCTGTTGTCACAAGAATGTTCTGCTACTTTGTTTCAATCAAAGCAAATGTATATAAAATCATCCACAAAAGGGAAACGCTTTATGATCTGTATGCTTTGCAAATCCATGCAACAATTCAACAACAAAACAAATTGAAATAATGATCCATCTTAGATGGTAAACAAACCAAGAAAGTTGTGTTTTTTCCAATATTTGTGGTACCTTGTGATTCTTGTCAATCAGGGATTCCTTCTATCTTGGTTTGTTCCTTGATGCTTTGACCGAAAGACCAAGGAAAGAAAGAAGAATACACCAAAATGCAAGTACAACACCAAATGCTAGTGGTTGTTTCTTGTCGTAAGTGAATGCAACGAAAAGACCTGAAAACGAGTAATGAAACAATTCATATATTGACATTTGGTGCTCATTTCCAAATTTCTGCTCTGTTATTCCCATCATCCGTAACCACTGGAAAGGCGGTAAGATTCAAACCTATGGCTGTGTTAATTCAAACCTTCTGGCACAGGAGAGGTTCTTTATTTGGTGACAAGTTGGAGACATTAGAAGTGAAAATGCAATCCCCAGTAACATAAAGTGCAAGGTTCAAAATCTGCACTCAAGCAACTTGTCTTCACAAACGAAAAGAAGCTTTTCTTTTTTTCTCTATTGAAAAAACCCGTATCTCGACACATTTAGGTTCTAAGAAGAAATGAATTTCCAACAATATCCCAAGCACCAACTAGGCAACTACAAAAAATGAGTAAAAATCAAACAAAAACCTTTGAACTAGTTCTTGGAGATTGAATGGCGTATGAACTTTTGTTAAAGTCTTCAGCTTGTATTTTCTTTCCATCGGTTGTTTGTTTTCCTTTTCTCACCATCAAAACCAAGTTTCACAATACTCGAACCTGAACCAATTAAATACACAGGTGTAGGCGAATCTGTTTGGAAAGTAAGAAGCCCCTTTGACATCTCTTCATCTGCAAATAATTCTCGATATGAAAACACAGAGCCAGCCCCAGAAGACTTCTCGGGAGCAGCCTCTTTAATAGATGAATAGCACGCGGACCGATCTTTGAATAGGAAAAAGAGCCATTCCATTCCATATCACGCGGCTCACTATTATCCATTGGCTCTCTCCTTTCTTAGGCAAGTTCTGGACCATTTGGCAGTAGATCATAACCATCATGGTGCTTGGTATTCCTCTGTTCAATAGTTATCAATTTCAACATTACTGCAACTATCAAGCTTGCAGCACCAATTAAGACACTGAGCAGCCATAGTTCCAAGCTGAGAGGCGTAGTGCTTGCAAATGTACCTAAGAACTCAACGATGACAACTTGGAAAACAACAGTGGAAATTATGACACCTAGGAATATCCAGCTTCCAAAAATGCCACGGAAAACATTTATCTTCTCCATGTCACGACAGTTTATTTCATTGAATACCTGATAGAACACAAATGTGTTGAAGATGAAAGTATTAAGAACTATGGCGGTGTCTGAACCTTCGAGCCTCAGAATCTGCTTTCCAGTGAAGTTGAAAACTAAAAGTATAGCCAGTTGGAAGATACTTTGTCCGATTATATTTCTCCACATCATCGTGGAAATCAAACTCGCCTTCCTTCCAACAGGAGGCCTGCTCATTAGTCCTTCATGAGGTGGTTCAGTTGCCAAGGCAATAGCACCTAAAGTGTCCATAATAAGGTTGACCCACAGCAGCTGAACCGCAGAAAAAGGAGCGGATCCTGTTATGTTATAGCAACAGATAAATATCAACAATTTGGAAACTTTTTCTCAATTTTTCAAAACAAATGAAGAACTCTGATAGAACATTGAATACCTGAAATGCATGCGGAAATAAAATTGATCATTAGAGCCACAATACAGACCGTCAACTGGAACTGCACAAACTTTTGAATATTTATATACACAGAACGACCCCATTTAGCCACGCTCACAATTGTGCTAAAGTTGTCATCAAGTACTATAACATATTAACCTATGGAAGGAGAAAATATACAGACCTCTGTTCCTGCTATACCCATAGCAAATCCAATGTCCGCCTCGTGGAGAGCAGGGGCATCATTTGTGCCATCACCAGTAACTGCAGCAATCTCTTTAAACATACCTCTTAGATTATTTATCAGCACAAGCTTGTCCATTGGTGATGATCGAGCGATCACCTGGATTCAAGATTGTAGCATTTCAGAAACAATTTATTTACATCACATCAATCTAAAACAATCAAGAGCATACCTGAATTCTAGGAATTATATGCCTCATTTCATCAGGAGTTTTGTTGCGAAATTCTGGCCCTTCAATGGCCAAACCATCAGCAGTTAGTATCTCACATTCTTTAGCAATGGCTTTGGCTGTCTTAATATTGTCACCAGTGACCATTCGCACAGTAATTCCAGCATCTAAACAAGTTTTTACTGCGTTTTTAACCCCAGTCCGAACTGGATCTTTAATCCCGACCACAGCAACCAATGTGTAGCCACTATCAGGAATACTATTTTTTCATAACCATCCTCAATGTCTTTGTAAGCCAAGCAAAGAGTACGCAAGGCTTCGCCGGTGAATTCATTAATGACATCCATGATATTTCTTGTCCGATTATCTGTCAAATGAACAATTTCACTATTAAGATCAATAAACCTGTCACACATTTTAAAGATTATCTCAGCTGCACCCTTGCAGAAAGCTCGGATTTTTCCATCTGGGAGAGCAATAAGCACAGACATCTTTTTCTTTTCTGAATTAAAAAGCTCAACTTTTAGCAATTTACAGTCCTTTCTTTGCTCATACATATTACCACCAAGAAGCATTCCATATTCTAATATTGCTGATTCTGTTGGTGTTCCCAGAATCGACTTCTTTCCATCCTTATCCTTAACTACTTCTGCTCCCACCGTATTGTGAAATATTGCCTGCAAAAGAAAGGCCAATGCATTTTCTGATATATTCAAAGTTATTGCATCTCCACCTATATCAGCTTCTACCTTTTTAGTTTTTTCACAAATCCATATCTTATCAACTACCATTTGATTTGTTGTTAGTGTTCCTGTCTTATCTGTGCAGATGCAAGTAGCTGATCCCATTGTCTCACATGCAGAAATATGTCTCACCAATGCCTTGTTATCCATTAGTTTTCTCATTGCAAATGCAAGACTCAATGTCACTGCCAGAGGCAGTCCTTCCGGAACCGCAACAACAATTATAGTTACAGCTGTCACAAAGTAATTTAGTAGAGCCAGTGCATCGCCAGAAGACCAATTTGTGAGCTCGTGGTGAAGTACTTTCACTACCAGAAATCTGACAGTCAACACCATAAATGTCAGAGCAAACACCAATCCTATCTTTCCGATAACGATAGCAACACCGCTCAACTTAACTTGCAGAGGAGTTTCGTCTTCTACCCCATCTGCTAATCTCTCCATCAGCTTACCCCATTCAGTCTTCATTCCAACAGTTGTTACCAACATCTTAGCTGAATCATCTTGTACTTTAGTTCCAGATAGAAGAAAAGGTCTTCCTTCGTATATGCTAATTGGCGCACTCTCACCAGAAAGGCTTGATTGATCAATTAGCAAGCTGTATCCGGATACGAATATTCCATCCGCGGGAACCAAATCCCCGATAGATAAGTGAACTAGATCACCAACCACCAAGTCGTAAATAGAAACCTTCTGCCTGGATCCATCTCTAGTTACCTGGATAAATATATTTTTCTCTCCTTATCCAAATCCCTGAACTGCAACGACTGCCTGTAGTCACTAATTGCAGTAACAATGACTACCAAGAATATACTAAGTAAAATTCCTAGCCCATCATATGTTCCTTTTGGACACCCTTCTGTGGAAAGTCCCACACCAATGGAGACAACTGCACAAACCATGAGGATATTGAGAGTTATATCCTGCAAAGCCTCCCACAGAAAGGTCCAAAAACTCTTAAAAGGCTTCTCAGTGTATTTGTTTGATCCATATATAATTTGTCCGCCAGGTACATCACTGGTTTTGACTCCTAGACTCAACGAGACTCCCAGCTTACTCGCGAGCCCTTCGACTCCTGCAAGTTCCTGTAAGGTTTTGATATCATAGGAACTAACAATCGATGCGAGTTTATCGGGGTGAATTCTGAAACCTGCTACTGGTGCTTCGACTGACAAATATTTTTCCAGCTCACCCTCCATGATACCATATCCCTCACCAGCCCCGGAGGCTTACTGTACTCCAGCTGGAGAAAGACAGAAATAACAGTAAGCTGACTACGAATACAGTTCTAACCCCTCCTGAGGCCTGAGGGACTAGAGGGTTAGGTTGTTATGGTAACACTTTGGGTGTTTGACTGAGTTGTGTGCGGATGCAACACGATAGGGTAACAACCTATATCTCCCGGCAGCTACAGGAGCATGCTAGTGGAGCTCAGATTCGGGAGGTTGCCGAGTCTTCCCTTGTGAGGAGGTGAAGAGGCGACAGTATAAGGATCCACTTCTAGGGCGAAATTTAGATACGGATCTCCAAGAGGAGAAGGACCTGTTTGGGTAGCACCGGATAGAGTGCTGTGATATGAGAATTTATTGTGTGTGTCCGATGCTGCAGGACTTGTCAGCAGGTTTTAGGGGAGACACACAGTGCTTCTTGCTCTATTTTGTTTGGGGTCGACTAAGATGTATCATGACCTCAGATGTATGTATTGGTAAGATGGCCTGAAGAGGGACGTAGCAGAGTTTGTTGCTTAGTGTCCGAATTAGTAGCAGGTCAAGGTTGAGCACCAGAAGCCTAGTGGGCTATTATCGACGATTGAGATCCCGATTTGGTAGTGAGAGGTGATTAATATGGATTTTGTTACAGGGTTGCATCGTACTCAGAGGAAGTGCGACTCCTTATGGGTTATGGTAGACAGACTGACGAAACCAGCCCATGTTCTTCCGGTCAGGACCACTTACTCGGCTGAGGACTATGCTAGATTATATAGCAGAGAGATTGTGAGACTGCACGAGGTTCCTACATTTATGATGTCAGACGGATGAGCTCAGTTTACGGATAACTTCTGGAGGTTTTCCAGAAGGGATTAGGGACACAGGTGAGTATCAGTGTTGCATTTCACCCTCAGACCGATGGACAGGCAGAGCGTACTATCCAGGCACTTGAGGATAAGTTGTGGGTCTGTGTTCTTGATTTCAGAAATAGCTGGAAGGATTATTTACCTCTTGTTGAGTTACGTACTATAAATAGCTACCATTCAAGTATTCAGATGGCCCGGTATGAGGCTTTGTATGAATAAAGTGTAGAATCGCCGATTGGTTAGTTCAAAATAGGCGAGGTTCAGATAATTAGCCCGGACTTGATTCAGCGGGCTGTGGATAAGGCGAAGCTTATCCAGGAAAGATTATTAGCAAGCTCAGAGTCGATAAAAGTTTTATGCAGATAACCGACGTCGACACTTGGAGTTCAGGTTGCCTTTTTAGCATAAGTATTGTTATGTGGCTAGGTGTGGCAAGTGTGATTATGTTGGGTGTAGTCAAGGGACTATGCCAATATCCGTTTAGATTGGACTCCGAAAGAACATTCGGGGACGAATGTTTCTAAGGGGGGAAGAATGTTACACCCCGTAATTCCAAGTCATGTATTTAAGAACGTACGAAAGGAAATAAGATTTGAATTTGGAAAGATAAGTTGACAGAATGTTTGTGGACAAATTTTTAGTCAATTCTGGAGCGGTATATCTCCTAGTATATTAGGAGTTTTTAGGTGTTTCAAAAGCCTAGAATGAAGTTCATTGAGTCTAGTGTCCAACGCAACAACCCGCTCGTCGATTGGACATCAGAGTAGAAAGTTATGGACGTTACAAGCTCTGCTGGCAAAAGAGAAGGAAAAATGTTTGATCGGTCAAGACCACGGCGCCGGCATGCAGCGCCGAGGCGGGAATTTCTGCGGAAAAGGGGTTAAATTAGAAGATATTTGTGTAGAGGACATATGGGAGGGAAACAAGTGTCCCTCCCAACTTGCATAACAAGATAGAGGCTATATATGACCAAGTCTTGCAAGATTAAAATCATTTGCAAGATTTCATCAAAATAGAAATTCTCTTCTCTCTTAAAAATGGAGAAAAACCCTAAGCCTAGATGAAATTTTGGAAAGGCGACAAGAAGGAAATATGTTGGCAAGCTTGTAGAGGGTTCGTGTGGTGATTTTAAGGTGAAGAAGAATTGCGGAAAGAGGGCTAAAGTGGGCGAGATTGTTGGACTGTTTTGAGCTTATCAAGGTAACAACTTTGTCCTCTTAAGTGATTAAAGGTTACTTATTGTTGTAGTCATATATATATTATGCAAGCATGATATATATATATATATATATATATATATATATATATATATATATATATATATATATATATATGGAGATTGTGATTATGGAATATTTGGATGGAATCCGAAAGTTTGCATGTTTAACCTTAAGATTGTAATTCGATTTGGTTATTAGTTTTAGTCGTCGCATGTTATATAAAGAAGAGATGGTAGTTGTTATTATCGATTGCGGCTATATAACATGTTAGACTAAACAACTTGGATTAAAAAGGAAATAGGAAAAGACTTTACATTGTGGTTGCATTGTAGCCAATAATGGAATTGAAATGTTGGACTATTTGGATATTGATTGTGGGGCTGAATTTTACACGTCCTGTGCGGCGTGTAATCCCCTTTGATTGGTTGATGTGTTGAGCCTTAAATGTGGCAGTTGGTTATTGATTTCGGGCCTTGAAAAAGGTGGAAAAGTATGAAGAAACAAAGGAAGTGTTGTCCAATTTTCCGTAGAATTAAGTGACTTTACACTTGGGATATTCTACGTTTGAAGTTAGAAGTTAATAGGCGTATTGTGGTCATTTTAGGTTGGCATACGACGTATGACATATTGGACTTAACAAGTGGATTGAACCGAAGAGGTATGTGGAAACTTTCTTATCTCTTGAGCATGAGTAGTTATAAATGTATAGTACGGTAGACGTACGAGATTTAAATGAATTTCGTTCATTTGATATCCTTGACTTGTTTTAAGAATGTCTAAGTTGGTTGAGTTAGAGAATTAACTCACTTGTTTTTAAAGGATAGAAATGCCTTAGTTTCAAAAGCATAAAGTTGGTTATAATAACTTTATGGAAAGTAAAAAGAATGGTTTATTCTAATAAGGTAAACAAAGGTTGCTTGACTTGAAAATGTATAGAATACTTGGTTTGGAAAGTATTGATCACTTGAACTATTCTAAAGTTAAGAAACTTGATTTCTAAAGTTAAGAGACTTGAAATATTCTGAAAGTTATGAAACTTGATTTGGAAGTATATAATACTTGGTTTTAAAAGTATAAGTCTCTTGGTTTCAAAAAGAATGTAATTGTCTAAAACATAAAGAGTTATAACGGCTTTATGGGAAGTTAGTTATAACGGCTTTATGGAAGGTTAAGAGAGTGTCCACTTGATTTATAGGCACAAGTTGCCTAGGTTGTCAAAAAGAAGTTACTTGGTTTTAAAGCTTTGAAATGAATTTCTAAAGGTGAAGTAACTTGACTTGAAAAATAGACATGCTCTGATACTACGAGTATTAGTATCTTGGGGTTTTTATACAAAAAGTTTTTTTTTAAAGGAACGGAAGTACGTAGTGCTTTGGGTTGAATTTCAGGATATTTTAATGACATGTTAGTGCCTTAAGTAACCTAAAATGAGAGTGCATGATAATTAAGGCTAATAAGAAGTTAGGGGATGTCTTAACTTGCTTATGTTATGTATGATAAGCCGGTGGTGCTTATGTTATGTATGATAAGCCGGTGGTGCTTATGTTATGTATGATAGCTGGTTGTGCTAGTGATATATTGTTCATTACGGGGTCATTCCCCGGGCTTGTTGCATTTGCATATTCCGTGGATTTGCTCCCCACGATGCGAGGAATACCTCATGTGAGTCCGTAGGGCTCATGCGGGTGAAATAGTCTCATGCAGGGCGGACCAGTCCTATGCGAGGAGATTACCTCATGCGGGTCCATACGGCCTATGCGGGCTCAGTCTATGCGAGGAGATTACCTCATGCGGGTCCACAGGACCTATGCGGGTGAAATAGTCCCAGGAGTAGGATTGCTTAATGATACTACTGGCGGGTGGCCCTAATTTGATCATGAGCCTCCTATTTTTATGCAGTAAAGTATTCTCTTGTTTACTCTCATTTTTAGTAAGGCACAATGTACGGTTATTTGAGTTATCATACATGTCTCCGGCTTTATTTTAGACTATATGATTTCATTTCAGTACTTTGAGTTTCACATACTTGGTACCTGTTGTACTGACCTCCTCCGGGGGGCTGCGTTCATGCCGTAGGTAGAATTATACAGGTTGTTGATCCCCCCTCTTAGGATCACTGTTCAGCTGTTGAGAATCTCCATTACTCCGGAGGCTTACCTTTGGTTCAGATCCCTGGTATTGTCGGTGGTTGTACATTCAGGGCTATGGCGGGGTGATGCGCGATTTATGCACACACTAACGCAAGTGCACGTGTCGTGTCAAGTAATATAGTCTTAGAAGACCGAGTTATCGTCCTCGGGGATTAGTGTTCAAGTACCGATCATCTATCCTATGGTATCTATTTGGTAACCGATGATTGATATGTTGTCTATGACTATAATTATGAAAGCTAATTAAACTACGTTGTTTTACTTCAGTAATGGTGGAAATAGGGCTTCCACATCTCCTCAACTATCTGCTTAACTTACTTATTAATGCAATTAATTATGGTTCTTCTTCTATTTTGAGATAGCAGGTTAACTAAGTCGTTTTATACTCTTGTTAAGGTTATATAAACACTCAACCCCAATATAGAACCTGTTATACCCCGTGGTTCGGGCCTGGACCGCGGGTCTCATGGCCGGAGGCGGTGGCCGCGCGCGCGCGGCGTAAGCGCGAGGCGCTGAGTTTCAGTGCGCGCGCCAGAAGCAGTGCCGCGCACCGAAAGATCCAGGGTCCGCAGAGTTGCACTGGCGCCGGGAAGCAGGCCATGGGAAATTGGGCGAAAAAACATAAAGTCCGATTTTTGTTTTAAAAGAGGCCATGGGAGGGTGACAAGTGTCCCCCATCCGATTCGCTACATGCATTATATTGACCAAGACTTGGTCATTTCTTTCAACTTTTCATCTTTACACTCCATCTCTCTCTAAGTTAAAAGCTCATCATTCTCTCTAAATTCCCAAGAGGAATTCTAGCCTAAGGGAAAATCAAAAGTGTAATAGGAGGAAAGGTTATTACAAGCTTGTGAAGACTATTGTGGTGGTGTTTTTGGAGAAAAGGCTAGCAAGGTGTTGGAATAAGTTTGGCTAAAACTTAAGGTATAACACTTCTTCTCAGTTGGTATTGGGTGTTGCATGTTTAATAGGAAGAACTTGTAGTTGGGAAAAAATGCACTTAGAGTAGTTGCATGTAAGAAATGGGGTTTGATTATGAAAGAATTGGTTAGGGGATATTATGAGCACGTTGTTGCCTAAATACTACATTAGACTTGTTGGGTTAGTTGTTGTAACTTGTGGGGCTGAATTTTACACACCAAAATTTAGGTGTGTAATCCCCTGTGTTGGTTGGTTGTTGAGCCTTAAACATGGCATTTGAGCGTTAAAAATCGACCTTGGAAAAGGTGGCAAAGTATGTAGAAACAAAGGAAACGCCCAATTTTCCGTAGGAAATTGGTGACTTTAACTTGGAAAAATTCTGCATTATAAATTAGAGCTTGATAAACGATTGTGGTCATTTTAGGTTGACATACTACGCATGTAAATCGACTTAGCTTGTGGATCGACCAAGAGGTATGTGGAGCTTTCCTATCTCTTGAGCATGATTAGTTGTACATGTAGTGCGGCAGACGACAAGATTTGGAAATCTTCGTTTGTTATAGGTATTTGATACTTGCTTCGCTTTTAAAAGAAAAGTATAAAAATCCTCGGACTTAAGGAATGTGTTTTACTATTGTTTAACTCTAATATAACGGCTTTATGGGAGTTGGTTATATTAGTTTGTGAAAGTTTAATGGAGAAAGGTTTTGATGATTTGAACTTGTGGAAGGAAAATGGTTTTAAGGCATGCATTGCCTAAGGTTTTACAAGAAATGAAGTCACTTAATTTAGAAGCTTGAGATAGTTTTAAAAGGAAATGTGACTTGTTTTGAAAAGAAATCGTAACTTGATACTATGGTGATTAGTATCTTGGAATTTTTGTATAAAAAAAGAGTTATTTCTTAAAAGGTTAGAGGTACATGATACTTGGGTTAAATTCCCGGATTTTTATTAAAAGACATGATCGTGCCTTAGGTATACTAAAATGAGAGGATGTATTAATACTATTAATAAGAAGTTAGGTGATTCTTAACTTGCTTAAGTTATGATAGGCGGTAGTGCTTACGTTGTGATGTGATAGTGGTAGTGCTTATGTTATGTTTAATAGGGATGAGCTATGTTATGTATATTTATATTGTTACGTAAACCCCGGGTTATTATTTATGCCATGGATTTGCTACCCATGACGCGAGTGCGGCGCTTGTACTCATGCGGATTCGGACCATAGGATCCATGCGGGTGAAATAGTCCCACGTGAGTACGCGATGGTACCATGCGGATCCACAGGATCCACGCGGTGAAATAGTCACGGGTGAAATAGTCCTACGACGAGGCGGATGACCTCACGCGGGTCCACATGACCTATGCGGTGAAATAGTCCCGAGTAGGATTGCTTAATGATACTACGCGAGGTACCTGCTTTGATCATGAGCCTCCTATTTTTATGATATAAAATGTATACTTGTTACTCTCATTATTAGTAAGGCACTGCAACATAATTTGGTTTTATCTATAACTTTAATGTATTTTGGACTTATGATATTACTACGATTTTCCGCTTTTACATACTTGGTACGTTGTAATCGACCCCTTCCTGGGCCTGCGTCACGCCGCAGGTAAGGAAAGAGCGGTGGTAGATCCTCGCCCTAGGATCTTGTACTCAGTGTCGTGAGCTCCATTTCTTGGAGGCTCGACTTTTGGTATGGTTCTCCCGGAGTCGTTGTTATTTTGTACATTCAGGCATGACGGGCCCCGTCCCGTCATAGTGTTATTCATTCTTAGAGGCTGTAGTCTTGTCGTAACTTGGTTCGTTAAGGATGTAATCGTTCGGTTTATGTACTTTTAGGTTAGCTTGATTTGGGCTAGACTATTCTATATCTTAATAGTTGTTTATCTTGAGTTTACATTCCGCGGTTTTATCTCGATGTTGTGTCACTAGGGTGCCGGTTAAGGCACCGGCCACGGTCCGGTTCGGTCGTGACAAAAGTGGTATCGAGCGATTAATCCTCGGAAAGAGTCTACAGGCCGTATCTAGTAGAGTCTTGATTATCGGTGTGTTGTGCACCACATCTATAATCAGGAGGCTGCAAGATATTTAGGATTGATTCTCATTCTTTCACTCTAAGATCGTGCAATAGAGCTGTGCTATAGGTTGAATTTCCTCTGACGTATTTTTCCTCAGACGCTTATGTCTCGCAAGGCAACCGCAGAAGAAGCGGCAAGGCAAAGAGAACTACCGGTAGGCACCGAGGATCACGAGGCACGAGCCCTGGCCCTACCGAACGAGGTGTTTCGGACGGCGAGTTCTACGACGTCGCCAACCCCAGCAGAGTCGAGGCGGCAGCGGAATGCCGAGACGCGCAGACCGAGCCTCCAGTCCAGCGGCGAGGCAGGATATGGGCTACAAGAGATAGCTCGCCATCGCCAGATCGTGGCGAACGCGAGGATAGGTTGAGACGTTAGCCCGATTTGCACCGTAGTTCGGCCAGTCGCTAGCAACGAGATCGAGAGACTTTTGAGTCGCACCACCGTAGTTTTATGGGTCGAGGCACGAGGATGATCCGCAGGAGTTTATCAAGCGATTGCAGAGGATCATGAGGGTGATCGGGGCTTCAGAGACCGAGTCAGTGGTATTAGGTTCGTGACGGCCGCGGACAGCTGCTGATTGGCGGTATGATTCGTGGGAAGCGTCCTGGGAGCATGCGCTTCGGTATTTGGGACGAGTTCTCGAGGCGTTGGCCATTTCTTGCCACCGCAGATGAGGAGGGCTCGGGCCGATAGATTTTTGACGCTGAGACAGAATGGGCGGACGGTCCGGGAATACAACGTGGAGTTTGATTCATTGGCTAGGTATGTGCCCGCATTGGTAGCAGACATGGAGGACAGGGTGCACCGCTATGTCACAGGACTCGATGATCACTTGGCCGAGTTGCTGGGTGGCTCTCGGTAGGGCATGGACATTGCCCGCACGCAGCACATGCTCGGTGTGGCGAACGCAGGGCCGACGGATCGGCAGTGTATCGGCGAAGAGGCCGTGACGGCAGGTCCTCTCGGTAGTTTTAGGGGTAGACAACCCCAGCAGCAAACCAGATTTGCACCACAGCCGGTCCAGAGCGCTCCTCCACCATCTTCGGACGCATGAGTATTCGTGAGCGGGCGTGGTTCCGTGGCTTCGGTTTCGCAGGACGAGTTCGGTCCGATGAGGCCACCTATGCCTCTGTGGTCGATGTGGTGATTGCCATTATGGGTGTCGTGTTCCTCCGTGGAGCTTGTTATTCTCGCGGCCAGGCCATTTGAGGAGAGATTGTCCGTCCGCAGGTGGCGGAATATGATGGCTCACCGGCGTGGTCGATGGCCGGGTCTTCATCGATGGCAATGCGCCCGAGGCGTGGTGTTCACGACGCATGTGCCGCGCAGGGTCGTGGTAGAGGTTCCAGCCCACGGTCCTCGTAACCGCATTTATGCTATGTCCACCGCCAGACCGGTGGCGCCACCCGATGTCGCCACAGTACATTGTTGGTTTCTTCTTTGTGATGTTTATGCTTTGATAGATCCAGTTCTACCTTGTCCTATATATCTCATATTCTTTGGTAGAATAGGGATAGAGCCCGAGTCCATAGAATCATTTGAGGTGGCTACGCCGTAGGTGCTTCGGTGTTAGGCCGAGCGTATATAAGGCTTGCCCGTGACTATAGATGGTCGCCGACGCCAGGCGACTTGATAGAGTTGGATATGACAGACTTCGATGTGATTATGGGTATGGATTGGCTAGCGTCTTGCTATGCCAATGTGGACTGCAGAGAGAGGTTAGTTCGGTTCCGGTTTCCTGGTGAGTCGGTTATCTAGTGGAAGGGGAATACTGCGTCGCCGAGGGGTAGGTTTATTTCTTACCTCAAGGCTAGGAAGATGGTACGGGGTATATTTACCATTCGTTCGGTATTCGACATCGAGTGAGATACCGACCTTGATCCGCCCGTGGTTAGAGAGTTTCAGACGCTTTTCCGCACGAAGCTCGTATCCTCCCGAGAGGAGATTGAGTTTTGCATCGATTTGGCACCGCACACTCGACCGATATCTATCCCGCCATACGAATGGCACCGCCGAGTTGAAGGAGTCAAGGACCGGTGAAAGATTTCTCGGAGAAAGGCTTTATCGGCCAAGTGTTTCTCCTGGGAGCACCGGTGTTATTTGTAAAGAAGAAAGATGGGACGCCAGACGTATTGATTACAAACGGTGAACAAGGTAACTATCAAGAATAGATATCCTCCCGTGATTGATGATTTGTTTGACCACCGAAGGGTGCGAGATGTTTTTCCAAGATAGACTGCTCGTTATCATCAAAGTGCGAGTTAGAGGGCAGATGTCCCAAGATCGCATTCAGACCGTATGGGCACTATGAGTTCGTGGTGATGTCTTTCGGGTTGACCAACGCTCAGCGGTATTCATGGACTTGATGAATAGGTGTTCAGCCATTCTTGATATGTTCGTTATAGTTTTCATCGATGATATCTTGGTGTATTCGCGCGCAGCGAGAGCATACGATCATTTGAGACGGTGTTGGAGTCCTCGTGACCGGCATTGTATGCCAAGTTCTCGAAATGCGAGTTTTACCGGCTTGATGGCTTTCTTAGGACATGTTATCTGAGCCGATGGTATTCGTTGATACAAAGAAAGATTGAGAGCCAAGACTTGCCTGCACCCACTACACCGGCCAGTATGCGCAGCCTTTTGGGCCTTGCAGTTATTATCTGAGGTTTGGAGAAGTTTGCTTTATTTCAAAGACCTTGACTAAGCCGACTCGCTTAAGCTATGTTCCGGACGGATACTTGTGAGGAAAGTTTCCGGCTAAAGGAGAAGTTGACGATCGCCCCGCTCTTACTCTTCCGCAGGGTTTAGATGGATACGTGGTTTATTGTGACGCGTCGGTGTGCTGGTGCGCGGCCGACGCAAAGACGGCAAGGTTATAGCATGATCCCGACACTAGGAAACATGAGAAGAACTATCCCACACATGACTTGGAACCGCAGCATGATTCATGCCTCAAGATCTTGAGACATTATTTATATGGGTTCATGTGGACATTTACACGCACCACAAGAGTCTCCGCAAGACATCTTCACCGCAGGAGCCGAACTTGCGCAGAGACGGTGGTTGAGCTACTTAAGGATTACGATGTTGATATTCGTACCACCCGGAAGGCCAACGTAGTCGCAGATCCCCTTAGTCGCAGATCGATGGGTAGTCTATCCGATGTTCGCATGCAGAGCGGGATATGGTCCGAGAGCTACACCGCCAGCAAGCCTTGGGTTCGTTTGGTTGATTCCGTTAGTAACGGAATTCGAGAGGTCGCCGAGTCTTCCATCGCCGGCGAGGTGAAGAGGCGACGATGAGGATCCGATTTTGCACGGCATCGGACGCAGCTCTCCAGGAAGAGAAGAGTCTATTTGAGGTAGCACCGGATGGGGTGCTAAGATTCGAGGGCCGGTTGTGTGTTCCCGATGGGACAGGACTTCGTCAGCAGATTCTGGGGGAGGCACACAGTGCTCGTTACTCGATTCATCCGGGGTCGACTAAGATGTACCATGACCTCAGGTGCATATATTGGTGGGATGGTTTGAAGAGGGACGTGGCCGGTTTTGTTGCCCAGTGTCCTAATTGTCGAGTTAAGGTTGAGCACCGGTTCGCCGGCTATTACAGCTATCGACATTCATGTGGAAGTGGAGGTGGTCAACATGGACTTTATTACAGGGTTACCTCGCACCCAGAGGAGACATGATTCCATTTGGGTTATTGTTGACAGGCTGACGAAATTAGCCCACTTTCTTCCACAGACGACGCCACCGAGGACTATGCCGATTATATATTAGAGAGATTGTGAGATTGCACGAGTCGGTGTCGATTATATCGCATGCAGGAGAGCCCGCCACGCTAACTTCTGGAGGTCTTTCCAGAAGGGATTAGGGACATAGGTGAGTCTCGGCACGGCGTTTCATCCGCAGACGGACGGACAGGCCGAGCGCACTATCCGCAACAACGAGGATATGCTGCGGGCTTGTGTTATTGATTTCGGGGGTAGCTGGGAGGACCATCTACCTCTTGTGGAGTTTGCTTATAACAACAACTACCATTCTAGTGTTCAGATGGCGCGCATGAGGCCTTATACGGGAGGAAGTGCAGGTCACCGATAGGTTGGTTTGAAGTGGGAGAAGTGCAGTTAATCGGGCCAGATTTGGTTCAGCAGGCAGTGGATAAGGTGAAGCTTATTCAGGAGCGGTTATTGGCAGCCCAGAGTCGACAGAAATCATATGCAGATCATCGGCGTCGACACTTAGAGTTTGAGGTTAATGATTGGGTCTTTCTGAAAGTGTCACCCATGAAGGGTGTGATGAGATTTGGGAGGAAAGGGAAACTCAGCCCAAGGTACATTGGGCCGTATCAGATTATCTGAAGAGTGGGCAAGGTTGCCTATGAGTTGAATCTACCGTCCGATTTGGAGGCGGTACATCCAGTTTTTCACGTGTCCATGTTACGGAAATGCGTTGGAGATCCGTCTAGAGTGCACCCGATTCAGGATATCCAGGTGACAGAGGAGTTGTCGTATGAGGAGAGTCCCATAGCGATACTCGATCGTCGAGTTAGACGACTCGACGAAGAGGTGGCTTCCATCAAGGTTTTATGGCGAACGAGAGAGAGGAGATGACGGAAGCGGAGGATGATATGATGAATAAATACCCACACTTATTCCCTATACCTCCGGTAACCCCTTTCCTTGATTGGTGTTAATTTAGTTGATTATGCTTGAGTAATGTTGTGGCTCGGGAGCATTCTTATTCTGAGGAATAGTTAAGAAGATATGTTTGTATTGTGTTTTGTGTAAGGCTAGAAGGAACATTCGGACGAATGTTTCTAAGAGAATGTTATACCAGTGGTTCGAACTGGACCGCGATCGAGTCTCAGTGCCGCGGCCGGGCGAGAAGCGCGCGGCAGTGAAGTGCGGTGGCGGCGAAGTTCCAGCGCCTTGTGGCCGGAAGCGAGGCATGGCGGCCGAAAGATCCAGGTCCGCGGAGATTCTGCGGCGTCATGGCGGGAAGCGAGGCATGGGAAATTTGGGCGGAAAAAACTTAGAAAGTCGATTTTGTTTTAAAAGAGGCCATGGGAGGGTGACAAGTGTCCCACGTCGATTGCTACATGCATTATATTGACCAAGACTTGGTCATTTCTTTCAACTTTTCATCTTTACACTCCATCTCTCTCTAAGTTAAAAGCTCATCCTTCTCTAAATTCCCAAGAGGAATTCTAGCCTAAGGAAAAATCTGAAAAGTGTAATAGGAGGAAAGGTTATTACAAGCTTGTGAAGACTATTGTGGTGGTGTTCTTGGAGAAAAGGCTAGCAGGTGTTGGAATAAGTTTGGCTAAAACTTAAGGTAACACTTCTTCTCTTGTAGTTGGTATTGGGTGTTGCATGTTTAATAGGAAGAACTTGTAGTTGGGAAAAAAATGCACTTAGAGTAGTTGCATGTAAGAAATGGGGTTTGATTATGAAAGAATTGGTTAGGGGGATATTATGAGCATGTTGTTGCCTAAATACTACATTAGACTTGTTGGGTTAGTTGTTGTAACTTGTGGGGCTGAATTTTACACACCAAAATTTAGGTGTGTAATCCCCTTGGTGTTGGTTGGTTGTTGAGCCTTAAACATGGCATTTGAGCGTTAAAATCGACCTTGGAAAAGGTGGCAAAGTATGTAGAAACAAAGGAAAGCGCCAATTTTCCGTAGGAAATTGGTGACTTTAACTTGGAAAAATTCTGCATTATAAATTAGAGCTTGATAAACGTATTGTGGTCATTTTAGGTTGACATACTACGTGCGGTAAATTGGACTTAGCTTGTGGATTGACCGAAGAGGTATGTGGAGCTTTCCTATCTCTTGAGCATGATTAGTTGTACCTATGTAGTACGGTGAGCGTCAAGATTTGAAAATCTTCGTTTGTTATAGGTATTTGATACTTGCCGTTTTAAAAGAAAAGTATAAAAATCCCTTGGACTTAAGGGAATGTGTTTTACTATTGTTTAACTCTAATATAACGGCTTTATGGGGAGTTGGTTATATTAGTTTGTGAAAGTTTAATGGAGAAAGGTTTTGATGATTTGAACTTGTGGAAGGAAAATGGTTTAAAGGCATGCATTGCCTAAGGTTTTACAAGAAATGAAGTCACTTAATTTAGAAGCTTGAGATAGTTTTAAAAGGAAATGTGACTTGTTTTGAAAAGAAATCGTAACTTGATACTATGGTGATTAGTATCTTGGAATTTTTGTATAAAAAGAGTTATTTCTTAAAAGGTTAGAGTACATGATACTTGGGTTAAATTCGGATTTTTATTAAAAGACATGATCGTGCCTTAGGTATACTAAAATGAGAGGATGTATTAATACTATTAATAAGAAGTTAGGTGATTCTTAACTTGCTTAAGTTATGATAGGCGGTAGTGCTTACGTTGTGATGTGATAGGCGGTAGTGCTTATGTTATGTTTAATAGCGGATGAGCTATGTTATGTATATTTATATTGTTACTGTAAACCCGTTATTATTTATGCCATGGATTTGCTACCCATGATGCGAGCGCGTGCTTGTACTACGCGGATCTGGACCATAGGATCCATGCGGGTGAAATAGTCCCACGCGAGCACGCGATGGTACTCATGCGGATCCACGGGATCCATGCGGGTGAAATAGTCCCGTGCGGGTGAAATAGTCCTATGACGGCGGATGACCTCATGCGGGTCCACAGGACCTATGCGGGTGAAATAGTCCCAGGAGTAGGATTGCTTAATGATACTACGGGCGAGGTACCCTGTTTTGATCATGAGCCTCCTATTTTTATGATATAAAATGTATACTTGTTACTCTCATTATTAGTAAGGCACAGTGCAACATAATTTGGTTTTATCTATAACTTTAATGTATTTTGGACTTATGATATTACTACAGTATTTTCCAGTTTTACATACTTGGTACGTTGTGTACTGACCCCCTTCCTCGGGGGCTGCGTTCATGCCGCAGGTAAGGGAAAGCAGGTGGTAGATCCTCGTTCCTAGGATCTTGTACTCAGGTGTCAGGAGCTCCATTTCTTCGGAGGCTCGACTTTTGGTATGGTTCTCCCTGGAGTCGTGGTTATTTTGTACATTCAGGACGCATGGCCCTGTCCCGTCATAGTGTTATTCATTCTTAGAGGCCTGTAGTCTTGTCAGAACTTGGTTCGTTAAGGATGTAACTGTTCGGTTTATGTACTTTTGGGTTAGCCAGTTTGGGCTAGACTATTCTATATCTTAATAGTTGTTTATCTTGAGTTTACATTCCGCTGGTTTTCTCTGATGTTGTGTCACTAGGGTGCCCGGGTTAAGGCACCGGTCACGGGTCCGGGTTCGGGTCGTGACAGAACCTTTCTACCTTTCGGTGATAATATTGACTATAAAGGAGGATTAAGACCAATAACCTATTAATACTACACAAGTATCGGGGTACTTTCGTCCACGATTTAACCTATGTTTATTCAACTACAGTATATTCACAATCTCCCCTTTCGGCTTTCGATTAGAAATCATATGGATTATGATAATTAGTGATCAAATAATTACCAAGCAATCAAGACAATTATTGAATAAATCTCAACAACAAGAAGAATAAAAAACATGCATTAATTCATAAAGATAAGTTTCAAGTGAATTGACATGGAAAGTCCTAGATTGATTTATTTCCTATCCATAGACATGACAAGAACTAAATTAATATCCAACATAAACTGTAAAGAAAGTAAAACAAGAACAAGAAATTACTAAGAAAAGGCCTCCAATCTTGATCTCCAAAAGTTGTGTGATTTGGCAAGAAGAGGAACCCTTAATCGACCTGCAGTCCTATTTTTATAGTCTCCAAAACGTGCAGGGTTTCCTTCAGGCCTTGGCCCATTATCATTCGAATTTTCTGATTTTTCCGCGCGCAGAATCAGCCATGGCCGGAACTCTGGCTTACGAAGATTGGGCGCCGTGCGCTGGCCTATTGCTGGCCGGAGGTCATTTTGTGCCCTGCCGCTAACTTTCGTTTTTTGAGCTCTGGGACCTCTGTTTCTGCCCTCATTTTGCTCCTTTTCTGCCAATGAGCCACTTTAAACCAATATGACTCAAAAAAAGGAAAATATATCCTAAGACGACACGTATTTGTACAAAAATGGACAAAAGACTAACTAAAAATAACTCAAAAGGTGTATATAAAATACACCGATCAAACACCCCCAAACTTAACTTTTGCTCGCCCTCGAAAAGCATTGATCACTTTGCTGCATCATTGTTACTTAGAAAAGCATGAAGGTTAGCAGAATAATATGCAGGAACATATAACATGTATTTTTAGCATTCTAAACACATCAACCTAGATGTTTCGCAAACTCACTTTAATCATGCTTAATGGAAGTAAGAATACTGAATTATGCATGTCAATTTCAAAATCCTATGGCATGTTTACTTGCTATTCTCCACTAATCATGGATACACATGTAAGATATCTTCAGGACTTTTCAGGGTTGTAATGTAGGCTTTAGGCATGGGTAGGTAAAAATAGGCATTTAGGCTCATTTTATGTACCATAAGCTCTTTTGTTTTTCAATTCTTCCCTTTTCTTTTGATTTTCTTTCTTCACTTCATATCTATCTTTCCCCTCTTTTGTTTTGAGAGAGTGAAGTATATTATGAATAACAGGCACCCCCAAACTTAGGCTTTTGCCTATTTATTATCACTTTTTCACTAGGGTGCATCAAGATTGTTCACTCTTTTTGTTTTTTTTTTAACACTTTCTATTCCAATCATTTCACATTTTCACTTATGGCATAAGTGTGGAATTATAGGATGTCAAAGAAAAAGTTTAATTTTTTTAGGCTCAAAGGGGCTGACTGGGGATATTTTGAATGTCAGAGATAGGTAAAAATGATAAGAAAGACTAACAAAGAAATGCCTGAGTCATCTCCCTAACATGCATATCCTAACTATTTCGCCTCAAATAGCAAGCAATCATACACATAGGTGTTAATCATTTAACAATGCACAAATCAAGCAAGAAACCCCAAATAGACAGATTTCATGAATTTTTGGCATATCTAACGTAAGTGTTTAGATAGTTGCTTCTAATTCCATTACATTATTCAACCCCACTTCACTAGGCGTTTCTAGTAACTACAACATGCATGATCTTTAAAAGAAAATTATGACTCAAAAATACTTAAAACAAATCAAAAGACTGACTCAAAAATACTAAGACAATAAGACACAAATAAACACCCCCCCAAACTTAAATCACACATTGTCCCCAATGTGTGCAAGACTCAAAGAAAATAAAATAAACCAGGACAACTTACAGACTTGGTTTAAAGTGGTGGCGGTGGCGACGGATAATGCATGGACCACTAGTTGAACAAGGAACTCATCTCATCAAAGCTCTGGTGCAACTGTTGTTGCTCCTGCCTCAATTCTTGTTGTCATTGCCTCAGGTCCTGTTGACCTTGTATCATCATGTCAAAATTCTGCATCATCCTTCTCTGGTTCATGAGCAACTGCTCCATTATGGGCATTGAGGTTCGATTACGGGAGTGGGCTGGTCGCTTCGCTTCATACCGAGCCTCTGCCTCGTGCTCATCTTTCATCCATGGCGCCTTGCTGCCACAGTGCGGTGTCTTTGGTGTTGGTCTCCTTCGCTTCTTTGGAGGGATTGGGTCTGGGAAGGAATGCACTATCCCATATGACACAGGAAGTTGGACTTTCTCATATGTATCAGTGGGTAGGGTTGGGACCCCATGTCTGGAGCATAAGCAGCTAATAAGTGAGTCATGTCCCAACCCACATGTCGTTACCAACCTGCTGGTTTCTCCAATGTTTGGCACTATTTCCTTCCCAACGTCAATCGTCTTCCCTGACATGATTCCATATATCAATTTTATTACGTCTTACGCACTCTGGTAAAGTGCATCGATGGAATTAAGCGCATCGATTTAAATACAACCAACCTTGGTCGTTTTGTTGAACCGACATCCGCCAACTTTTGATCCATTTACGCAATATCATACTCGGCCTGTGGTAGCTATCGGTTATGCGACGACATCCCAGTTGATGTTGTTGGTGCCTCTAGACCATGTTCTGAAATAGCTCCGGTCGTCACCTATTTCTTCAACATCAGCTGTTTTTAATAGCAAATTCACCACTTCAGCTGTCACAGGCACTTACCGTCCCCTCACAAAGCATCTATCATCCACCCTCTCCGTAAAGTTAGCATAAAATTCTCTCACCATCACTGTGTTCATCGGTGCTATTCTTTCCGGGTTAACAAATACCTTCCACCCCATCACCTCTATCATCGCCCGAATAGGCTCATAGGCATCTCCCTCCTCAAATGATTCCCTTTGGTAATCCATTCCTCTTTCAGGGATCAAGGGCCTAGTACTAAGTTTTTGATATCTACCCTCCGCTGTTTGGCTGACAAACCTAGTAGTATCATATTGAGGGGCGGAGGTGGATGTGGAAACTCTCCTCTTCTTGGCAGACATTTTTAGATAACTTCGGCAGCGTTTCCTTTGTATCAACAATATTACCCAACACTATCACTCGACAATCAGCAACTACAACACTTATCAACCCTCACACTTCACTCAAAAAGCTCCTGCCCAACACTCCACACTCACTTCGTATACTCTTCCTCAAAATCTCACACCCAACTTCAACACCCCCACACACCTTCCACAGATACAGCACCTCCTCAAACGTACTACCTCCTCTGATTATAGTGAATCTTTCAAGAAAAGATAAAGGTTACCTTGGACAGTGTTCTTCAAGATTTTCTTGCTCCTAATGATGTTTTGAGGCAATGAAATGAGGGTTGTTTGTTTAAGATGGTTAAGGGTTTAAGGAATTTAAGAACTTTGGTTGTGATTGGGTTTAGTTTATGGAAGATTTTTAGGTAAAAGGGTAAATTTTCGTGGGTTTTGGGGAGAGGGAAGGTTTAGGTTTTGATTTGGAGTGAGGAAAATCGAATTTAGGGCTCCTTTAATTTCAGATGTCTGCGGTGCCGCTGCCTCAGAATCAGCCGCGGCTAAACTCTGCGCCTTCGAACTTCCCGCGGCGCCAAACTTCAAGGCCTGCGAACTTCTCGCCATGGCTCGATTTAGCCATGCGCCAAACTTAAATTTTTTCGACCTTTTGGCCGCGGCCAGAATTAGCCACGCGCTGAATCTTCAGGTTTTTCGATCTTTTGGCAAGGCTGAGCCAATTTTTCGGAATTTTTTTCTTCTTTTCGCTTCTTTCGACCTCCAAATTCTCGCTCGCACTGCTATCACAAAATATAAACAATACCTCGAGATCATATAAGTAAAAACTAAATCGCATTAAATTGAATAAATTAAAATACCTTGGGTTGCCTCCCCAGTAGCGCTGTCTTTAACGTCGTTTAGCCGGGCGCAAGTTCTTTAATCAAGAGGTATGGGGTAGATTAACCCCACAACCAATCCACTTCATCAACATTTTCCGCTTTCCTTCTCGCTTTTTCTTTTTATATTTATTTTCAAGAGGAGGTTCGTGATCACTTACGTGTTGGCGGGCTTATCTCCTCACTGTGGCTTGCCGCTCAAACGAAGTTCGAAGCAGTTAATTGAAAGCACCGCCATGTTCGGGGGTTGATAATGTGTTTGAACACTTTGAACACCATCTCTTCACTTTCTACTCTAAGTCGACTCCTCTTCTCGACGTCAATTAGGGCTCTCCCTGTTGCCAAGAACGGTCTTCCCAATATGATGGGGATCTCCTCATCTTCCTCCATATCAAGGATGAGGAAGTCCGCAGGAAAGAAGAATTTTCCCACCTTAACTAGGACATCCTCAATCTTTCCCCTGGGATGCACCACCGTCCTATCTGCTAACTGCAAGCTCACAATGGTTGGTTTGGCTTCACCTAACTCCAACCTTTTAAAAACAGACAAAGGCATAAGATTTATACTAGCCCCCAAGTCACAAAGGGCCCTATTACATGCACCGCCAACCGCGTGCAGCGTGGAGCTCCCTGGATCCTTGAGTTTAGGGGGCAATTTCTTCTGCAAGATGGCACTGCATTCCTCTGTCAGTGCCACCATCTCATACTCCGCCAACTTCTTCTTCTTTCCCAGAATTTCCTTCATAAATTTAAAGTAAGTAGGCATTTGCTCCAATGCCTCAATGAACGAAATGTTGATGTGTAATTTTCTGAATGTCTCCAAAAACTTGGAGAATTGCTTATCAACCACTTTCTTTTGCAATCTTTGCGGGAAAGGAATCCTCTCAGTGTACTCCTTCTCTGGGACTGTTGGAGCTTTCTCTAATATCGGACGATCTTCAACAACCTTCTCTCTCTGCTTTCTACTGCTCAACCACAGTGCAAAGTCTGCTTCTAACTGTTTTCCACTCCTCAGCTGCACCGCTTGGCACTGTTCTCTAGGGTTCATCTCTGTATTGCTAGGCAAGGTACCCTGTGGCCTGTTGTTTGCCATCTTCGCTAGTTGCCCCACATGTGTCTCTAAATTCCTGATAGAGGATCTAGTCTCTGCCATGAACTGGGTCTGTGAGTTGGTGAGTGTCAACAAAGCTGCTCACTCATCCGCTTTCTTGAGCAGTGCAATCAATTGTTGTAAAGATGACGCCGAGTAAATGGTTTCGATTTTGCATCGCCTCTAAATTGGTTCTCACGCTTGCTCACCCTCCATGAAAATTAGGGTGATCCTCCACTCGGATTGTAGGTATTTGAGTAAGGGTTGTTCTGGGCCTCGATAATTCCCTACCGCTGCACTCGCTTGCTCGATCGAAATATTGTTAGGATCGGTGATGGGCATCTATCAAAGGTATGTGGACCTCCACACATTTCACAACTCAATGACATTTGCTGCATTTCTGACATCGTATTTTGTTGCTTGCTTGGTCAAGAGAGCAACTTGGGCATTTAGTGCGGTGATAGCATCAATATCATGAACTCCTACCGCTTCTTACGCCACTCACCCTCTCGTTCTCTGTTACATGATTATTGGTGGCCATGTCTTCCAATAAATCATGAGCTTCGTGTGCTGTTTTTCTCATGAAAGTTCCACCTGCGGCTGCGTCAATGATCGTTCTGGTAGTCCCGCTTAGCCCATTATAGAAAATATGGACCAAATTCCACAACTCAATGTTGTGATGTGGACACTTTCTTTGCAAGTCCTTGAATCTCTCCCAAGCTTCATATAGTGACTCTCCATCAGCTTGATAGAAATTATTCAACTCCCCTCTCAGCTTCGCGGCTTTTCATGGTGGAAAGAACTTAGCTAAGAACTTCTGTGCTAACTCTTGCCATGTGAATATCGAATCTGTTGGCAAGGAATTCAACCACACTTTCGCTCTATCCCTGAGTGAGAAGGGAAAAAGCCTCAATCGGACGGCGTCATTAGTAACGCCATTGTACCTGAAGGTTGCACACAACTATAAGAAATTCGTTATATGCATGTGAGGATCTTCCGACGGCAACCCTCCGAACTGAACAATATTTTGTATCATGCTTAGGATCGCAAGCTTGATTTCAAAATTGTATGCTCCTATTGCTGGAAGCCTGATGCAAGTTTGTACTCCATTCACCCTTGGCAGCACATAATCTCCCAAGATTCTCTAAGCTTGGACCTGGACCCTCTCTTCTACATCCATCGGCAATCTCCGGGGCATCCTTTGGTTAGGTTGATGATCACCTAACCCCTCGTTCATCTCATTGTTGTTTTTTAAGCCTCCCATCTCTATTAAGGCCGAAACTCGTTGGTTTCTCCTGTTCTGTTTACAAGTATTCTCAATTTCTGGGTTGAAGGGAACAAGAGTGTCTGCTCCTCTTCTCCTTCGCATAAACTAGGTGCCTGAAACAGATCAAAATAAACAAATGGATCATGGCACACTGGTTTTCACAAAATAAAAAAAATAGTAATAAATAAAAATAAAAATAAAAATAAAAACCAAATTAGAAATTAAGAATAGATAAAATGATATTGAACTACGTCAATCCCCGGCAACGGCGCCAAAAACTTGATGCGCGATTTATGCACACACTAACGCAAGTGCACGTGTCGTGTCAAGTAATATAGTCTTAAAAGACCGAGTTATCGTCTTCATGGATTAGTGTTCAAGTACCGATCATCTATCCTATGGTATCTATTTGGTAACCGATGATTGATATGTTGTCTATGACTATAATTATGAAAGCTAATTAAACTACGTTGTTTTACTTCAGTAATGGTGGAAATATGGCTTCCACATCTCCTCAACTATCTGTTTAACTTACTTATTAATGCAATTAATTATGGTTCTTCTTCTATTTTGAGATAGCAGGTTAACTAAGCCGTTTTATACTGCTGTTAAGGTTATATAAACACTCAACCCCAATATAGAACCTTTCTACCTTTCGGTGATAAGATTGACTATAAAGGAGGATTAAGACCAATAACCTATTAATACTACACAAGTATCGGGGTACTTTCGTCCACGATTTAACCTAAGTTTATTCAACTACAGCATATTCACAATCTCCCCTTTCGGCTTTCGATTAGAAATCATATGGATTATGATAATTAGTGATCAAGTAATTACCAAGCAATCAAGACAATTATTGAATAAATCTCAACAACAACAAGAAGAACCAAAAACATGCATTAATTCATAAAGATAAGTTTCAAGTGAATTGACATGAAAAGCCCTAGATTGATTTAGTTCTTAGCCATAGACATGACAAGAACTAAATTAATATCCAACATAAACTGTAAAGAAAGTAAAACAAGAACAAGAAATTACTAAGAAAAGGCCTCCAATATTGATCTCCAAAAGTTGTGTGATTTGACAAGGAGAGGAACCCTAATCTGACCTAGAGTCCTATTTTTATAGTCTCCAAAACGTGATGCAGGTTTTCCTTCAGGCCTTGGCCCATTATCATTCGAATTTTCTGATTTTTACGCCTGCCGCGCCTCAGAATCAGCCGCGGCGCCGGAACTCCTGAAGCTCTCTGAAGATTGGGCGCCGTGGCGCGCTAGCCCTGCTGGATGGAGGCGCCGCGACGCTGGCCTGTTTTGTGTCCGGTTCGCCAACTTTCTCGCTTTTTGAGCTCTGGGACCTCTGTTTCTGCCATCTTTTTGCTCCTTTTCCGCCAATGAGCCACTTTAAACCAATATGACTCAAAAGAAAGAAAATATATCCTAAGACGACACGTATTTGTACAAAAATGGACAAAAGACTAACTAAAAATAACTCAAAATGTGTATATAAAATACACCGATCACGGGGCCCTGTCCCGTCACAGTTGCTATGTCAAAAAATTTAGAGGTCTGTAGTCACGTATGTGGGTCGGTTTGTAAGGAAAAAGGATGTAACTGCTTTTGACTAGTTATGTATATATATCCATGAAGGCAGTCTTATCGGCTAGCCAGTTGTTTAATTCTTACTGATTTAAGTTGTGTGTTTTATGTATGTTCCGCTGGCTTTCTCTGATGGTTACCTGTAAGGGTGCCCAGGTAGGATACCAGTCGCGGGCCCGGGGTCGGGTCGTGACACTTCTTCTGTGAGGGCCTCTTTAAGTTTAATGTTGCACCTGTAATGTCTTTTGTTTCAACTATCAATAAAATTGAGTCTTCTACTTACTTGATTGAGTCATCTAATTTATGACATCATAGATTAGGACATGTTAACTATCAATCTATCCAAAGATTGGTAAAGTTGGAATTATTGTCTTCTATCGACATAAATCCTCAACGTAAGTGTGAGGTGTGCGTAGAGGCAAAACTTTTCAAGAGCACATTTAGATCCGTCGAAAGAGAATCCACTCCTCTAGAACTCATACACATGGATATATGTGATTTGAAGTTTGCTCAAACTAGAGGGGGGAACAAGTACTTTGTGACTTTCATAGATGATGACACATGGTATTGTTACATTTACTTGTTAAAAAGTAAAAATGAAGCTTTTGAAGTGTTCAAATGCTACAAAGCTGAAGTTGAGAACCAACTAAGCAGACGGATTAAAATAATTCGTAGCGATAGATGGGGAGAATATGTAGCGCCGTTTGAAGAGTTTTGTACCCAATCGGGTATAGTTCATCAAACGACGACTCTTTACTCACCTCAATCAAACGGTGTTGTTGAACGCAAGAACCAAACGTTGAAGGAAATGATGAATGTTTTACTCATCAATTCGGGCCTCCCTCAAACCATGTGGAGAGAAGCTGTCCTTACCGCGAATAAGATTCTTAATAGAGTTCCACACAAAGGTAAGGACAAGACTCCATACGAACTATGGAAAGGAAAGAAACCTACCTACAAATATTTGAAGGTATGGGGTTGTATGGCCAAGGTAAGAGTACCTACACCAAAGCAGGTCAAGATTGGACCTAAGACTGTGGATTGCATATTCATCGGATATGCCAATAACAGTAGTGCTTATCACTTCCTAGTGCATAAGTAGGATGTACCGGACATTCATAAAGGTACGATCATGGAATCAAGGAATGCAAGTTTCTTTGAAGACACGTTTCCATATAAGGAAAACAACATAACATCTCTCAAACGAAGTTATGATCAAATCTCTGAGGATCAAGGAGTCGATGACTACCTAGATCTGAACGGTTCAGATCTAGTGAATTATGAAGTAGATGATTATCCAGAATCCAGTATTCCAGATTCTCAGGACTTGGAAGATTCAGAGATGGAACCAATGAGAAGCAAAAGGGTCCGGAATGACAAGTCCTTTGGTCCAGTTTTTGAAGCTTATTTGATTCAGGATGAACCACGGATAATCGTTGAAGCATTGTCAACTCCAGAAGCACCACTCTGGAAGGAAGCTTTAGAAAGTGAGATAGAATCCATCCTGCATAACCACACCTGAGAGTTGGTTGAACTTCCCTTGAGACACAAACTTTTGCGTTGTAAGTGGATCCTTAAACGGAAGTTAAAGGCAGACAGATCTATTGACAAGTACAAGGCTAGGTTGGTAGTCAAGGGCTATCGCCAAAAGGAGGGCCTTGATTAATTCGACAACTACGCTCCGGTGTCTAGAATAACATCCATACGTATGTTCATAGATATCGCCGCCTTGAGGGATCTTGAAATACATCAAATGGATGTTAACACAGTCTTCCTAAATGGTGATTTGAAAGAAGAAATATATATGGACCAATCCGAGAGATATGTGGTTCCAGGACAAGAGACAAAAGTGTGTCGACTTGTTAAATCATTGTACGGGTTAAAACAGGCCCCTAAACCAATGACACGAGAAATTTGATAGTACTCAATTATCAAAACGGCTCGTCATTAATGGATGTGACAAATGTGTCAACATGAAAGGAAATGTCGAATCCTTCGTCATTATATGTCTCTATGTAGACGACATGTTGATCACTTGAAACAGTCCTGGAATAATCCTAGAGACTAAGAACATGTTAAAACAATGTTTTGACATGAAAGATATGGAAATTGCAGATGTCATCTTAGGGATCAAGATCTCTAAAACATCTAATGGACTGGTCTTTGTTAGTAAAATAATCTGTATTTGGCTAAATAATGTTTCAAAACAATCTGTTAATCACTTAGTGAAACATATAACATTAATGAAACAATAAACGAAAACAGAATCTGTTTTGGAAAAATAATTTCAGAATGTAATCGAGTCCACTTAGTTCAAAGTGTGTCCTTAAGGAAATTATTCTCCTCACAGTACTTGAGGTTAACGGAATATCGCCTCCCAGGATAGAATGATTATCTTACCAGAATAGTAGTACTCCAAATTCCGGTAGCAGCGAACCACTCAACGGCAGTATATCACACAGAATGAAAAATATTTTCGACTTGAATATAAAATTCAGAATGCTTGATTTATAGGGTTGGAGGTACTGACCATTCAGAATAGTCACCTAATTTTGGAGGGAAATTCGAAAAAGAGAGGGAGAGTCGGACGGGTCGATCCGTTTGGATTTGTTTTTTAATTAAATAA
The DNA here is from genome assembly GCA_029844215.1 of Przewalskia tangutica. Lineage (NCBI taxonomy): Eukaryota > Viridiplantae > Streptophyta > Magnoliopsida > Solanales > Solanaceae > Przewalskia > Przewalskia tangutica. Next base: position 96,349,820 of record CM056738.1, on the reverse strand, counting down.
TTAATTTAATTAAAGAAGCCGAAGCCGAGCGAGCGACGACGACGGCGCGAGGGGTTCTTGCCCTCTCAACCCTTTTAGCAGCTAGAGAAGGTGTAATGTAATATATACACCTCTCTTTCCTTCTCTTTTTTCGATGTGGGACAAAAGAGCATTTTCCCTTTAATTTTCATCCTATCATTTCTCATTCACCAATATCAAAACCCAACAGTCTTGTCTCAATCTCACTACATCAAGGATGTACTTAAGAAATTTGGGATGTTCGACAGTTCACGTGTAACAACACCATTGGATATAAGTCAAAAAGTTGACAAACATCTTGGTGTGTCCGTACGCCAGGAGCGGTATGCGCATGTGATTGGATATCCTCGTATAGTTCAGTTCCAGCTTGGAAAGGCTTTCCTTTGATTTCCCAGAAAAATTAATACGTATGGAAAGCTGAGATACTAGTAAAACAGTAGCACTCAGCATTTAGGATTGTTGGCACATCCTGTACTACCCAAGTCATCATAGAATCATAGATAACAATCACTCTTCGATGATTTGTTTCTAAGAGATGGCGCACAAGAGAGCACACTGGCTCTCTGAGATGGATTGTTGCGTAAAATGACGGGATTAATTGGTTAGGAAATTTATGAGAAGCATTTGGATTTGGAGGGGGATTTTCAAAAGGCGTTGTAGGGAATTCATGAAAATGTAGGTTTTTAGCTGAGAGAGGGTTGAAACCATGGACACTAAACTTAGCCTGGCGAATATGAGTGGCTGCTCCAACATAGTGTACTGGGATATTATACGAAGAGATAAGCCTAGAGAGATGGAGTAGCTGGTTGAGATGGCCTTGTGCTGGAAGTGGCACCATAACCACAGCCACTTGTACCTCTTGAACACCCTTTTCGCCATTGCTTTTCGTGGGGTAGTTCTCAGCCATTGGGAAATGTTTAGAAATTTTGCAGTTTGACGAGTATCTGCAGTTTCTGGAGTGCCTTGAGTTATATGTTAGGTGAAAAAAATTGATCTTCTTATAAGGATTATGTCTAATGCATGAATCCAACCACAACTAGTATTAGCCGGCCAGCTGCTAAGAAGCTTAATTGTTAATGGTTCATGCACAACATGGTACTGTAGCTAAAAAGATATCGAAAAAGTTTAACATCTCTTATTTGGCTTATTGCTGCAAAATTTATTACTTAAAGTAGTCACAATCAGTTCCTTTGTTTTATTTCAATAAAACCAACAGCAACTGGTTGAGTTTTTATATAAAATGGAGGAAGAAAAAACATCAGCAAATGCCGCTCGGCCAACCCTCCATAAAATCATTATTTGAAGAAAACAAAAGCAAACCCTCTGCGATTTTATCTTTTCCTGTAAGTTAGCTAGTTGTAAGGCCCAAAATATTCATAAATGCTTAGCAATCTTAATTGGTCAAATAAATGAAGACTTTCCTCAGTCACCCATTAATTTGAAAATATATGCTCTCCACTATTTGGAACAAATGAGAGGACCTTTAGTCACAGGTAGCATTTAGTTTGAACACTTAATAAATCTGAAATAAGCATCTGCAAATCAAAATAGATACAAACAGAGCTACCTAATGTCAAAGTTATGAGAAACAGCACAAGTTATGATTTTTAAAAGAAATGACATAGTGTCATTTCCCCCTCCTTTTAAAACAATAAACATCACCATGAAATCCCGAGCATGTATATTTCCCATTTAGTGGTTGACCCATCTCAAGCTCTAGTTGTTTCACTAAGCGTTCTATTGCTCGGTCAATTTCCTTCTTTACAGCTCCTTTTGCAACAGAGCAAATATCAGTTTCAAATCTAGTCTCTCAAGAAAGCTTATTCATGTTTTAATTGAAAAACTACATATAGAATACCAGAGCTCTTCCTTATTTGTCTAGATGCAAAAAAGAGTATTCTATTAATGTTGAGAAAATATTGTCAAGAATGTCAAATACAAGGTCACAGAATCAAAGACAAGCTCCAAAAGTCCTGGAAGAACATCATACTATATCATTCAGGTCGCAAGCAAACATTTATTGAAAGAATACACAAACAGCTTCCAATATTTTAAATCTCTGTCCAAATGAACTAGTTGCTAGTAAAGGAGGACCTTTACTTTTACATATTATTACAAAATGTAAGAAACTCATATAGAGAAAAGGTTCTTCTCCTTCAACACACATGCCATGATGCGCATAAATGGGGAGCCAGTAGGATGGACTCTAAACCCACTCGAATGGTGATAGATCATTGGTACAGTGTCATAAGTTGTACCACTTATGCTAACTGGATGGCAATGTGCTACCAATTGTTCAATTCAAAAGAGAAAGTTATCTAGTAATGTGAGCGATAAAAGAATCCATCTCCGCACTGTTACCTCCCCCATCCATCACTGATTGTTTGACAGAAACACTTAGTTCTGATGCTCTCTTCCTCATCTCATATCCATCAGGTGAAGCCATTAAAGTTCTCACAGCTTTATCAACTATTTCTGATGTAACCAATTCATCCTGACGTGTCCAATGTCTCACATTTAGGCCAATTTTCAGGAACTTTGTTACTAACTGAGAATTTCTTGGTTGATCTGAATGCATTGGCCAGGCTGCTATAGGAACTCCCATGGAAATGCTTTCCATGCACGAATTCCATCCGCAATGACTCATAAAACCACCTGTGGAAGTATGTGCCAAAATTTCCAACTGAGGTGCCCAATCTCTTACAATAATTCCTCTTCCTATTAGCCTCTCTTCATAACCTTCAGGAAGCTGAGCTTTCCTTTCTTCACCTGCAAAAACATCTCCTTTGTCAGCATCTCTAATAACCCAAATGAACTTTTGCAGGCTTTTCTCTAATCCGATAGCGAGTTGTTCGATTTCTTCATTCGACAACGAAGTAGATGATCCAAAAGACACATATATCACCGAGTCTGGTTCTTGTTTGTCAAGCCAGTCCAAGGTTTGGTGACGTTTATTTGAGTCTTTGTTCTGCTTAGTCAGTGACAACGGATTGAATGGACCAATAGCCCATAGGTTTAAGCCGTTAATTTCTTTGGCTACTAAATCAAGGTATAAACCTTCTATTACTCTGGATGAATTGTAAAGTTCTCCGGAGCTAATTTTCCCTTCAAGGGATACTTGTTTACTCCACAATTCCCATAACTCTGGAGGAGCAACGTTTTCGACTGATGGAATGTCTTCGAATATTTCAGTTCCAGCTCGGAAAGGCTTTCCTTTGGTTTCCCAGATCACTGAAAACGTATGGAAAGCTGAGATACTAGTAAAACGGTAGCACTCAGCATTTGGAATTGAAGGTACATCCTCAACTACCCAAGTCATCATTGAATCATAAATAACAATCACTCTCCGATGATTCGTGCCTAAGAGTTGGCGTACAAGAGAGCACACTGGCTCACGGAGATGGACTGCTGCATACCATGAAGGAATTAGTTGGTTAGGAAATTTATTAGAAGCATTAGGATTTGGAAGGGGATTCTCAAATGGTGGTGTAGAGAATTCATGAAAATGTAGGTTTTTAGCTGTGAGAGGGTCGAAACCATGGACACGAGACTTAGCCTGGCGAATATGAGTGGTTGCTCCTACGTAGTGTACTGGGATATTATACGAGGTGATGAGCCTCGAGAGGTGGAGAAGCTGGTTGAGATGACCTTGTGCTGAAAGTGGCACCATAACCACAGCCACTTGTGCATCTTGAACACCATTTTGGCCATGGTTTTTTGTTGTGTTGTTCTCAGCCATTGGGAAATGTTTTGAAATTTTGCAGTTTTATGAGTATTTACAGCTTCTGAAGTGTCTTGATTTAGAAGTTGGTGAAAACCTATATGCTCTTATGAGGATTATTTATAATGCATGAATCCAATGAGAACTAGTACTTTCTGGTGGGCTGCTAAAAAGCTTAATCATTCATAATGGTTCATGCAAAACATGTATTCCTAATAGGATATCTAAATAGTTTAGCTTCTCTTATGTGACCTGTTGATGCAAAATATATCAGTTTCCTTTGTTTTTTCTTAATAAAATCACCGACAAGTGATTACAAAAAAGTTATGTACCCTCAATTCTCTATGCTATGAATTTATGTAGAGAAAAGGTGTTGTATGTTCACAATTCAAAATATATCATACTAATATATTTGGCCTGCAGCTTCTTAATTTTCAGTTTGAGTTTTGTGCTAAAGGACACTGAGAGTCAATATTGAATTGATTACAAACTCTTTCCCCATGTTTGTTGTTGTAGGTGCCGAGCTAGCATGGAAGTACGGGTTCGACAGAATTCAATAACTTTGGTTCAAACTCTGTATATTTGTTGAGAAATTCGTTTAATATGTATAATTTTAGAAGTCATATGCTTTAAATCTTAAATCTGCCATCATTTAAACTCAAACGTGTGTTATTTACAACTATGTTCTTAGTCAAATCTATATCCTCCTCATTGTCTAAATAAAAATATATTACTCAATTCGAGGTGTTTGGTCCAGTGGCCATTTCACTAAGGATATGCTAGGAGGGGTTCCGTGTTCGAGTCCCCTCTCAGCGAAAATTGTTTCTCGGGGCCTATTTCAGTGGCAAAGGATGGCGCTAAGACGCGCTGATATGCGTAGTGTGGGATCGATTCCCGACAGAGGGTTGAGCTTTGTGTCATTGATCAGTTGTCCGCTCTCAGATCCTAGCTAATGGAGCACATCCCGCGGTTTACATTGGCGATAGCGATGAGGGACCGGATCTATCATCTCCAGGACGTCTAGATAATACTAGTGAAATAGTCGGGTGCAAAAGCCTGGACCTGAATTATAAAAAAAAAATATACATATTACTGAGATCTACGAGTCTAAGGTCCCACGTGAATAGCCTGTGCATCAAAGCAGTATCATTATTAGTTTTACTTTTGTGGCCCTTGATACTTCTATCCTTAGAATCTTCTATCATAGGACAAAACACTAAGGGTGTGTTTGGTATGAAAGGCAAATGCTTTCCTTGAAAATAAGTGAGCTTTTTATTTATGTTTTGGTGTCGGTAAATAAGCAGAAAATACTATCTCAAAAACATTTTATATATATAACGTAGACAAACGCTACGGAGTGAAAGTGGAGATATGAAAAATGACATGCATTGCATTCTTTCTAAGAAGTTTTTTGTTTTCAAAAATATCCTCCACTTTAATTTATTTAGCTTTTAATATTTTGTTTGCAGAGCTTTTCATGGTATATGTAAAGATTTTTCTGTTTACATTCAAATTGGAGAGTTTTGCTTTACTTCGAATTGGATTCAGCTGTAATAGACTTTTGTTTAACTTACTGCAAATGGGTTTATATTAGTATGATATAAAGTATGAGCCTCTTTATGGAACTCATTTTTTCTATTTTCATCACTTTTAGAAAACTTATTTTTCTTAGGAAAAAAAAATCAAAAACTTGATCTTGCCCTTTTCTCTTTACTTTTTATGTTGGAAAGAGATAATGGTCAAAAACATATTTGATCTATCACTTTTTCGCGAGTATCACAGTTTAACTATCCGTTATATTTTTTCTACACAACTATCATCATTTTTGTATTTTTTTCATCTGAACTATCACCATTTATATTTTTTTCTTTTAACTGAACTATTACCATTTATGTATTAAAATACACTAATTGAACATATGATGATAGTTCAAGTAAAAAAATTGACCTAATTAGCTTCGAAGTGTTTTGTTCTGTATCAAACACACCCTATGGTAGCAAACTATATATAGTCCACGAGCAGTCATAATAGACTGCATTTTCATAGTATTTTGTCATATTGAACAGTACTGACTTTCTCCATTATTTGATAAGACACCCGTGTTTCATTTCATCTAAGATATTCTCACCCAAAAAAATCTAGATGTTCTCACCAATCATTTTTTTATTTTGAGACACCACTTAGTCTTAGTCATACAGAATTATCTCAAGTTAAAACAAGAGATTAATGTTCTAATGAACCCACAAATAAACATAAATTATTAGAGTAGTAGAATAGTGTTTACTAGTCCTTATCAACTCCACATACTTTCAACGATATGGTTAAACATTTGAAGATAACGTTTGGTAGATCCACAAAATCTCTCTACTAAAGCATTCCATGATTAAAAATAACGTAAGCCAACCAGATATTTACATCAAATCAATAAATATAAGACATATGTCTTGTATATACATTTTTAGTATTTAATCATAATTAATATTGGAATATATTGATAATAACAAGGAACGGGAGAACTCACAACAACAACCAATGTGAACAAGAAAACTTGTCTCGCTGAGTCGATGATGATCAATCTTTCTTTAAGATAATATTGCCCTGTATATTCCTTTCAACGGAGTAATATCAACTTATCTCCCAAGATAAAACAACAATCAAACTAATGAGCAAATGAGACTCAAGAGTTCGCTATAGGAAGAAAGATCTTAGAGTGTTTGATTGCTAAAGAGGAAGAACAATTTCAGGAAATTGTCTAGAGATTGTGTTAAGTGTGTTCTTGCAAATAAGCCAAAGACATCATTTTATAGTGTTGAGAAGATGATTTTCCAATTGCCCATGTAATGACCTTGAATGACCATGTAATGACCTTGATTATGGAGTGTTAATTCAGCCAAATAATGACTGAATTCATTTGAGATGTAATGGAGGTTTAATGTCTCAAAACCAGCCCAAGAGTCATGTATTTTCGTCTCCCGTCGCAGCCTCTGGACTACCAGCGCCGCGGCGCCACAATTACAGAGAGTTGGCGTCGAGGCCCTGCAGTTAGGTATTTCATCTTTAAACACATTGTACACTTCTTTCTTCATTTACCAACGTGAAATCAACGTCATTTGGCCAATAATCGTCTATTATCTTACGTCTCAAACAATTCATTTTTGTACCAATATCTCTTCCATTGAGAAAATATGATCTTTGACATTACGTGTGCACGTGTGTGGAAACAAGGTTTCCCACGTGCGGACCCCAATTGTTCGAGTCATAATTAAATAGGATTAACTTTATTTCACGTTTAATAAATATTTTCAACAATACCCTCTTGGAAGAGATTTTGGTGCACGCAACTGGTGTCTTTCTAGCAATCAACTGGCGGATTGATGTTGCATCTGGAGAGGTAGCCGTAGCTTTGAACCTTCCATAGTAGAATACCATCGGACATATTTACTGCGCGGTGAACGTGATGTCTTGAACCGTCAGTGTTTAGTATATGTTAAGACAATGGTATCAACACAACACCTTTCATACTCTATCTTTCTTGTATCTTTTGTCTGTCATGGGCCGTCGACATACTTGGATTCTTAAGTATGTTCATTTGGCGATGTCTGTCTCGCATTTAAATAGTGGTCTCCAACTAGGTATCTGTAATACCTCACTGCAAGTTAAGAACCATTAAAAGTTTTCCCAATCTAACCTCAAAATATTGAGGATCATTAAAGATTTGGAAACTTATCCTCTACCCCTCTACAGGTAGCACTTTTTGTCTATCACGGGAATGACCTTGGATTATGTTTCTTAAGAAGAAATCATTATCCGAAGTGTTCTTGCTTCCACCGAAGCGCTCAACTGAACCTTTACAGTTTAGTTTTCTCATTGAACCTTATTCCTGAGATCTCCAGTCCGTAAGGTTGGGTGTCCACTATATTGATTCTTATTGATTGAGTTTTAAGCCCATTCCCCTAGACAGGAAGTCCATTTGATCTCTGGTCATTTCCTTCGTCAAGGGATCGGCGATATTTTTCTTAGATTTCACGTAATCAATGAAAATAACTCCCAAGGCGATCAACTGTCTAATGGACTCGTGTCTCCGTCGAATATGACGAGACTTGACGTTATACATAGAATTTCGTGCTCTTCCTAGAGCCGACTGACTATCGCAGTGGATTATTATAGAAGATACGAGTTTTTCCCAACACGGGACATCTTCTAGAAACCCATGAAGCCATTCAGCTTCCTCTCCCGTTTTGTCTAAAGCGATGAATTCCGACTCCATCGTGGATCGGAAATCGCTTTGTTCAGAGACTTCGAAGACACAACTCCACCACCGATTGTAAAAATATATCCGCCGTGGACTTGATGTCGCCACTATCGATATCCGGCCAGGTCATCAGACTTCTCTAGTACCGCTGGATATCTCGAATAGTGTAACCTGAACTTTAGTGTGAACTTCAGGAACCGTAGTACCCTATTCAACGCTTTCCAGTGATCCTCACTTGGATTATGGGTGTACCTAGCCAATTTATTGACTGCATAAGCGATATCTGGTCGAGTGCAGTTTGTGACATACATCAAACTCCCAATCACCTGTGCGTATCATTCCTGGCGTATGAGTGATCGGTGTATTTTATATACACATTTTGAGTCAGTTTTAGTTAGTCTTTTGTCCCGTTTTGCACATATAAGTGTCGTATTAGGATAGTTTTTCTTTCTTTTGAGTCAAAATGGTTAAAATGGCCAATCATGGTGCGAGCAAAAAGAGGGCAAAAGAGATGCCAGAGCCGAAACAGAGAAAGTGGCGAACGAGGGTAAAATCTGCACTGGCACATGGCGCGCTTCCTCGCAGCGCGCGCCACTATTCGAAGAGGTCGCAGAAGACTTCGGCGCGCGCCTCGCAGCAGACGCAGGCCGCGACGCATAAACATCCGAGGAGCTACAGAAGATGCAGGCCGCGCGCCTCGCACAACAGATATCGGGCGCGCCAAAACACCCGACGGATTGCAGAACTTCCGCTACGACGCGGAAAAATTAGGTCTTTGACGAAATTCAGGCCAACTGAAGGAAAAGAGGAGGCGGTTTTCACTTATAAAAGGAGAACCCTAGTGCTTTTAAGGGTTCCTTCTGCACAACACAAGACTTTTGCTTGGAAATCGATACCATTAGTTTAGTAATTTCTTTTCCCTTTCTTGTTCTTTATTTGATTTTGTATGATGAACTTTGAATTAGTTCTCATGTTAATGACTAGGAACTAATTCTCTTATGTGGCTTTCCATGTTGAATTGCTAGAAACTTATGTTATAAATTAATGCATGTTTATGGTTATTTTTCTTATTGTGAGATCTATCCAATAATCGAGTTGAATTCTTGTAATTAATTGACAACTAATTATCACTATATGATTTCTAATCGATTAGAAGTGGGGATTGTGAATATCTTTGTAAGTTGGTAGACATTCTTGATTGGGAATGAAAATACCTCAATTATTTATGAAGGCGTTGATGAGGCTTAACAACCCTAATTTTGGCGCATTGCGCGACGGCCAACTAGGTTTTTGTTCTTAATCCTCCTATAGAGTTATCCTTATCACCAAAGGTAGGTAAGGCGACATCGGGTTGAGTGTTTATATAACCCTAACGGAGTATAAAGCGATTTCAGAAACCGCTTTCTCCAAAGAACACCATAAGTTAATGCATTAGTAAGTAGCATAAGCGGATAGTAAGGATACATGGAAGCCCTATTCTCATCATCATCAAGTAAATCTTTATAGTTAAAATAGCTTTTATAATTCTTAGTTATAAACAACACATTCAATTATCAATTTACCAAATAGATACCAAAAATAGATAGTTGTAATTGAACCCTAATCGGCGACGATATTCGGTCTTATCAAGACTATACTACTTGTCACGATAACGCACTTGCGTTTAAAGCAGGCGCATCTTACCGCGCATCAAGTTTTTGGCGCTGTTGCCGGGGATTAGGCATAGTTCAATATCAAATTTATCTATTTTTAATTTCTAATTTGGTTTTTACTCTTTGTTAATTTTTATATGTTTTTATTTATTCTATTTTATTTTATTCTTTTTCGCTTTATGTATTTATCAGGTGCAAACAAGTGGTGCCGTGATCCGTTGTTGGTTTTGATGCATCTCGTGATCCTCAAGACATGGATTTCTCATCAATATGATCGAGCTCCAACCATGTATAAGAGAGAGAGGAATTGCGGTAAGTCATACTCGCCTCACTAAGTATCAAGCGCAGCTCACGGATTTAAAATGAGATTGCCATAAAGAAGTCGGAATCGCAAATAGGAGAACTCGCAGTCATTTTTAACAAATAACGACAATTTGAGGAGCTTCGAACCAAACCCAACTATTGAGGAATCGGTGAGATAGTTGGTGTAGAAAAGGAAAGATCAGAGATCCAATTATTTACCTTCGACTCAGAGAAATCTTTTTCGCACCTATTACGTAAGAACCACCACTAGCTATCACTACTGATCCCCACCAGGAATCTCATACCGCAAGGGTACCCCAGAGTTGAGAGATATAGAGAATTTCACTGATTCCTACGTTATAAAAGCATAAAAGACAAGCGTGTCTTGTGTACTTGGGGATAATTGTATGTTTAAGGTTCTGGTTGAGCAAATAGTTATAGGAAATTGAGACCTATAGCAATAAATCTGCGAATTGCAAGTAGTTCGCAGGCGGTCCAATGAGCACTGCATCGGTTAATTGCGTCCGCTAAAAGACGTTAAAGATAGCCATTGGGAGGCAACCCAACGCTTTCAATTATGTTATTTTAATTTCATCTTTATTTTATTTTATTTTGTCTAGAACAATCTCACGGTCTTGGGTTCTTGTGTTTGTCTGTGATTGATGTGCATGTGGAAATAAATCGGGCGGCGAAAAATCAAGAAAAGCTGTAATTTCAGTGGTAGCGCGCGCTGGTGAGCGCGCGCTAAAAGAATCGGAACAGCGCAGAGTTGAACGCCATGCATGGAAAAATTCTGTAAAATTTGTTGTTTTTAGCCGCGCGCCAGAATGTGGCCGCGCAGAAAGTCCCGGCGAGCGCAGTGGAAGCGCGCTAAAAGGTGGCGCTGCCGGCGAATCGAACTTAAACGCCTAATCGACATTTTCCCAAATCCAATTTCAAAAACCTAACCCTTCCTCTCCAAAACCCACGAAATTCCAAAAATTTGCCCACAAATTCTCCACAAATTAAACCCAACCACAACCAAAACTCTTAAATTCCTAAAACCCTTAGCCATCTCAACCAACAAAGCTCCTTCCATACTTTCAAACCACCAATTGAAACAAGAACAAGCTTGAATCTTCTCATAAAAAGGTAATCATTTTCTGCTTGAGTCCTTTATCAAGTCACATGAGGTAGTAGTTTGAAGGAGTATTGTAGTTGAAGTAGTTTAATGAAAAGTTGATTGTGAAGTTTGGAGAAAAGAGTAGAAAAGGAGTGTGGGTATTGGGTAGAAAATGAAGTTTGGGGGTGTTGTGTTCGCTAGTTGTTAATCAGGTAGAAAACAATTGTGCCACTAAATTGAAAAGCTCCATAAACTATTTTAAACCATGGCCACGGGAAGAGAAGAGGCTCCACATCCACCCCAACCCCACAATACGATGAAAATAGGTTTGTGAGCTACCAAGCCTACCAAAGATACAAAAGCGATACTGCACTTTAATACCGTAAAGGGAAACGGACTACCGCAGGAGTCATATGGGAAGAAGATGTTTATGAGCCCATTCGGCGATGATCGAGTTAAGGAGTGGAGGAAATTTGTGAATCAGAGAAGATAGCACCAAGAAACACAACAACGGTGCGTGAATTTTATGCCAACTTTCGGAGAAGTGGAAAGGGATGCTTCGTGAAGGGACGCCATGTGCTGTGACAGAAGATATAAATGTACAATTGAAAACAGCTTGATGTTGAAGAAAGAAGTGATTGGAATCACTTTAGAATACGGTCTGTAAGATTGACCACATCGACCGAATGCCGCTGGCAGCATAATCGAGCTACCATGGGGCTGTTTTTGATATTGGAAGAAATGGGTCAAGAGCACCGAACAGTGCAATTCAACAAAGTAGCCAAAGGTTGGCTATATTTCAAATACCGACGTGATTCCATCCACGCACTTCACCAGAGTGCCGAGGATATGATTGTCGATATATGGAATTATGAGGGTCGACGATTGATGTGGGAAAGAAATAGTGCAGAGCATTGAGGAAATCAGCAGTTGGTAACAACAGCGGATTGGGACATGACTCGATTATCACCAAGCTATGTCACATGAGTGCGGTCCCAAAACTACCCACTGACACTCATGAAAGAAACCAACTGCCCGTGTCCTATGGGATAGTGCACTCTTTCCCAGACCCAAGCCCCCCAGCAGCCAGACGAAGAGTACAACCACCAGCAGCAGCAGCAGCAGAGGCCGCCATGGACGAAGATGAGCACAAATAGTGGCTCACATGAGGCAGGACCCAGCCACCGCCAACCATGTGAGCAGAACCTCCAACGCCCACGATGGAGCAATTGTATCAAAATCGGATGAGGATGATGCAGACTGACACGTGAGTACAAGGATGCAAAGAAACAAGGCAACAAATCAACGAGTTGAGTTCCTTGTTCAACCAATGGTCGATGCATTATCCACCGCCACCACCACCATTTTAGCCAAAGTTTGTAATTGTCTTATTTCTTTTACTGTCTTTGAGTCTACACACATTGGGGACAATGTGTGATTTAAGTTTGGGGGTGTTTTATTTGTGTGTCATGTTATGTTTTATTTAAGTCTTTTTGATTGTTTTATGTTTATTTTGAGTCACCAATTTTTTTTCCTTTTTGAGTCATAATTGTCTGTCAAAGATCATGTATGTTGTAGTTGCTAGAAACACCTAGTGAAGTAAGGTGGAATAATGTAACGGAATTGAAGCAACTATCGAAACACCTAAGTTAGATATGCCAAAAACTCACAGAATCTGTCTATTTGGAGTCTCTTGCTTGAGTTATGCATGTTAAATGATAAATACTTATGTGTTATGATTTCTTGCTATTTGAGGCGAAATAGTTAGGATATGCATGTTAGGGAGATGACTCAGGCATTTCTTTGATAGTCAATTCTTACTATTCCTTTCTATCCCGTACTTTAAAAAAATATCCCTAGTCAGCCCCATTGAGCCTAAATTTGAAACTTCTTTTTTGACACCCTATATTCCCACAAATTGTACCATAAGTGAAAATATGAAATAGTGGAATACATTGTGTTAAAAAAGAGACAAAAAGAGTGAATAAGTCTGTTGCACCCCAATACAAAAGTAATAAGAAATAGGCAAAAGCCTAAGTTTGGGGGTGCTTGTCATTATATACTTCACTCTCCCAAAACAAAAGAGGGGAAAGATAGAATCGAAATGAAGAAAAGAACAAAAAGGAAAAAGGGAATACTGAAAAGCTGAAGAGCTTATGGTACACGAAATGAGCCTAAATTGCCTATTTTTACCTACCTATACCTAAGCCTACATTACAACCCTTAAAAGTCCTGAAGATCTCTTTTATGCATATCCAGAATTAGTGGAGAGTAGCAAGTAAGCATGCCATAGGAATTCTTGAATTTAGATGCATGATTTAGTATATTGACTTCCATTAAGCATGATGAATATGAGTTTGCGAAATATCTAGCTTAATGTGCTGAAATTTCATGTTATATGTTCTGCGTATTATTACGCTAACCTTCATGTTTTTCTAGTTAACACTTATGCAGCAAAAGTGATCAATGACAGTGAGTCTTTTATTTTTCGTTCTTTGAGTCTTTTATTTTATTTCTTTCGATCTTTGCTCGAGGGCGAGCAAAGGTTAAGTTTGGGGGTATTTGATCGGTGTATTTTATATACACCTTTTGAGTCAGTTTTAGTTAGTCTTTTGTCCCGTTTTGCACATATAAGTGTCGTATTAGGATAGTTTTTCTTTCTTTTGAGTCAAAATGGTTAAAATGGCCAACTGGCGGAAAAGGAGCAAAAGAGGGCAAAGAGGAGATGCCAGTGGAAACAGAAAGTGGCGAACGAGGTAAAATCGGACAGCGCATGGCCTCCTGCGATCAGCGGGGCGGCGCCACTATTCAGAGGCTGCGAAGACTCGTCGCGGCGCCCTCGACAGCGAATATCGGGGGCGGCGCCAAAACACCGACGGATTGCAGAACTTCCGTACACGCGGAAAAATTAGGTCTTTTTACGAAATTAGGCAGGCACGAAGGAAAAGAGGGAGGCGGTTTCGGCTATAAAAGGAGAACCCTAGGCAGTTTTTAAGGGTTCCCCTTCTTGCACAACACAAGACTTTTGCTTGGAGATTGGATACCATTAATTTAGTAATTTCTTTTCCCTTTCTTGTTCTTTATTTCAGTTTTGTATGATGAACTTTGAATTAGTTCTTGTCATGTCAATGACTAGGAACTAATTCTCTTATAGGGCTTTCCATGTTGAATTGCTAGAAACTTATGTTATAAATTAATGCATGCTTATGGTTATTTTTCTTATTGTGATATCTATCCAATAATTGAGTTGAATGCTTGGTAATTAATTGACAACTAATTATCACTATATGATTTCTAATCAGATTCCGAAAGGGGGGGGATTGTGAATATGTTGTAAGTTGGGTAGACATTCTTGGATTGGGGATGAAAATACCTCAATTATTTATGTAGCGTTGATGAGAGGCTTAACAACCCTAATTTTGCGCATTGTGCGTGACGGTCAACTAGGTTTTTATTCTTAATCCTCCTATAGAGTTATCCTTATCACCGAGAGGTAGGTAAGGTGCGATACTGGAGTTGAGTGTTTACATAACCCTAACGGGAGTATAAAACGATTTCGTAAACCTGTTTTCTCCAAAAGAAGAACACCATAAGTTAATGCATTAGTAAGTAGCATAAGCGGATAGTAAGGATACATGGAAGCCCTATTCTCATCATCACTGAAGTAAATCTTTATAGTTAAAATAGCTTTTATAATTCTTAGTTATAAACAACACATTCAATTATCAATTTACCAAATAGATACCAAAAAATAGATAGTTGGTAATTGAACCCTAATCCTTGAAGACGATATTCGGTCTTATCAAGACTATACTACTTGTCACGATAACGTGCACTTGCGTTTAAAGTGTGTGCATCTTACCGCGCATCAATGAGTACACCAAGATGCTTGTCAATCTTTTGACTTTTGTCCAATGGTATCGTTACCGGTGAACTGTCGAACATCTCAAATTTTTTCAGCACATATTCGATGTAGTGAGATTGAGACAAGACCAGTCCATTAGATATCTTAGAGATCTTGATCTCTAATATGACATCTGCGACACTCATTTCTTTCATGTCAAAACATTGTTTTAACATGTACTTAGTCTTTAGGATTATCCTAGGACTGCTACCGGTGATTAACAAGTCGTCTACATAGAGGCATATCATGACGAATGAATCGGTATTTCCTTTCATGTAAACACATTTGTCACATTTATTAATGGCGAACCCTTTTGATAGTAGAGTACTATCAAATTTCTAGTGCCATTGTTTTGGGGCTTGTTTCAGCCATACAAAGATTTGACAAGCCGACACACTTTTGTCTCTTGTCCTGGAACCACATACCCCTCGGGTTAGTCCATATATATTTCTTCTTCCAAATTGTCATTTAGAAAGGCTGTCTTAACATCCATTTGATGTATTTCAAAATCCCGCAAGGCAGCTAGCTATGAACATACGTATTGATGTCATTCTGGATACTGGAGCGTAGGTGTCGAAGTAATTAAGACCCTTTTTCTGACGATAGCCCTTGACCACCAATCTAGCCTTGTATTTGTCGATAGAGCCATCTGTCTTTAACTTTCGTTTGAGGATCCACTTACAACCCAAAGGTTTGTGTCCTGGATGAAGATCTGCTAACTTTCAGGTGTGATTTTGCAGGATGGATTCTATATCGCTTTCTATAGCTTCCTTTCAGAGCGATGCTTCTGGAGTTGACAACGCTTCGACGATTGTCCGTGGTTCGTCCTGAACCAAATAAGCTACAAAGTCTGGACTGAAGGACTTGTCCTTCCGTTCCCTTTTGTTTTGCCTTGGTTCCATCTCTGAATCTTCTAAGTCCTGAGAATCTGGAATACTAAATTCCGGATCGTCAGCTACTTCAGAATTTACTAGATCTTAACCGTTTTGATTTAGGTAGTCAGTGACTCCTAGTTCATCAAAAGTTTGCTCATAACTTCGTTTGCGAGAGGTTATGTTGTTTTCCTTATATGGAAATGTGTCTTCAAAGAACCACGCGTTCCTTGATTCCAGGATTGTATCTTCATATATGTTTGGTACCATCCGAATTATGCACTATGAAGCGATAATCACTACTGTTATTAGCATACCCGATGAATATATACAATCCACAGTCTTATGTCCAATCTTGACCTGCTTTGACATAGGTATTTTTACCTTTGCCAGACAACCCCATACCTTCAAATATTTGTAGGTAGGTTTCTTTCCTTTCCATAGTTCGTATGGGGTCTTGTCCTTACCTTTGTGTGGAACTCTATTAAGAATCTTATTTGCGATAAGGACAACTTCTCCCCACATGTGTTGTGGAAGGCCAGATTTGATGAGTAAGACATTCATTATTTCCTTTAGTGTTCGATTCTTGCGTTCAGCAACACCGTTCGATTGAGGTGAGTAAGGAGCCGTCGTTTGATGAACTATACCCGATTGGGTACAAAATTCTTCAAAAGGCGCTACATATTTTCCCCCTTTATCACTACAGATCATCTTAATCCGTCCACTTAGTTGGTTCTCAACTTCTGTTTTGTAGCGTTTGAAGGCTTCAAAAGCTTCATCTTTACTTTTAAGTAAGTAAATGTAGCAAAACCTTGTGATATCATTTATGAACGTCACAAAATACTTGTTTTCCCTCCTAGTTTGAGCGAACTTCAAGTCACATATGTCTGTATGTATGAGTTCTAGAGGGGTGGTTTCCCTTTCGACGGATCTAAAAGGACTCTTGGAAAGTTTTGCCTCTACGCACACCTCACACTTATGTTGAGGGTTTATGTCGATAGCCTGCAGTAATTCCAACTTTATAAATCTTTGAATAGATTGATAGTTAACATGTCCTAATATATGATGCCATAAATTAGATGACTCAATCAAGTAAGTAGAAGGTTCAGTTTTATTGATCGATGAGGTAGAAGACTCTACAGGTGTACCATTAACCTTAAAGAGGCCTTCACATGAGAATCCCCTTCCTACAAACGTTCCGTTCTTAGTGATTACAAATTTATTAGCCTCTAATATAGCCTGAAACCAGCATTTACTAGTATAGTTCCAGAAATTAAATTTCTTCGAATTTCTGGGACATGCATCACTTCCTTGAGAATCAGCTCTTTCCCGAACGTCATCTTGAGGATTACCTTTCCTACCCCAGCACCTTTGAAGAAGAGTTGTTGCCCATGAACAACTTCTTATTTGTAACTGGTGTATATGTGGAGAAGGTATTTTTATTAGAACAAATATGACGGGTAGCACCCGCGTCCAACCACCATTGTGTCGAATTCTCAACAAGGTTGGATTTCATCACCATTGCTGGGAATTCTTCAACCATATCATCTAGGAGCGTGTCTTCGATGATGTTTGCCTCACTAGACAATTTCATATCTTCAGTGACATGAATACCCCGGTCCCCTCCCGCCATATCATTTGGCTGAGGGTCCGCGTCTTCCCCAACTTGTGGAGGGTCTTCGGTCAGGAAACGTGACATTCTCATAACCGTCAGGAAAGCCAGCATCTTTTCCTGCCATCGCTTGAAGTGTGCACCCATGAACTTCTCTGGACGTTAATGGTGAGAATCAACAGGAGTTGGATCATTAGCGCTTACTTGAGAAGGAGCAAGGACGTTTGGAATGCCTTGCGCAGTTCGATTCATCTTACCTTGAGCAGCAACGTTGATGTACATAGCTTTGACTTGATCTTCAGCAGACATGTTGTTGTTGAAACAACGAATATTATCTTAAACTTGTTGGAATATATTGGTAATAACAAGAAACGGGAGAAGTCACAACAACAACCAATGTGAACAAGGAAACTTGTCTCGCTGAGTCGATTGATGATCAATCTTTCTTTAAGATAATATTGCCCCCTATATTCCTTTCAACTGAGTAATGTCAACTTATGAGCAATCAATCTTTCTTCAAGATAAAACAACAACCAAACTAATGAGCAAATGAGACTCAAGAGTTCGCTATAGGAAGAAAGATCGTAGAGCGTTTGATTGCTAAAGAGGAAGAACAATTTCAAGAAATTGTCTAGAGAATGTGTTAAGTGTGTTCTTGCAAATGAGCCAAATGCCTCATTTTATAATATTGAGAAGATGACTTTCCAATTGCCCATATAATGACCTTGAATGACCATGTAATGACCTTGATTATGGAGTTTTAATTCAGCGAAATAATGGTTGAATTCATTTGGGATGTAATGGAGGTTTAATGCCACAAAACCAGCCCAAGAGTCATGTATTTTCGTCTCCCGTCGCAGCCTCTGGGCCGCGGCGCCACAACTACAGAGAGTTGACGTCGCGGCCCTGCAGTTTGGTATTTCATCTTTAAACACATTGTACACTTCTTTCTTCATTTACCAACGTGAAATCAACATCATTTGGCCAATAACCGTCTATTACCTTACGTCTCAAACAATTCATATTTGTACCAATATCTCTTCCATTGAGAAAATATGATCATTGACATTACGTGTGCACGTGTGTGGAAACAAGATTTCCCACGTGCGGAGCCCCAATTGTTCGAGTCATAATTAAATAGAATTAATTTTATTTCACGTTTAATAAATATTTTCAACAATTAAGTGATATGAATATTTTTTTTGAACTTGTTGATTCAAGTTTAATTTAGTGTAAACACTCTATACGATTAATTAAGTATTTACCCATCCTAGCAAAGGTACAGTTTTCATTTCATTCTTTAATTCTTTTTTTGTTTTTTGGTGGGGTGGGGTGGGTGGATAGGAGATCCCCTCTCTCTTGTTTTAGTTTTTTTTCCCACTCAATTCATGTCTTACTATCTTGAAAATAATCTTTCACATATTTTATGCATGCTACCAGGCAGTGTCTTAACTAATTAATTTTATGGTATGCAGATAAAATATATTTTGAGATAATTACATAATAAATGTCTATCCTAATATTTATTATAAAAATCATAAATCGCATTGGGTATAAAATTAAATTTAAAAAGAGAGAAAATAGAACATGATTTTTGTTACCACCGAACCATATTAATCTTCTAGCACTAATGGCATGATTTCTTGCCAAAGTCACTAGATATTTATTGTCCATACATATGGAATAATTGAAATGTCAAAATCCCATCATCCAAAACGTATTCAATTTGGCCTTTGATACTATCATCTTCCAATAATTTAAAAAATAATTATGTATCTTGCAAATCCTTGAACACCATTACGCTCATATGCTTTGCAAATGATTAGTGTATTTTTCTACCAATTTTTTTTGAAAAATTCAGTGTGTTTTTAAGGTCGAAAAGATAATCTAAAATAAAATCTTGAAAGAGAAGAAAATATATTCAAGCCCACTAAATTTACAGTGTGTTTTTAAGGAAATTATTCCCCTCAAATATTAGAGGTTATGGAATATATCCTCCCAAGATAAAATGAATCAACTCACCAGTGTAGCGGTACATCAAACCCTGATGAACGGCGAACGCAACACGACATAAATCACATACATAAATTATTCAAAGTGCAGAAAAGAAAGAAGAAGATGATCAGAATTTTCATAATGAAAATTTAAAGAAATGGCTAGATATTTATCGCCAACAACAAGTGTCTGTAATTATGTATGTCTTTTCTGAAAAAATATGTTCCTTTCCGACAGAAAATGTCTTTCCGAAACTTTTATTTCTCATTCACACCAAAAATACAAATACCTAACACATTAGTACATTACTGGTAGTTACTGTGATTATTTCCTTTCTAACATGAATTTGATCATTTTCTATAATGATTGCTCCACTTGTGTGATGTTTGTTTTTTTGTACATTGGAAAAGTTAGTATCATGTACTATAACGATTGGTTGTCTTTTGTTTCATATAATAGTTAGTATATGTCTTCCACGAATAATGTCATTTATGGCCAGATCCAGTCTTTATCTGAGGTGGTGCTACAGACGGCAAATTCTACGACGCCGCCAGGTCACCACCAATTAATGTAAGGCAAATTAATAAGTTTTGTAACTTATTGAGAAGGAAACTGCTGATTTAACAACGTTGTCCTTATTTTGGATTTGGGTTAATTGTTTATCGTGGAACCTTTTAATGGTTTACTGCCTCTTATGCTGATGAAAATAAATACTTTAGTATTGTGTGGGAAAAGCTACGAATACAATGAAGAAAAGGGGCGGACTCACACGGTATCAAATGGGTTCAGGTGAACCCACTTCATCGATTTTTTTTTAGGATTTACATGTATAAATTATTTAATCGTGTATATAAATATAAATGAACCCACTTGAAATAAGGAAAAGTTGTAGTTCAACTGTTAAGTGGATTCAGTTTCATGAAATGACTTGGGTTTGAGGCTCGCTTAAGCGCAAATGCATTTGTATTTTATTTTTACTTTTTAAAGTCAAGTGACTGGACTGGTACAATCATTAATATATTAGACTTAAAAAAAATATGCATTGGTACATAGGTTTTTTTTATTTAAGCAAACCTCTCTAGTGTGTTAAATCGTAGTATTATTTTTGATAAATTATTAAAAGTTATAAACTATTTCGTTTTACATTAATTGTTTGAGAATTTTAATAATTTAGGTTTATTTATTTATGTATGGTGTTTCAAAATTGTGACATTAATTGTATTATCTAATAATTGTAAGAGTAAAAACTTAAAAATCAAATTGACCTAGATGAAAGTTTAGTCTCGTAAGTAATTAAAACTTGATATACTAGTTTCTATACTGTTATTTTTTTTCTTTGTGACTTGTCTAATGTACTCATGCAAAAGCATATATAATTTATACGGTAGAAAATGATATTGTTTTCTCTAACTGTATATTTATTTTTAAATAGAATATCACCTAATAACAATATTCTCAGGGATATTATGGGAATACAAAAAAAAAATACGGTTATTTCTGATGTTTATTCGAACCCGCTTGATCAAATCCTGGGTCCGCCACTGAATGAGAACAAGATTGATTGTGTGGATATGAATGTTGAATATGTTAATCGTCACCGTCCTCGACGTAAGACAAACATTACTAACGATTTTCATTATCGTGTGGAATGTTTTAATGCCATATGGATCAGCAAATTTTAGAGATTAATGATCGGTTCAATGAGGTCAATTATGAGTTGCTTCTTTGTGTTGCTTGTTTGAATCCAAGTAATGATTTTGTTGATTTCAATATAGCAAAATTGGTAAGAATGACTCAATTTTATCCTGATGACTTCTCTCTAGTTGATTGTATGATGCTTGAAAATCAACTAGAGACATATATTATGGATTTGCGATCAGATGACAGATTCAGTCGATTGGATGGGCTTGTTGATCTATCTACATTGTTTGTGCAAACACGAAAATACTTGTCATACCCATTGGTGTGTCGGCTTTTGAAGTTCACATTGATTTTGTCGGTAGCAACAACAAGCGTGGAAAGATGCTTCTCTGCAATGAATATTGTCAAGACGGATCTACGAAACCGAATTTGTGATCAATTTTTAAGTGATTGTCTTGTATGTTTTATTGAAAAAGATTTGCTTAAGAATTTTACAAATGATGATGTAATTAAACGTTTTCAAAATATGAAAACGCGTATAGGACAATTATGATTTGTAAACTTTATTAAATTTGGGCACCCGAATGATTTGTAAACTTTATTAAATGTGTGCACCCGGTTGGAAAATTCTCCGCGTCCGCCACTGATGAAGAAAAGCACAAGTGACAGAGAGAGTAGCCAGAGATAGAGATTATCTCAAAAAGAAACACTAGGTGATTCTTTTTTATTTATTTAAACTTTGGTGGACGGAGCTTGTGTTAGTGAGATATAGTAAATTCTTCGTGGTATTAGTCGATACACGCTGCCCGAAACCATGGTTATAAAAAGATAAGATAATGATATGATTTGTGTGTATCTTCTTATGGTTATGGTATTATCGGTAATTTTGAAAGAAAATATTCGTTTTCAACATGTCTCAAATTTATCCCTTAACAACAATATCTTTAGGGATTTACGATCACCAAAACTTGTTGCATGATTAAGCATAACTTGTTCATGTTTTGATTGAAATAGAGGGGTGAATGTTCATCAATGACAGATATGTTAGAGATAACATGTTCCATATTTCATGTCACAAATTCTTTCTTGAAGTAGCAACATTTGAAAGAGGTTATACGGAATATGATAAATTGATCATTTCATGCCTTATATACGAGTCGATATAAAAAATATCACACAACACGGCTAGTCAACTAGATGGTTTATGTTTCATTCTTTGAAGTGAATCCATTAACTATTAATAACACCCTAAAGTAAATGTGACGAATTTATCTAGTATTTGACTCAACAAATTCACTGCTTTAAAAAAGATGATGCACTAGTAATGAGGTTGAATTTAGAAACTACATTTTCATGTCAAATCTCAGTCCAGAATACACGTCTATGAAGAAAGAGTATCAGTTCAAGAAAAGCATTTACAACTTGCAATTTTAACATGATCTATCCCAAGACTTCTCTGTTGATTGAGAGCTAATAATTTAAATTTGTATTAGCTCACATATCGGGGTAAAGAAGCTCCCCTCCAGTTAATTTCGTCGAAGGGTCCTCCGATACAAAACATTCTTGAAGCCATTTTCAAGAACTTGTCACTTGTTGACATGGTTAGCTTAACACATCAAGGACTGCTGAGGTTTATTAGGTCCTGACCCTGTGCATACCAATTTGGTATTATCTTTGAGAGATGTGGGTATAGATCCTTGAATGAATTCCGGATCGTACCTTCAGCAACTCCAGTTGCTAGTGACACATCTGCATTATCCATGCAGGTTTTTACATGACATGTCGATACTCAATGTGCATATGCTTCATAACGTAGCAGTATAAAGATGTATAGGATTTAAGGATGGCATTCAGCAGTAGAAATATGAAGGGAAACTCGTCCCACTGAGGCTGTCCTGAATATATATTAGCTTTTCTATGATGCAATTTCTATCATGGAGGGAATTGGTTTCTAAGTATCCACACCAGGGTAAATAAGAAATAATAATCGTAATCACTCATTACCTTTAACTGGCTTCTTTTCCTCCGAAAGCTGCGTGACTATGTAGATAACTGCTGCAGCAATAGAAATGGGACTTCTCCTGCAGTAATGAATTCATATAAAGGAGTAAATTTTTTGATCAGGTTCATATGGAGGAACAATTAACAAATACATTTGATTTATCATGTTGGGTATCAAATGATTGTTCAAGAATTTTGGAAATTGGAACAAGTAGCATGACCAGCTCTTTGAAAGCTGCTGCAAGAAGTATTAAGTGACAATTGTATCTCAAGAAAGGGATGTGTATACATTTCCTCATTCTAGTGGAAGAATATAATAAAATCACTACATCTTAGTACAAGTTACACCAGGAATTCATTTACTTAATACTTCAAGATCCAATATCTTGCTTCACACAACAGTTGATCGCAACAAGGTCTGGGGATCCATACCTTAGCAACAAGGTATTCGCTTCAGAAAAGGAACCAGTTGTTTCGCTTGACCTTTTAGATGTCTACTCAGGAAACTACACAACAGAATTTGACCAAAAGAACTCGAAGATAAAGAATTAACCTCTGCAAGGTATTTTTTTAATTATAAAGAACCTCTGCAAGGTTTAGTAAAAGGTGAAAATGATCCTTAAACATATGCCTCAAGTTAAAACTTTATGCCAAACTTCCATTTTGTCTTTGTTTACATACTCAATCTATAGCATTTATTTTTACATGGTCTTTCTATGGAAGTGGATATGCAACATGTGACCGATTGAAAGGAAAAAGAGCTATCTAAAAGTAGAGAAAAGAAAACCAAGAGGAAAGGAAGAGAACACAAAAAAGAAAAAGATGTCAATGGAAACTGAACTCAGGTAGAACGAGGAGAAGGACCATCTAAACACAAATTTGAGGACACAAAATGTTAAAATAGGAAATGATTTCTATTCAACATTTTACTTGGAGATTAGAGAATGATCAGTCACAAGAGCAACCTCCCCTTCTATTGTTTTTGGACATGGAGTCACTGAAAATAACTATTTTGAGCTTAATTGCCAAAATTAGGAGGTTCATTTCCAAACAATAAAAAAATAGAACTATCTAACAAAAACTTCCAAGATCTTTTCTCCAGAAATTTAATCTTCCTGCAATCATCCTAGAGGCAAGCTAACCACACAACAAAGACTAGGTTCATCTACTGAACATGACATGATTTATTGCTACTGCTATGGGTCATGGTTCTGTTGAATAGTTATATTGTCTTTTGATACCAAAAACTAACACCACCATCGTCATGTAATTACCACTTTACACTACCACATCTATGATATTGTCTTCTCCTGTAATATAGCGAGTTTTGGCATGTAAAGAACAAAAAACTTACTACTACTTAAGCCTAACGATCTTACATAGTCATAGAATTAAAGACTTTCCTCAATGACACTAATTTGAAAATGTATGTTCCACAAATTGGAACAAGTGAGATCAACTTTAATGAAATATAGCATTTGGTTTGAACACTTAATGAATCTGAATTAAGCATCTGCGGATCAACATAAATACAAGCAGAGCTACCTTATGTCAAACTCTTCTGATTTTTTGACTGCTTCTTGAGCGGCTTTAACTGTTTGATTTGTCATCCCAAGATTTGAACAAAAGCGTCGCTAAAGGTTAAAAGCATGTATCAGTAACCAAGTTATGAGATACGCAAAAGTTCTGAAGGAAATTCAATTTAGAAAAATAGTAGTTAGAAGGAGAATGATGTCTTTCTTCCCTTCTTTTACAACAATAAACCTCACCATGAAATCACCAGCATGTATAGTTCCCATTTCCACTGATTGACCCATCTCGAGCTCTAGTTGTTTCACTATGTATTCCTTTGCTCGGCCAATTTCCTTCTTTGTAGCTCCATTCGCAACAGAGCAAATTTCTATTTCCAATCCACAGTTTCAAGAAAGCTCATTCATACTGGAAGTTAAATCAGGACAGCGAAATGACAAAAAGTCTTAGGCTGTACCCTTCACAGTTCGAGGCTTGTCTTCTTGTCGACAAGCAATATATAGGCAAGCAGCCAATATAGCATCCTGGTTCCTTCCTCTACTAGATTTTTGATCTTCTACCTTCTTGTATATCTCACTAGCTCGGTCCTTTGAACAGAATATAAGTCATTATAACGAAATCCTGAACAACAATGATCTTTGCTTTTGGTGTCAACTTAGTTTACAATTACATGAAGTATAGCAACATCTTCAAATTCATCTTTCAAAAAAATAACATAAGAGTACTTGGGTTGTTCCATATTTTTGCAAATGTTAAAAACGTATCCTATTGATATTGAGGAAACAATACTGTGAAGTACACACACAAAAAGAAGAGAATCAATTCCTACCAACGTGAGAAGCCTGGCGGAATGTCAAATACAAGGTCACAGAAGCAAAGACAAGTTTCAAGTCCTAGAAGAACATACTATATCATTCAGGTCCAAGCAACAAGTTTTTGAAAGAATACACAAACAGCTTCCAGTATATCTCTGGCCAAATGAATCATTGCTAGTAAAAAGAGAACCTCCAGTTATACATTAGCAAATACGAAGAACTCATTAAGGAAAGGTTCTTCTCTTTCATGCAATGATGCACATAAAGGGGGCAGGAGGGTGCACACTAAACCCGTTAACATTATCGAATACTCGACTGCTCATCCAGCTGAGTGGTAAAACGAGCAAATGAATCAGGCAGCCTTAGCTAAAACAGAGAGCATGACTCTTCATACACATTGAATTAAATTGGAAAGAAAAAGTAATTGGCCGCTTCTTAACACATTTGCATATATCTGCATGTACTTCCTGACATCTCAATGTCATTTGATTGAAAATGAATATCAGGACTTCAGGAGTAGAAACATACCTTTATGGTTGCAACCAGGCCCAACCTGAAATAGATATAATTGCATCAGTATCTTTTGGAATTCCACATTAAAGTCAAGACACATACTTACATGTTTCACATTACAAGTTCATTTTGTTCTGGTAGGACAGTGTAACAGAAAGGGACCATAACAAACACATATAAAGAAAGAATACCACAGCTAAGAGCATTGTGTGAAGAATAAGTTGAAATTTCCAACCTACTGTTTTTTTTTATAAGTATTTCCGACCTACTGATTTATTTGAGAGTAAAAATGAATGCTTAATAACTAAAGTAGTTGCCTTAAAGAGTAGAAATGACTAGAATAACATAATCACAACACAATCATGTTCTCTATGGATCCTGGGAAATTATTCAGGATGCACCGAGACAACTTTTCAGGTCAAAAGATGCATGACGCTTCCATCCACTTAAGGCAATGCAACAGGTCAAAAGATGCATGACGCTTCCATCCACTTAAGGCAATGCAACATTACATGCAGGCATGGATAGAAATTTCCCAAATAATGACAGTGGCATAGCCCCATTGACTGAAGGGTGGTCAATTGAACATCCTTCATTGAAAAAAAAGTACTGTGTATATAGGTCAAAAATTACTTTTTACACATCTATATTAAACCATAAACACCTTTCGCGAAATTCCTAGCTTCGCCACTGCTAGGAAACATCGCATGACTAGAGCCATTAGAGCTCTTGGCAATTTCAGAAACAAGGAAAGGTCTTCAATCTTTTAATCATAAAACTGTTGTAGCTAGCTATTACCTTTTTGTAGTCTACACGATACACATGCATCTTGCCTTATCGGAGGCATCTAAACTAATTTCTCCTTAGCATAAATTTTTTAGTATTCTGTCTAAACGAGATGAAACTTCTTTCTAATAGACCAAAACACTATTTTAAGGCAATGCTATGACTTTTGACTAAATATTTCTAATTCCTACACTACAAGGTGCCATCAAAAACAAGAACAGAGTATTTCAAACCAAGGCACATATACCGCACAAGCATAAAGGCCCAAGTTAGTACAAAATGGCAAGGTCCAAAACTAGCACTTCCATTTCCACTTTCAAATGAATCGTGCAATATTTGCTTCTTCTATCACCACTATTTTGGAATAAAAATGCTATGCTTTTCATAATCTACATTCATTTTCGTCTCATCTGACTGTCATTGTCTTGTCTATTGCTTCACTTTGCAAAATGCAGAACAATGGTCCGGCCTTCTAACTAATGCAAGTTTCTGCAAGCATTCATGTTTTTGCTAACTTGCCATGATAATCCTAGCTAACAACCATTGTCAACCTTAGTGGATTTTTCAAGCAATCAAGAGAACACTGCACACACCACTATGAGCATTCACCTCATAAAGATCAACAAATACAAAATCTACACATGCAATAAAAAAAGGCAATAAGTACTTCAGCCTATGATATTGACCGGTAAAGATGCAAACTTTTCTCACACTAACTACGCTATCATCACCACACTTTTCAACAGTATCAATCTAGAAATACAATTTTTACCACGACAGTCAATAACTTAATTTGTAGGCTACCAGCTAAGTGCTTGAATTACAAAGCACAAACTTAAACCAAGACAACCAATGCACCAACCCAGTAAGTGCTTTTACTCCAGCACAGGTAATCAAATAAACCAAATGTATAAATCTCCACTCACCTAGCTCATGTTGTTTGCACCTAGCCAATAAATACATGACATCTTCTTAACTTAACTCACATAACCATGATCAATTAATATACTTTCTATCATTAATTTGTGACTCCTCAGGAAAAATTAGTTAAACTCCGTGCATATACAGCATACGGATAAGTTTTTCTTTCACCCCTTATATCCCACAATCATTCCCCACAAAATCAGAGAAAACCCGTATAAAAAAATCCACCCTTTACACCAAAAAACAAAAAAATAATAATCAAAACACAAAAACATAAAGATAACTTGAAGTAGCCGCCTACCAAAATAATAGCCAACAAATATATACTTTTTGTATACTAATGTATAATATGATACATAATAGTGTACATTTTCTTGTATATTTGGCTAGTGAATATAATTATTTTTTCCTACTGGCCAAATGCATGTAACTTGCCAAAAATTAAAGTGAAGGAAGATTGAAAGGTACCTATCATACATATCAACAATAGCTTTAAAAGCCAATAAATACAGGGCATCTTTCATAACTTAAATCACATAACCATGATTAGTAAATATACTTTCTCTATTAACTTGTTACTCCTAAGGAAAAATTAGTAAATTTGGTGCAAATACAGATAGTCACGTTCCCACAAAAATCAGAAGAACCCCATATAAAAATTCACCACCAACAACAACAACATACCCAGTGTAATCCCACAAAGTTGGGTCTAGGGAGGGTAGGATGTACGCAGACCTTACCTCGACCTTTATGGGGTAGAGAGGTTGTTTCCAACATATAAAAATTCACCCTTTATGCCAAAAAAACAGATGGTTTAAAGAAAATTGTAAGGTTACCTATCAGACATGACACCAATGGTTTTAAAAGCCAATATAAGAGATCGATCAGCATTAGACCCACGATTCTGCCATCTACCCAAAGAAGATGTCAAGAAATCACTTGTAGTTCCATTTGGTTTAGAGATCAGAGTTGATAAACCACCATCAGATAGCAAAGGATTAGTAAGTCCACCAACTCGAGCAGGATCATTATCACCTGACTCATTAGCAAAAGTTCTCCATTCAGATGTTTCATCAATGGAATGAGATTCCAAAACTAAGCCACATTCTGAACATACCATATCACCTGCATGCATGTTTAAGGTCTTTTAAGGCCACTCAGGGTAAAGAGATAATTTCAATAAATATACCATCCAACAACAACAATAACCAGTAAAATCCCACATAGTGGGGTCCGGAAAGGGTAGAGTGTACGCACACCTTACCACAATCCTTTAGAGATGGAAGGCTGTTTTCGATAGACCTCTAATAATATACAATCCAGCATAAATATTACATCCACATAGCCATATTTTTAATTTACATCCCGCATAGAAACTTTTTTGTTGCAACAGTATTTATACACACGATATACAACATTATACACTTATTGTAAAAATGTATAAACCTTGTATAAAAGTGAAAAATGATGTATAAAAGGCCATTTCGGGTAAATATTTTCTCCAAATAGACATAAAAGTGTTATTTTTCCTTAATAAAAAAGGTTACTCCGGGTAAATACATGAGTGATCCAATATTGGCTTAAAAAGAAACAACATCATATTACCTGCTGAATGATCAAATACCACTTGTGTGCTTTTCTTGCAGTCTGAACAATATGCATCCATAATTCAAGAAACTATGTAATAGTACGTAGTAGTGGGAGTAATTCTTTAAAGAATGTGTTGTTGTTTTTATAAAAATGTGAGATGATTGGGTTATTTGTGATAAGAAGATAAAAACATTCAGTTATTGTGAAGACAAAAGTGAATATATAGTTAGGCGAAGGAAGTGGCAAAGAGTAGGAAAGTCATGCGGGTCTTGTGGTTGTTTTTTTTTTTTTAATTTTAATTTTGACAAAACTAAGACAAAAGAAAGAAATTGTGACATATTTTGCCTCTATTTTGTTTTGGTTCTCTTTGATTAATCTTCGAAGTTAAGTTAGTCAATTTAATTGTGAAAAAGCTAAACATGACAAGTATAGTAAGACGGAAGGAGTAATTTGTATTGAAACTTACTAATTTTAGGTGGAATATATCGACAATCTCTTAAAATTAACAATAAATTTTATTTAAACATTTGAATTACAGTATCTTTTGATTGAGCACTTGAATACATGATAAAATGTTTCTATATAGACACATGTGGCTCAAATTTTGGAAATTTTCTTCACGTGTTTTTAAGTGCTCATTGCATAAATGAGTTGACCATTTAAAATATGTTTTACCTTCTTTAACGATATGCACTAGCCTCAATAAATCGCAAAATCTTATTCTTGTTGCAATTGGGGCTGATGTGTATAACTAAAGGACGTGATATACTTTATGTGGTTAAATTGTCTATGTAATAAACGTTTGAGAACACGGGCAAAAGCTTTTCCAAAATTTGAGTTGGAAGTGTCTAATATGAACTCTTTATCATGTGTTTAGGTGCTCCGTTAAAATAAATCATAATTTAAGTGTCTAAATGAAATTTGTTGATAAATTTAAAGGTTTATCGATAAATTCCTCATTAATTTTATATAATACTGTTAGTGTTAGGTTCTGTGTCCTAACATTTTCCGTAACATGTCTCTTTTTGGTGTTAAGTAAAAACAGGAAAATGTCATCCCAAATGTCGTGACATCTGGGAGGACATTTCTGGCAAAAGTTTTGCCTACCTTCACGGGCAGATTTCTGAAGCTGAGAAGATTTTATCACGTGAATGTTTGGCTTGGTTAGGAGCTAAGGAAAACACGATAATACTCAACAAGACCAAGTCCAAGGAGAGTGCATAACTAAGGAGCATTCACGGAAGACAAAGTCAAAACAGTTGAGAATTTTAAGGTCAAGAAACCTCCAACCAAACTATTCTGCTCAACCTCCACCGAGAATCAAGGAGCCTCTCGGGTGAACTCTCCACTATAAATAGAGGGTTCACTCCAAGGCTTAATTATCCAGTTTTTGCAGAACAAAATTCAGATCTGAGACGTCTCAAATATTGCCTCAAACACAGCTGGATCGAGCAGCCTGTTTTTGTGATTACACTTGTTCAAAATTACGAATTGCTTTCTTAGATCTATAAGTGTTCTTTCAACTCAAAGCAACTGTAATAGGGTGTTTTTCACTTCTATTTTAGATAGATTTTTCAGGCTTAGAAGTTAGGATTTAACTTCTTTTTAATCCCTTTTTGTTTTACGGATTACTATTCTTTCTCAAGGGATTTGTAAGATTGTATAAGTTTTATACAATAAATTTTTGGTCATGAGACCACTATAAGTTATATACAATTATATAACTTATGAAAAACAATCTTGGGTGTCCTTGATTTATTTCACGCATCTTAAACTCGCTTTTTAGTTCTGGCTTTTATTAATGTTCCAGCCATGTCACGTAACATTTTTGGGAACATTACTTATCGCCTTTAAGTTTACCGTTTCTTCTTTCACGATTTTATTTATTCCATAGTTTAAGTTCGACAATTCTCCCTTTCAATTGGTATCAGAGCCGACACTTGACATAATAAGTGCTAAGGTCCTTTTACTTAACTATGGATCCGGCTAATCCAATTATTGGTAGACTTCCTATTTTAGATGGATCAAACTATCCTTATTGGAAGATTCGCCACGCTCACATCACATCCATTGATGTTAGAGCAGGGAGATCTATTACTAATGGATACACTGTTCCTATGCTTCCACCGGACGAGGAAGGCGACATTTTGGTCAAGCCTGAGGCCGAATGGACTTTTGAAGAAACTAATAGTGCAGGCTTCAACGAAAAAGCACTAAATGCTATTTTCGGATGGGTTGATCTTTATATGTTCAAACTCATCCAAAATTGCTCATCGCCAAGATGCTTGGGATACTTTACAAACTCATTGTGAAGGTAGCTCGTTGTTCAACGAACGAAGCTTCGCACGCCACGAGTAAGTATGAACGTTTAAGGATGGAGGAATCGGAGGATATTAAAACCTATTTTGAAAAGTTGATTGATATCTCTAATGAATGTCAAGTTCTTGGTTCTCCATTGACCAACAATCAACTTGTTGAAAAGCCCTTCGATCTCTTCCCGAAAAGTTCAACATTAAGATTTGTGCGATTGAAGATACATAACCTTGCCACAATGGACCTACATACTTTAATGAGCATTCTCAAAACATATGAGATGAACATGGAAAATCAAAGGTCTTTATACAAAGGCAAGGATGTTGCCTTCAAGCAAAATCCTTAGAGACTAAGTCGATGAAGAGGATGAAACACTCAAGAAATTGGGGATGGTGTCAACGTTGCTCTTCTTACTCGTAGGTTCAATACGATGTTAAGAAGATTCAACGAAGATAAGAATAAATCTAAGTCTAAAGAGCACCAAAACCAAGGACTCAATCCACGAATTACCAAGAATTTTCCCACCGCAAAAAAGGCAATCAACTTAGAGAATAAATTCGGCCGATCCAGTTCGATCCCAAGCCTTGACAAAGATTCAATGTCATGCTCGCCGATGGGGCCATTATGCCAACGAGTGTGCAAACACTCTAAGAAAGGTTGGCAAAAGTCTATGGATTTCCCTGAGTGATGATGAAGGTGAAGGGGAAGAGAATACAGAAATAGAGTCACAAGCAATGCTGGCCACTGTTTTTGAAGATTCTCATCGGATGATGAAGGTTTAGCCGATCGTGATACACTAAATGTCATGACATTTCCGAACATCACCAGAACATCTGCAGATACAGAATGACAATGTATGAGTTTTTTAATTCTTCAGATGTCAATTGCTTCTGTGGTTTTATTTCAAAAAATGATTCTAATCCTAAGACTCAAGAAGACTCTAAGGATGATATGATTAAGGAATTGCAAGCCCTTTGCAAGGACTTAATCATTGAATCTAATCAACTTGAATCAAAGGTGAAAACTCTAACTCGTGAGAATGCAGATTTGATAAGTACCATTACCCGACTGGAAGTGACTCTACCAAAAAAGATCTTGAATTCGGAAAGATAAGTGCAAAGTTGGATCCGCCAAGCAACCTTCAAAAAGCTTAACACAGTGCACCTCCAAATTAGATGAAATCCTTAGTATTAGTCAACCTCAACGCATGGTTTGGGCTACAAGAATCCTATCAATACATTATGCCCAACTTGTTTGTTAAAAATGGGAAATGAACCGTAAGATGGTAGCAACTATGTGTGCAATTATTGTAATAAATCGACATTTAAAACCTTTTTGCTTTAAGTTACTAAAACTCGTAAAGAAAAGGTCTTCCGAACGTTGTCAAGAACTTCAGACAAAGACTCCAAGAGACTCCTCTATCTACAAAAATCGTAAGGTAACAAAAAGGTTTGGGTTCCCATCAAGAAAACAAGTTGTAATGTAGCCATAACCGCATCTGGACCAATATCTCTCGATCGTGGTACTTTGATGGTCGTTCCGCCATATGACAGAACAAAAGATCGTCTAAAGAACTACGAAGCTCTAAATGGAGGAAATGTTACATATGGAGGAGGTGGAAAGAGTAAGATAATAGGAAGAGAATCGTAATGTCCCGAATTCCAAAGACTAAATAATGTCTTGACGTTGATGGTGCGATGGCTAACCTAATTAGTATAAGCCAACCGTGATGACAACTTAGAGGTAAGCTTCAATAAACATACGCATGTACGGTGATGATGAAACTAACAAATGATAATGACAGTACAAGAACAAGTGATAATTGTTATCTTGTCGGAGAACATAATGTATGTAATAGTATTAGGGTGATGACACAACATTGTGGCATCAAAAACTAGATACATGTCAATTACCGCAACCTTAGAAAATTGATATCTTATGAGGCGGAAAAGGCATTCCTAAACTAAGTCCTATGAGTGAAACCGTGGTGTGTGAAGATTGCCTCAAAGGTAAGCAAACCCGTGTCCTCACAAAGTTGTTGAGTGATGGACATTTCTCGTGCACGCCTCATTGCTTTCAACTTTTACATATGGATCTTATGGGTCCAATCGAGGTAGATAGCCTAGAGGCATGAGGTACTCGCTGTGATTGTAGATGACTTTTCAAGATACTCTTGGATATTCTTTTTGAAAGAAAAGTCTCAAACGTTTGACATGTTTAGAATATTGTACTCTAGAATTAGAAATCTATATCATTCCTCTATTTTTCGGATAAGATCTGATCATGGAAAGGAGTTTGAAAATAATCAATTTTCTACATTTTGTGAGAAAAAAAGTATTTTCCATGAATTTTCTGCTCCCAAAACCCCCCAACAAAATGGTGTAGAGAGAGGAAGAATAGAACCCTACAAGAAATGGCTAGAGTCATGCTAAGTTCTAAAATCACAAAACGTTTTTGGGCGTAAGCCCTAAACACCGCAAGTCACATCTCTAATAAGTCTATCTTAGACCAGAACAAAAATGACACCCTATGAGATCTTGAATGGAAAGAAACCAAATCTACGTTACTTTCATGTTTTTGGGTGTGTATGCTATGTTCTAAATGATAGAGATAATCGAGCAAAGTTTGACTCTAAGAGTGATAAGGGAATTTTCATAGGCTATTCTCAAAATAGTCACGCTTACCGAGTGTACAATCTTGAACCAAACTGCACAAGAATCATAACATTGTTTTTGATGATAATGCAGATTATGCAGAAATACACCAAGAATGATGTTGTCGTAATAATACGGAGGGGCGGATCACGTAAAATGCAGATGTTACACCAAATGTCACAACATCCGCAGAACACCAGAATCAAGATGAGAACACCGCAGTTCTCATGAGGATTTCAAATCAACTTCGTGATTCAAGACGCAGGATCCTCATCCGTAATCAAGAAACCATCCCACTGAACAGGTAATAGGAGAAGTATTCGAAGGAATAAAAACAAGGAGAAAAGAGCCAAAAAATTACCGAGACATGGTGAAGTATGCGTGTATGTCCACCATACATCACAAGGTAAGTCAATCTTGCTATGTTTCTACTTTGGAACCTAAAAACATTAATGAAGCACTAAAAGACAGGTTGGTGGATACAAGCCGTGCAAGAAGAACTATAACAGTTCAACATAAATGAGGTTTTGGATCTATTTCCTCATCACGAGACTAATGTAATAGGAACTAAATGGATCTTTAAGAATAAATCGATTTAACTGGAACTATTATTAGAAATAAAGCTAGACTAGTGGCTCAAGGATACTCTCAAGTCAAAGGTATCGACTATGATGAAACCTTTGCTCCAAAGAGCTAGAATTGAATCAATTAGATTATTACTTGCCATAGCTTGTTGTTTAAAGATAACTCTTCATCAAATGGATGTGAAAGGTGCCTTTTGAGCGGATATATTGATAAGGAGGTATATGTTGAACAACCCAAATGATTTGAAGATCCTCACCATCCACAACATGTATACAAAGTTAAAAAGGCCTCAGATGGACTAAAACAAGCTCCACGTGCATGGTATGGTCGTTTAACTCAATTTCTTCTTGAATTTGGCTTCCAACGTGGTGTAGTGATTGTACTTTATTTATAAAACACCATGGATCAGATATGGTTATTGCTCAAATCTATGTAGATGACATAGTTTTGGTTCGACTTCAATGTCTCATCTTAAGACTTTTGTCGTTTATGTCCTCAACATTCGAAATGAGCATGATTGGGAACTAACCTTTTCTTAGGCTTGCAGATAAAACCGAATGAGGAGGGTATCTTCATTTCACAAAGCAAATATGCCAAGAACCTGGTTAAAAAGTTTGGATTGGAGAACGCCAAACACATGAAGACTCCGATGGGATCAACCCAGACTATATCCAAAGATGATGTTGGGGAGAATGTTGACCCAACTTTATACAGATCTATGATAGGTAGTCTTTTGTATCTCACCGCGAGTCGTCCAGATCTTATGTTTAGTGTTTGTGTGTGTGCACGATTCCAAGCATGCCCTAAAATTTCCCACTTAAATGCTGTCAAACGTGTCATAAGATATGTTGCCGGCACATGTGAGTTGGGAATTTGGTATTCCAAAGACACTAATCCTAATCTAATAGGATATAGTGACGCGGATTGGGCTGGGGATGTGGAAGATAGAAAAAGTACTAGTGGAGGATGTTTTTACCTTGGCAATAACTTAGTTTCTCGATACGTAAACAAAATTGTGTCTCACTCTCAACCTTGAATCAATATGTAGCGGCGGAGTTGCTCTCAATTAATATGGCTAAGACACATGTTAGACGATTATGGCATTTCAAAAAATATCTTAGTTTTGTACTGTGATAATATGAGTGCCATCAATATATCTAAAAATCCGGTTCAGCACTCTCGTACAAAACATATAGATATAAGACATCACTTTCTTCGAGACTTGGTTGAAAAACAATAGTTAGAATCGATTATGTTGACACTTCTCATCAACTAGCCGATATTTTTACAAAAGCTTTAGATCATGAGAGGTTTTCAAAATTGAAAAACTCTCTGCCTCTGCTCAATATAAAAATTAACACCTGGCAGGGTGTGTTATCGGAAATGTCCCCGACATTTGTGGTAACATTCACCAAAGGTAAAACTGGAATCAGATCTTTTGGTAAATGTTAAAGTTGTTTTGTGTCTCTAACGGGTCATGACTTCTCAAATGAACACCTTTTTAAAAATGATACCGTTCTCTGCGATGATATAAAAATCATAAAAAGGGAGTATCAAAAAATAAGGCAAAGCCTTAAATTCCTCGGCAATTGTAAAATGTTGGGCAAAGCCCACAAAAGTGAACCGTTCCTATTCTATAGGAGTATTAACATACTTTATATTATGATAGACACAAGATCTTATATATTTGGACTCAATATACATTGTTCCACTAACGTAGAGACAAAACTCTATAAAGTGTCTTGTTTAGTTGCCGAAACTGTTGTTCCTATGAGAAAATGACTCCCGTGTTACACAAAATGTGCTAAAACATTTATGATAACACTCAGATTTCCAGATTTTTCAAAAGACGTGTGTCGATTAATGTTGAGTTGGTTTTGATGTCTATTTTGAAACAATCTCTAAACCTTAGGAACTAGTCTTTGTATAGAATTTAAACACTTATGTAGATAGTTTTTGCCAAGTGTATAAATACCCATTCACTAAAATACTAATTCTCACTTCCAAAGAAAATTCCTCCAAGAAATAAAAAAAAAAAAAAGTATGAACGAAATTTTAGCTCATTACCCACAATGAATCCTCGCACAACACATCTCCTCACAAATTTCTCCCATTCCGTAACCTCGTAAAACCCTAACTTCTCCTTCTCTTCTTCCCTTTCTCTCCAATGGATGTCTCACCCATGTCACCAAAATGTCACCACTACCCCGAACACTCTAACGAGCACAAGTCCACCATCAGGCAGATTTGGCGATAAGTGACTTCCAAGAACCTCTGGAAATCGCTTATCCAGGGGAGACAAACAATCCTATCAACTTAGAGGAAACCCCGGATGTTTCCGTCCTCCCAAAGAGGACAAATCAAGCAACTTTTCCCACTCGCAGATCGGTCCGAAACTTTGAGAAGGCCTTTGCGATGGTGAATCCTCCACCAAAAGGAAGAAATCGACTCTCCCTCTTCAAGCTCAGTGTCATCGATTCGCAGAAGACTGCTCGATTGAGTTCCAACCGGAATCCCCTGCTTCACCTTCCTTCACGAATCTGCAAGAATCCAGTGAGGAAGATGAAATTCCAGACGACACCCCGCTGAAGAAATTTTATACCAAGAAATCTGGTCATGCTTCAGGGGAAACAAAATCATCATCAGCCCCTCAAGATGTCACAGAAAATGTTATGACATCTTCTGGATCATCTATCCACAAAACTTCAGATTCCAGTGTCCGAGGTCTCACAAGCAGTAGCTCTGAATCTGCGTCTGAGGTAAACCCTTTCTCTCCCAAGTTTTTAACAGCCAATCACTCAAAACATTGGTCTTGGTTCAACGGTCGAGCCATTCGAACCGAGAAGGTGTTGGACATTGTGTCTTGTAGTAGCCACGGTCTGGTGGATTTCTTCACTTCAAGAAATCTACTAGACTCGGTAAATAACAAATGTCCTTATGAAGAAAAGGTGGTGAAGTTATTTTATGCAAATCTAACAAGTAAAATAGAGAAACCCAAGTCAAAACACTTTGGGAAAGTGTTTCTCTATAACAAATTTTATGACTTCACACCGACTACAATTAACCAATGTTTGAATAGAGTGAATGATGATGAGAGGGCAGAACGGGAAGTGATAAATGATAGGGATGAAGTGATTTCATACCTCACCGGTGGAGTTGTGAAGAGATGGGTTTCAAGGTGTCCAACATCCAGACTCACTGCCTTATTTGTTGTTTTGCACAAGTTAATGATACACAATTAGTTGTGTTCTTTGAACAAATCAATTGTAACAATTGAACAAGCATTGTTCCTATACAAAATAGGAAAAGGTCTTAGTGTTGATATAGGAAAAACAATCTTTCAACAGATTGTAAATATGGCAGAAAAGGACACAGGTATCATTCTTCCCTTTCCCTCATTGATCTTTAAGGTACTAACCTCACAGGGATTCCAAGCCCTGCCAGATCTGCCTGAAAGAACTCAAGTATATGTCGTTAATCGACGATCTGAAGAGCAAAAGCGAGTCATTGATCTTCCATGGACGAATACGGTGGAAGTGCTAGTGTTACGAGAAATGTCCTGCACATCTCCAGAATATCTCACGCCGTCTTTGACAATCGCTTGGCCGGTGCAAGAGATTGCAAAGCTCAATGCCCAGATCGCAGAGTGGACTGTACGAGTAGCCCGGTGGAAGCTAGGGAACGTTACCTATTTTTGCTTTCTTCCCAAAAAGGGAGATGGGTGCAGTCGGGGAGCAATCGACAAAGTCAATGCTCGAACGGAGGGATCTTGATACAGGGGGAGATGAAACCAGAAGACATCTGGAGATGAAATAGCTCTGAGGGTTGTGTTGCTGTGTTTAGGCTGCTAAGTAGCAGTTGTTGAATACTTTTATTTGTGGACTGTAGTTATTTGGCTCGACAGTTTGAGACATTTTAATTCTGTTTATATATTGCTATTTATTCTATCTTCGCATGTGTATATTGATGGTTTTGATGCATTAATCTTTTAGATGTATACTCGCATTTTGCATCATACTCTGATTCGAGTAACTTACTGGCACATAGTGTATATATCGTGCTTTATAAATGTTTCAGGATGAAGGTTGAGATATTTGTCTGTGATAAAATCATTAACCTATTTAGTTTTGTGAAGAAAGGCAAAAAGGGGGAGATTGTTAGTGTTAGGTTATGTGTCCTAACATTTTCCGTAACATGTCTCTTTTTGGTGTTAAGTAAAAACAGGAAAATGTCATCCCAAATGTCGTGACATCTGGGAGGACATTTCTGGCAAAAGTTTTGCCTTCACGCAGGCGATTTACGAGAAGATTTTATCACGTGAATGTTTGGCTTGGTTAGGAGCTAAGGAAAACACGATAATACTCAACAAGACCAAGTCGAGGAGAGTGCATGCGGAAGGAGCATTCACGGGAAGACAAAGTCAAACAGGTTGAGAATTTTAAGGTGAAGAACGGCTCAACCAAATTTATTCTCTCAACCTCCACCGAGAATCAAGGAGCCTCTCGGGTGAACTCTCCACTATAAATAGAGGTTCACTCAAGGCTTAATTATCCGATTTTTGCGAACAAAATTCAGATCCGAGGCGTCTCAATATTGCCTCAAACACAGCTGGATCGAGCAGCCTGTTTTTGTGATTACACTTGTTCAAAATTACGAATTGCTTTCTTAGATCTATAAGTGTTCTTTCAACTCAAAGCAACTGTAATAGGGTGTTTTTCACTTCTATTTTAGATAGATTTTTCAGGCTTAGAAGTTAGGATTTAACTTCTTTTTAATCCCTTTTTGTTTTACGGATTACTATTCATTCTCAAGGGATTTGTAAGATTGTATAAGTTTTATACAATAAATTTTTGGTCATGAGACCACTATAAGTTATATACAATTATATAACTTATGAAAAACAATCTTGGGTGTCCTTGATTTATTTCCGCTGCATCTTAAACTCAGTTTTTAGTTCTGCGCTTTTATTAATGTTCCAGTTCATGTCACAGAACATTTTTGGGAACATTACTTACTGCCTTTAAGTTTACCTCTGTTCTTCTTTGCTGATTTTATTTATTCCATAGTTTAAGTTCGACAATTCTCCCTTTCAAATACCATATATACATACATAACGTGTGTTTGTGGTTTGATTTAAAAGTCATGAGCGTGACCATATCTGTTTGTATAGTATAAAGTCGTCAAAGAAATTCTAATTTTGACTATATTGTTGAAAAGTGTATAATATGAAGAAAGAAAATGATGTAGATAATGTTTTACCTCCTATATGCATACAACTTTTGACAATTTTGTGTTCAATTACATCTTAAGATACATTTAGAAACTTTGTTATAATATTAATAAAAGGCTTATAGTATCCATCGCTTGCTCAATACATTTCCACAAAGGGACTATCTTTTGGACTTAAACAGAACTCATGACTTGTAGTTCATTAGAGGAGCAACTTTATTATTGCGTTAAGACACATAAATAATTTATTAAAATTGTGAAATAAATCTTTGTGGTCTGATAATGAAAATGTTTTAGAGTCAAGGATTGTAATTAAGTTCTAGGTTGCTAATAATAGTGTGTGTATGCTAAGTTGAATTCAAATATCGAAAATCATTATGCCCTTTAATTTAAAAACATCATTAAATTATAGTATTAGTAACAAAGGGTACCGCTAGCTGCTGCTGCCTTCTTCTTTTTTTGGATGAACAGACATTTTTTATTAATACTAAAACATTACAGTAGTAGTAGTAGTAGTAGTAGTAGGACATTCAGGAGCTCCCTCCATACTTGGGAGAACACTAACATTGCCAAGACTAGCTAAAACCACTAGTGTATGATTTCACAAAACTTGTTTTGAACCTTTTCCAGTTAGAAAGTCGATTTTCATATTATCAATGATATTATACTGAAAATCGGATGATTCAAAATTGAAAAACATAAATATTTGCCAAAGATTGAAACAGGTTTATCATATGGATCGCTTTTCGTGACTTTTCTTTTCATGGGCATACATCCTATTTGGTAAAAATGTTTATATAGTTTTCTACTCTTTACTTTAAAAAATTAAAAGGATGATAGTTTTCTGATAAGTCATTTTCCTGCTTCCTCCTTTTTATTCTCTCCCTAATTTTATTTATAATAAAAAATAAAGTTTATTTTCCACATAAACAAGACAAAGGATGGGAAGGCAAGAAAAGAATGATTGTATGGAAAGGAAAAGAAAAGTGAATTTGAAGGAACCAAAAAAAAAGATGGGCTATAGCCTAGTTATGATACTTGCACCAAGGTAAACAACATTTGTTCCATTTATATAAGTTTTTATAAGAGTAAATTGGCGAACCTAACTTGCTCAAGGTTATGCCGTTCATATTATATGTCTTATAATATGTCTTATAAAAATATCAATTAACATTTGCACTAATGTACTGTACGAATGATAAGACATAGAAGTCGAACATACGCTACGTAAACATATCCAGAACTACTTCAAGTCCAATGAACTTGTACCTAAATAATTCAAGATGCTCAATGCAGTTATTCGCTTTGAAATGAGTCACATCATCTTCTTTTTGGGTATATATGTTAGGAAATTTATTAAACGTGAAATAAAGTTAATCCTATTAATTATGGCTCGAACAATTGGGGCCCCGCACGTCGAAAAACTTTATTTCCACACACGTGCACACGATGTACCAAGGATCATAAATTTCCTAAGTGGAAGAGATATTGGTACGTATACGAAATGTTTGAAACGTAAGATAATAGACGGTTATTGGTCACATGACGATGGTTTCACGTTGGTAAATGAAGAAAAAAGTGTACAACGTGTTGAAAGATGAAACAGGTCATGAAAACACCGCGAAGTCGCAAGGGCCGCGACGCTTAACTTCCAGTAGCTACTTGATTAATTAGCGTCGCGGCGCCATCCCGGAAGACGCGCGCGCCAATCTGCATTGCGCCGCGACATCTCGAGGCGCGCGCTTAAGTTCCAGAAGGTCGCGACGGGAGACGAAAAGACATGACTTTTGGGCTAGTTTTGAGACATTAAACCTCCATTACTTCCCAAATGAATTCACTCATTACTTGGCTGAATTGTAACTCCATAATCAAGGCATTAACATGGTCATTCAAGACCATTTCTTGGGCAATTGGAGGGTCATCTTCCAACACTATAAAATGAGGTCTTAGACTCATTTGCTAAACACACTTAACAGTCAGAAATTTCCATAATTTCTCTTCCTCTCTAGCAATATCTAAAACACTGAAAGATCTTTCTTTCTTAGCGAACACTTGAGTATCCTTTGCTCACTTGTTTGATTGTTGTTTTATCTTGGGAGATAAGTTGTCATTACACCGTTAAAGTATGTCAGGTATGATATCAAGTCTCAACACGTGTTACCAATATACAATCAACAAGTACAAGTCAAATCAGGTGATAATCACAGAAAATAACACATATGGCGACAAGCCCACATAACAGCTGACGGAACCGACGTAATAGTAATTCATCTCCACTCCCTGCCCGAAGGCCTATTATGCTATCCTCGTCACTTCCTACGACTACATACGATTCTCTAATTAGAGTCTAACTAAAGTAAATTGTAACATACCTCAATGTCGAGCGAGTGCCACGAACAATCAAGCCAATGTCTTTCCCTTGCGTAGAGCCTCTGAACGCTTAAAGCGAACTATGTTATAATACGAATCTAAGGACACTCATATTGTTATATTTATATTAACCATATTTTTACCATTTCAATTGTATGACTACACCCCTACACATAAAATTATTAGCATAACTTCAGGAATTTCAAATAACATTCCTTTCTTTCAACTTTCCCGTATCTCCCACTTATAAAGGATATAACATTAAATCCGTAACTTCAAATCAGGTGTTTATTGTACCAAATCGAAGGCAACACTAGGATCCATTATTATACCGAATCCCATATGACATTAGTTAGTGTAGTTGGTGAAAATTTACGAAAGAAACAACCCTATGAAATCTGTGTCGCCAGAATTTTTGTAAAACAATGCAGAAACTTCAAACAGTCATAACTTTCAAACCATAAGTCGGATTTATCTTCGTAAGATATCAGACTGACGGGAACAGAGTAATCTACAACTTCCATTCCGCCCATATTTTCATATTCCTTACGGATTTGTACAGTTTTCACATTTTATATGCTATGTCGCCTGAGTTTCGGTAAAACGAGGCAGAAACTTTAAACCGTCATAACTTTCATACCATAAGTCGGATTTATCTCCGTAAGATATCAAACTGACGGGAACAGAGTAATATACAACATTCGTTCAGCCCATACTTTTATATTCTTTACGGATTTATACAGTTTCCACGTTTAATGTGATGCAGTAATCATTATGTTATGTTACATCCCTCAAGTTTCTCTATTCAAGTGGATCATGGAATTTCCGTGTAATGACCTCTTTGAAATCTGATTTCATTCCATAACACGTTATTATAAGGATCACAAATAGATTAACTCAATCATGTAATATAGAATCTAACCTGAACCTGATTGCTAGCGTTTTCTTTTTTCCTTTCTTCTTT
Organism: Przewalskia tangutica; assembly: GCA_029844215.1. Classification (NCBI taxonomy): domain Eukaryota; kingdom Viridiplantae; phylum Streptophyta; class Magnoliopsida; order Solanales; family Solanaceae; genus Przewalskia; species Przewalskia tangutica. Next base: position 96,306,474 of record CM056738.1, on the reverse strand, counting down.
CCTTTTTTCTCCTTTCTTCTCCTCGCTGCAGTCAAGCGTCGTTCCTCTCTCCTCTCCTTTCTTTTTTTTCTTCCTCTAGGGTTTTTTTGCTGCTTCGTCGTTCCCCTTTCTCCCTCCCCTTTCTTTTCTACTAGGGTTTTGTGTTCTTGAAGATGGAATGTGAGAATGAGTGGGAAGGTTAATAGGTTAAAAGGAAATCTGAAAATCAAAGTTGCACATAAGCCCCTAATTTTCCTCTTAATTTAATCTCCCAAAAACTTATTAAAACTTTGATCTCAAGTCCTTCAATTAATAAATCCTAAACCCACTTCTTTTAAATCTTAACTCCCGCTTTCATTAATTCCCGAAAATTTCATAAAGCCTCGTATTCTCAATGTCATAATTCTTTTTCGTAGTTTAAAGTGCTAAACGACCAGACGGGTCGTTATATTAGATACCAATCAAACAATCGCTCATCCTCGAGCGACAAGGTAGGGGTGGAGGAAAAGAGGTACCTGAACTGTCGAACAACTGAAGATATCTACTCCGCATATCCGCCTCGGTCTCCCAATTGGCCTCCTTCTCGCCAGAAAGAATATGTGCAAATCTTTGAGCCAATTCTAAACATTTTTGTAAAAATTGACATTATCCAAGGCCTATTGCACTAATTCCAAATATGTTAGTTTCGTCGAGCTGAAGCTACTGAGTCAGCACTCACCGTCCAATTCCCCTTAAACCTTCAAATGACGTATTATGTGCGTCACTTTAGTGATTATTTTATCATTCCAAATTTGTCAAAAATCAGTCCATCACCCCAACGACCTTCCACATCTATTTGTAACTCCTCAGTATATCACTAAGTATATGTGCAAACCGTTAGAACTGTTCGTAAAGTTGCCATCAACTAACTATTATCAAATCTCTTGGTAAACTCCAATAAGCCTGATAAACCCATTATATCTCTATCCTGAAATAAAATCTATCATCTTTAAAAATGTGCTACTAGGATACAGATAAGTCTCTCTGGTAACACATCCATAAGCCACTTGACCCTAGATGAGCAGATCCAACCAGATGTAAAAAGTACAGTTTTTCGATTATCGCTACTAGTCACTCGAACTGATTCCGAATATTAACAGTATAAGTAGTGAGCCTTTCAAAAGTCTGTGATGACTCATTACACCCTTACAAAAATCCAAAAGTACCCAATATTAAAATTTTACATGTCTCACTCCAATATCCCTATGTTATTTATACTTGAAATATTCAATCATGCTATCAAGCTAGAAACGTTTCGACCTAGTCTACTATCATGACACAATTTCACCTGAAAAATATACATCAACTACAAGTTGCAGAGATTTCAAGATTTCCTCTTATTTATCAAATCTAGCCCGTCAATTAAATAATACTAGGAAATTACCTATCTTGGTACAACACATCGCCTTTCCATCAATCTTATCATATTAGTCATCTGAATATTACACCTTACCAGTCACCAATCGCAAAACCACATGACACTTTGTCATAACACTTGGTCAAATTCCATAGACTTCCCTCTTCAGTCATATTTATCAATTACACTCTAACCAAATGACGGATGACAACGCCGTCATAATCCATACCTAACTCAAGTAATCTCGTCTCTTCAAATGTAAATCCTTTTTCCAAATGTACCTTAATACTTCCAATTCGAATCCAAACATGCCCTCATCTTAATTTTTCAATTTTTCATATTCCACTCCCAATCACTTCTGCCATTAACAATCAGAAATTTCCCAAACCCACGTAAGGGGTGCATCAAAATATCATTACGCTTGTAGAATAGTTAAACCCTTCACGAAAAGAAAAAAAAATATAGTAGAAAACCACAACCTTAAGCATCTGGAAGTTCTCCTTAGTTAAACCCTTCACGAAAAGAAAAAAAAATATAGTAGAAAACCACAACCTTAAGCATCTGGAAGTTTTCCTTAAGAACCTCTAAACAACTTGTGCTTAGCCCACACAATCTCATCTTGCCGACACTCAACTTTGTCATTCATTCTCCCGCGCAATATCAAACTAAGCACACCTCATGCTCCCATCAAAAGAATATTTTACCATTATGACTATTTTGTCACCAAACATAAACTATTTGGATTCTCGTCAGTACACCTCAACCTATAAGATAGAAAGGAAATACTTTATACGAATCACATAAAGAGTCCTACCACCTGTGAGAGAACATAAAAATGAGTTTAAGATACCAATCTTAACAATCTCGCACGAAAAGAATGAACCATATATCAATCGGATTGAACTAGCACAAACGAAAGGAGAAAAGTGGAATGTTTCCTAAATGTCCTATAGCCTCTCGAGGATGGGTACAGACGTCTACGTACCAATCCGCAAGACTCTATTAGACATTGTTCTTGTACTCATTAAATCGATTAACCTAGAAGCTCTGATACCAACTTTGTCACGACCCAAATCACGAGTCGTGATAACACCTACCCTATTCCCCCGAGTAGGCGAACCACATTCTCATTAACAAGGTAAATCTGCGGGGGGGGGAAAAAATAAGGAAAAAAAATTTATAAGTCTTAAACACCTAATTTCCCAAAATCTGATCAAAAGGGTACAAGAGCACTAACAAATCTGAAAAATAGAAGTCTGAAAGAATGCCCGAAGGCTAAATACGGTCTGTCAATAACCAAAGAAAAATGGAATTAACTAAGAAGCCCTTCAGGGGTCACGGACGACCAAGTAGCTCACCCTGAATGACTAGAAGATGTCCACCTCGTGAATCAGCCACGGGACGTAGAACTGGAATCTGGATCGTACTCTGCACTCAGCAAAAGTGCAGCAAGAGTAGTATCAGTACAACACTAGTACCGGTAAGCATCATAAGCTGCCAGTGATTAGATAACGCATGAAGAAGTTGAAACCAACAAGTAGCACATAGAGCAATCAGGCATGGTCACGTATCATATACAAGTAAAGCGTAAATAAATCATGAAATCAACCAAGACAGATATAATTCACCAAATGATCAGTCAAAATATGAGTGGATGAATGCAATGCAATGTCACCTCTCTCACTCCCGCTCTCCGGCAGAAACCTCGGAGGTTACCACTCCCGCTCTCCGGAAGAAACCTCGGAGGCTATCACTCCCGCTCTCCGGCAGAAACTTCGGAGGCTATCACTCCCGCTCTCCGGCAGAAACTTCGGAGGCTATCACTCCCGCTCTCAGTCTCTCACATCACCATCATCACAAAATAATATGGAAAGTATGTCAGGCATGATATCAAGTCTCAACACGTGTCACCAATATACAATCATCAAGTACAAGTCAAATTAGGTGATAATCACATAAAATAACACATATGACGACAAGCCCACATAACAACTGACGTAATAGTAATTCATCTCCACTCCCTGCCCGAAGGCCTATCATGTTATCCCCATCACTTCCTACGACTACATACGATTCTCTAATCAGAGTCTAACTAAAGTAAACTGTAATCTACCTCAAAGTCGAGCGGGTGCCACGAACAATCAAGCCAATGTTTTTCTCTTGTGTAAAGCCTCTAAACGCTTAAAGCGAACTATGTTATAATACGAATCTAAGGACACTCATATTGCTATATTTATATTACCATATTTTTACCATTTCAATTGTATGAATACACCCCTACACATATAAAATTATTAGCATAACTTCAGAAATTTCAAATAACATCTTTTTCTTTCAACTTTCTCGTGTCTCCCGCTTATAAATGATATAGCATTAAATTCGTAACTCCAAATCAGGTGTTTATTGTACAACATCGACGGCAACACTAGGATCTATTATTATACCGAATCTCATATGACATTACTTAGTGTAGTTGGTGAAAATTTACGAAAGAAACAACCCTATGAAAATCTGTGTCGCCAGAATTTTTGTAAAACAAGGCAGAAACTTCAAACAATCATAACTTTCAAACCATAAGTCGAATTTATCTTCGTAAGATATCAGACTGACGGGAACAGAGTAATCTACAACTTTCATTCCGCCTATATTTTCATATTCCTTACGGATTTGTACAGTTTTCACGTTTTATATGCTGTGTCACCTGGGTTTCGGTAAAACGAGGCAGAAACTTTAAACAGTCATAACTTTGAAACCATAAGTCGAATTTATCTCCGTAAGATATCAAACTGACGGAAACAGAGTAATCTACAACATTCGTTCAGCCCATACTTATATATTCTTTACGAATTTATACAGTTTCCACGTTTAACGTGTTGCAGTAATCATTATGACATGTTATATCCCTCAAGTTTCTCTATTCAAGTGGAACATCGAATTTCCGTGTAATGACCTCTTTGAAATTTGATTTCATTCCATAACACGTTATTATAAGGATCACAAATAGATTAATTCAACCATGTAATATAGAATCTAACCTGAACCTGATTGCTAGGGTTTTTTTTTTCCTTTCTCCATTCTTCTCCTGCGTCTGGTTGCTGCTGCGTACGTTCCCTTCTCCCTCTCCTTTCTTTTCTTTCTTCATCTAGGGTTTTTTTGATGCTTCGTCGTTCCCCTTTCTCCCTCCCCTTTCTTTTCTACTAGAGTTTTGTGTTCTTGAAGATGGAATGTGAGAATGACTGGGAAGGTAGGTTAAAAGGAAATCTGAAAATTAAAGTTGCACATAAGCCCCTAATTTTCCTCTTAATTTAATCTCCCAAAAACTTATTAAAACTTTGATCCCAAATCTTTCAATTAATAAATCTTAAACCCACTTTTTTTTAAATCTTAACTCCCGTTTTCATTAATTCCCGAGAATTTCATAAAGCCTCGTATTCTCAATATTATATTTTTTTTTCCGTAGTTTAAAGTGTTAAACGACCAGACGGGTCGTTACACAATATTATCTTAAGGAAAGATTGAATATCAATTGACTCAGCAAGCCATCTTATTGCTTATTTCCAGATTTCTAACCACTACTTTGTTGTTGTTTTCCATTCCCGTTAAATTGTTACTACTCAATTTTCACTCACAGTCTTGAGATAATATTTGTGGTTTCAACAACATGACTGGACAAGATCAATTCAATCAATTCAACGCTGAAAATTCCACCAATGCTCAAGGCAATCTCAATGCCTTCACCACCGCTACCGAAGGTGACACCACTACTTTCAACACCTCTGATCATGGCATTCCAAATGCCTTTCAAACTACTGATTTTGGCACAACTAGTGTCAACACTGTTTTTGGCACAACCAATGCCTCCACTGCTGCTCCGGGCACTTATAGTGCCTATGCTACTATCTCAAACAGTTTCAGACTAATTTTATCCTCCTTCAATAAGGAATCAATTCAATCTTTATAAGAGAATATTGGTCAAGTATCTCATCAATGAAAATATTTCAATACAAGAAACGAAGAACAGCAACATAGTTTAGAAAAAGAAAGTATCTCACCAAATAAATGGATCTTATGGAAGAAGAGAACATTCCGCTTCGCATGACAATGTTTAGCCATAAAAAAAAATTGGATAATGGCCTATGAAATATGTGATTGCTCAATAACATTTCAAAAAATCGAATTACCTATCTGTGTGGGGGAAAGAAATTTGGATTACTTCGGACCTACAGTGCCTTTGGATGAATCCAGAACATTAGGGTAGCCAAAACTCCGACATTTGATGCTTTCTCATTTGACTTCTTACACAGTTGAGGCCCTAAAGCAGATTCATATAGCTCAACGACTAAGTTGCTCTTACGCCTTTGGGCTGCACAGGTTCTTAAGGTCCTTATCTTTGACATACCATTCAGGTATTATTTTGGAAGCATGAGGATAAAGATCCTTGTACGCATTCTTGATGGTCCCTTCTGCAACTGTGGTTGCAATTGAGATATCTGCATGCACAAACTGTGAGATACAGAACTAGCATATACAACCCAAGACTTAAAAGCAGCTAGGCAGCCCCACATGAGAATTTCACTTATGCAATCACCAGCAGCAGGAAAAACTAGAAATGCAGCATCGTGCACCTACTTTTGCAATGCATGAATGTATAGAATAAATAGCCTCTGTTGGCTCAAGATTGCGCAAAGAGGACGGTAGATGTTCTAACCTCGCAGAATGGGTTTCTTCGAATCTGAAAGTTGAGTTATCATGTATATAATTGCTGCAGCAATTGATATAGGACTCCTCCTGCAAAATGGGGAATAACTATTAAGGATCTAATTCACCAACCTGATGTGCATAATAAACTTTGTTGCTAGTGATCTGAGTGATAATGCCCAATTCCCGATTCTGTTCCTTTTTAGAAATTCATTTACTGGTTAGAACTCTAAGAGAGAAACTAGAATTTAGTTGTGAAATGTCCACTAGAATCTCCTCAGTGAGACTTGCATATGTTACTCATTAAAATCAAACTACTGTCCTCTGTTCAGCCTTCTTTCTTTGGGTGGAGCAGGGAAGAAGTACCCGGCTGACAAAAGATCTTCACTCACTCTATATACCCATCGACTCAACTTCTGTTACTTTTTCAAAAATTCAGAACTCAACTTCCAGAACAGAATAATTGCCAAAAACAAATTTACAAAAGGTTCACTCAATATGAAAGAGGAGCATTAAAGCCACTGCAAAAATCAAATGGTTTCCTTAGAGGGTTTACATGCACATCCTCAAACTAATGACTTCACCAGCCTCTGGATTAATATGTGGCCAAGGCATAGGCACACAATATTAAGAACATAAATAAACAATACACAAAAACAAATATGTACCTAATATCAAACTCTTCTGCCTTCTGAACAGTTTCTTGGACAACCTTAATTTCTTCATGGTTCATACCAAGGTTAGAACAAAAACGTCTCTGAAGATCAAGAATAGTTCATGTCAGGATAGCATAAAGGCATAATCATATCACATTTATGCCCCCACAAAGAGGCGGAAACCTCAATATTTAGCTCACTCACCAGATAGTCCCCAGCATGTATAGTTCCCATCTCCATTGACTCTCCCATTTCAACCTTCAATTGTTTCACAATGAATTCTTTTGCTCGGCCAATTTCCTTCTTACTAGCTCCATTGGCAATTGAGCATATTTCTAATCAACACCCAAAGGTTTAGAGTTCACACAGAGGACTAAACCGTTAATCTACATGATCAGAAAACATTGCCACACCTTTTACAGTGCGTGGTTTGCTTTCTTGGCGACAAGCAATGTAGATACAAGCAGCGACCAGAGCATCAAGATTCCTGCCTCTTGTACACTTCTGGTCTTCCAGCCTTTTATATATCTCACTTGCTCGATCCTGAACAAGGTCAAAGAAGACAGACATCTCAAAACAACAAAAGGATACAAGATTTGGTGTTAACAATTAGTGCAATAAAATTTTCCTAGCAACATAATTCAATTTTGAAGAACTGAAGACTAATCCCAATACAAGGAGAAAAGGAGGAAAAAGCTATATCAAAATACTCGCTAGGGTATTCAACCACGAATATGGGGAAAAGATTATATTAGATGACGAATCCTTGACATATCAAAGAATAACAGCAATAAGGACTATCAGATTTTGGCACTTTCACAAACACACAATGTACTTAGGCAGAGACAACTAAGGGTTTCTGTTAACTAAAGCAAAATAAGATGGACAAAAAGTGGTAATGTGCTGCAATCTACATAATTAACTTATAAAATAAAATAGACATAAACACTAAGAAGAAGAAGACAAAAAAATAAACAAAAAAAAAACACTTCAAAGATTTAAACATGCATATAAATGAAGTGATGAAGATGCCAATGAAAAGAAAGTTGCACTGCCGTATGCTTCAACTGAAAAAGTGCAAGAGAAGCCATAAAGCAGTCAGATAATTATGTGATGCCCAATGTATATTTTTTTGAGACTGAATGATGCCCAATATTAACTTAAAAGAATACTAAAGAACATACCCTTATAGTAGAAACAAGGCTCAACCTGCAAAACATAGAAGGAAAAAACTCAGCTCAATCAATAAATACAAAATTTCCAAGCTAAATTAGAAGAAATGATACAGCAATCTCAAAGACTTGGCCACCAGCATTATCACTTCAAATGTAGTTGTAACAAAAGGCTAACTCAAATGCCATCTCAAGAATCATACGAAGGACAAAAGGAGATGAACAAATTTACATAATTGCAGCACCAAACCAATCAAATTGAAACCCATATATCATTGCACGAATGTCTTCCCTCCACAACGCTTAATGGAGGAAGGAAGAAAACTTACAGTTTTCCTCTTTAACTTAGCCATATCCTTACATATTCAATTTCATTATCCGGCCCTTCCCCGGACCCACGCATAGCGGGAGCTTAGTGCACCGGGCTGCCCTTTGCCCCTGCTAGATTCTCTTAAGAGTAACCCTATTTGATCCCAATAGCCAATATCACACAAGCCCTGAAATCCAATCAACGATCATAAAAATATGCTCGTTTTGCATCTTCTAACGGGTCATTCACTTCTACTCTTCAAATTAGCCATATTCTTACGTATTCAATTTCATTACCAAATTCTCTAAGATTAACCCTATGTGATCCCAATAGCCAATATCACACAAGCCTGAAATCCTATATTGCTCAGACCCTCCAAAAATATTATTGTATCCCTGTCAGATCCTTCAAAAATATAATACTTTGGAGTACCTTACACGCACCCGACGCCATTTTTGAAGAGTCCAGCAACATAACTCCGATCAACGATCATAAAAATAAGCTTATTTCCATCCTCTAACACCCCACAACCACCACCACCCCCTCCTACTACTTACTACTGCAACACATCAATCAGAACTAATTATCAGCTATATAAATCCTCCATAGCCAATCGGATCCATTTAACCCCAATTCATTTCAATACCCAATAACTAATTATATAGGTTCTCTAAATTTCACACTTAAAATTGCGCTCATACAAATATCTACCCAAAACTACAACAACAGGAACAATAACATACACAGTGAAATTACACAAGTGTGGTCTGGGAAGGGTAGAATGTATACCTAACTTGGGAGGTAGAGAGGCTATTTCCAGTACATAAATCGATAATCGAAATACAAGAAACAACAAATAATAACGGACCTATCAGCCATGGTAGCAATAGCTTTAAAAGCCAAAACAATAGCTCTATCAGGATCACCACCACGATTCTGTAACCTAGCAAGTGACCCATCACCATTACTCCCATTAGGCCCTTTAGATATCACAGTACTAAGACCCGCATCTGCTAGTAAAGGGTTAACGGGTCCACCAACACGATTCGGGTCATCACCACCCGATTCATCAGCAAATGTACGCCATTCAGATGTCTCATCAATTGACCTCGATTCCAACACCAACCCACACTCCGAACATACAGTATCACCTGCGGCGTGGTCGAATACAACCTCCGTGTTCCTCTTACAGTCCGAACAATACGTATCCATTTCGACCCGACCCGGACCGATTCGATTCTTGAAAAAAATAGGATTGTGATTCCGGCAGCGATGATCGGAAAAGGGTACTGGAGAGAGAGTGATGTTACAATGGCGAATTTGAGTTTTTTTTTCTCGCTGTCTCTCCCAAATTGTATTGGGTATGGAGAGTAGTAAGAGAAAATTGATGGGTCAAAGGGGTATTTATAGAACCTAATTTCTGAATGCGGGTCGGTAGTAGTAAGTGTTTTTGGTAGGGTCCATTAACTTTTTTCCTTAAAAAAATATAAGAAAGAAAAAAGGAATTATTAACGGAAATGTGTCATCGAACTATCGAAAATAATCATATTGCAGTTATCAAAATGGTTCATTCATGTCATTTTTTGTTATCGTTGGTGTTAGTAAAAAAAATGATATGAATGAGTCATTTTGGTAACGATAAGGATATAAATGAGTCAAATTATTAACAAAGTGATATATATAAATAAGTATTTTTGATAGTTCGATGACATATTTGAGTTTTTTTGCCTTTAATAAATGAGTTTTACATTACTAAGATATTTTTTTAATTAGGAATCTACCGTCGTTACCATAAATTCATCTCTCTTAGTGCAATAACTCGCAAACTTGTTTGAAATGTTAACAAGGAGATATATGTTGTTATAGATTAACTTAATTAGATGAAATACAAAATTTATATGTGATTGTATAAGTTTTGGGAAACACTGTTATTCAATATTTGTTTCGGTGTAAGATAGTAAATATTTGATAAAAGATATCTGGAAGAATGAAATATCTGATGATTTTTTCTTTTCCCATTGACTCTTTTTGAGTAATATCAGTAGGCGAGAAGCTCACGTCCGACTCCATAGAAGGAAAGATCAGAGTCATCTTATCTTGACTACTTTCTAGAAGCCCCCATGTATTACTTAAGCTCTTAACGACGCTTTGAATAGCAATCTTTCGTACCCGTTTATAATTATAAGGGTCAATATCTATAGAGAGAACATATGTTGAATCGTTGTCACCATTGACTTTGTTCGACCTGCCTTGATTGTCTAGTTAAGACTATAAAAAATTAGAAAGAAAAAGGAATTTATTAAAGAATTTTTACATTACTAATGTATTTAACTTACACAAATAGTCTAATAGTAGGTTGGTAATATCTTTCTTAGTTATAATATTTAATTTGTTAGGAATGGTGATGAGGTTGTTGTAGATTAACTTAATCTGATGAAATAAAAAATTATATATAATTGTTTAAATTTTGATGAATGAAGTTATTCAATTTTTATCTCGATAGAAAATAGCAAGTATAATATCTGAAAGAAAATAATCATAAACGTGTGAAATAATTGCAATGCGCGTAAACTAATATGAATACTATTCGTGTTAAAAAACAAAAATATTAGCGTTATTGATGCAAAAATCTCGAGTTACCATCGATATTACTAGACTATAAGTTTAATAGTACACTACTTGATTTAAACTTTAAAGCAAGAAAAACGTCTCTCTTCTTATATTTACTGCTACTTGATTAATTTTCATAAATTGAAACATACAATAAAGTAGGGTTGGCCAGTGGGCCGGGCCAACCCGACCCCGTCTCGGTCCCGACCCGACCCCGATCCCGTATAAAAAAAAACGGGATCGGGGCTCGAACCGGGGCGGGACAGGATATGGTCCCGCCCGACCCGACCCCGCCAGGCCCCGATCCCGCCCCGACCCCGCCCCAGTCCCGCCCTTTGCCAAAAATAGCCGTTGTCTAACGACCATTTTACATTTTGGCCGTTAGACAACGACCATTTTTGGCTTCCCCCTACCCCCTTTATATTTATTTTTAACCCATAAGTTATTATATTTACACTTTAATCCAATTTTCCAACTATAAATACCTCATTTTCTCTTCTTATTATTTTCACAAATCTTTCTACTCTCTAATCTCTCAATCAATCAATCTCTATACAACATTGTCTACTACATATTCAATCTATTTATTAATTTGAGAATTGGGAGTGAAGTTGGCAACTAGCTTGAGGATTATCTATCGAGCAAAATTTCAATTTTCAACCTCTCGATTACACGTCGACTCTACGTCGGCGTTTGGTACATTCGTTCTCTCATTAAATTATTATTTTGTTTTTATTTCATTTAGCACATTTAATTTCATTATATTTAAGTCTTTAACTATTTATTATCATAATTAAAATGAAAAGAGCAAAAATCTTTTCTAAAGTGGTACTTCTTCTAGTAGTATGCAAGGCAAGTGGTACTTCTTCTAGTATTCCAAATTATTCTAGACAAGATGATTTTATAGATCCCGAATCAAGCTTTCAAATACCATATGATCTTGACACAAATGTTTATCCTCAAATTGAAGAAGATTTTAATTTAGATGACACTCTAGATGATGATACACCTACTAATGAAGACGATGATACACCCACTAGTGAAATGCCTCCTATAACCCCTAGTATGAAACGAGGTCCGGCAAAACGACCATTAAAATCAGTTGTATGGAAATATTTTGACAGGGGCGTACCGAATCAAGTAGCTACATGTAAAACTTGTAAAAATGTTTATTCTTTTAAAACTGGAATAAATATATTATATATATGAGTATAATTATAATAGTATAATATGAGTCTATGACTATCACTATATGACTATATGTATATGTTAATGTTACTTTGTTAGTAATTTAGTATTTTTAATTTAGTGAAAAAAAAAATTAAAAAAAAACCCCGTCTCGACCTGGCCCTGCCCCGACTCGCTAATCAGATCGGGACCGTGACTTGACACGTATTGTCCCGCTTAGTCCCGGCCCCGCCGCCCGCCCCACCGACCCCGCCCCTCCTCTCCACCCCGATCCCGCTAGTCCCGACCCCGGTGGGCCCGGCCCGGTCCACTGGCCAGTCCTACCATAAAGGTGTCAAAATTAATTGATTGATGAATCCAAAATTGAAACCTACAATAAAGGTATAAAATTTAATTGATTGATGAATCAAAGCATAAAATATTGTTGCTTGATTATTTCTCAACAATTGAAAAGTATAGTAAAATTATCAAAATTTCATGAATCGGTGAAAGGAAGGTTGTTACTTGATTAATTTCAAATATTATATACAATTGAAATATACCATAAAGACATCAAAATCTAATAAATCAAATAATGGAAGGTCATTTACTTGACACTTTTGACAATTGAAACGTACTATAAAGACATAAAATTTGATAAATGAAAAATGGAAATTTGTTGCCATATTAATTTTAAACACTTGAAACGTGCCATTTAGGCATCAAAATATAATAAATTGCAGTGTCGTAATATTCTTTTATCAAACTATTAGAAATCTCATGTCTATTAGTTTTGTAAGTTCTATTTTTTTTCAAATTTTTTTTAGTTTTATATCTATTTATAAGATATTCTTATTTTACACAAAAAAAAGTTTAAAATTGCACGCAAGAAGTTTTTATAGGATTATTTTCTCTAAATTGAAATTGTAAAGCGTCAAGGTTATCCATTTCCACATATTCATTTTGTTGGAAATTTATTAACGTGAATAAAGTTAATCATGTTAGTTATGACTCGAACATTTGGGGCCCCGCACATCGGAACCATCATTTCCGCACACGTGCACACGTTGTACCAATGATCGTAAATTTTCTTAGAAAAAAAAGATACTGGTATGTATACGAAATGTTTGAGACATGAAATGATAGACGATTATTGGTCATATAAGGAGTGTTTCAAGTTGGTAAATGAAGGAAGAAGTATATGATGTGTAAAAGATGAAACAAGTCGGAAATCTTCGCGGGGTCGTGAAGGGCCACGACACCGGAGCGTCGCGGAGCCTCCAGCCAGCGTCGCGGCGCCTTGGAGGCAGTGAGTGCAGGAAGTCTCTGGAAGTCAAATGTCGTGGCGCCTCCGTGAGGTTTCGATGGCAGAAAGCTTCGATGGGAGCTGAAAAGTTTCTGACTTTTTGGCTGGTTTGGGGCATTGATTCTCCCCGAATTGGCACTTGAATTGAGTCATTATTTGGCTGAATTACACCCCCTCAATAAGTGTCATTACATTTCTATTAATGGCCATTACTTGGCTAGTTGGGAAGACATCTTACACACACTATAAATTGACGCTTCGGCTCAATTGGAAGAACACACCAAACTTCAGATTTTCTAAGTTCTTCTTCTTCTTCTCTAGCATTCTTCCACACACTCAAAAGGTTCTTTTTAGTAAACACTCGAGTAAGTAATCATTTGCTCAATTGTTTGTTGTTTTTTATCTTGGGAGACAAGTTGTCAATAGCCGTTAAAGGATTCATACGTGCCAATATTGTCTTAAACACATATTGAATATCAATCGACTCAGCAAACCATTTTCTTTGTTCTTATTCCCATATTTATAACCAAAGTTGTTGTTGCTTACTTTCCCATTTTCTTGTAATCACAATTGTAACTCACAATCTTAAGACAATATTAGATGTTTGCAACAACAAGATAACTGGAGAAATCAATTCAACACTAAAACATCCGCCACTGCTCAAGGCAACCCCAATGCCTTTTCCACCACTGCTCAAGGTACAACTAGTGCCAACTCCACTGCTGCTCAAGGCGTTCACAACGCCTTTGCCACTTCCCATGGGAACACTATTGTTCCACCACCCGATGGTTTCCACTATGAGCGCTCAGAGAAATTCATGGGCACAAATTTCAAAAGATAACAACAAAAGATGTTATTCTTTCTGACGGTTATGGGAATGTCTTGTTTCCTAACCGAAGATCCTTCACAAGTTGGAGATGAAATGGACCCTCAGCCGAATGTATCGGCGGGAGGGGGCCAAGATATCTATGTCACTAATGGCATGAAGATGACTTTAGATGCTTGGAGTCATAGTGATTCCTTTGCCGGAATTATATCCTGAATTGTTTGTCCGATCCTCTTTACACGGTCTATATGACACCGTTGGCACTGCCAAAGAGTTGTGGGATAAACTACATAAGAAGTACAACACCCAAGATGCGGGTGCTAAAAAGTTCATCATTGGGAAATTTCTAAAATTTCAAATGGTGGACAACCAAAGTGTGTCATCTCAAGTCCAGGAATTTCAAATGATTTTACATCACCTGAATTTGGAAGGATTGAAGCCTAATGAGCAATGCTTGGTTGCGTCGTTAATTGAGAAGTTACCTCCCTCGTGAAATGAGTTTATGAGTTACTTAAAACTCAAAACGAAATAAATGACCTTAGATGAACTTATTATCAAACTCCAGATTCAGGAAGATATAAGAAGGTCATGCCAAAGGGGAAGCAACCCGATGAGGCTAAGGCGAATCTGGCGGAAGCCAAAGGGAATTCAAGTAAGAAGTTTCAGATTTTTGGGCTGGTTTGGGCATTTATTCTCCACGAATTGACACTTGAATTCAGCCATTATTTGGCTGAATTACACCCCCTCAATAAGTGTCATTACATGACTATTAATGGTCATTACTTGGCTAGTTGGAAGACATCTTACTCACACTATAAATTGAGGCTTAGACTCAATTGGAAGAACACACCAAACTTCAGATTTCTAAGTTCTTCTTCTCTAGTATTCTTCCACACACTCAAAATGTTCTTCTTTTTAGTAAACACTTGAGTAATCTTTTGCTCAATTGTTTGTTGTTGTTTTATCTTGGAAGATAAGTTATCAATAGCCGTTAAAGGATTCATACGGGACAATATTATCTTAAAAACAGATTAAATATCAATCGACTAAGCAAATCAATTTCTTTAATCTTATTCCCAAATTTGTAACCAAAATTGTTATGGCTTACTTTTCCCATTTTGTTGTAACCACCACTATAACTCACAATCTCACATATTTACTGTCCCAAAGTAAATCATCATGTTCCCCACAAATTTATGGTTTCAATGCGTATGCAATATTCACGATTAAAAGAATAAAATTGTTTTAACAAAAAAACTCTATATATAATTAATGTGTACAAAAAGAAACTTCATAGAAATTTCCATTGTCAATCAATCTTTTACCATTTATTGTTGGCCGTTTACAATATAATTAAATTTCAACGAATATTATTTTTTAGATGGCGTTCCACTAATTTTATTATTCAGTTCTTTCGAATGATATAGAAACGCATAAAACATACATATATTATCTTAATATCTAAAACTAATAATTAAAACTATTAGAAATGTACAATTTTGAAACTCTTATATAAATTATGTATTTGTAACTTACAACTTTAATTAATTGTCAACACAAGATATTACGGGGTTTGCTATCATACACGATCCGATGATTCTCCTCGTGCACTCAAGAGAAGTAGCATGTGTTCCTTCAGAAAAAAAGATGTTACGGTTTTTTTCTTTTAATACAAGCTGTAACTTATTCAATTGATAGCGTTCCACAGAATAATTTTACTTTGTTTTTTAGCTTTAAATACAGATATTAAAAGAAAGAAAAAAAGGAAAAAGAAACAAAAACAATAAATAGAGAAAACAGATAAAGGGTGTGTTTGGTATGAAGCAAAATATTTTTCATTGAAAATATTTTCGTATAAAATGTTTTCTTGAAAAATAAGTAAATTTATTATTATTATTTTTTAGTGTTTGATATTTAAGCAAAAAATAATATCCTAAGAGCATTTATATATAATCTACCAGAATATTATGGGGGTGAGATGGATGGGGAGTGAGTGTTCGGGGGTGGTGAGGTGAGATGGTGAAGGAGTTGGAGATTGGGGGCTTAGGGCAGGTGGATAGGAGATAATAAACTTGGAATATCACTTATGGACATGTTTTCTTTTCTTCCATTTAGAAAGTCATTTTTCTCATTTATAAGAAAAAAAATCATAAGAAAAATATTTTATAATACATTTTAACCAATCAAATATGAAAAAATTAAAAAACATTTTTACGTACCAAACACACTCAAAGAATAGTTCGTGTGTAGGGTTGTTGTTTTAGACTCATTGACCGCCGGTCTTATTTGACTTGGGCTTGCTGTAAACTTGTCCTAAGATGTGGGGCTAAAAATGTTGGCCCACCATAAATAGTTGAATTGGACTAATTATTTTATTAGAAATTCTGGCCAAATAAACACATATATCAATTAACAATAATCTAAAACCCATAATCTAATTTAAGTCACAGTGTTACAAGTTCAAACTATAGTGATTTTCTATGAGCCCGTGATGGAGGGCAGGCCTATGAGAGCAGGTCATAAAAAAAAAAGGATTGACAAATTTTTTGAAGAACGGATGCACATACATGGTACCACAGACGAATCCACATCGGAATGGGAGAGCAAAGTAAAGATTTATAAGGTATAACACAAGTTCACATGGTACGTATGTTTTTGGCCTCGATAATGATTTAACCCGAGGGACAAATCTATGACGTATGTTGGGTCAAATCGGACAATACGTGTCATGAGCTTGAGTCGTGACAAATATAATATAAGAGTTGAACGCACCCTCAGTAAGTTGTGGTGGGGCAAACCTCAATGATGACGTTGAGTCCTTAAGGGTAGGTGTATGTGATGCCCATGACGGAGGGTGGGTCACAAAGAAAGACTAGAAGACCTTTAACTAGATTGAACGACCGACAAACATAAGAGAAACACATGAAACCTTAGGTGAATCTCTCATCGACATGAGAGAGAAAAGTGTAGAGTTTGTAAGACATAATACAAATCTATCTGGTATGCACACTTTTAAATTCGTTAACAATGAAGCCTGAAGATAAATCTGTAACAAGAGACAATACACATCATGAGTTTGAGTCATGACATTTTCTCCATGCTAGCATGATCATCCCTACTCTTTTGTTAAATTACGTGCTAAAAACGAGCAACAAGCCCTTATATATTGCGTATATGACAAAACGAGTAAATTGGTATTTTTGGATAGAAAAAATCAAAAGTGTGAATACGGTACAAATTGGTGATGACTATATCACCCGTTGACATCTAATATCTCAGTCAAGCATAAATGGGGCCAAGTGCCTCTTCAAGGTGGAAAATGTATGATATTACATCAATTGTCAATCTTTTTGGGTTTTCTTATTTATAAACTAAACTATTTGGTGCACAATGCTGACCCATTAAACTTGAGATTTATTGTGAAAATTGTATTATATCAATCACTATCTACAACTACTTCACTAGTATCGTAAAAGGAAATTATGTAAGAAAAGCCAATACTCTGACTCCCCAAATGTCATACTAAAATAGATATTGTATATGGCATTACTAGTTTCATATAAGATCTTCATTTTCTTTATGAGTATAAAATTTTATAATAATATCTTCTTCCCATTTTATATGACGTTTAATTAACTTTCACAGGTTTTTTCTTTGATAATAATATCTTTTTTTTCCTTTTTTGTCACTTTTTCCAGCATATGTATATAAAAATGTATTGTTGTATTATAAAATTTGTATCACTATTGTTTATGTATAGAAAATATATCATATGCATATAAACTGTAATATTATTGTATAGCCCTACTGTATGCATATAAAAATTGTATCATTTTTGTATATAATATGTATCAGTACTGTATATGTATAGAAACTGTATCATTGATGTATAGAATATTTATATTTATATATATATACTTACTAATTATACACATTAAATGTATAGAAATTATATCATTGTTGTATAATTTGTGTTTAAAAATGTATAATCAATGTATACTCATTGAAGGCAACAGAGACCGAAACTCTAATTGAGTTTTCTGGACATACCCATTTGTACGAGATCATGAAATGATTTTCAAATTGTTTATAATAAAATACCCAGAATCGTTCGTTTTAAATCCAATTTTCGATTAGTCAATAAAATATAAAAGGAATTAAGAATCAAAATTTTATTAACACACTAATTACCATTAAATGACATTCTAAAATTTAACGAAAGTGGTACTTTGTTATACTGCAAATCAATTAAAGAGACCTTATCAAGTGACAAGAAATGTATGAAGTTTCTGTAGACCGCAAAAGTGTAAAAGGATGTGAATGAAAGATTATCTCAATATTGTTGGATTTTTATGAAATCTCTAGGGGTCAATTATGGATGACTCATCAAAACTGATAAAGTATGTTGTTATTAACCCTCCACTTATAGAAAATCACTTAGACAAAGGACGTGATCATCATCACAGGGAAGGAAATTAAAAGGGATTGGGCTTTTGATCATATGCGTCGGTGGGCTATAGTGTCATTAATTTGAACTGAGTTTATTTCGGGCCATTTGGAGTAAACTTGAGCCATTAAAATTTGTAATGGCCACACAATGTCCTTTTTCCCTAACTAGAATCGACGAATAAATTAACTATTGTTTGTATTAGTTTAGTGATAAAATTGCAACTCTCCTCCTCACCGGTTGGCGGAGCCAGAATTTTTAAAAGGATTCAACAATATAAATATACATAAAAATAATTTTAATCTTATATATATAGTGTAATTTTTTTACCGAAGGAAATTTGGATGAATCCCCTCGACCCTTACTAGCTTTGCCCTGCTCCTCACTCTATAGTTCGAGAGAGATTATATATTCAAAAGGATGTTGGCAAAGGTAAATTGTGCCTACTCTCGTGTAAATCTCCTTTGCACGAACTTATGTAAGTCTTGAAGTAGACTTCAATTAGCATCAACTATATGCTTGTTACTAAGTTGAGAGTTTTAAATTGGATTTCTGGTTGCGCACCATTTACATAAGGGCATTAACGAAAGGGGATGAGAAAAACTACACATGCCCAAAACCTTTTATCATTCTTTCTAAATGAAGTGCCCGAGACACCTCATCTTCTAATTCTAAAGAGGTAAAAATGCAGACCCCTATTTACATATATGAGATCAATGACTTAAATAAAATAAATATGTCGAGAGAAAGTCTTAGCCCTTTCAAAGACAGATCGAACATGATGTTTTTTTTTTAAATAGGTCATCATGTCTTGGAGTTAAGAATGAACAACTTTAACCCGCATGGGTGTAGCTCAGTTGGTTCCAGGGTGGCAAATTGCTCTCAAGAATGAACAACTTAAAAAAAAAAAGTACAAGCAGAAATAATGTTATATTATCCATCTGAAGCAGTAGCGGGCCCATGCAATTCTTTTTCGTCATTACACTTTTAGCCTCAAGTCAATCAAAGGCATTTTGCTCCTAGTCCGGAATGGAAGAGCCACAATTACGATTTTCAATTAATAAGGTCAAAATATAATGTGTTTATACATCTTTTTCCATCCATAGTCACATAGGAAGATAGTATGATAAGTTTTTCGCATGTAATCACTCACATATGTGTCCTAAACCAAAGATATAGTATTTTTTTGATGCGTCTGTAATAGCATGTATTTCAAAAAAGAAAGCGATAGGATCGGACCCCTTTGAAGTGATGAGATTAAATATATATTAAGCATTTGTTTGGATGTATTTCAGTGCGACCTTGATGGAGCTAACAATTACTTTGAGCTGTCCAGAAATTTTATTTAGTAATAAAATGGTGAATATTACAATTTACAACTCTGAACACAGCAGCCATAATAACAATCACCGGCAATTCTTCATCGGAAGGCCATTAGACCAACTAGCAAAAGAGAAGAAGTGCAAAAATAAAAAATAAAGAGTACAACCATTAGACCATCCCTGTACCATGGTTAGGGATGAGAACGATCATTTACAACATCATGACCCAAGGACCATGGGAGCTGTTAATCACGCTCTGATGGTCAAGATTTTCAATTAGTAAGGTTAAAATATAATGTGTTTATACATCTTTTTCCCTCCATAGTCACATATGATAAGTTTTTCGCATGTAATCACTCACATATGTGTCCTAAACTAAAGGTATAGTATTTTTTCGATGCATCTGTAATAGCATGTATCCCAAAAAAGAACGTGGTAGGATCGGGCCCCTTTTCAGTGATGAGATTAAATATATATTAAGCCTTTGTTTGGATGTCTTTCAGTGCGGCCTTGAAGGAGTAACAATTACTTTGAGATGCCCAGAAAAGTTATTTAGTAATCAAATGGTGAATATTACAATTTACAACTCTGAACACAGCAACCATAATAACAATCACCGGCAATTCTTCATCGGAAGGCCATTAGACCAACTAGCAAAAGAGAAGAAGTGCAAAAATAAAAAATAAAGAGTACAACCATTAGACCATCCCTGTACCATGGTTAGGGATGAGAACGATCATTTACAACATCATGACCCAGGACCGTAGGAGCCGTTAATCACGCTCACGGTCAAGATTTTCAATTAGTAAGGTTAAAATATAATGTGTTTATACATCTTTGTCCCTCCATAGTCACATATGATAAGTTTTTCGCATGTAATCACTCACATATGTGTCCTAAACTAAAGGTATAGTATTTTTTCGATGCATCTGTAATAGCATGTATCCCAAAAAAGAACGTGGTAGATCGGGCCCTTTTCAAATGATGAGATTAAATATATATTAAGCCTTTGTTTGATGTCTTTCAAGGCCTTCAAGGAGTAACAATTACTTTGAGATGCCCGTAAAAGTTATTTAGTAATCAAATGGTGAATATTACAATTTACAACTCAACACAATGACCATAATAACAATCACCTAATTCTTCATCAAGGCCATTAGACCAACTAGCAAAAGAGAAGAAGTGCAAAAATAAAAATAAAGAGTACAACCATTAGACCATCCTCGTACTCATGGTTAGGGATGAGAACGATCATTTACAACATCATGACCTGGACCGTGAGCGTTAATCACGCTCACGGTCAAGATTTTCAATTAGTAAGGTTAAAATATAATGTGTTTATACATTTTTTTCCCTCCATAGTCACATATGATAAGTTTTTCGCATGTAATCACTCACATATGTGTCCTAAACTAAAGGTATAGTATTTTTTCGATGCATCTGTAATAGCATGTTGTTGACACCCAATTTTGACCCTCCCGTCCAGCCATTAACTATAAAATTACACTAATTTTGTAAAATAATTTTTAGGGATTTTTATAATAAAATGCAGCGAATAAAACATAAATACAGGCATAAATAAATATTTTAATAATGGCATCGCATCTTACGTAGAGTATTAAGCAATTAGAGTCCCGCGCCCGCATTGATTAATTTTAAGTTCTATCAAACGATTCTTAAATATTAATTAATAATAAAATAAATAATTTAGCAATGACGTCGCGTCAAGTAGCATAGCCGCATTTATTAATACGCAAGAGAATTTCATAATCATTCGTAATTTAAAAATCAATTTTAATCTAATACATGCATTTAATAGCGCCGCATTTATAAAAGCCTTAAACAATTCTTAAATATCATACTTGCATTTAGCATTTAAATAATTTAATCTAAACTCAATTCAATTTTAATTTAACTTCGCAATAATGCACAATAATAAGATTTTAAACAATAGCGCCGCATTTTAAAAATATTAAGCACTAATTAAATAGCACGCCCGCATTCATAACAATTAGATTAATGAAGCACCTAAATAATCTAAGCACAATTTATTGATTTAATTTACTACTAATTAATTAATTATCTAATACCCTAATTAAACTAACTACCTTAACCTATTTCTACCCAGCCCACTCCAATTGCCCGCAGGCCCAATACCCAGTTGGCCCAAACCCCTTATTACTCCCTCAGCCTTCCTTCAGAAGCCCACCTTATTCATTTCCTTCCCATCGTCAGCCCAACACCCCTATTTCCCCTCTACCCTTTATTGCCCATGCCCAACTTCCCTTTCACTTTTAGTCCGCAGCCTTAAGACGCTTTAACTTTACCTCACTGCCTCCCGCAGAAAGCCCAGAACGAACCCTTAAAAAAAACCTAAGTAGCCGCAACAGCACCTCACAGTCGCCGAGATTCTCGCCTGAGAATCCGGCGACTTTCCTTTCCCTTTACCTGCACACACGTCTCCAATGATTTCTTACCATAAACCAGCACCCAATTATCAGTACCGAATCACACCTAGAATCAGCACGAATCTCTTACCAATCAAGCACAAGTATCAGCCTTTATTTATTTACCTAATTTGGAACCCAAATGGGGGCTATATAAGAACATGCAAAGGCAATCGAAAAGGGGCAGACCCATAGCATCGAAACAGGGAGATGGGTCGAACATAGGTCAGAGTCAGGGGAATCGTTTTCTTTAGGAGCAGAGCAGTAAGACATCGAACAAGAGCGGTCTGGAGAGCGAGAGCAAGACAGAGACCCATAGCATCGACGGACCCTCGCCAGCGATCGAACACAGAGCTCGATCGGGAGAATCGGCATCGGAATTGGGGACTCGATTTAGGCCTCTAGCATCGCAAGAATAGGTAATTCGAATCCCCCTTATTTCAATTCCAGCCACAAATCAGCAAACGAACCTCGCCCTTCTATTCGCATCGCCAACCCAAAACCCGTCGATTGGACCGACGACTTGATACGCTGTCCCGGGTCGCTGTCCGGAGAAGGTAAATTCGTCCCCTCTTAGTTATACTCTTTAATTCCTGTTGTGAGTGTCTTGCGGATTTATTATGTGTTAAAAGCTTTCAGTTCAAGTTTCAGTTTCAATTTTAGATCAGTTAGTTTCGCATTTAAGCATGTTTTGATCCCCTGTCTGTTAGTTATATCTCGTCTATTTTTGTAACTACCCAGTTGGTCACTGTGAAGTTTCAATTAAAATTCAGAGGATTGTTTGTGACGGTCGAATTGATATTGTATAGGTTTAGCTAATTTATATGTAGCTAATGCTTTAAGTTGTATTTCTTTGTATTCATTAAGTGGACACTCAGCAGATCAGACACTGTTAGAGTGTCGATCAGTTGGTTATCTGATTGGTAAATGCTTGACGTTACTGGTTTAATAGCTATAGATCACTTGTAAACACATTTAGAATAGTTTGACATAGTGTCCTAAATGGTAGGATTTAAACCTATTTTGGATGTATGTTAGTTTATTTGTAAGTATGCATGCTTTTCTATCAAATGCCCATGTCATAACAACTCTTTGCTTGACTGCATATGGTTTATAAATCTGTAAGAGTATCTTATAAAAGGTCGAATGTATTCCTGCATATAAGTTCCTGTTATGACACACCTATTTAGTTCATGTGTGTAATCGTTCTTATAATGACCAAATATAGTTCTTATACTGTCAAAGTACTTCCTTTAGATCACTTGTGGTAAGCCTACTGATTTGTGTAGCTCATTTGTCTATAATTGCATTATCATGTCGAAATCTATAAATACATCTACGTTGCCCTGCCTAAACTTCTAAGTTATGACATGCGTCATTGTTAAAACTCATGAGATTGGTATTCACTCAGTCAATAACTCTATGGGATAATACTAACTTAGATAGATTGGGGGGTGCATAACCTGATCTTTGTTAAGTGTTTGCATCATTTGCCTTCTTTCCTCTTAAATTAGACACATCAAGGTGATAAATAGAATCTGGAATATAAGAGAATTTGAGACCATGTACTGTCTGGAGCATGCCTGATATTGTTGGTTTGTTATAAACTTAAACATGATTCAGGGCACTTATTTTGTTCTAAATACATTGATATACGTGCCCAATTTAGGTATACTTTGTATGTTTAAGCATGTCTTGTCATATTCCTATCTGGCTACATCTACTTACCCCAGACCCGTAATCCTCTATTTCTGCCTCATTGCCTCTGCACTGTCCAGTCCTAGGCCAAACCCACTGGATTTACTCTTCATTTATTTGGGTTATCTGTCGATCTTCACAATTAATCATAGTATGTATGTTCAAATATAAATTGTATGTGTTGAATTTTATAAATGCTTATTCATTACTAATATGGTTTGAGTATATACTAATCCTTATCTTTTCTTTATTTACATGAAACGCACCGGAGCAACAAAGAGTCTCATGGCGAGACTCATCGTGGCAAATTAACACCCGCATCTATGTGCATTTCCACTCCGCATCAGAAATTCCAAAGCTATAGGCGGAATTACATCGCCTTTCTTCGAGTCGCCATTATTAATTCATATCCTCTCCCTATTCATTGATTGTAATTAATTGTCTAACGCTATACTAATTAATTAGCATTTATAATAGTTAAACCCTGAATCAATAGCTAGAAATCAGTTTGATTTACTTACTTTAGGCTTGCCTCGCCTTGTTTAATAGTTATAATAAATCATTTAGCACCCTACACTTGCATAATAAGCTGAAATATTATTTACCTAGATATCCTTAAAACCGTGGTATAATTTCCTATTAATACAGAATAAGAAATACTGCTTTTGCATAATAGACACGTCCTCCCTCTTATCACAAAAATATTATATCCTCATGCTAAGCAATATATACCCCTTAGGTAAAGGAATACTTGCATACATTTTATTTCTATTATATTCATAACTAAGATAGTATTTAGGCATCATAATTGCACGGTTTTAAAAAACTAACCTTGACTTTCCTACATAAACCTCGCAACATATCTTTAGAAAGTATATCTTATACTCTTCCGCTTAAATGTTTTTAAATACACCTTTTGCCCTTTTATACTTTAAGCACCTTTCAAACATTTTAACATTTTAGCATTTTTATTAAGCAGGAGGAGCTTTATTTTGCATAATAATTACCCTAGGTTTGGCAGGATAACCGCAAGTTAGCGGATCTTAGAGGGTGCCTAACCCCTTCCCTCTAGATTAATAAAGAATCCTTACCCAGAATCTCATTAAAGTTTAGCAGACCATAAAATGGAGTTAATGTTTTACTTTAAACTAGTTAAACATTTAGGTGTCCTAATTCACCCAAATTAATTAGGTGGCGACTCCGCGAACCCTTAGCATTCTAGCAACCCTTTAGCATTTTAGCACCTTTTTAAACTTTAGCATTTTTTGCACTTTTAGCACCCTTTAGCTTTAAAATTAATCTTTTAGCACCTTTAAGCACTTTTTAACTATTTAGCATTTTATTATTTATTTTCTAACATTTTTGCATTTTTGAAGCAGGATTCGCTATTTAAAAAATGTCGCGGTCGAAAAAGGGCGCGACACATGTATCCCAAAAAAGAATGTGGTAGGATCGGGCCCCTTTTCAGTGATGAGATTAAATATATATTAAGCCTTTGTTTGGATGTCTTTCAGTGCGGCCTTGAAGGAGTAACAATTACTTTGAGATGCCCAGAAAAGTTATTTAGTAATCAAATGGTGAATATTACAATTTACAACTCTGAACACAACAGCCATAATAACAATCACCGGCAATTCTTCATCGGAAGGCCATTAGACCAACTAGCAAAAGAGAAGAAGTGCAAAAATAAAAAATAAAGAGTACAACCATTAGACCATCCCTGTACCATGGTTAGGGATGAGAACGATCATTTACAACATCATGACCCAAGGACCATGGGAGCTGTTAATCACGCTCTGATGGTCAAGATTTTCAATTAGTAAGGTTAAAATATAATGTGTTTATACATCTTTTTCCCTCCATAGTCACATATGATAAGTTTTTCGCATGTAATCACTCACATATGTGTCCTAAACTAAAGGTATAGTATTTTTTCGATGCATCTGTAATAGCATGTATCCCAAAAAAGAACGTGGTAGGATCGGGCCCCTTTTCAGTGATGAGATTAAATATATATTAAGCCTTTGTTTGGATGTCTTTCAGTGCGGCCTTGAAGGAGTAACAATTACTTTGAGATGCCCAGAAAAGTTATTTAGTAATCAAATGGTGAATATTACAATTTACAACTCTGAACACAGCAGCCATAATAACAATCACCGGCAATTCTTCATCGGAAGGCCATTAGACCAACTAGCAAAAGAGAAGAAGTGCAAAAATAAAAATAAAGAGTACAACCATTAGACCATCCTGTACCATGGTTAGGGATGAACGATCATTTACAACATCTTGACGAGGACCATGGGAGCTGTTAATCACGCTCTGATGGTCAAGATTTTCAATTAGTAAGGTTAAAATATAATGTGTTTATACATCTTTTTCCCTCCATAGTCACATATGATAAGTTTTTCGCATGTAATCACTCACATATGTGTCCTAAACTAAAGGTATAGTATTTTTTCGATGCATCTGTAATAGCATGTATCCCAAAAAAGAACGTGGTAGGATCGGGCCCCTTTTCAGTGATGAGATTAAATATATATTAAGCCTTTGTTTGGATGTCTTTCAGTGCGGCCTTGAAGGAGTAACAATTACTTTGAGATGCCCAGAAAAGTTATTTAGTAATCAAATGGTGAATATTACAATTTACAACTCTGAACACAGCAACCATAATAACAATCACCGGCAATTCTTCATCGGAAGGCCATTAGACCAACTAGCAAAAGAGAAGAAGTGCAAAAATAAAAAATAAAGAGTACAACCATTAGACCATCCCTGTACCATGGTTAGGGATGAGAACGATCATTTACAACATCATGACCCAAGGACCATGGGAGCTGTTAATCACGCTCTGATGGTCAAGATTTTCAATTAGTAAGGTTAAAATATAATGTGTTTATACATCTTTTTCCCTCCATAGTCACATATGATAAGTTTTTCGCATGTAATCACTCACATATGTGTCCTAAACTAAAGGTATAGTATTTTTTCGATGCATCTGTAATAGCATGTATCCCAAAAAAGAACGTGGTAGGATCGGGCCGCACCGGTGATGAGATTAAATATATAGTAAGCCTTTGTTTGGATGTCTTTCAGTGCGGCCTTGAAGGAGTAACAATTACTTTGAGATGCCCAGAAAAGTTATTTAGTAATCAAATGGTAAATATTACAATTTACACCTCTGAACACAGCAGCCATGAAAACAATCACCGGCAATTCAGTCATGGAAACAATCACCGACAATTCTTCATCGGAAGGCCATTAGGCCAACCAGCAAAAGAGAAGAAGTGCAAAAATAAAAACAAAATAAAAAAGTTTATCATACAACCATTAGACCATCCCAGCTGGTAACAATCATTTGATCTAATGGCTATTGGTTCATCTATCAAACTTGATTCCTATCTCCTAAAACTTGATTCTTGTCTCCTAATAACTCAAGGGTATAGTGGTACGAGCTTATAGAACATATCCTATTCAAGTAAGGTCGTGACTTGTACTCCCACTTCACAACCTTAAAAAGACTTTTCTATTGTGTTGATGTTGGATAGGATATTGTGCCAACATATGCGAAAGCACAAGACAACATCTTCAGGATGTTGCCTGCAATGTTGTGGCAACATTTCAGCCAACATCTATTCTTCTGGCCTAAACAGTTGAAGTTACTGCGAGTAAAAATGACTTAGGCAAGCTTACATGATTGCTATGTTTAAAATGTGGTGAAAGACCAAGTCAAAACGTGGAGAAAAAACAGCGAAGACCAAGTCCAGACCATTGAGGATTTTCAGGAGGAAGACTCGGTCCAAGCTGCTGCCATCTTTTGCTCAACATCCGCAACCATCAGTGAGGATTTCAAGGGAAGCTCAACACTATAAATAGAGGAGAGCTTCACAAGTATCGATATCCAGATTTACAACGACAACAGGTCAAGAGAGACCTCAGATCTTACTATAGAAAACTGGATCACCAATTAGCTTAAAGTTGTTTTAACAACATCCTGTCCCACATTGCAATCACTATCTCTATTCTAGATTAAGCTCATTGTTCAAGCGAGTGTAATGAAGATGTTGTATTTTATCTTTTAGACTTTGTGACTTTAGGTGAAGTCATCTGCGACTTCATTTTGTTTGTAATTTCTTTTATGTACTTACGTTTTATCTTGTAAAAGAAATTCATATGTAATTGTATATAATTTATACAATTCTTTTGGTCACCGACCATCAAGGGATATTAATATATACCCTTGAAAATATAAACCTTGTGTTCTTTTTACTTTTCCGCTGCATTTACTCTAACAGATTTATTTCGGTTTATCTCAATGTTGCCTCAAATGTTGACACAACATTGAAGGCAACATCCATACACTGTTTCTAGTTTACCGAGCTGTCAATTTATTTTTTTACTAAAATCATACTAATTCGTAGCCCGGGATCTAACAAGTGGTATCAGAGCCAACACTTGATACAATAAGTGTCTGATTCTGATTATTACAGCTATGGACTCAGCTAACCATAACGTTGGTCTTCTTCCAATTCTAGATGGGACAAATTACGCCTATTGAAATATACGTCTTCGTTCTCATATCAAATCAATTGATGTTAGAGCATGGAGATCTGTCTCCGAGGGATATGTGGTTCCCAAATATCCAGCAGACGAGGACGGTGATGTTCTTACAAAGCCCGAGTCTGAATGGACCCAGGAAGAAATCAACAGCGCAAGCTATAATGAAAAGGTATTAAATGCTATTTTTGGATGGGTGGATCTGTATATGTTTAAACTCATCCAAAATTGTACAACGGCCAAGGATTCTTGGGAAACTTTGCAAACTCATTGTGAAGGTACATCAAGTGTTCGACGTACTAAGCTTCGCATGATCTTGAGCCAATACGAACGTGTAAGGATGGAAGAGTCTGAGGACATAAAATCCTATTTTGAAAAGTTAATTGACATTGCTAATCAATGTCAAGTGCTTGGATCTCCCCTGACCAACACACAACTTGTGGATAAAGCTCTCAGATCTCTTCCCGAAAGATTTAATACTAAAATTTATGCAATTGAAGCGGCCCATAATCTTGCTAAAATGGATCTTCATGTCTTGATGATCATCTTTGAAACCTATGAGATGAACATGAAGAGCCAACGAGATCTGTATCAAGACAAGACATTGGCACTCCAAGGTCAAACCTCAAGAACTGTAGAAGCCGGGGAAGAAAACCTGGAGGAAGTAGGGGATGATGCTACTGTTGCCTTTCTCACTCGTCGATTCAATTCAATAATGAAGAAGATCAACAATGACCACAATTTTTACACTCCGTAGTTCCAGGACATGTGTATAAGGACGTACGTGAGAAGTTACGACTTTAAATTTGAACGAAAGAAAAATTTGCTCTTTCTAAGGAAAATCTTTCGAGCCTCGGGAAGGAAAAGGGTTATTAATGGAAATCAAGTTCCCGAATTTGATATTCGAGACTTATAGAATTTATCAGAATTTCGGGAGATAAAATATTTTAGACCAACCGGAGGGCGACACGTGTCACCCTCCACATGCCCATGTGGGGCGAAATTGTTGACAAGTCAAGAAGACAAGTGGAGCTTGACATTATTGACCACATCCTAGCCTTCCATTTGGATTAATCTTAGCCCTTGGTCTCATTATATATTATTACTACTAGTGCAAGACTATATCATTCCATACTTAGAAAAAAAATCAAAAACATTTTCTTGTGTATTGTGAGCTCTCGGCCAAAAGAGGAAAAAGGGAGAATTTTTTTGCAATCTTACTCCATAATTCCCAATATTCAAACCCAAGATCCCTAGAGGTATTCTAAGGTTATCTCAATACAAAAACCCCGGAAAAACTATGTTTCTACGTTAGTCGCAACGTGAAACCCTAAGGTGT
This sequence comes from Przewalskia tangutica, assembly GCA_029844215.1. Taxonomy (NCBI): domain Eukaryota; kingdom Viridiplantae; phylum Streptophyta; class Magnoliopsida; order Solanales; family Solanaceae; genus Przewalskia; species Przewalskia tangutica. The sequence goes on along the minus strand of CM056738.1, from coordinate 96,276,547 downwards.
TCTTCAACTTTGAAGTTGGAATTTGAAGAGAGTTGTTTATGAACCTCTAAGGATTGCTTGGAGTGGATTGGAACGTAAGAAGATGAGCTAAAAGTTGCTAAGGATCGACTTTTACGCTTGGATATTATTAGGGCTTATTGAGGTAAAATCTTCGTCTTCTTAATGTGATTAAAGATTACATGTTATAGTAGTTGATAAATGAGCATGTGGTATATAGATTGAAGTTTGAAAAGATTTGGATCATGTCGACATGTTAAAAACCAAAAACGGGTAAGTTGGCCATTTATGTTGTAATCAATTTGGTCGATAGTTACAATCGTCGCATGTTAAGAAAGAAAGGATTTATAGTTGTTATAATTGTTATAGGGTATATAACATATTAGAATAAAAACTTGGATTGAAATTGAATTGAAAGGAAATTGATATTGTAGTGATACATTGTAGCCGAATATGGCTTTGAATTAATGGACAGTTTTATATTGATTGTGGGGCAGAATTTTACACGTCCGGCTAGGCGTGTAATCCCCTTTGAATTGTTGAATTGTTGAATTGTTGAGCCTTAAATGTGGCATTTGGTTATTGATTTTCGGGCCTTGAAAAAGGTGGAAAAGTACGTAGAAACAAAGGAAGTGCTGCCCGATTTTCCGTAGAATAAGAGTCCTTATACTTAGAAATATTCTACGTTGAAAGCTAGAAGTTGATAGGCGTATTGTGGTCATTATAGGTTGACATTCTATGCGCGGTGTATTCAACTTGACAAGTGGATTGAGCCGGAGAGGTATGTGGAACTTTCCCTATCTTCTTGAGCATGAGTTTTATAAATGTATAGTACGGTGGACGTATATGGTTAAAAATGAATTCGGTTTCATTTTGGTATCCTTGTCTTGTTTTCGAAAAGTATATGTGCCTTGATGTTACATGGAAGGATTTCTTGACTTGAAAAAGTATAGAATACTTGATTTGGAAAGTACCGATTACTTGAACTATTCTAAAGTTAAGAAACTTGATTTCTAAAGTTAAGAAACCTGATTTCTAAAGTTAAGAAACCTGATTTCTAAAGTTAAGAAACTTGATTTCTAAAGTTAAGAGACTTGAAGTATTCTGAAAGTTATGTAACTTGATTTGAAAGTATATGATACTTGATTTTTAAAAGTATAAGTCTCTTGGTTATAAAAAGAATGAATATGTCTAAAACATAAAGAGTTATAACGGCTTTATGGGAAGTTAGTTATAACGGTTTTATGGAAGGTTAAGAGAGTTGTCTATTTGATTTATAGGCATGAGTGCCTAGGTTGTGAAATTAGGAGTTACTTGGTTCAAAGTCTTGAAATGAATTTCTAAAGGTGTAGTAACTTAATTTGAAAAATAGACATGCATTGATACTACGGGTGTTAATATCTTGGGTTTTATATAAAAATGAGTCTTTTGAAAAGAATGGAAGTACGTAGTACTTTGGGTTAAATTCCCGGATTTTTATGTGACACGAAAGCAATGCTAGCAGCAATGTTCGAACACTCACTGTCCGACGATGAAGATGTTGTTGACAATGTTGTCTCAACATCAAATGTTTCTGACAATGTTACCTCAACATCAGGAATTGCATCGGACGCTGGAAGAGCTGCATCATCAGAAATGTATGTTTTCTTTATCTATTCTGATGTAAACTGTTTTAGTGATTTTATTTCTTCATCTGAGGCTGTAAACTTGGATCTGATTGACTCCAAAGAGGATGTGATAAAAGAATTGCAAGATCTTTGTAAGGCTCTAATCACTGAATCGGAACAACTATATTCAAAGGCACAATCACTGGCTCTTGAGAATAAAAGTCTTAAAGGCACAATCAACCGCTTAGAGGTAATGCTTACCAAGAAGGATTTTGAACTTGGTAAAATTCGTGCAAGACTGAACACAGCTGAGACCACTTTCCAAAGGCTTAACACGGGGAAGTCCAAACTGGATGAAATCCTGAATCTCAATAATACTTCGAGAGCAGGTCTTGGGTATAAAGCACCAAGTAAACTCAATACTTCTAGGATCCATAGAAAAACTGAGGGGATAAAGTTCATCAAAGAAAATACCAATAGTGACTCTCATATCTCTATGATTGGATAAAAGTTTGTGTCCAGTTTCTGTAAAAAGACAGGACACTTAACGCCCTACTGCTACAAACTTCGAAATTCTGCTCTCAGACTCATGCCTCAAGTGTTGCCAGAAATGTTGCCCAACATCACTGACAACATTCAAAGCAAAAAGTCTGGAAACAGAAAGAAGTATAGTTCTGAAAATGTGTGGATACCTAAACTGAATCTGAAATGTAATGTGTGTATACTCGCCTTACGAACTAACATTACAGGATCATGGTATTTTGATAGTGGTTGTTCACGTCACCTGACAGGTACCCAAAAGTTTATTGAAGGATTTTGGAGTATTCAATGGAGGACACATAACCTTTGGAGGAGGAAGTAAAAGTAAGATTATCGGGAAAGGAACTCTCAATGTTCCGAATGTACCCACCTTGAATGATGTTCTTTTCGTGGAAGGCTTAGTTGCTAATCTCCTAAGCATAAGCCAACTGTGTGACAATGATCTGAAGGTGAAATTCAATAAGCTTGGATGCAAGGTTACAGACTCTGCGAATAAATGTGTCATGTCAGGAATAAGGACTGGAGATAATTGTTATCTAGTAGGTGGACTAGAGGGTGTGCAATTCAGCGAAGATAAGTGACTTAACACTTTGGCACCAAAAGTTGGGACATGTCAACTACGACACCTTGAAAAAGCTGATATTGTTTGAGGCAGTAAGAGGCATCCCCAAACTGGATCCAAATGAGAAAACCCTGTACGAAGATTGTTTAAAAGGGAAGCAGACCCGAGTCTCTCACAATGTTGGCCAACATTCAGGTATGTCTCATTGTTTTCAATTGTTACATATGGATCTTATGGGTCCAATTGAAGTAGACATCCTAGGTGAAATGAGATACTCGTATGTGATAGTTGATGATTTTTCCAGGTTTACATGGATATATTTCTTAAAGGAAAAATCACAAGCCTTTGACATATTTAAAGCACTTCACTCTAGAATAAGAAACTTGTTTTGTTCTTCCATTTTCATAATTCGTTCTGACCATGGAAAGGAATTTGAAAACCAAACCTTTGCAAAGTTTTGTGAAAAGAAAGGCATATTCCATGAGTTTTCGACACCGAAAACATCTCAACAAAATGGGTTTGCCGAAAGAAAGAACAGATCCTTACAAGAAATGGCTAGAGTCATGTTAAGTTCTAAGCACTTGTCAAAGAGATTTTGGGCTGAAGCCTTGAATACATCGTGTCACATATCAAATAGAGTATATCTTAGGCCAGACACCAAGATGACACCCTATGAACTACTAAATGGAAAGAAACCCACCCTGCGTTACTTTCAAGTCTTTGGGTGTGTTTGTTATATTCTTAATGACAAGGATCATCTGGCAAAGTTCGATTCAAAGAGCGACAAGGGTGTGTTCGTTGGCTACTCTCATAATAGTCATGCCTACCGGGTATACAATCTTCGTACCAAAACCATACAAGAGTCTGTCAATGTGATTTTTGATGATCTGCTAGACATATCTGGAAGATCCTTAGAAAACAACATTGTGGTAGCAGTAGAAGAGGAGCAAACCACTGGAGCATCAGATATTGACCCAACACCAGAAGTCACATCTGAAACTCAAGAAGAAAACAACGAGGAAGATGTAGAGGAAGAGTCAGCTACGGAGCTAAATGATCAAGTAAGAAGAGACCCTCCATCGAAGATTAGGAGGAACCATCCACCCGACCTAGTGATAGGGGGAGTTTTTTTAGCAAAGGCGAAACGAGGGAGAAAAAACCACTCAATTACCGAGAGATGGTAAGGTATGTGTGCATGTCCACCATATACCAACAGGTTAGTCTTTCTTGTTTTACATCTATATTGGAACCTAAGAATATTGGGGAAGCATTGAAAGATAATTTTTGGATACAAGCTATGCAAGATGAGCTAGAGCAGTTTACCCGAAACGAGGTTTGGGATTTGGTATCACGACCCAACAACACTAATGTTATTGGGACTAAGTGGATATACAAAAATAAATCAGATGAGTTAGGGCAGATTGTGAGGAACAAAGCTCGACTTGTTGCTCAAGTATATACACAAGTTGAAGGTATCGACTACGACGAGACCTTTGCACCTGTGGCTAGACTTGAATCAATAAGATTGTTTTTTGCCATTGCTTGTTACTTGAAAATTACCTTGCACCAAATGTACGTTAAAGACATTTTTCTCAATGGATACTTGGACAAGGAAGTATACGTTGAACAACCAAAAGAATTCGAAGATCCTCACCATACACAACATGTATACAAGCTCAAGAAAGCTTTGTATGAGTTAAAACAGGCACCACGTGCATGGTATGGTCGCTTGACTAACTTTCTTATTAATTTTGGTTTTATCCGTGAAGAAGCTGACAGAACTTTATTCATAAAAAATCCCTCTTGAAGTCATTTGTCGAAGCTATGTCGACAACATTTGAAATGAGCATGATTAGAGAACTAACATTTTTCTTAGGCTTGCAGATTAAACAGGTTAAAGAAGAGATCTTTGTATCCCAGAGCAACTATGCCAAGAATCTTGTTAGAAAGTTTGGTCTGGAAAACGCTAAACACATGAAGACTCCAATGGGCTCTACGCAGCAGGTTTGTAAAGACGATGTTAGACAAGATGTTGACCCAACATTGTACCAATCGATGATAGGAAGCCTTTTATACCTTACTGCCAGTCGTCTGGATATCATGTTTAGTGTGTGTGTTTGCGCCAGGTTCCAAGCCAGTCCCAAGGTATCTCATCTTAATATCGTGAAACATATCATACGATATATTGCCGGTACAAATGACTTGGGAATTTGGTACTCTAGAGACACTAATCCTAATCTAATAGGGTATAGTGACTCAGATTGGGCCGGTGATGTCGACGATAGGAAAAGCACTAGTGGTGGTTGTTTTTATCTTGACAACAATCTAGTCTCATGGTACAGTCGTAAACAAATTGCATGTCACTTTCGACTCGAATCAGAATATGTGGCAGCCGGAAGTTGTTGTGCTCAACTAATTTGGTTACGACATATGCTTGATGACTATGTCATTTCTAATAACTCTATGACTTTGTACTGTGATAATCTGAGTGCTATTAATATTTCCAAAAACCCTGTTCAGCATTCACGTACAAAACACATCGACATAAGACATCATTTTTTAAGAGACTTTGTGAAAAAATAGCTAGTTCAAATCGAACATGTTGATACTCTTTCGCAACTAGCTGATATTTTTACCAAATCCTTAGATCATGAGAGATTTTCTATCTTGAAGAAATCTCTTGGTCTTTGTTTTCTCTGAAAATAACAGGCAAGGTAGATATTGTCCTAAATGTTGACCTAACATTCTGGATAACATTTACCGTTTGGATAAGTGTACGGGATATAGATTGTAAGTAATGTTGCACAATTCTCTCAAAGGAATCAAGCTTGACTTCACAAGGACAAGGTTTGAATGTGATATCGTTCTCTGCAATGATGCATATCATAAAAAGGGAGTATCATAAGAAGGCGAAACATCAACTAAAGATTGGGTTTTATACAAAAAAAGCAAAGCTTTGAGTTTGGTACCGTTCCTATTCTATATGAGTACCATGTGCTTCAAGAAGGTTGAAAACTCCTTAATATTTTTTTTATCCATATGTGTTCAACTAAGTTGATTAAGGACAATGGTAAAGTGTCACATCTGTCCAGCGATCAGTCTCATAGGGAACATATGCGGAAAACCATTTGCCAAATCAGAAAATCCTTGAAGTCTCAAAATGCTTGTGAAAACTTGAGAATGTTGCCAACATCGTTCACAACATCGTGTTCCAGTACATTGGTAGATCTTGTTTATCTTATTTTATTCTGGGATTTAATTTGTAACAAGCCACTGTGAATAACGTAAATCCAAAAAATAAGGAGGATCATTTTTTTTTAATGTCTTGTGTCGTGTAAAAACCTTTGTTTTGGGTATGTGTAGAGTTCAAATATTTTCCACTACCTAGAATTAAGGAAAAGAGTTTGTGTGTAAATTGAAGATTGTCATGATTAATATCCCCATTATTGCGTGTGTATTATCACATCAGTCAGCCTCAAGTCGAACCATCAAATGACAGCCCAAACATCACCGCCAGTTTTTCAAAGTTTTTTAAATTCGCCCAACTCTTCAAAACCCTCTCCCATGTCCATATCCCTCAAATCGTTCCAATCCTCCAAATCAAAAGAGTATTCTTCTATGTCAACAAGTCCACCAAACAACCACAAAATGTATAAACATTACAAAGCCATCAATGAAGAAAACCTTTCTGAGGAAGACGCAAGTGTCGCCCTAATTTTTTTGGGTTCCGACGAGCCTTTAAATGTGTGTTACCCTGGAGATTCGGAGAACCCAATAGATGTTGATACAACATCTGATTTTACAAACATTGCGTCAAGAGGATCACAGTCAACAATGCCAACGAGAAGGTCTAAAAGGGTGTTTGAAAGCAGATTCGGTGAAGATCATACTGCCAAAAGGACAAGGGCAGAGTCGACTTTCCCTGTTGAAGATTCGAGTTTCCCCGTTGAGTCCACAACTTCCACCAGCACTGATTCAGACTTCAATCTACCCAGAAGTCCGACAGCTTCAGCCGCCACTCCAACCACTCCAACAGAAGTCGAGAAGGAAGGAGAAGAGGAAATGCCTGATGACACTCCTCTGAAAAACTTCATGCCCAAGAGAGTGCGAAAAACATACTAGAACCTAGGTTCAAATGTTGCCTCAACATCGAAGGCAACAAAAGAAAAAGAAGTTGATCCTGACTATGTTGCCCCAACATCCGAGGCAACACCGGAAGCCACACCACCAGAACAAGAAAAACCAGAATCCGAATCAGATTCTGAGGTAATGCCTTATTCTCTTTTGTTCCATAGTAAAACATGCTCAAACAATTGGAACTGGTTTAAGAATAGAGGCATCAGAAGTGAAAAGGTGATAGATGAATCTTCATTTTCAGAATATGGTTTGATCGAGTTTCTAAGTAGTCGTATGGTTCTGAGATGTGTAACTGAAAAAATCCTTACTGTGAGAAGGTTATTAAGGTGTTCTATGTCAATCTGACCCACCTTGTAAGAGACATAACCTCAAAGAAATTTGGGAGAGTTTATCTTTACAATATGGTGTATAAGTTTACCTCTGACATCATAAATACCACACTAGGGATCCCTCATGTTGTTAGAACCCCAGAAGCTCTCCCACTGCTGAAGAATTGAATGAAATGATCAAATACCTCACTGGAAATTTGATCACCACTTGGGCTCCTCGTAGTCCAGTGTCGAAGCTCACTGCACTGTTTGCAACCCTGCATAGAATTGCTATATACAATTGATTGCCCTTCGTAATTGAAACTGTTGTTACTCTTGACCAAGAAACCCTACTGTAAAAGTTAGGAAGAAACTACAGAGTTGATCTTGGAACACTGATTTTCAACCATGTTACAAATTTGGCTGAAAGACAATCTAACTCTGCTCTTCCATACCCCTCTCTCATTTTCCAAATACTGCTGAATCAAAACTTCAAGACTCCGAAAGGAGAAAAACTGAGTAAGCCTCTAGATGCTTATCCAGTACAACAAGCAGTAGTAAATAACAGTGACAGAGTCATAGACTTGTCCTGGAAGAAAGAAAACTGGAATACCAGAACTTCGCAGGATGTTGCCACTGAACCAACACAGGATGTTACCAACATTCCTGGCAACATCGACTGTACTGTCCCTATGTCCAAGGATTGGCTGAGGAAGCACATTGCTGAAATTGATCGACAGATTCTAGAGCTTGTGCGTGCAAAAAGCTACTATGAGGGCATGTTTTCTTCACAAAAAAGGAGAAATCTTGATCACGATTCTTCTTGAGAGAAGAGCAATCAGAAAGGGGGAGATGGTGCAGAGTCAAGAAAGCAGGGAGAGAAGAGATGAAGATGAAGATAAAGATGGTGGTGATAGTATAATATTGATGCTGGCTGCTCTCGATCTCTATTATGTAAACAATTATTTGGTGTTTGTTTGGTTGTTTTGTTTTTTAACTGACATTTGGATACAATTTTGTTTTGGTTTGTAATAATTAGTTATGGGATATTTTAGGTATGTTTTTGGTAGATATATCTTTAGACTTATTTTCTCTCTCTCTATATATATATATATATATATATATCTTTGCCTGATGTGGATTAGTGTTATGGCTGTAGACTAACTATGCACGCATTTGCTGAAAGTAAGTCACGGCGGACATAATGTAACTCCTAACTTACTATAACATCGATACCACATTGATTGAAATTTTGTAACTGCAGTTTAAGGGGGAGCACGACACTGAACCTACTGTTTCTTAGATTATCGAGAACTATATCAAGACTCAGTATCCTAGTCATTTTAGCATCGTATGGAGTTTTGTGAAGAAAGACAAAAAGGGGGAGATTGTTGATGTTGGATAGGATGTTGTGCCAACATCTATGTAACTGTTTTGCCTATTCTTCCGGCCTAAGCAGTTGAAGTTACTGCGAGTAAAAATGACCTAGGCAAGCTTACCCGATTGCCGTGTTTAAAATGTGGTGAAAGACCAAGTCAAAACGTGGAGAGAAAGAAGCGAAGACCAAGTCCAGATCGTTGAGGATTTTCAGGAGGAAGACTCGGTCCAAGCTGCTGCCATCTTTTGCTCAACCTCCGCAATCATCAGTGAAGATTTCAAGGGAAGCTCAACACTATAAATAGGGGAGAGCTTCACAAGTATCAATATCCATATTTACAACGACAACAAGTCAAGAGAGCTCTCGGATCTTACTATAGAAAACTGGATCACCAATTAGCCTAAAGTTGTTTTAACAACATCTTGTCCCACATTGCAATCGTTATCTCTATTCTAGATTAAACTCATTGTTCAAGCGAGTGTAATGAAAATGTTGTATTTTATCTTTTAGAATTTGTGACTTTAGGCGAAGTCATCTGCGACTTCATTTTGTTTGTAATTTCTTTTATGTACTTTATGCTTTATCTTGTAAAAGAAATTCATTTGTAATTGTATATAATTTATGCAATTCTTTTGGTCACCGACCATCAAGGAATATTAATATATACTCTTGAAAATATAAATCTTGTGTTCTTTTTACTTTTTCGCTGCATTTACTCTAACAAGGTTTATTTCGATTTATCTCAATGTTGCCTCAAATGTTGACCCAACATTGAAGGCAACATCCAGACACTGTTTCTAGTTTACTGAGCTATCGATTTATTTTTTTACTAAAATCATACTAATCCGTAGCCCGGGACCCAACATATTGTGTCGTTTCACCGACGTGGGACAAAGATACAAAATTATTTTGGAGTCAATTTTGGCCGTAAAGAGGGAAAGGTAGAAAAAAATAGTCTTTGGTAGAATCATAAATTCAACACAAATTGATGAATGTTGTAATTACAATTTACAGTCATTAACTTGAAACTATAATCTCAACTGCGTTTACTTTGGTTAGCACCTTTGTAAAAAAAATCGTGCTCTTTTTTCTTTCTTTTGCAAATCAATGCTTCTGAATGGGTGCAAATAAATTAATTCTGAATCTTGTAATAACAATTTTCAATGGGATTATTGAAGATTAGAAGATTTGAAATATGCTCAATGGTGGAAAAGGGAAGAATATATTCTCTTGAAGTTGGAAATTTACCTTCCAAAATAGAGATCGATATATGTTTCCAGTTTTTTATGTAATGTTAAAAACTTATAATTGCAATGAATAAGTTCCAAACCACCTTTAATTTTTAACTCCGTTGCGAAAAGAGGTCAAATATCAAGGCAATGCCATACACTCACTTGACTTTCGCGGAGCATAGCTTACATCCAAACATATAATTGGAGAATGGGGCAATGTCTATGAAGCTTTGACAACCATGCCATATGCCGATGGGTGCATGGTTCTTTGAAAGAGCACTGACTCGGAGACTTGGGACATTGGCTTAGTAATGAATGAAGGGAAGCTTTGTCAGCTTTATCTGACATCAGCTTATGTAACAGTCGACCTTATAAAGCTCGCTAAACCTCACTTCCATTTTCCCTTCACTTATTAAGTGAAAAATACTAAACGACATTCTATAGACAGACGACTTGACTGAGAATACAGAGTTTTTCTTTTCTTGTAGTCGGCCCGTAATGCCTCCCTTAATTTGCACTTGTTCGAAATTAGTAAAACGGAATTTCATTTTGAAAGTATAATGTGGTATACACGCTATACACGACATATACAATGCCTTGTGTATATCGTGTATATCACGGAAATACAAGGCAGATCAACTCGTGATATACATGCCAAGTGTATCACGGTTTGGTGTATATTTGGCAACATAATATTTGTATTTAATTAGCATTGTACACTTATCATAATTGTAGAATTCTTGTACAAATAGAATAAGGTTTTGGGAGTAGAATAGAAATAGGATTTCCATATTATAGAAATTATAAATTGTATATATACTCATTCATTAATAAAAATAATCAAGAGATTATTTATTTCATGATATCAGAAGTCTAGGTGCTTCTACCGATTTTCTCTCATTTGCTGCCTCGGTTCTCGTGTCCAATTCTCGAAAATTGTGCCATCTCTTCCTAAATTTTATTCCAAATCTCTCATTCACCTATTGTTCTTTCATGTCTAAGAACATGTTTCATCCTGCTCTTACTGTTTCCAACATCAAGAACCACATCCCTATTGTTCTTGAGATGGAGAACGTCTAATTTGCGACGTGGGCAGGACTGTTCAAAATTCACGCAATCTCACATCAAGTACTCCATCACATAATTTCTCCTGATATCTCTCCACCCACGGAGGATCCACATTTATGGACCACTCTTGATGCTACCATTCTTAAGTGGATTTACTTCACTATTTCTACCGATCTTTTACATACAATCATTGAACCAGACACTACATCTATGGCTACCTGGAATAGATTGCGTGATATATTCCAGGATAACTAACATTCCCGAGTTGTCACCCTTGAGCATGAATTTTCACAAGTCAACATGAAAGATTTCCCGAATGTTTCGACTTATTGTAAACGACTCAAGAAATTAGCGGACCAACTCCGTAATGTTGGAGCGCCTGTTACCAATAATCGTCTTGTTCTACAAAAGGTTGCACGCCTCTCTAAGACCTATAATGGCGTTGGGACTCTTCTCCATCAAAGTAATCCACTTCCACCTTTTTATCAAGCCCGTTCGATGCTCACGTTAGAAAACGCCAGCTTGGCAAAGAAGGCGGATACCGGCGTAAGTTCCATGGCAATGATTACTACGTTCGGTAATTCTAATGGTTTTGTTGACAATTCCGTCCAAAATCGCAATAACGGTGACACAAGAAAGGTCAAAACCGTAAGAATAATTATAAAAATTATGGCGGAAACTGAGGTGGAAATAATGGAGGTGGGCCTCGGGGCATTGGGTCACAAGCCAACTGGCCGCATATCTGAGTTCTTAAAAGAACTGGGGGATTGTTCCAAGTGTCAGTCATCCAATAACTATATATTGTGACAACACTGGTGCGATTGCGCAAGCTAAGAACCAAGATCAACAAACAGAAACAAACATGTACAGAGGAAATACCACATACTTAGAGAGATAGTGAAATCTAAAAAAATAGATCTAGACTATATTCCCATAGATGATAATATAGCTGACCCATTTACTAAATGGTCATTTAAAGGTTACATTTAGTATGGGTATTAAATACATACTAAATTATAAGGTTACATTTAATATGGGAATCTAGACTATATTCCCATATTTTCAAAATCTCCTGTATATACAACACATATCTCATAATTATAAGGTTACATAAAATAACTTTTCAGTTCCTAAAGCAAGATTTCCTAGCTTTCTTGATTAGGAGATACACTGGAGTTAGATCTTGCAATCGAGGAAATAAATCGCGTGGATATCTTAGTGTTGAATCTCGCGCTCGAAAACAAGTAAGTTTTCTTTTATTATGTTTTGAACATAACCATGATTATCGTATAAGTCATGCCAGGATTGTTGTTGGGTAAGAAAATTTCAAACTTCCGTTGTGTTTACTACTTGTTTACGAACCCAACAAATCCCTACACCAGCAAGTAAAAAGATTATCAAAAGGATTTAAAAGTCCGTCAGACAACCATTAGACCATCCCAACAACCATTTGGAGTCGAGAACGATCATAGACGCCATGACCCGAGGGCCATAGGTGTCGTTAATCACGCTCTGATCTAATGGCCACAATTCATCCACCGGACTTGATTTCTTGTCTCCTTGGAACTCAAGGATATAGTGCTACGAGCATAGTCACTACTCAAACTTAAAAAGATTTCTCTATTGTTTTGTTTCACCCATGTGGTATAACTGGACATCCCTTATTATTGTTTTAGTATGTGTTAGAGTCGTGAATAATATTGAAACAACATGTACTTTGATTAGTCTTTGTTTCTCTACACTTCTGAGCAAAACACATGCAAATCAACACTTTCTATGGGGCTCATTCAGAAGAATATATTTGCCTGGAAGTTGGAAGTTTAGCCTTCTGGATAAAGTGAAAAAAGTATCAAGTTCTTATATTAATATGCACCTCAAAGAATTTAAGTTTTATGCACCATTTCTGTAATGCTTTTTTACACTATCATATCATTCAAAGAATTACACTTTAAATTATGATACACACACCTATTACAACATGTAAAAATGATCGGATGACATACAAAATATTTACATTGACAATTTAGATTATTTTCTTCATCTCAATTTATGTGACACTTTTTGAATTTCGAAAGTTTTTTCACATGCCTTTTAAATATTTGATGATGCTTCAGCACTACAAGAAAAATCATGAAGGAATTGGGGCATCGTTATGTTGAAAAAGGGAAGTGATGGGACAAATGTTCTAGATTCTTTGTCCAGATAACTCTATTCACACATGTACCTGTCTCTTTCAAAGAAGGTGTTCAAAATGGGAAAAGGGAAAGATGGTGATTGGTGAAAGAACTAAGTCCGCAGCCACTGACTTTGAATTCCAGTTGCTGTGACCCACCGTCTTTTATAAGGCAACACTTGGATTTGAAAGTTATGTACTCAAATCAATTTTTAAGATAAAAATAGAATTTAAAATAAAGTTACTGGCTATGTAGCCGATACTTTAGCTTTGATCCTACTGCAAACATATTATGATACTATGTTTTAGATTGTAATTTTATTTTTTTTAAGTTTGAGTTGATTCACACTACAACAAATCGTCTGAAAGAGAGCGACTGATTTATACTAATAAGGGCGATAAAAAAATGTCCTGATAGTTAAAACAAAAAATGACGATTTTTTAATTTCACCAAATAGAGCGAATAAAATATATCGCCGTGGTTGAATTCACCAAATAGAGCGACATATAGTCGTCCTTTTTAATTGCACCCAAATAGGGCGACTAAAATATATCGCCGTGGTTGAATTCACCAAATAGGGCGACACTTAAAGTCACCCTTTTTAATTTCACCAAATAGGGCGACACATAAAGTCGTCCTTTTTGAACCACACCAAATAGGGCGACATATTTTCACTCGTCCTCCTTGAGTACCACAGAAAATGGGTGGTTAAAGTTGAAATTAATCCTCTTAATTAGAATTTATCCGAAATTATCCGAAATATTCGGATCCGAAAATTTTGGATATCTGAAATATTCGGATCCGAAAATTTTGGATATCCGATTTTTTGGATATCCGAAATATTCGGATCCGAATCTAAAAATTGCGGATATCCGATTTTTTGGATATCCGAATACGATCCGAAAATTTCGGATATCCAGTTTTTTGGATATCCAAAATATTCGAATCCGAATCCGATTTTTTGGATATCTAAAATATTCGGATCCGAAAATTTCGGATATCCGATTTCTTGGATATCCGAAATATTCAGATCAGAATTTGATCCAAAATTATCCAAAAATTACGGATATCCAATTTTTTTGATATCCGTAATATTCGGATCCGACCAAGGAATTTATGATTATGAGGAACATAAATATAACAAGTATTGATGACTGGTCTGGTGGTAGAATGACACACTTCCACAGAAAAGGCTCGGGTTTAATTCTTGACTGGGGTTTTGTAGTGATTAATATTGCATAACTAGTGGTAGAATAGTACAATGTCACGGTTCAGATCAGGGTTCGAATCCTAGATGGTGCATTTAATTTTTTCTTTTTTTTGAACCATATAAAAAAGGGCGAGTAACGTCGCCTATTTGATGGATCTCAAAAAAGGGGAGTGTAGTCGCCCTATTTGGTCTTTATCAAAGGCGGCGAGTTGAAAAATCGTCTTTTTGATCTAAGACAACAGACGTAATAAGACGACTTGAATGGCGACTAAAAATCGTCACCTTTGATCTAAGGGGACGATATTCCACCCAGAGAGGACGATTACACTCGTCCTATTTAAAGCAATTTGTTGTAGTGTCAAATTATACACATAAATTAGAACATAGGAAATAAAACGAAGAAACAACAAACATGAGGATTATATGATGTACTCATTAATTATATGTTTATACTTAGAAACGAGGAGGAACTTGAAGAAAAGGAGTTAGTCTGTATTGTTGTATACAATAACAATAACAATAACATATCTAGTCAATACGCAGATCTTATTCCTATCTTGGAAGGTAGAGAGACTATTTCCGAAAGACTATATGCTTAAGAAGAGAAAACATGATAAAAAAAGGACCAAATAAGGACAATTGTATGAGGTGGAAAATTCAGCTGGTTGAATTATAATAGAAGCTTCCAATATGTCCAAGTACAATGAATGAATTTTTGGACCCCTTTAATTATCGAGTCGATTGATAATTGTAGTACAAATAACAATTGGTTCTTGTGCGTGATTACACTTTAATTTCCTAAATTAGGCTAAGCACAAATTAATAATGTCTAAGTCACAAATAAGTCGTTAATTAGCCCAAGGAAGAACTTTGAAACAATAAATCTAATTTAATTTAGTTTTCTATCACACATTGTTAGAATCCACGATCTATGATTGCATGACCACCCTGGACTGGATCCAGGTAGGATTGAATAATAAGTTGAACGGAAGTTTTTGTGAAGCTTTCTGGTTTTCAATATAATGTTGCTGAAGAACAATTACAATGTTATTTATACTAAAGTGATGAAATAAAGGAAAAGACGAAATTACCCTTCCCTGCTAAAAGACGAAAATGCCCTTACTACTTAAAATTGTAAATCAGAAAGTCTTGAATATAATCTCAGTATATCTACCCGTATATCTTGTATATTCCAACATCCCCCCACAAGCTAGGTGCTAGAACAAGTTCTTGACGCCTAGCTTGGATAACAAATAAAAGTGTTTATTAGGACTGACTTTTCGTCAAAATGTCCGCTGGCTGCTCTGTCGTGTTTACATAAAAGGGGAACACTAAACCATGTCGAACTTTCTCCCTGATAAAGTGACAATCAATGTCGATGTGCTTTGTGCGCTCATGAAACACCGGATTTGCAGCAATTTGAATTGCCGACTTCATTGTCACAACCAATCGTATGCAGTGATGACAATCGCACATTCAATTCCTCAAATAATCCTGAAATCCAAACTACTTCGGCAACCACAGACGCCAGACTCCGATACTCTGCCTCTGCCGAACTTCGTGAAATTGTCTGCTGTTTCTTTGCCTTCCACGAGATGAGGGAAGGCCCAAAGAACACGAAATAACCTGTAACGAATCGTCTTGTATTGGGGCAGGATGCCCAATCTGCATCACAGTAAGCAGACAGTTTTTCTGTCCTTTTAGCTGCCATGAAAATGCCTAGACCAGGAGCCCTTTTGATGTATCGAACGACCCTCTCTGCTGCAAACATGTGTGATTTCTTTGGCTGTTGCATAAACTGACTCAGAACCTGCACAGCAAATGCTATGTCTGGTCTGGTGTTGGTAAGATACAATAGCCTGCCTATGAGTCTTTGATAACCAACAACATCTGGGAGTAGCGGATCAGCAGCAGGAGCAGCACCTCCAGTCACTTCCAAATGCTTGTCATACACATGAGAAGTAAGTTTCATGTTCACTCCATCGAGAATTAGCAGGTTTAGCTCCTGTTAATCCCATGTCTGCAACTAATTCCAAGGCATATTTCCTTTGGTGCATCACTATCCCATCCTTGTTTCTAGCAAATTCGAATCCCAAAAAATATCTCAATTCTCCTAGGTCCTTGATTTTGAAGTGTTTCTGCAATGTGCTTTTTGTTTCTTCTATCAGTCTCATATCATTTCCAGTCACAAGCAAATCATCTACATAAACCAACACTACTACAATGCAAGTGTTGACCCTCTTTGTGAACAAGGAGTAATCTAAGTGACTTTGAATGAAGCCTGAAGACACTAGAAGCGTGATTAATTTGATGTTCCATCGCTCAAGCCCGCTTCACCATATAATGACTTGAGCAGCCTGCAAACCTTCTCTTTCTTGTGTGTAAATCCCTGTGGGAGTGTCATGTACACCTCCTCATCAAGATCTCCTTGTAGGAAAGCATTGAACACATCCATCTGATATACAGTCCATCCCTGTGAAGCAGCAATTGAGATAACAGATCTCACTGTCACCATTTTTACCACAGGTGCAAATGTGTCTTGGTAATCTATCCATTCTTTCTGATTATACCCTTTTGCTACAAGTCGCGCTTTGTATCTCTCCACCTCTCCTGTAGCCTTGTACTTGATCTTATAGACCCATTTGCAACCAATAGCTGTCTTGTTCTTTGGCAGGTCTACCAATTTCCATGTGTTGTTGTCTTCTAAGGCCTTGATCTCTGCCTTCATGGCCTCAACCCATTTGAGATCTTTAGCTGCCTCTGCATAGGATTGTGGTTCACTATCCTCTGAGATATTTGCTACGTAACTCTGATATGATGTAGATAGCCCAGCAAAGCTAATATTGTTTGATAGTGGATATTTGACAGCCCTCATCTCTGCACCAGGTTGGACAAAGTCATTCATCCAGGAAGGTGGTTTCCTGTTTCTGCTTGATCTCCTGACCTCTGCTGGTGAAGGAGAGATTCCCATCTCTTGTGTCACAACTGTCCTCACAACCCCCTCATCAACAGCTGAAGCATTTTCAGTGTCAGTACCATCATTTGGAAGCTCATGAGTCCCACCTTCTGGACCAGTTGCATCAACAGCTACCTTGCTGAACCTCTCTGATGGAGTAGCAGTGGATGTTTCAACAGCATCAATATCTGCAGCTCCTCCAAAATCTGTATCTGCAGCTCCTCCAGGATCAGAATTATTAGACATAGAATCATTGTTTGCAAAACCAGGAGATATGGATACTGGAGAATCAAGATGTGATTCCCCAATATTAGCTCCAGTGTCATTTTTCTCAATATGTAGGAAAGGGAATTGATCTTCATGAAATACCACATCTCTACTTACAAAGATATCTTTGTTGGTTAAATCAAGTAGTCTATATCCTTTTTGTGTACTTGCATAACCCAATAATATGGCTTTAGTGGCCCTAACATCAAATTTATCCCTCTTAATCAGATTAGTGGCATAACAAAGACAACCAATAATCCTCATATGAGATAAGGAAGGAGCTTTCCTAAAGAGTTTCTCATATGGAGGTATGTTGCCTAGAACAACAGAAGGGATTCTATTGATCACATACATCGCCGCTACACACTCTCCTGCACGATGGCATGTGTCCCTGGAACTTGATGGCCCTAGCAATCTCCAAAATATGCCTATGCCTCCTTTCCACTACTCCATTTTGTTGTGGAGTATATGGACAGGAGCTTTGATGTATAATCCCATACTGCCTAAATAGATCATGACACACATTATTGAAGAACTCAGTCCCATTATCAGTTCTAATCTTCTTCACCCCCATATCAAACTGGTTTCTTATTTCAATGAAGAAGGTTTTGAGAATAGTGGACACATCAGACTTCATATGTAACAAGAAAACCCAGGTATATCAACTATAATCATCAACAATAGTGAGAAAGTACCTCATCCCATTATAAGTAGGTACCCTATAAGGTCCCCAAACATCAATGTGCAACAATTGAAAGGCAAATAATGTTCTACTAGTGCTAGTAGGAAATGGTTTCCTGGTTTGTCTAGCTATAGGGCAGATCTCACAATGCTTCAATGTGAACTTGGATTTATCTTCAAAACTGGTTATCTTCCTTAACATGCTCATAGGAACATGCCCTAGCCTTTTATGCCATAACTCTCCTCCTCCCTGCCTATCATCCTTTGCAATATCAGCTGCCAAGGAAGTCTCCTTCAGCTGCCTCCTGTCATGTGTGTATACCCCATCGACCATCTGACCAGATTTGCCTCTTATTCTTGTTCTCAGCATGTAGAGTCCATCAACCATTTTACCAATCTCCTTCACCTTCCCAGTGAAGAGATCCTGCAGAATAAAGAAGTCAGGGAAAAAGGATGCACTACAATTAAGTTCCTTAGTCAACTTTGAGACTGAGAGGAGATTAAACTGGAAGCTTGGCACGCATAACACATTCTTAATAAGGTCACCTCCTCCTAGTCTATAACTCCCAGCCTGTGTGATTGTTGCTGTTTCTCCAGTTGGTAATTGCACACGACCTGCACTTTCTGTGAGACCATGTTCTTCAATCAAACTCTTGTCATTCACCATATGATTGGTTGCTCCTGAATCAACTATCCAATTTGGATCGATTTCCTTATTAAGTACAGGTTTACCTGCCATATGCACTTGAGGCATCTGTGTATTGTCATTCATTTGTTGCTGGATTGCTGTAATCATCTTCCCATATTTATCAGGTGGGCAGGA
This sequence comes from Przewalskia tangutica, assembly GCA_029844215.1. Classification (NCBI taxonomy): domain Eukaryota; kingdom Viridiplantae; phylum Streptophyta; class Magnoliopsida; order Solanales; family Solanaceae; genus Przewalskia; species Przewalskia tangutica. Next base: position 96,257,607 of record CM056738.1, on the reverse strand, counting down.
TCTCATCAGCTGCTGAAATTGGTTATTCATCATCTGTTGAAACTGTCCCTGTTGTTCCTGATTCAAGTTCCTCATTCCTCCTTTGTATTGTCCATAGTCGTAGCCATTACCTTCTCCTGTTATAGCAGCATTCACTTGTTTCTTCCCTTTCGAATCAGCAGTAGCCTTATTATCAGCTGCAAGTCTGTAACATTTATCCCTCACATGGCCTTGTTTGTTACAATAGTCACAATACATCAATTTGTAGCATATTTTCCTACAGTGTCCTTTCATTCTGCAGTGATCACAGTACATGTTCTTCTTCTGTTGTCTATTCTGGTTACTGCTAGGCCTTCCAAATAAGGCTATAGGTTCAGTCGATTCAGATGATGTATACTCAGTTGATGTGACATGCCTTCCAGTCATCAACTTCTGGCTCTCATCCTGCGCGATCATGGCATAAGCTTGATTTACACTAGGTGAAGGTGTCATAAGAAGGATATGACTCCTAGCTTGATTGTAGCTATCATTCAATCCCATCAGGAACTCCAGCAGACGTTGGTTTGCTAAATGTTCTATATATTCCCTTGGGCTGGCGCATTCACAAGTCGGAGGTGGGATTATTGAGTCGATTTCGTCCCATAGATCCTTTATCCTTGAATAATAACCAGCTACTGATGTTATACCTTGATGCAGCATTGCCAGCTCCTTCTTCAACTGATACACCCGAGACAAATTTATCTTGTCGAACCTTTCTTTCAGATCCTTCCAAACTGCATATGCAGTCGTCTTGTACAGAATGCCACTAAGCAAATGCTTGCTAACATTCTTCATAATCCAAGAGATTATCATCGCGTTGCATCGATCCCATTGCTGTACGTGCTCAACCCCATAGGAATCTCGTTTTACAGATCCGTCGATAAATCCAATCTTATTTTTCGTAAGCAGATTTAGTCGCATAACTCGACTCCACAGCGTGTAGTTCTCCATCCCTACCAGTTGAATCTCCACTTGTATCGAGTTAGGAGCATCAGAACTACTTAAGAACAACGGATGATTGTGGTCAGCGATGTTCAGCATGGGAATAACACTTTCATTCTCCATGACTCTCGCAATTTATATCTGTTGACACCCAATTTTGACCCTCCCGTCCAGCCATTAACCATAAAATTACACTAATTTTGTAAAATAATTTTTTAGGATTTTTATAATAAAATACAACAATAAAACATTAAATACAGGCATAAATAAATAATTTAATAATGGCATCGCGTCTTACGTAGAGTTTTAAGCACTTAGAGTCCCGCGCCCGCATTTATTAACTTTAAGCTTTGTCGTAATTCTTAAATAATTAATAAATGCATAAAATAAATAATTTAGCGATAACGTCGTGTCAGGTAGCATAGCCGCATTTATTAGTAATCATTTGTAATTTAAAATCAATTTTAATCTGATATATGCATTTAATAGCACCGCATTTATAAAGCTTTAAACGATTCTTAAATATCGTACTTGCATTCAGCATTTAAGTAATTTAATATAAACTCAATGCAATTTTAATCTAACTTCGCAATAATGCATAACAATAAGATTTTAAATAATAGCGCCGCGGTCTAAAGTATTGAGCATTAATTAAATAGCGCGCATTTATTTATTATAACAATTAGATTAATGAAGCACCTAATTATTTTAATCACATTTGTTAATTTAAGTTATCACTAATTAATTAATACACTTGCCTAGAATTAATTAGCTAATTAATTAACTAGCCTAAAAACTAATTAAACTCCTAGATTTTAATACTACCCTAACTAATACCCAATCTGAATTACGTACCACTGTATTGACGCGGGCCCTTTTCCTTAGCCCTTTACTTATTTTCCCCTATATCCGCCCAAAAGCCCTCACCATCACCCTTCCCATCGTCTTGTAAAAGCCTAAAACGAAGAACTAAACCTAAGCTTCAATCGCCGCAACAACACCACGCGCCTTCGAGATTCTCGCCCGAGAATCCGCGACTCCTTTCTCTTACGGTGCCATTCAAAATCGTTACATACCATATTTACTTTCTAAAATTACACTCGAGAAAGCTCACAAGATCGAGACTAAATCAACGAAAATCTTACAATAAAATCGCCATTTTATGGCAAGAATCACACAAAATCAGCACGATATCAAGCCTAGAATCAGCCCTTACTATTGACCTAACTTGGAACCCAAATGGGGGCTATATAAACACATGCAAAGGGCAATCGAAGGCAGGGACGGAGAGCATCGATTAGGGGCTCAGTCAGGGGGAATCGTTTCTTTAGGAGCAGAGCAGTAGGTCATATACTAGGGGTAGCAGAGCTCAGTCGGGGAGAACTCAGAGGGCAGTCGTTTAGCAATTGGTTCCTCCGCAGCATAGGAGTCCCATTAAGCATCCAGGGGAGTAGCATCCAAAAGAGAGTGGGCGTCGATTCGCATCTTCGAACAACGACAGTCGAAACGCTTTCTTACACATGCATTTATTAGCCTTCAACCCCAGAGTTAGGATTCCAGCATTCAGAAATTAGCCACCTAGGAGTAAGAATAGAAGTCCGAAGCCCCTTTTAATACTAGTCCAGAAATCGCACAAAAACCTGCCTTTTCAATCGCATCGCAATAACCCGTCGAGGGGACCGACGACTTGATACGCTGCCCCGGGTCGCTGTCCGGAGAAGGTAAAGTCAAAATCTTCTCAGTTTTGTTCTGTTTTGTTGTGTCTCTTTTTGCGTTAAGTTTGTTCGTATTTGTGTCTACTGATCGCGTGGTTTAAAACTGTTTGTTAATATGTTCGCTGGACTACTGATGCTTAAATTCACTATGTCATGTCCTTTGTATCCTCTGTGAGTTCGTTTGGTATATGTGAACAAGATTAAGACCCTATGAGATGTCCAGATTTTGGCCCCCCTTTACATTCAATTATTAGTCATTTTAGGTGCATGCATAACTTTGTGGTTTCTTTGAATGTTGTGTCTTACGATTGTTCGGTTCCATTTACATGTCTATTAGATAATTTTGGGACCTCATATTGTTTGATAGTACATCTTATAGCAGCCGCATCATCTGTTAAATACCACTAGTTCATAATACATTTTCCTCTCTTAATATGGATTCGGCAGTCACTAGAGTTGTTGGTATATATATGGCAACTAGTATAGATATTAAATTAGCTCCCCTTTGTTTCACATTGATATGTTTGCCATTTGGTTTTAAGTCTATGTTTGTCTGAATACTGCATATATGAATAATGCCATATTCACCTGTATGATGGTTGGTTGCTATGATTTAAAACATGTCCGAGTTTGCTAAGAGGTATATGTGACAGCATTTAAGGAAGAATATATATGTCTGGGCATCATCTCTCTGTTCCTTTTCCTCCATGATAGTATGGTACACATCCTATATATATTGCTATTTCCCCTGGTATGCTTAGGAATAATATGTGCATTATGGTGTATATTCAGTATATCATTTTGCATCCTTGTGTGACTATATTCCTTGGGCTTAGCCCACCGTCTGTTGCTCCCCTTTCCTGATTCACTACTCTTGGTGCATTCATGCCTACTAATCTGTTTTAAGTGCCTATCCTTATTCGTTTCAATATCAGCTCGGATCCTTGTGTATGTTTTTACACTAAATCATGGTGCAGTCCCTGTTAATATTCGCATATCTGTTGCGACTGGTATCTTATGTACATTTTCCTTCTATCGGCGATGCTAAAGTCATCTCATGTTTTGTCTGCTTTCCTCTATGCTCTACTGCCTGCCTCCTGAATCCCTCCCTTTAAAATCTGAAAGATTCATTTCAGTTTGCTCTGTTGCCCCTGCATTGTCTGGCCTACTGATACATATTTGGGTCGAACCCATTAGGTTTACTTCTCGTCATTTGTCATATATTGCTCCTTACTGTTTAGTTATATGTGCCTGATTTTATGCTAACTCATTTATTATATTTGATAAAAATTCGGACATATACTAACCCTTATTTTCTTTCTTTGCATGGCATGCATCGGAGTTAAACGAAAAGTCTCATTGCGAGACTCATCACAAAGCTACAGCAAATGATGACCTACACTATGTGCATCTTCATCTCCGCCTCGAAAATTCCAAGCCACCGGCGAATGACATCGCCATTCCCTCGAGTCACCTTTATTGTTTTTCTATTCCCGCCCCTCCTTAGAGTCTTTCATTTTTAATTCCTATCCTGCCCCTCTTTGTGTGCTGTAAATTAATTCACTAACATTATGCTACCAATAGAATGCTTCCTTTTAAACCATAGGATTCACTCCCTTCAAGCTAGTTATTCTAGCTTACTTAAGTCATGATTAAATCGCTTAACAATCATATCATAATTTTAAAGTAGCCAAACATCATTCATTCTTGCCAAAATTCTAACATGAAAAATCCATTTCTTTTTAAATGAAACCCTATAGCATGCATATACAAAACTAATTGTTTTAGCCAATGTTTATGGCATCTCATATATATCTCTGTATACTTTAGTGATAATAGATCTTTGCATATCATATACAGCATGTTATTTAAAGCACCGTATAAATGCAAGCCTTTTCCAAAAACTAAATAAATATTACATTTTTGTCAAAAACATATTTTTAGCTTGCAATGCTTTTACTTGGATACTTTTTTAAAAAATATGTATAGTATTTTAAACATAATAATTACCCTAGGTTTGAACGGACAACCGCAAGTTAGCGGATCCTTTAGGGTGCCTAACCCCTTCCCTTTAGGATAATAAAGAACTCTTACCCAGAATCTCACTAAGTTAGCAGACCATAAAAAATGGAGTTAGTGTTGACTTTAACCTAAGTTGACATTTAGGTGTCCTAATTCACCCAAATTAATTAGGTGGCGACTCCGCGAACCCTTAGCATTCTAGCAACCCTTTAGCATTTTAGCACCCCTTTTAAACTTTAGCATCTTTTGCAATTTTAGCATCCTTTTTAGCATTTTTAAAACCCTTTTAAACCTTTTAGCATTTTATTATTTATTTTCTAACATTTGCATTTTGAGCAGGGTTCGCTATTTTAGAATGTCGCGGCCGAAAAAGGGCGCGACAATATCGATTTTAAACAAAAAATAAATCGAACTCTCAGAAAATTATCGAACCAACACAGTTCAGTGTCAGATCTGAATCAATTTGACGGAAAAAACTAAAAACATGCAAAATCAACACAGTTCAGTGTTGTCGCACAGTTCAGTGATGAATTTAAACACATCAGAATGGTTAACCCAGGTGGTGAAGCAAGATCGACATATCCTTACGAAGCCTCATCGACCTTCCAAACAATTAGGATATCATCGATCCGCACTCCTAGAGCTTTGGTACCATGTTAGAATCCACGATCTATGATTGCATGACCACCCTGGACTGGATCCAGGTAGGATTGAATAATAAGTTGAACGGAAGTTTTTGTGAAGCTTTCTGGTTTTCAATATAATGTTGCTGAAGAACAATTACAATGTTATTTATACTAAAGTGATGAAATAAAGGAAAAGACGAAATTACCCTTCCCTGCTAAAAGACGAAAATGCCCTTACTACTTAAAATTGTAAATCAGAAAGTCTTGAATATAATCTCAGTATATCTACCCGTATATCTTGTATATTCCAACACACATAATATGTAATTAATGATCTTTACACATCTCTCCTTTTTCTGATATAAATTAAAATCGGCGGTTAGAAGCAGATAAAATATAAATGACTTCGGCCATTAAAATCTACACGGATGTTAAACTATTAAATTGTTTTTTTTCTATTGTCGACTGGTCAATCTTGTACTTCATCCGTCTCAATTTATTTGAAGATGATCAGTTTTGAGAGTCAAATAATTTTTTTTAATTTAATTTTAAACACAAATTTTTAAAATATTTTATAACAAAATTTATATATTTAAAAACTGCATAAAAGTATTATAAATCTGTATCATTAATAATTCACAATATATGAAAAGAGTTGAAAAAAATTATAATAAAAAAAAATTATTTAATTTTCAAAATTGATCAACCTTAAACAAATTGGGACTCGGGAGTAATAATAACACTGATATTTTACTGTGCCAAAATGATATCACCAATCATATTCATACGTTTGACATTCATTTTCTTCTCTCTTTTTTTGGGGTGGGTGGGGGGATGTTCACAGAGGCCCTATCTCGCAATTACTCCTGGATTAATTTTTTTTTTTTTTTTTTTATAATCCAGGTCTCGGGGTGGCCTTAGTACCTCATATCGCTAGTACATGCACAAGTACTGGTACTATGCTCCTGAAGGCGAATGAAACCCGTTCTTAGCCGCCACCGCCAGGTAAATCGCGGGATTTGCACCCCGCATTCAGTGTCTGATCGCCACCAACGGATCAATGCTAAGGTCCGGCCCGGCGAGGATTGTGCGAGGAGTATCAAACCCACACTGCAACATGCCCGCGTGGTTAAACTACCAGACTTTAATACGAGACATATGCCCCGGAGAACGTATCCGCCGAGAATCAAATTTGTGACCCTAAGACCACAAATTTAACTAATGGCCACTGGGCCACTATCTTTGGATTACTCCTGGACTATTACTCAATCAATTGATGCGACAGGTATAAATTCCTTTTTTTAAAATTATTATAGTCTTAAATATATTATACTAATATTTATGTAACATATTTTTTTGAAGAGTTTAGATTAAATATGTAATAATATTTGTATAGTTATAAGAACTCCTAATTAAAAATATAAAAGGAAGTGTAAAACTAATTATTTATAAATATTTTATTTTTTCATGACTAACTAATAAAAGACACTATCAATTGAACTGAAACGAATGAAGTACTTATTTAATGTAGATCTATTTATTTAATTCTGGATAATATTTTAGATATATTTTGGATGGATACCCATCTAGAAGCGCTTAAATGATTAATCATTTCTCCAAAAAAAGTGTAAAATATTACCAATTGCACATTCACATTCATCATTGAGTTTGAGTTGATCAATTCTTGTCACATCACAAATACAAGCTTTAGCATGATCATGTAGAATTTGAAACCCTCGTCCTCGCATTAAAAAGAGTAATTAATTAGCGACTGAAACATTAATTTAATTTTATAATTTTTCTAGGATATGGTCACCAAATTCAACCAAAGCTAACGAAATAAAACACATTTCTAGAAGACTAAATAATTTGATAGGCCATCTAGAAGATGCACATGATTATGATCAACATATTATATATATATATATATATACTTTTTATTTGAAACAAACTCAGCTTAATATAATCTGTATAAGAGACATTATTATATATATACTTTTTATTTGAAACAAACTCAGCTTAACCTAATTCGTACATAGAAGTAACTTTTTATCTCTTCTTTAATTTGACATATTTTATAATTCTTTCTATATATTCCACTGGTTAATTGATTTTATTATTCTTTATTAATTTATAAATATCGAGTATTATTACTCTGGTCCCACATTAATATTTGACGTTCTGAAAAAATTAAAAGTCCTTAAACATCTTTCTCAAATATACATCATTGTATTAATTAGTGAAGTTCTAATTAAATGAGACGTTTAAGAAAGAATGAAGAATAGTATAGACAAATATTCTTACGCTTAACTTACAAGGAGCATAAAAATCTTAAATACACATCGCAGAGGTGCAATGTTTGGTGAAGAAGAGAAATATGACCGAAGGCCACGAGTTCGATCCTCGCATAAACCTTCTTGTCTGAAACACATACTGTCAAGTGTGGTTAATCGGACGTGGTTTTGCTATTATCATACACCGGGCCGACAAAGAGAAGAATGGCGGTGCTCCTTCACAACATAAAAATCTTAAATACAAATTTATGGACCCAAAAGAATAAGTAGTATCTATCAAATATTTTCTTCATTTAACCTAATGGCAAGCTTCTATAGTAACATGAATATATTATGACCGAATTTCAAAAAAATTATAACCATAAATATTACGATATATTAAGATAACAAATTTTAACAATCTTCATTTCTTTTTTCAACGCCGTGCATAAATGGTCAAATTACATCATAAATGTTATAGTATATGAAAATAAGTTTGTTTCTTATATAGTTGTCCTTAATTCTACAACTACTACTATATAAGAAGAGGTAAGCATAAAACATAGGTTTCAAGAAAATATTACTTCCTCTTTCATAACTCATGTCCCCAAAATCTCTCTTGCATTTCTCATGAACTTCGGATTTGTTTTAGGTTTCTACTGCTGGGATTGGGGTTTCTTAACAGCACTTCTTCTCTTCTCCACTTCATCATAACTAATCATTTTCGTCTTCTTTTTTTAGCATTTGAAAACTCAAAAATATAAAAATAACAACATACTCAATATAATCCAACAAAGTATGATCTACGGAGAATGGTGAGTACGCAATATTACTCTTACCTTGTGAAGGTATAAATAATTTTAAAATCCAAAAGTAAAATAAAGGGTTCAATCTATTTCCATTTCTCTTCCTTTCTGGCCATTTTTTCAGGATTTTTTTTGTGGTTAAAATTTTGAATGGGGGAACTAGAGGATCAATGTGAAAGGACTTTTTTAGAGTATGTAAGGAAGGCATCAACACCACCATTCTTGCTGAAAACTTACATGTTGGTGGAGGATCCGGCGACGGACGATATCATTTCTTGGAACTCCGATGGATCGGCGTTTATAGTCCGGCAGCCGGAGGAATTCGCTAGAGATTTGCTTCCGACGCTCTTCAAACATAGCAATTTTTCCAGCTTTGTCCGGCAGCTCAATACCTATGTATGTTTTCTTTTTGATCTCTATACAATCAAGTCGCTTAAGGTTGTTTTAATCATCATATTTATTCCAATCACTTTGTACAAAGAAAGTAATAGTAGTACTGTTGTGCACGTCTAACAATAGCAAATGCGTAGCTTTATAGGTTATATATGTTGTTAGTGTAAGAAATTTTTAGACTATCCGGTTAATTTTATTTGTGTAGTAGGTACTACAAACTTACCTATGAATATTCTTAAGTTACTTGATATAATACAATTTTCCCTAATTAATGTCAAGGAGCACACTTGAAGCACTAATGATGTCTAGCTTAATCATAAATTCCAATGAATGTCTTTAGATTTCAATTATAAGGATGATAATTGTAGCTTCACCCTAATATATTATGGTTGTCTTAATCAAATTTAAAGAACAGCATAGCAACAACACTAATTATGCATGGAAGACAACAAAGTAGTATAACTATATCCTTTTACCAAAATAGGGACAGATCAGAATTCAGAAGTCATCTCATTTCTCATATTAGTCTCATGCTTGAATAATTAAGGAGTAACTCTTTAGGTACATTTATCATTTTAAAAAAAATTATCACCTCATCAACTAACTCGACCAAGTTTGAGACAAATAACATATAATGTTACATTTCTTAGTCCAAATCAACCATGTCTTTCTGTTGATTATAATTCTTGCAATTTCCTTGATTCCTAATTAACATACGTATTTCACGATAAATAGGGCTTTCGTAAAATTGCAACAAGCCAGTGGGAATTCAGCAACGACATGTTTCGCAAGGGAGACAAGGATTTACTATGTGATATTCGTCGAAAGAAAGCATGGACAAACAAACAACAACTTAATAATAAAAATAATAAAAAAGAAATAGATGAAGATCAAAGGTCATCATCAACTTCATCATCATCTTCATCAGAGTTCAATAGCCTTGTTGATGAGAACAAAAGACTCAAAATGGAGAATGGAGTATTAAGCTCTGAGCTCTCACTAATGAATAAGAAATGCAAAGAACTTATTGATATAGTGGCTATGTTGGCTGAAAATTCAGACGAAGAAGAAGAAAAAGAAGGGAAAAAAGGTAAGAGGCCAATGTTGTTTGGTGTGAGGCTAGAAGTTAAAGAAGAGATGGAGAGGAAGAGAAAAAGAACAGAGTTTAATGAAATTGCTAGTATTTTTCTCTCTCAACTATGCAAATAAAGTAGGGCGGGGGGAGAGGAGTAGCAAAAAGGAAAGGGAAAAATAGAGTTCAAAAGTAATGATATATATATGGTGATTTTCTTTTCATTTGTCGAATCGTAAGTGAATAGAGTTATTCAATATTATGGTGAAGTGGACACAAGTTAGTCCTAACACCATCCTTAGATTAAAGAAAATGAATAATATGTAATTTAATTTCAAGTCTTTCATCATTTCAAGACTTATAAAGAGTCGTGATCTTGTATGGAAGGTCACCAGTAGATATCCTTTTAACGACCTGATAAAGTAAAAAAACCATCACACTATATAGGTATATTTATATATTTTCTATATTCCAATTTATATGACACGTTTTTCTTTTTAGTCAATTCCACAAAGAATGACACATTTTCTTATTTGACAATTATCTAACTTTAAACTTAACATTTTATGCGTAGCGAGATAATTTATAACCACACAAAATATGTTTGATTTTTTTAGATCACATGATTCAAAAGTCTTTTTTTATAAATTTCGTTTCTAATCAAACTATATCATGTAAATTGAGACGGATAGAGTATAAGTTAAATTCTTTGATATATGCTTTAAAAATTAAAACTCAGGGTACATGAGTTCTAGAACTGAATTAAGAGGGTCAAAATCTTAAAACAGGAGCTTTTATAATAGTTAATTAAAGTTCAAAATAACAAATTAACTTTATTATGTACACACAAGGAAAAAGGAAGGTGACAAGAAACTGGCCATGTCTGAAATAGACCATAGATATGTTACTTTTTTAAGTAATAATACTATAGAATTGTAATGGGCTTCTAGATGCTAGCTAGTACGTACCAATATATATATTAGTATGTTCGTATAGTATTCTTATCAAATAATGTTGCACTTTAAAGAAGCAAAAGCTTGAAAGGCTGTATTATAAATTAGTCCAAATTTTGATGCGCACTTGACTATTTCAAACACACCAAAAAGAAGAAAGAGACGTTGTTTGTAAGCATGATCAATAGCATTAAAAAAAATAAGATTTTTTTTTTTTTCTGAAGGCATGGCATTCTTTCTTTCGAGTCTTGTGAAGTCGACCGACGCAGTGATAGCGCAAACCACGTCACCATGTAAACCACACTTGGCAAGCATGTGTGAGCCAACCAAAGAAGGTTTATGCGAGGATCGAACTCGTGGCCTTGCGGTCATCATTCTCTTCTTCTGAAACATTTCTGCTTGCAGTGTAAAAAAATAAAATAAAAAAAATAAAAAAAAATAAGAATATTGAAGAATTATAAAGTTGTGCCAAGAAATTTCAAGGCGGCTGGAACATGAAGGCAAAACATTCTATTAATGACCTCTAGAACTATTAAAAGGAAAATGATTCTACATCTAGAAGCGTGTCAATCACCATGTTATATTGAATGCGCAAATAAATTTTCAATCTTACTTCAACTATTTTGTTTGAATTTCTGTCGATTAAGTAATTTTTATCTGAACTTCAATCATATATAATTAAAAAATTTATTTTTGTATGATTTTAATCATTTTTCTTTGCACTTAAGTCATATATGTGTGAACTTAAAAAAAAGAGGCTGAAATCAGGTAAAAATGACTGACTAACTTCAGACACTATGAAGTTTGAATCAGTTGACACCGCATTCTTAATGAAGGATTGAGAAGAATCCGGGATGAAGACATAGACCCACAGTGTGTAATTTTTTTATTAATATTAACGACGAGATCTATTATCGCTTTTTGCATGTCCTCTAAAATTTAATGTAGGTGCAAATTCTCCCAATTTGTGGCTGTTGAGTACCCTGAGGAAGGTACCAGATCGACTTCTAGTTGTAGCTGATCTTACTTACATCGGTTCTACTATCTTACTAAAAAAAAAAACTTCTGAGTTAAGAGAAAGAAAATAGACACACCCTTACACAGCCTTAATTAATATTAATAATAATATAGAGGAGCGAAAGCCACTCGACTATAAGGAGAGGAGCGGAAGGCAACTCTCTTGACTATAAGGAAAGAGAGGCGTGGAAGCCACTCGACTTTATTATAAGTAAGGAGAGGAGCGGAAGGCCAATAACGAAACTAAAGCTTCACACGGGTCTTACTTTTTTTTTTCCAACTTGAAAAGAAAAGGGAATAAAGCATGATTGCGAAGAACTTCCATCGCGTTGGTGGTTGGTGTGGTAAGGCAAGCAACTCCTCTTTCCGAAGAAGAGTGCCTGCCCGAGCTATCTTAAAGTAAAGCTCTCTAGGTTAGGAATGTTTGATGCTTCTTGGGGCTTCTTTGGCGATCGTGAAGTCACCGGATGAATTGGTCTATATAAGAACCTGGTTCCGACCTGCGACTGACGAAAGTAAGTTCAGGTTTGGAATTCGGGCTGGAGACGAGATCTTTTGCTAGATCCACCGCATCTTTATAGGCTTCACCTCCTACTCCGTTTTGCTGCAAAACCAACTCACGCTTTGCGCCCTCAAAGCAATGAATGCGCTCAAAAGCAGGCCATAGCACGAGAGAAAGGTTATGCGCGGCTGAAGATGGCATTGAAGGGGGATATGTAGAGCAAAGGCGTCACTTTTTCCCTTTTTTGTGGAAATTAGAATTATTTTGGGCGGTTTGTCTCAGCCAGAGCCTCTCATCACAACGAATGATCCCCAACCTCTACATGTCTCGTTCGGGTATCCCCGAATGAAGTTTCCTCAATTCTCCAAGTATGCTCCCAATCCAAGTAAGCCGAGTAATGCATCTTATTTATTTTTCCCATAAGTACCACCCACCAGGATCCCGCTCTTAGTTATAAAAGAATTTATCTACTAGGAGTTTCTCTTTACAGTCTTTAAGTGGTCGTACATCACAACACAGAAAGTTCAATTAAAAAAACGAAAGAGAATAAATAAGATTCTCTTAGCTCATTCGGAAGGATCTCATAATTTAATTATCCATGACTGTTTATGTCTCTAGAGAGGTGCAAATGCGCTAGATATAATTGCGCTAGATATAATACTTACCAGAATCTACCGGCTTGATTGAAATAGTGCGGTACGAATGACTTTCTTTAATAATTATATACCTCTCTTAATAAGAAGAATACGTTCTAGTAACTTCTCACTTTATTCAATCAACTGCCTATCATGCAATGCCTTCCCGAAAAGAAAACGAACTAGAAATGGGTTTATCTATCTAGTGGAATATCCTGACTATACCCTAATCTCCACCCATCCTTTGTCTTGCCAGTATTTGCGGTGAATCCCCCGTCTAACTTAACCGCATTGTCTGAAGTGGATATATATGTAGAAGATTGGAAAATAACTCATATATACGACTCAAGTTTGCGATCAATGTAGCTCAAATATGCAACATGTTCGGATATGAGGTTGTCTAGCACATCTCTTCAAAGGGAAAATATATAAGTGGGAATCAAGAAAGGATGTACGCATATTTATTAGATATTCAAAGGGAGCGAAAGGAGGTTTATTTTATTATCCTAACAAAAAATAAGGCACTAGTTAACACGAACGTCAAATTACTAGGAAAGGACTATTTGATAAATCATGTTCCTCAAAATAAACTAATTTTACATGAACTGAGCAATGAAATAACAAATAACAAATAACAATTATGTTCTGAAAATTTCGTGTTGATGAGATGGTTCTTCCATCCTGATTTGTTATGTACCAAAATAATAATTGTAGGAATTGTTGGCCGATAAATAGTATTGATACGTTGTTATGCATTGAAAGATAATGTACTAGTAAATGTTATATGAATTACAACAACATATTCACTGAAATTCTACAATGTGAGTACTGGAGAGGGTAGAGTGTCCGTAGACCTTATCCCTAAGGTAGGAATGTTGTTTTCGAAAGACCACCGACTCAAGAGAAAACACAAAAGTCATATAATGGTAAGAAATTCAAAGCAATATAAAAATAAAAATAACAACATTGAATAAGCAGTCTGGAAAAAGGAGCAATTGCTACCACAGAGAAATAAAATAATAAAAGTACAAGAAACGTCAAATAATAGTAGAGTACAATAAACTATAGAGCAATACTGCGACTACTTGTATAAACGGATAAGCAGACTCTTACTAGCTTTCTACCCTAATCCGAGTTCTCCAGAACCTCCTATCTAAGATCATGTTCTCGGTAAGCTAAAAATATGCCAAATGTTATTTGGATTATTTATGCAAAATTATCTATATCTAGAGGAACGGTAGGGTTCATTTGGCTGAAACTAAGTGGAGGTCCGAGATTGATTTTGATGAATAAACGGATGAATTACAGTTATGGTGAAACGTCACTCGAATTCAAAGCTAATTTATTATTTTCAAAATATGTTGAGGTGCCAGTGCAACGATTGACTGAATATCTAAAGGTAAATCACTATTTCGATGTGATCCACAGGAGCAATATCAATTTGAGGTAATTTTTTTTAAAAAAGATGGATACAAATTAAATGACGATATCAAAACAGAATGCCTAATGAAACTTTCACCAATATTTATATTAGAGAGACACAAGCTCATATATAATACATAGCTCCCTAGCTCCAGGGTCGTCTCAAACATTTTGGGGGCTCTGTTCTAATTCATAAAAGTAAGCCTTAATTCGGCTAAGACTTACGAATTATGGGTCTTTACAGTAAATTATGGCTTATACTACTTAATAAAAAATGAAAAAAAGAGCCCTAAATTTTTTTGTTTTTCGAAGGGTCCTGTGCGATAGCCTATCTCACACGAATCTAAAGACGGCCCTGCCTAGCTCATATACACCCAACTCAGAAAGACTGCAAGCTCATATATAATACTTAGCTCCCTAGCTCATATACATCAAACTTAGAAAGACTGCAAGCTCATATATAATACTTAGCTCCCTAGCTCATATACATCAAACTTAGAAAGACTGCAAGCTCATATATAATACTTAGCTCCCTAGCTGATATACATCCAACTCGGAAAGGCTCAAACTTACCAAGCCCATATATAATGGGCTAGCTCATCCAATGGCCCCAATGCATAGTGGCAGTACTTGGCACCCATTGCTCATAACATAAGGCCCTTTGTTCTTGAAATTGGCCAAAATCAATTATATATGGACATGAATTATATTTACCCTTTAATTCTATAGGTTTTACAAGTTATGACAACTACAAGTTGACAACCAATTTAACTATAAACAGCTCAGTGTGAACTTGTCTTCCTTCATCTCTTTTATTGCTTCACATAATAAAAAGAGTGCTACATATATAGTGGACAAGACTATAATGATAAATCTCTTTGCCCCTCATTGTCTCAATATGTTTGTTACATAAAATACTCTACAGTCCAATTTCCTCCTTATTGCAAGTTTGTATTATTTATGGTACATGAATCATTTGTACCATTTTCATTATCAAATAAGAAGGAAAAACACGGCGTTAGCGGTATTGCGTCGATTCGAATTTATTCATGCAAGACTTCGAAAAAGTAGCGGCGGGTTCGCCGTCAAAAAAAAAAAAAAAAAAAAAAAAAGAAGGGGGAAAAACAAATTGGAACTGTTACACAATTTCTTATTCCAACATATAATACATTGGTATATAGTTCAATATTACGTACTCAAACACGCTATTCTTTTACAATAAGAAAGACTATAAATAAAAACTTTGATTTCTTTATATCCATGATTTTTCATACAGTAACAAAGACTATTATTCTGGTATATACTTGTAGTAATAGAAGTAATAATAGAGTTTGTCCTTGTTCCCTCTACTTTTAAACTCGTACACATTAATACACATAGTTTGTCACATTAGATATTTGTGTTTAAAATATTCATTTTCATCAAGTTAAAGTGGTTATGTTAATTGTGATCACTAACTAAGTTAGAGTGTCTATTTTATAAATGACATCAAGTTTAAAAGGCTATCTAGATATTTATCATTATGTATATTTGTTGATTATTTTTAATTTAAACGCTTAAGTGGACAAAGATTTAGATTGCTTCTTGATCTGGTAATATAAATATAGCCTATACTCATTAAAATAACGCTCATCTGAAGTACTCTTAGGGTTATTATAGGTCGTTTTGTTGAAAACAAGTTATTCATGATTAATTATTTAGTTTAAGATTAGTTATCTCATCCTCAAATAAAAATAACATTACAATTTCAAAATATCTAATTTTTTTATCTCAATCAAACGTAAAATAAATTCAATCCGAAACATAATCTCGAAATTAAGTATTCGTCATTGTCACACCAAAACGAGCTCTTAATAGCTAATCTTCCCTGCAAAGAAAAGCCAAAGAGTGCTGAGAGAGAGACATACATAAGCAAAGTAACCACTGAAAGAAAGATAGAGAGAGACATACATAAGCAAAGTTGTTCTTCGTTTTATTCCATTCCACCATTATCACCACCAACAACAAGCAAAAACCCAATCTTTCTTCATTAAAAGCTTTGCTTAGGCCTTCAAATTCCACCCATCTTTTCTCCAAAGCACAGTTTATAATTTCCATTTGTCTTCTTTTCATTTTCATTACTCTTCTCATCTCCACTTTTGAACCATCTAATTCAGTCTCACACAAATCAAAATTGTCATTTCAACAACATGCATTTCAACAAAAGTATTTGTGTTCATTTCCTTTGGATTCTACAGCTTATAGTAAATGTTATACGGATTATTTGTGAAAAATTATCTATACCTAGAGGAGCCTAAGGGTAAGTTGATTTTGAAGAATCAACTGATGAGTAATGGTTAGGATGAAGTGTCACTCGAATTCAAAGCTAGCTGATTTTTCTTTTCAAAATATGTTGAGGTGCAAAAGTGGACTGAACATCTAAAAGGTAAATTACTATTTCGATGTGATCCACAAGATTGATATCAAATTAAGATAAACTTTGAATAGATATGACCTCAAAATAGCAGAGATCAAAGTCGGCTAGTAAGACAATGTGTGATAAGTTTCATATATGGTAGATGATGAATCTTTCCATGCCTAACATAATACCAGCCATTGTATATGTGGTTATAGCTGTTTCTATATTACAACAAAATTAAATGAAAAGTGAAAGCGAAAAAAATATTGTTTTAAGTCATTGTGGAAAAAAAACTTTATTTTAAGTCTGTCATTTTATTAATGGGCTTGAGATAAAAAGAACAATTGAGATAATAAACATTCATTTGGGTCGTACTATCGAAGGCCGGCCATTGAAGTGACTAATTCTTAAAAGTTAGGAGGTGTTAAAAACAAAAATATTGTTGGAGTGATCAAGTGACAAGTTTGCTTGTGTAGTCATCAATTTTGTCCTTTATTAAATTCTTGATCTAATATTACTTTCATTATTAAGAAATAGTCTTGCATTTGCCTTGATTCCTAAAGGAGTTTCAACATTATAATACTTTTAAACTTTAGTCAGAAGTAAATATGGACCTCTCTTAAAGAATTTAGATACATAGAGTTCTTATTTTATACTGAAAACTTTGTTAATGCCAATAGTAAATACAAGACGACTTATTACTAACGGCAAGACAATTGATGAACTAAAAGTGTAATAGAGGAAGAATTAAGCAATTTCAAATAATACATAAGCAAATTTGGTAATTTTCCTCAGAAAAAAATAATATAATACAAAATTTTTGGTAGAGAGCGTTTCTCCCTGTAAGATAGACCTAGAAACAAGCTTGTGAGGGGCAGTAGAACTGAGGTTAGGATAGCACAGACAATCGAAAATCTGTAGATGATCATAGGAGGGGACTCTATGGTAGAGGATTTCGGTAGGGGTCATATTGTGAAGAGTACTAGTAGGGAGAATATTTAGAATGTATTCTGACATTTTAGCAGCATATACCCAGAAGGAAGGAGGGAGGGAGGCATGAATCAATAGGGTGCGAATCATATTGTTAATGGTACGTATGATTCTTCCAGCTTTACCGTTTTGTGGTGAGATGTGAGGGCAGGAGAAGCGAAAAACCATGCCATTATTTATACAAAATCGGTGAAACATAGAGTTATTGAATTCACGATCATTATCGCACTGAAATGATTTTATACTTTTTCCAAATTGTGTGTGGATAAACTTGCGAAACTCAAGAAATTTGGCAAATACTTCCGATTTAAATTTAAGAGGATATAACCAAACATAGTGTGAAAAATCATCAAGCAACACAAGATAGTATTTATGACCGAGAGAACTAGAGATAGGAGATGTCCATAAATCAACATATATAATATCAAAAGGAGCAAGTGTAACACTAGTAGATGATTTAAACGGAAGACGAATATGTTTGCCTAAAGAGCAAGAAACACAATTTTGGGCAAGTTTCCCATTATAAGCAATGAAATTGTTGCCTTTAAGAAAATTAAAAACTGGGACTCCTGGATGACCAAGCCCATTATGCCAAGTTGAAGAAGAAACAGCCGTTAGAGTGACGGGAGAGCAAGATCTGGCAGCGGAGGTGGAAGTGAATGGATAGAGATCCCCCGTGCTATTGCATCTCGTAAGAGATGTCCCCGTATGAAGATCATTCACAGTAAAACCAAAAGGGTCAAAATCCACGGAGACAAAATTATTACGAGTAAATTGGCGGACAAATATGAAGTTCTTAATCATGTGTGGGGCATATAGAGTATTTTTTAGGGAGAAGGGTGGATGAGGAGGTTGTGTGTATGAGGTACCATACCCTTTAACTGGAATGCGTTGTCCACTACCAACTGTAACATATTGAGGATGCTTTAAACTAAACAATTTAGGGATAGTACCTGCAGATTGGGTGACGTGAGATGTGGCGTCTGAGTTCATGTACCAATTATTGTCATGTTGTTGCATGGAGAGGGTGTTGAATGTCTGTCCCAACTCAGTGGGTTGTCATGCCGGATGAGGGCTGCAAAACCTGACCTTTGCATGAAGTGAACCTGCTGCGAGGCTGGAGCGGGGCCCAACAAACCAGGGTAAGAATACGGATTGTAGAAATTTGATGCTGGAATGGACTCGGTCTGCTGACTCTGGCCGGGGCCGCGGCTCTGTCGGGCACCTCTACGCCGCTCATCTCGCTTAGCGTCGAGTCTCTTCGAACTGCGAGCGAGCTTTTTTAAAGCTGGGTAACGGATCTGTCTGTTGAATCATGGTGGCCAAAGTATCATATTCGCCTTTAGGAAGGCCAGCAATCAATTATAACACCAGTTTGGTGTCGATGCGAGCTCGTCGGCAGCAAGTTGATCCGTCAGTAGCTTTAACTGTTTGCAGTACTCAGTCACATTGGAAAAGTTTTCAAGACGTGTATTGTTAAATTGCTCCTCTAAATACACAGCACGGGTGTGCTTATTGTCCTGAAAATTTTCCTCTATACGATTCCATAACTCAAGGGCTGTGGCGCAAGATTTCATGATAGTAAGAAGAAGGTCCTCAGAAATACTATCATAAATCCACTGTTTGACGCCGGCGTCTAGACGACGCCAAGTAGACTCATCAACCTCCGAAAGGCGCGGAATGATGTCATCGATGTGATCAAGCACGTTGTAGAGACATGCATGATTACGAAACAGTTCAACCCAGGGAGAATACTGACTGTTTTCTTGATCAAGAATAATGGGAATAGAGTTCTTGATGTTTGTAATAGTTAGGGCTAGATGAAAAGAGGATGACAACGTGGTGGTGGAATTTGTGGAAGTAGAAGATTCAGAAAGTGTGGAAGATTCAGGGATAGTCATTTAGAGAAGAGAGGAATGAAGAAGAAAAATAAAACCAAAAAATTTGTGGAGAGAGGGGAGAGCCGCGGCGCAATACCCGAGGGTGGTGGTGGGTGGTCGGCGGCGGCTTGCTCAAGAGAGGGGGAAGAAAAAAAATCTAGGGTTTTGTGTTTAGGCTCTTGATACCATGTAAGATGATATTAATCTCCTTGCGGAGTCTTTCATTAATATCAAGGTATATATAGAGTACAATATTCATCCCTTATACAATAGGAATCCTAAGCCTATACAAAAGAGGAATCCTAGTCTTACCATAATTATATTTACACAATATATGGAAATATTCTAATTATGGGTAGGGAATATATTATTTCCTATATTTACACGTTTACACTCCCATTCGACCCTACGCGACGCGAATCCAAATATAGTCGGATTTTAATACGGATATAGAATAACGGGTGAGAAAAAAAAACACAAAATCAAAGGCATGAAGACTAACTATTTAATTGCAACCATCATGTGATGCTTACCAAGTTTCCACCGCGTTTTTCACCCCATTTTGACAAACTCCATAAAAGCAGGAGAGATATGAGGGAAGAGGAAAATAACGTGATAATTTCTTTCTTTTGCCCTTCATTTCATCATATAATTTTTAGTAACTTATTCCGTTTGGGTAGCTCAATTGGTTTCAAAAGGATATTTGAAGCAATGACCAATGATCGAATGTCATCAGCGGCAGTGTTGGAGTTTCTTCTTGAAATAAAGGAGGACCCTTGTGCGCGGTACTGGTCTAATCTTTGAAATCAATTGAGTCACCATGATTTATCTTCTTCACAAACCTGTCGAACCGGGGTGTGGGGCTCTTGGGGTGGGAGATTCCACCGAAGGAGCAATTAATTGAGTAACTTATGTTTGCCAGCCAACCAAGCATGTAAGTGTTTTTTTGACATTTAAGAATGAAGTAAGGGAATTAAAGGGGAAAATAAGAAAGGATACTATGCCTTGAGAGAATTACTAATAAAGTGTCAAAATGTTTCTTGTGGTATGACTGTATGTACGAAAGTTAAAGTATATGTTAACCTTGGGAAGAAAATTAATATAATCCACAATGCAAACTAGATGCTCCATTTTCACGTTACATATTCTTTGTGCACACTCTCTACGATAAACACACACTCAGGGGCAAAGCTAAAGTACTGCCTACGGAATTGATAAAATTTAGTAACTTTGATCAAAATTTTATATATGTGTTAAAATTATTTATCGAGAATTCATAAACTCAAAAGTCTAGATCCTCATTTGCACACTTCAGTGTATATATGTACTATGAAGCCTGAGGACATTGAAAGTTGAACCTTGGGCAATTTAGCGTCGTCGAAGCACATTGTAATCAAAAGAATTTTCAAATACTGATTTTGGGAATATAATATATGTTGGTAAAATTTTAAAAAAATTCTTCCAGCGCCAAAAGGCAGGAGAGAACAATTAAAATCCAATATATGAGAAAATTGGACCATATTTTATTATTTGGTGATCTTGCTATTAATATACTAATATAGATTGACATAATAGATATGAGACACTTTAACACTTGATGGTTGACCTTTTCTCGAACGATCTGAATACTTTATTTTAAGATATTCAGATATTGAGATGCGGAAATGAATAATCATTTTATACCCAAACCATTTTCATATTACTATCTTAATAATTAAATTCATGCACATAATATATGCATTTCTCCCTTTGTTTACGTTTTGTATTCAAAATCAAAGCTAAGGCCAAACCCAACTCATGTTTTAAACATTACAAATAGTTGACCACTATTTATTAATAGCATTATTGAAATTAATGGAGGGGCAAATCTTAACACTCAACTCATAGATCTCTTTACAATATTCAAATGGTTTTTGTGTTGCCGGGGAAACTCCAACTTTCCTTCAAATTTGCCAAAACTGTTTTTTATTTTGAGGTATTCGTTTTGGATTTCAAGTCAACTACTTCCTCCGTCCCACTTTATGCGGCGGTAATTGACTGGACACGTGATTTAAGAAAAAAATGAAAACTTTTAAAACTTATAGTATTAAACAAATCATATATATTTGTATGACTATAAATTATCTCATCAAGGTAAAACAAAAAGTACTGAAACAAATTTTAAATGACACTACATCTCATTTGATACATTAGCGCCAAGCACTCAATTAACTAGAAAAATCTTTCAAGTATCAACTCAGTTACAATAAAAATAATGAATGTATGCACCATTTAATTAGTTGAGACAAATGATAGGAAAAATTGAGATACATATTTAGTAAGTAAAAGAATTAGTCTGGGCACTTTCAAGTACAACCTCGGAAGCTTGCAAAGGTGAATCCATGAGTCATATCTTATTATACTTTATTATACGCATACATTTTAATTCTTTTTTCATATGTATACATAGTTCGAGTTGAAAGCAACGTATTCGGTTAACCCCGCAACTCTCCTTAGATCCGCCTCTAGAAGTGTGACAGATAAGCAAAAAAGGGAGTTGAAAGAAGATCACTCTTTGCACTGCCATGATGAAAGAAAAACTACCAAGAACTTGGGTGATTGTGGGAAGCACAGAGCAAAAAGCTTTATGTATGTATATCCAGGCATCATGTACCTAGAAGTAGGTTGCTCTGGCGAAATATCGCGTAAAAAAATTGTGTATGCAGAATTCGATAGAAAAGGAGAGTGAATTCTAGTTCAGGTACTAAAAGAGATCGACCTTCTTTTTGTGCACATCTTGCTTCCATTTAGGCATCTTGTAGAATGCTTCTTTTGTCATTCCCAGTACAGATTCAAATTCCTCGTCCGAAAGATAAGCCTGGAAAAAGTTTATCATTGGAGATGACAAAAAGAATAGACTTTCATCAGAATATAGAAATATGAACAATACTTGAGCCACAAACCTCTCTCCGTTTAGTATCAATGCCAGCGGCAGCATTCTCAGATTTAGCCTTCAGTTGCTCATAACTGAATACCTCTTCTGGTGGTTTCAGTTTTGAGTCCTCCTCATTAGTCTCTGCAGGATCAACTACCTCGCTCTCCTGATGTTCTGAAGGTTCTTCGGATTCTTTAAACTGGGCATTCTTTGCTCCACCTGAAAAAAACATCAAAATGCACAACGTAGAAGCCATCAATGTCAAGTGTTTCACTATATTGATTCACTTCAAACTCTGGAAACAATATTTAATTTAAGTAATTATTAATTGCAGTAGCGGAGGCAGGATTTTCACCAAGGGTTCAACATCTACTATATATACATAAAACAAATTGACTATATATATACACTGATTTTTTCAGGGATGGTGATGCGGATGAACCCCCTGTGCAACTCTTATACTAAGACTTCAAGAACAAAAAATATAGAAATAAACATACGACATTAATAGACAGACAGACGCAAACACGTAATAACCTAAGCTTGTACATCTGAATTTAAAAGTTACGCGTAAGACGCTTCCAAGTAAACACAAGATTTCTTGATAATCATAAGAGTTCACAAGATAATACCGGAAAAGGAGGAGAGTGGATCTAGAAATAAAAATAGCATAAAATGCCAGAAAATTTTTGTACCAGGGGGGCTAATTGATGGACTTCTACTTGATTGGAGAGAAGATCCGCGCGAAGTTGACTGCTTCATCTCAGCAGTAAGAACAGTAGACAATGCAGCTACTGCAGCTGCTCTTTGTGAACTCTGACTTGCTCCTGTAGGCTTTGGCACAGAACAAGCTTTTGCAGTAGATGACGAACTAAATGCGGAGTTTAAAGCAGCTAAGGCTGAGGCTCTTTGGGTTGGCCCATCTTGATTTGTTCTATGATTCTGAAATATAGAGCAAAAGGTCTATAGCACATCTAAGGAAGCTTTCTGAATACCTAATTAAGTTTTGTATTATGAAATTCTGTTGATGATACGAAAAGCAACTGTCAAACAATTAATACATGACATGGAAAACAATTATCATTCTTGTGCATTTTTCTTTCGCAAATAATATTGTTCTTAATTGGAAATCTAAAAGTTAATTACTGAAGACTTATCATACCATTTGCCCTTTTACTAGCCTTAATGGTCTCTAAGCAGCGATAAAGCATTATGAAACTATGGGAATGCGATAATCTAGCTAATTGAAAAGGGAATTAAAAGTTTTTAAAGGGGTTTCTTGTATAGCCGGCTTAGATTGGAAGTAGGAATAATCACATAAAAACCTTAGATTTGTCCAAACAAATAGTAACTAATTGTGTGATTTATGGAACTTAGATAATTTGAGAATATAGTAATACAAAACGATTCCCAAAGAGGCATAAAAAATAACACAGAAGGAAAGATTTACCTCTGAAGCATGACCAAACCCAAAGAGTATCATAACCTTCTTTTGGAATGAGTTTCCATGTGCCTGGTTAAACAGGTAAGTGAGAGTGAAGATTGTACAGAAGTTGAGAAAAACACACTGAGATAATTGATGAGAAGTCCAGTAAAATACCAAGTTTCATAATGTAACTTACAACTTTAATCAGTTGTCAACACAATAATAGAGAACTAGGAAATTTTAATCAGTTGTAAAAGGAAAGCAAATTGTTATTTCATAATAATCTAGAAGCCAAGAACTAGGAAAATTTCCTTATTCCATACAACTCAACACATTTACAGAAGGAGCCCTCTCATCTGTGGTTAACCATCATTTTCAGCAAGAGTTTCTCTTTTCTTCGCAACAAGCAACGGATGAGCGCACTAGCGCGAAAGCCGTTTCGTTGGCTTGGATTCGTCTCCGTCCCAACTTGTCTTTACGATCTCAAAGCATTTAAACCTGAAAGTATTCACCATACTATTTCTCTTTTTTGACATGGCATTAGAACTTACAATATTGATAGAGACATAAATAGCCTCCAACTATCAGTTGGCGGCCTTATGCTGCCTGTCCGACCAAAGTTTTTTCCTTCTTCTCATAATTTATAATTCATGCTTCTTCCTAGTGATCGTTACTAACAAATTACATATAGGGAAAAATCCAAAGGAAATAATTTTCTTCATTTGTGTTAGATATTGGATTTTTCCATTACTACATCCATGAGAGAAGTGATATGAGACGTCATATTTCTCTTTCGTTTCCCATATTTTAATTTTAGCAGCATAAACAACTTAAATCATAACTTTTGAACTTTCATTTTCTCAATATCAACTTTATGAAAAAGCTTCTGAAACGACTAATGATTTTCACTTATTATTGTTTCAATATTTCTCTGGGGTTTTCTACTTTTTATTATCTCTCTCACATTTTCCAGGCATCCATTTTTTTAAGAAGGATGAAAAATGCAACTTTTGTATTCAGTCTACACCTCGTCTGCAAGTTTGATACCAAAATTAAAAACCAGAAAATCTCATAACAAGAGAGAGAGAACTTTAGTCACTTACAGTAGCTTTTACAGGATCCCACGAGAAAAATGTTGTAAAGAAGCATGGCTCATTTCCTTCTGTCACTTTATACAGAGGAACATCAGAGGATAACCCTTCCAAAGATGCAGCCAGTTTTACATATTTCTGTGATCAACTTCTTCGGTTACTTGAGCATAAATGAAAATGGACAAGTACTTTCAAGATATGAGATACATAGGACACTGAGTATTACCTGTCCAATTTCGAAAGCGCTTTGCTTTTCGTTGGAGTCTGCTGATTGACCAACCCAAACAAACACTTCAGCATGTGTGTCGAGAAGAATGACGTCCTCAGTCAACAAATCATCTTGAGAAAAGTTGTAGATTTCTTCAATCTGTCATTTGAATAGAAAATATTAACCTGTTTGGTACAAATAAAGCAATTGATAGGTTTTCACTAAATTCTCTAGGATATTACCTCAAATTTTCCTGGACATCCACGAGTTAGCATGAAATCATTTGAGAAAGACAGTTAGTGGATTGTTTTTTCTCAATGCAAAGAATATATATCTCCACATTAAAGGATGAGGATGCACCTTTATTAACAGAATAAGAAAACAAGTGAGGTTCCCTGGTGGCTTCAGGAGCTAATTTATTGCTGGTATAATCTCGTTTTTCTCCAAGACCATTCCAAAAATTTGAGCTCTCCGTTCCTTCCTTAGTGTGTTTTACAGTCGCTCCTGGCTGAGCTCGTGAATAAGACAAACCAAAAAAAGTTAATCTAATGCAGCATAAACTAGGACAAACACAGGGTATGTTAGTTGGACATATTCTTTTCACAATTTTACCAAAGATGTGAATGTGCAGGTGATACCTCCACTAACCTCTTATTAAAGAAATCAATAAGAGCAACCTGTTCTAGTATGCTACAGGCTAGAAAAACCATATATATCTTACTTCCTAGGCTCTATTCTTATCACAATATGGAAAGAAAATCGGGCTTTTTCTTAAAAGACTCGTACTATGTAAATCGTTCTTCTAATTGTATTCCGTATCCAGGAAGAGATTTCATAGATTAAAGTTCTCTAAGACTTCACATATGTGTCCAAGTGAAATCATGAGCACCTAGTACTAATCTACTTAAAAAGATCAAGCACTTCTAATTGGAAAGACAACAATGACAAAGAAAAACTTTTTTCTATTTCAATAGAAGGCTCACCTTCAAGAATTCCACAACCTTTGCTGCTAACTGCTGCTGCTCATGGGTACTCTGCTTTCCATGCCAAATGAATACTGAAGAGCTAGATTGCAGAAGAAGACACTCATAGGTGTTCAGTGAAGTTGCCGCCTGTCAGAGTCCAGGTCGTAAAATTTTATTGGCTAGTTTACAACACAGTTCATAGTTAGCTTTGGACATAATGACAACAACAACTTAAACTTTAGCGTGAAAGTACAGAGTTAACATAAATTTTCAATGAAAAGTGTACATAAGAACAGAGTTAACATAATTTTTCAATGAAAAGTGTGGCATTTTCATTTCCATTAGACTGTCATTTAGATCACTAAGATCACTTTCTCTCAATGAGCATGCATTAGTATGATAAGAAATCATGCAAATAAAGACAGCTTCAATATATATAAAAAAGAATCCTAAAGTACCTCCCTGGACATCTGTTTACGTAATCCAAGAAAACAACTTTCTGATACATGGAGACTATTCAGAACAGGTATATTAGCAAGAAAGATTCTATCAATATAGAACGCAAGCTACTTATCTTTCTAGACATAGTTTGAGAACATGTTCAAGTGACGACAAGAAGGGTCTGATAAAGTAGCTTTTACAGCAAGAGTAAATAGGGAGACATAGTGCGGAAAAAGAACAAGATTATCAGCCATAGACCACTTAATAGCCCAAAGAAGGAAAAACTTAAAAGCATCAATAAGCATACAACATCGACTTGAATTGCTTTGTTGTTATGACTAGAAGTTCCAGATATCCTTATAAGGGCAACAGTATCAGAAGCATAGGTTTCATCATTCAAGCCATTTTCTTCAATATAATTTTTATAGCCAGAGCTTAATCCACCCTGAAAAAAGAAAGAACCCAGTCATGGTTATTCTATATGTTCAAACAACATCAATAGCCTTTATCATGATATATGGAGAGGTACCTTAAGGACCAGCATGGGCTGGAATATTGCAACAAATTGTGGTGGTTCTTTCCCTTGGTATACCCGACCCTGGATAACATAAATGTCGTATTAAAACCTCATTTTGATTTTTTGACTGAAAAACAGTAAGGAAAAAGTAATACCAGCACAGGTCTCCCTTTAAGTGAATTGCACATTGTGCTGGCCAATTGTGCAGCCATCTCTTGATCCTCCTGAATCCACACAATGATTCAATTCATGAATTGAACAAGAATGATAGTTTATTCCTTGTCACTATTCCAATGCAATGACAGAAAGTTTTCATAAAGATGTATGGGGCCCTTATATGCAAGGACATCCGTACCTCGATGCTATCCTTTCCAATCCACCAGCATAAGTAATAATCTTCTTTCCTTTCATGAGAATGATATGTGTAGAGAACTATGTAGCAATCTCCACTGTAGAATTTACCAATGTCTTCTTTGAGTATCAGAGTCTTTGCACTGCCATCGATGCGCCAAACCTAACAAAATTTAACATTTTCAGTGAAGAGCGAGCTGGCTAAATCAGCAGAGAAATTATTATGACATGGAGAACATTCTAATGATCGGACCTCTATCTTTCCACCTCCTTCAAGCAAAGGGGGAACTTCCTCTTGGACAGAAGTACTTTTGCTAGCAGCTTTGACGGCAGCACCTTGTTGCTTCACCAAAGCTGAAAGGATGCAACATGGACAAAGTTAAAACTAATTCAAACCAGTGACGCACAAATTCTTCACAAGCTTATAATAAATCCACCTGCTACTTTTCCTCGTCCGTCCTCAGGGGCAGGTGCTGATCCTGATGGCCAAGAGTCGAAATTGGACTTAAATGAATGTGTTTCATAGCCTTGAATAAGCCAGGTTATACGCGTTGACTTAGGTCTATTTTGATTGGCAAGATATTCCTGGGAATTATTGAGTCATTCAGTTATGAGAAATCATACCACACAAGAACAGGGATGAACAGCTAACAGTCTACCTCTGCTGCTTGAATGGTACTTTTCCTCTCCTCCAGTTGAGTATGACGGCCTACCCAAGTGAAAACCTCAGAACCACAATCCAAAATATAGCATTTATCATTTTCCAAGATGGATTTTGTAAGTTCACCATCCAAAGGATGGACCTGGCCATCAATAATGCTGCAAAA
This sequence comes from Przewalskia tangutica, assembly GCA_029844215.1. Classification (NCBI taxonomy): domain Eukaryota; kingdom Viridiplantae; phylum Streptophyta; class Magnoliopsida; order Solanales; family Solanaceae; genus Przewalskia; species Przewalskia tangutica. The sequence continues at coordinate 96,229,203 of CM056738.1, read as the reverse complement.
GAGGAAATAATTCAACTTCAGCACCAATAATACTGGGTCTCTAAGGATGTCATGATAACTTTGATATCGAATGTCATAAACAAGAGATACTGCTTGACACTAGTGATTACTGGTAAAAAAGAACAAAAATATTTCTCTAACTCAATGTGGAAGTAACCAGAACAGCCATGAGTCAGTTAAGAAATAAAAAGTTGATCAACATAAACTGAATTAACGTAAAGGAGTATGTAACTGATTCTTTTGTTAATAGGTATATACCTGTTTTACTAACTTCGGAACAATGTTAAAGGATTCAACATTACCTATAAAGTTTAGCTGTAGTTCTCTCAGGAACAATATCATCTTCGGTAGCAACCTTTTTGCTAATTGGAGCAAAGCCACCAAAGAGAACCCAAAACGATCCAGAATCTGACTCAGCTTGTAGATTTCCATCATCTGGGGTATGCAATAGAGACATTTTTAACAATATTAGGGAAGCATCAAAAGGAGTTACTTCAATTGATACGCACATCACATAATTATACATAACAATTCTGTCCATAGCATTACTCACATGGATGATAACATCAATTTAGATAGATCTTCTTCCAATTACATAACATTCAATTTAAAATAGTGTGTTCCTTTTAGTTAATAAAGCTATTGCCTAAGTGCAAATAATTCTGAACAATATTTCAGTTGACTCATATAACTTCCCACACTAATATGCATTCATTGTCAAAAAATCTCTTTCCTCATTATAGTTGAACAAATATTTTCGATCGAACCATTTGAGGCATCACAAGATACATACATTTCCCTAGAATTTTTTGTTCACGAATCTTACATATCCATAGAATGGTTAAACATGGTATCAATCAATGTCGGCAAATCACACTCCTATTACTCTGAGATGTCAAAGTAGCATCAATCCTAGTTTTCAAGTACTGTGTGACTGATACCAGGAACAACACAAGTAAGTGAATTTCACACTTATTGTATTTTACTCTGTGGCTTCGGCTTACCAATAATTGCAAGATACATACAAATCCCTAGAATTTTTTGAGGCATCACAAGATACATACAAATCCCTAGAACTTTTTGTTCACGAATCTTACATATCCATAGAATGGTTAAACATGGTATCAATCAATGTCGGCAGATCACACTCCTATTACTCTGAGATGTCAAAGTAGCATCAATCCTAGTTTTCAAGTACTGTGTGACTGATACCAGGAACAACAAAAGTAAGTGAATTTCACACTTATTGTATTTTACTCTGTGGCTTCGGCTTACCAATAATTGCAACATCACACACCCCATCATGATACTTCTCCTTCAATAACTGAATAACTTCTAATGATTTGGCCCTCTCCTGGATATTGGAATTTGCACCATTAAACTGATATATTTTGTCTTCATTGTCTAGAATGAACACGTCATCATGATTTAGCGATGACCGAGAAAAAGGGACCTGACAAAAATCTAAGTTCAATATTATCTTCAATCACAGCTGAAGAAGATACATATTTCCAAAATGAGCTCATGCATGAGCTCATGCGGTAAGTTTCTTATGCTTCTGTACCTGCTTCATCCTGACAACTCGTTTACCCTTGCAGATATACAACCTCGTTTCAAATACTTCCTCCTCTGGTTTCTTGAATCCAGATGCAACACCTCCTTCTAATGGTATGATGCACGGCTTAAAGTATGACAAGAACTTGTCCGATTCATGACCTTGGATTTCCCTATGCTGTACTGCTCGCCCTCCAAGAATTGCATCAAGCTCAACTGTTTTGATAGCTGCAGTTCCTGCTTCATCCTAGCATAGTATCCAAACATCTAGAAAATGAAAAAAAGGAACAATAGGGTTGAGCTACTGCTAAGACTACTAAATGATTCATACCTGACTAGTATCCTTTCCAAGCCAGAAGTGTATATCATACCAATAAGCACCTCCTCTGTCAGAAGTCTGCAATCATAGGCGGACATGAGATAGAAGCAGAATTGTTGTCAAAACACTTGAATGAAATTCAACAAGCAAAGAACTTTCACAAATAAGAGAACTTTTTGGTTAATATGTACCTGCAAGACGATGTACGAATCACCCGAGTAGAATTTACCATGTTCAGATTTTGGCAAAGGAACTGGTTGGAAATTCTCAATTCTCCAAATTTCAGTTCCTCTAAACAGAGTTAAGTTAAAATTTTATGAAATTTCACCCGGGAAGTTCTGCAGTAGAAACAATTAACATGGAAACAAAAACAGACTAATAGGATCACAATTACTGCTATATGCTCATTTAAAATTCCCTTCACTTAATCAGAAAATGAAGTCATGAAATATCAAAATAGTCGAATTATCTGAACCAAGGATACGGTTTCTGGCCCGCACCCTGAAATGCAGGTTCCAAATCTTTCACAGAGATAGACATTGTGCAAAATGGTTCCTGTTACAGCTTCTTCCAAAAAAGAAAGAGCTGGAATGTTGAAGCTCCAAACTTCAGCTCAAACTTCCAAATAAAGCAACTGCGCAGACAAAAGAAACACGAGAAAGTGGAAAATTATTCCATTATGACCCGTGCAGTAAATTATGGACTTCATTAACATCCGTCGTAACACAGCACATAAGTCGCATAAATCTTCAGGAAGAAGGAAATTTTGACATCGTATTAGTAGCATGCAATTTAAGGCTTTATTTAGCAGTTAGTCGATAAGTGGACTATTGTTTCATTTCCTGATGATGATGATTAAATACTGTATAGTCCTCTGTAGCAATTCATGACATTCATAAATAACCATCAGCCACAACATTGCTGCCCTTCCTATTATCAATTTCTTCAACAGCTTGTCAAACAAAGAAAGATATAGGCCTCTACCGAGCAAGAAGGTATACTAGATGAAGGATCAAGCAGGGTAAAGAAGCTTGTCATCTCAGTAACTTTTCATGCTTTTTAACTGAACTGCATGAGAGCTCATCACTGTTAGGAAATCAAATATTTCTAATTTGAGATGTACCTCTCCTCCCTAAAAGCTAATAAATCTATGGCACATATACCTGTAACACATCTGCAAGGCGCAGAGATGAGAGAACAATCCAAACATCGTACAAAAAGTTAAACTCTTTATCATAACATAGCATCAGGAAAAAAAAGGAATAGCAAATCTCAACGTAATGTCAAATTCAAGAACACATTTCAAAATTAAACACAGGAGTTGCATAACATATGCTAAGCATGAAATCCTCTTGTCATAGCCACTCATATTCATATACCTGTCACCCGTGGAAAAAGTTTTACCTCGAGACACCATTTTTTGAATTATTTTCCATAATGTGACATTCTAATGGGACAAGGTGTATGATGAAATAATTTTTGATGATATTTTCTGAGTATTAAATATGTTGACAATAATGTCTAACTAAAATGGAGAAACAAATTTCACATCCGACCAACAAGAGATCCGTACGTAGACAATCACATCACAGCTGATGAACGCACCTCCTAGCTCCTTGTGATCTTTCTGCAGAATTTCCTACAAGACGACGAAAAATTCAGCCATTTTCTTCTTCTTTCGAACCTTGTAGCTCTTTCAGATTTGATAATTCTTCAATTAAGATTATGATGATACAATGTAGAATATATTTCTAGGCATACAGTCTATAGAGAGATAAACAATGATGATGGAGATGAGGAAGGCAGTTAAAATATGAGAATACGGAGCGCCCAACCGTTTTTGAGACAACTTCTCCTTCTTATGTACTGTTTCCCCATTCCTTTTCTTTTTCTTCGGATCACACTATTTATATCCATGCAATTATCATGCCATCAAAATTGCTCAAATGTAAGTGTTGATTTTTTTTTATTTAGTTATACAATTCGGGTGTTCGAGTCATCTTGTGTGCAACTCGACTTATTATACTGGGTATCTAGTACCCCACTAACGGCCAGCTTGCACACACCTCGACTAATTCAACGGATACCATTACCTACGTGGTGGAGCCAAAATTTTTATTAAAGGGATTAAAAAATATAAATAAGTAAACACGAAGAAGCTAAGGGGGTTTAATGTCTACTAAATATACATAAAAAATAATTTTAACCTTGTATATACATGATAATTTTTCGCCGAATGGGGTTCCGATGATCCCCTCGGCCCTTACTAGTTCCGCCCCAGCCTATATATTTATTGAAAATCCACAAATAAATATTTATAAATATTCGATTGTAAACCTAGTTGTTATTGCAAATTAATTTGAAAAATTATTGTAGAAACTCGTAAACGTTAAATCCTAAATCTGTTTCTGGCTACCTCTCACCAACACATATACGAGTAAACTTGTCCGCCAAAGTATGGATAGATGGGAACAAATCATGTAGTAGTATTTTTGTCTTCGAATTTGTAAGTGTTTTATATTGACCTTTCTAACTAATCACTTAGTCTACATGAAGCTAGCTAAATTTTTAATAGATTTGAGTTGTTTTAGAGAAAATATGCGAGGAGCTTACTTAACAGACTAATATAGACGTAATGTGTTTGATATAAATTTGTATTCATCGTGGATATTAGTGTCTCAATTTGTCACTAGTACTCCTCTTAGAGTTGAGAGAAAATGATTTAATGTAAATATGTATTACACTGGGTATGTTGTTTTTGTTGTTGTATGGATAGAGATAAGTGTTCTTATGCTGATGGGAGATCACCAGAAACATCGAGACAGACGGGCAAAATGCAGCCACTGGCACTGCGTCTGCCTAAAACTAACACCGTTGAATCGAAGCAAACGATTAAACAATAATACACCACCACTACTTAAACGAATAACATTCTTCAAACTAAATAGTACTCAGAAAACTAACTTTAAAGTTCATGTGGAGACAATTTCATGGATCTTATATACATCCTTTGCCCAATTTGAAGCAGATAAAGTAAAAACTTCAAAGACTTGACAGCGATTTAGTTCTTCAGGCCGTGTCCAAACAGAAAATCATCAGCCAAGTACCTGAATATACATAGCATGTATCCAAGTGCTCATCCAAGGAATCAAAGCCACAACTTCAGATTTCCTAGGCTGACTACATTACAGAAATTTGACCTGAAACTGGACACCATTGAAGTCCGAAGGCCAGCTGCTGCATAATCATGTGGTACTACCAAAGTATTTAACCCTTTCAAGACCAAGCGAGTTTCCATATGTAAATAGCATATAATGAACATACTGATCATGAAAGCTTTCAAAAGAATTTCCATTGCCCAAACATTTTATGGCAATCTCTATAAAATTGGTAAAATGACAAATGACGATTATTGATTTCACATTACTATGAGATACAGTAAGGAGCTCAACATGTTACAATCTTGAACGTGCTTGGTTAAGTCTCAAGCTTCAATTGGTTCAGCATAAGCAGGTTACTGCCATATACCCCAACCCATCAAAGCACCGCCTGACAAGGTTTCCAGCACCAGAAGAATTCAGATAATCTCATCAAAGCACCTTGTCGCCACACCTAATACTCAATCGTGATACCTATATAGTGAATCGCAGTAGGAAGAGTGAGATCGTAATTCATAGCAACTGCTCACCCAGAGCACTAATAAAATTTTGCAAAATTTGGCTTCACACCACTTAAATTTGCTACTTAATGATTTCGAAAACCAATCTTCAATAGCCAACTAAGTATACAACCCATAGCCCGTTATATTGTAACATCTATATAGATCCAAAAACTCAAGAGACAAACATATATTCCAAACCATAAAAGATTTTCAGCACAACAGCATTGACATATCAAAGGATCCAAGATTTTTCTTTTTGATAAGGAAGGATCTAGACATATTATGCGACATAAGCCTTGAAGTATCATATCAAGATATTCAGAGGAACTAGGAGAATGGGATATAGAATTTCTTACTAAAAACCATCAGTGATATACATGAATTGAAAGTTGAAACCTGTGGAATTTGGACAAGTACTAAGTAAGAGGCTGATGGCGTGATATCCAACAGAGCTTTGAGGCTATCCTTCTGGTAAATGTTGCTTCAAAAAGACAAAGAAAATGGAACGGAGCAATCATATTTTCCCCTCTCGTCCTGCTTTTATCAACTTTGGCCTAGGCTTCATAGGCTTGAGGAAAGAAGCCTGAAATTTAACCATACTTCTTAAAACCTCTATCAAACTTGATTCTATATCAATTCCATTAGGCTCAAGGATCCGTAAGCAATGCGATATTGCCTCCATGGTACTCATGCACCCACTGAATGGTTCCTTCCTAAGAATTAAATCAGAATTGAAGATCGACCTGCCGTCATTGCCAACATCATAGTCTAAGTGAACCTGAACAGCAAACTTGGACAAAAATGATAAGCTTGCACGCATCATCTCTCGAGCATGTTTCCAAGTTCCATCAAAAGCAATCAAGACATAATTACTCGTCTCCACAGAATGTTTAGACGATTTCCAATGGTTGATTTCCTGAGAAGATGTATCAGAACCTGGAAGAGCCACGACCACATAATTATTTTCCCATTAGTTCAACAACCAGAGAAAAAAGATCAGAGAGAAATAAAGGAAAGGAAGAATATTGTTTCTCTTGTCGGCGTGCATCCTGCAGATTTGGGGGAGAGTGCCATCCCAAGGATTGGTGTACAACAACAATAACAACATACCCAGTAAAATCCTCGTTTGGATGGACTTCTGACTTTTGACACATAAGAATTCTAGGTTATGACTTTTGACTTATTTTTTGTTATTTTGGCTTAAAAATGAGTGCTTAAAAATATTTTTTTATTTTACTCAAACACTATAGAAGTGCTTAAAAGCACTTAAAATAAGTCGAGTCGAACAGGCTCTTAATCTCATGACTTGAACATGACATTTGTAAAGTTGAAATTATAGAGTATTCTTTTTAAAGCGGACTAAAGTAAAACGACAACAACAATAACATACCCAGTGTAATCTCACAAAGTGGGGTCTGTGAAGGGTATCTTAGCTCTACCTTGGTAAGGAGAGAGGTTGTTTCCGGTAGACTCTCAGCTCAGAACAACAACAACACCAACAACAATACCCACCCAGTAAAATCCTACAACGTGGGGTCGGAGAGTAGAGTGTACGCAGACCTTAACTATATAGTGTTGTTTCCGAAAGACTGCTCAAGGTAACACAGAAGCAACATCATAATAGGAAAAAAAACTAAAGCAGAAAGGACAACAAATATGATAGAAAACTAAGAATAAGAGATATGCGAATGCTAAAATAAAATACAAGAAAATGACGGAAATAATGGTGAAAGATACTACTAATCCTACTGCTAGCCTTTTATTATAATCAACTACTTTCACACTTTTCTAAAAATTGAAATCTTATTAAGGGTAAATTGGACATTTTAAAAAGTGTTACGTAAATTGAGATAGAGTAGTTCATACCAGGAAAGAGATAAATAGCTCTAGTGGTGAAATTAGGGTTACGAAGAGTATCATCATGGAGAGAATCGAGAACGTTCGAATCACCGTAACGTAATCTCCGTCCAACAATAATGTCGCAATTCCTGAGGCATTTGGATAGAACAGGAACCGTAGCGAGCTTATGTCGTTGTTCGTGTGGGTGGTGAAGTATTATAATTCGAGTATTAACAGTAACGATTGGTTTTGATGGGATTATGCTGCATAAACATACATTAACTGGACGGTCACAATTACAGCAAATTTTCCGTCGATCTTGTTGGTGAATATCGGCATAATCGCTGGTTACGGATGTGACGGCGTTAGAGTTTTCCGTTTGGCTTTCAGGGTCCATTAGGATAATTGTTCTAATACCTTGTTTGGATGGTTATTATTATTATTATACTATGTTTCATTCATAGAGTTAATTTTGGGTTTAAAATTTCATTTCATTTTAACTTAAATTATGAAATGAGCACATGCGCGTTTTTAATTAAATATGTGATACTGATTTATGGTGATGTGGTCCTAATCATAAATAAACTAACTCATTCGGGTTAACACAAAACAACTAGAAATGTTCATACCTAATGTTTTCAATAATTCATGTTTTGCGACTGTATAGATTCAAAATATAACAATATGTAACAACCCGTTCGGTTGTTTTTAGTTAAAGATCCTTATTTGTCTATTTTACCCTTCTCGTGGTCTCTATGTGAGATTTGTGATGTGCGGGTATTGGTGGCACGGATCCTGAGATCTATTTATATGTGTTTCGGATGAAAAATCCAAAACTAGAACCTTAGAGTTGGATTATTTGACTCAAGATTGATTTTTGAGTAGATAGGTGTTATACCCCGTAGTTCCGGAGTATGTATGTGAGGACGTACGTACAAATGTATACGCCCTAATTAAGGTAAGAATGAAAGAATTGTTTTTCGACGGAAAATATTCCGAACCTTGTGAAGGAAATTATTTTACGTTTTCAATATTTTAACCATTTATGGAATTTTTTCCGAGAGATAAATATTTTGGACCAATAGGAGGGCGACATGTGTCACCCCAAGATGTCATGTTGGACGTTTTTTCAAGACAAGTGGGCAAGACAAGTGGCCAAAAGTCTTGCATGGCATTGCATGGCAACTTGGACGGTTTTGGGCAAAGTTAGTGGGCAAGTCAAATGGTCAAAGTCTTGCATGGCATTGCATGACATTTGTGGGACAAGTGGAGAAAGGAACCTACACAAACAATCTATATCATACACATGTTTTCATCCTAACCCTTGGTTGTGCTATATAAACCCCTCTAGTTGATGAAAATCTTCCACACTTAGAACATTTCAAGACTTGAAAATAATTTCCCTCTCCCCTCCTCTCTCCTTGCTCTCGTCAATCACCCCTCCCCTTAGCCTAATGTTGTTCAAAAATTCTTAAACTTATAAGTGTTCTTCCTTAATGTGTTATGAAGATTATTAACCAAGAGTTAGACAAGATTTCACACCCCTAGCCTCAAAAACCTCACAAAAGCCGAGAGCATGCTATTTGGAACCTTAGTGTTCTTCACTTTTTGGAGTTAATTCTTGAATAGAAGTTGGTTAGGAACTTCTAAGGGTGACTTGTGGTGATTTGGAACACAAAGATTTGGAGCTAAGACTTGCTTTGGAACGACTTTAAGTTCTTAGATATTTTTGGGCTATTATTGAGGTAATGAACCTTAACCTCTTTGTGAAGTTGATTATTATGTATATTGGATATTATACATATATTGGAAGTATATTATGGAGTATGATATAATAAGGAAAGATTTGGATCTTGTTAAGATGTTAAAAGAAGAATTGGCATATTAGCCATTAAAATGGTAAAATATATCAATTACTTGACTAAGAAGTTAACAACAAAGAAACTATAACTTATATAAAGATTGGAATATAAGTTGAAGGACTAATGAAGTAATTGGATAAGTAAAATTGTAAAAGTTGGCCAAGGACCCCAACTTAAGGACCGTATTTACTTTGGACCGTATTTACTTGGATCAGATTTACTTTGATTGTATTTACTTTGGACCGTATTTACATTGTTGTTATGAAGGAGAGATTGTTAATCGCGTTCGCTTTGGGCGTGTTATCCCCTTCTTTAATTATTGTTGTTATGGCGAGAGATTGTTAATCGCGTCCGCTTTGGGCGTGTTATCCCCTTCTTTAATTATTGTTGTTATGAAGCGAGAGATTGTTAATCGCGCGTTCGCTTTGGGCGTGTTATCCCCTTCTTTAAATTTTCTAATTATTACGCCTTATTTATGGCATGTCGTTACTATTATCGCCTTGATAAAGGTGGAGAATCGAGTAGAAACGGGAAGTCTTCAATTTTTCGTAGACTAAAAGGAATCTTACTTAGAAGAATCCCACGTAAAATTAAAAGTTGATAGGCGTGTTTTGACTATTATAGGTTGACACTCTGCGCGCGACATATCCGACTTGGCAAGTGGATTTAGCCGAGGAGGTATGTGATTCTTCCTATCTCCTTGAGCATGATATTTGTGAAATATATATAGTACGGTAGACGTACGTGTGTTAAACTAAATTTGGCTTTACTTTGATGTCTTTTGACTTGAGTTCTAAATAATAAGAATCTGGAATATTTCAACAAGGGTTATGAATCATTTTTGGAAGAAAAGTAATACTTGATTTTCATAAAAAGTTTAAGTGTTATACTAGCTTTATGGAAGTTAGCTATAACGACTTAAGAAAGATAAGAAAAACGGTTTAACTATTTGTTTATCAAATGCTTGAAATGATGTTTGAAGGTATGGTAAGTTGGTTTGATAAACATGTTGTGATGCTACGTGTGTTAGTATCTTCGCGACTTGTGTAAGCGAGGTTATTCTTGTTGTGCTTATGTTGTTTAACGATAAGTCATTGTGTTAGTATTATATCACTCACCCTCCGACTTGTTATGATGTTGTGGGTTAGCCGCCCCGACGCGAGAATACCTCACGCGGTCCACGAGACCTACGCGAGTCGGGGTGTTCCAGAATGCGATGAGAGGAATACCTCACGCGGTGCATGTGGCTACGCGATGCGGAGTCCGGGAAGATGCCGAGGTTTAGCTACCTCGACGCGAGAATACCTCACGGGCTAGGTGGCTATGCGGATCGCGGAGTTCCAGGATTAGGCACGCATAATGATACTATGGGCGATTGGCCTCGCTGATCATTAGCGGCCTAGAAAAGACGATTACATTATATCTATTTTTGCCCTTGTTTATGATGTGGCACTATGCGGTTAACTTGGTTGTTTCGCATATATTTGTGAATTGGTTTTAAAATGTTGTAGTTATATATATATCAAGATTTCACGCTTCACATACTTGGTACTTGTAGATCGACCTCCTTCGGCCGCGTCATGCCGCATGTAAGGGAAAACAGGTGGTAGATCCTCATTCTTAGGATCTTTACTCAGGTGTCAGGAGCTTCATTTCTCCGGAGGCTCGACTTTTGGTATGGTTCTCCCTGGTGTTGTAGATGTTTTGTACATTCAGGGGTATGACGGGACTCTGTCCGCCATAAATGTTACACCTTCTGTAGGTGTAGTCCTGTTGTAAGATTGGGATGTAACTGTTCACTTTTGGTATTTATATACATGCCGAAAGACAACTTTTTTACACTGTTTCATGTTTGCAAGTTTATATTCCGCTGGTTACTCTGATGTATGTCTACTTGGGTGCCCGGGTAAGGCACCAATCACAAGCCCGGGAACGGGTCGTGACAATGGGTTCGTTTTCGGGTTCCATCGCTTTCGGTAGCTCTGAAGGGTCATTTATGACCTAGTTGAGTCATTGATGATTCACTTTTTCGAGACAATAGTCGACACTGGGACAGCTTTGAGTCCGCGTTAGCCCGCCTTGGTGTTTTGACCATGGTATCCCAGTGTCGTCATAACTCGACATCGACGCTTTTGATTTTTCGCGTCGGCCTTGTCTACCGCCAAAGATTTCGCACGAAGATCGACAAAATTGGCATGAGTCAACGTCTTGTCCAAGATTCTTCCATCATCTCCATACAAAGAGGGACATCTGTTGACACCCAATTTTGACCCTCCCGTCCAGTCATTAACTATAAAATTAAACTAATTTTGTAAAATAATTTTTTAGGATTTTTATAATAAAATACAACAATAAAACATAAATACAGGCATTAATAATTAATTTAATAATGGCATCGCATCTTACGTAGAGTTTCAAGCATTTAGAGTCCCGCGCCCGCATTTATTAACTTTAAGCTCTGTCGTAATTCTTAATTAATAAATACATAAAAGAAGTAATTTAGCAATGACGTCGTGTCAGGTAGCATGGCCGCATTTATTAATAATCACTTGTAATTTAAAATCAATTTTAATCTAATACATGCATTTAATAGCACCGCATTTGTAAAAGCTTTAAACAATTCTTAAATATCATACTTGCATTTAGCATTTAAATAATTTAATCTAAACTCAATTCAATTTTAATTTAACTTCGCAATAATGCACAATAATAAGATTCTAAATAATAGCGCCGCATTCTAGAGCGTTAAGCATTAATTAAATAACACACCCGCATTTATTTTATAACAATTAGATAATTTAATCACAATTTATTAATTTACCACTAATTAACTAATTAAACACCTAAAACTAATACCTAATTAAAAGGGCTACACTTTAAAACGCAGCCCACTAATACCCAACCCGCAGCCCACGTCGCCCCAAACCCGCAAGCCCACTACCCATTCAACCTTATATCGACCCAGCCCCATTACCTTCCTTCAAGCCCACGCCCTTGCCCCCTTTAAACGTTCAGCATCCCATTAAGCCCTCAGCTCTCTCTCTTATCTCGTCAACAAAACCTAAAAAAAAAACCAGCAACCCTAAAGAAAAACCGTCGCCGCCATGCCTGGATTCTCGCCGGAGAATCCGGGGTTTCCCTTACCCACGCACACACGACCAGCTCACCCCTTACCATAACCAACACCCAAATCTTGCTTCAAAATCAGCAGAAATCGCACACAATATCCTTCACACCTAAGACAAAATCGCACGAAATCGTGGATTTTCATCGAATCACTCAATCCGCCCTTATTTACTTACCAATTGTAACCTAGAGTGGGCTATAAAAAGCGCATGCAATAGGCATTTATAGCAGAGGACAGGTGAGGAGTGAGAGTGAGTGAGACCCATAAAGATCGATAGGGACACCCTGTGAGCGATTAAGAAGAGCATATCCATAGCATGTAATCGAGGAGATTCGAAAAGGGCATATACGATCGATTCAGAGGATAGAGAGCTCGGGCAGATACTGGGATAGCATCGACTTAGCAAAGATCAAACAACTCAGAGAGTCCAACAAAGAACAGAGGATGAGCACATTAATGTATTCATCAGTGGCTTAGCATCCGCACTTTAGCATCACAAGAATGTGAGGTTCAAATCCCTTCTCTTTAATTCCAAAGAAAGAAACCTACAAGCAAACCTTGCCCCTTTTTCGCACCTTAAATCCAAAACCCGTCGATTGACCGACGACTTGATACGCTTTGTCGCCGAGAAGGTAAAATCGAATCGCTCGCTTTTTGTATCTCTGTTCTCCTATGTTTAATGTGTGTTCATTCATGTTCGTGTTCATAAATGTACGAATAAGATCTTGAGTCGCGCTTTAAATTAACCCGACATATTCTTGCCTCGATTTGTCGATAAAAACTCATATTTAATGCAATATGTCAAGATAATGAGTGATGGATCTGCTTGAGTTCATAATCCTATTCTCGATTCTCATTAGGTGCTCAGATTTGTATACCCTCTGTTATCAATCACCAAACATTGGGCTACATCATGGAATCCTCGTTAATCGGTTATGTCCTTTTACATATTACACGGTCTAGGGTGTTTATGTGTTGGTTACTAAGTGTAAAGATAACAAGAGGACTGCTTTGAATCTCCCGCTAATTTGTATTATGAGGCATTATGTCAAGCTTTATGGAACTTTTTTAAAATGCATCGATCTGTTGAAGCGCAGCTGCTTTGGAATAAACTGACAAATTCAAGTCATTTAGATATCAGGCTAGGCCCATTATAAGAAAACAGACTAGTTAGATTGGAATCAGGAGCCGGCATGTCCTGTAAAAGTCACAACTTGAAGTTCTTAAAAGGATAAGCTCTAAATAGTTATTCTTAGTGTACTGCCCGATTTATACACTGCTTTGCCTCGCTTATCAGATAGGAAGTAACCTTTCATTTGATCAAGTTGCCTAAGCTTTATCTATACAATAATGAAACCCAGCAGTTGGTTACCAGTTGATGCCAAGGGTTATTCATTCCTGTCAGGGAATAATATAAGTACTGCCTCTAATGTTGAGTTATAACAATTAATTGTCCTCTTTGATTGCAGACGCTTGGAAAACCGCTTGGTGAAGAATTAAAGGAAACGAATGCTAAGTTGTAATCTTGTCTTAGATCTGAATAATATACTAAAGCCTATTTTGAATTGTTCACGCTCTGTTTAAGGATTTGTATTTGGTATTATACCTCTATATATCAACCGAGATCCAATAGATTTCTTTAAAACATGTTTGAATTCGAGTTCTATTTAAGAGGAAATGATATGTGCTTGCTTGCTTTCCTTTATGATTTGAGTCACAATTAAATCACGCCCTCAAATTCATCCCGCATTTCTCCGCTTGTCTAAATGTGAAATGCCCTCATAGCAATATGTAGCATTTGTGGAACCACTTCAAAGATCTAATTCCTTACCTATCACCATGTATATTTGCTCTAAGCATACGTAGAGTCCATATATTATGATACCATTAGTTATGCTACATATGTGTTTTTGTCTATCTCTAAACCGTATACCGCAGCTTCTTTGTTAATACGGGTGTTAATCCTCATGTGGCTTCTACCGCCCTCCTTTAAAGGAGTAAATAGAAAACCAAGAGTTATACATTACAGATGTCTAAACATATCGGCATCAAGGCCTATATTTGCATTCTGTTTGCCTCTTTCGTAACACGTGTCCATGAAGTCGTTGCTTTTATGCAAGCATGTAGAAATGTAGGTTGAGCTAGCGAATTGCTAATTAATTTGCCCAATGTCTTTGCATTTTGTTTACATGTTATCGCCTACACGCATCGTTTACATGTTTCTTGCTTAGGACGACTTGATTAAATGTTAGCTAAGATATACATCTTCATTTATACCCTTGGAATATTTTACTAATCCTTATCCTTTTCTTAATTTTATACGGCGCGACCGGAGCAAAAATAAAGAGTCTCACGGCGAGACTCATCGCAAGCCATTTCAAATGGCAGCCCGTATCCGCGTTCGCATTCCCGCTTCAGAAACTCCTAGAAAAACAAATAAGACGGAGTCATCCGCTCCAATCCCTTCACTCTCTTGACTTTCTTATCTTATTTTATGCCTTTACTTGTTTATTGTAATTTTATTATTTAACTTTGTAATTAATAGGAGAACTTCTAGCAATTAGGTCTTTAAATATATGAGACGGGAAGTAATTACATTTTAGAAACGCATTCTTCTTTATTTGCCTTTTAGGATTATTAAGCATGTTTAAAATCTGCAAAAAAATAAGTAATCTAACTTGCATCATAAAACCAACAATTTGTTAAAATCCATAAACAGATTTTCTCTTAAACTCTCAAAATAGCATCTTAACATTTTATAATATTACGCGCAGGTTAAGCAAGATTAATTTAGCTAGTAGCATACCTAACTAAATAACCTTTGCATAAATACATAATTAGTCCATAAAGCACCTTCCTAGCATTCTTTAGCATTTTAGCATCCTTCTAGCACCTTTTTAAAGCACCCCTTCACATTTAACACTTCTTGCATTTTTAGCACCTCTTTTAGCATTTTGCACTTTTAACACCCTTTATTTTTAGCACCCTTTACTTTTAAAGTTAATCCCTTAGCAACCTCTTAATATTTAGGCACCCTAGCACTACTTTGTTTACACTTAGCACTTTTAAATTGCTAGCACTTTTGTTAAGCGTCTTTAACATTTAGTATTTTAGCACCTCTTAGCATTCTTTCGCATATAGCACCTTTTTCCCTTTTAGACTTGAGCACCTTTAAACATTTTAACATTTTAGCATTTCCCAACATTTTACTAAGCAAGAAGAGCTTTATTTTGCATTTCTTAAATATAATAATTAACCCTAGGTTTGGCAGGATAACCGCAAGTTAGCGGATCTTAGAGGGTGCCTAACCCCTTCCCTCTAGATTAATAAAGAACTCTTACCCAGAATCTCATTAAGTTTAGCAGACCATAAAAATGGAGTTAGTGTTGACTTTAACCTAGTTGACATTTAGGTGTCCTAATTCACCCAACTAATTAGGTGGCGACTCCGCGAACCCTTTTGCACTTTTAGCACCCCTTTTAGCATTTTAGCACCCTTTTAAACTTTAGCCTTTTTTTTGCAATTTTAGCATCCTTTTAGCATTTTTTTTTAAAACCTTTAAGCCTTTTTAATTATTTAGCATTTTCTATTTTATTTTCTAACCTTTTATTTGAGCAGGAGTTTAGAAAATAATGTCGCGGTCGAAAAAGGGCGCGACAGAAATGGCGACTCCGCTGGGGAATTTATGTTCTTAACCACACAGACCTAGGGTTATTATTTGACATTACTTTTTGCATTAAATTTTGCGTGCTGTATTTTGTTTATTTTATTTTAATTGCTACATGCTTTACTGCTTTCCTTAAACTGGCATTCCGCTCATATTTCTTCCACTCTGGAAAATTCACACAAACACACACTACATGCGAGGTGCGCTGGGTGCATCAGCAAAATTCTTTCTTCAAAATCCAAATTTAGGAGAGTTGGTAATATACGTGGAGTGCGTCTTGCCTAACCGCAGGTCACAGAGCCTTCTCACTCGAGTTGTCCACTCGGGAACCTCAAGGCCTAGAAAAGCCAATTCTTAGAAACTTAAGATAGAGCTATACCACCCTTATTTTGTGGCATGACGCATTTACCTTAGGTGCTGGTGGCCCTGCATCGGCACCACAATTAGGAAGACACCAAACTTGTCGACGGTTTCTCAACCCAACGACCAACCAAAGATATTACGTGTAGCGTGACAATGACAGACAAACCCAAACCCAATCACGACATGCTGAAATTGGGGAAAGCACCGTCATTTGGTCGCCATTTCCAACAAAGGCATTATAGTTGGAAGACTTGGACAAATCCACATAATCTCGCATAAGTGACGTTAGGCTTACCTCGGCATAAAGAGGCCCCCTGCATGTTAGGAAACGTTTGAATATGCTATGTGCAATATATCTGCTACATACCTGCAAATTATGTGCTTTATGCTAACACCGTTTGTTGCATTTTTAGAAAGATTTATCATCTCCCCCCAAAGGTCGATTTGTATTTGACTTAGCAATGGCAGAGCATCAATGTTTCACAAGATCGAAGGCACGGTCCAAATGATACGACCGATTCATGGCATCCGAAGAACGAGCCTGAACTCGCTTCGTTCCTATAGCAAAGCAGGATCTCGTGAAAGAAGAGCAAGATGACACCTTCTCAAAATCGGGGCGTAGGAAACTGCATGCGGTTGCAAGTCCAAACAAGCCAGGCGCGCAGATATCAAGGAACAAGGCGTAAGTCGATACAAATCGACCCCAAAACTCACAAATTTTCTTTGAGCGCAGGTCTCTTCATATTAACAAAAGCAGCAAATGCAATAGCCAAGGTAAAATACGGCAAGAAGTTTCTTCGCAAGAAGAAACAGCATAGGCAGAAGATATGACAAAAAAATCCCAAAATTCAAAGTCCGCATCAGAAGCAGCAGCAGCAGAAAGGGGCATCAACAATTGGCAATCAAAGTTCAGAATTCCGCAACAAAACCTAGCGCACAATCCCTGCATCAAGTCAAATTGGCAACCCACGCATCGCACACCACGAAGGCATCATGGCAATTCGTCAGCTGCAGCACTTAGCATGTCCGTGCAAGGACAACATCCCAGCATTCATCAGGCGTATCAGGGACGACATCTCTACCCATAAAATTGCACTTCTCATATATATTTATCATTTTGTTTAAACAGGTATACACTAACGTTTTCTCAAGCTTAGCTTGCAGGAACATCTATTCTACAGGAGCAAAGAAGAACACGCCCGTGCAACGACACCATCAAGATTGAGTCCACGCAACGACGCCAAAGAAGAACACGCCCGTGCAACGACGTTATCGCGACATCAAGTCTACGCAACGACGCCAAAGATCAACACGCCCAGTAACGACGTTATCAAGACAAAGAAGTTCACGCAACGACGCCAAAGAACATCGCCCAGTAACGACGTTATCAAGACAAAGAAGTTCACGCAACGACGCCAAGAAGAACATCGCCCAGTAACGACGTTATCAAGACAAAGAAGTCTACGCAACGACGCCAAAGAAGAACATCGCCCAGTAACGACGTTATCAAGACAAAGAAGTCTACGCAACGACGCCAAAGAAGAACACGCCCAGTAACGACGTTATCAAGACAAAGAAGTCTACGAACGACGCCAAGAAGAACATCGCCCAGTAACGACGTTATCAAGACAAAGAAGTCTACGCAATGACGGCAGCAGCAACACGTCCAGGCAACGACGTTATCAGCACAGCAAGTCTACGCAACGACGCCAAAGAAGAACGCCCGTGCAACGACGTTATCAAGACAAAGAAGTTCACGCAACGACGCCAAAGAAGAACACGCCCAGTAACGACGTTATCAAGACAAAGAAGTCTACGAATGACGGCAAAGAAGAACATCGCCCAGTAACGACGTTATCAAGACAAAGAAGTTCACGCAACGACGCCAAAGAAGAACGCCCGTGCAACGACGTTATCAAGACAAAGAAGTCTACGCAACGACGCCAAAGAAGAACACGCCCAGTAACGACGTTATCAGCACAGCAAGTCCGAAAACGACGCCATCATCAGCATATCACATCCACGCAGGGACGATTTCTATACTTTCGAAATTGCATTTCTTACTCATGCTTTATTATTCTGTCTTAGCAGTTATGCACTAACTCTTTCTTGAGCTTTAGTCTACAGGGACAGTTGCAGCAAAGACAACATATCCGCGTTCACAATCGCAACACGCCCGCAAGTGCGGCGAAATCACAAAGATTTGCAAAGATCGCATCAACACAAGCAGCATCACATTTTGCGTGATAACCTTTTCTACTCACAAATACATTGTTTTTAAAATGACGGCCATCATTTTGCTTTAGCAGCATGCACTAACTCTTTCGAGCTTTAGTCTACAGTGGCAATCGCAGCAGCGACAACGATCCGCATTCACAATCGCAACACGCCCGCGTGCGGCGAAATCACAACATTTGCAGCATCGCATCAACACAGCAGGCATCATATTTTTGCAGGATAACCTTTTCTACTCACAGTTGCATTGTTTTAAAATTATGCATCATCATTTTGCCTTAACAGTTATGCACTAACCGTTTGTTCAAGTCTTAGCATGCAGGAGCAGGAGCACAACGTGGATTTTCTTACAAATAACCGGGCAACTGTCGGGCCAACCTTCCCAAATATCGCGTAGCCGCCTCAAGCCGCTTGGCCCACTCGCCACATCACCATGTAACCCAAAGACCACAAGCCATAGCAAAGACACCCTGTGTTCAAGCCAATTATATTCTTTTACTTTTTGCACCATAGCCCAGTATCATCATAACTCGACACTGGGACATCTTTAAGCCCGCATTAGCCCGCCTTGGTGTTTTGACCACGGTAGCTCAAAGGTCGCCATAACTCGACACCGGGATGTTTTGAGTCCGCTAAGCCCGCCAGTGTTTTGACCATGGTATCCCAAAGGTCGCCATAACTCGACATCGACGCTTTTTGATTTTTCGCCACCTTGTCTACCGCCAAAGATTTCTCGCACTTCAAGATCGAGACAAAATTGGCATGAGTCAACGCTTTGTCCAAGATTCTTCCATCATCTCCATACAAAGAGGACATCTCGCTGACACCCAATTTTGACCCTCCCGCCCACCATTAACTATAAAATTACACTAATTTTGTAAAATAATTTTTAGGATTTTTATAATAAAATACAACAATAAAACATAAATACAGCATTAATAATTAATTTAATAATGGCATCGCATCTCACGTAGAGTTTCAAGCATTTAGAGTCCCGCTACCGCATTTATTAACTTTAAGCTCTGTCGTAATTCTTAATTAATAAATACATAAAAGAAGTAATTTAGCAATGACGTCGTGTCAGGTAGCATGGCCGCATTTATTAATAATCACTTGTAATTTAAAATCAATTTTAATCTAATACATGCATTTAATAGCACCGCATTTGTAAAAGCTTTAAACAATTCTTAAATATCATACTTGCATTTAGCATTTAAATAATTTAATCTAAACTCAATTCAATTTTAATTTAACTTCGCAATAATGCACAATAATAAGATTCTAAATAATAGCGCCGCATTCTAGAGCGTTAAACATTAATTAAATAACACACCCGCATTTATTTTATAACAATTAGATAATTTAATCACAATTTATTAATTTACCACTAATTAACTAATTAAACACCTAAAACTAATACATAATTAAAAGGGCTACACTTTAAAACGCAGCCCACTAATACCCAACCCGCAGCCCACGTCGCCCCAAACCCGCAAGCCCACTACCCATTCAACCTTATATCGACCCAGCCCCATTACCTTCCTTCAAGCACACGCCCGCCTTTAAACGCTCAAAGATCCCATTAAGCCCTCACTTCTCTCTTATCTCGCAACAAAACCTAAAAAAACCAAAGAACCCTAAAGAAAACTGCCGCCATGCTCGATTCTCGCGGAGAATCCGGGTTTCTTACCCACGCACACACACCAGCTCACCCCTTACCATAACTAACACCCAAATCTTGCTTCAAAATCGCAGAATCGCACACAATATCCTTCACACCAAGACAAAATCGCACGAAATCGTGGGGTTTTCATCAATCACTCAATCCGCCCTTATTTACTTACCAATTGTAGAACCTAGAGTGGGGCTATAAAAAGCGCATGCAATAGGCATTTATAGGCAGAGGACAGCAGGTGAGGAGGGGAGAGTGAGGGAGACCCATAGCATCGATAGGGACACCCCAGAGCAAAGTTAAGAGCATATCCATAGCATGTAATCGAGGAGATTCAAAAGTGGCATATACGATCGATTCAGAGGATAGGAGAGCTCAGGGGCAGATACAGGGGGGATAGCATCGACCCTTAGCAGCAGTCAAACAACTCAGAGGAGTCCAACAGCAACAGAGGATGAGCACATTAACATTCACTGGGGCTTAGCATCCGCACTTTAGCATCACAAGAATAGGAGGTTCAAATCCCTTCTCTTTAATTCCAAAGAAAGAAACCTACAAGCAAACCTTGCCCCTTTTTCGCACCTTAAATCCAAAACCCGCGATTGACCGACGACTTGATACGCCGCCGCGCTCGCCGAAGGTAAAATCGAATTCGCTCGCCTTTTTGTATCTCTCGTTCTCCTATGTTTAATGTGTGTTCATTCATGTCATTGTGTTCATAAATGTACGAATAAGATAATCGAGTCGCGCTTTAAATTAACCCCGACATATTCTCGCCCGATTTGTCGATAAAAACTCATATTTAATGCAATATGTCAAGATAATGAGTGATGGATCCGCTGAGTTCATAATCCTATTCTCGATTCTCATAAGGTGCTCAGATTTGTATACCCTTCGTTATCAATCACCAAACATCGGGCTACATCATGGAATCTCGTTAATCGGTTATGTCCTTTTACATATTATACGGTTCAGGTGTTTATGTGTTGGTTACTAAGTGTAAAGATAACAAGAGGATCGTTTGAATCTCCCGCTAATTTGTATTATGAGGCATTATGTCAAGCTTTATGGAACTTTTTTAAAATGATCCGATCTGTTGAAAGCAGCTGCTTTGGAATAAATCGACCAATTCAAGTCATTTAGATATCAGCTAGGCCCATTATAAGAAAAGCAGACTAGTTAGATTGGAATCGTGAGCCGATGTCTCGTAAAAGTCACAACTTGAAGTTCTTAAAAGGATAAGCTCTAAATAGTTATTCTTAGTGTACTGTCCCGATTTATACACTGCTTTGCCTGCTTATCGGATAGGAAATAACCTTTCATTTGATCAAGTTGCCTAAGCTTTATCTATACAATAATGAAACCAAAGATTGGTTACCAATTGATGCTATGGTTATTCATTCCTGTCAGGAATAATATAAGATCGCTTCTAATGCTGAGTTATAACAATTAATTGTCCTCTTTGATTGCGACGCTTGTGAAAACTGCTTGGTGAAGAATTAAAGGGAAACGAATGCTAAGTTGTAATCTTGTCTTAGATCTGAATAATATACTAAAGCCTATTTTGAATTGTTCACGCCTGCTTAAGGATTTGTATTTGGTATTATACCTCTATATATCAACTGAGATCCAATAGATTTCTTTAAAACATGTTTGAATTCTGAGTTCTATTTAAGAGGAAATGATATGTGCTTGTTGCCTGTTTGCTTCCTTTATGATTTGGAGTCACAATTAAATCACGCCCTCGTAAATTCATCCTGCATTTCCCTCTGCTTGTCTAAATGTGAAATGCCCTCATAGCAATATGTAGCATTTGTGGAACCACTTCAGCATCTAATTCCTTACCTATCACCATGTATATTTGCTCTAAGCATATGTAGGAGTCCATATATTATGACAGTCTATTAGTTATGCTACATATGTGTTTTTGTCTATCTCTAAACTGTATACCTGCAGTTCTTTGTTAATATGGGTGTTAATCCCTGTTATGTGGCTTCTACTGTCCTCCTTTAAAGGAGTAAATAGAAAACCAAGAGTTATACATTACAGATGTCTAAACATATCGGCATCAAGGCCTATATTTGCATTCGCTTGCCTCTTCGCAATACGTGTATGCGAAGTCGTTGCGTTTATGCAAGCATGTAGAAATGTAGGTTGAGCTAGCGGAATTGCTAATTAATTTGCCCAAAGTCTTTTCAATTTTTTTACATGTTATCGCTTCACGCATCGTCTACATGTTACATCGCTAGTGACAGACTTGATTAAATGTTAGCTAAGATATGCACATCTTCATTTATACCCTTGGAATATTTTACTAATCCTTATCCTTTTTCTTAATTTTACATGGCACGCACCGGAGCAAAAATAAAGAGTCTCACGGCGAGACTCATCGCAAGCCATTTCAAATGGCAGCCCGTATCCGCGTTCGCATTCCCGCTTCAGAAACTCCTAGAAAAACAAATAAGACGGAGTCATCCGCTCCAATCCCTTCACTCTCTTGACTTTCTTATCTTATTTTATGCCTTTACTTGTTTATTGTAATTTTATTATTTAACTTTGTAATTAATAGGAGAACTTCTAGCAATTAGGTCTTTAAATATATGAGACGGGAAGTAATTACATTTTAGAAACGCATTCTTCTTTATTTGCCTTTTAGGATTATTAAGCATGTTTAAAATCAAAAAAAATAAGTAATCTAACTTGCATCATAAAACCAACAATTTGTTAAAATCCATAAATGATTTTCTCTTAAACTCTCAAAATAGCATCTTAACATTTTATAATATTACGCTGAGTTAAGCAAGATTAATTTAGCTAGTAGCATACCTAACTAAATAACCTTTGCATAAATACATAATTAGTCCATAAAGCACCTTCCTAGCATTCTTTAGCATTTTAGCATCCTTCTAGCACCTTTTTAAAGCACCCCTTCACATTTAACACTTCTTGCATTTTTAGCACCTCTTTTAGCATTTTGCACTTTTAACACCCTTTATTTTTAGCACCCTTTACTTTTAAAGTTAATCCCTTAGCAACCTCTTAATATTTAGGCACCCTAGCACTACTTTGTTTACACTTAGCACTTTTAAATTGCTAGCACTTTTGTTAAGCGTCTTTAACATTTAGTATTTTAGCACCTCTTAGCATTCTTTCGCATATAGCACCTTTTTCCCTTTTAGACTTGAGCACCTTTAAACATTTTAACATTTTAGCATTTCCCAACATTTTACTAAGCAAGAAGAGCTTTATTTTGCATTTCTTAAATATAATAATTAACCCTAGGTTTGGCAGGATAACCGCAAGTTAGCGGATCTTAGAGGGTGCCTAACCCCTTCCCTCTAGATTAATAAAGAACTCTTACCCAGAATCTCATTAAGTTTAGCAGACCATAAAAATGGAGTTAGTGTTGACTTTAACCTAGTTGACATTTAGGTGTCCTAATTCACCCAACTAATTAGGTGGCGACTCCGCGAACCCTTTTGCACTTTTAGCACCCCTTTTTAGCATTTTAGCACCCTTTTAAACTTTAGCCTTTTTTTTGCAATTTTAGCATCCTTTTAGCATTTTTTTTAAAACCTTTAAGCCTTTTTAATTATTTAGCATTTTCTATTTTATTTTCTAACCTTTTATTTGAGCAGGAGTTTAGAAAATAATGTCGCGGTCGAAAAAGGGCGCGACAAGACTTATAACATGATAAACTAACATAATCCACTCCTAACTCATGATATTAACATCATTCAATCCATAAATACCCATTAAAACCTACCATACAATAAACTCACAATATGCAAAATACATCTTCCCAAATTCAAACAATAAGTTAAACCATCATTAATAAGCTTAGAATCATAAACTTAAATCAAAAAGGGAAAGAATCTATTACCTCAAGATGAAGAATGCTTCTAAGGCTCTGAAATGACCCTAGAGTGGCGCTGGTTTCGAGAAAATACTATTTTAGGATAGAAAATCTGACCTAAAATTATATGTAGGACACTTGAACAGTGATTCATCCCAGTAAAATCGACTCCGCTGGAGCAGACTCGATGCGACGGAAAAAGCCATCGCCGCAGCGAATGTCACTTGACACCTCACACCTCGCCACATCGGATTCGATTCTGTTGTGGCGGAACTTTCCATTTCCCCCACTTTCGTTTCGGCGAGCCAACCTTCTGTCGAGGAGGACCCGCCGGAGCGGATGTTGATTGCGTCGTGACGGAAACCATACACCATTAGTAAAATAAAGCCAAAAACCTCCATCCGACATTCGAAACACTTCCGGAATCCCCTGGATACAAACCAAACATGCTCGTCTATGATAAATAGTGCTACGAATTCACTCGTACCCTCAAAATTCACAAATAACCAAGTCAAGAGATACTTTTCTAAAGAATCGTCTGGGACAAAATCATAATCCAAATTTTGGCCACAAAAATACATTCAATTACCTCGGGAAGCAAATCGATGACTCGACTAAGTCATAAATGACCCTTCAGAACTATCGGAAGCGATGAAACCTGAAAACGAACCCATTTAACCACAAATCAATTTTGAGTCAAACTAACTCTAAGTTTTCAGACTTGGGTTTTTTCATCCAAAACTCATATAAATGAACGTCGGGATCCGTGTCACTCATCCCCGCGCATCACACACTTCACAAATAATCTACGGAAATGGTCAAATAAATAAATAAGGGTCTTTAGCAAAAAACGACCAAGCGGATAGTTACAAGCACCTTCTTGATTTCACATTGGAGCCCGTCAAACATTAATGGAGGTATGCCACCATGGATGCTATCATCTGCCCATCAAGATTTAATTAATTTCGCTTAGTTTTTTTTCAATCTTTCAACTTTAAACTGTGGTCTTTCATTATTTTCATTTACTATATTAACGATTAGGCCATATCCTTGAGTGTAATTATAAAATATAATATTCTAGGGCAGTTTTTTTACCTAACAGAGGTCAGAAGAAGTAAAGACCTCATGCTCATGCACGCTAAGTACTACAATTTGCACATTAATTAGTTATACTTAATTAACTAATGATATTTGTTGGCTCTACATGTGATACAATACGCAAGCAAAGTGCATGTACGCAACTCCGTTGTAGAATAAAGTCCCTAATTTGATTTTCCTTTAAAGATCAATTGAAATACTTTATCTTATGCCAATTATTCGACTAGTTTATAATTGTTGACAAATATACAGATATCACCTGAGGGATGTTTCACGATGCACACTCTTAAGTCAAATCTTATTAAACAATAACAGTGATGACAACATTAGTAGTATTGCTGGAAAAATAATAATTCTACTAAACTAGTATATTATTTTAAGTGGAGTAGGGATGATAATTGGGGCAGGGCAGGGCAAACTCTTAATGGGGCAGGGCAGGGAAAAACTTAAACGGGGTAGGGCAGAATAGGGTAGGGCAAAATTAGTTTTGTTAAAAATTGAAATAGGATAGGGCAGTAGCGGATCTATAGTGTGCAAGCTTGTTCAGTTGAACAAGTTTGTTTGTTTTTTTTGCAGTGATATTTTCCACTTTTGAACAACCATAGCATCCTCATTTTCTTATACAACGCTGTGATTTTTTTCCGAACAACCTCCCTTGTGCACTAGATCCGCTTCAGCGGTAGGGTAGGTGGTGGGTTTGTGAAAATCTTTGAGTAGGCTGGCAATTGCTGGAAGAATAAATTTACTCAACCTTAATTAACTAAAACGGAGTTAATGGTCACTGATCATATATAATAGCATAACGTACGAGCCACTATGATTCGGAAATCAATTTACTGAACCTAAGCAGTGAGAACCAAGTTGTCATTAGTCAAGTGTTTACGAGCTGTTTTTTAATTATATAGTAGTCAAGTACTGTGTATTAGATATTGCCTCTTTTTTTTTAATCCAAACCACCTAACAAGAAAAAACTCAAATTAAACGAGGCGGGGCAGGACAGGAGTTAGCAGGGCGAAACAGGGCAGATCAAAATCTTAATAGGTCAAAGCTTATTCGCCCTAACCCGCCTATTTATCATCCTAAAGTGGAGTGATACATACCATCAATTTTGAAGAATTAATGTAGTTTAATGTCAACATCATGTATCAGTAAGCTTCTAAAATATCAAAAGTGTAGATCACAAAATACTTAATTGATCCTAATTTGCTCATCTAGTCATATGATGTGTAGGTGTTTTCTCTTAAACTTATTGCTAGTTTATTTTTCCTTGTTCGTTTCCATTAATTATTTCTAAATATTCCTCCAAGGCCAACATATCCAATTTGCGGCGATGGTAGTACAAGTTAAATTATTATGATTAGATGTGTAAAAAAAAATTATTCGATTGACTAAAATTTTAATATCCCTAGCCTCTATGAGATGAGATCGCCCAAAATTATATTTTATGTTTCAATTTATGTGATATTTTTTTTTATTTATTAAAAAAAATGATATATTTTAATATTTAAAAATAATTTTATCTTAATAAAATGGTTTATAGCCATATAAATATAATGTTTATTATATATCTGTCGCGCCCTTTTTCGGCCGCGGCATTTTTTCTAAACTCCTGCTAAATGAAAGGTGTTAGAAATAAAAGTGCTAAAATATTTAAAAGAATGCTAAAATTGTAAAAAGGGGATAAAAGTGCGAAAGAGGTTAAAGTGCTAAGGGTTGCTAGAATGCTAAGGGTTCGCGGAGTCGCCACCTAATTAATTGGGTGAATTAGGACACCTAAATGTTTAACTAGTTTAAAGTAAAACATTAACTCCATTTTAAGGGTCTGCTAAACTTAAAGAGATTCTGGGTAAGAGTTCTTTATTAATCTAGAGGGAAGGGGTTAGGCACCCTCTAAGATCCGCTAACTTGCGGTTGTCCTGCCAAACCTAGGGTAATTATTATGTTTTAAACAATGCAAAGTAAAAGCTCTTCCTGCTTAACAAAATGCAAAAATGTTAAAATGTTTAAAAGGTTAAAAAGGCTAAAAGTGCAAAAGTGCTAGAATATTAAAATGCTAAAATACTAACAGGAATGCTAAGTTTTAAGGAAGATGCTAAAAGTGTTAAAAATGCTTGAAAGCTTAAAAGGTGCTAAAGGTGCAAGATGCTATTTCGCCCTATTTCGGCCGCGACGTTTCTTTTCTTAACTCCTGCTGCTTAATAAAAAGGGTTAGAAAATAATAAAAAGCTAAGATGTTTTTAAAAGAATTGCTAAAATGTTAAAAGAAGGTTTAAAGGAGTGTTTAAAATGCTAAAGATGCTAAGGTGCTAAAGGTATTTATATTATTTATAAAGATGGCATAAAATTGATTTATCATAGATGCATGCATTTTATAAAGGATTTAAAGGACTTGTGCTACATGATGAGTTTAAAAGTGTTCATTTACTTTTGTTTATAAATAAGTGACGCGAAACTAATTTATAAGCTAAAGGTATGCACTTACTTGAAAATTTGATTTATGTGGCCTAGTGCAAAAGACGGTGATCATTTGACAAGTTTAGTCATGCGTGGCAATCCTAAAATAATTAACTTAAAGGGAAGCAAATTTCTAGTATCCAACTACTCGCTAATTTATTGATTCAAGATTCAATTATTCTAAGTGTTCTAATAATTAATGTAGCGTTAGACAATTAATTACAACAAATGAATAGGGAAGGATATGAATTATCAATGGTAACTCGAAGAATGGCGATATCCTTTCGCCGCGGTTTGGAAATTCCTATGCTAGATGAGTGCACATAAATGTGGGCCTTCTTTTGAAGTAGCTCAAGATGAGTTTCGCCGTGAAACTCTTTATTTTGCTCCGGTGCGTGCCATGTAAAAATAAAAGAAGATAAGGATTAGTATATGCTCTAAAAAATACTTCTCAAATAATGGACAAGTATTGGGGCAAATTTATAACACTTATGTTTTAGTTTGTTTTTACTGTTCACCCGATTTAGCAAGGCCACAACATGATAAAATATGAAAAAAGCAAACCAACTCATACTTTGGGCCATGGAAGGAAAAGTCTAGAGGCAACAACAAATAGGCCCCAAAACGCTGGTATTTGATTTTAAATAGAGAAAGGAATAAGCCCAACCCATGAGATATTTTGTTCCCATATGTATAAGCCTTGATTCACATACCACTGTATACATAGGATACTTCAAACACGAGACTTGAATACGCAATGAATACATATACTTATGCTTGTGTTCTTGTACATCCGTGAGATGATCCTCCCAGATTTAGCGAATTAAAGCAAACAGGCTAAGTATGCACTAACATATTCAATTTTAAAACCAAAGCACAAAACAAACGCATGATATTCAAAACAAACACATACTTCATATCCCTTTAAGCATATTGGGTGACATACTAAATATTCAAATAGGTATTCACTGATATATGGAGTATGTGTACTGATACACAATCCATTTATCTATGACTTGTAAATCGAGACAAGGGAATTTTTCAAGAACTGATGCAATACACCCTACGATACCACACAAATCTTCAAAGAACTATTCTATAGACTCATTTATTCAAACTGCATTGATTCTTTTAAAACAAACATGTGAACAAACGAGATGAATTAGAGCAAGTAGTCAAAGGCTATCAAAGACTTCTAATTAACATGAAATTCATAGACAAGCATTTTAGGACCGTAGCAGACACGTACCTGCTTCGACAGCTTTAGGCGATCTGACAGAGTCCCAGAGGTCAAACCAAATGGCTATGCAAAGATGTATTAAGTAAAACAAGTCGCGACTACTATGGTAGAATTATTCTTTAGCATATACGCCTTCATGGCGATTCCATGTTCACATAATCGACTTAATGATATACCAATAATAGCTCAAACTTGTCATGTTTAGACACCGCACTTTCAACATAGCCCAAAAAACATTAACACAAGTCAGAAAAGAGTAGTACAACTTCATATTAGGCTTAGTGCAGAGTAACATGTACATTTCTTAAAACAGCGTAGAGACTGAATCTATTTGCTAGTGTATAATAAAATGTCGGGGGATTAACATTATAACATTGGCAAATATAATTTAAAGAACATCACATCATTCATGAATCCCCCAAACATGTTTCATATTAGTTTAACACACATATTTTATACCGACATGTTGGCAAACATCATACAAACCATAAAAATGCAAATTAATCGTAAAGTTGGGAAGGCGACGAGTTTACCTTCTCCGACAAATAACCGAGGCACAGACGTGTCTGGTCCAATCGACGGTTTTGGGCTTTGACGCGAATGCATGTGTCGATCGGTTTGTTTGTTGGAATTGAAAGAATGGTCCGAACTTTCTATCGGTGCTAATGGTCTAAGTCTTTGGACCCTAACCTCGATACTGCCGATTCTCGCTACTCAACCCCTCTCGATACTGGCCGATTCTCTGCTTGACGCTATCTGTCCCCTTCGATTGCCTTTGCACGTTTTATATAGCCCCATTTGGGTTCCAAATTAGGTAAATAAATAAGGTGATACTTGGCTTGATTGGTATGCGATTTGGTTGATTCAAAAGATTTTGTGCGATTTTAGGGATTTGGGTGATGAATATGGTAAGGAAACCGTCAGCGCGTGTGGGTAGGGAAGTTGATTACGGATTCTCGAGAATCTACCGCGACGGTGATGCGAGTCAAGGCGCGCTTGAAATTTCTAGGGTTCTTCGAAGCGAGGCTTTGTTCTATTTTGTTTTAGGGGCTGAGGAACATGGTGAAAATAAAGGCGGATGGGCGTAATGGTCGCGGTCGCGAGTTCAGGCCACGCGTTGTGGATTTGGGTGGGCAAAGTGCAGTTTAGGGAATTAAGGTGTGGGCTGGGCGATTTTAAAGTGTGGTTTTAATGTTAGGTTAGTTAGTTATTAATTAGTATTTAATTAATAGTTTTAGGCTTTTAATTAGTGACAAAGTAATTAATTAATTGTGATTAAAATATTTAGGTGCTTTAAAATTATCTAGGTGCTAAATTAGTCTAATTATTTAGGCGCTAAATTAGTCTAATTATTTAGGTGCTAAATTAGTCTAATTATTTAGGTGCTAAATTAGTCTAATTTCGAGTTATAAAACTATTACGATAATAAATGCGGGCGTGTTGTTTAATTAATGCTTAATGCTTTAGAATGCGACGCTATTATTTAAAATCTTATTGTTATGCATTATTGCGGAGTTAAATTAAAATGAGCTTAGATTGAATTATCTAAATGCTAATGCAAATATGATTTTTACGAATTGTTTAAAGCTTTTTTATAAATGCGACGCTATTAAATGCATGTATTAGATTAAAATTGATTTTAAATTACAAATGATTACTAATTAATGCGGCTATGCTACCTGACACGACGTTATCGCTAAATTATTTATTTTATGCATTTATTAATTATTTAAGAATTACGACAAAGCTTAAAGTTAATTAATGCGACGAGACTCTAAGTGCTTAAAACTCTACGTAAGACGCGATGTCATTATTAAATTAATTCTTAATGCTCAGATTTATGTTTTATTGTTGTATTTTATTATAAAAAATCCTAAAAATTATTTTACAAAAATTAGTGTAATTTTATGGTTAATGGCTGGACGGGCGGGTCAAAATTGGGTGTCAACAATATCATAAATTTCAAAAATGTTTTCTTTCTTTTTAAATTTCGTGTGTAGTCAAATTATATCCATAAATTGAGATGGAGGGAGTATAAGGTAACAATAACTTATTCTCTAGACATGACACCTTGTAACTAATAAGTAGTACTTGGTGACAAAGAGAACGGTGGACTTGGTCTAATCATCTTTCATCTCAACTTGCTAACCTTAAACTTAGGACTTCATTGCCTTTTTTTTCCTGAAACATTTTTCAATCCACATAATTAAAATGTGTGTATAGTTCTCCCAAATAATCTACATTTTTCATATACACTTCCAAAAATTATTCTATGTGAATTGCTTGCAAGCAATAAAGAGCAGCCAATGACAGATGTCACATAAATGAAAAACACCATAGGACCATTCTGTGTCACACATTTAACCAAGTCCAAGAATGTCATTATTAAGACAGAAAATTAATCTCATGACTTTATTTCATGTCAAGTATTCAATATATATATATAATTAATTATACACAATCAATTTAGACTATTTTAAGAATATGCTTATCATAATAATTGATCTAATCATTCTAATTATATGATTTAATTACAATATAATTGATATAATGTGATATGATGAAGATAATTAGAGATTATGTCCCTAATTATCTCAACAAAGACCATATTGACATGGCCAAAAACAGAAAGGACAAAGAGGATAATAGAACAAATATGGGTCGTGTCCTTTTGCTAAATCTGTAACAATCTCTGGGAATTGTTGAATGGTATTTTACTATATAAAATTTGTCTCAGTTCCAATAGTGTAGTGGCTATCCATACTTCCAATAGGTGACACATATAGAACCCATATCGTTATCTGACTCAATGTTATGGACTTGTTTACTATACTTCAATCCCAATTATTTGTTAAACCCATACTACATGCCATTGTACTGTCTTCTTCTTTTTTTGCAAGTGTGTGAGTTTTTGTTAGGGGGTATTTTGATCTTCTTTTATTTTTTTACTTTGTTGTTCCTAGGACCCTTTTGGACATTGATTTGGTTGGTATGATAAAAATTGAACCTTGAAGTGAAATTGTGGATCTTTTTTTTTTTATCTCTTTCTAGTTGGAAGTGTGACTGTGAACTGAGGACCTATGTGTTGATTGATTTTGTGCTTGCATGTACAACTGAAAGGCCACAAAAAAGTTAAGGTTTGCTATTTCTTTATGACTTGTATTTAGATATTCTGTTTGAATTAGTCATTATTTGAACTCTACTTGCACATGCTTTAGTATTTAATTCTTGATTCCTTCTGATTTACCTAAATCTTGTGAATAATTTTCTTCATTATATTAATCTTAGTAGTTGTTTACAATCTGTGTATTGGTTCTTGCTAATATTTCATAGAGCAAAGCTTATAGGATTAGTTAATTCCCATCTCATTAAGTTATGGACATAAGTAATGAGGCTAGTGTTGATTTCTTTTCAATTGGACCTTCTTCAATTGTGGGTCGAACAATAGCCTTTAGAGTCTTGTTCTGCAAATCAATCTCTCAATTAGAGCATAAACTTTCTCATTTTTTGATCTACTACTTGTACAAGATCAAAAATTGTTTGTCATACTACTTGACACCTTTGATCAAATGGTTTCACCCTCGTAACCCACAAGGGATATTAGCGTTAGCAACACTTCTTGCCTTCTTGTTGAGGCGATATACGAATGTAAAAATCAGGGCTGATATGGTTTATAAGAGGAAATTCTGGAGGAACATGATGAGATCTGCCTTAACTTATGAGGAGTGGGCTCATGCTGCCAAAATGTTGGAGAAAGAGACACCTAAAATGAATGAGGCAGAATTTTATGATGAAGAATTAGTTATAAATAAACTCCAAGAACTTCAACATCGTCGCCATGAAGGATCTTTAAGAGACATTATGTTCTTTATGAGGGCTGACCTTGTGAGAAACCTTGGCAATATGTGTAATCCACAACTTCATAAGGGTAGGCTTCATGTGCCTAAACTTATTAAAGAATATATTGACGAGGTTTCAACTCAGTTGAAAATGGTATGCGACTTTGATTCAGATGAGATTTTATTGGAAGAGAAGCTTGCTTTCATGCATGAAACTAGACACGCTTTTGGTAGGACAGCTTTGCTTTTAAGCGGGGGCGCTTCGTTAGGAGCTTTTCATGTTGGTGTGGTGAAGACATTGGTAGAACACAAGCTCATGCCTAGGATAATTGCTGGTTCAAGTGTTGGATCAATTATGTGCTCTGTAGTTGCAACTCAGTCTTGGCCTGAGCTGCAGAGTTTCTTCGAGGATTCTTGGCACGCATTGCAACCGTTTGAACAGATGGGCGGAATTTTTACTGTTTTCAGGAGGATCATGAGACAAGGTGCTGTACATGAGATTAGGCAGTTGCAAGTAATGTTACGCCATCTCACGAATAATCTTACTTTCCAAGAAGCCTACGACATGACTGGTCGAGTTCTAGGGATTACTGTTTGCTCGCCTAGAAAACACGAACCTCCTAGATGTTTGAACTATTTGACTTCACCTCATGTTGTAATATGGAGCGCTGTGACTGCTTCTTGCGCCTTTCCTGGTGTGTTTGAAGCTCAAGAACTGATGGCAAAGGATAGAAGTGGAAATCTCGTTCCTTATCATCCGCCGTTTCATTTGGAACCTGATCAGGCGGTTTCTGGTTCATCTGCTCGTCGATGGAGGGATGGTAGCTTGGAGATTGATTTGCCTATGATGCAGCTAAAAGAGCTATTCAATGTAAACCACTTTATCGTGAGCCAGGCGAATCCACATATCGCTCCCTTACTGAGGATCAAAGAGTTTGTAAGAGCTTATGGAGGCAACTTTGCTGCCAAGGTATGATTTTGGTTCGTGATACTTACCTGTAATCTTGGACTTGTATTTCCTGTAAATGCTTGTACCTTATATGCCTTTTGGACTGAAATGAAAAATGTGTATAACATATATACACCATTTTCTAAGCAGCTTGCTCAACTTACTGAGATGGAGGTGAAGCACAGATGTAATCAGGTATTGGAACTTGGTTTTCCCTTAGGGGGATTAGCGAAGCTATTTGCTCAAGATTGGGAGGGTGACGTCACCGTTGTAATGCCCGCCACTCTTGCTCAGGTATGTCCATGACTAGTGTTGATTCTTTTCCTAGTAAGAATTAATTTCCGTTTTAAGGCTTAAAATGGAAATATGTAGTCTATTCAACTTGCAGAAAGCTCAGACATTGGATTTGCATCTTTAAAATTTTTGTAATTTACCTGCTGTTTGACAAAGTGTAAAGATGCCGGCCCTTGGTGGAAAATGTTTGAAAACATTAGGTTAAAATGCTAAATGATGGAGGACTAATTAAGCATTTTTCACTAGAATTAGGATTCCTAGAAGTTTGATGCCGTTATATATTTTCAAGGTTAAATGACCTGTACTTTTGTGTCCTCTAAACTGGAACCTGTTACCTGTTAAACATCATGTTCAAAATGTTTACTTTGTTGGTTGAAGATTATTTTCATTGTAAAATTTGGAGTTTGGCTTCATAACGAACCTTCCACCATATGTTGTTTATGATACAGTACTTGAAACTCATACAAAACCCCTCTACTTTGGAGGTTCAAAAAGCAGCAAATCAAGGGAGGAGGTGCACTTGGGAGAAACTATCAGCTATTAAGGCAAATTGTGGAATTGAACTTGCTCTTGATGAGTGTGTTGCAACACTCAACCACATGCGTAGACTAAAAAGGAGTGCCGAGAGAGCAGCTGCTTCTTCACACGGCTTGTCAAGCAGCACCGTAAGACTTAATGCTTCTCGAAGAATTCCTTCTTGGAATTGCATTGCGCGGGAGAATTCAACAGGCTCCCTTGAAGAAGACTTTGCGCGGAATTGGCATTCTAATAATAGGAATGTGCATGATCATCATGGTATTGACAGTGAGTCTGAAAGCGCGGATAATTATAACTCTTGGACAAGATCTGGTGGTCCTTTGATGAGGACAACATCAGCTGATAAGTTTATCGACTATGTCCAAAACATGGAAAATGGCGCTTCACAACGATCAAACAGAGGATTGAGTATTGACCTCAACAATGTTGTTGCTCCTCAGATGTTCATAGGCCGGGAGCCTCTTTCCCCCAGTCCACGGGTAATGTTATCTCTAAAAGATATCGCAGAAAATCAGTTTATCAGTAGCTAACTTTTAGGATTTCAAGTTGTTTTCTGCATAGCCAGTATATTTCTCTTAACTTCCGTTGTTATTTCTCTAACTTTCTTTGTTAAAATCCAACAGGTAACAACACCAGATAGAAGATCAGATACAGAATTTGATCAGAGAGACATTAGAATTATTGTCCCTGAAGGTGATTTACTACAGACTGAGAGGACTAACAATGGGATTGTATTCAATGTGGTAAGGAGAGGAGACTTGACTCCATCAAACAGGAGTCTTGATTCAGAAAATAACAGTCATGATCCAGTGGCCGAGTGTGTGCAACTCGAAAGTCCAGAAAAGGATATGGACATAAGTTCAGTATCAGAAGATGGAGAAAATGATCAGAGATTGGAAAATACAGTAGAGGAAGTAACAGAGATCATTTAAGATATGATCATGTCGTGTAAAGAATCTTTATACTATCAATGCAATTTAGTCGGTTATCGCCGGTTATTACTCTATTTTCAGGTTATCATATCAAGCCTCATATGAGGAGTTATGTGTTATTGTAGGTCAACTTAATCTGATACCATAAAAGTTCTTTCCAGTGTCTATGCACAGAATTTTGACTCATTAAAATTTGATAACCTGATCTGCTGTCAAAGACTACACATGCCACTACTTTTGAGTTTTTGACAAGGTATTTTTTTTAATAATGTTCAAGATTTGAAGAGATTATAGTTGGTTTTGTGGCTGTCATTTGGAGGGAATTATGTTGGCGTATGCTTGTGGATGTTGAACTACACAGTGCATTTAAAGCTGTGGGAATTGCTATAGTCCACTTATTTTAATGTTCTAGTTATTATTCTTTCTCCTTGTAAAAGTGGTTTGACTAATGTCTCTATTGTTGGAAGAAATTGCATGTGCTTATTGTCTGCCATTCAAGTGTTTGTGACTACTCTTTAAACCCTGACGAGGAGATTTTGCAATAGTTATTTAGCTTTATTCCTTAAATTTAGTATAAAGACCACACCACCTCACTCATGGATATACATGAACATGGGACTGTGTCTAGAATTTTTGTGCTGTCAAAGGCTCGCTTTAAAGCATGTGCTTACCCTGAAGCTAGGTTCAAAATAGTTTTGAGTGTTTTCCCTTACTTAGCGGATGCTTTAGAGTCATCATCACGCACATATCATATCACCTATGGACGTTATCCTTAAAACGCGACGCTAAACAATAAATATTTTTAGTATTTCAAATTCTTTAAATCCCTTTGTTCATATTACTTTTATTGGCGCTTTGGGGTTGATTCTTGTAGGTTGGTATCAATTGTCTGTTCTCAAATTCTGGTTATTGGAGCATATCCCGCAATTTACTGGTAATAGTGTTGATGGACCGGTATTACTACCTTCATGACTAGTCTGACACAAGTCGGGAATCTAAATATCAAAAAAAAAAAAATAGAATCACAGTCAAACGAAAAGATTTGGTGCAATGAATTCATGGGAATTCACAACTCATATAGCTAGAAAGAAAATAATTATTTTAATATATGTACCTAAAGTATATTTCTTTTTCTTTTTCTTTTTTTGACGAAAGAACCCGCAGCCGCTACTCTTTCGAGTGCGTACATGGTAAACCCCGGGCTGACGCAATAGTCTGCAAACCACGTCAGCCGATTAACCACACTTGGCATGCGTGACAGACTCAACCAAGAAGGTTTATGCAGGGGATCGAACTCGTGACCTTGCGGTCTCGCGCTCTACTGCTACACCAACTTGACTTTTGGAGTCTAGAGATGATTGAATAGTTGTAATCTTAGAAAGTTTTAATCAAATATTCTTATGATTACAAATTTAATATTACTAAATATTTTCTAAATAACTGATTACAAAGTTTTAATCAAATAATTAATTATTTTTTCTCTTAATGACACATATATATTTAATGGAGCGAGAGATTATAATTTAGACATAAATAAGGTAAAATATGTCAAATATCGCTCCTAATTAATATTTGATGTGTAAATAAAAAAACGATAAATAATTTGAGACGGATGGAGAGAGTAGTAAGTAGTTCCTTATTTGCCACCAGAAAACATTCACTTCTGCACAAATTAAATGCAATTTCCATTAAATTTCTTAATTTGCAAATAGCAATGGTCCCGTTCTTTGTAATAAAATATTAATTAAACTGTGAAAGCTAGAAAAAGTTAGAAATGTTTTTTTTATTCTACTGAATTTCTATGTCAAGTTCAAGCTAGGACCAGACCACCTAATTAAATTATTTAAAAAAAAATACCGTCTTGACATCACGTTAATATGGGCTCGTTTGGTACGTTGTATTACGGTGCACTGCACTGGACAAAGAAATAATACAGTGATTGATAGACGTCTTCAGCCGAATTGAATTGTACTATTTTGTAAAAATAGTACATTTCAACTGTCGTTTATGAGTCTCATGTAGTGCGATGTACCAAACGAGCTCATAGGTCCAAATTCTTGACATGCTGTTAACAGTGAGCTAAAGCATTTTCAGTGCGCCAAGTATCTGTTGGCCAAAAGTTAACAAAAAAATAATAAAAAAATAAAAGAATCTGCATCTGATAGCAAAATTTGGACTAATTTTAATCGTTCACATGCACTCTTCTTTTTCCAAAATTAAATAAATAAAAATTTAGTAAAGAAACTCAAGAAGTAGCCGTTAACATTAATTTAGATATAGAAATATAATGAGAATAAATTTTAGAGGATAAAACATTTTATATCAGAAAACTCTTTATTCTCAAGGTTCATAATCAAAACTTATATTACTTAAAGCTGTAGATATTTTGATTATCTCATCAAACACCAAAGACACGCCGCCACAATTTGCTCTTGACTTCTGACAAAACTCTAATCGAGGGTTAAATTTTAAATAACAATAAGAACATATCTAATATAGTTTTATTAGTGGAGTTTAAGGAGCGTTGAATATACACAGGCCTTGTCTCTATCTTTATGAATAAGAGATTGTTTTCGATAGATTTTCAGTTCAAAAAAATCATTTTTTTTTCTAAAACAAAAATTGAAGGTTAAATTTTAAATATATGGATATGTAAAGTTCACTTGCATTGGACCGACATTGGACCGACAAATACAAGATGATTTGCAAGTATGAATGGATAAATAATATGACAAATCTAGATCTTTTTATATATACTTGTCCGTTTCAATTTATATAACACTTTTAATGAGATAGTTTACAGTTACACAATATAATTTATTTTAGATCATAAATTTTAAAATCTTTAATTATTTTTTAAACTTTACACTCAATCAAACACATTTACTTAAATTGAGATAGGAGAAAATAATAATTAAAAACACATAATTGGAATACGAAAGAAAAATGAAAAATTAACCGTAATTTCTAAATAGTGAAAGAGGCAAAAGAATTACAAAATGAAATCCTCATAACCAACGACAACAATAACATACCTGAAAGAATTAACCTCTTAACTATTTTTATTCTTATTGATAAAAGACATATATATACAAGTTACAATATGATTTGTTTTCCTATTCTACGTCTAAATCTCTATTCTATTTGAAATCTAACTATACAATTATGGTAATAGTACAAGACTAGTTAAGATAAAAGACTATTACACAATATATATCAAATATTCACTAAGGTAAATCTGCTTGGGCTCTCGGCTGGACTGGAATAATGGCACGATCTGGGTCTTTCGGCTTTGGCCCATTTGACTTAGGAAATATATCAAATATACATACAATATACATGTATATTATATGTATATTTAACAATACCAACATAGAAGAAAAATATCGCAAAATCCTTATGAATCCCAAATAAATAGGCTTATATATTTTGTCTTATATTATCACTATACGAAACTTCGAGGAAGCTCACTATGCACTCCTACTTCCTTCCACCATTTAATCTCCTCTCCTTGTTCATCATTCTCAACATTATTTCCACCATGAAGAAACTCTTCAAATCCAAAAAAAACCGCTCCATTACCCGATCCGAAAACCCATCATTCGGATCATCCATAACAATATCCTCCTCTTCCTCTTCCAACACCGTGTTACCCAATACTGCTACTCAATGGAAGGAAGAGCTTTCAGCTATTTTGACCCGAGTTGGATCCGACCCACTAAGTGAAGAGGAAATTATATTATTACTTAATGAAGTAGATGTAAATGGAGATGCGACGGCGTTTGGTCCGCCGTTATGTGACGGCGAGTTAAGAGATGCGTTTGATTTCTTTGACGTTGATCATGACGGAAAGATAACGGCGGAGGAATTGTTTAACGTGTTTAAAATGATTGGAGATTCACGGTGCACGTTAGAGGATTGCTGGCGTATGATAAGAAGTGTGGATAAAAATGGGGATGGGTTCGTATGCTTTGAGGATTTTTGTCTTATGATGGAACAGCAAAGATAGATTGATAAATCCTTTTTTCTGGGGGGGAAAAGGGTGTAATTATTGGAGAATTTGGATTAATTAGGAAGTGATAGGAACTGTGATTATGCCAGTATTTTGTATAAAAATGTAAGGGCATAAAATCCTTCCTTTTTACCCATTAAATGAAATGGGATTGGCATAATATATATATACCTTCAGATTCTAGTTCCATTATAAGGGCCCGTTTGGATTGGCGGTGACTGGTGGGTAGAAGTTTTTTGCGTCATGCATCTATTGTGTACTGTGATAACATCTCTGTCATCTATCTTTCTCATAATCAGCTCAACATCAAACCAAGATATTGAGATAGACTACACCGTTCGTGAGAAAGTTGTCTTAGGGCGACACGCAGTGTTACATGTTCCATCATCTTATCAGTATGCAAATATATTTATCAAAGGACTTCCAGACAGTTATTTCTTGACTTCAGATCTAGTCTCAGCGCCCGGCCTCCTCCCGCTCCGACTGAGGGGGTGTGTAAACGTGTAGGTGTACTAAAATAAGATCCCCACCCATAATTAGAATACTTGTGTAAATATAATTATGGTAAGACTAGGATTCCTCTTGTATATGTGACTAAGATTCCTATTGTAAGTGGGATGGACATTGTACACTTATATATATTTGATATTAATGAGAAGACTCCCAAAAAAAAATCAATATCATCTTACACAAACTGCACATGCAGACTCATTTACGTGGATTTGAAGTAAATAATACCATAAGCCATAAATAGTTGTCTATGCACCCAATTATTAGAATATTATTAATTTAAGATAGTTTATAAAAACTGATCGTAAACATCAAATCCCTCTACTAGTGAATTCAGATTGGTTAATTAGAGAGTAAAACGATGGTGAAAGAAGATTAACGTAAAAGAAGGAAAGTTCACGTTATACCTAAATTTGGTTTAGAAGTAAACTTAATAAATTTTAGCGCTTTGAAGTTACATAAAAGTAAAAAGACTTTATTGCCAAGTCCACTACTTACCCCAATTATATTCAATATCCAGAAAAACATTAAAATCGAACCAACTCAGGTTGACATAAAAATTTGCACATTCTTCTAATTACTTGCTTTGGTTTGATTTTCAGTTTTTAAAATTTGATAATATTTTGTTCAATTTGATATAACAACATATTTAATGAAATTCCGATGTGAAGTTTAGAGATGATAGAGTGTACTCAGACCTTACTTCTACCGGAAAGATATGAATTGTTCAGTTTGATATCTAAAAGAATTCAAAGCAAACTGACTGTATTTGGTTTGATCTGATTTGCATATTTTAACAAATTGACATAGTAATGTTGAATTTGTACGTTTTAATAAAAAAACCGAATCAAATAAACGGTGAACACCCTTAAACTCATCCTATATATACTCCAAATGGAATTTTTTAAAATGTAGTTTGAAACTCGTACTAATAGGTTGTCGATGTATTTATGTTAGATTGACACTATTAAAAAAGAACATGAACACAAGTCAATTCAATTATGAGAGTATTTATATCCAGTGGCGGATGTACTCTAATCATCATTAGAATTTTTAATTTGTTTTCATCAAAACGACATCGTTTTAACGTTTAATCTGCGTTTTGACAAATTACTGGACTCTAGACGATTTTCTTTATAAATATAAGAATATTTATTATTTGCATGACTTTCTTTATATATTATTTTAATACAATTAGTCTGCTTGTTTGTTATATTGGTCTCTTGATAATATTCGTAATTTCATTTTTTTTGCTTCGTATATTGCCTCGCAATTTATTTTTTCTACGTAAAAAATTATTACTTCGTATATTTGCACCACCAAATTTTATTGCCTGAATCCACCACTGTTTATATCAGGCCTTTTATTTTTTCTGAAATGTTTAGTCGGTTGGAAAGTTGGAAAAGTTATGAGAAATAGGATATTTTAATTTTCTATTTTATCCCCTCTTGCTGGGTATTAGAACTATGTGAAAATAAGAAGAAAAAACATGGACTATCATGTGAACCAATATTCTTCCACCCTCCTTTTTTTTTCTTTTCATGTGGGGCTGAAACTTGGCATTTAGCAAGCCGAACTTTAATTAAGAGTTATCGTTATTTAAATAAAAGTCATGCGTTTAAGTTGTGAAAATATTTTTGATAAATATATTAAGGTGCATGTATACGGTGAAAACGACAAGACGCATAGCATGATTTAAGTATGAGATCAAAGGGAATAGCAATGCTTTGTATCGAATGTGGATTATACCGGAGTGAGTCTGGGTACTAAGACAAGATCGAATAGCAGCCGAACCAAATAACAACGAATGACGATCGAATCAGATGACACCGAAAGAAGACCCGAAGGTAATTCGCTTGTAATCGAACCAGATATTGGCCCAAATCTTTTATATGCTGAAGGATCAATAGGAGGCTATTAATCAATTACAAAAGAAGAGCAGCGGAGCAAGTGCTATAGACGAAACTCGTCCCGTTCGGGATCAATTTCGAATTTATGAAGAGGATCGAGTTGAAGGATATGACATTGGTTCGGGGGCAACTGAGTCTTCAGAGGTCTTGAAAATTCTTCAAGCTTTAACTAAGCGAATGAATTCTAACGAAAAGAAGATTAAAATCTACAATTCACGGGTAGACCAGATTCTCGGAGCGACTTAGATCCTGATTGGAACAGACTCAAAGAGATACATCCAGCTGTCATTTCCACCGAGTAGCTCCGAGGTTGATACCAAAAGGGTTTAAAATGTCAGATATCTTGAAGTATGATGAAACTACGGATCCACATGAACATGTGCCTCATACACTTGTGAGGTGAAAGGCAACGACATGCATCCGGATGAGATAGAGTTCGTTTTGTTGAAGAAATTTGGTAAAACATTGTCTAAATGATCAATGACTTGGTATTCTCAATTGCCAGAATATTTTGTTAACTCGTTTGAAATGCTTTTATAAAGGCACGTGCTGGAGCTCAAAAAGTTCAAGCAAGAAAAACGAATATATTTAAAATCACTCAAAAGGATACGAAATTGCTAAGGGAGTTCGTGACCAGATTTCAAAAGGAACGGATGCTTCTTCTCCAAGTACCGGACGAATGGACAGCTGAAACTTTCATCAAGGGGTTGAATCCTATGAGCTTCAGTGCTTCGTTCAAATTAAAGGAGAACCTATTGGAATTTTCGACAGTGACATGGACAGACATACATAATAGGTATGAGGCCAAAATTCGTGTGGAAGATGATCAGATGATTACGTTGACTTCTTCTATGACCCAGAATAAATATCAACTGAACTTTGATCGGAGGCATTTCGGGCACCGGTTCGAACCGTACCTATCGAAATCACGAATTGATAGGAGGCAGGAGTGTTTCCAGAGTGAATCACCTGAAAATGATTTACATGAAAAACAATAATATCTACGAACATTGGGGATTGTTGCATCAAAGTAGTGGGAACCATGACAATAAGTATAAAAATTATTTGAAGATGACTCCGGATTAAAAGAAGGTACTATGCTTGAATCTCCATACTTTGTACTAAAAAATAAATATCAGAAATAGCCTGAACTAGCTCTGGAATAAAGAAAAAAAGATCGAGGACTGTTAGATCAGCCCCGGGGTGGGGGCGAATAGAAGGAAACAAAATCAGGAACCAACCAGACCCAATAGATGTCAGCTCGGCCGCAATTCTCTTGCAATGTACTTTAGTTAATTTTCTCTAAACTATCTTATATGCAAAAACATTTGTGTATGTTCGAGGAATGAATGAAGCAAAACTTGCACCTTCTAAACATCCTTGTATATGTCCGAATAAACTAAAGCATTCATAAAATTTCTCACACTTAAAAGCAAATAAGAACTGCAAATCCTAAGGGCTACGAATCCTAACACTTAAGAACTATAAATCCTAAAGACTATGAATCCTAACAATTGTGCCAAGATGAAAAGAATATGTCATCTTCATAAGCATAACGAGTGTAGGTCCAAAACTTCACCCATCGAATGATTAATTCCCGTTTTTTTTTAAAGGAGTTAAAATTCTAATAAAGCCACGAATAAAAAGACTTTATAACGGAGGAATTAGTCCTGGTTAGAACTAAGTTAAAATTCTGTTTAAGTCTTGCCTTGCGAAATTGTAAATCTTTCCTTGTGAATTTTATGTTTTTAGTCAGTTGGAGATCAAATCCAATTGTAGACCAGCGAATAAGAATATATTGACCAGAATTTTTTATTAAACGAGAAGTATAGACAAAAATTAAAGACCAGTCCTTTTGAAGGCCAAACCGTGCAATTTGGCCATTGGGCTAGATTAAAAATAAAGCCCAAATACCAAACCCTCCTTTGTTTTTTCACTTGTTCTTGCTCATATATCTCTCTGCACTAAAGTTCTATTTTGGACAAAATTACAACGGTATGTTTCTCTTTTTCTCATCGATTATGATATGGATTTGCTTATTCTTATTGTGGGTATTTTACAATTCATCTTTTGCTTTGTTTCTTGATTTTAGGTGGTTGTTATTTTGAAAGAATAATTGTTGTTGCTTCAGTTAATTGTAAAATGTCATCGTTCAAGAATGCTATTCCTAGAAGAACTCATAAGGAGCGAGCTCAACCGTAAGTGATTCTTGTAATTACTTTCATATACTACTTAATTATGTGCTTTTGAGTTTATTTAGTTTAATCTTGTTTTGGGTTTGTTGTAAAATTTTATCAGACAAGCAAGGAAGAAATTTGGGTTGCTTGAGAAACACAAAGATTATGTGGTTCGGGCTAAAGTATTCCACAAAAAGGAGCAGGCTTTACAGGTAAAAAAAATTGTTTTTGTTTGTTTGTTCTACAAGGAATTAAAAGGGTTAGAAATTTAGAAGACAAATTAGATAAGGAATTAGTTGAATTCGAATTCGAATTCGAAGTATTCTATAGCTTGATATGTGATTGAGACATGAATAAGTTTAGGGTTGTGGGGTATTTGCTGCAAGCCCCAACCTTGTCTTT
The DNA here is from genome assembly GCA_029844215.1 of Przewalskia tangutica. NCBI lineage: Eukaryota > Viridiplantae > Streptophyta > Magnoliopsida > Solanales > Solanaceae > Przewalskia > Przewalskia tangutica. Next base: position 96,184,694 of record CM056738.1, on the reverse strand, counting down.
CCACTAAGAAAAATAAAGAAGGCTTCTACAGTTCATTTGTTTTAAAAGATCAAAACCCTTGAGCCGCCGGGATGAGCTCAATTGACAAAGATTGAGGGACTTGTTCTCTGGTCACAAGTTCGAGATGAGGGACTTGTTCTTTGATCACAAGTTGGAAAACTAATTCCAGTATTTAAGTGGAGAAGGGGGTAGAGGGGTGAGCCCATCATCCCCAGTTTCGAAGGTTGCGGTTGGCTCCAGACGGATTTTTCGGTCATAAAAAGAAGATGAAAACACTTGATTGGGGTGTATTCAGTACGAAGAAAAGTATTTTTCACATTTTTTTTCCCAGGAAAATAAGTGGGTTTCTTATTTTCTTGTGTTCGGTGCGTAAGCAAAAAAAATTATTCTGAAATCCTTTGTAGATAATCTTGACAAATACTATGGAAGGTAAGGGTGGGAGTTAGGGTGGTGGGTGAAGATGAGGTGTGTTGGAGGGTAGGGAGAGCACAATCAATGTGGAATTTCACTTGTGGAACTTTTTTCCCTACTTCCATTAGGGAAGTCATTCTCCTCATTTTTAAGGAACTTGTTTCCTAGAGAAAATGTTTTCGAATTTTTTTAACCAACCGACCATGGAAAATTGGAAAACATTCTCCTCCATATATGTTCTTTTGTTTTTTTCTTTGGTGGTGCCTTTATCTCTGCCCTCAATGATCATTTACATTTTATATGATCGGACATGTGAATGATATTTGTTATTTGCATTACAGAAACTCAAGGAAAAAGCTGCATTTCGAAATCCAGATGAGTTCTACTTTAAGATGGTTAAATCAACAACTGTTGATGGAGTGCACAGATTGGAGTAGGATATGAATATTCATATTTTTTGGTTGACCTAATTTCTTCCTCAGTCGTGATTGTCCTGACTTGTTGGACACTGTTTTTAGGAGCCAAGCAAATAAATACACTCAAGAGGAACTCATGTTAATGAAAACTCAAGATATTGGCTATATTTTACAGAAAGTTCAGAGTGAGAAAAAGGTTTACTGTTACTTATTGTGGTTCATGTTGTAATTACTTTCTTTTTCTTGAGCCAGAGAGTTGAGAAGTCTTTTATGCTTTGTTCTTGTCACTAACTCTTATTGTATGCAGAAAATTGAGAAGTTAACTGCCATGCTGCACTCGCTTGATAATCAGCCATCAAATAAACGTGTCTACTATGCCGAAGACAGGTTAGAAATACCTCTTGATTCTTTATACGTCCTTACACATTCAGCATACAAGATTTACAGTCTTGTATTAATGTGCCTATGCGCTCAAGTTAAAATCACGTTTAAAACATCTATTTGAGTGTCATTGACCTGACAAAAACTTCTTTAAAAAAATGTCATTTACTCTCGTTCAACATTTAGCATCTTCTTCGGTTGAAATATCATTGAACTTTAGAAAGTAGTTGACTTTTACCATATGACTAAAGATTCATTTGGAGATATCTACTTGATGGTCATTCATTGGCCTGAAAATTTGCATATTTCGCCTTCTTCATGAGCTTAAAACCTCAGCCAGCAAATGAGACATTGCATATTTTGTAGCAATTATTTATCCCCCTCTTCATATCACTTTGAATTTTCTTTTCTGTCAAAAGATCTTTCTTTTGTGTTGCAGGTCATATACTCAAATTCTTACTTTCTATACTTTGTTTTTTTACAGGGAGGAAGCAGAAGAGCTTGCGTCTAAAGCTTCAGAACGTAGTAATCTGTCTGCTTCTGAGAACTTGCCTAGCAGTATTAGAAGGTAATCACAGCTTTTTCTTATTTATGTTGTACTGCAGATTATGTCATGTTTTGAACTTGTATAAGAATTTAACCTATTAGCAATCCATTTAAAATTCGTGAAGCATTTTCCTTAAGAGATATGTGATATGTCATCATTATCATTTTGATGATGATTTTGACCCTGGATCATTGGTTCCTCATAAGAGATAAACTAATCATCTTGGCTAAAATTGGAATGATACAGAGGATAAACTAATCATCTAGGCTGCGATTACAGATATATGGTTCCATCTTCCATGGGTCTTTTAGTTCATTATCATAGGATGATAGCTACTGATGTTTAGAAGAATACATCAAATTGGTCCCCGGGCTAAGTTGCTCGGACTCCGGTGCGGGTGTCCAATACGGGTGCGGATCCTTCATGATCTAAATTTTAAGATTAGGGGATATGGATCCAGGTACCCGTATCTAAATTTCCCCACGTTATGGGATCTCACTGGGTATGTTGTTGGGGATATAGATACGGGTACGGGGATTTGGCTAAAAATAATTCAAATATATCTAAAAATAGAGTTATAAAACCTAAATTATGAGATATTATGTGAATAACTTGAGGAGAAAATGTTGATCAAGAGGATAATCTCATAAGGAGATAAAAGGAAAAGGAGTGACATAGAAATTTCTATATACAAGGTATTCCATTTTCTTCAATTTCAACTTGGCTTTTTTTTTTATTAAAGAAATTATGGAATATGGCTGGAATTTCTCCGTCGATTTTGGTCAAAGTATCCAAAATCAGTTGACTAGATCGGGTACGAATCCCACAGCCACACTCACACCTATGTTGTGTTGACACGGGTGGTGCACGTAAAGTGAAGAGTCCGAGCAACATAGCCCCAGGTGCTCTGAGCACAACACGTGAGCCGTAGTCAAAAGCTTGGTATTTAAGTGGATAAGGGTAAAGGGGCCGTCCCATTATCACATAGTTTTGAATCGTTCCCCAGCTGGTCCTCATGTATTTCTCAGTTACAAAAAAAAAGAAAAGAAGAATACATAAATTGCATTCCAGAGTTGCATATCTTTTTGGTGTAAGGTGGGCTTGTTTGAGGATATGTATCAATATCTTGGTTTTCTTGATTTGTTAGGAAGAAGGATGTAATGGTACTTTATTAATAAAATTTCTTGATAGACTAGGCTTTCTGTTTTGATGTAACTGCTGTACCGTCTTGGTACCTTATTAGTAGAACTTTTACCCTACCTTATATAAAGACTTGCATATCTTTTTATCCATATAGCTGATAAATTGTTTGAAAAGGCTTAGTCTTTTTTATAACCAAAAACTGGTTTTCTACATTTTATGTAGTCTCACTAGTCTAGAGGAGCAAAAAAATTCAATCATGTACCTTGTTTTTCTGTTCAAAAGTGGAGGCTTTTTTATTTTTTAAGCTGGGGACAGTTCCTTCCTCATATGATTCTGTCCCTTCACTTCAACCCCAATCAAGCACTTTATAACTGCTAGGAGGAAGGAATGAAATTGAAAAACAACAGTATCCACTGTGGATATGCCTGGAAAGAACCTTTATCTGTTAAATTTACTTGATGTTAGTGTTGCCATACTGAAGCTTCTGCAAATCGTTCTTCAAAATCTGCTATTACAAATGCCTTCAACACTCTACTGAAGTATCCAATTTGGTTATGGGAATTGCATTAATCCTTTATTTTAATGCTTTATGCTGGGTTGTGGCAGATTTGTGCACTTTAATAAACGTGTATACTAATTTCCTTCAGTTTTGAAAGAAACATTTGTCAACTTTTTCATTATTGGAATCTCTTGTGCAGGAGGACAGCAACCTCTTACAGAGAGTTGGAAGCTAGAAAGAGCAGAGTGAGAGATTTAGAGAAACTATACATGGATATGGGCATGCAGAAAGAATTACAGGTGTTTACACATTTATATTTATATCTTCGTATTCAAGAAAACTGTAACTCTTAAAATAATTCTTTTCATGTTAACCAGAAATCGGGAAGGAAACGCAAACTTCGTGAAGAAGAGCTTGTTAACCCAACAAGCAAACCTGTTTACAAGTGGAGACAAGAACGCAAACGCTGAGAAATTTTAAGTTATGATACAAGCACGTGGAAGTTTTTCGGCTGGTCATATCAAGAAATAAGGTGAAAGTTGTTGACACAGCTCTGTCTAGTTGGTTTCATCGGGTATTGAAGCTCTACAATTTGGCATATTGCTTCCGTCAGGGTGAATTCTAGATGGAACTCATACATCATTCCCCTTGTGGAAACAAAAGTACTGTTTTATTGTGAATCATATTATTGAGCATGGAAAGACATTTCTGTAGAGTATTAAGAGATCATTCACAATTCCACCTGGGGCTTAAGAGGCTCTGGCTGTATTGTGTACTGATAATCGAATGTGAGGTTTATAACTTCTTTCATATTATATATTTGCTTCTTGGAATTGGTGTGTACAAGTGCAAATGCATGTGAAACTTACTCCTACTTGGCTAAGTTTTCCTTAATTTTCATTTTCTGATTAATCTGAGTTGGAAAACATTTAAACAGTGAAAGAACAAAAATGCATAGCGAGTATCTATTTAAGTTTCTTTTTTTGGGTATAAATAGCAGTGTTTTCTGTGGCGTTTTCGGGGCAGGGTGTATAAAAAACGCTACGGAGCGCAAATGAAAGGCGTAGATTCATAGGGTGTACGCCCTGGAATTTGAGGTGTAAGTCCCAGGTGTGAAAGCATAAGCCCCAGGCGTAAAAGTGTATGTCCCGGCGTTAAATTTGTTTTTTTAAAATTAGAAGTATTTTTGCTATAGATTATAATTTTTATTATTGCTATAATGATATTTATACTATGTTGTCATGTTTTCATGTTGTATATATTTTTTCTAAAATATATAAATAACATTGCTATAAATAGTTTTTTAAATGTTTATGTCTGAAATTGATAGGATAGAGATTTCATATCACTATGTTGATGTAATAACTTTTTTCATTTTTTATCGTTGCTATTACACTTTTCATCTTTCTCCTTTGAAATATATAAATAGTAAAAACATTAGTTTAGGGTGAAAGAACTAATAGATGTGGAGATTAATGACGAAGTGGATGGAGATTTTATTTTAAAAATTATCTAGGCTATTACAGATTATCATTTTTTGTGTTGTTTTCTCATATAATAATTATAATAATTTCTTTATATTATTGGTGATTTATTGAATTTATTTGAAAAATTTTAATGAAAAATTTACTTTTGCTTATTTTTTTAATATTGAAATTATAAAATTGAAGATACACGAGACATACGCCTCGTAGATTCATGGGACTTACGTCCCGTGTCTCGGGGCCTGATAAATAGAATTCAGTTGCCCACAACTCTCTTGCTGCTGCCTTTAATCCATTTTTGTGATCTATTCTAAAATTGTCTGGCGTCTATAATCAAACAATAAATTTTCAAGTTGATTGAGCTTGAAGAACATCCCCAAGGTGGAATTTCAGAAAATACATAAACATTAGGTAAAACAATAAGAGACTCACAGTTTTGCTGATAATGAAGTTTCATATACAGATACTCATCACAATTTTCCTACAGATCGATCTAACAAACCTAAAGTCTACCGATGCATCTTCTTTGTCCCTCTAAGTCACTCCGAATTCACAAATATCCTTCTTAGGTGGCGAAATTTCAATGGTAATACTGTTCTATGACAATGGAGTTGTCCAGCTCAACATCTGAAACTTCACTATGTTTAAATACCAATTCAGTGCGCGGGCATAAGAATCTCGTATTATTTCAGTAGTTTAGCGGCAACATTTTCTGCAATAGCCATACTGGAAGTTAGGCCTGGTGATTCAATCCCAAACAGGCTAACTAAACCAGATATGCCGTGAATGTCCTCTCCCTGCAAAATGCGTGTTTAAGAAACCTGATCAGGATATTTTCTATAACTTGGGAGGAAACATGTGCACTGTTAATTTTTAGAGATTAGTAAAAATTCTATCAGTTAGACCAGATTATTTAAAGAATTATATGTGATCGGAGTAATACAATAGGGGATGATATAGATCAACTCCTGAACTTAAGGGACCATTTGGGTTAATAACTCAGAATAAGTTTGATAATACCTGAACTACAAAATCAGTAGGACCCTCTTCTGGACCAGAAAGCTTTGGTCGGATGCCTGCATAACCTGGCTCCAAAGATCCATCCTTCAGACCAGGGTAGTATTTTCTTATTGCCGGATAGAATTGTTTTGCATGGTCTTCATGCACAGAATAATCAAACCTAGAATATCATAAGCACATCATATCAAAGAATACAATTCTTCTGCCCCCGTTCTCTCATAATGCAAGAAGAGTAACTAGTTCAAGCTGAAAAATAAATATGGGTATTGATGGAAAATAGAGAACTTTTAAGGGTCTAAAAGTAGAAAAGGTGCAATGTGTGTTGAACAACAGATAGTAGAATTAGCTAGTTTAGGAACCATCACTGTCAAATTTATCCACATAAAACTTTCTAAGAAGAATGGATATAAGTTATTATTATGTGTGCTCAATGAGAACTTACATGTTGAGGAAGCTCGGAATATCATCAATTCCTTTTATCCATTCAACATCAGGACCAAACTTGACTTGGCCATTCAAATCCAAGGTAACATGCACTCCAAGGCCACCAACCTCGGGTATAGGATAAATCAAGTGCTTGAAAGGGGATTCAGTGTTTGACAGTGTGAAGTAGCAACCACGAGCATAACGAGAAGCAGGAATAATACCGTTCGGTAGGCCTTTCATTCGTTTTGCAATGGCTGGAGCGCTTAAGCCTGCAGAATTCACTACAAGCTTTGGAATAAGAATTAGTTCAGAGTCCAATTCAGACGTCCCGTTCCAGTTTGCAATGGCATTGCTCCCGGAAACGTGAATTTGAATTTGATTTCCTTCGATATGACCACCAATAACAGCAGTATTGTAAGAGAAAGTCGTCCCGTGACTTTCAGCTTCGCCCTAAATCCATGGTATGGTCACAGTCCTGTCAATATTACATATTCAATGATTCTAATTGGTAAACAAATGATGATAAATCGAGCTCTTCTAAGTAATGAGAAAAATTCTTTCTCAAAGTTCTAAAGAATTAGCTCTTTGAATGTTGTTAGCGAGCAGTCAATATGACATACTAATATATTTGGAGACTAAATGGTGAGAAGCATACCACTAATGATAGCATCAAGGAATGGCTATCCACTATTCCCGAGGAAGGCGACCATAAAGCTTTAACACATTGCAATTCGGGCTCCAGTGTAGTAGCTTCATAACCCTCCATCATTCTCAGACCCTCAACCCCATTTTGAATTCCTCGAGTCATGAGAGCAGTCAACTTTGGAACCTCTGATAATCCAGTAGCAACTATAAGCTTGCCTATCTGCTTGTGTGGAATTTCATGATCTTTGCAGTACTTATAGAGCAATTCTTTCCCTCTAAAACAGAAAGCTGCCTGCGATAAAATGTGAGAGTTAAAAGCAAGATTACAGCAAAAGACAAGAAACCTGAATGATTAGCAGAATCAAATTCAAACTTAAGTTCATGCTTAATCGGAAATGTTCAGACTTCTGAAACAAGATTACAGTAGAAGAATACGAGAAACTGGACTGATTAGCAGTATCAAAATCTAAATTTTCACCTTAACTGGGAATTTATAGAAAATAAGATTAAAGTAGAAGAAGTCAAGAAACTCAATTCATTAGCAATATCAAAATTCAAAGTCACGGTTCAAAGGTTAATGGTAGATATTTCTAACAAAAGACCGGAAACTTGATCGACTAGAGTATCAAAACTCAAACTTCCAGCTCATACTTAATGGGGAATGTTCAAAACAAGATTACAGTAGAAAAGAACACAACAAACTGATTTCTTCCTATCTTTTCAAGCCTTGGTGGACAGAGTTAACCCGGTACCTGTGTTGGTAGGGGTAAACCAGAAACTTCATCGATTAGCAGTACCAAGATTCGAACTTCCAGTTCATGCTTAACGGGGAAAATAATAGCTATTGTCCAACCATTGCCCGAATTTCAAGGGTGGGATTTTTCTTTTTTGGACAAAGTTATTTCATTGCCCTGTTTTCCCTGATGGATGAATATTATTTTTCCATTGAATGCCTCCAAGGCATATACTTTGGATAGTTTACCGCGACTAGCAGACAACTTCATGCTCAATAAAATGATGGACACTGACTACGATTTGGATTGTCTCCCCGGCTCAATAGAAATACAACCCCGTTCTAGACTTCATCAAGATGAAAAACAAGATTACAGTAGAAAAGAACACAACAAACTGATTTCTTCATATATATCTAAGCCTCGGTAGACAGAGCTAATCCGGTACCTATGTTAATGGGAGTTAGCAAGTACCTAGTGGGATTACTCGAGATGCGCCCATTTTTTTTTAAAAAAAAACACAACTGGATTGACTAGCAGTATAAATATTCAAACTTTAGTTACGCTTAATTGGGACTCTCCAGCAATTAAAAGAAACAGGAAGCTCAACTAATATGCAGTATCAAATTTCAAATTTTAAGTAAATACTTAAATGGGGTATTCATAAAATTAAATTTCAGACTTCCAGTTGCCCCTAATTGGAAATATTTATCAGCTAAAAAGAAACAGGAAAGGTGCGCCCAAGCCGGTCTGCACACCACCATTATTAAAAAAAGAACACAACAAACTGGATTAACTAGCAGTATAAAAATTCAAACTTCTAGTTACACTTAATTGGGTATCTTTATGACCAATAATACAACAACATACCCAGTGTAATCCCACAAGTGGAGTCTGAGGAGGGTATGATGTACTCACACCTTAACTCTACCTTTGTTTACGACCAATAATCCGTATCAAAATTCGAAATTCTAGCTAAATACTTAAAAGGGTATTCATAAAAACAACAAAATTTGTATAGTAGAAATGAAAAAAAACAAGAACCTTGAGAGTATTAGGAGGATAATAAATGCCAGCATGAATAACTTCACTATTACGAGAACTTGTACCAGTCCCAAATATTGGTGCAGAATCCACAACCAAAACTTCTCTACAATGATTTACACTAAGCTCTTTAGCTATTGCTATGCCAACTATACCTGCCCCTATTACTAAACAATCCACTTTCTCCTTTGGAATTGATTTGTATAATGATGATGATGAAAATGGGGGTTTGCTGGAATTACTGATATTCTTGATTTTTTGGAATAATGTTTTTGTGATTGAACTTGTGAGTTTCATCATTCTTGAAAAAAGTGGAACTAATGGAGGGATCTAGGAATGATAAATCTTTCCTCTCTTATTAGGGAGTGTGCGTAAACTAGGGGCGGCAAAATAGGTAAAAATATACGACAATAGGTTGGATATTCAATCCATTTGGATCTTAAATTCATATTATTCACTTAAAATATTAGTAATTTAATAGATAAAATTCACAACTTTAATAAAATAAGTTTTTTTTTAAATAATTCTTAATAACATTAGTAAAACTCCAACAAGTATCATTTCACTAACCACCTCACGACCATCAAATCCACCACCATCACCACCACCCAACTCACCCTCATCCCCTCCAAAAAAGGGTTTTAAAAAAAATTATTGTTATTTTCTACACCACTCAATTCCCGACCCCCCACCCACAGTCCATCACCCTCCAAAAAAAAAAATTTATTCACCTCACTCCCCCAGGTCCAAACGCCTAACCACCCCTCCAAAAAATATAATTTTTTTTTAAAAAAAATAAATTTTCTACACCATACCCCGCAACCTACCCCTCCTGAATTTGCTATTTCATATATTTTATTATACTTTTATAAAAATTTATAAAGAATGAGAATTTTGCGTGGTTAAAATTTAGTGTGAGATTGGGGGGCAAGGGGGAGGGGTAACAAAAAATATTCATATATTATAAAAATAAAATAAAATATATGAAGTAAAAAATATGGGAGGTGGTGATGTAGGGTGGGCTGACTTTGGGGTGAGTGGTGGTGTGGGATAGGATAAGTGAAGATGTAGTGCATTCGAGATGGTGATTGGGTGGGGTGGGATTTGGTTGGGGAGTGGGTGGGGTGTGTGGTGGAGGGTGCATGCAATGGGGTGGGAATGGTGGAGCTTGGGTGAGTATTTTTCGAAAAATATTTTTTTGGAGGTCGTGTCATTGGAAAACTTCAAAGTTCCATTCTTCCCACAAATGTTGAGGTGCAACTATGTACTAGGAATTGATTTGTGAATAAGAAGTTAAATAAATTTTCTCCATATTAGTTACATGAAGCCAACATCTTTAAAATAACTTTAGATAATATGGATATTCATATTATCCGTCGGATTAACCTATTTTTTATCCGTATTAAATATTAGTAGATCGGGTAATTGATCAGTTTTTATTTAACCCATTCAACCCGCTCATATCTGACACCGCCCACTCGTTTGTCACCCCTAGTGTAAATCATAGATTTTTCTTATTTGAATTTTAAAAATCGACCAAGTTTGTTTGGTTTTTTATTTTGAGATCGTAGTTCATCGAATTTTTAAGATCTCTCTAATTTTTCTTCCTAATTACGCATGTTTGGTCAAGCGGCTAAAAATGCTTATTTTGAGAAGTGTTTTTAAAAAAAATGCTTACTTTGTATGAGAATTAGTTTGTGTTTGACTAATTCATTTGAAAAGTACTTTTGATAGGATTGTGTTTGACTAATATTCTTAGAAAAATATTTTTGAGTGTCAAATTACCAAAAAGAATAAGTATCAATGAACGTTAACTATTAAGATTACTTTATAGAGAGAAATTAATTTAAATATCTATAGGAAATACATTAATTAAGTTCTTACTTTAATTTAATTAAGATTTTTAAAGTACATATTAAAATTTTCAATTAATATAATACATAGATAAATCAAAGAAAATATGAAATAGATATATTACCAACATGATGATTTAAATATACTAAAAAACATCAATCAAAACAAAATTTAAAATCATTCCACAAATTAAAATCCAGCACAAAAATATAACGTAAAATCAAATAAAGCATTATTAATTAGAAATTAATGGTGTAGTGTAGCCCGTGTAGGGGATATAGTTGGTAAGTATATATTTATGATAGATATATTTTTATCTTAAAATAAATAAATTTCTACTTCTACTTAAAAACAGTTTTACTAATTGACCAAACAATTCAAATAATGAAAAGAAGCGCTTTTAAAAATAAATCCTTTTGACCTCAAAACCGCTTGCCCAAACAAACTAAGTCTTCTCCATATTTGTCTTCACTCTCTTTAATTTTCCTTCTACTTTTATAAATAGACAAATAATTAAGTTCCTTCCATATCTTCATAATCTTGAACTTGCAAGTTTATTATGGTATAATAGTAACTCATATGAAATTAGGACCACAAGCCTCTATAAGTATCCAAAGGGCTTAACATTGAAATTCTTGTCACATTTTATATACACCAGTTGAGCATCACCTCACTGAGGTTAGTCTAATTATTTCCTTTTGATTATCATATTTCTTCACATCAATTGTTCCTATTAGAATAATACCGTGTACATATACAGTCAAATATCTCAATAACTCATATATCGTTTGACCAATTTTTTTTTGTTGATATAACAAATTGTTATTATAGAGAACATATAACATAACATGAAAATTTAGTCGGTCGTTACGTTATAATGAAGTATTTTTATCGAGAGGCCTGACACTCTGACTGTAATAACTTTTTTTTCAGTGATTAACTGCGGAAATGACCTCGTCGTCTGATGATAATGGTGACAGAAAGCGCACTATTTGTACGGAATTGGATGAATTGAGATGCAATTTGAGAGAAGTTGATAAGCAAATGCGAGATGTTATAAAACGAGGCAATGCTAGAGAGTTACTACCTCTTTTCATACGTAGACGTGCTGCTTATTTGAAAAGAGAGACCGAGCTTCAAAATGAACTTGAGAATAAATATAACTTGTTTTATCATAGGTACCTTTGATTTATTATCTTCCCTTGGAAGATTATAAGTATTGTTATTCTCAAATGATGGATTGTTGGGAGAAAAAGATGTATACACAATAGAATAAAATTATTTTTATTCTCTCTGAATTGAAATCTTACCCCTAAGTGATGTTCGTGTTAAAATTAAATATTGTATATGTTTGTTTTCTGTTTGTCCTTTATTTACTTTCTCTCTTTTTCTTTGTGTTAGTATTGAAGAGAATAGCAAGTGATATACAAGAATTAATTTAAATAGGATTACATAATCGAGGAGTTTGTTCATGTCATATTTAGTTATAGGACATGTAATCTTACCATTTGCAATTATATATAGTGTGGTTGCTACAACTAATTGTTAGCATACCGACGGACTGTTTTTTTATTTGAGATAATACTCACATAGACATGTACACACACATATTTATTTTGGATTAGAGTTGGTGATGAAGAATGTGTTAATTATATATCATATTTTGATGATTGAGCGACGAATGAAAAGAGATATAACATCCCAACGGTTAATGGTTAATTGGTTATCATACGGGATAACTGGATTGGTCACACCTTGAAATAGTTGTCATGGCGCTGCATTCATCTGAAGTTGCATTATATTGTATTTCTATTTAATCACTTGATCATAGATTTGCATATCTACTTAAAAGTGTGGCCATTTTGCTATTTGATCACTACTTGGACATAGATCTGTAGTACTTGAGAAAGATGCATAGGTTAGACTTGCTTTGGAGGCACTTTCCCTCGGACTAAATCAAATCAAATATACTCTTATAATATAGTATGATATTATTCGTTTGAAATTAAGTTCGTCAAAGGTCTCACAGCATGTAGCTTTTTTCTTTTTAGCTATTTATAATGTGGGATTTTAATCGAATATACAATAATTTCTCTGTTGAACAAATTAGTTCCATATGAGTCATCACTTTATGGGCTTATGTATGGAGATTAATTGTGTGTCATTCGAGTATTTATGGCTATCAAAGCCCGCGCTGACTTCTATTTTGTGTATGCATCTCCAAAGCTAAGGATAAATATAGTGAACCGGCCCGTGGACGAGCACATGTATTCAGTCGGGTCCCACGCCATCAATCCACTATCTCTATACTCTTCTTGGTGAACCATTGACCCATATATCAATTGTTAAGCTAAACCATACCAAAAATACTCGTAACAAAGTATAATGTTGTCCATTTGGACCAAGTCCACACCGTTTCCCCCCAAAAGCTCCACACTATTACATTTTCATGCACCTTATATGTAGCGTATTTTTCTTTCTTTTTCAGCTATCAATATAAAATTTTGTTCGCACGCTAAATACTTACAATCAAATAAAATATACCCATTTCCTTAGTAATATTTATGAAGTACTAGTAGTAATTTATTTGTAAGCAAGCAAATTAAAGCCTGTCAAAAGACAGAAGATACAATGGAAATTAAATAAAGACAACTTGTTCTTCAAATTAACATAAAAAACAAGCACTTGAGGATCTCTTAATTATCATTAGTAGAGAAATTAAAATGTCAACAAGCAATGGTGCAATAGCACTGAAATCCAGAGCAGTCTCCACTGACAGGCGACAGCGCCTTCATAGAAATGACAAACATCGCTGCAAAAATCTGGACATAGAGCTACGTGCTGGCTAGGAACTTGGCACCACTTTATTGCCTTCACCACCATATCTGTTCATATAAGTTAAAAAGTTAACACAAACAAAATATACATAACAGATAAATAACCCTTCTCAACATTAGAAAATATAAAGGTCTATATTAGAATATACAATAATTTCTCTATTGAACTAATTAGTTCCATATGAGTCATCACTTTATGGGCTTATGTATGGAGATTAATTGTGTGTCATCCTCATCATTATGAGCCGTGTCTTCCGGAAGCAGCCGCTCTACCTAACAAGGTAGATGTTAGATCTGTCTACGCTCTACCCTCCCCAGATCCACGTGGTGGAATTTTACTGAATATGTCGTTGTTGTTATTGTTGTAAAGGTCTATATTAGCAGTTGAAGTGTTGAGTTATCAGAACAAAGTCTCATATTGGTTATGGAAAAGAAAAGGAAACTACATATAAGGCATAACGTCAGGATAATCCTAATTAATTGGACGAGGCCTTCCATGGAAAATCGTGCAACTAGCTTGACCCAAAACGAGCGATATATATCCAACCAAATTAAAAGTATATTTTTGGTTGACTTAGCCATGTGTTGAGTCTCATATTGTGCTTTTGGGTTAGGATGACCTCTATAGTCTTGAAGAATTCTCATCTCATGAACTGACTTTTTAGGTTGAGAGTTAGGAACAAGATCCATTTTTCTCTCATAGTACCAAAGTCAGACCCATCCAATTCATTGCTCCATATGTCCGGTCTTGAGCGTGGGGTGGAAGGGATGCTTTAGGGCCGCGATTGTCTTTTCATATGGTCATGGATACCTTATTTCATAAGCTAGTTTATGAGGTTAAGTTAGGTGTCCATTTCTTTATCAAGTCCAACATATATATATATATATATATATATAAGCAGATGGAGAATTTCGACACAACAAGTCAAACATATAACAATAATAACATATTCAGTGAAGTTCCACGATTTGAGAACGATACAAATCATAACTGTGGGATCGACATTGACCACGTATTTATTTACCTTCACTATAGATGAGTTAACCAATGTAATACAACATGAAGTCTTATGTGTATATTATTTGCTAACGATATTATTTTATTAACGAAACAGACGATGGTGTTAATTAAAAACTTTGAATTATGGAGAAACACTATAAAGTGTAAAGGTTTTAGGTAGTGTAAAAGTAAGATTGAATATATACAATGCAGTCTGCATATTTAATCGATAAAAAAAAAGAGTGAAGTTCAGATAAAATTAGAGGTTAATTCAGGAAAATAAAGCGATAGATGAAAATATTATGTATAGAATCAAAGGTTTATAGTATGACAGAATCTAAAGAAAACATATCTTAATCAACCTTAGTTTATTGTTACTTTTAATTTCTGACAGAGCACCAATTTATATTCATGCCAAGTTCTTTTATGTCATCCGTTTGTTAATTGTAATATATAGTACGTAATCAGAACATGTTTGTAAATTGTAATTTTATTTGTAAAAATATAGATATGATTTCTCTCTAATTTCAAATATTTATCGAATGACAACTAGTAAGTAATAAAGATGTGGCCTAGGAAACAATAATTCCTCTAATTATATATTCTTTTATCATAAATAAGTTCTCTTATATCTAACGTAGGGGTCTATGGACCGGGTTGGTTCGTATTTTAGATATCAAATCACATCAATTATATCGGGTTTTAAAATTTGTAAACCAAATCAAATCAACAAAAATTAGGGTTTTCAATCTCGGGTTTTCTCGAATTTTTTGGGTTGGTCGGTTTTTTCAAATTTTTGTGCCTCGATGTGAATCATTTTATAATAGTATTTGCATCTTACCCTTCTATTTCTAAATCTGTAAAATGAAAAATGAGGGGTGAATTCATTGACTCATTAAATAAAAGATGCATAACAGTTGGAACAAATAAGTATAAAACATGCATCTGATGTATAAATATAACAATCAAACAAAATGTAGTACCAACAACTTCAATATTATTATTTTTTAAAATGAGTTGTAGCTAGCTTTTAAACATTTACTCAAAAGGCCTATCAGTAAATGAACAAAAAGAATATAACTCAAACTTGCATTAAGAATTATACGATCAGTTATCGTGCCAATTCTTAAACGGATGGTGCATCATGAACGAAACTAACTAATCAATGCTCAAAGGTAATAAAATTATAAAAATATTTATTAATGTATAAAATAATTTAAAAATTATATATATAATCAGGTTGATTTGGTCTCGATTTGACTTTTTTTAGTTAAAATCAAACCAAACTTATTATAGTCGAGTTTCTTTTTCAACACCAAACCAATCCAAACTAAACCACTAATCGGTTTTTTTTTTCTCAATTTGATTCAGTTTGTCAGTTTGGTGCGATTTGTCGATTTTTTTTTGTACATCCCAATATCTAAGTATGTGAATGATTATGTAGATTTATCACATCTAGATCAACGACATATTCATATTATGTTTTCTTCAGTGCAAAGTTAATGAAAAAGAATAATATAAAAAATTTGTTGTATAATTGGTGCAAAAAACGAATTGATAATATCAAAAATGGTGATTTTCTCGTGTTTGTTCTGATTAATAATTAATTATAACATTCAATGGATTTACTTAATATAGGACCATAACTAATGATATCTTCCTAATTAATTCTATCTTCTCCATATTTGTCTTCACTCTCTTTTTCCTTCTACTTTTATAAACAAATAGATAATAAGAAAATTAAGTTCCTTCCATATCTTCCTAATCTTGAACTTCCAAGTATGGTAACAGTTTAATAACTCATATGAAGTTAAGACCACAAGCCTCTATAAATAGCCAAGGGCTTAACATTTAAATTCTTGTCACATATTTTATACTTGAACATCACCTCACTAAGGTTAGTTTAACTTCCTTTTGCTTGTTATATTTCTTAACATTAAATGTTCGATCCTATTAGAATAATATCGTGTATATATGTACACTCAAACCTTCTCTATAACAACGTCATTTCCCATTTTTTTTGTTGCTATAGCAAAATGATGCTATAGAGAACATGTAACATAACATAACATAAACAACCAGTCGGTCATTACATTATAATAAAATATTATTATAGATAGACCTGACAGTAACAATTAATTTTTTTCCAGTGATTAAATGCAGAAATGGCTTCGCCGTCTGATGATGACAGGAAGCGTGCAATTTGTACAGAATTGGAAGATTTGAGACACCATATCAGAGAAATTGATATGCATTTGGATGAGATTATATTGCGAGGCAATATTGCTGAGTTACTTGGTATCGAACATAGACGTGCTGTTTATGTGAAAAAAGAGAAGAAACTTCAAGATGAACTTGAGAATAATTATAACATGTTTTATAGTAGGTACCTTTGATTTATTTTCTTTCCCTTAGGAAGATTATAAGAATTACTATTATTATTCTCAAATGATGGATTGTGTTACGTTTGAGAAAATAATATACACAAGAGAATAAATTCTCTCGATTGAAAGCCTTCACCTAATAATAACGTTCGTGTTAAAGTATATACATGTTTTCCGTTTGTCCTTATTTATTTTGTCTTTTTTCTCCTGTATGTTAGTCTTGAAAAGCATGCCAAGTTCCATATGACTCATCACTTTAGGGGTTTATATATATGAAGATTAATTGTGTCATCCACGTATCCGAGTATTTATGATCATAAAAATAGCTTCTTTTTTGTGTATACATTCCAAAGCTATGATTAAAAGTATTAAATCAGTCTATAGTCGAGCAAAGACACTAAGACGGGCTCCACGCCATCATTCCACAATCTTCGTATTCATCTTGCCGAATCATTAGCCGTGATACTAATTGTTGGGCTAAAACAACCCAACGACACTCTTAACTTGGGCTGTTACCGAGCCGAATCGAGCCGAATTTTGCAGATATTTGATTCGGCTCGAAAATATTCGAACCCTAGGTTCGATTCAGCTCGAACCCGTCGAAATTTAGAAATTAAGGCTCGATTCGGGTTCGACGGTATTTTAGAGCAGTTAAGGTTCGATCCGATTCGACAAATCGGATCGAATATTCGAAAATAGTTCGATCCAAAAACTTGAAGCTTGAAGGAGCAACAATGGTGAAATCTGATTTGAGAAGAATTGAGGCACGGGGTTGGGTGCAAATTGTAGTCAAGATCAAGACTAACTCAGTGACACCACCCACTGCTAACGTTGACGGCTGAGGTGATCGAAAAATTTGAAAAAACCGTCGGAGTTTTGATTTGGTCGACCTGAATATTACGAACGAATTGAGGAACGGGGCTTAGTGATTATTGTAGTACTGATCAAGACGAATCTATTGGTACCAACCACGACCTTCGATTATAACTCAGTTCGCCGGAAAATCCACGACGACAGCTAGGGTTTCGCTGCAATGTGATTTGGTTGTCGGAACTCTAGGGGTTGAGTCGATGGACGTCGTTGGTACCAATGACCGCTGTGAGATGGCGGTCACATTGGTGTATCCTTTCGCCGTCGATTTGTGCTCAAGCGATCGGAATTTGGAAAAAACCGAACAACAGTGAAATGATTTTTCGATCTGAAATTGGTCGCGATTAAGAATGAATCGACGGTGGTGCTTGGTATGGAAATGACGGCTCGACAAGACGAAGCTAACGGTATACGTTTCGTCTCCAATGGTGTTCTGTGGATTTTAGAAGAGCTGAAGAGACAAATAAATTTTTAGGGTTTTTATATATATATATGGACTGGGGCGGATCGAGCCGAATATTCGGCTCGATTTGGGCCGAATCACAATATAGGGTTCGGCCCTATATTTGATAGGGCGAATCGAACGCAAATCGATCTTTTTCGAGCTGAATTTTTCGAATCGCGTCGAATAGGTTGACTCGGTAACAGCCCCACTCTTAACAAGATTTGATATTGTTCATTTTGGATCAAACCCATACGGTTTCCTCGAAAAGCCTCATATCATAAAGATTTCCATATATCTTTATATATACCTTTTTTTAGCTATGTACCAATTAACACTTTGTTCGCACGCCTTATACTTACATCAAATAAAGTATATCATGTTCCTTAATATTTATAAAGTACTTCTCCCCATGTCTCAATTTATGTGATACTTTTCATTTTTTGGGATTCAAATTACGTAAACTTTGACCACATTTTAAAATATATTTTAAGAAAGTGAGTCTCACTAATTCTTTTATTGTGGATATGAATATGTAATTTGTCTCCGTTTTCATCATATATTAATATGAGAAGAATTGTAATTTATAGTATTTTTCGTATAATTTTTGAATATTTTAATTTTAATTTTAAAAAAATGAGTCAAATTCAATTTAACTTACAAAATTAATCAAATTGACTTTTGGAAAATGAAAAGTGCTACATAAATTGAGACGGATGGAGTAGTAAGTTGTAATTTAGCTAGATCAGTACAGGACATGATTAAACTATCTTAAGCAACTTCATCTTAATTATATATGTTCCCTTATAGAATGTACGCAAATATTACCTCTACCTTTATATATCGGTCTATATATTTAAATTATATAAATTTTGGCACTTTAATCTTATCTAATAAGCGTGAGTTCGATTCCATTACCAATATTTATCACCCCGATATAATGGAAATTAACAAATTAATGAAAAACTCAAATAGCCACTTGGAACAAATAGTTTGCTGGATAAATTTAACAGTTTTTTTACTTGCACCGTCACTTTCATGGTTTAAGACTAAAATGATCGCTTTTTTCATACATCAAATACTATTTCACTTATGTGGTATTATATATATATAAAGAGTAGTTAAAGAGAGACAGATTCAGAATTTAAACTCTATGAATTTAACTTTTTAAGATTCTTAATTTGAACTAATTATATTTTAAAAATTATAAACTCGTGTCTACTATTTTTTGTAATATTAATAAATTTATATTCTACATGAAAAAATTAGAGAGTTCAATTGAACCCCTATCTATCGTGTTACATCGGCCACGGTATAAAGGACTAAAATGATTACTCTTTTCCTACTTAAACACTTTCGATTACGTGGTAATATGAAAGGACTAAAATAGTACAATCCCGGTACATCAAGGACCATTTTGATTAGTTTTTCCGACAGAACACTCTTAACACTGTTCACTTCTGGTTCAGCTCCACACACACAACGTGAGATCTATTGATCTCATAGTGTAAAGTGTAAACTGTAAAGTGTCTATTTTCCATGAACAATTCTTTTTTATCTCATTCAAAATTTGTAAAATTTCCATAATATATGAACATCATTGGAGTGAAAAAGATTGAAAATTGAGCGGGGGGGGGGGGGGGGGAATGGGTGGATCATTGATTAGTTCAAGGGCATTTAATTGGAATACAGGGCAAATGATAATAATAACCCTTTTGATAATGGTGGGTTCTTTTTATACTGGTACACTGTTTGGTAATAACCCAACTCTCTATATCCCTCAAGAACAACAAAAACAAGAAGAATTTAGTGTTGGTTCCAACATTAATTCTTCAGATTCATCATCTGGTTAGTCTTTCTTTCTTTCTTTTTAAAGAATTGTAGGGTTTTAGTGTATTCTTTAACTTTTTAAAACTAAAATTTACTCATAGGAATTATGTCTTAAAAAAAGTTACCCCTTTTCTTAGTAGTTCTCTTTAGGTATCGAGTAGATCATTATTCTTATGTGTGTATTACTACATGTTGCTCCATTTGTTCTATATCTTGATATGTTGCTGTCTATTTTTCTGCAATCCTGCATTGACTATGTTTCTATTGAGCCGAGGGTCTACCGGTGGGGGTAAGGTATGCGTACACTATACCCTCCTCAGATCTCACATTGTGTCATTTCACCGGGTATGTTGTTGACTTGTTGTTGTAAATGTGCTTACTTTGTGGCAAATGAGGGAAAAAAATATGAGGAAGATTTGATAATTTGGAAAGTTGTGCTTGAGGAAATGGAGTTTTTTTTTTCCTCTTGGCTGATTAAAGTTATGTTGCTTATTAAAAGATTTTTAAGTAAATTTATTGTCTTTCCGAATGTAAGCTAAAAAGATTGCAACTTTTTGTTTGTTAAAAGAAATTAAAGAATGTTGGAATTGATTCCCAGAATATAAATTATGGAGGAAGTGATTGTCAGTGTGTGATTGTAAGAGAGAATTTGAATAAGCTTTTAGTCATTTTACTGGGGAAGCTAGTTTTTCAGATTAGAATTAGCTTTCGAGTTCTCTGTGTATATGATTGGTGGAGAGGTGGGGGCTTAAAACATGAAAAAGAAATCATATTGAGTTGCTTATGAGATTGGTAATGTTTTCTGCAAAAAAAGTTGTTGAATTTTCCGTTTAGGTGGGTACATTAGATGAAAAAATGATAACTTTCTTTGGTTGAAAATGATAACTAGGCATTTGTTTATGTTTGTGCTGGAGCAAGATAGAAACTAAATGGATAAAGAACGATACTTTGTGTTGTAATGTTGTTAGGTGGATTATCTGGGTAATTTGGTTGTCTCAGAAGGTTTTAGTGTAAGGGCAGTGCATCGTACTTGTATCTGTTTTGGTTTTCATGGAGTTTGGATAAATCTAACCTTCCCTTATTGGTAAGGGATAGGCCTTGATACTTAAATCTGATATTTATGTTGTGCATGGGTAAACTTGCTTTTTATCGAGGCTTATCCTTGTGGACATTGTTCTAACTACTATTGATTGGGGTTATAACTATATGATTACTTAGTTAAAGTGGAGTCTTTAACCCTGTTGCAAGCACATAATTCATTGAGCAGTGCAATGGAGTATAAGTCCACTGGCTTCTACTTTGTCGAATGGGTTTGGTAGACATTTGCACCAGTGCTTATTTGGTGGTTAGTAATTGGACGATGTTCATAAGAGGGAGCCTAAATGCATCCAAATAATTTTATGTCGTAATATGTCGGCAGTAATCCCCAGCTAGGGTGGTAGATGAGCATATCATCAACACCCCCCCCCTCCCCTAAACCAACCCAAAGGTATTTTTAGGGCGCAAGGCGTCAGCATGAACTTGTGATGTCCAGGGTGTGTCCTAAGAGAAATTTTAGGTATATCAGTTCCAAGCATCCCGATTTGGCGATATTGTGACCTTAGATCCAATTTAGGAAAATACTTATCCCATTCAATTCATCCAGCAACTTTATAACGTGTAGTAACTTGTTCTTGACTGTGTGACTATTTAACTCTTAATCCCCACATCCTTCAGCAATCATCTTTATTTTCAACCATCACTATTTATCCTCCTTGTCAACCTTACTACTTAGGAATTCCCTGTAGAAACTGAGAGGCATTCTGTTAGGCAGTCAACGTGTGTCCACGTGCGTTTGTGTTCTGCCTTTTCTTTTACCAATTTACTTTTCTTAAACGTGTTACTCTCATCCTTGGTGTCATTTTCCTTCTGCTGGGAAGAATAGTTCCTAATTGGTTTGAACGTTGAGCTCTCAGAATTGACTCTCTTTTCATTGGTTGCTAGACATCTTTGTTTTACTGTCCTTTTCTATTATTGATATTTCTGATCCATATATTTTAATAACATAGATGCTGCTAGAGAACATGAACTTCCTATTTGTATAGAAGATTGGTTTTGTCATTTGTAGAGATCATATCTTAATGTAGATTCTCTACTTTCTTCTAAACCTTTTGTATACGGGAGATTCCCATTATTGATGACTTGATAAATAATAATATGCATGCAGGTATTCTAAAGTTCAGTAACAAGGTTGCTCTTTCTTATCGGGTGGTACCCCTCACAATCCCTGAAACTGGGATAAATGTATGTCCTCTGAAATTTAATGAGTATATCCCCTGTCATGACATTTCTTATGTCAAAGAGTTGATGCCAAAATTAGATCTTTCAAGGAAAGAAGAGCTAGAGAGGCATTGTCCTCCACTTTACAGGCGTTTGTTTTGTTTGGTACCACCTCCAGCTGATTATAAGATACCGATAAGGTGGCCAACTAGCAGGGATTATGTATGGCGGAGTAATGTAAACCATACACGTCTTGCGGAGGTAAAAGGAGGACAGAATTGGGTACATGAGAAGGATCAGCTTTGGTGGTTTCCAGGCGGTGGAACTCATTTTAAGCATGGAGCTACAGAATATATTGAGAGGTATACGGTTTTATTTCACTAATTGGAGTTTCAGCCTTTTGATAATTCTACTACTATCTTTTCTCTGTCGTGAGCATGCAAAATGAAAATTGATTTGAAATGCATGATGGCTTCCTTATAGCAATTTAACAAAGGCAATTTATGTTGTATGTTGTACTAGATGATCTATTACACTTGCTAAGAATGGTGAGAATCTATCCTTAATGCTATCATTCTTTTATGTAGCTGATGTACATATTAATTCATTTCTTCGATGCAGGTTAGGCAATATGACAACTGATGAAACAGGTGACTTGCGTGCAGCAGGGGTATATCAAGTGCTTGACGTTGGTTGTGGGGTTGCTAGTTTCTCTGCCTATCTTCTTCCACTAAATATAGAAACACTGTCTTTTGCTCCCAAAGATGGTCATGAAAATCAAATTCAATTTTCTTTGGAACGAGGAATCGGTGCTATGATATCTGCTATAGCTACGAAGCAGCTACCATATCCAAGTAACTCTTTTGACATGGTCCATTGTTCCAGATGTCGAGTTGATTGGCATGAAAATGGTGAGTGTTTCTTTCATTGAACATGCGAACCTGATATGCTTAAATGTAATTGATTTACGTTAAATAAGGAAACTGTATCTAATTATTTGGATTTATACATCATGTATGTTAATAGTACATAAATTTGCGAATTTCAATGAACTTAATGCTGTGTTAGAATCTACAAGGCCTTAGATATCCTCCCATAATAAACTTGTTCCACCGGCTTGATCATCATGGAGCTATTAGCTTATTCTTTTTATGTCAAATAAACTTTACTCAAGACACTCGCATGACAACTAAACTGTTATAGTTGAGTTTCTAACTATAAATATGGCTCTGGTTCTACAAGGTAATTGAAGGAAATTATTTAAGGCTGTCTTTTCATTATATGCTACACATGCATGTCATGTAAATACACTATTATTGTTTTACAATGCTAAAAGTAATCTTTCATCTCGGTGTGCGTGCAGATGGTATTCTACTCAAAGAACTGAATCGCATTTTAAGACCAAATGGATATTTTGTTTACTCAGCTCCTCCTGCCTATAGAAAGGATAAGGATTTCCCGGAGATATGGGACAAATTAGTAAAGCTGACTTCTGGAATGTGCTGGAAGCTTATTGCACAGGAAGTGCAGACAGCAATATGGGTTAAGCAAGAAAATAATTCATGTCTTCAGCATAATGCTCAGAAGCAACTTGTAAACTTATGTGATTCTGAGGATGATTTGAAGCCATCATGGAAAACACCTCTGAGGAACTGTGTTACACTTAGTGACGCTTCATCTTCTATGAAGAAACTACCTCCTCGACCACAACGTCTTTCAGAGTATTCACAAAGTCTCAGTCGGATAGGTTTGTCAATTCTCTTCCTTGGTGTAGTTGTATTATAAATTGTCCTCTCTTAGTTCTCAAATAAATTGTAGTGAATATATCCCTCGTGCCTGTACATCACTGGTTTAAAAAACAGATAATCTATAGTGTTGTAAGCTTGTTTTTTCAAGAAAATCTTTTGGATTGTCTAAGATAAGTGAAAAAATATTTGCATGATCTGGTATATGGTGGAAACTTTTCCCGTTGTCCAACAATGCTGTATTTGCCCGCATTTATATTGCATAGGTTTTAAAGGCTAAGCTTTGACAAAAAGTATAATCGGGTAGTTTATCATAAAGCTCTTATTCGTGCTCATGTATCTTGGTAAATAGAAGGATTAACTAACTATATGTGGTTAGCAAGAAAATTAGCTACTAGTATTTAAAAGGTACTGAAAACCTCTTACGAATCTATCCTATCACATGTATTATAAGGGAAAAAGAGAACTTTTCTTTTTGATAACAAAAAAAAAACTTTATATCAGGTATATTTCAATGCAATTTTCAACTTTGAAGCTTTTTTTTCTGTTTCTTTTTTTTCCCTGGCTCGAATATTTGTTAAATTTTGGAACACCGGCAAGTTTGCATTTGTGGTTCTTTTTCATTTCTCTCAAACTGTTACTGTTATTTTTTCTTTCTGCTATTAATGTCACTTTTTTTTTTTGAAACTGGTAAAGTTGTATTCCTCAGCATGTCCTTAATGCTGGAGACCTCCAAAAAGTTGTTACAAACAGCCTATAGTACTTACAGAGAACCTAAAAGATCTACAACTGTTCAGCTTCTTCTATACAATGTTCTTTACACCAAAAATAAAAAGTAGCAATGCATCTTCCTTTAACTAAACATCTTCCATTCCTCTCCCTCCAAATTGTCCACCAGATGCATGATGGAATTAATCTCCACCATTTCTTCTGACTCTTACTGCCCCCTCTCCTAATCCATTTTCATTAACCGGTTTCTCAACTGGTAGTGATAGTTATCTCCTCTCAAAGATCATATCCGGCCTAAAATGCTAATATTATGATTTATGCTTATAATGATAATTGAGGCTGTTGCTCTATTTGACACAGAACTAATAACACGAAGCTTTACAGAGATTGTCCTTTCATCATTTGGGAAGTCTCATATGTCTGACATGCTCAAATCAATTTCTTGCAGGTATTGATCGTGAAAAATTCTTGGCAGATACAATCTATTGGCAAGATCAAGCTCGCCATTACTGGAGACTAATGAATGTTGAGGAGAAAGAAATACGTAACGTAATGGACATGAGTGCTTTACTTGGCGGGTTTGCCGTTGGTTTAAATACATGGCCTGTTTGGGTAATGAATGCAGTTCCTGTAACCATGAATAACACCCTCTCTGCCATTTATGGAAGGGGTCTTACAGGCGTTTTTCATGACTGGTAGGGTAATAATTTATCGTACCTTACACATAAGCTCTAATCTGATTTACAAGGGCCATAACAAGTACCTAATCGAATTTGTAGGTGCGAGCCATTCTCCACATATCCCCGCACTTATGATTTGTTGCATGCCAATCATCTTCTTTCTCACTATAGAAGTCGAGACGAAGGTTGTTTACTCGAAGATATCATGCTGGAGATGGACCGTATTCTACGACCTCAGGTAAGTAGTTTCATTTCGATGTAATGCTTTGAGAGACTAAATAGTTAATCAATTGGTAATTAATATATGTTCTTAAAAACAAGGAAGTCCGGTGCACTAAGCTCCTTCTATGCCCGGTCCAAGAAAGGGCCGGACCACAAGGATCTATTGTACGCAGTCTTACCCTGCATTTCTGCAAGAGGTTGTTTCTACGGCTTGAACCTGTGACCTCCACATGACAGCAACTTTACCAGTTACTCCAAGGCTCCCCTTCAATTGATATATGTTTTTATTTGTTTTAATTGTCAAAGTACAATATCCTACTCAAATTTACGCTATGATTTTCTTGGTTTTCCCAATTGAACCAACCTAATTGTCAAATTTTGACATCTATGTTAATGTTCTCTCTAGCAATAATAAGTAAAGGAAAAAAAAAGCTACCTGTTATCAAGTTCTGCATTGACAGTTTCTTGACAGTTTTAATTGACATAACGGTAGCCAACTTCTCTTTGAGCTTAGCGTGTTGGACGAGAGTTTGTGTGATCATTCATATAAAATATACTTGAGAGGCTCAAAAAGATGTTCCCTTGTAAGGGGTTTTTTACGAAGGACTCTTCGGATCGATGAAAATGTCACAAATCAATAAGTTTCTAATTGACTAATTTATGCTTAGAAAATGGACTCTCTTCCAATGTATGAGATGCTACATATTTATGTCCATTTAGTGATTGTGAAATCCCCTGTGAATATTCGTTCATGTCTCTGTCCTGAAGTTTCAACTATCGAATAAATTTAACGTTCTCAACTGACATGCAGGGATTTATCATTATCAGAGATGAAGAACCAATCATATCAAATATACAAGCTCTTGCTCCAAAGTTTGTCTGGGATGTCCAACTACATTTTCTAGAGGACTATCAGAAAAAGACGGAGCCGGTCTTATTTTGCAGGAAAAAGTTTTGGGCTATTGTTTGAGGTAGTTTTGCCCGTGATTGTTGGTTGAAAGGAAAATGTTGAATTTATATCAATTTTTAGGTTTAGCTTTGCATTTCTTGAGTATGTTTCCGCCCTAAACTAAGAAATAGAATAGTGCTCATTTTGATATTCTGCTGGAATATTTTCAAGGTCCCCCTTGTGCAACTACAAGAATTTCTTCTGGTTGGCTACTATATTTTCCTTCAGCTCACGACTCACCTTGAACTGGCCAATGCAGCATCGAGGTAGAAGTCCCACGGGTCGTAAACTTTTTTTCCCGGAGAAGAAGAAATGACGGTATCTGGGGAATAAGTATATTCACTATATTCGTGTAACTTATTTGCAGAATGGTAAATTCATGTGTTTCATAGTTATTTATCAGTTTGAAGGAAAGCCAGGATGTAGTTCTTAACCTGTAATTGTTGTACACATAAGAGAACAAATTTACTGCTGTAATATAACTTTTGTCATAGCTCTTCATTGATCTGTTGTTCTTTTCTATGTGCGTATCGGATTTTCAAAAAATTGTGTATTTTTGAAGAAATCGAAACGGGTACAGCAACATTTTAGAAAGTCGACATAGGTTCTTTTTACTCTGAACTTGCTCCTTCTCAATGTTATTATTGCCAAGAGTTGGTATCCATTAAATAACTGACTTGTTGCATTTATAGCCGGGACACAAGTAAATATATATTCATGCTTTGTCTCTCAATTAATAACCTTCTCTTTCACATCACATCATCACTAACTTCCAGGACTTTAGGTTGCTTTTGGAATGAAAACAAGGTGAAAATGTTCTTCGCCATTTTTTTCTTCTTCAAATTTTGATGTAGCTGTGTTTGTTTATTAGTTTTTGCAACAAAAAAAGAAGTTACTACCTTTTTTTCAAAACTCTTACTAGTATATTTGCCATTGATATTATCCAGTTGTGGTAGTGATGTTAGCCGTTTTGTGCGCACTTTGATTATTTTACTAAGATACTTGTTATTTCTTACAAACAGGAATATTGAGGTAATACAACCCACCATTATTTATATATAAACAAAGAAATTTCTTTATGTTTTTCTCTACTAGAATTTAAATGGAGAAATGTCAGTGACGAATCATACATCTCATTTAGAACTAAGGTGTATAGCAGTTGTTATTGTAATATTAAAGTCTCTTCTTTCATAATTTTCACCCACATCATTAAGGGCTATATTAAAAATTAGATAATTCCCAAAAGAAAAGGGAAAGAAATATGTCTTCTTTTTACCTCCATAGCATAATATCCATGAAACAAGTAAGACAGTAGTACTACACTACTACTACTACTACTACTACTACTGTATTTTAAAACTTCCTAACAAATTGTGCCAATAGTTTCATCAGGACAAGATTTTTAAAACAAAGAAAAGAGCATTAATTATAAATGAAGCTTTTGACATGACAAGACAACCCCATGCTTGTGGGTCATTGACCCACTCTCTTGCTTCACACATTCACTTTCCTTGTCTCAGCAACAAACAGTACCTTCGTTGAAATTTTTTACTGTACAAATGCCTATTAAATCTATTTAGAAGAATTCCAATATAAATGATAAAGGGGTTCAAAAATTAGTTTAAATCACAATAAGTTCAAGTTCAACTATGACCTTCTACTATTATTTTGAATTTCCGTATATAAATTTTTGACCTTTACTTTGATTGTGCTTATGCTCTATCTTGAGCGAGAGTTTTTCGGAAACAACCGTTCTATCTATCAAGATAGATATAAGATTTGCGTATACTTTATCATCCTCAGACACACGTTGTGGGATTTCAATATATATGTTGTTGTTATATAAAATTCTGGCTCGACTAGTGCAGACTGCAGACCCTACTTCTCCACACCTTATCTCTTTGTCAGAGTTCTGCTACTCCCTTCTGCTAAAATACCTACGGTCCCTTTGACTCTATCACTTATAATATTATTGGTTTAATTTCTTCTAACTCACTATATACCATTAGGGTACGTTTGGTATGATGTATTAAGATACATCGTTTGAGACCCATCTAGCAGGTAAGTCTGTCCTGAACTGTACTAAAAAAAATATATATATAATTCATTATATATTAATATTTTAATATCATCCATTATATATTAATACAAGCTAGTCCAATACAATATAGTTAAGTCCAATGAAATTAGTACTGTCCAGTGTCACATAATAAACTAGCCCTTATAGTATCAAAGAGACTGGTCCTTCTTTTTGTTTCTGGCTTTTAAGGTTACCTTTCTTCAGATCTTTTATTGGCTCTTCTTCTTTAATTAGAGGGGTGAAAATGAGAGTTGCTCGTGTGCACACACACATGAGTACGTACAAACAGCCAGTAGTAACTAGTAACACTAAGTACTGTACTATTTTTCTCTGAGATATCTACATCATATGTATGGCCTTAGTAGTTATTACTCCCTACTTCTCAATTTAAGTATCTTAGTTTGACTTGATATATTTGAATTTTATAATGTTAAATTAAAGATATTGGTCTTTTAAATCTTGTGGTTTTAAATTTGCATTGCAATTGAAAACTAACTAAATATAGAAAGAAACAATCTCTTGACAAAAAAAATAAGACTCTTACATTGAGACGGAGGTAGTGGTAGTTTTTTTTCAGTTTAACTGCAAAAAGACATTAAAAAAAAGTTCAAATTAAACACTTCTGATCACCACTTGCAGGCATACATAATGGTGCTTCCTGTTATCAGTTCCATAAGTACACTTTCCTTTAATAATACACACTTTAGTTAATTATTTTTCTTCACTTATAATTAGTTTCTATTCTTTCTTTTTTTCAACAAGGGTAATTTATTGAACGAATAAAGCATTCAACCGTTTATCAGAATATCTTTTAATTTCTATTATAGAGAACATATAACATGAAAATTGATTTTAAAGAAAACTTAATCATTATAGTGAAATGATATTATAGAACACAACATATTAGTGTAATCCCAAATTAAACATTTCTAATCACCACTTGCAGGCATACTTAATGGTGTTTCCTGTTATCAGTTCCATAAGTACACTTTCCTTTAATAATACACACTTTAATTAATTATTTTTCTTCACATATAATTAGTTTCTATTCTTTTTTTCAAAGGGGGTAATTTATTGAACGAATGAAACATTCCACAATCAAACCTTTCTATAACATAATTGGTTGTCTGCCTTTTAATTGTTATAACGATACGTTACTATAGAAAACATATAATATGAAAATTAATTTCAAAGAAAACTTGATTATTATAGTTAATTGTTAGCTATTATAGAACAACAATAATATACCCAGTGTATTTTTACAGGTGTAGTCTGACGTGTGTAGAGTGTACGCGGAATTTATCCCTACTTTATGAAGGTAAGAGGCTATTTTCAAGACCTTCGGCTCAAGTGACTCATATCGAACCAGTTTAAAAAAATACATAAGTAAGGAAAAACTTATTATTATTATTACTATATATAAGAGAGGATCTCAAAGTTTTGTAGTCCTCACCCAAAATATTTCATCCATTTTATCCCTAATTGAAGTTTTAGTTACCTCGTAAGTTCTCACCCATTTTGATAAATTTTAACAACTTTAAGGATTTTATCATGCCACTAAAAGTAATGATGTCATGGTAAAGGTCATAGTGGCCCCCACAAAGAACACTCATACATATTTGAGTTTCTTTTATGTGAAAATATTTTTAAATTTGTTTCAAATTATACATTTACATAAAAAATTATTATAGACACGTACGGAAAAGTATATTTTCAATTCTTATAATATTAAAATATTTTTTGAAATACAGGATAGTAAATATTTTATATGATTTGGAATAAAATAGTTAAGTTAAACATATGAAAAGTTATTACAATGTAGATTCCATAAAAAGGTTAATATTTTTTATATGGTTTAATTTGAAAAAACATCTACAAAAGTATCTTGCAATACCAAAGCTTGTAATTGTTTATATTTATTAATAAGTTAACTTTATTGATTTCATCTTACATTAATAATTTTGACATTAATTGAATGTTGTAATATCTTTTTTGCAAAGAAAGAAATTAGCTAATATGGGTTCAATTCAGATAAATAAAATCAATTTAACATATGAAAAGCTCAATTTGAATCATAGTAAGACTATAATCTAAAAAAAAATCCGGTAAAATAGAAATTAGAAAAGTTTTCATTTATTTAAAAATATCTAATATATAAACTAAGAAAAATATTTTTCTTTAACTTTCAGATAACTTTTTGTACTTTAATATTTTAGAATTCTTTAGAAAATATAACACTGATATTAAAAAATAAAAAGTAAGAGTAGAAAAATAAAAAAAATATCCATAAATTTAATTTTTAATGTTGGTTTGGGCTCGGACTTAGCACGGGTCAAATGACACTAGTATATTATAAAAGATGACTATTATAAAATTAAGGTTTAACTATATACATACATCTCTTTTCTCTATTGCTCGATGGAAAAAGTATAAATTATTCGATGTCCATTTACCACTCAAAGACTTCTATTCAAGTGTTTGGATAGTCAAACCTAATCCTAAAAATCATTTGACTAGCACAAAATATCCAAGTAAATAGACCCTAGCTATTACATTGTAGCATTCATGATTCAACCAAAAACAAAAGGTAAGGCAAGTGCAAAAGTAGTTAGGTACTGATCCTGTAAAATAGAACCTCAGAAGGAAAGATAGATGAACAAGTTAAAAAGAGGCAAAAAGAATAAGACACATGATAGAAAGAGAATTTTTTATCATATGAACAAGTTAAATTATCCTCCCATCTTTTCCTTCAAATCAATAGCCAAATGGGTAATGTGTGACTGTTGTTACTTTTGGGGCAAAAAAGGCGAAATTATTTGCTCACAGGGCCGTTATCATCGATTCGACAGAGATTGATGGAGGAGAGACTCAACAACCTATTAAATGAAAGACACAGTGATCGTTATTACTTGTTACTCTCATGCTACTCTTTTCTCAATTTCAATGTCTTAGACTCTTTAGATATTTGATATTAATTTTAAAATTTATGATCCAAAATATAACTAAAATCTTATTAATAAATGATTAATGAGCATTGCATCCCAAGTATACTTATCCACTGGCATTGAAACGAGAATTATGACAAGCTCATCTTCCATAGCAAGAATTTCCGCTTAATCCAAGAGATCTCGGGCTTCTACTTCATAAAAAAAGGTAGCACCCGCTCACGCTCCAATATACGTATACGTATAGGGTGAAGCACCAACAAACCAAACTTTACGATATAAAGACAAAATGTACTCCAATTTTATGGGACTTTCACTTTTGTTTTGAAAATAAAAAAAATTAATGAAATTATTTCTAACTTTAGCATATGTCATTTTTGTTAAACTAGGATTTGATGGTTATATGCCAAAAAATGAAAAAAGAGAAGAGGTTAGGCAATGAAGTGAAGTGCCAGCCATAAATGGCACGTGGAAGTCAGTGCCACTGCACAATTTGCCAAACACATCAAAGAGGAAGTACAATAGTTTAGCAGACTGATGGAAAGATGTATCATGGGGTAGTATGATTATGTGGTTAAGTTATGGACCATGTTATATCGGGTAAAAATTTACCCACATTCGAAATTTATATATCATTCTAATAACAATTTAAATTATATACTCACTGTTAATGTAAATGATTCTCTATAATATGTTATTTAACTATTTTATTTTTAAAATTACAATTATTTTTACATTTAAAAAAGCTTAGATGTGGGGCATGGGCGTAAATTTCGGTTGGTTCAGGGTGGTAGATCGATTAGTAAGTGCTCGAGCTCGACACCGCAGCGGGTAGTTTCATTCCTTCTTAGTGGGGATGATTTCTTACGCACTGTATTAATCGCTGTTTTCCACCTACGCACTGAATCACCATAATTTACCTTCTCACCAATTTCTATCGGACCGGGAATGAGGATCTGTGGGCGAGGAATTTCAGCTTTTTTTTTACCCCCAAGAAAGCTTAGATGTAGATATCAGATGGATTGGATGACCTCGTAACATAAAAAAAATTATTGTCAATATATATAACTTAAATTGTACAAATAAATACATGGTGGTGGCCCACACTCGTGAGTTAAGGGATACTTAGTCTTTTTATATAGTCTTGTTCAATTTTTCACTCATGAGCTAGTTTTTAATATTTAGTCAGGTTCAATGTAATCTTTTTATTAATAAGTGCATGCTATATATCTTCATATGTATATATATATATATATATATATATACTCCGCATTTATATTAATTTTTTTTAATTAATATGATTTAATGTAAAAAAAATTAATGCAGATAAGTGTTCACCGTCTTATTGTGTTAAGGGCGAAAGGAATTGTCGTATATAACCCGCATGGGCATAGCTTAATTAATTTCAGAGGTGGATTACCCGAAGGAATTGTCGTATATCGAAGAAGCCTATTCTTTATATACATTTCTCACTTTACCATGTCATTTCATAAATTATATAATAACGTATGCAAGTAAGTATACTTTTTTCGGGGATTGTGGTGTAAGGGGAATATATTTTGACAGGTTTTGAGTAGGAGATGTCACTTAATAACTGGTAGGCAATTGTCAAATCTTTCACATGTGTATATTATCTTGTCACATCAATGTTTGAATCTTTAATTTTTTCAACGATCTCCCACCACAGGAGTTCTCACATCTCGGTCCGATAGGATTGTGATGAAGTTAATCATTATAACTCAACTAATTTTAAAAGTTAGACCATTATCATGCTACGCACAAGAAGTCATCCTTTATTTCAAGAAGTAATCTCCACTCTGCCGCTGGCGGGAGATAGTCTTTTTTTCCTTCCAAAGAGAGTGTGTGAACATTTTTTCTTTCTTGAAATTCTAATTTTCAAATTTTGAGCTTTGCACGAGCGTATTCTAGAGATTTTTTTTTTTGTAAAACTTAATAGAAAAATTCTCCTAGTAGGTAATATTAAGTGAACTGTGAATCTCCCCTAGGCTGTACTAAAAAAAAATACAGTCTATTATATATTAATATTCTGATACCGTTCATTATGTATTAATACAATTCATTACAATACATTCCAATGAAATTAGTACAGTACCAAACAACCCTTAGGTTCCTAACCAAGTTTATATTTTATGGGATGACTCATTTTAACTTTTAAGTTGTTGTCGTGCGATTTAGTTATATAATATAGAGATTGTTAGACAGTTAACGATAATGGAAAAATAGTTTAGTATAGGTTGATAATACAGGGATTTCCATATCCTACTTTAAGAGAAGATTATATTAGTACATAAATTTTTATACCAGAAACCAAACACTAGCTACAAATAATGGAGAAATTAATTTTTCTTATCCCTCAAACCAATTGACCCTAAGCAAGATTTAGAGTATGAGTAATTGAGTATACAAAACATTTTTACGTTTTTTTGGTAATTTGGAATACTGATTATCCTTTTAAAAAATTAAAAAATTATGAGGAAGAAGTGGGGTTTTTAATTTTCCTTTTAGAAATAGTAAGCAAACAAAAAACTAATTACATGAAGCAATATAACGACTTTTTAGTGCAACATTTACCAAATTTGTGCACTCAAGCTAGCTTTCCTTCATCTTTGGGTTTACATGGTGACTCCACTTAATCTTCTAATTTCATAAAGATTTATCATTGAGGAAGCTTTTTTGTCTATTCATTTTTTAAAACCAAGTGATATTTATCTATATGACCAACCAAATCATAGTAAATAGGACACAATCCTAAATTAATTAAAGATGCTCAACCAATACCTATTTTTTTATCAGGCCGTCTCAAACATTTTGAGAATCATGTTCTAATTCGTAAAAATGGGTCTTAATAGGTTTAATTTGAAATCTAAATTTGGGTCTCCACATGCGCGCGCGGAATTGAATCACTTTACTTTGATTGCTACAGTTAATTCTAGCTAATACTATTTAATAAAAATGAAAAAAATGAGCCCCTAAAATTTTTCATTTTTCGCATGTCCTGTACGGTAGCACACTCGCACGGACTCAAAAACAACCTTGTTCTTTGTTACGGCATTTTCAGTAAGGCTTTACAATCTTGACAAGATATTTATCTACTTCTGTTTTTTTAATTCTTTGTTTAGATTAATATTAGTTTGGACTCGAAAGAGTTTTAACTTTAATGAAAGAAGAAGACAAAGGGAAAGAGAGAGAAAAAAATGCGTTAAATGGGGAAATTTAGTGCATGTACTTAGACTTTTTGCTTGCTTGTAAGTGGAGTACAATAATGAAATTGTGAAGCATTTAATTCATGTTGGGAAAAAAGCATCTAAAATCCAATAAAATAGTTTTTACATGTTTGACCCATAAAAAGATAAATATATATGTGTTATGAGTAGTTTCATGACGTTACTTTCTTATATGATTTTAAATAATCCTCACCTTTATACTTGTTTTAGGACATGAGTCAAGATCCATTTTCTTATTCGTGACCGTATGTGCGGAACGTGTTGAAAATATAGTTTTTAAAATTATTGGATTAATTAAATAAAAATATATTTTTAATTGTATATATTTCTTAAATGAGATGAACTTGCTTTTTTTAACGGATTTTTCATGTTAAGTTATAATGCATGTTCTTTATAATAAAGTTTAGCTATAGTAACAAAAAAAAAATCTGAATAAACAAAGATTTTATAAAGAAGTTAGACTCTATTAATGGTTTTTATGTTGACTACTTTTCTTAAAACTATGATGACCGTCCTCAATTCTAATCCATCTAATTGGTAGTCAAACCTAATATCTGCGTAAATGGTTCTTCCAATGTTTTCCATTATAAACTTATCAGCAAAAAGAAATTAAGGGTATGATTGGATTAGCGATGGACAGAATTGATTCTGGCAGAATTGATTCTGGTAGAAGTAGAATTGATTCTGACAGAATTGATTTTGGTAGAATTGATTCTGACAGAATTGATTCTGGCAAAAGTGATTTATGTTTGGATGCAACAATGTAAAAGTGATTCTTATAATTAATTTATGTTTGGATAGTTTTGATCAAAATTAATTTTGAATGTAGAATTATCAAAATGGACATACATATAAATAAAAATTACTATACATATAAATAGATGGAAGTATGTAAATAAAAATTACAAATAGATAATAGAATTTAAAGTGCAATATAGTACTTAAATATTAGTAGAATATTATTACAATACTAATTTAAAGTGCAAATAGTATTTAAATATTATTACAATACTAATTTAAAGTACAAATAGTATTTAAATATTATTACAATACTAATTTTGCATATACTCTATAATTTGATTGCGGACTAAATCTCGAACGTGATTCATCTCTGATGAAGAAGCTACATTAAAAATCTGTGATTGATCCAAATTAGATGATCTATGATAATCATCATGGTGAATGATTGTGTTTTCATCTTCATAAAGATCAAAATCAATATTTGTTTCTGCATTCCTTCTGACAGTTGAATATTTTTTTTTTTTTTAGTAATTATTTCTAGATATTTAAAGAGGATAGTGAAAGTTGTAATTTGATTTTTTTAGTAATTATTTCTAGATATTTAAAGAGGGCAATGAAAGTTGTATATTTGATTTGTTTTTAGTAATTATTTCTAGATATTTAAAGAGAATAATGAAAGTGGATAGAGTTGTTGATGAAAATTAAAGAGGGTAATAAAGGAAAAAATTAAAATTAAAATTAAAATTGAAATTGAAATAAATGACAAAATTAATTCTGAATCAATTCTGACTAGCCAAACATCTTTAATTTCTGATTTTCACGAAAATAAGTAATCAGAATCGATTTTTGATACCTAAAAATCAATCCAAACATAGCACTAAATATCACTGAAAATCACTGTTGGGTGTACTGTTGCTGAACTTAAATTCTTCACAAAATCTAATAAGTCACTAATATATAGTATACTCTGCAAAAAGCTAAAGGCTTTAAATTACGCAAGATTGTGTTTGATTTGTTGCATGTTCAGTTCCATCCTTAGACCGTACAGTTTCTCATACTTTAATTTGTCTGCAATGGCGTGTACAGTTGTATTCATAGTAGCTTCTTTTATGGTGTTTCTTTTACCAAAGAATAATAATATAGCCCTGGAAGAGAAAAAACGGATAAAATATTAGAATATCGTCTAATTCTAAAAATTCAATCTATGCACTAAGCTCTCGCTATGCGCTCGATAACAAGGGTCTAATACTTTATATTTCTGCAAGATGTTATTTTCACGGCTTGAACTCACGACTCGCATTACACGACAATGCTTTACCAGCCACTCTACGCCACTTCATTAGAATATAATATGACATTTTGCAATAACTTACACAATTTCAAATCGTGCTCTAATATTTTCTCATATAATTTTCATTTGCTAAGTTATATATTTAGATCATAGCTTAAAAGGTCCATAAATTGCAATAGAAATACAAAGGGTCATTCTTTACTAAACAATTGTACCAAAACAGAATAAAGGTGAAAATTTCTACCTTGTGTGCGACTTCTTTGTGAGTATAATGGTTGCAATTACAAAAATTGCTAGGAACGAATAATAAGTAACTATTATAAAGATTACAATCTGAAAATAAGAACAAAACAAGATTTGCTGAGTCGAATGATATTCACTCTGTCCATAAGACAATACTGCCCCGTATAAATCCCTTTATAGTGATTGACAACTTGTCTTCCAAGATAAAACAACAACAAATAAGTAAGCAAATGAAACTCAAATGTTTACCAAAAGAAAAGCATTTGAGTGTGTGAGAGAAAGCTTAGAGAGGAAGATAAATATCTGAATTTTGTGTATTTTTCCAATTGAGTCAAATGCCTCAATTTATAGTATAATGAAGATGACATCCAACTAGCCAAGTAATGACTTTCAATAGCCATGTAATGACACTTATTGAGGGGTTATAATTCAAGTGTCAAGTAATGGAGGATCAATGCTCCAAAATCAGTCCAAAAGTCAGAAATTTTTCATCTCTCATCGACCTCACTGCATGTGAAGCGTCGCGGCACCTGAGCTCCAGTAGGTGAAGGTTCAATTATAGTCGCGACCCTTCACGGCTCCGCGGCGATTTCCGACTTGTTTCATCTTACACTTCGCACACTTCTTCCTTCGTTTATCAATATGGAACACTTGTCATTTGACCAATAAGCATCCATCATTCTAAGTCTCAAACATGTCACTTACGTACCAATATCTCTTTCATTAGTAAAATTTATGATATTTGACACAATGCGTGCACGTGTGTGAAAATGACGTTTTCGACGTACGGACTCCCAAATTGTTCGAGTCATAGATAATGGGATAAACTTAATTCCACACTTAGTAAATTTCCAACAATCCCCTCTTGAAAGAGATTTTGGCGCACACACATGGTGTCTTTCTAGCAATCTTTCGGCTGATTGATGTTGCATCTTGATAAGTAGTCGTAGCTTTGAATCTTCCATAGTTGAATACCATCGGACTTACTTAATACGCGGTGAACGTGATGTCTTGAACTATCAGTGTTCAGTGTAAGCCAAGTCAACAGTACTAATACAACAACTTTCCTTACTCTGTTCTTCCTTAATGTTTGTCTGTTGTGGCCGTGGACACTTCTTGGATTCTTAAGTGAGTTCATTTGAGGCAGTCTGTCCTCTCACTTAAATAGGTGGTCTCCTACAAGGTATCCTGCATTCATGTTATACCCCACTTCATAAATGTTAGGAACCATTAAAAGTTTCCCCAAACCTAACCTCAATTGTTGAGGATCATTAAAGGTTTTGAAAATTTAACCTCTACCCACTCTGCAGATAGCACTTAATGTCTATCACGGGAACGACCTTGGATTCATGTTTCTTTACAAAAATCATTAT
Source organism: Przewalskia tangutica (assembly GCA_029844215.1). NCBI lineage: Eukaryota > Viridiplantae > Streptophyta > Magnoliopsida > Solanales > Solanaceae > Przewalskia > Przewalskia tangutica. The sequence goes on along the minus strand of CM056738.1, from coordinate 96,146,228 downwards.
CCGAAGTGCTCTTGCTTCCACCGAAGCACTCAACTGAACCTTTACGACTTAATTTTCATATTGAACCTAATTCCTGGGATCTCCAGCCAGTAAGGTTGGGTATCCACTGTATCAGTCCTTATTGTTTGGGTTTTTAGCCCATTCTCCTAGACATGTAAACTATTTGATCTCTGGGTATGCCCTTAGTCAAATAATCTGCTATGTTTTACTTAGATTTTACATAGTCGATGGAAATAATACCCGTGGTGATCAGCTGCCTAACGGTCTTATGTCTCCGTCGAATATGGCGAGATTTGTTGTTGTACATAGAACTCCGTGCCATTTCTAGAGCTAACTGGCTGTTGTAGTAGATCATTACAGAAGGTACGACTTTATCCCAATACGGGACATCTTCTAAGAAGTCATGAAGTCACTCAGCTTTTTCTCCTACTTTGTCTAAAGCGATAAACTTCGATTCCATCATGGATCGGCGATGCAAGTTTGCTTAGAGGATTTTTAAGACACAGCCCCACCACCAATTATAAATATATACTCACTGGTGGACTTGGTGTTCTCTATGTCAGATATCCAGTTTGCATCACTGTACCCCTCTAGTACAACTGAATATCTCGAATAATGTAACATGTAAGCTAGCGTGTATTTTAGGTACCATAGTATCTGATTCAACGATTTCCAATGGTCATCACTTGGATTATGGATAAACCTAACCAACTTATTGACTGCATAGGCGATATAAGGTCGGGTGCAGTTTGTTATATACATCAAACTACCAATCACCTGCGCATATCGCTCCTGGCATACGAGCACACCATGATTTTTATCAATTTTTTGATTTACATCCAGTGGTGACGTCATCAGCGAACTATCGTACATCTCAAACTTTCTCAGCATTTCCTCGATGTAGTGAGAATGAGATAAACCTGGCCTTGTACTTGTCTATAGATCCATCTGCTTTCAACTTCCGTTTGAGTATCCATTTACAACCCAACGGTTTATTTCCCAGAGGAAGTTAACCAACTCCCAAGTATGGTTGTGCAGAATGGAGTGTATCTCACTCTCGATAGCTTCTTTCCAGAGCAGTGCTATTGAAGTTGACAACTCTTCAGCAACCGTCTGTGGTTCGTCATGAACCATGTAAGCTAAAAAAGTCAGTACCCCTTACTTATCCTTCCTGGCCCTTTTACTTCGTCTTGGTTCCATCTCTGGAGCCTCTAAGTCCTGAGAACCTGGAACACTAGATTTTAGATAATTAGTCATTTCAGAGTCCACTAGATCTGAACCACATAGATCTGGGTAGTCAACGACTTCAAAGAAATTTACATTTATTGATTCCATGATTGTACCCGCATGAATGTCTGGTACATCTGACTTATGCACTAAGAAGTGATAAGCACTACTGTTATTTGCATATTCGATGAAAATGCAATCTACAATCTTAGGGCCAATCTTGACCTATTTTGGCTTAGGTACTTCAACCTTCGTCAAACAACCCCACACCTTCAAATATTTGTAGGTGGATTTCTTTCCAATTCATAGCTCGTATGGAGTCTTGTCCTTACCCTTATGTGAGACTCTGTTAAGAATCTTATTAGCGGTAAGGACAACTTCTCCCCACATGTTTTGGAGAAGACCGGAATTGATGAGCAAGGAATTCATTATTTCCTTCAAGGTACGATTCTTGCGTTCATCGACACCGTTTTATTGAGGTGAGTATGGAGCCGTCGTTTGATGAACAATTCCCGATTGGGCATAATATTCCTCAAATGGGATTTTATATTCTCTCTCTCTATCGCTACGAATTGTTTTAATCTGTACGCTTAGTTGGTTTTCAACTTCTGCTTTGTAACGTTTGAACTTGTAACGTTTGAACGCTTCAAAGGCTTCATCTTTAATTTTCAACAAGTAAAGGTAACAATACCTTGTGATATTGTCTATGAATGTCACAAAGTACTTGTTCCATCCTAGTTTGAGCAAACTTTAAATCACATATATCTGTGTGAATAAGTTATGGAGGAGCGGTTTCCCTTTCGACTGATATAAAGGAAATCTTTGTAAGTTTTGCCTCTACGCACACCTTACATTTACGTTGAGGGTTTACGTCGATAGACGACAACAACTCCAAATTTACCAACCTTTGGATAGATTGATAGTTTACATGTCCTAATCTATGATGCCATAAATAAGAGGACTCAAGAAAATAAGAAGAAGACTCAATTTTATTAATAGAAGACATTACAAACAAGGTGTTAACTTTGAAGAGATCTTCACAGACGAAGCCCCTTCCTACAAAAGTTCCACCCTTGGTGATTACAAATTTATTGGATTCAAATACTAGCCTAAACCATCATTAACCAACAAAAAACCTGAAATTAAATTTCTTCTAATATCAGGTACATGCATCACCTCCTTCAGAGTAAACTCTTTTTCGGAAGTCATCTTCAGGACCACCCTTCCTACCCCCAACACATCAGAAGAAACGTTGTTACCCAAGAATAACTTCTTATCTGTAACTGATGTATACATGGAAAAGGCTTCTCTATTGGAACAGATGTGACAGGTAGCACTCGTGTCCATCCACCACTGCATGAGGTTCTCAACGAGGTTGGCTTCAAACACCACCGTCGAGAATTCCTCAGTCATATCGTCAAGAAGTGTGCTTTCGATGATGTTAGCCTTTGCATTGACTTTCTCTTTATTCTCATTCTTGAGTTTGCGGCAATCCTTGATCATGTGACCAGGTTTTCCACAATGATGGTAGTTCCCCTTAAATTTCTCTGTTGTTGGGTCCTTACAATCTTTCTGGAACTTGCACTTCTTGCTCGTGTTTTCTTTGGCCTCCACCAGATTTGTCTTTGCCTCAGCGGGTTGCTTACCCTTAGGCATGACCTTCTTATTATCCTCCTGAATCTGGAGTTTGATAATAAGTTTCTCATGGGTCATCTCCTTGGTCTTGAGTTTGAAGTAACTCATTCCACGAAGGAGGTGACTTCTCAATTAACGATGCAACCAAAAATTGCTCATTTGGTTTCATTACTTCCAAATCCATGTGATGTAAAATCATTTGGAATTCATGGACTTGGGACATCACAGTTTTTCCATCCACCATTTGAAATTTCAGAAATTTCCAACGATGAATTTCTTAGTACCAGCATCTTATACGTTGTACTTTTTCTGTAGTTTATCTCACAACTCTTTGGCGGTGCCAACAGAGAAATACACAGTATAGAGAGGGACAAACAAATAGTTTAGAATATAATTCGGAAAGACGAAATCACTATGACTCCATGTATCAAGATTCATCCTCATGCCATTAATGACATGGATATATTGGCCCCCTCCAGCCGTTTCATTTAGCTGAGGGTCTGTTTCATCTCCAGCTTGTGAAAGATCTTCTGTTAGAAAATGATCCATTTTCAAGTAAAACATCATCTTATGCTGCCATCTCTTAAAATTGGAGCCCACAAACTTTCTAGGCGTTCATGGTGGAACCTAGCGGGTGGAGGAACTGTAGTGTTCCCTTGAGCAGCGGAAAAGGCGTTGTTTTAGCCTTGTGCAGCAGTGGGGAAGACACTAGGTGTGCCTTGAGCAGAAGTGGTTTCGACAATAAATTGTTCTCCTACAATCATCTTTGATAGCAATTACAATGAATATTGTCTTAAGATTGTGAGTACAATGATTGCAATTACAACAATTGCTAGGAACAGTTAATAAGTAACTATTACAAAGATTACAATCTGAAAATAAGAACAAAATAAAGTTTGTTGAGTCGAGTGATATTCACTCTATCCTTAAGACAATATTGCCCCGTATAAATCTCTTTACGGTGATTGACAACTTGTCTCCCAAGAAAGAACTGCAACAAACAAGTGAGCAAAGGAAACTCAAATGTTTACCAAAAGAAGAGGCTTTGAGTGTGTGAAATAAAGCTTATAGAGGAAGAGGAATATCTAAATTTTGTGTATTCTTTCAATTGAGGCAAATGCCTCAATTTATAGTGTAATGAAGATGACATCCCAACAGTCAAGTAATGACTTTCAATAACCATGTAATGACACTTATTGAGGGGTATAATTCAGCCAAATAATGGCTGAATTCAAATGCCAAGTAATGGAGGATCAATGCTCCAAAACCAGCCCAAAAATCAGAAATTTTTCATCTCCCGTCGACCTCACTGCATGTGAAGCGTCGCGACTCTGGCTGGTAGGCGTCGCGGCTCCTGAGCTCCAGTAGGTGACGGTTCAATTAGAGCCGTGACTCTGACAAGGATGCGACGCAGCCCATCACGGCTCCGCGACGATTTCTGACTTGTTTCATCTTACTCTTTGCACACTTCTTCCTTCGTTTACCAACGTGGAACACTTGTCATTTGACCAATAACCATCAATCATCCTATGTCTCAAACATGTCACCTACGTACAAATATATCTTTCATTAGTGAAATTTACGATATCTGGCACTACGTGTGTGTAAACAACGTTTTCGATGTGCGGGGCCCCAAATTATTCGAGTCATAAATAATGAGATAAACTTAATTTCACACTTGGTAAATTTCCAACATTCTTTACATATTGGTGAATTCAAATCTTATACTTTTGGGTCCACTAATTTGTGAAACCAAAGGAAATCTCACACAACATTTGTTAGTTTAATCAATGCCATTAGTTCTATATATTTATTTTAAGATTTTGCACATTCTTAAAAAAAATAGCCTTAATCATCAAAGAATTCGTCTCAATTTTTTCCTCCTTAAACATCTCACTTAATTACTATTTTAGAATGAATAGATTGACCTCTACCACAATAAGAACTCTAGGTTTACCAATTCCTTCTCAACCAAATGTTTATGAAAAGTTGTTACCATATTGTTAAACTAATTTGAATTTGAACAATGATTCATATTGGAATTAAAAGGACAATTTTACCTTCACAAAATTTCTGGCAGTTATACTAGTTAGATTACTGTTGACCGGCTTAATTGTTCAATATTCATTACCCCACACTTCCAAAAAAAAAAATCAAAAGAATTTCACTAAAAATATCTAGGGTTTTGGGCCATGGTTATGATTGCAATTGGAAAATATTGTGGATTGGTCATGATGATAGGGTTGCCTAAATAAGGAATAAGTCAATGGAGATAGTGGATTTTGCAATCAGGGGCCTTTGATTTCACATATGGTTTATGTTCCCCCAAAAGAAAGCAGGATCAACAAGGGCCTTTAATTAAATACTTTTTACACCAAATACTCCCTCTATTTCATAATAAGTGATGTTTTTAGCTTATGAACACCCTTAAAAAATTGCTCATTCTTAGAAAATTAGGAGTGTTTTACTAACTTACCTCTAATTAAATGCCTAAAAAAAACAACTATTTAATGATTCTTGATTATGTAAATAAGGATAATTTTGAAAGAATAAGGTCAATTTCTTTTTGAAATCATAAAATAACAATTATTTTGAAATAAAATGAAAATCCTAAAACACCATTTATTTAGGAACGGAGGGAGTACATATATGAACTTATTTGCTAATTGAACTACGATTAAAATAATCAAGTTTAGTACTAACAAAGTTTCTTAAATGGACAATATTCATCATATATACAACTGTCACTTTAAATTATTCCTATTTATATTATTATTTTTGTGGCAACCACACTTTCCATGTTTTGCAGTTTGTCGCCTTTCCAAGACCCCTTTTCAAACTAAAAACATATTTTTACTGATAAAGCCAAAAGAATAAACATAATTTAGTGACAGTTAATCTTCTTGTCTTTCCTTATTTGGAGATTTGAACCGTATCATTATCTAGTGGTTAACTCCACTTTTGGAAATGCTCTAAATTTAACAGTACTCTATGTACTAATCTTGTTTTGAAGTCGTAATCATGACTTTTCTAATGTCTACAACTAAATTATACGTATGACTTTTGGCATTCTAAAAGATTAAGATAACAACTAGTCCTTCTTAAATATAATAAAAAGGTACACATAGTGCTACATTTTGAATACTTTTTCCCATTTAGGAAATATTGATGGGGGCAAAGATGAAACCAAGAATCCAAGAATATATGTAAATTGTCGACATAATTGCAATTTATCACTTGAAAATATATATAACCATTAAATTGGTTCCTGTCCCCACTTTGTAGCAACTTGGTTTACAACTTGTCATAATTTAGTTGGGTTTTCAAGTATCATAATTTTGTAATGAATATGATCAAGTGATCATATTTTTAAAGTGACAAATTGAAAGAGACAACATTTTGAAGTTAAGATTTATTAAATTATTGTATTTGAGTGAAGATTTATTAAAATAGATGAGTTGTGAGTAAAATGAGTAGTAACAAGAAAATGAATGTTATCAACAACAACAAAGAGAGTAAGAAATCTGAAAATAAACAAAATAAGATAGTTTGTTGAGTCGATTGATATTCAATCTTTCCTTAAGATAATATTGCTATGTATTATCCTTTAACGATGTAATGACAATTTATCTCCCAAGATAAAACAGCAATCAAACAAGTGAGCAAAGGAGACTCAAGTGTTCGCTAGGAAAGAAGGATCTTTGGGTGTTTGGATATTGCTTAGAGAGGAAGAGAAACTCTGGAAATTTTTGAGTGTTAAGTGTGTTTTGCAAATGAGCCTAAGACCTCACTTTATAGTGTTGAGAAGATGACCCTCCAATTGGCCAAGTAATGGCCTTGAATGCCCATGTTAATGCCTTGATTATGGAGTTACAATTCAGCCAAGTAATGACTGAATTCATTTGGAAAGTAATGGAGGTTTAATGCCACAAAACCAGCCCAAGAGTCATGTCTTTTCATCTCCCAACGCGACTTCTGGAAGCCAAACACCGCTACGCCATCGCTCGGACCACCGAACTCGAATGTCATTTAGGCCGCGCCCGTGAGGCCAGCCGCTAAGTTCCAACATTGATTTCCAGAATCCAATCCCGTCGTAGGTGTCGCGGCCCAGGGAGGAGGCGCCGCGACCCTTTCGAGACAGCGCCGCGGCCCTTGCGGCGATTTCATGACCTGTTTCATCTTTCAACACATTGTACACTTCTTCATTCATTTACCAACGTGAAACCATTGTTATTTGACCAATAACCGTCTATTAACTTACGTCTCAAACATTTTGTATATGTACCAATATCTCTTCCACTTAGGGAATTTATGATCCTTGGTACAACGTGTGCACGTGTGTGGAAACGAGGTTTCCGATGTGCGGGACCCCAATTGTTCGAGTCATAATTAATAGGATTTATTTTATTTCACGTTTAATAAATTTCCAATAATCCCCTCTTGGAAGAAATTTTGGCACACGCACATGATGTCTTTCTAGCAATCGCCCGGCGGATAGATGTTGCATCTGGATAGGTAGCCGTAGCTTTCAACCTTCCATAATGGAATACCATCAGACTTATTTACTGCGCGGTGAACGCGATATCTTGAACCGTCAGTGTTTAGTATAAGCCAAGACAATGATACTCACGCAACACCTCTCTCTCCTACTCAATCATTCTTTATGTTTCTGTCCATCGTGGGCCGTAGACACACTTGAATTCTTAAGTGCGTTCATTTGAGGCGGCCTATCCTCACACTTAAATAGGTGGTCTCTTACAAGGTATCCTGCAATACCCCACTACACAAGTGTTAGGAACCATTAAAAGTTTCCCCAACCTAACCACAATCATTTGAGGATCATGAAAGATTTGGAAACTTAACTTTTACCCTCTTTGTAGGTAGCACTTTATGTCTATCACGGGAATGACATTGGATTATGTTTCTTAAGAAAAAATCATTATCCGAAGTGCTCTTGCTTCCTCCGAAGCGCTCAACTAAACCTTTATGATTTAGTTTTTCCATTGAACCTTATTCCTGGGATCTCCAGTCTGTAAGGTTGGATGTCCACATTATCATTTCTTATTGATTGGGTTTTAAGACCATTCCTCTAGACAGACAGAACATCTGATCTCTGGGTATACCCTTCGTCAAGGGATCTGCGATATTTTCCTTAAATTTTACGTAATCAATGGAAATTATACCCGTAGTGATCAGTTGCCTAACAGACGCATGTCTCCATCGAATATGACGAGACTTGTCGTTTTACATAGAACTGTGTGCCCTTCCTAGAGTCGACTGACTGTCGTAGTGGATCATTACAAAAGACACGAGTTTGTCCAAACATGAGACATCCTCTAAGAAATCATGAAGCCACTCAGATTCTTCTCCTGCTTTGTTTAAAGCGATAAACTCCGACTTCATCGTGGATCAGACAATAAGAGTTTTCCTAGAGGATTTCCAAGACACAGCTCCACCACCAATTGTAAAAAATACCCACTGGTGGATTTGATGTCATCTATGTCAGATATCCATTTTGCATCGCTATTCCCTTCTAGTACATCTGGATACGTTAAATAATGCAACTCGTAGTTTTGTGTGTACTTTAGGTATCGTAATACCCGAGTCAACGCTATCCAGTGGTTATCACTCGGATTACGGGTGAACCTAATCAACAAGTTGATTGTATAAGCGATATCAAGTCGAGTGCAGTTTGTGATGTACATTAAATTGTCAATCACCTGTGCATACCGCACCAGGCGAATGGGAGCACCATGATGTTTATCAATTTTTAGATTTGCATCCAATGGTGTCGTTAGTGACGAATTGTCGTACATCCCAAATTTCTGCAGCACATCCTCGATGTAGTGAGATTGGGACAAGACCAGTTCGTCAGACGTGTTAGAGATCCTGATCCCTAAGATCACATCTGCGATACCCATATCTTTCATGTCAAAATATTGTTTAAGCATGTTCTTAGTCTCTAGGATTATCCTAGGACTGTTCCCAGTGATCAACATGTCGTCTACATAGAGGCATATCATGACGAATGAATCGACACTCCCTTTCATGTAAACACATTTGTCACATTCATTAATGGCGAACCCTTTCGACATGAGGGTATTATCAAATTGCTCATACCATTATTTCGGGGCTTGTTTTAGCCCATACAGAGATTTGACAAGCCGACAAACTTTTGTATCTTGTCCTGGAACCACACACTCGTTGCTTGGTTCCGACCATTTTCGCTAAAGACCTCAGATTGGTCCATATATATTTCTTTTTCCAAATCACCAATAAGAAATGTTGTCTTAACGTCCATTTGATGTATTTCAAGATCCCGCAAGGAGGCGATAGCTATGAACATACGTATGTATATCATTCTAGACACAAGCGAGTAGGTGTCAAAATAATCAAGGCCCTCCTTTTGGCGATAACCCTTGACTACCAACCTAGCCTTGTATTTGTCGATAGATCCATCTACCTTTAGCTTTCGTTTGAGGATCCACTAACAACTCAAAGGTTTATGTCCCGGAGGAAGATCAACCAACTCCCAGGTGTGGTTATGCAGTATGGACTCTATCTCACACTCTATAGCTTCTTTCCAAAGCGGTGCTTCTAGAGTTGACAATGCTTCAGCGATTGTCCGTGGCTCATCCTGAACCAGATAAGCTACAAAGTCTGCACCGAAGGAGTTGTCCTTCCGGACCCTTTTACTTTGTCTTGGTTCCATCTCTAAATCTTCTAAGTCCTAAGAACCTGGAATGCTGGATTTCGGATAGTCAGCTACTTCAGAATTCACTAGATCTGAACAGTTTAGATCCAGGCAGTCAACGACTCCAGGATTCTCAGAGGTTTGCTCATAACTTCATTTGTGAGAGGTTATATTTCTTTTCTTTCTAGGAATCATGTCTTCAAAGAACCTAGCATTCATTGATTCCATGATGGTACCTACATGAATGTCCGGTACATCCGACTTATGCACTATAAAGCGATAAGCACTACTGTTATTGGCATATCCGATGAATACGCAATCCACAGTCTTATGCCCAATTTTGACCTGTTTTGGCTTTAGGTACTCTACCTTGGCCAGACAACCCAACACCTTCAAATATTTATAGGTGGGTTTCTTTCCTTTCCATAGTCCGTATGGAGTCTTGTCCTTACCCTTGTGTGGGACTCTATTAAGAATCATAATCGTAGTAAGGACAACTTCTCCACATGTTTTGAGGGAGGACTGAATTGATGAGTAAAGCATTCATCATTTCCTTTAATGTTCGGTTCTTGCGTTCAACAATACCGTTTGATTGAGTTGAGTAAGGAGCCATCGTTTAATGAACTATACCCGATTGGGTACAAAATTCTTCAAAAGGCGCTACATATTCTCTCTTTCTATCGATACAGATTGATTTAATCCGTCCGCTTAGTTGGTTCTCAACTTCTTGTTACACCTCGTTATTTTAAGGCAATAATTTGTGAGCGTAATTAAGGAGATAAAATTCGAATATTGAATATAAAGTATAATTACATGTCCTAATACAGAGATTAGTATACAAAAAGATATAATCCCGGAATAATTTTGGGATACAACAAATGTGGTATGGACTAAGTGCCGTGTATAATAAAAATTAGGACATGAAATTTTCAGATTTTATATAAGGTTGATTATGTGGGAGATTAATTAATTATGGGATTAATTTTAATGGAGGGAATTATAATTAGTTGACAAAATTATGGGAACTTGTACTCAACCCCCTCTCGTCGAACTGCCCCCCCCCCCCCCCACCTAAAAAAATCTGCCCATGCTCACACATACCCATACTCACTCATTTCTCCTCCTCAATTTTCGAACCACTCCCTCGCTAATCCGTCACATCTCTTTCTCCCTCCAAACATATTATTTCTAATCCATTCCATAGCTAAGTGAAGCTTTAAACACCTCCCTCTTCCTAGAATAAGCTCTTCTACTAAGTCTAAGCCATGGTAAACCCATCACCACCACTCCTTCGGTAATGCACTGGCCGAGACTGCACCAGAAATTATAAGTCATTGAGACAAGATATTTGGAAGAAAAACATGCAAGTAAGATGGATTTAAACTCATAAGGATGCATGCATGTAATTAAAAGTGAAGAAGTGGTAAAATGGAGCAAAAATGGTGCAGTGGCCAAGAGCTATAGGGACTATTTCGGGCTAAAAATTAAGGTAAGAATTCTTCTTTTTATAGAGTATTTGGAAGATTAAATGATGTTGTAGTTAAGGGATAAACTCATGATAAAGAGGAATTGGAAATAAGAGAAATGCATGTGGTTGTTGTTGGAGTTGTGATTACCGATTTTGGGCTGTTTTGTATACATTGGCTTTGATTGTTGTTGTTGTTATTATTGTCACTAATTGCATGTTGAAATTGAAAAGAAATCTTGATATGTAAAGTTATAATTGATTATATGAAAGTATTGAAACATGAAATTGAATTTTAAGGAGTTAAGAAAAGAGTTATGGAATTATGTTGTTATGGCCGAAACCTTCCCAAAATCGTGGGTATTATTGTGTCAAATTTAAGGGATGTTTTGTTGAGTTATAATGCTGAAATTATAAGTTATGATCATGCACATATGTTGTGGTAATTACTAATATATGTCCTAAAGGAATAAAGGTGTAGAAAAGTTGTACATTACACTCTTGTCGTTGCTAGAACATGGGCCGTGTATGGACTATTTTTGAGGAATGTTTTAATATGGTTAAAGGGCTGAATTAACATGAAAAAAGGTGTATTAATCACCTTGGTTGATGTTTTGATCGTACTCCATGAATGTAAGGAAAAAGAACGTATAATGGTAGCGTATATGGAGTATATGCGACTATTTTGGTATATCCTTGAGTTGTATCTTATTATTGGTATTTTTGGCCTTGTTTGTAAGTTGTGGATGCGTATATAAGTAGGGGAAGTGCTGCCCAATTTTATATAACAAGAGAGTCATCATTCGACACATATTAAGTATGCTAGTAATCATAGAGTTGACGGATGTATTACTATTGTTATTGGTAGAGGTGCTAAACGAGACGAGTTTTAATTATTGAGTTGGTTGGTTCGACAATAAGGTATGTGAAACTATCCTTCTTTCTTTTGGCATGATTTATATTAAGTGAGTGTACGGCGGACGTACATAATTCCATTGAATCCTAATTCCTAGTGACACTTTATATGATAGTTGCCTTTGATTTTACAAGTGATGGTTCATTCTATTTATTCCATTGAGAGTCAAATGATGATTTAATTTGCATATGGTTGCTCATGATAATCTATTCGTGCTTGGTGTGATTATATCATTTCACCGAGTCACGGGCCGGCAATGTTCGTGCACAGTTCCTTGCATTGTTCACCTAGTCCCTCGCTAGAGGGCCGGTAATATATATATATATAATGTGGACATGCATCCACGGATATGAGATATGCGGGCAGGCTTCCGCAGATATTATATATGTGGACATGTATCCACAGATATGACTATGTGTACACATTATTTGTTCATCGAGACCCTCACTAGAGGGTCGGATACAGTTTATGTGGACAGGCATCCATGGATATGACTTACTTTATATGGATATGTTTTGACTCTCATTTCATAAGGCACATGTACATTGATATTTTGATTATTATACTTGTCTCATGTTACCTTTTTGGTCAGTTATGATCTTCTTTACAGTACTTCATGTTTTATATACTCAGTACATTATTTCGTACTGACCCCCTTTCCCAGGGGGGCTGCGTTTCATGTCCGCAGGTACATATATTCAGTTTGGTGATCCTCTAGTCTAGAATTCCTGTTCAGCGATTTAGAGAGCTCCATTGATCCGGAGCCAAGTCATTTTGGTACAGGGTACGGCGGGGCCCTGTCCCGTCATGTTTCACTATCATACTCTTAGAGGTATGTAGACAGGTGTGGGTGGTAGATGTGTTTTGGACTTGTGTGGATTGTATATGTGTTTTGGCCAGCTGTACTGTTGTACTCGTTTTGGGGTGGTTTCATATATAGTAGCAGCCTTGCCGGCTTGCCTATTTTGATATGATTTACGGATTTCTATATTATCCTTGGTATATGTGTGATTATATGTGATAGGTGGGTATAAGGGTGCCCAGGTAGGGCACCGGGTCGCGGCCCGTCGGGTCGGGTCGTGACATTTAGTGGTATCAGAGCATTTCATCATCGGAATGTCTACAGACCGTGTCTAGTAGAGTCTTGTGTATGAGTATGTTGTGCACCATGCTTATACGCAGGAGGCTGCCAAATATTTAGGATGTTATCTTTTCTTCTCATTCTAGATCGTGCGATAGAACTATGTTATTAGGTTAATCCTTCTCTGACGAATTATTGTGTTTATATATATGCCTCAAAAGAAAGCGACAGCTGCCCAGAAGATCAAATTAGTAGCAGGAGCTACTAGTCAGATCCGGAGAGTTATCAGGTTTCGTACCCCAGTTGACAAGCTCTGCTACATCGCCACCTCTAGAGGCTCCAGTTCAGGGCAGACCACCGCCTCGAGGCCCCAAAGACCTAAGCCTCCACCTCACCTGGCCGGGCGGAGGATAGGGCCATGAGAGATGTAGTTCAGATGCTGACCAGACTAGTGGTAGGGCAGACTCGCAGGCAAGGACTAGGAGTTGACTCTAGATCAGATAGTTTGAGGGTTCGTGACTTCTTGAGTTGTAATCCTCCAGAGTTTTTCGGGTTAAAGCCCGAGGATGATAGTTTATTCGACAGCTACAGCGTACATTGAGGGTAATCAAGGCTTCTTAGACTGAGTCTGTTGAGTTGGCTTCATATCGATTGCGGGATGTAGATGTTAATTGGTATGAGTCTTGAGAGTTATCTAGGGGCGAGGGTGCTCCTCCAGCAGTATGGGATGAGTTTGCGGAGGCCTTCATTGGCCACTTCCTGCCTCCAGAGATGAGACGAGCTAGAGTTGATAGATTCTTGCAGTTGAGGCAGAATGGCAGGAGCATTCGAGAGTATAGCCTTGAGTTTGACTCATTGGCTAGATATGCGCCCACTATTGTAGCCGAGATGGCGGATAGAGTGCACTGTTATGTGATGGGACTATATCACAATTTGATTGATGGTTGCATGGCAGTAGCTCTTCAACCCAGTATGGATATTGCTCGGATACAGGCATATGCACAGGGGGTAGAGGACCGACACAGAGGGCGTCAGCTGGATAGAGATTACGACAGAGGCCATCAAAAGAGGGCTAGGTCAGCTGGATATACTGGTGAGTTTCGAGGAAGGCAGCCTCAGCAGCATGTTAGATATTCTTCTCAACCAGCACAGAGTGCACCCACACAGTTCATGGGGACGAGATTTGACCGCACAGGGTATGCAGGAGCTGGTCAGAGCTCCAGGGCTTCAGGTTCACAGGCAAACAGGGGTTTGAGGCAGTCGGGGCCACTTGTGCCTCGGTGTTCTCGGTGTGGTAGGTCCCGTGTTGGGGAATGCCACCTCACTATAGGTGCTTGTTTCTCTTGTGGTCGGCAAGACCATATGAGGAGAGAATGTCCTTATAGAAGCGGTACATGCGGTATGGCTCAGCCTACTGGGTCGGTTGCTGGTTCATCTTCATCTATAGCTATGCGCCCCGCAGGGCAGAGTGTTCATATGCCAGCAAGCCGTGGTAGAGGTCGTGGAGGAGTTCCCATTTCTACCGGTCCCTCGAACCACATATATGCCTTGGCTAGTAAGCAGGATCAGGAGGAGTCACCAAATGTGGTTACAGATATATTATCGATCTTTTTCTGAGATGTATATGCATTGATAGATCCAGGTTCCACCTTATCATATATATCTCCCCTTGTTGCTAGTAGAATCGGAATAGAACCTGAGTCGATAGAACCATTTGAGGTAGCTACACCGGTAGGAGATTCTGTCATAGTTAAGCGAGTATATAAAAATTGTTCGGTGGTTATATATAGTCGCCATACCATAGCAGATTTGACAAAGTTATACATGACTGACTTTGATTTTATTATGGGTATGGATTGATTGACTTCTTGTTATGCTAATGTCGATTGTAGAGAAAAGATGGTTCGATTTCAGTTTCCAGGAGAACCAATTGTAGAGTGGAAAGAGAATACAACATCGACGAGAGGTAAGTTTATTTCATACCTCAAGGCAAGGAAGATGGTTAGAAAAAGGTGTATTTATCACTTGGTTCGGGTACATGATACAGAAGCAGAGGTACTGGCTCTTCAGTCAGTCCCGGTAGTTGGTGAATTCCCAGATGATCTTCCAGGTCTTCCTCCAGAATGGGAGATAGAGTTCACTATAGATGTATTTCCAGGAACCCAATCAATATTTATTCCTCCTATAGAATATCACCTGCAGAGTTGAAGGAATTGAAGGAGCAACTGAGGGATTTGTTGGAAAACGACTTCATCAGGCCTAGTACATCACCTTGGGGAGCACCTGTGCTATTTGTGAGAAAGAAGGATAGATCATTGCGGATGTGTATTGATTATAGGCAGCTGAATAAGGTAACAATCAAGAACAGATATCCCATCCCCAGTATAGATGATCTATTTTACCAGTTGGAGGGTGTTAAGTGTTTTTCAAAGATAGACTTGCGGTCAGGTTACCACCAGGTGCGGGTAAGGGAGGCAAATATTCCTAAGACATCGTTCAGGACCCAATACGGACATTATGAGTTCAGAGTGATGTCTTTTGGACTGACCAATGCTCCAGCAGTATTTATGGATTTGATGAATCGGGTGTTCAAGCCATTCCTAGATATGTTCGTTATTGTATTCATTGATGACATTTTGGTTTATTCACGTTAAGAAGAAGAGCATGCAAACCATTTGAGGACGATACTGATGGTGCTCCAACACCAGAAGTTGTATGCCAAATTTTCTAAGTGCGAGTTCTGGTTGACTTCAGTAGCATTCTTGGGGCAGATGGTATTCGGGTAGATACATAGAAGATATAGACAGTAAAGACTTGGCCCAGACCTACGACGCATACTGAGGTACGCAATTTTCTGGGGCTACCAGGATATTATAGGAGATATGTAGAGAAGTTTGCCTCGATTTCAGCGCCTTTAACCAGGCTAACTCGTGGCGGCTAAGTTCCAGGTGATCTGTCAGTGAGCACATCTTCCAGTTGTTGAAAGACAAGTTGATTACGGCTCCAGTTCTAACTCTTCCGGAGGGACCAGATGGATATGTTATTTATTGTGATGCTTCGGGTGTTGGACTAGGTTGTGTTGATGCATCATGGCAGGGTTATAGCTTATGCCTCCCGACAGCTAAGAAAGCACGAGAAGAACTATCCTACTCATGATTTGGAGTTAGCGGCAGTGATTCACGCTTTGAAGATATGGAGACATTATTTATATGGTGTTCATGTTGATATTTATACGGACCACAAAAGTCTCCAATATATCTTTAAGCAGAAGGAGCTGAATTTATGACAGAGACGGTGGCTAGAGTTACTAAAGGATTATGATGTTGATATTTTATACCATCCAGGGAAAGCAAATGTTGTAGCAGATGCTCTTAGCCGTAGATCTATGGGTAGCTTGACGGATGTGCACCCAGAAAGGAAAGCGATGGTTCATGAGATATACCAGCTAGCTAGTCTTAGAGTCCGTTTGGCTGATTCTGGAGATAGTGGAGTTATTGTTCGAGGAGTTGCTGAGTCTTCTATCATAGAAGAGGTAAAGGGACACCAATATGAAGATCCTGTTCTGGCACAGTATAGGGATGCAACTCTTCGAAAGGAGAAGACTCTATTTGAGGTTGCACCTGACGGGGTGCTACGGTATGGCATCAGATTATATGTACCTGATGTTGCAGGGCTACGCCGGCAGGTTATGGGAGAGGCACTCAATGCCCGTTATTCTTGTTACACCTTGTAAGTTTAAGATGATAATTAGAGAACGTAATTAAGGAAATAAGATTCGAATATTGGATATAAAGTATGCTTATGTAACCTAATACGGAAGTTAGTATACGAGGGATGTGATTCCATAATAATTTTGGTAAAAACGAGTGTGACGATGGGAATTGTTAATAGTAGTTGTGTATTCCAAACGGGGGTTGCAGATTAGTGTCGTATTATAAAAATTATGACATTGAGAATACGAGGTCTTATAAAATTATCGAGATTTAAAAGAAGTGAGACATAATGTTGATTAATTGTGAGAAGTGGACCAAATTTGCAATTAAATTTTTTCAGATTTTACACTTGGTCTTAAAAGACCTTTCATCTCCCACATTTCATTTCAAACACTCTCACCCTCTTTCTCACCCCCCCAGCCGAGAACACCCCCATCTCCTTAGCAAAATTGAAGATTTCATCAACTCATTTTCTAAGATTAAGTTCTTCTACAAGTTTTAAGCCAAGGTAACTCCAAAACAGTTGTGTTTTTTGCAGTCTCTGGACTGATTTAAGTCCAAGAATTTCCAGTTTTGAAGATGAGAAACTTGGAAGAAAAACATGTAAGAAGGATGGATTAAACTTGTAGAATACATGCATGTAATTATAAGTTGAAGAAATGATGAAAATGGTGCACAAAAAGATGGAGCAGTGACCGAATTTGGGGACTGTTTTGGGCTAGAATTGAGGTAAGATTTATTCTTCTTATGATGTAATTGGAGTTGCATGTTGTTGTAGTTTAAGAAATGAACTTGTATTAAGAGAAACTTGGAATTTAAGACAATACATGTGATTGTTGGGTCTTATAGACGAAATTGGGACTGTTTTTGTGTACATTGGATTATGTGTCTTTGTTGTTATCCTTGTCACTAATTTCATGTTGAAAATCGAAGGAAAACCTTGATGTTTAAGTTATAATTGGTTATATAGAAGTGTTGCAACATGAATTGGATTTTAAGGAGTTAAGAAAGGAACTTTGGCAATTAAGCCTTATTGGACGAGACTTGTATGTCATTTTTGGGCATGTTGTGTTGTATTTTAGGGGCTGTGTTGGTGGTGTTATAATGCTGGAAAATTAGTTACAATTATGCATGTTCAATGTTGTAATTGTGGATATATGTCTTAAGGAATTAAGGTGTAGAAAGATGTTATTTTGCATTCCTGAAACTCTCAATTTTTGTTAGTATATGGACTGTTTTGGGGACTGATTTGATATGGATAAAGAGGATGGATTAACATGAGAAATAGGTGTATAAATCACATTGGTTGTTGTATTTGTTGTCTTCCATGAGCATAAAGAAAAGAAATGTATTATGATGGAGTATTTTGGATTGTTTGGTTATATCTGTAAGTTGCATCTTGTTATTGGTGTTGTTGGTTTTGGTTGTAAGTTGTAGATGTGCATATAGATAGGGGAAGTGCTGCCCAAATTTTTATAGAAAAGAAAGCAAATTATCATTCGATTAAAGGTTAAGGGACATGTTACTATTATTATAGGTTGAAGTGCTAGTCAAGACGTATTTAGATTATTGAGTTGGTTAGTTCGTCATTAAGGTATGTGAAACTATCATTTCTTTCTTTTGACATGATTTATATAAATGAGTGTATGGCGGACGTACATAATTCTATTGAATCATAATTCTTAATGATACATGATATGATAGTGCCTTGATTTTCTAAAAGTAATAGTTATTCTATTTAATCCATTGAGAGTCAAATGATGATTTAAATTGCATATGATTGTTCATGATAGATATTCGTGCAAAGTGTTATTATTCCACCTCACCGAGTCTCAGGCCGACAATGTTCATGCGCAGATCCTTGCATTTGTTCACCGAGTCCCTCACTAGAGGGCCGACAATGTTTATATATATGATGATTCCATGGACATGTATCCCTGATGCAGGTACATATACCCATGACAGTATATGATGATTCCATGGACATGTATCCATGATGCGGGTACAAGTACCCATGACAGTATATATATATATATATATATATATATATATATATATATGATTATATGGACATACATTCATGATTTTGATATGACTCTCATTTTTATAAGGCACAGTTGACTCTCATTTCTATATGGCATAATTATATTGGTATTTTGATTATTACACATGTCTCTTGTTATCTTGGCTAGTTATGATCTTCTTTATAGTACTTCATATTTTACATACTCAGTACACTATTTCGTATTGACCCCCTTTTCCCCGGGGGGGTGCGTTTCATGCCCGCAGGTACATATGCTCAGTTTGGTGATCCTCCAGTCTAGGATTTCCTGTTCAGCTGTTGAGAGAGCTCAATTGATCCGGAGCTTAGTCGTTTTGGTACAGAGCCTTATTTTGACTTACGCATATTTAGGGGAACGATGGGGCCCTGTCTCGTCATATTTCTTTATCGTACTCTTAGAGGTCTTTAGACAGTTGTGGGTAGATGTGTTTGGGACTTGCGTGGATTGTATATGTATTTTGGTCGACTGTACTGTTACGCTTCATGTTGGGATGTTTCCGTATATGGTGGCAGCCTTGTCGGCATGCCCATTTGCTTATAGATTACTATATTATCCTTGGAATCAGTGTGATTATGTGACAGATGGGTATAAGGGTGCCAAGGTAGGGCACCGGGTCGCGGCCCGTCGGGTCGGGTCGTGACAATTATGCTCATCCAGGGTCAACGAAGATGTATCATGACCTCAGATGCTTGTATTGGTGGGATGTCATGAAAATGAACATAGCGGAGTTTGTTGCTCAGTGCCCGAATTGTCAACAGGTTAAGGTCGAACACCAGAATCCTGGTGGATTGCTGCAGGAGATAGAGGTCCCAACTTGGAACTAGGAAGTGATTAATATGGACTTCATTACAGGCTTACCTCGTACTCAGCGGAAGTATGACCCTATATGGGTGATTGTGGATAGGCTGACGAAATCAGCCCATTTTCTTCCAGTCAGGACTACTTATTCAGCTGAATACTATGCTAGATACATCAAGGAGATAGTGAGACTTCATGGGGTTCCCACATCTATTATATCGGACGGAGAAGCTCAGTTTACAGCTAACTTTTGGAGGTCGTTCCAAAAGGGATTGTGGACGCAGGTGAGTCTTAGCACATCATTTCATCCTCAGACTGATGTGCAGACTGAGCGTACTATTCAGATACTAGAGGATATGTTGAGAGTCTGTATTATTAACTTCAGAGGTAGTTGGGATGATCATTACCACTTATTGAATTTGCTTATAATAATAGCTAACATTCTAGTATCCAGATGACACCGTATGAGGCCTTATATGAGAGGAAGTGCAGGTCACCTATCGGTTGGTTTGATGTAGGTGAGACTAAGTTAATAGGCCCAGACATGATTCAGCAAGTTGTTGACAAGGTGAAGCTTATTCAAGAGAGATTGTTAGCAGCCCAGAGTCGACAAAAGTCATATGCAGATAATCAGCGTCGATACTTAGAGTTTCAGATCGGTGATTGGGTGTTCTTGAAGGTATCTCCAATGAAGGGTGTGATGAGGTTCGGTAAGAAGGGGAAGCTTAGCCCGAGATACATTGGACCTTATCAGATTATTCGTAGGATAGGCAAGGTTTCCTATAAGTTGGATCTTCCATTTGATTTGAAAGCGGTACATCCAGTCTTTCATGTATCGATGTTGCGTAAGTGTATTGGTGATCCTTCTAGAGTATTCCCCGTAGATGATGTCCAGGTGACAGATGAGTTATCTTATGAGGAGAGTCTCATAGTTATACTTGATCGACAAGTTAGAAGGTTGCATACTAAGGATGTGTCTTCCGTCAAAGTTTTATGGCGAAACAATAATAGGGAAGATATGACTTGGGAAGAAGAAGATGAAATGAAGAAGAAATATCCTCACTTGTTTCCTATGCCTGCAGGTAATTCGATTTCTTACTTGACTATATTGATTGATGAATAATATGTGTGATATATTGTGGCCCTGTGAGGCACCTTTGGGTTTGCTGAATATTAGTTGGTATGTATAGTTATAAAAGAGACTATGCCGAAATTTTTCTAGCATAAGACATATTATGAACATTCGAGGACGAATGTTTCTAAGGGGGAAAGGATGTTACACTTCGTCATTTTAAGGCAATAATTTGTGAACTTAATTAAGGAGATATGATTCGAATATTGGATATAAAGTATAATTACATATCCTAATACGGATATTAGTATACAAAAAAAGATGTAATCCCGGAATAATTTTGGGATACAACAAATGTGGTATGGACTAAGTGCCGTGTATAATAAAAATTAGGACATGGAATTTTCAGATTTTATATAAGGTTGATCATGTGGGAGATTAATTAATTATGGGATTAATTTTAATGGAGGGAATGATAATCAGTGGACAAAATAATGGGAACTTGTACTCACCCCCCTCTCGTCGAACTGCCCCCCCCCCACCTAAAAAAATCTGCCCATGCTCACACATACCCATACTCACTAATTTCTCCCCCTCCATTTTTGAACCACTCCCTCACTCATCCCTCACATCTCTCTCTCCCTCCAAACATATTTTTCTACTCCCTTCCATAACTAAGTGAAGCTTTAAACACCTCCCTCTTCCTAGATTAAGCTCTTCTACTAAGTCTAAGCCATGGTAAACCCATCACCACCACTGCTTCGGTAATGCACTGGCCGAGACTGCCCCAGAAATTATAAGTCTTGGAGACAAGATATTTGGAAGAAAAACATACAAGTAAGATGGATTTAAACTCATAAGGATGCATGAATGTAATTAAAAGTGAAGAAGTGGTAAAATATAGCAAAAATTGTGCAGTGGCCGAGAGCTATAGGGACTATTTCGGGCTAAAAATTAAGGTAAGCATTCTTCTTTTTATAGAGTATTTGAAAGATTAAATGATGTTGTAGTTAAGGGATAAACTCATGATAAAGAGGAATTGGAAATAAGAGAAATGCATGTGGTTGTTGTTGGAGTTGTGATTACCGATTTTGGGGTTGTTTTGTATACATTGGCTTTGATTGTTGTTGTTATTATTATTGTCACTAATTTCATGTTGAAATTGAAAAGAAATCTTGATATTTAAAGTTGTAATTGGTTATATGAAAGTATTGAAACATGAAATTGAATTTTAAGGAGTTAAGAAAAGAGTTATGGAATTATGTTGTTATGGCCGAAACCTTTTCAAAATCGTGGGTATTGTTTTGTCAAATTTAAGAGTTGTTTTGTTGAGTTATAATGCTGAAATTATAAGTTATGATCATGCACATACGTTGTGGTAATTACTAATATATATCCTAAAGGAATAAAGGTGTAGAAAAGTTATACATTGCACTCTTGTCGTTGCTAGAACATGGACCGTGTATGGACTATTTTCGAGGAATGTTTTAATATGGTTAAGGGCTGAATTAACATGAAAAATAGGTATATTAATCACCTTGGATTCTGTTTTGATCGTACTCCATGAATGTAAGGAAAAAGAACGTATAATAGTAGCGTATATGGGACTATTTTGGTATATCCTTCAGTTGTATCTTGTTATTCGTATTGTTGACCTCGTTTGTAAGTTGTGGATGTGTATATAAGTAGGGGGAGTGCTGCCCAATTTTATATAACAAGAGAGTCATCATTCGACACATATTAAGTATGCTAGTAATCATAGAGTTGACGGACGTATTACTATTGTTATAGGTAGAGGTGCTAAACGAGACGAGTTTTAATTATTGAGTTGGTTAGTTCGACAATAAGGTATGTAAAACTATCCTTCTTTCTTTTGACATGATTTATATTAAGTGAGTGTACGATGGACGTACATAATTCTATTGAATCCTAATTCCAAGTGACACTTGATATGATAGTTGCCTTTGATTTTACAAGTGATGGTTCATTCTATTTATTCCATCGAGAGTCAAATGATGATTTAATTTGCATATGGTTGCTCATGATAATCTATTCGTTCTTGGTGTGATTATATCATTTCATCGAGTCTCGGGCCGGTAATATTCTGCGCAGTTCCTTGCATTGTTCACCGAGTCCCTCGCTAGAGGGCCGACAATGTATATATATATGATGATGATGATGTGGACATGCATCCACAGATATGACATATGCGGACAGGCATCCGCGAATATGATATATGTGGACAAGTATCCACGGATATGACTATGTGTACACATTATATGTTCACCGAGACCCTCACTAGAGGGCCGGATACGGTTTATGTGGACAGACATCCACAGATATGACTTATTTTATATGAATATGTTTTGACTCTCATTTCATAAGGCACATGTGCATTGATATTTTGATTATTATACTTGTCTCATGTTACCTTTTTGGTCAGTTATGATCTTCCTTACAGTACTTCATGTTTTATATACTCAGTACATTATTTCGTACTGACCCTATTTCCCAGGGGGGCTGCGTTTCATGCCCGCATGTACATATATTCAGTTTGGTGATCCTCTAGTCTAGGATTCTTGTTCAGCGATTTGGAGAGCTCCATTGATCCGGAGTCAAGTCATTTTGGTACAGACCCTTTTGTTATAGACTTATGTATATACAGGGGTACGACGGAGCCCTGTCCCGTCATGTTTCACTATCATACTCTTAGAGGTCTGTAGACAGGTGTGGGTGGTAGATGTTATTTGGACTTGTGTGGATTGTATATGTGTTTTGGCCAGCTGTACTTTTTTACTTCTTTTGGGGTGTTTACGTATATAGTGGCAGCTTTGCCGGCTTGCCTATTTTGATATGATTTACGGATTTCTACATTATCCTTGGTATCTGTGTGATTATATATGACAGGTGGGTATAAGGGTGCCGAGGTAGGGCACCGGGTCGCGGCCCGTCGGGTCGAGTCGTGACACTTCTGCTTTGTAGCGCTTGAATGCTTCAATAACTTCATATTTACTTTTAAGTAAGTAAAGGTAATAATACCTTGTGCTATCATCTATGAAAGTCACAAAGTACTTGTTCCCCCCTCTAGTTTGAACGAACTTCAAATCACATATGTCGGTATGTATGAGTTCTAAATGAACGATTTCCCTTTCGACGGATCTAAAGGGACTCTTAGAAAGTTTTGCCTCTACGCACACCTCACACTTACGTTGAGGGTTTATGTCGATAACCGACATTAATTCCAACTTTACCAATCTTTGGATAGATTGATAGTTAACATGTCCTAATCTATGATGCCATATATTAGAAAACTCAACCAAAGTAAGTAGAAGGCTCAGTTTTATTAATGTTGGAAGACGAAGACATTACAAATGCAGCGTTAAGTTTAAAGAGGCTTTCACAGATGAAACCCCTTCCTATAAACGTTCCATTTTTAGTGATTACAAATTTGTTAGCCTAAATCCAGCGTTTACTAACAAAGGTCTAGAAATTAAATTTCTTTGAATTTATGGGACATGCATCACTTCTTTCAGAGTCAGCTCCTTCCTGGACGTCATCTTTAGGATCACCTTTCCTACCCCCAGCACCTCTAAAGAAGAATCTATTCCTATGAACAACTTCTTGTCTGTGACTGGTGTATAAGTGGATAATACTTCTTTATTGGAACATATGTGACGGCTAGCACCCGTGTCCAACCACCACTGCATCGAATTCTCATCGAGGTTTGCTTCAAGAACCACCGATGAGAATTCCTCGATCATATCGTCCACGAGCGTGTCTTCGACGATGTTAGCATTGGCCTTGCCTTTGGCCTTCTTTTTATTCTCATTTTTTAGCTTGTGGCAGTCCTTGGCCATGTGACCAACTTTACCGTAGTGATGACAATTTCCCTTGAACTTTTCAGTTGTTTGGGCAGCCTTACTAACCTTCTAGAACTTCCGTTTTTTGCTTGGGTTCCATTTGACTTCCGCTAGATTCGTCTTTGCCTCAGCGGGTTGTTTCCCCTTTGGCAAGGCTTTCATATTGTCTTCCTGAATCTGGAGTTTGAAAATAAGTTCGTCTAATTTCATCTCCTTCATTTTGAGTTTCAAGTAATTCATGAACCCGGTCCACGAAGGAGTCAGCTTCTCGATCAACGCCCCAACCAAGAATTGTTCGTTGGGCTTCAATCCTTCTAAGTCTACGTGATGAAGAATCTTTTGAAATTCCTGGACTTGGGATGACACACTTTTGTTGTCCACCATTTGAAATTTCAGAAATTTTCCAATGATGAACTTCTTACTACCCGCATCTTGGGTGTTGTATTTCTTCTGAAGTTTGTTCCATAACTGCTTGACATTTTCAACGGTACAGTATACCGTGTAGAGAGGATCGGACAAATTATTTAGTATATAGTTCCTGCACATGAAATCACTATGTTTACATACTTAACGAACGATCCTCATGTCGTCAGCGACATGGTTACCTTGGCCCCCTCCCGCCAAATCATTTGGCTGAGGGTCCACGTCTTCCCCAACTTGTTGAGGGTCTTCGTTTAGGAAACATGACATTCCCATAACCGTTAGGAAAAACAACAGCTTTTGCTGCCATCGCTTGAAGTGAGCACTCATGAACTTTTCAGGACGCTCATGGTGAAAACCAGCGGGTGTAGAGCAGTAGTGCCCCCTTGAGCAGTTGCAAAGGAGTTGGGAACTCATCTAGCAGGAGCATAGGCGTTGTGGAACTTCAAATGACATTTAGGGTCGCGGACCTTCGGGGAGGCGCCACGGCCCTTCCGAGACAGCGCCGCGGCACATGCGGCTCGTCGGCGATTTCATGACCTGTTTCATCTTTCAACACATTGTACACTTCTTCCTTTATTTACCAACGTGAAACCATTCTTATTTGGCCAATAACCGTCTATTAACTTACGTCTCAAACATTTTTTATATGTATCAATGTCTCTTCCACTTAGGAACTTTATGATCCTTGGTACAATGTGTGCACGTGTGTGAAAATGAGATTTCCGATGTGCGGGGCCCCAATTATTCGAATCATAATTAATAGAATTAACTTTATTTCACGTTTAATAAATTTCCAACATGAGTTAATATACGAAAGTTCATACAAGATTCTTTATTAAAGATATTTATTAGGAGTCATTTTCGTGTAATATAATTTAGTTTTCATCCTCCCTAAATCAAAACATTTACGAAAAAGAGTTAAAATATTTTTAAAAAAAAGTATATACAAACAGTATCACGATTTAACATAATACAATATAAATTCATAGAAGATTTTTTAAACCTATTTACATAATATAATTTTTGGTAAAGAAATCTTAATTCACAAGGCAAATTGACGTCTTTAATTTTTGTACATTGAATCTTATATCAAATCATATTGCTAAATTTGTATGTGAATTTAGCATAATTAATGGCAAGACAGAGAAAAAAGAACAAGTGGCCTTCGTCTCTTGCGTCGTTGAATTTGCCAATTTTTAGCATACACTGAATAATGTGGGCATCTTTGGATAAGAAAGGAACAAATCCACATGCTAATGTGCTTGTACTAATGTTAGGAATTTGATATGAATATGGTTCCTTTGACTCCCTAAAGTTTATAATAACTCACATGCAACCCCAAATTGGGTCATTTACTATTTTCCAATAAAGTCTAATTGGGCCCATTCACGGGGACATGGGGTTATGTCTGAGACCATCTCCGATAGGGGACATTGTTCCTTATAATTATACACTGTAGGAGATAATTTGAATGATTTGTTGACATGGAAATAATTGATAAATTATTAAATATATAAGATAATCTTGCCACGTGGAGACAATGTCTCCTGCTGCACATAATTATCTCATGTTTTCTCTCTGCTCGCGTCATGTGGCAGCCAACGATTGACTATCACAAATTCATTTTCCACCACTACTTCAATTGCTATTTTTATCAATAATTTGACCGAATTAAAAAAAACACAATTTTTTTTTATTTTTCAAGATCTATAAAAAGAGACTAAGTTTATTCATTTGGACACCGAAATATTTTGGCTATTTTCTCCAAATTTCTATCTTCTTCCAAATTATTTGCTATTTTTTTAATATGGACTCTAATCAAAATTTTAATCTTACTCCAAATTTTATATTTCCTAACCAACTACAAAATCTCAATATTCAACGCCACAAAATTCTCAAAATATGTCATCCAATTTTCAAATGTCATATATGATGCCAACTAATTTTGGTATGCAATATCCGTATAATCGAAAAGTTTGGAACAACCGAAAATTAATTTTCAATTTGTGATTTTAATATTATTAATGTTTTAGTGTGTGTTTTGATAAATTGTACGATTAATTTATCTTCATTAATAAAATCATGTATTGTTGTGTTTTAATATTATAATAATATTTGATAAGTGTCAAAATTAAAAGAATATAAGTAATTTATAATTTTATTATTATATGTGTAATAATATGAATTACAAGAATTATATCATATACAAAATAGAAAATGAGATAGAACGAATATATATGGTGGGGTATATGTATTGATGTGGAGGTGTTACACCCCGTTATTCCAGGATATTTATATAAGAATGTACGTAAGGAATCAGGATGTTAAAAATTTGAATGAAAGAAAGAATTGTTTTCCGAAGGAAAAATCTTCCAAACCTCGGAAAAGAGAAGTGTTTGTTAATGAGAATTGGGTTCTCGAATTTGCTATTTGAGACGTTTAGAATTTATCGGAATTATGGAATTTTATTTACAGAGTTGGATACGTGGGGCCCACCCGAGAAATTTTACGTTTTGTGGGGCCCACGAGGTTTTCGATATTTTGACCAATTATGAAAATTTCGGGAAACGGAATGTTATGGACCAATGGGAGGGCGACACGTGTCACCCTCCACATGGTCATCTTGGGCGAAAAAAATGAGTTAATATTAGCCAAATTGGCTTGATAAAAATGGACCAAGTCAAGAGAAAAATTGAGCTTGATATTGTTGACCAATCTTAGCCACACATTTGTGATGATCCTAGCAGGGTATTATATATTACTACTACTAGTGCAAGACTAGTTCATTCAACACTTAGAAAAATTCAAGAAGAACTTTGAGCTAGTTCTATGTGCTCTCGGCTAAGGGGAAGAAAGGGAAGAGAAATTTTGCAATCTTACTCCATAATTCCCAATATTCAAACCCAAGGTTCCTAGAGGTATTGTAAGGATATCTCAATAGAAAGATCCCGGAAAAACTACGTTTTCACGTTAGTCGCAAGGTGAAAACCTAAGGTGTTCTTCAACTTTGAAGTTGGAAATTGAAGAGAAGTTGGTCATGAGCTTCTAAGGAGTGTTTGGAGCGGATTGGAATGTAAGAAGAGGAGCTAAAAGTTGCTAAGGATCGACTTTTACGCTTGGATATTATTAGGGCTTATTGAGGTAAAAATCTTCACCTTCTTAATGTGATTGAAGATTACATATGTTTAGTAGTTGTTAAATGAGCATGTGGTATATATATTGAAGTTTGAAAAGATTTGGATAATGTCGACATGTTGAAAACCGAAATTGGACATGTTAGCCATTAAGTTTGTAATTCAATTTAATTGTTAGATCTGATAAATCGCATGTTAAGGAAGTAAGGATTTATAGTTGTTGTAATTGTTATTATGTATATAACATGTTGGAATAACAACTTGGATTAAAAAGGAATTGAACGGAAATTGACATTGTTGTTGATATTGATGGTAGCCGAGAATGGCTTAAGTTGTTGGACAGTTTTATATTAATTGTGGGGCAGAATTTTAAACGTCCTGTTAGGCGTGTAATCCCCTTTGAATTTCTGAATTGTTGAGCCTTAAATGTGGCATTTGATTATTGATTTTCGAGCCTTGAAAAAGGTTGAAAAGTACGTAGAAACAAAGGAATTGCTACCCGATTTTCCGTAGAATTAAGAGTCCTTATACTTAGGAATATTCTACGTTGAAAGCTAGTAGTTGATGGACGTATTATGGTCATTATAGGTTGACATACTACGTACGACATATTGGACTTAGCAAGTGGATTGAACCGAAGAGGTATGTGGAACTTTTCTTATCTCTTGAGCATGAGTAGCTATAAATGTATAGTACGGTGGACGTACGAGATTTAAATGAATTCAATTTCATTTGGTGCCCTTGACTTGTTTAAGAATGTCTAAGTTGGTTGAGTTAGAGAATTAACTCACTTGTTTTAAAGGTTAAAAATGTCTTGGTTTCTAAAGCATAAAGTTAGTATAACAACTTTATGAGAAGTTAAAAGAATGGTTTATTCTAATAAGGTAAACAAAGATTTCTTGACTTGAAAATGTATAGAATACTTGGTTTGGAAAGTATTGATTACTTGAACGATTCTAAAGTTAAGAAACTTGATTTCTAAAGTTAAGAGACTTGAAGTATTCTGAAAGTTATGAAACTTGATGTGAAAGTATATGATACTTGGTTTTAAAAGTATAAGTCTCTTGATTTCAAAAAGAATGTAATTGTCTAAAACATAAATAGTTATAACGGCTTTATGGAAGGTTAAGAGAGTGTCTACTTGATTTATAGGCATGAGTTGTCTAGGTTGTGAATGTAGAAGTTACTTAGTGTCAAAACCTTGAAATGAATTTCTAAAGGTGTAGTAACTTGTTTTGAAAAGTAGACAAGTCTTGATACTACGGGTGTTAGTATCTTGGGGTTTTTATATAAAAATGGTTCTTTTTTTTAAAGGAACGGAAGTACGTAGTACTTTGGGTTAAATTCCCGGATTTCTAATAACATGTTAGTGCCTTAAGTTAACTAAAATGAGAGTGCATGATAATTAAGGCTAATAAAAAGTTAGGGGATGTCTTAACTTGCTTATGATAATTATGATAAGCCGGTGGTGCTTATGTTATGTATGATAAGCCGGTGGTGCTTATGTTATGTATGATAGCCGGTTGTGCTAGAGAAGATGTTATATTTGACTGTTTATAGAAATATATTATCGTCAAATATGGAGTAACATTTCAAATTTAACATAATGCATGAGTAATTAAGCAGTGAAACGATTAATATATAAATATAATAAATTTGTGAATATTTACCGGCGAAGAGATCAAAAGTGCACAATTCAACTAAGTGAAAGTACTTTAATGTACTTAATTGGATATCAAATAGACTAAACATTAAAATTTCTTAGTAAATTAATAAATATGCTAGGATGGTTAGGACGGTTTTCTCTCAGTGCACGTTAGGAAGGGAAATCTACTCGAGCTAAGAGTAAAAAACGCGGTGGTTTGTTATGTATTGGGTGCCCATCCTCCATTCACGGTACTAAATGGCTTTATTTAGAAAATGTGGGGGAAACATGGCATCAACAAAGTGACAATGATGCAAAATGGCATTGTGATGGTTAAATTTGATAGTGTTGAAGGGAAGAATGAGGTGATACAAGGGGAATATATCACTTTGATAATAAACCACTGATTGTGAAAGCCTGGCATCCAGATATGGAGTTCACCAGAGATGAACTTATTCGGTTCATATTTGGCTCGGGTATCAGGATTGGACTTTAAATATTGGAGTGCTAAGGGGATAAGTAAGTTGGGTAGTTTGATTGGTAAGCCACTAATGGTGGATAGAAGCACAGAAAGGAAGGTAGGGCTAAATTTTGCTAGATTGCTCGTAGAAGTGTAGATTGGCTCTCTATTACCTGAAATCATTAAGTTCATGAATGAGAGGGGAAATGTTATTGAGCAAAAAATGACTTATGAATGGAAATCATCCCTACGCAAAATTTGTAACAAGTATGACAACAATGAAGATGTATGTAGGAAGAATAAGAAGAATGTACCAGATGATATTGTTTAGGAGATGTAGCATATTCAGAGGGAGGGAAATCCATAGAACTAGATAACAATGTTAACAAAGGGGATAATACATGCCCCTACTAATTGACAAGGTGTTGCGAAATTTCTATATGCTACGCAAGTGAACGTATCATAATTTGTAATAATTTTGGTAAGATCGAATATTGTTCACAGAGACTGAATT
Source organism: Przewalskia tangutica (assembly GCA_029844215.1). Classification (NCBI taxonomy): domain Eukaryota; kingdom Viridiplantae; phylum Streptophyta; class Magnoliopsida; order Solanales; family Solanaceae; genus Przewalskia; species Przewalskia tangutica. The sequence continues at coordinate 96,115,528 of CM056738.1, read as the reverse complement.
ATTAAGTATTAATTAACTAACCTTTCGTTTCTATTTGGCAAACGTTTATGAGTTTTGATTTCTAAACTAAGAACTAACAACTAAAGTAATAAGAAGGAATAAACTAAGAATGAAAATACTTGGAGTTTAACTCGGTAATGGAGGTAATTAGAATTTTCAATCTCATCAACTATTCTCTCTATCATTCGATAATGCAGAACTAGTTATTCTTCTTCTTATCAAGATAGCAGGTTAACTGAAGTGTTCTATATTCCGATTATGACATATAAAAACTCAACCTAAGTGAAAAATTTCTATATTTCTATGATAAATTCTACCACATAAGAGGATTAAGATCAATAACCTAAACGTTACACATGCAATCGTGATACTCTCGTTCAAGAATAAACCTATTTTAATCAACTATAACATATTCTAATATTCCTTTTCAGATCTTGATTTGAAATCATATAAGTTATGAAAACTAATGGTCAGTCAATTCTAATTTAATAAACGCAAGTTGATTAGATAATAATAGATGAAGAAGAAATACTAACAATGCATTAAATCATAATAGAGGTTCAAGTGAATCGACAGAAAATCCTAATAAAGGAATTAGTTCATAATCATAGTCATCCTAACAAAATTAATTGTCTTCAATACCAACATAAACTGAATGAAAGAAAAGAGAAAAGAAAGAACTTGAACGGGAAACCGGTAACCTTATCGGCTAACCGGTCCGGTCCGAACCGGTAAGGAAAAAAAATTGAAAGGTTGTTGGTGTCCAACGGTAACATTACCGTTGGGGCTGGGGGTAGAGGGGCTTGGGGGAGGGGCCAACGATCAGTGGACCGTTTGGCATTTTTTTTTAATTTTTTTTTGTTAATTACATTTTTATCCTTTAAAAAATCTATAAATACTCTACATTTTTCTCATTTTTATCACACAATTATTTCTACAATTCTCTCAATTCTCAATTCTCATACTATCTTAATTCTCTATATTATCAATTCTCAAGTTATTGTTATTATTATTATTAATTTGCAAAGTAGCAAGACTTCGAGCTTCGGCCTTCGAGTTTCAATTGAATTCTGAATCCCGAAGTTTGGTACACTCGTTTCATTCTTTAATTATTTTATTAAATTGTCATATTTATTTATTTATTATTTAAATATTTTATAATGTCTTTGCTAAGGGAAATTGCGTCGGGACTGCGCCGTAAATCTAGTTCAAGGGGTAAAAAATCTATAGGTTCATCATCTAATCAAAATATAGATTATGATCAAATGCAAGAAGATTTTGGAATAGAAGATAATGAATATGATAACGTTCAATTAGATAATATTGTTGAACTTGAAGAAACTGAACCTCCTACACTCTTAGTGTTCCTACACGATGTTGATGCGCTAGTGATAGTCGTAGACCTCCTTTACCAGAAGTTACAGAACCGGAAGTAAGGAGAAAAAGAAGTAAAGTGTGGCTCTTTTATGATAGAGTTGGGGACACTGATAGAGTTAGATGTAATATTTGTGGGAAAACTTACAAACATAAGAGAGGGGGTGGTGACGGGGGGACGGACACTATAGGTAGGCATTTATTGAAAGATCATCCGATACAATGAGGTGTTGCCACTGATTTAGAACCTGGTCAACAATAACTTAATCCATTAACGGGGGGGAGGGGGGGGTGACTAAGTACGATCCAAATTAGGATCACATTGAATTAGCAAAAATGATTGTCGGAGGTTGTTTACTTTTTTCTTTTGCTTCTTTTTCATATTTAATTACATATATTCAAAGAGTATATAATCCTTGTTTTACAGGTGTTCCTCGTAGTACTTGTAGAGCCGGTGATTTTAGACTTTATAATGATTATGTTATTTTTTTGCAATATTTGTTCACTAATCTTCCATGCCTAGTTAGTTTTACTGCAGCCATTGGGCATGCTTTAAACGGTTATGATTATTTAACAATTACTTGTCATTGGATTGATAAAAAAATTAAAATGGAAAAACGTATTATTGCTTTTGCGTATGACGAGGATTAACGTCATACTGGAAAATATATAAGCGAAACTATTTGTGCTTATGCCAAAAATTATAATCTTTATAAAAAAATACTTTGTATATCATTCGATAATGCATCTAATAATACTGCTGCTATAGATCTTTTAAAAGTGGAATTAGAATAGTCACTTCATGATATATTTCATGTTCGTTGTGTTTGTCATATTTATAATTTAATTGTTAAAAGTGGTCTTGAGTTATTTGCAACTGAAATATAAATTGTCAAAAGAGTTGTTGGAGTTATTCAAGGTAATAATAAAAAAAATAGACTTATAGAATTTAAAGAAAAATGTAAACAATTTGATTTGAGACCTAAATTCATGCCACAAGAGATTATTACACGGTGAAATTATACTTATTTATTTTTAAAAAATGTTATAAGTATAAAGACCTCATAACACATGTTTCAAATGCTCATTGTAAGAACGCGATTTATATGTTAACCGACGATGTTTGGAAATCAATTTATGAACTTTTAAAAAATTTACGTAAATTTTACACTGCTACTGTTGAATTTTCGAAATCTTATTACCCAACAGTTTATAATGCTTTAGCTCATATAGCTGAAATTTCATATTTACTTTATGGTTTAAAATCAAATATAAAATATAAAGCTGCAGTTACAGTTATGTTTGAAAAGTTTAAAAAATATTTTTTTTCCTATTCCTGATATTTATTGTATTGGTGCAGTCTTAAATCCTTCTGTTAAAAAAGTAGATTGTCATAATTTAATATTTAGTTTATATACTTATATGAAAGTAGGTGAAACAGAAACTTCATCTTCATTTGATTGCATATGTAAACTTGATACTAATTTAGCTAAATTATATGATTATTATGCTACATTACACGACAACAACTCTGCTATTAATATTCCTTCTAGTTCTGCTTATGCTTCTGTGTCTACATCTGCAGGATTCGATGAAGACGATGAAAATGTATCTTTATCTATATGGAGCACTTTTTCAACAACACAAGCAAACACAACTCGAAATTGTGATGAGATACATCTTTATTTGCAAAAGTCAACGGAGCCGAAGAAAAACTTTCAACCTTTACAATGGTGGCAGGATAACAAAAGATAATTTCCGGTACTAGCAGCTATGGCACGAGATGTTCTTAATGTGTCTATCTCAACAGTAGCTTCTGAAAGTGCATTCATCCAAGCACGAGATCAAATAGGAGACACACGTTACTCATTGGGCGGAAGCACATTAGAACTTAGAAGTGTTAGTATGTTTAAGGGATTGGATCAGATCAGAGAGAAGAAATCAAGGATATGAATACGTTGACTCTCCGGAAGATGAAGAAATCGACAATATTTTGGAAACCGAGAGCGAAACCGGGACTGAAATTAATACTCCAAATTTATAGGCTATGGAGCAACCTATAAATTATGAAGAACTTGCAAGAAGGATGCATAATATGTAAATAACAATTATTATTACTTCATTATGTACTCTTATTAACAATTAACATTATGAATAATGAAAGTTCGAAAGTTTACATCTTATCATTAGTTTTTATTTTATTATCTCTTTAGTTGTTATTTGTTAACTTATCTTATGTCTACTAATTTAAAAAATTAATAAATTTTTGGAATAAATAAATAAAAAATAATAATATAATTTATATAATTACAATATAACTATAAAGTATAAAGTTATAAACTATATTATATTATTATATTACATATTTAATTTGAATTTAGTTAGATTTTTCAAAATTTACAAAAAAACATGGCCAGAGTAGGCTCAACTTGACCGCACAGGCCGATTGGAAATCCGATAATCAATCGGACCGGTAGGCCCGGTAAGCCAGTGGGCCGGATCGGTAACCGGTTCAACCTGGTACAGGTCCGGTCCGGATCGATCCATTAGACAGGTATAGGTGCGACTCTTCAGCCAGGTGTCGCGACACTAATTCACTCTAGAGTTACTGCCAGTGCGACGCCGCGACGCTTGTTTTTTGGGCGCGATAACCCTTCAGCGCTGCGGCTCTTCGCTTGTTGCGCCACGGCTCTAAATTCGAGCAAGTTTTGCAAATTAGCCTTATAGACCTTGAGGAGCCTATCCACTCGTTCACAATTGGTGCGTTGATTCTGGAGTATCTGATCACGAAACTCATCAATCGCTTGGCTTAACTTTTCATTCTCAGCCCACAACTTTGCATTCTCATCAATTGCAGTCTTCACAGCACCACTAGAACCAGGTTTTCAGCTAGTTGAACTTTAAGGAGAGCATTCTCCACCTTAAGTAGTTGAATCTTAACAGTTAACTTCTCTTGGGTCTCAATCAAGGTCGAGATGGTAGAATTGTTGCCAACACCATCTTTCGTTGGCACGCATGCACACTCTTCAAAGTCGTTATGGTGATCATATGCTTTTTGGTGCCCATGGTAGCTGATCCCATTTTGATTTTGAAATGCACAAGTACCTTCGTCAAGAGAAAGCCATATGGATGACAATAGTTGGCCTCTTGTGCATTAACAACCTTCATGATGTACTCAATCATGAGAGATGACAGACTGATAGGGTTAAAAGTTAATAGAGCCTCAAGAAGGACCATGTCCGCTATGGAGGAAACATAATGTCCTTCAGCTCTTGAAAGTAACACATTGTTGACAAGTGCAAACACGAGCTGATACTCTAGATTAAGCTCCCTCTTGAAGATCCTTGTCCAGTAGTTGACCCCTACCTTTTCACTATCACATTCATAAAGGCATTAGTCATCTTTCTAGACATAGTCTTCATCCCATCAATCGGGACTTTCAGAATTTCTTCAAGTTTTAACTCATCCAACTCAAAGTTTATCTCATTCACTGACAGGACAATAATACAGTCATCAGTACAACATAGGTTGGCATCGAATTTTCCCACCTCTGCCTCATACACACTGGGTTATTGTGTAACAAAAAAATGAGTCCACTTTTGGGACTCGACTATCTCAATCAACTCTTTCATTCCAAACCTCTCAGAACTATCAGGATCAAAGACTCTTCCTAACAGAACCTTTTGACTTCGCAAAGTCTTTTTTCTTGCCTTTTCACTGAGTACAATCTTTTATCTTTTTGAGAAACTAGGTTCCTCACTGGTACTACCCTTCTTATTCCTTTGAGGAGGAGGTCGAGTTTCACTTTTCTCTTTTTCAGACTTGTCACTCTCATTATCAGTAACACCCTGTTCAACATTTTTCTTTTTCTCTACTATCTTCTTCCTTCAATTCTTTCTTATAAGTGGAGACATTTCCACATCATCTTCAACAACATATGTTTCAACATCCTCCAAAGTATCTTCATCAACTAGTCTACTTCTCATATGTTGGTTCTTCATTCTTGTCCTTTTAGAGCTCTTTTTTTTACTTGCCTTCAAGGCGGATTCCAAAGCATCCTTTGCAGTCGTTATACTTTATTTGGTTCTAGGAGTTATTTGAGGAATGTGTTTTCTTTCTCTTGGCCCCTCCTCTCTCTTTGGATGTTCAATATCATAGACCCATTTATGATTAAAATGCAGTGGCTCTTCATTATCAGACTCAACGATCTGAGCAAGAGTAGGAGAACCAAGTTCCTGTTGAGGAGAAAGTTCTTCCAAAGGCACAACAGGTTAGGCACCATGTTCCTTCATGAGTCGTTCAGAGAGCTTCCCAAATCTTTTTAGCAATTACACAAGATGAGATACGATTGTACTCATCTGTCCAATACCACACACAAGGATTTTCTTGTACTTGAAGTTCTTTTCTACTGCCTTTCAACATCAGCGTATTCCTTCCTTGTCTTTAGAGTAGTTGTAAAACTAGATAGATACATGTTCATAGGAAAATAAGGACCATATAAATGATGTCCCACACCTAAGAATCTTTAACCATGATGAAATCATACATCATTGTCTTCCATCACCCATAATACTTTCTGTTGAACCTTGGTGGTCTTGTGGTAGATTGTCTTTCCTCTAAGTTTGGTTGAGCAGCCATGAGAGATATACTTTTTAGTGTTAACCCTTTAGAAAATACATGATCTGATACCAATTGATAGAAACTAAGAGTCTACCAAACAGTATAGAGAATCATGTTCTCTATATGTTCCCTCAAGCAAAACAGAAAGTAAATAACACACAACATTTACATGGAAAACTCCATGCTTAAGGGATTAAAAATCACGACCTAAATATTTCAAACTTCACTAACTAAACAACTTCATATTACAATCTATTGCAGCCTAGGAATTGAACTATTAATCTCTTACCCCTTACAATACATCTATTATAAGCCTTTTATAATAACTATATTTCAAAGGTACAAATCTTGACTAACTCTAGTCAAGAACATAAATCAACAAAAGATTGAAATTTGTTCTACTATGACACTTCTTAAAAGTCGTGTAGGATTACAATAAAGAACAAAAGACAAGAACTCAAAACAAACTAAAGGACTTAGACATCTTTAGTGTTGGGATTTGGTCCTTTAGTTTGTAAATGCTTTTTTCTTGGAGGCGCTTGGAGGAACTTGTGGCGGCTGGACTTGCACAAGTGATTTTAGATTTTCAAGTGTTTATTTAAACCTTGTAACTAATGTTGACTGTACGATAACCAAGAGAACGGATCGCAGACAAGTCCCTATCTGATTCCTCAAAAGTTTAGCAAATCATCAAAATACAAGATGACATAACTTATCACTCTTTATGAAAGGTGGCTTAGAGATCCAGGTGTTCGTTAGGTAGTTTTTATGTTTGTTTGTTGGTGGTAATAATATTTACAATTTATTGCAAAAAAAATAAAATTAAAATCATAATTTATGAATAATTCACGAGGGACCTAAAATACTATTACCCCTTATAAAATAGTTCAATATTCAACATTTTGAATAACTTTTCCTCCGAATGAATGAGAGAAAAACTCTTCTTTGAAGGTTTTGGCAAAAGCCAAGTCTTGCATTTTTTTTGCCCTTAGTCACCTCAACAAGTTGCTAGAGAAGTGTAGTGTTAAATGATTATTATGATTTGCACCCACAAATTACTTTATATTTATTGGAATTCTCATCCTTTTTCCAATAACTTCGCTAACATCAAATCAATGGAGTGAAACACACAGAAGTCCAGCTGAATTATGTGGAATTCAATGGCTAACATGACACGATCAAATTTGACATTTTTTTTTGTGTGGGCCCTTTAGATTTGAGTTGCGTTAAATAGAATGACAAAATTCTCAAGAGGGGGAAAAATCTTTAGTGATTGCTTTTTGGATACATGTAACTCGATGTATAATTATATATGACCTAATTAACTTTATCATGAGAATTTACGTGACTAACATTTCAGTACAATATCCAATATAAAGCTTATTGTTATGTGTGTGTACTACTACATTTTAAGCAAGGAACTCAATTATGTTTTACAAGTAGTATACTACATATGGACATATTAAACATAATCTTAGATAATGCAATAGAACATAAAATGGATTGAACGAGACGCTTAAGGCCAGCCAGTGCATGAAATATTTTGCATTCGTCGACACGGGAAAAATCACACCTAAAGGGTTGTGATGTAAACATTTTACCCTGATACAGGTATTAGTGATTAATTTCACGGCTTAAGTCTGTAATTAGTAGATAATTAGCTATGTTGAATGCATAAATTGAAAGTATATGTATGTCCTAGAGACAATCTGTATTAGGACAAAATGTACTTTATACACATTTGTATTTATATATTAATGATGATTAATATTATGACATTTGCATTTGTTGGATTATTAGTTGATTGTTTATAATATTCTATAAATGCATCCCTAGAGGTTACGTGGTTATTAATGGAGTGATACATTAATATCATAACGTGACGCTCTTAAATCGTCTCGACTAATGATCATCGAGATTAGGATATCGGTGATATGTGATACATCGACATGTGATCTGCATCATATCCTTCGGGATGTAGTATGTCTCACTTGCTACGAGTTATGACAACTCGTGATGGACGCATGGATACTTGTTGAAGTATTGGTATACCCTACTGATGCATTGTTTGTTGTATGTCTAAAGTGTCATCAGTGTGTAGGAAATAGTAGTCCTTATACTTGAGGTCGATATCACATTGTTTACGGAACAATGTACTTTGATCATGTCCTAAACTCAAATGCCTTATAGGTTGAGACGCGGTGTTACACCCTGTAATTTTAGGATAATAAGTTGAGAACGTAATTAAGGAGATAAGATTCGAATATTTAATATAAAGTATAATTACATATCCTAATACGGAGATTAGTATACAAAAAGATGTAGTCCCGGAATAAATTTTAGATACTACGAGTGTGATAGAGACTAAGTGCCGTGTATATATATATATTAGGACATGAAATTTCAGATTTTATATATAAGATTGATTATGTGGGAGATTAATTAATTGTGGGATTAATTTTTAGTGGAAGGAATAATAATTAGTGGATAAATTGTGTCTCAAAAACCGTGGGCATGCACTACAATTTTCAGCCCATGTTCACTTATCCCCACGTCCATTCATTTCAATACACTTTAACTCATTCCTCTCCCTCCCCCCTTGTTCGAAATCACCCCCTTCCCACACACTCCCTTTCTATTGTTCTCCAAAACAAATTTCCTCTCATCTCCATAGCCAAGTAGAGATAAATTAACTCTCATTCCAAGATTAAGTCCTCTACAAAGTTCCAAGTCAAGATAAGCACTCCAAACAGTGGTCACAGCATTCTGGTCAATTTTTAGCTCCAAAAATCTGCTTCAACAACTTTAGAATTGAAGATGAACATGTTGGAAGAAAAATAAGTAAGTAAGATGGTCTCCAACTTGTAAAGGATGCATGCATGTAATTAAAAATTGAAGGAATGGTGCAATAATGAGAGCAGTGAAACCGAGAATCATAGGGACTGTTTTAGCTATTTGAAGGTAAGATTTCTTCTTATTATTTGAGTAATTGGAGTTATATGATGTTGTAGTTAAGAGATGAACTCATATTAAGAAAATTGGAAGTAAGAAAATGCATGTGGTTGTATTGGTGTTGTGTTGGACCGATTTGGAACTGTTTTTGTATACGTTGGATTCGAGTGTTGTTGTTGTATTCCTTGTCACTAATTGCATGTTAAAATTGAAGGAAACCTTGATATTGGAAGTTGTAATTGATTATATAAAAGTATTAAAATGTGAATTGAATTTTAAGGAGTTAAGAAAAGAGTTATGGAATTTTGTTGATATGGCCAAAACCTTCTCAAATCGTGGGTATTGTTGTGTCGAATTTAGGGGTTGTTTCGTGGAGATTAGAATGCTGGAAATTTTGCTATGAACATGCATATACATTGTTGTAATTGCGGATATAAGTCCTAAAGGAATAGAGGAATAGAAAGGTTGTACATTGCACTCTTTTTGTTGTTGGAATATATCTCGTTGTTGTTGAAGTATGAACTGATTCGTAATGGCTATTTTAATATGGTTAAGAGGTTGAATTAACATGAGAATAGGTGTATTAATCACCTTGGTTGTTGTTTTGGTTGTACTCCATGAATGTAAGGAAAACTAATGTATAATGGTAGCCGTGGCGCCGAAACTTCGCGACTCTGTTCTTCGCGCCGTGGCGCCTCGATCTTCTTGGTTGGTGGCGCTACTGCTTTCTCACACGGGTTGCCAAATTTTTAGCTTTTTGAGATCTGGAACCTCTGTTTCTGCCCTCTTTTCGCTCCTTTTCGCCAATGTGCCACTTTAAACCATTATGACTCAAAAGAAAGAAAATATATCCTAAGACGACACATATTTGTACAAAAATGGGCAAAAGACTAACTAAAAATGACTCAAAAGGTGTATATAAAATACACCGATCAATTCTCCAGTCTAGGATTCATGTTCAGCTATTTGGAGAGCTCCATTGATCCGGAGCCAAGTCATTTTGGTACAGACCCTTTTGTTATAGACTTATGTATATTCAGGGGTACGGCGGGGCTATGTCCCGTCATATTTCACTATCATACTCTTAGAGGTATGTAGATAGGTGTGGGTGGTAGACGTGTTTGGTACATGTATATGTGTTTTGGTCAGATGTATGGATATGGTTAGATATTCCCGTGTACGGAGACAGCCTTGTCGGCTTGCCTATTTTGTTATGAGGATCTGATATGACAGTTCAGGGGACATGATTCCTTTGTTATGTGGTATTATGAGTCCACAACATATTGATACAGATTCCTACATTTTCCTTAGTCTCAGTTGATTATATGTGACAGGTGGGTATGAAGATGCCCAGGTAGGGCTCCGGGTCGCGGCCCGTCGGGTCGGGTCGTGACAGAAGTGGTATCAGAGCATTTCATCCTCGTAATGTCTACAGACCGTGTCTAGTAGAGTCTTGCGTATGGGTATGTTGTGCACCATACTTATACGCAGGAGGCTGCCAGACATTTAGGATTGGTTTCTATTCTTTCATCTCGTAGATCGTACAATAGAGCTATGTTATTAGGTTAATCTCTCTCTAAATGAATTATTATGTTTTCAACTATGCCTCTGAAGAAGGCGATAGCTGCCCAGAAGGGCAGATCTGTAGCATGAGCTACTACATAGACCCAGAGAATTATTATGGCCCATACCCAATCTATGCCCGAGACTGTGCCCCAGTCGGCAAGCTCTGCTACACCATCACCTCCAGGGGAGCTTAGAGCAGCAGCGGCTCCAGTTCATGGGGCAGCACCACCAGCTCCCGAGGCCTCAGCACCTGAGCCTCAAGCTCCTCAGCCAGGGGCAGAGGATAGGGCCATGAGAGATGTAGTTCAGCTGCTGACCAGATTAGTGGCCGGACAGACCCGCAGGCGGGGACTAGGAGTTGACCCTGATAGTTTGAGGGTTCGTGACTTCTTGAGTTGTAATCCTCCAAAGTTTTTCAGGTCAAAGCCCGATGATAATCCGCAGGAGTTTATTCGGCAGATACAGCGTACCTTGAGGATATTCAAGGCTTCTGAGAGTGAGTCTGTTGAGTTGGCTTCGTATCGATTGCGGGATATATCTACTAACTGGTATGAGTCTTGGGAGTTATCTAGGGGCGAGGGTGCTCCTCTAGCAGTATAAGATGAGTTTGCGGAGGCCTTCCTTGGCCATTTCTTGCCTTCAGAGATGAGGAGAGCCAGAGTTGATAGATTTTTACACTTGAGGCAGAATGACAGGAGCATTCGATAGTATAGCCTTGAGTTTAACTCGTTGGCTAGATAAGCGCCCACTATTGTAGCTGAGATGGCGGATAGAGTGCACCGTTATTTGATGGGGCTAGATCGTTATTTGACTGATGGTTGTATGGCAGTGGCTCTTCAGCCGGTATGGATATTGCTCGGATACAGGCATATGCACAGGGGGTAGAGGACCGACACAGAGGACGTCAGCATGATAGGGAGCACGACAGAGGCCAGCATAAGAGGGCTAGGTCGGCTGGATATACTGGTGAGTTTCGAGGCAGGCAGCCTCAGCAGCATGTTAGATATTCTTCCCAGCCAGCACATAGTGCACCCTACGATTCCTGTGCAGGAGGTTTGACCGACAGGTATTCGGTGAGTCGGTCGAGCTCCAGGGCTTCAGGTTCACAGATGAACATGAGTTTTAGTCAGTCGAGGCCATCTTTGCCTCAGTGTTCTCGGTGTGGTGGGTCCCATTCTGGGATATGCCATTTTGATACAAGTGCTTGTTTTTCTTGCGGCCGTCAAGGCCATATAATGAGAGAATGTCCTTATAGAGGTGGTACAAGTGGTATGGCTCAGCCTACCGGATCGGTTGCTGGTTCATCTTCTTCTATAGCTATGCGCCCCGGAGGGCAGCGTGCTCATATGCGTGGTGGAGTTTCTAGTTCTGACGGTCTCTCGAACCGCATATATGATTTGGCTAGTAGGCAAGATCAGGAGGCGTCACCTAATGTGGTTACAGGTGTATTATCGATCTTTTTTCGAGACGTATATGCATTGATAGATCCAGGTTCCACCTTATCATATATATCTCCCCTTGTTGTTAGTAGAATCGGAATAGAACCTGAGTCGATAGAACCATTTGAGGTAGCTACACCGGTGGGAGATTCTGTCGTAGCTAAGCGAGTATATAAAAATTGTTCGGTGGTTATATATAGTCGTCATACCATAAAAAATTTGATAGAGTTAGACATGATTGACTTTGATATTATTATGGGTATGGATTGGTTGACTTTTTGTTATGCTAATGTCGATTGTAGAGAAAAGTTAATTCGATTTCGGTTTCCAGGCGAGCCAATCATAGAGTGGAAAAGAAATACAACATCGCCGAGGGGTAAGTTTATTTCATACCTCAAGGCAATAAAGATGGTTAGGAAAGGTTATCTTTATCATTTGGTTCGAGTGCATGATATAGAGGCGGAGGTACCAGCTCTTCGGTCAGTTCCGATAGTTAGTGAATTCCCAGATGATCTCCCATGTATTCCTCCAGAACGGAAGATAGAGTTCACTATAGATGTACTGCCAGATACCCAACCCATATATATTCCTCCTTATAGAATGACACCTGCAGAACTGAAGGAGTTAAAGGAGCAGCTGAGAGACTTGTTGGAAAAAGGCTTCATCAGGCCTAGTACATCACCTTGGGGAGCACCGGTATTATTTGTGAGGAAGAAAGATGGATCGTTGCGGATGTGTATTGACTATAGGCAGCTGAATAAGGTGACAATGTAGAACAGGTATCCCCTCCCCAGGATTGATGATTTATTTGACCAGTTGCAGAGTGCTAAGTGTTTTTCGAAGATAGACTTGCGGTTAGGTGGTTATCATCAGGTGCGGGTAAGGGAGACAAATATTCCGAAAACAGCATTCAGGACCCGATACGGACATTACAAGTTTAGAGTGATGTCTTTTGGACTGACCAATGCTCCAGCAGTATTTATGGATTTGATGAACCGAGTGTTCAAGCCATTCTTGGATATGTTCGTGATTATATTCATTGATGATATTCTGGTTTATTCATGTTCAGAAGAGGAGCATGCGGACCATTTGAGGACGATACTGAGGGTGCTCCAGCACCAGAAGTTGTATGCCAAATTTTTCTAAGTGTGAATTTTGGTTGACTTCAGTAGCATTCTTGGGGCATATTATCGGAGTGGATGGTATTCTGGTAGATACGCAGAAGATTGAGGCAGTAAAGACCTGGCTCAGACCTACAACACCTACTGAGGTACGCGGTTTTCTGGGGCTAGCAGGATATTACAGGAGATTCGTGGAGAAGTTTACCTCGATTTCAGCGCCTTTAACAAGGCTAACTCAGAAGGCAGCTAAGTTCCAATGGACGGATGTTTGTGAGCAAAGCTTCCAGTTGTTGAAAGACAAGTTGACTACGGCTCCAGTTCTAATTCTTCGTGAGGGACCAGATGGTTATGTTATTTATTGTGATGCTTCAGGTATTGGATTAGGTTGTGTGTTAATGCCAGCATGGCAGGGTTATATCTTATGCCTCCCGACAGCTAAGAAAGCACGATAAGAACTATCATACTCATGATTTGGAGTTAGCAGCGGTGATTCATGCCTTGAAGATATGGAGACATTATTTGTATGGTGTTCATGTTGATATTTATACGGATCACAAGAGTCTCCAATATATCCTTAAGCAGAAAGAGCTGAATTTACAACAGAGACGGTGACTTGAGTTACTAAAGGATTATGATGTTGATATCTTGTACCATCCAGGGAAAGCAAATGTTGTAGCGGATGCTCTTAGCCATAGATCTATGGGTAGCTTGATGGATGTGCAACCGGAAAGAAAGAAGATGGTTCGTGAGATATACCAGCTAGCGAGCCTTGGAGTCCGGCTGGCCGATTCTGGAGACAGTGGAGTTTTTGTTCGAGAAGTTGTTGAGTCCTCTATCATAGAGGAGGTAAAGAGACATCAGTATGAGGATCATGTTCTGGAACAGTATAGAGAACCAGCTCTTCGAAAGGGGAAGACTATATTTGAGGTCACATTTAATGGGGTGTATATATATATATATATATATATATATATATATATATATATATATATATATATATGATAATTTTTATGTGGACAAGCATCTACGGATATGACTTATTTTATATGGACATGTTTTGACTCTCATTTCATAAGGCACAGTTGCATTGGTATTTTTTTATTATGATACTTGTCTCCTGTTATCTTTTGGCCAGTTATGATCTTCCTTACAGTACTTCATATTTTATATACTCAGTACATTATTTCAGATCGACCCTTTCATCTGGGGCCGATTTCATGCCCGTAGAGTACAGATATTCTGGCCAGCGGTCCTCCGCCTAGGATTCTGCTCACCTATTTGGAGAGCTTCGTTGATCCGAGCTGTCATTTTGCATGCACTTTTGTTATACGTATGTATATTCAGGGGTACGGCGGGGCTCTGTCCCGTCATATTTCACTATCATACTCTTAGAGGTCTGTAGACAGGTATGGGTGGTAGATATGTTTGGTACATGTATATGTGTTTTGGTCAGATGTATGGATATGGTTAGATATTCCCGTGTACGGAGGCAGCCTTGTCGGCTTGCCTATTTTGTTATGAGGATTTGCTATGACAGTTCAGGGGACATGATCCCTTTGTTATGTGGCATTATGAGTCCACATCATATTGATATTGATTGCTACATTTTCCTTAGTCTCAGTTGATTATATGTGACATGTGGGTATGAGGGTGCCCAGGTAGGGCACCGGGTCGCGGCCCGTCGGGTCGGGTCATGACACGCGGCTTGTTTTGGATACATTGCGAAGTAGACTAAAGATGGTAGTTGAGCCAAGATTAGGATTCATTCTTCGAATGCATCTTCGAGAGAGCACTCAGATTCTCATAAGATATTGGGTTGACTAAGTCGTTGGTCAACGCAATGGACATGTCTTTGATATGGTCCTGTTGCCAACTAATATAGATGAGTTATTGTGATCAAGCCATTTGGATAGACACTTGACAAATCCTAAGCTTGATTGAGTTTGTCGTGAATGAAAGGATTTTATCTTGCTACATAGAGGTTCAGTTCACATGTTTCGTGTAGCTAAACTTTACATATTGAGGTTCGTCTTCCGGCGCAGTCTAGGAGTTCCGTGAAGATCCTAATGATATTAATGTCAATTTGTAGAGGCCTAAAGGGTAAACACTAAGTCAAATATTCCGTTGATTGAAGGATGTATTTAGAAAGATATAATATATATGTTCGGTTGATAATCGAGACATTGAAGGAAATGAAAAAATAAAATGTAAAATTGGGTGGCGGTCGACGCTCGACGCGCCAGCCACGGAGCATTTAAGCGCCACGACGCTAATTCGGTTCTAGCTGGTCCGATCACGCCCATCTGTGATTGTTTAATGGGCTGGACCATGGGGAACCCTAAGTTGTACTCTTCAACTATAAATAAGAGGGTTCCCCTCCCATTTCCATACACCACATCTAAGAAAAATTATCTCTTCTAAAACTCTGCAGAAATTTCTAGCATTTCTAAAGATAGAAAATTACATCAAAGTTCTAAGAACTTGAAACTTGCAAATCAAGGGATATTTGAGTGTGCACCCCGAACTACACAAAGTTTGAAGTTTTTAGATTGCTTGCTTCGAAATGTATGTTTTCTATCGAAGTATTACATTTGTGTTTATTTTACATTACATATTCATACTACAGTTTGACCGCCATATTAGGTTTTGAAACATAAATTTTCAAATTCCGCTACGCGTACGAACCCGATGTAAAAGCCTTCATAAATAACTTTTCAAGATTGGTCACCATCAATATTTGCCAAAGCGGACAAACAAATGTTTAGATGGTTTGTTGTAACAAATATCATGTTACGATAAATTATCCCTCCTCTAACTGTGATTTCTTCTTAATTATTAAAACTAAAACATACAACGAGACTTATATCTTCTCCTCTCACTTACTATAAGGACTCACGGAATTATTATTGGTGTCCTATATTACAAAATATTAATGTAACATGCAGCAAATTTGGCTAAAGTATAAGGTACAAGTTTAGACGAACTCAATTACTTATATTTAGATAGAAAAATTATTAAATATATATAAATATTTAATTACGAAATTAATAATTAAATCAAAGCTATGAATTTAGTGACAAATTTAGAAAGCATAAACTTCAAATTCAAACTCTACCTTGGGTTATGAATTATAGGCAACCTAATTCCTCCCCTTGTGTTATTCCTTTATATGTAAGTTCAGATATAATTTCATACTTTTAGGGGTAGTTTGTGTTGAAAATTTATTAAACGTGAAATAAAGTTAATCCTATTAATTATGACTCGAACATTTGGGGCCACGCACGTCGAAAACGTCGATTCCACACACGTGCACACGTTGTACCAAGGATCGTAAATTTCCTTAGTGGAAGAAATATTGATACGTATACAAAATGTTTGAGACATAAGATGATAGACAGTTATTGGCCAAATGACATTGGTTTCACATTGGTAAATGAATGAAGAAATGTACAATGTGTTAAAAGATTATCCTAGTCATGAATCGCCACGGAGCCTGAGAAGGGCCGCAACGCTCCAAGCGTCGCGATGCCTCCTTCCTTAGGCCGCAGCGCCTACGACGGGTTTGGTTACTGTAATTCGGGACCTATGTTCCAGTAGCTACTGGACGTGAAGCGCCGCGGCTCTAAATGACGTTTTGTGTTTCAGTGATTTACTGGACGTGAAGCGTCGCGGCGCTTTGGCTTCCAGAAGTCACGAACGGGAGACGAAAAGACATGACTCTTGAGCTTGTTTTGAGGCATTAAACCTTCACTACATCCCATGTGAATTCAGCCATTATTTTGGCTAAATTGTAACTCCACATTCAAGGTCATTACATGGTCATTCAATGCTTTTATTTGGCTATGTGGAAGGTCATCTTCTCCACACTATAAAATGAATCCAGGGGTTCATTTGCAAAGCACTACACACTCCACACTTGTATGATTTCAGATTTTCTAAAATCTATTCATCTCTTTGCAATCTTCCACACACTCAAAAATCCTTCTTTTCTAGCGAACACTTGAGTCTCATTTGCTCACTTGTTTGATTGTTATTTTATCTTGAGAGATAAGTTGTCAACACATCGTTAAAGGATTATACGGGACAATATTATCTTAAGGAAAGATTGAATATCAATCGACTTAACAAACTATTTTCCTTGTTCTATTTCCAGATTCCTAAACAATTTGTTGTTGATATCAAGGTCAAAAAGCTTGTTACAATTGAAGAAAACATTGAAGACGGACTCAAAAACTACTCAAGAACGCAGATTCAAGACTGATCAAGAACCAAACTTTGTTGTGGTTGTTACAACTCTTGTTAGGCTTCAAGCCTATTGTATTGTAATTCATTTTGTTTATCCTTTCTAAGTATAGTAATAGTTGTACACTATTTCCGTACATCTATTGTATAACTCACAATTTGTTACAATGGTGGGATATCTCAGGTAACTCATGGGGTGAGATATCCCATCGGATTAGCTTATCTCACATTTTATATGAAATTGCTAATTTCTCTATTTTAATGTAAAGGTTATCTCGGAATTAGTTAATACCTCAAAACAAATATGGGATAAAATTAGTTTCAATTTTTTTCCGGAATTATTATAATCTCTCTTTCATTAATTTATAGGAAAGGAAGATTAATTCTCTATATTTGCCCATTCTTGGTTTCTACATTTGTGATTTCACTAATTTGAAGTGTTAGTTATCTTTTCACTGTATATTTCACCTATCAGTATCTTTTTGGAAAGGGGGAAACAAGAAATAAAGTAAAGTAAATGAAAGCCTAAATTTCGGGGGGAAAGCATATAATATGAGACCACAAAAAAGGAGTACTCCACAAATATATAAATACATGAGGATAATACAAGTACAAGTAAATGTTGTTGGGTGTAGAGGAGTGTGTATATGAAAAGACAAGTCAAACGTCAAATCGAAGGATTTCAAATCATAAGACAGTCAGTGATGTGTTGTCAATCACTGCAGGTTTCTACTCTTTTATTTTTATTTATTCTCTTCTTTAGTTTCTTTCATACTGTGACCTCCCTCCTCCACATGTTTCCATTTTCGAAATTTTAAATTAATGCATATCATCAAATATCATTATAATCACAGACGTTTTTGTTAGGGGTATAAGGCGAAATCTCTGTCCCATGATCAATAGCTCCTCTTATTCTAAGATAATTCAAGTTATAGCAGTACTTTATAACCTTCTTACTAGAGCAGTACTTGGCATTTACGAGAGTTTGAATACACGTTAAAAAAAGAACACACATATTTTGTTCATATTCTTACACAGTTTTAAAAAAATGTTCAGTAACAACTAAACTTATTATGCTTTTAATTAAAATTATGAATTCAAGATTTAATATTCATTGAATTCTAGTAATTATATATATGTGTGTTATGTCGAAGCTCTGTACATCATGTCTAGGATCAGTGGTAAATCTAAAGTACAACCTATGAATTTACGGAAATCAAATAGCTATAATATTTTATTATAAGCTCAATTGTTATTGTAAGCGTGTATGATTAGATATTCTATCATAATTAGAATAAACTCATTAATATTAATATATATAGTGTACAATATACATTCCTAATATAATAGGAATCTTAATCCTAATTTACCATAATTATATCTCACTAAATATTTACGCAATATATGTGATATATTTTAATTATGACAGAATATTTAATTATACACGTTTACCGTTATTATATACTGTATTACTTGAGATTTTTATCCTGGATCTAACTCTGCCTGAAATCCCAATGACTTGGATAGTCTAAGAGTTACAAATAACTTTTTATTACAGCTACCCCCTATTGTAATTACATGTGAGATATGGGAGGATAAAATATACGCATATCTTATCTTATCTCATAAAGATAAAGAGGTTATTTTTAAAAGACTATCAGATCAATAATAAGTCATAATTGCAGAAAATTTGATTAATAAGTTAAATAATTGCAAATTCTTTTATCTACATTATCTATAAAAGTTATAAATCCCTGGAGATACAAACAGTAGTACGAGTTAACTACTCATAACAGCAAAAAGCTTTTTGCTGTTATTGTTGAAGGGTGTTTTAGTGAAGAGTAGTAGTCACGCAGTCAGAGTAAGGACGACAGGTCAAGAAACCCTAAATAAACTCCAAGTTAGCCGCGCTTGTGGCAGTGCACGAGTCCAATCTTATGAACCCCATTTACTCGGCCAACACGCTTCTCCGTATGCTGCCTTACCTCATTCTTTTTTTATTGGGTTCGATATTCATTTTAGTAGACGTTTGGACATGCGATTTCATCTCATTTTAATTTGTACTTGAACATGCGAATACCAAATCATTCAAAAATTGATCAATAAGTTTATATTTTATAAAAATAGATCCACAACTGATAGACATCTTTACCAATAATGTTATCAACAATTTGTATCAAATATTAAAAGATCTATAAGTTGGTGATATATATAAAGAATGGATCTTTGGCCTAACTCAATCCAAAAAGCTAGATTGTAGAGTAAGGATTGTCCAAGTCCGTATAAAAAGTTCATGTTCTCATTTCATTTTCGATGTGAGACTCTTAACACTCCATCGCACGCTCAGACCTCGTTAACTGGAATGTGAACAATATAATTTGGGGGCTCAACTTCGGTGAACAAATAATTAGAATAAGTCTAGCTATGATATAATGTAAATAAGAGATCTTGGACCTAAGGAGCCCATGTTCCTATTTTATTTCTGACGTGGAACTCTTAACAATATATTTATAACAAATTTACTCTTACCAATCATGTGAAAAGATTATATTGAATAGTTACACTACAACTCATGTTCAATTTTTCATTTTATTGAACTAAAGTTTGATCAATTGATTTTTATTTTTTAGAAAGGTCTTCTAGTAGCGTATTAATTTTGTTATGAACTATGATTTGCTCATTTGGTAAGATTGTATAAGAATTGAAAAAAATTTGAGGTTTCACAATTTGTGGGATTTTTATGTTAATGAAAAAAAAAATACAACTTAAAATTTTAAAAATTTCAATTACATGTCAAAATAAAACTTCAACTTCAAATTTTCATGATTTTATCTTATCTCATAATTTCAAATTATGTCCAAATGGTCCTTAGAGTTCGATTAATTACAATTTGATTAAATTCTATATTCTTTTCGAGTGACATGAGCAATAATGTGTAACATATCGAGGGCCAAGCAAATGTCAATGCCCAATGACAAGTCAAGTACTAGGCGGCATGCAACAACAAGTCGCAACAAGAGATTTTTGGGGTGTCATGCAGAAGACGAAATAAAATTTTGAGTTTATGGGTCTAAATTCTAAATAAAAAATTATTAGATTCTTGATAAATTTTATAAAATTCAAAATCTACGCCAAAAATTGTGATCTACATGCTAGTCCGCCCGCCCTGATGTCGAGTGCAAGACTAGTGTTGTTGGGCGCCATTATTGGTCTTGACAACCCATAAAGCCTCTAATTATGATATTATATTATTGTTGCATGCTGCCTAATGTCGTTAGACATCAGCCTTATCCTTGATATGTCATTAAATATTAGCTTTGCACTTGAAAACGACTCAAAAATCTTTAGTTATGACATTATTATTATTTTTTTATATCCACCTTCCTAACTTACGCCAGATTATTTCTGAATGTAAACGTGTAAATATATAAAATAATATATTTTCTACCCATAATTAAAATATTTTCATATATTGTGTAAATATAATAATAGTAAGACTAGAATTCCTCTTTTGTATAGACTTAAGATTCCTATTGTATAAGGGATGAATATTGTACTTTATATATACTTAGATATTAATGAAAGACTCCCCAAGGAAAATTAATATCATCTTACATGGTATCAAGAGCCTAAACACAAAATCCTAGAATTTTTTTTCTTCCCTCTCTCTTGAGCAAGTCGCCGCCGACCACCCATCCCCACCCTCGGGTATTACGCCGCGGCTCTCCCCTCTCTCCACAAAATTCTTAGTTTTGTTTTTCTTCTTTATTCCTCTCTTCTCTAAATGACTATCCCTGAATCTTCCACACTTTCTGAATCTTCTTGTCACGACCCGACCCCGGGCCGCGACTGGTGCCCTACCTGGGCACCCTGCCTGTATACATCGAGAATAGCAATGAACATACACAACATAAACACACGTGTAAATAATATACAAGACAAAGCAGCCGATAAGTGCCGCTTCCATAATATAAACAAAGTCAAAAGTACAACTTACAACTCGCCTTATAGCCCAACCATATACGTGAATACTGCACTTGGAATAACAATAACGCGTGATGGCTCCCGCCATACCGAATGTACATAATCTACAACATCGTGACAAGATCGTACTAAAAGAAAGACAAGCCTCCGAGAATGGAGCCCGACGTCCGATAAGTGGTCCAGAATGTGGATCCGCCACCGCTACCCTCTTTCTCGCAGATTTAACGCACTCGGAGAAGGGGGCCGACACAATATGTACTATGTAAAACGGAAAGTATCAGAATTACAACATAAGTTTAAAGGAAAGCCGGAGACATGTATGATAGCAAAATTACAGTACACAGTGCCTTGCTAACAATGAGAGTACATCAAGAGAATACGTAACATCACAATAGCAGTCTCCCGATCATACCATGGGTAGCGAACCCATAAAAACAGGTGGTATAACGTCTTGGGGTTCCTACCCCTCATTTATACTCTTACCCTGAAGCAGGTGGTATAACGTCTTGGGGGTTTGCCCCTCATTTATACTCTTATCCTGTAGAAGATAGTAACGCAGGTGGTATAACGTCTTGGGGGCTTCCCCCTCATTTATACTCTTATCCTGGAGAAGGTGGTATAACATCTTGGGGGTTTGCCCCTCACTGATACTCTTACCCTATCTCAAAACCTACATATACATAAGTAAGCAAGTTAGCAATCCCCCCTAACTTCTTATTAGTCTTATTCATCTACACTCTCATTTTAGTTTACTTAAGGCACTTTCATGTCTTTTATAAGAATCCGGGAATTTAACCCAAAGTACCACGTACTTCTACTCTTTAAAACAAATGACTCTTTTTAGTAGAAAGCTTCCAAGACACTAGTAACCATAGTATCAAGTCTAAATTACATTTCAAGACCAGTCACAATACCTTTAGAATTAAAGTAGGTTTCTAAATCAAGTGACTCCTTTCTTATTAAAATCTTAGGCAATTGATACCTTAAAATCAATTTGCCTTTCATTAACACTAGCCATTTACCTTTGCATAAAGTCAATATAACCAACTCCCCATAAAGTCGTTATATTCACTTTATACTCTAGTCGAGGACTTATACGACATACGACAAAAGTATCACATACTTTAAATCCCTTCAAGTCCCTTTATCTTTACTAAGACTTAAGACATTCTTAATATTTTCAGAAGTGAGTTAACTTCCTAACTCACCCGACTTGGCATTTTATAAGGCTAGTAAGGAATGTCAAAGTCTCAGACGTCATCAGTACTATATACGCCTTTAGTCATGCTCAAAAGATAGAAAAGTTCTACATACCTCGTCTGGTCAAACCACTTGCCAAGTACAAAGTCCCGCCAGAGTATGTCAACCTATAATATTCACAATACGTCTATTAAAGCCTTGCTTCAATCGTAGAATATTATAAATGTTAAGTCTCTATTTTCTACTAAAATCTGACAAGACCTCCTTTGTTTTTACTTACTTTGCCACCTTTTCCAAGGCCGAAAATACAATAACCAAACAGCCCCAATTGGCTCACAATTAAATAGAAAGTAGTCCAATACAATTGAATAACTACACAGCCCAATTGGCTCACAATTATATAGAAAGTAGTCCAATACAATTGAATAACTACACACCCAATTGGCTCACAATTATATGTAAAGTAGTCCAATACAATTGAATAACTACACACCCCAATCGCTCACAATTATATAGAAAGTAGTCCAATACAATTGAATAACCAAACAATACAAACTACATTCCAAATTCGGCCACCTTGATTCAACAAATCCAATTCTTATCCAATTTCCATTTCAATCCAATTTAGTAGCATAACATGATATCAAGTCGCATTTGGTTATCATAACCATAATCTTTAAGTAAGTAACATGCGACGATTTCTAAACACGACCAATTAGTAATCCAATATCCAAGCGGCTTGTATAACATTTCGGATTAAACTACAAGAAATCCATAATACTTATAACTTCAACCTATCAACATCATGCTAGCAACAAGTAGAGCTAACAACAACAATAAAAAATGTAATCTTGTAACACCTTTAAAAGACAAGATTATACCTTAACGATTCTTAATCCAACTCCAATCCGAAGTCGCTCCTTAGTAGCTTAGAGCCTCTCCAAGACACCTCAATCCGCTTGTTGAGACCCTTAGAACAATACCAACAATTGTCTTTCAAAACTCCAAGCAAAACCTAGAAAGACCCTTTAGGTTTTCGTTTGCGACTAACCCGAAACAATCTTTTCCAAGATTTTTCTATTGAGACGCGCATAATACACCTAAGACCCTCGTTTAAAGCTGGGAGTTGAATGAACAAGAAACAAAAATTTTTCTTCTTCCAAGTAGTGAAAGCCGAGAGCCTCTTAGTGTGGTCTTCAATTTGTGAAAAAAAATTCTAAGTGTTAACTCCTCTCTTGCTACTAGTATAATAAAGAGAATTTGGATGGTCAAGATAAACACAAATGTGAGGCTTGGATGTGGTCTTACAAAAGACCAAGACTTATTGACCAAGACTAGTCAACCTTCTCAAGCTACACAAGTTGCAAGACTAGTCATCCAAGACTTAAGGTAAATGACCAAAATGGCCATGCCATTTCGTCCAAGGCAATGCTAAGGGGGTGACACGTGTCGCCCTCCCATTCGTCACAACACTAACGTTTCCGACCATTTTCATAATTCCGATAAATTTACAAGTCTCAAATCTTAACACTTGTGAGTTCTTACTTACGTTCTTAAGACATGTCCTGTAATTACGAGGTGTAACATTCTTCCCCCCTTAAAAACATTCGTCCCCGAATGTTCTTTCGGAGTCAAATTTAAATAGCGACATAGTTTCCTTTCACAACCCCGACATACCAAAAATGCCACACATTGCCACATAATAGCATTTAAGCAAAAGAGATACTTCAATTTAAAACTTGACAAGTAAGGGAAGCCAAATACCGAAGGTATAGGAAATAAGTGAGGATACTTCTCAACATGTCCTCCTCCGCCTCCCAAGTCATCTCTCTCTGCTATCATTCCTCCACAGGACTTTGACGAAGCTACATCCTCGTCCGCAGTCGCCGACTGGGCGATCGAGTATCGCTATGGGACTCTCCTCATACGATAACCCCTCTGTCACCTGGACCTCACTAGTAGGAAAAACTCTCGCTGGATCACCGATACACTTACGCAACATAGAAACATGGAATACCGGATGTACCGCCTCCAACTCTGATGGCAGATCCAACTCGTAGGCAACCTTGCCCACTCTACGAACGATCCGGTAGGCCCAATGTACCTGGGCCGAGTTTCTTCTTACCGAATCTCATCACACCCTTCATGGGTGACACCTTCAAGACCCAATCGCTCACCAAACTCCAAATGCCGACGCCGATTATCCGCATAAGACTTCGCCGACATCGAAGCCGCTAACGCCTCCCGATAAGCTTCACCTTATCTACACCGCCGTATCAAGTCCGCCAACTAATCGCACTCGCCCACGCCGAACCAACCGACGGCGACTGCATTTCCGCCATATAAAGCCTCGTATGGCGCCATCTCGTATACCGGAATGGTAGCCGTTATTATAAGCAAACTCCACGAGAGGCAATGATCCTCCCAAATACCATCGAATCAATCACGCAGCTCGCAAAGATATCCTCGTTGTTCGATAGTGCGCTCGCCGCCCGCCACCGAGGATGAAATGTTGTCGAGACTCACCGTGTCCCTAGACCCTTCCGAAAGACCTCCGTGGTTAGCCAGAATCGGGCTCTCTATCTCGATATAATCGACACCGAACATCGCGGCCTCACTATCTCTGATGTACAATCTGCATAGTCCTCACCAAAACGCCGCCCCGATCGAAAGGAAATGGGCTGATTTCACACCAACAATAACCCAAATGGAGTCGCATTTCCTCCGAGTACGAGGTAACCCCAGAACAAAGTCCATGTTGATCACCTCCCACTTCCAAGTCGAAATCTCAATAGCCGCAATAAACCATCGGCCTCTCGTGCTCGACCTTAACTCGCCGCAATTAGACATCAGGCAACAAAACTCGCCACGCCCTCTTCGTGCCATCCCACCAATACAAACATCCGAGGTCATGGTACATCTTGTCGACCGGATGAATAAAATAACGAGCACCGCAGGCTCTCAGCACCGACGAAGTCCTCGATACATCGGAACACACAACCGCCCTCAAATCTCAAGACTTCATCAGCGCTACTCGAATAGACTCTTCTCCTCCCGAAGAGCTGCATCTCGATACCGTACCAACACCGGGTCTCAACCGCCGCATCTTCACCTCATCAATGACGGAAGATTCGCAACCTCACGAACCCGCATCTACTATCGCTTCAGATCGATCAATCGAACCCCAAGGCTCGCTAATCGGTGGATCTCGACGACCATGTCCCGCCTCTCGCCGCATTCTCCGATAGGCTCCCCATCGATCTACGACTCAAGGCATCAAGAACTACGTTGGCTTTCCCGATGGTAGAGAATATCAACATCATAATCTTTCAAAGAACTCTAACCACCGCCTCGCCTCGTGTTCGCCTCCTCTCGCTCAAGATATACCTGAGGCTCTTGGTCCGTAAAAATGTCCACATGAACCCTGCATAAATAGTGTCTCCAAATCTTCAAGGCATGTATAATCGCGCCAACTCTAAGTCATGGGTAGGGTAATTCCTCTCATGCTTCCGTGAATCGCCGGAAGCATAGGCTATAACCTTGCCGTCGCATCAAAACACACCCTAGCCCGATACCCGAGGCATCACAATAGATCACGCATCCATCTAACCTCCTAAGAGTAAGAACCGAGTCAGAGTCAACCTTTCCTTCAAAGAATCGAAACCCTTCTCGCAAGCCTCGCCCATCGGAACTTGGCCGCTTTCTCGAGTCACCCTAGTCAATCTGCTGAAATCAAGCAACCGCTTCCACAAACTCGCGATAATAACTCGCCACCCTAAGAAATCGCGCACTTTGGCCGAGTAAGAGTCTCGCCAAGACTTGATCGCCTCAATCTTTGCCGTATCTATCCGAACACCATCGCCCCAATAATATGCCCCAGAATGCCATCGAGGCCAACCAAAACTCACACTGGAGAACTTGGCGACAATCGCCGGCCCGAGAATCCTGGCACAAGCCTCGCCGATTCGCATGCTCCCCGCTCGTCCGCGAATAAACCAGATGTCATCGATGAATACTATCACAAATGTATCCAAAATGGCTTGAACACCCGCTCATCAAATCCATAAATACCGCCGAGCGCTGGTCGACCGAAAGACATAACCTCAACTCATAGTGCCCATACCGGTCCCGAATGCGCTTTGGGATATCTCGCTCGAACTCGAACTCGATGATAACTGCATCGCAGTTCTATTTGAGAACCACATCGCACTCTCGCAATCGTCAAACAAATCATCAATCCCGGGAGGGTACCTATTCTT
Organism: Przewalskia tangutica; assembly: GCA_029844215.1. Lineage (NCBI taxonomy): Eukaryota > Viridiplantae > Streptophyta > Magnoliopsida > Solanales > Solanaceae > Przewalskia > Przewalskia tangutica. The sequence goes on along the minus strand of CM056738.1, from coordinate 96,088,771 downwards.
AATGGTTACCTTATTCACTCGTAGTCAACACACATACGCAGCTGGCCCCATCCTTCTTCTTTACAAACAATACCGGCTCCCTGCGAGATACACTAGGCCCGATAAAGCCTTTCTCTAGCAAGTCTTTCACCGATCCTTCGCCTCCTCAACTCAAGAAAGCATCCTCGTATGGCGGAATGGAAATAGTCGAGTGTCCGCAACGTGTCAATACAAACTCGATCTCCTCTCGGGAGGATACCCAAGATCATCCGGGAACACATCCGAAACTCCTAACCATCGCATCGATCAAGAACTGCACCTCACCAGATCGAATACCCGAACGGATGATAGATGTATTCTTTCGCACCATCTTCCTAGCCTTGAGGTAAGAAATAAACCTACCCCTACGACGCCGTGCCGCTTCTCCACTCGATAATCGCTCGCCAGAAATCGAACCGAACCAACTCGTCTCCATACCAACGTTGGCATAACAAGAAGCCAACCAATCCATTCCCATAATGACATCAAAATCCATCTCCACTTATCAAGTTCGCAAGTGGTCCGACGATCAGAAATAAATATCGCAACCTCTATACACCCGCCGCTAACACCGAATCACCCATTGGCGTAGCTACCTCAAACGGCTCTATCGACACCGCCATTTATCCCTATTCTACTCGCACAAGAGGGGACACATACGACAAGGTAGAACTCGATCTATCAATGCATAAACATCACATCCCGAAATCGCGAATGTACTGCGACGACGCCGTGGAAGCCTCCGATCCCGGGCGGCCGGGTTAGAGAATATATGCGCTTACGGGACCGCTAGAACTAGAACCACCACCTCGACCTCTACCGCTGCCCGCTCGTCGTGAGAACCCCGCTCCGGGCGCATAACCACGTAAGGAGAGAAGACCCAAAGAATCGATCCCGTCAGGTTGCACTACCCATGCCGCTTCTAGACGACAATCCTCTTCAAATGGCCCCGTTGTCCACACGAGTAACAAGCTCCCGGCTCGCGACACTCGCTCGTGGAACCTACCGATCGAGCACACCGAGGTGTGGGTGGTCCCGACGGCGATTCGCTCGCCTCCGAAACCCTCAAGACCAAGCCTCGCCCTACTCTCGACCGACCGCTGATCGACCTCCCGCCGTAAAATCGTGACGAGCACTCTGCCGGGCCGGAAAGTGGACCTGGTCACCGAGGCCGCCCGCCGAATCGCCTCGAGACTCGATGTCCCGCCCTCTGGGCCGCTCGCCAACTGGGTCCTCCTCTCTATCCTCTATCCTCGCATAGGCTCGCATCCGGCGATGTCCATACCGGCCAAGAGCCACCCCAAGCATGTCAGAATCATATGACGGCCTAGCCCCATCACATAACGATGAACTCTATCCGCCATGCTAGCTACAATAGTGTGAGCATGCTCGCCAATGAGTCAAACTCAGTCAGACTCCCTAGCGCCCTCCCGCTCGCCGCAAGGTCAAAAACTGTCTACTCGGGCTCTCTCATCTCTGGAGGTAAAAGTGATCCATAAAGGCCTCAGAACTCCTCCCAAACAGTTGGAAGAGCATCATCACCTCGAAAGCAACCACGACTCAAACCGCTTTAACGCAATATCGCGCAACCTAGAAGAGGCTAGTGTAATGCACTGCCTCAAGCCCTAAGAACCCGCACGGTCCGTAGCCGCCGAACGAACTCCCGCGATCCTCATCGCACTAACCATAAAACTCGTGGATTACATCCCGTAAAAATCCCTAATCCGCAAATTGCTGGCCTAGCGGTCGCTACCTCGTTTGGCCGCTCGACTACTATACCGTCAACAACCAACTGCTCTCGTAGTCCCTATACTCGCACCGGCCGTGGAACCGAGGGTCCGCATCTAACCTCTCGAGCTACCGCCGGCCTTCTAATACCGTTGGCGTGGTTGAACTCAACGACTCGCCATCGCCTCGTGCATAGTCTGGCTCGAGCCCGTGACTCCTCGAGTACCGCTAGCAGCCTCCCGCCGCTTTGCCCTTCGGGCCCCGTAGCCTTTCGAGGCATACCTGTTTCATAAGAAGAGGTCAGAGAGGATTCAACCTAATAAAACAGCTCTAATGCACGATCTCAGAGAGAGAAGAATTGAAACCAATCCTAAATGTCCTGCAGCCTCCTGATTATAGATGTGGTGCACAACACACCGATAATCAAGACTTACTAGACACTGCTCAGACACTTTCCGAGGACTAATCGCTCGATACCACTTTTGTCACGACCACCTCGGCCGCGATCGGTGCCCTACCCGGGCACCCTGCTCAGTATACATCGAGAATAGCAATGAACATACACAACATAAACACATGTGTAAATAATATACAAGACAAAGTAGCCGATAAGGCCGCTTCCATAATATAAACAAAGTCAAAAGTACAACTTACAACTCGGTTCTTATAGCCCAACCACATACGTGAATACTGCACTTGTGACAATAATCGTGGACAGGGCCCCGCCATACCCTGAATGTACATAATCTACAACATCAGGGACAAGACTGTACCAAAAGAAAGACAAGCCTCCGGAAAATGGAGCTTCCGACGTCCGATAAGTGGTCCTAAGAATGTGGATCTGCCACCTGCTTACCCTTTCTCGCAGATTTAACGCAGCCGGCGAAGGGGTCAGTACACAATATGTACTAAGTATGTAAAACTGGAAAGTACTGTAATTACAACATAAGTTTAAAGGAAAGCCGGAGACATGTATGATAGCAAAATTACAGTACACAGTGCCTTGCTAACAATGAGAGTACATCAAGAGAATACGAACATCACAATATAGCCTTCCGATCATACCACGGGTAGCGAACCCATAAAAACAGTGGTATAACGCTCGGGTTCCTACCCCTCATTTATACTCTTACCCTGAAGCAGGTGGTATAACGTCTTGGGGGTTTGCCCCTCATTTATACTCTTATCCTGTAGCAGATAGTAACGCAGGTGGTATAACGTCTTGGGGCTTCTCATTTATACTCTTATCCCGAGAAGGTGGTATAGCATCTGGGGTTTGCCTCACTGATACTCTAACCCTATCTCAAAACCGGCATACAATAAGTAAGCAAGTTAGCAATCCCCCCTAACTTCTTATTAGTCTTATTCATCTACACTCTCATTTTAGTTTACTTAAGGCACTTTCATGTCTTTTATAAGAATCCGGGAATTTAACCCAAAGTACCACGTACTTCTACTCTTTAAAACAAATGACTTTTTTTTAGTAGAAAGCTTCCAAGACACTAGTAACCATAGTATCAAGTCTAAATTACATTTCAAGACAAGTCACAATACCTTTAGAATTAAAGTAGGTTTCTAAATCAAGTGACTCCTTTTCTTATTAAAAATCTTAGGCAATTGATACCTTAAAATCAATTTGCCTTTCATTAACACTAGCCATTTACCTTTGCATAAAGTCAATATAACCAACTCCCCATAAAGTCGTTATATTCACTTTATACTCTAGTCCAAGGGACTTATACGATTAATACGACAAAAGTATCACATACTTTAAATCCCTTCAAGTCCCTTATCTTTACTAAGACTTAAGACATTCTTAATATTTTCAAGAAGTGAGTTAACTTCCTAACTCACCCGACTTGGCATTTTATAAGGCTAGTAAGGAATGTCAAAGTCTCAGACGCTCATCAGACTATATACGCGAAGCTAGTCATGCTCAAAAGATAGGAAAAGTTCTACATACCTCGTCGGTCAAACCACTTGCCAAGTACAAAGTCCCGCTCAGAGTATGTCAACCTATAATATTCACAATACGTCTATTAAAGCCTTGCTTCAATCGTAGAATATTATAAATGTTAAGTCTCTATTTTCTACGGAAAATCGGACAGCACCTCCTTTGTTTTTACTTACTTTGCCACCTTTTCCAAGGCCGAAAATACAATAACCAAACAGCCCCAATTGGCTCACAATTAAATAGAAAGTAGTCCAATACAATTGAATAACTACATTTCCCAATTGGCTCACAATTATATAGAAAGTAGTCCAATACAATTGAATAACTACACACCCCAATTGGCTCACAATTATATAGAAAGTAGTCCAATACAATTGAATAACTACACACCCCCAATCGCTCACAATTATATGTAAAGTAGTCCAATACAATTGAATAACCAAACAATACAAACTACATTCCAAATTCGGCCACCTTGATTCAACAAATCCAATTCTTATCCAATTTCCATTTCAATCCAATTTAGTAGCATAACATGATATCAAGTCGCATTTGGTTATCATAACCATAATCTTTAAGTAAGTAACATGCGACGATTTCTAAACACGACCAATTAGTAATCCAATATCCAAGCGGCTTGTATAACATTTCGGATTAAACTACAAGAAATCCATAATACTTATAACTTCAACCTATCAACATCATGCTAGCAACAAGTAGAGCTAACAACAACAATAAAAAATGTAATCTTGTAACACCTTTAAAAGACAAGATTATACCTTAACGATTCTTAATCCAACTCCAACCAAGTCGCTTCCTTAGTAGCTTAGAGCCTCTCCAAGACACCTCAATCCGCTTGTTGAGACCCTTAGAACAATACCAACAATTGTCTTTCAAAACTCCAAGCAAAACCTAGAAAGACCCTTTAGGTTTTCGCCATGACTAACCCAAAACAATCTTTTCCAAGATTTTTCTATTGAGACGTTACAATACACCTAAGACCCTTGGTTTAAAGTGGGAGTTGAATGAACAAGAAACAAAATTTTTCTTCTTCCAAGTAGTGAAAGCCGAGAGCCTCTTAGTGGTCTTCAATTTGTGAAAAAAAATTCTAAGTGTTAACTCCTCTCTTGCTACTAGTATAATAAAGAGAATTTGGATGGTCAAGATAAACACAAATGTGAGGCTTGGATGTGGTCTTACAAAAGACCAAGACTTATTGACCAAGACTAGTCAACCTTCTCAAGCTACACAAGTTGCAAGACTAGTCATCCAAGACTTAAGGTAAATGATCAAAATGGCCATGCCATTTCGTCCAAGGCAATGCTAAGGGGGGTGACACGTGTCGCCCTCCCATTCGTTACAACACTAACGTTTCCGACCATTTTCATAATTCCGATAAATTTACAAGTCTCAAATCTTAACACTTGTGAGTTCTTACTTACGTTCTTAAGACATGTCCTGTAATTACGGGGTGTAACACTTCTACCTCCACAAATCCCACCACCACGTTGTCATCCTCTTTTCATCCAGCCCTAACTGTTACAAACATCAAGAACTCTATTCCCAGTATTCTTGATCAAAAAAACAGTCAGTATTCTCCATGTGTTGAACTGTTTCGTAATCATGCATGTCTCTATAACGTGCTTGATCACATCGATGACACCATTTCGCACCCTCCAGAGGTTGATGAGTCTACTTGGCGGCGTCTAGACGGCGGTGTCAAACAGTGGATTTATGGTAGTATTTCTCAGGACCTTCTTCTTACTATCATGAAATCTGGCACCACAACCCTTGAGTTATGGAATCGTTCGGAGGAAATTTTTCAGGACAATAAGCACACCTGTGATGTGTATTTAGAGGAGCAATTTAACAATACACGTCTTGAAAACTTTTCCAATGTGACTGAGTACTGCAAACAGTTAAAGCTAATGACAGATCAACTTGATGTTGTCGACGAGTCTGTTACTGACACCAAACTGGTGTTACAATTGATTACTGGCCTTCCTAAAGGCGAATATGATACTTTGGCCACCATGATTCAACAAGAAGATTTGTTACCCAGCTTTAACAAAGCTCGCTCGCAGTTGTTGCTCGAAGAGACTCGACGTGCTAAGCAGGATGAGCACATTCAGAAGGCATTATCAGTCGAAACGCGCCCTCAAGATCCAACACCGCCAGAAAACTCTCAACCGCAGCAGGGACACGGTGGAAAGGGTGGCATGGGCCGCAGCAGAGGAGGCCGTGGCCGTGGGTGCGGTCGCGGCCAATCGAACCACCAGCAAGAACAACAGCGGATCGCAGAACAAGCGGGCCGCGGCTCGCCACTACGCACACGCCGCGACGCCAGCAGCCGCGGCGCTCAGTCAGAGTTGCGGCACCGAGTCCATTCCAGTACCAGCAGCCCTACAATCTGTATTCTTACCCTGGTTTGTTGGGCCCCGCTCCAGCCTCGTAGTAGGTCCACTTCATGTAAGGTCAGGTTTTGCAGCCCTCATCCGGCATGACACCCACTGAGTTGGGACAGGCATTCAAAGACCTCTCCATGCAGCGGCGACAATACTTGGTACATGGACTCAGACGTCACATCTCACGTCACCCAATCTGCAGGTACTATCCCTAAACTGTTTAGTTTAAAGCATCCTCAATATGTTACAGTTGGTAGTGGACAACACATTCCAGTTAAAGGGTATGGTACCTCATACACACAACCTCCTCATCCACCCTTCTCCCTAAAAAAACACCCTATATGCCCCACACATGATTAAGAACCTCATATATGTCCGCTAATTTACTCGTAATAATTCTGTCTCCATGGAGTTTGACCCTTTTGGTTTTATTGTGAATGATCTTCATACGGGGACACCTCTTACGAGATGCAATAACACGGGGGATCTCTATCCATTCACTTCCACCTCCGCTGCCAGATCTTGTTCTCCCGTCACTCTAGCGGTTGTTTCTTCTTCAACTTGGCATAATAGGCTTGGTCATCCAGGAGTTCCAATTTTTAATTTTCTTAAAGGCAACAATTTCATTGCTTGTAATGAGAAACTTGCCCAAAATTGTGTTTCTTGCTCTTTAAGCAAACATATGGATTGCGCCAACCAAAGCTTTGACTCCGAGAGTGAGAGTTGGCGTCAATCTCACGCCTTGTCATCAGATAACAAAGTAGATTTCGCCCCAGAAATTCGTCTTCTGTTTAAATCATCTACTAGTGTTACACTTTCTCCTTTTGATATTATACATGCCGATTTATGGACATCTCCTATCTCTAGTTCTCTCGGTCATAAATATTATCTTGTGTTGCTTGATGATTTTTCACACTATGTCTTAAATTTAAATCAGAAGTGTTTGCCAAATTTCTTGAGTTTCGCAAGTTTATCCACACACAATTTGGAAAAAGTATAAAATTGTTTCAGTGCGATATGGTCGTGAATTCAATAACCCTATGTTTCACCGATTTTGTACAAATAATGGCATGGTTTTTTGCTTCTCTTGTCCTCACACCTCACCACAAAACGGTAAAGCTGAAAGAATCATACGTATCATTAACAATATGATTCACACCCTATTAATTCATGCCTCCCTCCCTCATTTCTTCTGGGTATATGCTGCTAAAATGTGAGAATACATTCTAAATATTCTCCATACTATCATTCTTCACAATATGACCCCTACCGAAATCCTCTACCATAGAGTCCCCTCCTATGATCATCTACAGATTTTCGGTTGTCTGTGCTATCCCAACCTCAGTTCTACCGCCCCTCACAAGCTTGCTCCTAGGTCTACTCCCTGTGTCTTCATAGGATTCCCGCCAAACCATAGGGACTATCTATGCTATGACTTGTCGACTCATCAAATCCACTTATCTCATCACATCACATTCGACGAGACCACATTCCCGTTTTCGAATCTTCCAAAATTCCAAAAATTGGACTACTCATTTCTTGACGAGCCTGCCATCTCTCCCCTCGTCCTCGAACAGCTCACGTCCTCTGTTCCATCGTCAAAGCCGCGGCGCCTGATTTCCAGTGAGCAATCTTCAGGAATACCGTCAACAGCGTCGCGGCCCTGTGCTGAGGCGCCGCGGTGCCCAAACTTCAGAGAAGTCTGTCATCCTTCTAGCGCCGCGTCGCTCGATCCAGGAGTAGCGGATCCTCCGACGGCTTCGCCCCCACCTTCTCCTTATCCAACTTTTCCCACCGTCTCTGTTATACCCCGTAGTTCTGACCCTACGTAAGAGAGCGTACGAAAGCATGTAAGACTTAAAATTTTCAAAGGATAGGTTGACGGATTATTCCGGACGGGTTTTAGTCAACTTTAAGGCGGGTTATGACCCGGTACATTGAGAGTTCCTAAGTATTTCAAAGGCCTAGGGCATAGTTCGTTGAGTCTAGATTCCAACGCAACCAACCGTTCGTCGATAGGACGTCGGAGTAGAAAGTTATGAGAGTTACAAGTTCAGTGCGCAGTCGGACAAAAATGTGTTTCGGACAAAGCGGCGCGCGGCGCGGATCTGCGCACAAAGTTCAGAGGCTGCGGGTTTCAGCACGCGCCGCATGGGCCGAGGCGGGATTTTTGGGCTGAAAAACTTAGGAAAAGTCAGAATTTTCTTTTAAAAGACCTTGGGAGGGTGACAAGTGTTCCCCCCATCTGATTTCTTGCATGCAATATATTGACCAAGTCTTGAAGACTTGGTCATCTTCCAATTTCTCTCTCTCTCTAAAGCTTAAGCTCCCACTTCTCTCTAAAATTCCAAGAGCTATTTTAGCCTTAGGAGAAATCTGAAAAAGTAAAAGGCAAGAAGGAAACTTGTGGCTAGCTTGTGAAGGTTGTTGTGGTGGTATTCTTGGAAAGGAGGCTAGCAAAATTGTTGGAATAAATTTGGCTAAAGCTGTAAGGTAATGGTTCCTCCTTTATAATTAGTTTTTAGTGTTGCATGTTAAGAAGAAAGAACTTGTGGTAGTAAATAATGCTCTTAGACTCATTGCATGTAAGAACTATGGTTTGAATGTGAAGGAATTGGTTAAGAAGATATTATGAGCATGTTGTAGCCTAAAAACTACCTTAGAATTGTTAAGTGAATTGTTGTACCTTGTGGGGCAGAATTTTACACACCCAAGTTAGGTGTGTAATCCCCTTTGAAATGTTGGATTGTTGAGCCTTAAATGTGGCGTTTCGATGATAGATTCGGCCTTGAGAAAGGTGGCAAAGTGAGTAGAAACAAAGGAAATGCTGCCCAATTTTCCATAGAATTTAGTGGCTTTGAATTTGGATTATTCTACATTGAAATTAGAGGTTAATAAACGTATCATGGTTATTTTAGGTTGACATATTACTTGCGGTAGTTTGGACTTAGCAAGTGGATTGATCAAAAAGGTATGTGAAGCTTTCCTATCTCTTGAGCATGAATAGATGAAACTATGTAGTACGGTAGACGTACAAGATTTGGTATTCCTACTTGTTTTAAGTATATAATGACTTGTTTCGTTTTAAGAATGCATAAGTCCCTTGGTTAGGGGAAAAGTATGATTTTACTAAAGTATAGAGTTAATATAACAACTTTATGGGAAGTTGGTTTATTAGCTTCATAAAAGGTTAATGAGAAGAGATGTACCCTAAAGTAAGATAAGTATATGAAGAGGCAAATTGGTTTTAAGGCATCAATTGCCTAAGGGTTTTTATGTATAAATAAGAGTCACTGTTAAAAGAATTGAAGTATATAGTACTTGGGTTAAACTCCCGGCTTTTCCTTTATTAAAGATATGATTAAGTGCCTTAAGTAAACTAAAATGAGAGGGTATATGAACAAGACTAATAAGAGGTTATAAGTTTTCTTAACTTATTTATGATTATATATGATGACAGTTTGAGCTAGGGTAAGAGTATATCTGAGGGGCAAGCCCCAAGATCGTTATACCACCTTCTCCAGGGTAAGAGTATGTCTGAGGGGCAAGCCCCAAGATCGTCATACCACCTTCTTGTAAGAGTATATATCGAGGGCAAGCCCCAAGATCGTTATACCACCGCTTGATTGTAGAGTATATCTGAGGGTAAAGTCCCCAAGATCGTTATACCATCTGCTTCGGGGTAAGAGTATATCTGAGGGGTAAGTCCCCAAGATCGTTATACCACCTGTTCCGTGGATTTGCTACCCATGATGCGAGGAATACCTCATGCGAGTCCTTATGGACTTATGCGACACCCAGCAGTGGCAGAACCGCGGCGGCAGGGGTGGAAGAGGACGAGGCAAAGGCCGCGGCCAGCAACAACAAAATAGCCAGACACAGCCCAATCCTTCACCCCACTGGACAAGCCCAATCCCTCATACCAGCCACAATATTAGGCATCGCCTCATGCTCCACAGTCGGCCCACTTCACATACCAGCATCAAGGTCTTCTGGGCCAGTCTCTAGCAGCATGTCTAGCCCAACCAATTCAACCTCAGGCCCGCTACACACATGCCTATTTTCACCAACCAACAACCAGTTTGGCCCCCACCGATTTGGTCCAGGCATTCAGCAGCCTCCAATTACAGCAGCCTGACGAAAATTGGTACATGGACTCGGGCGCTACATCTCACCTAACCAGTTCAGCAGGTGATCGGTGTATTTTATATACACATTTTGAGTCATTTTTAGTTAGTATTTTACTCATTTCATTTATGTTTAGTATAGTATTATGGTCGTTTTCCTTTCTTTTGTGTCACAGCGGTCAGAAATGGAGAAATGGCGAAAAGGAGATGAAATGAGCTTAATTGAGATGGAATTGCACACTAAAAGGGGCCAATGAATGAAGTCTAAGAAGTCCCGGGAAGTATAGACAAGATCAGACGAAGCCCGGATGAAAACTGGACGACGAAGTGAAAATCCGCCAGAAAAACGCCTCAGGCGCCGCGGCGCTGGAAGTTCAGAAGGTCGCAGAAGTTTGGGCGCCGGCGCGGGATTTCTGAGTTTTTGGGCCGAATTTGACACATTTTCAGAGTCCAAAAGGGATAACTTTTCCTACTTACATATTCCTTAACCCTTTTCCATAACTTTTCCTAAAACCTTTACCTAAAAGGATTCCATAACCTTTCCTACCTACATAATCCCTAACCCTTTATCTAAAGGATTTTTGATCTATAAATAGTCTCTACATCATTAGAAGAATTCATTGTACATTTTACATCCTCCATCCTACATCCCATTCTCCATCCATCACCCATCCCATTCCACCATCCACTATTTCATTCCATTCCATCTTGTAAATATTCCACAACACAATCCTTGGATGCTAGAAGGCTTGGAGACTCGTTCTTGAGTATTTTCTTTTCTTTCTTTTTGCTTTATTTATTTCAGTTCATGTATGGAGATTGTATTAGTTCTTGGTGTGACTATGGCTAGGAGCTAATTACTTTATTAGGAATTTCCTTGTGATTCACTTGAAACTCTATTCATGAATTAATATATTAGTTTGGTTTGTTCTTCACTTATTTAAGATTTATTCAATAGTTGTTTTGATTGCTTGATAATTAATTGATCACTAGTTATCATCACTTATATGATTTCTAATCGAAAGCCGAAAGGGGAGATTGTGAATATGCTATAGTTGAATAAACATAGGTTAAATCGTGGACGAAAGTACTCCGATACTTGTGTAGCTTAATAGGTTATTGCTCTTAATCCTCCTTTGTAGTCAATCTTATCACCGAAAGGTAGAAGGGTTCTCCATTGGGGATGAGTGTTTATATTACCCTAACGGGAGTATAAAACGGTTTAGTTAACCTGCTATCTTAACGTAGAAGAAGAAGTCAGTCTAATTGTATTAAGGATTGAATAGAGTGGATAGTTGATGATCTTGGAAGCCATAATTCTCCATCATAACTGATTTAATTCAAAGTATTTTTATAATTAGTTTATTTCCTGCATTATTAGTTTAGAATTCCAACTCAATTAACGTTAATCAAATAGAAACTAAAGCATAGATAATCGGTACTTGAAAACCAGTTCTTGAGGACGATATTCAGTCTTATCTAGACTATATTACTTGTCACGATACGTGCACTTGCGTTAGTGTGTGCATAAATAGCGCATCAACAGGTAATATACCTAAAATGTTTTCTTTAAAGCATCCTCAATATATTACTGTTGACAATGGTCATCGCATTTCAATACAGGGTTATGGAACCGCCCACACACCATCACCACATCCGCCCATCGCCCTTAAAAATGTCTTGTATGCCCGTCACATTATTAAAAATATTATTTCTATCCGTAAATTTACTCTTGATAATTCTGTCTCTATTGACTTTGATCCGTTTGGTTTTACTGTGCAAGATCTTTGTACGGGTGTTAGCAATTTTTCGACTGCTCACGCAAACGTACGCTCGTCACAAGTAATATAGTCTCTAAGACCGAATATCGTCCACATAGACTGGTTTCTAAGTACCGTTCATCTATTTTATGTTATCTATTTGGCAATTGATATTTGATTGGGTTTTTTATTTAACTACTAGAATAATTGCAAGATTTAAACTAATAAAGTTGTAATCAGTTATGAATGAATTAGGGATTCCAAGATCCTCGACTATCCATTTTATTCAATCCTTAATGCAACTAAAGTGACTTCTTCGTTAAGATAACGGTTAACTAGACTGTCTTATATTCCGGTTAGGACATATAATCACTCAACCCCAGTGCAGAACCCTTCTATATTTCTATGATAGGATTTACCACATAGGAAGATTAAGAACAGTAACCTATAATGCTACACAAGTATCGGGGTACATTCGTCCGCGATTTTAACCTATGTCTAGTCAATTACAGCATATTCAAATCTCTCCTCTCGGTTTTTTATTCGAAATAATATAGGTTATGATAATTAGTGATCAATTAATTATCAAATATTAACTAAATCTTAATCAAGTAAAAAATAAATCATACTACTGCATTAATTCATGAATAAAAGTTTCAAGCGATGAAAACCCTAATAGAGTGTTTAGCTCCTAGTCATAGTCACGCTAAGAACTAACACAATATCCATACATAAACTGAATTAAAAATGAAAGAAAGAAAATTACGTAGAACAAAGTCTCCAATTGTAGCTCCAAATCCGCATTGTGTTGTGTTGTGATGTAGAATGACCAAGCTCCCCATAACATTAATCCCTAGGGTTTAAATTTCCTCTAATTTTCGTGCCCTATGGACCAATCTTCCCTTAGCCAATTTGCATTCGGAACTGAAATTTTCCGCGTCGGCACCGCAGTTCTGCATACCGGCACCGCGGTGTCGTAACTCCTGCAGCTTCTCAGTACAAATGGCACCGCTGATCTTGCTCGCGTGATGCTGAAAGTCTGTGACTCCCGGTAAATATGACACTGAGTTCTGCGTAGTAGCGCTGTCTTTGCCTTCTTTCGCTCTGAGTTGTCAGCTTTCGTCATTTTCACCTCGGGAGCACCTTTTCTGCTCATTTCTCGTTCCTTTTTGTCATTTTGCCTTTTTGCACCGTTGTGACTCAAAAGAAAGAAAAACAAACCTACTACTATACTAAACACAACAAAATGAGTAAAATACCAATTAAAAATGACTCAAAAGGCGTATATAAAATACGCCTAACAAACACCCCCAAACTTAACCTTTGCTCGCCCTCGAGCAAAGATCAAAACAAAAATAAAGACACAAAAATAAAAGACTCAAAGACTCAAATCAAGCAGTTGCACAAAGACTTAGAAACACATGAACGTCAGTTGAGATAATATGCAAGAACAGATATAGCATGAATTCAGCAATCTAGAATTTCAAGTCAAATATTTCGTAAATTCATTTCAATCACAAGTAATGGAAGCATGAATACCTAACCTATGCATGTTAATTTCATTTAGTTCTACGGGTCTGTGTACTTGCTATTCTCCACTAATCATAGATATACATACTAGAGATCCTCAGAACTTTTCAAGGTTGTAATGTAGGCTTAGGCAGGGGTAGACAAAAGTAAGCATTTAGGCTCAATTTACGTACCATAAGCATTTTTCTCATTCAACCGTTTTGTCCTTCTTTTTGGTATTCTTTTCAGTTCATACCTATCATTCTCTTTTTCTCTTTTTGAGAGCATGCATCAATTCATATAGGCACCCCTAAACTTAAGCTTTTACATTTTTTTATTGGGGTGCATCACTTTTTCACTCTCTTTTTGTATTCCTTTTTCACTTTTTTCATTCCAATTTTTCAATTACTGATTATGGCACACGAGGGAATCATGGGGTGTCAAATAAAACAATTTATTTTAGGCTCAACGGAGCTGATTAGGGATACAATTTATTGTCAGGATAGGTAATGAAGGGTAAGAAGGACTATCAAAGAAATGTCTGAATCATCTCCCTAACATGTAAATCTTAACTATTTCGCCACAAATAGCAAACAAGCAGACTTCCCAGACATTTTTCACTTGACACCACATAGGCTAAGCATCAAATATTCCAAATAATCAAATTTTCATGAATTTTTAGCATATCTTACTTAAGCACACAGATTTAGCTTCTCATTCCACTACATTATCCCACTTAGTTCACTAGGCGTTTCAAATAAGCAAAGCATGCATAATAAAAAATAAAATTAAAAAAAATTGACTCACATAAAATACAAAAATAACAAAAGACTCACAAAAATAAAATAAAATTAAAACCCCCCTCAAACTTAAACTACACATTGTCCCAAATGTGTAAAAGACTCAAAAATTAAAATGAGACGACTTACAGACATACATCGACTCAAAATAGTGGTGGCGGCGGATACTGCATTGTCCATTGGGTGAACATGGAACTCAAATTATCAACACGCTGGGTCAGGTGTTGATGGTCTTGCATCATTTGCTCTTGATTCCGCAGCATCCTTTGTTGGTTCAAGATCATCTGCTCCATCATTGACATTGGAGGCTCTAAGGACAGATGAGGTTGATGTCTGCTTTCGCCTGCTTCATTGTGTGTCTCTGCCTCAGGCTCTTCCTCATCCATGGTTGTTGCGTCTGCTGCTGCTGGGCCCCTTCCCCTTGCTGCTGGTCCTGGGTTGGGATCAAGGAAGGAGTGCACTAAACTGTAGGTCACATCAGAGTGACTCTTCTCTAGGATATCAGTGGAGAATATTGGGACTCCATTCCTATCACATAAGACAGTAATGAGTGAACCATGTCCCAATCTGCCAGTAGTAGTCAACCTACTAATCTCCCTTATGCTCTGCACTATTTCTCTCCCCATATCAATTGTCATGCCCGTCATGATGCCATAAATGAGTTTGATTCTGTCTGAGGGCACATTTGTGAAATAAGTTGACGGAATCAAGCGTGCAATTTTGAAATATAGCCATCCTTTGGATTTTCTATTAAATTGGCATCGGGCAAGTCTTTTGGATCCGTTGCGGACAAAACTAAACTCAGCGCATGGGTAGCACAATGTCTGCGCTACTACGTTCCACAGGATCTGGTTGGCGTCTCTTGACCAACTTCTGAAGTGGTTTGGATTATCGCCTCGGTCCTCCACATCATAGGTCCTTAGTATCGCATTCACTGTTTCGGAACTGACAGACACATATTTCCCTCTAACAAAATATCGCCCATCCTCTTGCTCGGGGTAATTCGCATAGAACTCTCTCACAAGGCTATAATTTTGAAGAGGGATCCTTTCTGGATTGGTGAACCTTCTCCACCCATTTGCCTCGATCATGGCCATAATAGGTTCGTAGTCATCATCATCATCAAATGGCCTGGCCTAGTAATCCATGTCTCTTTCTGGTATCAATGCCCTAGTGTTAATCTTGTTGTATCGATCCTCCGTCTGTTTGTTGGCAAATCGAGTCACATCATAGTCTGGGGCGGATGAAGATGTTGAAGCTCTCGAAGTTCGTTTCCTAGAGGCCATAGTGAAGGTTGTTGGGGAAAAATCGACAGTGTTTCCTTTGTTTCCTCGAGGTTTCCCAACAACTCTCACACTACACAACAATAATAGTGTTATACCCCGTAGTTCTGACCCTACGTATGAGAGCGTACGAATGCATGTAAGACTTAAAATTTTCAAAGGATAAGTTGACGGATTATTCCGGACGGGTTTTAGTCAACTTTGAGGCGGGTTATGACCCTATACATTGAGAGTTTCTAAGTGTTTCAAAGGCCTAGGGCGTAGTTCGTGGAGTCTAGATTCCAACGCAACCAACCGTTCGTCGATAGGACGTCGGAGTAGGAAGTTATGAGAGTTACAAGTTCAGTGCGCAGTCGGACATAAATATGTTTCGGACAAAGACGACAGGGCCGCGGCGCCGGATGCAGGGCCGCGGCGCCGGAAGATCTGAGGGGTCGCTGAAGTTTCAGCGCGCCGGAAGCGAGCTGCGCGCGAAGATCCGGTCCGCAGGAGTTGCAGCGCCCGAGGCGGGATTTTTGGGCGGAAAAACTTAGAAAAAATCAGATTTTCTTTTAAAAGACCTTGGGAGGGTGACAAGTGTCCCCCCATCTGATTTTCTTGCATGCAATATGTTGACCAAGTCTTGAAGACTTGGTCATCTTCCAATTTCTCTCCCTCTCTCTAAAAATCAGCTCCTCCTTCTCTCTACATTTCCAAAGGAAATCCAAGCCTAAGGAAAAAAAAATCTGAAAAGTTAAGAACAAAAAAGGAAACTTGTGGCTAGCTTGTGGTGGTGTTCTTGGCAAGGAAGCTAGCAAAATATTTGGAATAAGTTTGGCTAAAACTCTAAGGTAATGATTCTTCCTTTAGATTTAGTTTATAGTGTTGCATGTTAAGAAGAAAGAACTTGTGGTAGTAAATAATGCTCATAGAGTCATTGCATGCTAGAAATGTGGTTTGGATATGAATAATGGGTTAAGAAGAGATTATGAGCATGTTGTAGCCTAAAAACTACCTTAGAATTGTTAAGTGAATTGTTGTACCTATTGGGGCAGAATTTTACACACCCAAGTTTAGGTGTGTAATCCCATTTGAAGTGTTGGATTGTTGAGCCTTAAATGTGGCGTTTGGATGATAAATTCAGCCTTGTGAAAGGTGGCAAAGTATGTAGAAACAAAGGAAATGCTGCCCAATTTTCCATAGAATTTAGTGGCTTTGAGTTTAGATTATTCTACATTGAAATTAGAGGTTAATGAACGTATCATGGTTATTTTATGTTGACTGTCGCGCCCGATTTCGACCGCGACTTTCTAAAAGCGAACCCTGCTTAAATAAGATGTTAGAAAATAAATAAAATGCTAAATTTTAAAAGGGATGTTAGGATATAAAAAGGTGCTAGAATGCTAAGGGTTCGCGGAGTCGCCACCTAATTAGTTTGAGTGAATTAGGACACCTAAATGTTTAACTAGTTTAAAGTAAACATTAACTCCATTTAATGGTCTGCTAAACTTTAATAAGATTCTGAGTAAGGGTTCTTTATTATCCTAAAGGGAAGGGGTTAGGCACCCTAAAGGATCCGCTAACTTGCGGTTGTCCGTTCAAACCTAGGGTTAATTATTGTGCTAAAAGTGTAATGCCTGTTTTAAAAGATGATGCAATTATTTTATAAAAGAGTACATTTTTTGCTAACATAAAAGATTTATAAGACTTATTGTATACCTGTAAAATTAGTCTTTTGAATGAAGGCGTGCATTTGTAAAGCATTATAAATGCATATGAAAAAAGTATGCATTTATCTTTAAAGTTGATTTATTGATTAAAGGTATGCATTTACTTAAAAAATATTTTTTATGTGTGGCATAATGCAAAAGAGATTTAATATTATTTGGTAAAAAAGTTTAGACATGCATGTTTTGAAAATATAAAGTTCAAGAAAGATGTTGCAAGTAATACTTGAGAAATATATATCTTTTCCATAAAATTCTGCACGAGTTTTGCTTATAAACACATAAAATGGTTTATTGGAAAAGTATGTACTATAGGTAAAGTTTGATCTTTTATGAAAGTAAGAATTTGTATAGATAGCTCATAAGATATGTATGTTTTGCATTTTAAGAAAACAAAAGTTCATTATGGAAAAGAATTATATACATAATATGTTAAGTGAATTACGAGAACAAAACATTTTTTATTTATGAACTTTATCAAAATGAAACCTTATTTTCTTAGGAAAAAAAATAAAGAGTGATTAAAAAAGTTTTGAAAGTTTTAAACAAGCATGACAAATTTATAAATAAATAAATTAAAGGTGACTTTCAAGTTTCAAACTACCCTCCCCAATCTACTCATTCAAAGACTAATAGAGTTAAGTATCTTATAATTACAAATTGAGCAATTAACTTAAAGCAAATAAGCAAGAAATAAAAAGAGTGGCGGATGGGATTAAGAGAGTAAGGAATGACTACTAAGGAAGATGATAGTGTCACTCGCCTATTTGTCTTTGGAACTTAAGCGGGAACATGGTGAACACGGAATGCATGTCTTTATTTGTGAAAGTCAAGATGAGTCTCATTATGAGACTCTTCGTCGCTCCCAATGTGGTTCATGAAAAAAAAATAAGAAAAGATAAGGATTAGTACATACCCTGAACATTTAGCAATAAATAAGCATTTTAGCAAACATATTTCCTATCAAACCCAGTGTATCCATGGAAAGGACAATGGGAATCGAGAGCAAAGCAGAGCGATGAGCAACGAGAAACAAGCGAAGGACTTAAACCAAATATATGTATAATTGTTATTATATTACTTCCAAAACAACAAAGACATTCCAAAGATAAAGTCAAAACAGTCCAAACATTTTAAATAAGAACCAGGCTTTAAAATGCATACAGAGTAGAGAAAATATGAGACTTGAACATGCAATGAATACATATACTTATGCTTGTACTCTTGTACATCCAGGAGATGTATCCTCCCAGATTTAAAGCAAACAGGCTAAGTATGCACTAACATTTTCAATTTTAAAACCAAAGAACCAAACAACTACATGATATTCAAAACAGCACCTACTTCATATCCTTTTTAAGCATATTGGGTGACATACTAAATATTCAGACAGGGTATTCGCTCGATATATGGAGTATGTATACTTGATACACAATCCTTTTATCTTATGACTTGAATCGAGACAAGGAACTTCCAAAGCGATGCAATACAGCCTATGTATACCATACAAATCTTCAAAGAACTATCTCTATAGGACTCATTTATTCAAACTGCATTGATTCTTTTAAAACAGACATGTGAACAAATGAGATGGATTAGAGCAAGCAGGCAAAGGCTATCATCACTTCTAATTAACATGAAATTCATAGACAAGCATTTTAGGACCAGAACAGAAACATATGTGCCTATTCTCTGACAGTTTAGGCGATCAGACACAATCCGGTAGATCAAACCAGTGGCTATGCAACATGTATTAAGTAAAACAAGTTGCGGGCTACTATGGTAGAATTATTATTTAGCATATACAGTCTTCATGGTGATTTTAAATGAGTTCCATATTCACATAATTGACTTAATGCATATACCAATAAACTCAAACTTGTCATGTTTAGGACACCGCAATTTCGACATAGCCCAAATACATTAACACAAGCTGTAAAAGAGTAGTACAACTTCATATTAGGCTCGGAATAGTCATTTCACATACCAAGCTTCTTATCATGTTTCCCTATTATCAACTAGTTAACCGGGACATAAAGAGACGTTATTCGTCGGATCATATCACAGAGCATGCATATTCAAATCCATAAGGAAACGAAGAATCCAAGGCATGTAAAAGGAACAAAACCACAACTGCAAATCGAAATCCGACAATCACAGGTTGTGACTCTCAAAGAAACAAGAATAACCAGTCCTTAGGCCAAACTATCTAGACCATGGTCTTTACTACACCAGTATCCGGGTGGCGTATTAATCCCATAATATAATCCTAACCCAGTATCCTACCTGTTTAACAGTCAGATAAACATGGTCGACACACCACAAAATAGCAGCGAATATGAATTTCGATAACTTGAGATGCAAAGGTACCTCAGTGATTAAATAGTTTGTCATATTGATCAATGCAATAATATAGACAGACTACCACATATGTCACGAAAACATAGAAATGCCGAGATGCAACGAAATCAATAAGGAATGGGGTTTACCTTCTCCGGGCAGCGAACCGGGGCAACGTATCAAGTCGTCGGTCCAATCGACGGGTTTCGGGTTTTGCGATGCGGATGAAAGGGAGAAGGTTTACTCACTGATTTTTGGCTGGAATTAAGAGAAGGTTTCGACTGATGCTAAGGGTGTCCCCGTCGATGCTATGGGTCCTTGTCTTTTCTGCTCTGTGTTCTTAACTGCTGCTCAGGGTTCCTGATTTCTGAATCTCTCCCCTCTCTGCCCTAAATTGCTATGTTGCTATTGGACTCCTCTGAGCCTTGCCTTACTCTGTTCGACCCTCTGATTCTGACCTATGTTCGACTGCTGCTGAGGAGTGTCCCCGTCGATGCTATGGGTCTCCTGTCTTGCTCCTGCTCTATTCTCTGAGCTGTGCCTTTCGAATGTTCTGCCGTCTGTGCTCTCGTTTGTGCACCACCATCTGACGCCCCCTCTTGCATGTGTATCGATTTGTATTTATAACCATCATTTTGGGTTCTGAGTTGGTAAGTTATTGGTACCGCGATTTAGGGTGTTGATTTAGTGCGATTTGACGAGATTTGGTAAGAAAATGATTGAGGTGTTAAAGAGAGATCTTGGTTGCGAATGGTAAGGACAGGGTGTTGATATGGTAGCTGATTCGCCGGATTCTACGGCGAGAATCCCGGCATGGGTGTTGGGACGAGGTGCGGCGATCGATTTTTTAGGTTTAGGGTTTCGTTCGAGGATCTGGCGTGGAAGAGACGATGGAAAGGGCTGCTGATGGAAAAAATGAGGTTGGGGCGGGGCATTTGGGCTGATAAGGGGATAATGGGGATTGGGCTTGCGGGTCGCAGATGGGAAATGGGCTGGGCGAGTGGGGCTGGGGTATTAGTTTTAGGATAGTTAATTAATTAGCTAATTAATTCTAGGTAAGTGTATTAATTAATTGGATTTAGTTTTAAAGTATTAGGTATTTAATTTTAGGTGCTTAATTAGTTAATTAGGGGTAAATTGTTTAAATAGGTATTAATAAATTGTGCTTATTTAATTAGGTGCTTTATTAATTTAATTGTTATAAATGTGGGTGTGCCATTAGTGCTTAATATCTTAGAATGCGGCGCTATCATTTAAAATCTTATTATTGTGCATTATTGCGAAGTTAAATTAAAATTGAATTGAGTTTAGATTATTTAAATGCTAAATGCAAGTATGATATTTAAGAATTATTTAAAGCTTTATAAATGTGACGCTATTAAATGCATGTATTAGATTAAATTGATTTTAAAATACAAATGATTGTGAAATTCTCTGGCGTATTAATAAATGCGGCTATGCTACTTGCCACGACGTCATTGCTAAATTATTTATTTTATGTATTTATTAATTATTAAGAATCATGACAGGGCTTAAAATTAATTAATGCGGGTGCGGGACTCTAAGTGCTTAAAACTCTACGTAAGACACGATGCCATTATTAAAATGTTTATTTATGCCTGTATTTATGTTTTATCGCTGTATTTTATTATAAGAAATCATAAAAATTATTTTACAAAATTAATCTAATCTTATAGTTAATGACTGGACGGGAGGGTCAAAATTGGGTGTCAACATTGACATATTACTTGCGGTAGTTTGGACTTAGCAAGTGGATTGATAAAAAAGGTATGTAGAGCTTTCCTATCTCTTGAGCATGAATAGTTGTATCTATGTAGTACGGTATACATACAAGGTTTGATAATCTACACTTGTTTTAAAGTATATGATACTTGTTTCATTTCAAAAGTATAAGTCCCTTTGGGTTGAGGGAAAATGTATCTGACAAAGGGATAACGCTAATATAAGGACTTTATGGGAAGTTGGTTATATTAGTTTTCTGGAAAGGTTCACAAAGAAAGGTTTACTCTAATTAAAACAAGTACGGGTAAAGGATTTGAAACTAAGAAAGGTGAATTGATTTTTAGGCATTGGTTGCCTAAAGGTTTTAAAGGAAATGAAGTCACTTGATTTAGAAGCCTATTATATTTCTAAAAGGAAATGTGACTCGTCTTGAAAAGAAATCGTAACTTGATACTATGGTGAATAGTATCAGGAATCTTGTATAAAAGAGTTTTTCTTAAAAAGTTAGAAGTACATGGTACTTGGGTTGAATTCCCGGATTTTCTATTAAAAGACATGTTAGTGCCTTAGGATACTAAAATGAGAGGATATATTAATAATGTTAATAAGAAGTTAGGGAATTTCTTAACTTGCTTATGTTATGATAGGCCGGTAGTGCTTATGTTGTGATATGATAGGCCGGTAGTGCTTGTGTTGTGATATGATAGGCCGGTTGTGCTTATGTTATGTATGATAGCCGGATGAGCTATGTTATATATTTGTATTATTACGGGGTAAACTCCGGGTTATTATCTATGCCATGGATTTGCTACCCATGATGCGAGTGCGGCGCTTGCACTCATGCGGATCCGGACCACATGATCCATGCGGGTGAAATAGTCTCATGTGAGTACGGCGATGGTACTCATGCGGGTGAAATAGTCCCATGCGGGTGAAATAGTCCCATGACGAGGCGGATGACCTCATGCGGGTCCACAGGACCCATGCGGGTGAAATAGTCCCAGGAGTAGGATTGCTTAATGATACTACGGGCGAGGTACCCTGTTTTGATCGTGAGCCTCCTATTTTTATGCTATAAGATTTATACTTGTCACTCTCATTGTTAGTAAGGCACAATGCAAGGAAATTGATTTTATCTATGACACCAGCTTATTTTTTACTTATGATATTACTACAGTATTTTCCAGTTTTACATACTTGGTACGTTGTGTACTGACCCCCTTCCTCGGGGGCTGCGTTCATGCCGCAGGTAAGGGTAATCAGATTGTAGATCCTCGTTCTTAGGATCACTATTCCGGTGTCAGAAGCTCCATTCCTCCAGAAGCTTGTTTATTGGTATGGATATTCCCTGATGCTATAGGTATTTTGTACATTCAGGGGTATGGAGGGGCCCTGTCCCGCCACAGTTGTTATCTGTAGAGGTCTGTGGTCATATATATGTTTTGGGCTATAAGAACCAGTTGTATTACTATACTTTTGGTTAAGTATGTTTTATGGAAAGCGACACTTATCTACCGTCGGTGATGTTTACCCTTTTTTATAAGTTATGTGTTATGTATGTTCATTGCTATTCTCGACATATACGGCGGTACCGGCAGGTACGATCGTGGCCCCGGGGTTGGGTCGTGACAAAAGTGGTATCAGAGCAGTTAGTCCTCGGAAAGTGTCCACAGACCGTGTCTAGTAGAGTCTTGATTATCGGTGTGTCATGCACCACATCGTTAATCAGGAGGCTGCGGGATATTTAGGATTGGTTTCCATTCTTTCACTCTAAGATCGTGCAATAGAGCTGAGTTATAGGTTGAACCTCCACTGATGTTTTCCTTTAGGTATCGATTATGCCTCGCAGTGCAACCGCGCGGCCCAGAAGGCAAGCGATGAGAACTACTAGTAGGGCACGAGGTTACGAGCACGAGCCCGATCCCTACCGAACGAGGTGTTTGGACGGCGAGTTCTACCACGCCGCCAACCCGGCGATCCGCGGCGGCAGAACGGCCACGAGACCGCGGTACACGAGCCTCGATCCAGCCGGCGCAGGATATGGGCTACAAGAGATGTCCCGATTACTAGCCGTGATCGTGGCGATACGTGAGGATAGCCAGAGCAGCGATTCGGTTGTACCGTAGTTCAAAGACCTGAGCGCTAGCGAGGCGAGGACTTTTGAGTTGCAGCCCACCAGAGTTTTATGGGTCGAGGCCTGAGGATGATCCTCAGGAGTTTATCAAGCGATTCTGACGGATCGCGAGGTGATCGGGGCTTCGGAGACCGAGTCGGTGGTACTAGGTTCGCATCGGCTGCGGGACACTGCAGTTGACTGGTATGATTCATAGGAACTGTCCCGGGGGGAGCATGCGCTTCCAGCTGTTTGGGACGAGTTCTCAGAGGCGTTACTTGGCCATTTCTTGCCTCCGCAGATGAGGAGGGCTCGGGCCGATAGATTTTTGACACTGAGACAGAATGGGCGGACGGTCTGGGAGTACAACGTGGAGTTTGACTCATTGGCTCGGTATGTGCCGCTTTGGTAGCGAACATGGAGGGCGAGTGCACCGTTATGTCACAGACTCGATGATCACTTGGCGAGAGTTGCAGGAGTAGCTCTTCACCGGGCATGGACATTGCCGCGTGCGAACATATGCACTGGTGTGTGAACGCGAGGCCGACGGATCGGCAGTATCGCCAGAAGAGGCCAGACAGCAGGTCCTCGGTAGTTTTAGGGTAGCAACCCAAAGTGAACCAGATTTGCACCACGGCCGGTCAGGCGCTCTCCACCATCTTCGGGGCGTCTGAGTATTGAGGCGGGGCGGGGTTCGTGGCTTGGGTTTCTAGAGGACGAGTTCCGGTCGGATGAGGCCACCTATGCCTCGGTGTGGTCGATGTGGTGATTGCCATTATGGAAGTGTCGTGTTCCTCCGAGAGCTTGTTACTCTTGTGGCGAGGGCCATTTGAAGAGAGATTGTCAGGCAGGCGACGGAAATGCTATGGCTCGGCCGATTCGATTCTTTGGTCTTCATCTTGATTGTTATGCGCCGGATGGCGGGGTGTTCACGGGCGGCGAGCGCGGCGAAGTCATGGCAGGGGTTCTAGTTCCAGCGGTCCTCAGAACCGCATCTATGCTATGTCCAGTCGTCAGGACCAGGGGGCGTCACCCAATGTCGTCACAGGTACATTATTGGTTTCTTGTTGTGATGTATATGCTTTGATAGATCCAGGTTCTACCTTGTCCTATATATCTCCTCATATTCTTTGGTAGAATAGGGATAGAGCAGAGTCCATAGAATCTTTTCGGTGGCTACGCGTAGGTGCTTGATGGTAGTGGCGGGTATATAAGGCTTGCCCGGTGACTATAGATGGTCGTCGGACTCTGGTGACTTGATAGAGTTGGATATGAGACTTGATGTGATTATGGGTATGGATTGGCTAGCGTCTTGCTATGCCAATGTGGATGAGAGAGAGGTTAGTTCGGTTCGGTTTCTGGCGAGCGGTTATCGAGTGGAAGGGAATCCGCATCGCCGGGGTAGGTTTATTTCTTACCTCAAGGCTAGGAAAATGGTACGGAAGGGTATATTTACCATTTGGTTGGGTATTAAATCTTGAGGTGAGATCTGGACCTTGATCGATTCATTAGAGAGTTTCGGACGTATTCCCGCACGAGCTTAGGGTATCCTCCGAGAGGAGATTTAGTTTTGTATTGATTTGGCGCTAGACACTCGACCGATATCTATTAGCCATACAGGATGGCACTGCCGAGTTGAAGGAATTGAAGGACCAAATGAAAGATTTCTTTGGAGAAAGGCTTTATTAGGCCAAGTGTTTCTCCCAGGGAGCACGGTGTTATTTGTAAAGAAGAAGGATGGGGACGCTGCGTATGTGTATTGATTACGGCTAAACAAGGTAACTATCAAGCAATGTATCCTCCCGGGATTGACGATTTGTTTGACGATTGCGAGTGCAAAGTGTTTTTCCAAGATATACTTGCGATGCGGTTATCATCAAAGTGCGAGTTAGAGATAGATATCCCAAAGCGCATTCGGGACCGGTATGGGCCTATGAGTTCAGGTGATGTCTTTCCGGGTTGACAACGCCCAGCGGTATTCATGGATTTGATGAATAGGGTGTTCGTGCCATTATTGGATATGTTCGTTATAGTGTTTATTGATGATATCTTGGTGTATTCGCGCAGAGCGGAAGCATCTGCATCATTTGAGGCGGTATTGAGAGTCCTCCGAGACCGCGATTGTATGCCAGTTCTCGAAGTCACGAGTTCGTTAGCTTTAGTGGCTTTCTTAGGGCATGTTATAGGTAGCGGTATTCGGGTTGTCTGACTAAGATTGAGGCGATCAGACTTGGCGCACCAGCTACAAGCGGAGTCTGCGACTTTTGGGCCTTGCAGGTATTATCGGAGGTTTGTAGAAATTTGCTTCTATTTGGCACCTTTGACTAAGTGACTCGAGAAAGCGGCTATGTTCCGATGACGGATACTTGTGAGGAAAGTTTCCGATTGCTAAAGGAGAAGTTGACGACCGCCCGATTCTTACTCTTAGGAGGGCTTAGATGGATATGTGGTTTATTGTGACGTCGGCGTCGGGCTTGGAGTGCGTCTTTGATGCGACGACAAGGTTATAGCTTATGCGTCTCGACAACTTAGGAAGCATGAGAAGAACTATCCACACATGACTTAGGTTAGCGTAGTGATTCATGCCGAAGATGCGGAGACATTATTTATATGGAGTTCGTGGACATTTACACAGACGCGAGAGTCTCGGTACATCTTCACGGAGGAGCTGAACTTGCGGCGAAGGCGGTGGTTGGAGCTACTTAAGGATTACGATGTTGATATTTTGTACCACCGGGAAGGCGATGTAGTTGCAGATGCCCTTAGTCGCGGTCGATG
Organism: Przewalskia tangutica; assembly: GCA_029844215.1. Lineage (NCBI taxonomy): Eukaryota > Viridiplantae > Streptophyta > Magnoliopsida > Solanales > Solanaceae > Przewalskia > Przewalskia tangutica. The sequence goes on along the minus strand of CM056738.1, from coordinate 96,062,507 downwards.
GATAGTGCGTCGATGTTGGCGGAGAAGAGGATATGGTCCGAGAGTTAAATCATTAGCGAGCCTTGGGGTTCGTTTGGTTGATTCCGATAATGACGAATTCGGGTTCGAGAGGTTCTTGAGTCTTCCATCGTCGAGGAGGTGAAGAGGCGGCGATATGAGGATCCGATTTTGATGCGATCCGAGATCATTGCTCGAGAAGAAGAAGTCTACTTGCGAGTAGCGCTGATGGGTGCTAAGGTCGAGGCGGTTGTGTGTTCCGATGTGTGAGGACTTCGGCCAGATTGCAGGGAGGCCTGCGGTGCTCGTTATTCTATTCATCCGGTCGACTAAGATGTATCATGACCTCGAATCGTGTATTGGTGGGATGGCCTAAGAGGGGCGTTGTGGAGTTCGTAGCACGATGACCGAATTGTCGTGAGTTAAGATTGAGCACGAAGCCGGTGGGCATTGCGAGCTATTGATATTCCGACTTGGAAGTGGGAGGTGATAAATATGGATTTTATTACGGGGCTACCTACCACTCGGAGAGCATGATTCCATTTGGGTGATTGTCGGCGAGTTGTGAAATCGGCCCATTTTCTTCGGTCGAGCAGCGTTCTCGGTGAGGACTATGCGGATTATATATTAGAGAGATTGTGAGGCGCCGCGAGTCGGTGTCGATTATATCAGATAGAGAGCGATTCTCGGCTAACTTACGGAGGTCTTTTGAAGGGATTAGGGACACGGTGAGTCTCGATGCGGCGTTTCATCCTCGTGGCCAAGCGGACGAAAGCGCACTATCCGCACCGCGAGGATATGTTGCGGGCTTATGTTATTGATTTCGAAGTGGCCGGATGATCATTTTCCTCTTGTGGAGTTTGCTTACAACAACGGCTACCATTCCAAAGATTCGGATGGCGCCTTATGAGGCCTTATACGGGAGGAAGTGCAGTCACCGATAAATTTGGTTCGAGTGGGAGAAGTGTAGTTAGTTGGGCGGACTTAGTTCGTGACGGTGGATAAGGTGAAGCTTATCCGGGAGGCGGTTGTTGGCGGCTCAGTCGGCAAAAGTCGTATCACGGAACCATGGCGTCGACACTTGGAATTTGAGATAGATGATTGGGTTTTTAAAGGTATAGCCCATGAACGGCGTGATGAGATTTGGAAAGAAGGGAATCTTAGCCCAGTACATTGGGCGTATCGATTGTCCGTAGGGTAAGCGAGGTTGCACATGAGTTAGATCTGCCGTCCGATTTGGAGGCGGTACATCGATTTTCCATGTGTCCATGTTGCGGAAATGTATTGGAGATCCATCTAGAGTGCACCCGCCTATGATGTCAGTGTGAAGAGTTATCGTATGAGGAGAGTCCCATAGCGATACTCGATCGTCAGGTTAGACGACTTCGGACGAAAGACGTGGCTTCCGTCAAGGTCCTGTGGCGGAACGAGAACAGGGAGGAAATGACGTGGGAAGCAGAGGATGACATGATGAAGAAGTACCCTCACCTATTTCCTATACCTCCAGGTAACCCACTTTCCTGCTTGTTAGTTTTGATTTAGAATTTACGCTTCAGTATGTTGTGGCTCGTGGAGCTTCTTTATTTGCAAAAGAATAGTTAAGAGGGTCTATGTCGATGTTGTGATTTGAGTAAGCCTAGAAGGAACATTCGGGACGAATGTTTCTAAGGGGGGGAGAATGTTATACCCCGTAGTTCTGACCCTACGTATGAGAGCGTACGAAAGCATGTAAGACTTAAAATTTTCAAATGATAGGTTGACGGATTATTCCGGACGGGTTTTAGTCAACTTTGAGGTGGGTTATGACCCGATACATTGAGAGTTTCTAAGTGTTTCAAAGGCCTAGGGCGTAGTTCGTGGAGTCTAGATTCCAACGCAACCAACCGTTCGTCGATAGGACGTCGGAGTAGGAAGTTATGAGAGTTACAAGTTCAGTGCGCAGTCGGACAGAAATATGTTTCGGACAAAGCGCGAGGCCGGCGCGGATCTGAGGGCAGCGCGCGGAAGATCTGAGGGGTCGCTGAAGTTTCAGCGCGCGCCGCGCCGAAGTCGCAGCGGAAGATCTGGTCCGCGGGAGTTGCGGCGCCAGCGAGGCGGGATTTTGGGCGGAAAAACTTAGAAAAGTCAGATTTTCTTTTCAAAGACCTTGGGAGGGTGACAAGTGTCCCCCCCATCTGATTTTCTTGCATGCAATATATTGACCAAGTCTTGAAGACTTGGTCATCTTCCAATTTCTCTCCCTCTCTCTAAAAATCAGCTCCTCTTTCTCTCTACATTTCCAAAGGAAATCCAAGCCTAAGGAAAAAAAATCTGAAAAGTTAAGAACAAAAAAGGAAACTTGTGGCTAGCTTGTGGTGGTGTTCTTGGCAAGGAAGCTAGCAAAATATTTGGAATAAGTTTGGCTAAAACTCTAAGGTAATGATTCTTCCTTTAGATTTAGTTTATAGTGTTGCATGTTAAGAAGAAAGAACTTGTGGTAGTAAATAATGCTCATAGAGTCATTGCATGCTAGAAATGTGGTTTGGATATGAATAATGGGTTAAGAAGAGATTATGAGCATGTTGTAGCCTAAAAACTACCTTAGAATTGTTAAGTGAATTGTTGTACCTATTGGGCAGAATTTTACACACCCAAGTTTAGGTGTGTAATCCCCTTTGAAGTGTTGGATTGTTGAGCCTTAAATGTGGTGTTTGGATGATAAATTCGGCCTTGTGAAAGGTGGCAAAGTATGTAGAAACAAAGGAAATGATGCCCAATTTTCCATAGAATTTAGTGGCTTTGAGTTTAGATTATTCTACATTGAAATTAGAGGTTAATGAACGTATCATGGTTATTTTAGGTTGACATATTACTTGCGGTAGTTTGGACTTAGCAAGTGGATTGATCAAAAAGGTATGTAGAGCTTTCCTATCTCTTGAGCATGAATAGTTGTATCTATGTAGTACGGTATACGTACAAGGTTTGATAATCTACACTTGTTTTAAAGTATATGATACTTGTTTCATTTCAAAAGTATAAGTTCCTTTGGGTTGAGGGAAAATGTATTTGACAAAGGGATAACGCTAATATAAGGACTTTATGGGAAGTTGGTTATATTAGTTTTCTGGAAAGGTTCACAAAGAAAGGTTTACTCTAATTAAAACAAGTACGGGTAAAGGATTTGAAACTAAGAAAGGTGAATTGATTTTTAGGCATTGGTTGCCTAAAGGTTTTAAAGGAAATGAAGTCACTTGATTTAGAAGCCTATTATATTTCTAAAAGGAAATGTGACTCGTCTTGAAAAGAAATCGTAACTTGATACTATGGTGAATAGTATCTGGGAATCTTTGTATAAAAAGAATTTTTCTTAAAAAGTTAGAAGTACATGGTACTTGGGTTGAATTCCCGGATTTTCTATTAAAAGACATGTTAGTGCCTTAGGATACTAAAATGAGAGGATATATTAATAATGTTAATAATAAGTTAGGGGATTTCTTAACTTGCTTATGTTATGATAGGCCGGTAGTTCTTATGTTGTGATATGATAGGCCGGTAGTGCTTATGTTGTAATATGATAGGCCGGTAGTGCTTATGTTATGTATGATAGCCGGATGAGCTATGTTATATATTTGTATTATTACGGGGTAAACCCCGGGTTATTATCTATGCCATAGATTTGCTACCCATGATGCGAGTGCGGCGCTTGCACTCATGCGGATCCGGACCACAGGATCCATGCGGGTGAAATAGTCCCATGCGAGTACGGAGATAGTACTCATGCGGGTCCACAGGATCCATGCGGGTGAAATAGTCCCATGCGGGTGAAATAGTCCCATGACGAGGCGGATGACCTCATGCGGGTCCACAGGACCCATGCGGGTGAAATAGTCCCAGGAGTAGGATTGCTTAATGATACTACGGGCGAGGTACCATGTTTTGATCGTGAGCCTCCTATTTTTATGCTATAAGATTTATACTTGTCACTCTCATTGTTAGTAAGGCACAATGCAAGGAAATTGATTTTATCTATGACACCAGCTTATTTTGACTTATGCTATTACTACAGTATTTTCCAGTTTTACATACTTGGTACGTTGTGTCGACCCCCTTCGCCGGAAGTGCGTTCATCTGCGGTAAGGGTAGCAGTGTAGATCCTCGTTCTTAGGATCATTATTCCGGTGTCCGATGCTCCATTCCTCCGGAAGCTTGTTTATTAATGCGGATATTCCACGATGCTATAGGTATTTTGTACATTCAGGGGTATGGCGGGGCCCTGTCCCGCCACAGTTTTTATCTGTAGAGGTCTGTGGTCATATATATGTTTTCGGCTCTAAGAACCAGTTGTATTACTATACTTTTGGTTAAGTATGTTTTATGGAAAACGACCTTATCGGTGGCGATGATGTTACCCTTTTTATAAGTTATGTGTTATGTATGTTCATTGTTATTCTCGACATATACGGCGGGGTACCGGTAAGTACGATCGTGGCCGAGGTTGGGTCGTGACAAATAGCCAAGCAAAACCGGACCACAACATCAATACACAATAATTACACCACAATAAGCCTCAATCCACACAACTACACATCACAACAATATCCGGCATACACCCACAACCACCCAATACCCTACCAACAAAGCCCGTACACCCCCAAACTTGCAAGTTACTTTCCCTACTAGCCTTGAAATTGCAAAAACAATGATGAAAATTACCTTTTTGAAGAGTTTGTTCTTCACCAATTTCTTGACTCAATTGGAAGGAATGATGGTGGTGCAAGATGTGAGGGTTTGTGTAGGGATTTTTGGAAGGATTTGGAGTAGTTTGTGGGAGATTTTTATGGGTAGAGAAATGGGTTTTCGGACTTTTTAGAGAGAGGAAGGATTTGTGTTTGTGTGGGAAAAGATTTGGGGGATTAGGGCTTTTAATTTGGAAATCCCGTCTCGGCACCGCATTACTGCCCGATGGCACCGCGGTGCCAAAAGTTTTGTGGCCCTTATCCACCCTGGGTTGTATGTGTTGGAATTATAAGGCCTCTGAAAGTTCTCAACCGCATGTACCTGCTCCATTGACACATAATTAGGGTCCACCGTTGTGCATCTGTCAAAGGAATGCGGTCCACCGCTGTGCATCTGTCAAAGGAATGCGGTCCACCACAAATCTCACAATTCACAGGCATCTGGACTGCATTCACGGACATGGTGTTCTACTGCGATTTAGCCGTCAAAAAGGCCGTATGCGTTCGAGCGATGATGGAATCTAGTTCATGTATGCCTATAGTCTTCCTGCTGGTCACTGATCTGTCATCTGCCCCTGGATGATTGTTGGCAGCCATATCTTCCAGTAACTCATGTGCCTCATTGGCACTCTTTCTCATGAAAGCACCCCCTGCTGCAGCATCAATGATGGTACGATTAGTACCACTCAACCCATTATAAAAATGTGGACTAACATCAACTTTTTAATGTCATGATGTGGGCATTTTCTTTGTAGATCTTTGAATCGCTCCCATGAATCGTAGAGTGATTTACCATCCACCTGATAAAAGTTGTTCAGCTCTCCCCTTAACTTTGATGCTTTGGAAAGAGGGAAGAACTTTGCTAGAAACTTTTAAAGGCCAGGTCCTCCCAGATAGTGACGGAGTTGGCAGACAGTGAGTTCAACCAGCTTTTGGCTCTATCCCTCAGTGAGAACGGGAAGAGCCTCAGTCTAATGACATCTTCAGTAACGCCATTGTATTTGAAAGTGACACACAGCTCCAGAAAGTTTGCAATGTGCATGTGGGGATCTTCACATGGCAGTCCCCCAAATTATACTGTGTTCTGGACCATGCTCAGGATGGCTGGTTTGATCTCAAAGTTGTTGGCTCCAATAGTTGGGAGCCTGATGCATGTCTGTGTACCAGTAACTGTTAGAAGAGCATAGTCCCCCAAACTTCTCTCTGCTGGGACATGTATTGGCTCCCCTGCATTCTCAGGAACCTCATTGTCCGCCCCATTATGATTTGGTTCGTTGTTCATGGTCACTGACTCAGATATCCTTTTGTTGCGCCTGTTTTGTTTGCACAGTTTTTCGATTTCAGGGTTGAAGGGAACAAATGTATATGCTCATCTCCTTCTTCGCATACACTAGATTCCTGAAACAGATTAAAATCAACAAACAAATCAAGGCACACGGTTCTAACAGTGAAAATTAAAATAAAAATAAATCCAAAGTAGAAATAAAAACAGATGATTCGATATTAGATGTACGTCAGTCCCCGGCAACGGCGCTAAAAACTTGTTAGCAATTTTTCGACTGATCACGCAAGCGTACGCATCGTCACAAGTAATATAGTCTGTAAGACCGAATATCGTTCACAGAGACTGGTTTCTAAGTACCGTTCATCTATTTTATGTTATCTATTTGGCAATTGATATTTGATTGAGTTTTTTATTTAACTACTAGAATAATTGCAAAATTTAAACTAATAAAGTTGTATCAGTTATGAATGAATTAGGGCTTCCAAGATCCTCGACTATCCACTTTATTCAATCATTAATGCAACTAAAATGATTCTTCTTCTTCGTTAAGATAGCGGTTAACTAGACTGTCTTATATTTCGGTTAGGACATATAATCACTCAATCCCTATGCAGAACCCTTCTATATTTCTATGATAGGATTTACCACATAGGAGGATTAAGAACAGTAACCTATAATGCTACACAAGTATCGGAGTACTTTCGTCCATGATTTTAACCTATGTCTTGTCAATTACAACATATCCAAATCTCTCCTCTCGGTTTTTGATTCGAAATCATATACGTTATGCTAATTAGTGATCAATTAATTATCAAACATTCATACCAAATATTTACTAAATCTTAATCAAGTGAAGAATAAATCATACTACTGCATTAATTCATGAATAAAAGTTTTAAGTGATTCATAAGGAAAACCCTAATAGAGTGTTTAGCTCCTAGCCATAGTCACGCTAAGAACTAACACAATATCCATACATAAACTGAATTAAAAACGAAAGAAAGAAAATTGCGTAGAACAAAGTCTCCAATTGTAGCTCCAAATCCGCATTGTGTTGTGTTGTGGTGTAGAATGACCAACCTCCTCATAGCATTAATCTATAGTGCTTAAATATCCTCTAATTTTCGTGTCCTATCGACCAATCTTCCCTTAGCCAATTTGCCTTCGAAGCGAAATTTCAGCGTCGACCGCATGATTACGCATCACCGCACGCTTGTCGAAACTCCTGCGACTTCTCGGACAAATGGCACCGTAGTCTTGCTGATGGCACCGCGATCTTTGAAAGTCTGTGGCTCGCCGAAAAAATGGCATTGCGGTGCTGCCTTCTTTCGCTCTGAGTTGCCAGCTTTCATTCCTTTTTGCCATTTTGCCTTTTGCACCGCTGTGACTAAAAAGAAAGAAAAACAAACCTACTACTATACTAAACACAACAAAAACGAGTAAAATACCAACTAAAAATGACTCAAAAGGCGTATACAAAATACACAAAACAGCGGGGACCCCTCTTACGAGATGCAATAGAACGTGAGATCTATATACATTCACATCTACCTCCGCTGTGGGATTACACTCTCAAGACTCCCTAGCTTCTATCTCCCCGTCCGTTTGGCATAGTCGGCTTGGTCACCCAGACACCCAGTTTTTAATTTTCTTGGAGGCAATAACTTTATCCAATGTAATAATGGGAAACTTGCCCAAAATTGTGTTTCGTGTCATTTAGGCAAATATATTCATCTTCCTTTTAAATCATCTACCAGCATTACTTTCTCTACTTTTGATATTATTCATGCTGATATGTGAACATCTCATATTTCTAGTTCCCTTGGTCACAAATATTATTTGGTTTTGTTAGATGATTACTCTCACTATGTTTGGATATTCTCTCTGAAATTTAAATCAGAATTGTTTGCAAAATTTCTTGAGTTTCGCAATTTCATAAAAATACAATTTGACAAATCTATAAAATCAATTCAGTGTGATAACGGTAGTGAATTCAACAATTCTATGTTTCGCCGATTTTGTAGTAATCATGTCATTGTTTTCCTTGTTTCATGTCCACACACCTCACCCCAAAATGGCAAGTCAGAACGCATCATCTGTACCATTAATAACATGGTCTGCACTCTCTTGCTACATGTCTCCCTTCTTCCGTCCTTCTGGGTATATGTCGTCAAAATGTCTGAATATATTTTAAATATCATGTCGACCAGTACCCTTCACAATATGACTCCAACTGAAATCCTATACCGTAGGATCCCTTCCTACGACCACTTACGGATATTCGACTATCTGTGATATCCCAAATCTTGCCTCCACAGCTCCCCACAAATTAGCACCCCGGTCAACCCCTTGTGTCTTCTTAGGTTTTCCGCCTAATCATAGGGGTCATTTGCGCTATGACGTGTCTACTCGAAAAATACATATTTCCCATCACGTTTGACGAAACCACATTTCCGTTTTCTAATCTCCAAAAATTTAGAAAACCGGACTACTCCTTTCTTGACGATCCCACAGTGTTTTCCATCACCTTGTTATTTATGTCAATTGTGCCAATCAGTCGACCGACGGTACTGCCGCCAGTGTCACCCACTCCGCCATCATCTCCGGTGGTTTCTCACCAAGACAATCGAGTCACCAGCTAACCCTCACACCGCTGAACCACCAGCAGTCACCACCATCATTCTCATCGTCCAACACACTACATCGCCATTCCGACCAGCCCACAGGAACCTCTAACACTGACACTCAGATCCACCACCATATGCCACCACCCTCCCCGTACCCTACACTACCAACTCCACCAACATCGACACCGTCAGACCCAAACCCCAGATCGACCAATCCAGACCCTGCCTACCCAGTCACATCCTCATCCACAAACCACTATTCTGACAACATACAACCCAACATCGTTGTCCAATAACCCGCATCGACACCTGTCCAGCACCAACCGACCAACCCACCTACTGCCCCCACCCACCAAATAGAAATATGTGCCAAACACAGAATTTTCAAGCCTAAATCCAATTCAACCTATCCACCCACATAATTTCTCCAATTCCTAAAAATCCCAAACTAGTCAAACATGACCCAAATTGGAATGCGGAAATGTGTGAGAATACAATGCTTTAATGAAATAGCACACGTGGGATTTGGTGCCCAGACTAGAGGGGGTGAATGTGATCCATTGTATATGGTTATTTAGTCACAAATTCAGAGACATTGGATACCTAGAGAGGTATAAGGCACGACTAGTGGCTAATGACACAAAACAGCAGGAGGATATCGATTGTGGTGAGACGTTCAACCCGGTTGTCAAACCGACTATCATTCGCACAGTTCTGAGTATAGCTATGGGAAAGCACTGACCAATTTATCAACTAGATGTAAAAATACATTTTTACGTGGGGACTTAAAAGAAACAGTGTACATGCACCATCCATCTGGTTTTGTCCATCCAGCGGCACCTACCTTTGTTTGTCGGCTCCGTAAGTCTTTATATGGCCTGAAACAGGCCCCGCGTGCTTGGTATGATCGATTTGTCAGATATCTTTTAAAGATTGGGTTTGTTTGTAGTAAATGTGATAATTCTCTGTTCACATTCATATTTAATGCTCTATGTGGATGATATCGTTCTTACTGTCTCTTCTGATAGGTTGAAAGATGAAATTATTGCTCTACTAAAATCTGAATAAAAAATGCTATGACTGATTTGGGCAAGTTGAGTTACTTCTTCGGTATATCAGTGACCAGATCGGCCAAGTACATGTTCCTGAGTCAGCGTAAGTATGCTGATGAGATAGTATACAGGGCCAAGATGTCAAATTGTAAAATCATGCCTACTCCGGTGGATTTCAAATCCAAGCTAAGTTCTACGGATAGTGCTTCAGTTTTAGATCCTACGCTATATAAGAGCCTTGTAGGTGCATTACAATATCTCACGTTCAGCGGGCCTGATATCGCCTATGATGTTCAGCAAGTATGCTTGTTTATGCATGCCCAGGGAATCTCATTTCATTGTTCTTAAGCGGATTATTAGGTATATTAAAGGCACTCTTGATTATGAATTACACATATACCCCTCTGCACCGACCAGATTGGTGTCTTATACGGATGCAGATTGGGCAGGGTGTCTGGACACACGACGCTCCACTTCCAAATTATAACTTAACCCAGCTGGATTTTAAGTTTACTTTCTTTGTCATCCAGCTATTCCCATTGTATTAGAAACTTATATTTTAAAAGTAAAGAGCTTCCAAAGGAAAATCACTCAGCCAATTAGAGAAAGAAGTCATTTTCTTCTTTAATTTGGTGAAAATAATTTATTCAAAAACATTTTATGCAAATAATACCCAATACACCTCTAATTACACTACACTTTTTAAGGGCCATTAAATCACAGGCGAAAACTGAAACATCTATGTACCTAACTTCTAGTAAGAGTACTTTTCTGTTTCTCTAATCTTTTACTTGCACTCTATCTCCAAGAAATTTCAAACATGCTTGTTTAGGCAGCTGATGAATCATGAATGACACTAGCCATACCTTAAAATCACACAATTCTTGTTCTTAGTAAAGAATTTAAGCTATATAGACTAATAAAGCAAAAGTTTTTTTTATACTATCCTTTATATCGATTTGTCAGAGACGAATAAATTTTAGTTATATATACCGATAGCGTGTAGGCTTTTTTACATCATTAGTAAATTTTAGTTTCAATTTAGAGGTACCTGTAATTATTTAATATATGATCTAACTGTCTAAATATACTTTATACCGTCAATATATACAATAAAATGACTTATTAAGGAGTTTTTGATTGATGGATTAATTACTTATACCGAAGTTGTAATGCACACGTCCTTTATATGAAAAAAGTTATGCAGAAAATAAATTACACGATAAAATTACCAAACAATATAGAAATATGATTTTTATACTAGAATTATATTTGCTTATATACTTGTAACTAAACTACCCTTCATGTATATAACTTTATGTATATAACTTTATGTATATAACTTATCCAGCGATAGTGTCTCAGTGGCAATTTCTTTAGGATATTGTTGCCTGGGGTTTCGTGTTCGATTCTCTTGACCAGCGAGAGTGGAACTGTGTTCCCAAAAAAATTCTTCAACTAGTGGAAGGCCAAAGCTGTGTATACTAATCCGTAAGGTCAGCCGGGGGTGAGATTTTCTAGGGTATGTGACCGTAATGCGGTGGAATCAATCACTTTTAAAAAAGTTTACCCTACCTTAGTTTTATCCAAAGTGTTTGGCCCAGTAGCCATTTCACTAGGGTATTGTTGTCTGGGGTCTCGTGTTCGATTCCTCTGACTAGCGAGAGTGAAACTTTGTTCCCCCAAAAAAATCTCTCAACTAGTGGAAGGCCAAATATACTAATCTGTAGGTCGGTAGAGTATACTGCTCTGGTCCGGTTGACCGAATCGACCGATTGACCGGTAGTCAAATCGGACCGGCAACCGTGAGTATCTGGGTTGGGGTTGGATTGCCTCAACCCCAACCCGCACGGGTTAGGAAAAAAATCGGTAAGGCCGGAGAGTTAGGCGAACTAAAAATCGGTTCCATTCTGGTTAGCGGTCCGGACCGGTAACAAAAAAAAAAAATGTGCCCAAACGGTATTGTTACCGTTGGGACTTGGGAGAGGTGGGGGGCTGTGCCAACGGTCATTTCGACCGTTTGGCTTGTTTTTTGTTTTGTTTTGTTTTGTTTATTATTTTTTTTTAATTACATTTTTACCCTTTAAAAAATCTATAAATTCTCTACATTTTTTTCATTTTTATCACACAACATTTCTCTCAATTCTCTTTTCTCAATTTCTCATACTCTCTTAATCATCTTTATTATCAATTTTCAAGTTATTATTATTATTAGTTTTCAAATTCAAAGTAGCAAGACGCAAGACTTCGAGCTTCGAGTTTCAATTGAATTCTGAATCCCGAAGTTTGGTACACTCGTTTCATTCTCTAATTATTTTATTAAATTGTCATATTTATTTATTGATTATTTAAATATTTTATAATGTCTTTACTAAGGGGAATTGCGTCGGGACTGCGCCGTAAATCTAGTTCAAGGGGTAAAAAATTTGTAGGTTCTTCATCATCTACTCAAAATATAGATTATGATCAAATGCAAGAAGATTTTGGAATAGAAGATAATGAATATGATAACGTTCAATTAGATAATATTGATGAACTTGAAGAACAAGAACCTCCTACACCTACTAGTGTTCCTTCACCGATGTTAGTCGCTAGTAGTCGTAGTCGTAGACCTCCTTTACGTAACCGAGCAAGAAAAAAAGGAGTAAAGTGTGGCTCTTTTATGATAAAGTTGTGGGTACTGATAGAGTTAGATGTAATATTTGTGGGAGAACTTATAAATATAAAACAGGGGGTGGTGACGGGGGACGGGCACTATAAGTAGACATATAAAACACGATCATACGACACAATGGAATGTTGTCTCTGATTTAGAACCCGGTCAACAACAGTTTAATCCATTAACTGGGGTGGTGGCTAAGTACTATCCAAAAAAGGATCGCATTGAATTAGCAAAAATGATTGTCGGAGGGTGTTTACCTTTTTCTTTTGCTTCTTCTTCATATTTAATTACATATATTCAAAGAGTATATAATCCTTTTTTTAAAGGTGTTCCTCGTAGTACTACTAAAGCCGATATTTTTAGACTTCATAATGATTATGTTATTTTCTTGCAATATTTGTTTGCTAACCTTTCATGTCATGTTAGTTTTACTTCAGACATTGGACATGCATTAAACGGTTATGATTATTTAACAATTACTTGTCATTGGATTGATGAAAATTTTAGAATGGAAAAACGTATTATTGCTTTTGCGTATGACGAGGATCAAAGTCATACTGGAAAATATATAAGTGAAACTATTTGTTTTAATGCCCAAAAATATAATCTTTATAATAAAATACTTTGTGTATCATTCGATAATACATCTAATAATACTGCTGTTGTAGATCTTTTAAAAGCGGAAGTACAACCATCACTTCCTGATATATTTCATGTTCGTTGTGATTGTCATATTTATAATTTAATTGTTAAAAGTGGTCTTGATTTATTTTCACCTGAAATAAAACTTGTCAAAAGAGCTGTTGGAGTTATTAAGGGTAATAATAGGAAAAATAGAATTATAGAATTTAAAGAAAAATGTAAACAATTTAATTTGAGACCTAAATTCATGCCAGAAGAGATTATTACACGGTGGAATTATACTTATTTATTTTTAAAAGAATGTTATAAGTATAAAGACCCATAACATGTTGCAAATGCGCATTGTAAGAACGTGATGTATATGTTAACAAGCGAACATTGGAAATCAATTGGTGAACTTTTAAAAAATTTACGTAAATTTTACATCGCAATCGTTGAATTTTCGTGATCTTATTACCCAACAGCTTTGTAATGCTTTAGCTCATATAGCTGAAATTTCATATTTACTTTATGGTTTAAAATCAAATGTGAAATATAAAGATGCGATTACACTTATGTTTGAAAAGTTTAAAAATATTTTTTCCTATTCACGATGTTTATTGTATTGGTGCAGTCTTAAATCCTTCTATTAAAAAGGTAGATTGTCATAATTTAATATTTAGTTTATATACTTATATGGAAATAGGTGAAACAGAAACTCCATCTTCATTTGATTGCATAAGTAAACTTGATACTAATTTAACTACATTATATGAATATTATGCTACATTACATGATAACAACAACTCTGCTACTAATATTCCTTCTAGTTCTGCTTCTGTGTCTACACTGCAGGATTCATCTTGTGATGAAGAAGAATCTTTAGACATATGGAACACTTTTACAACACAAGCAAGCACAAGTCGATCTTGCGATGAGATGCAATTTTATTTGCAAAAGTCAGCGGAGCCGAAGAAAAGTTTTGACCCTTTACAATGGTGGCAGGATAACAAAAGACAATTCCCGGTACTTGCAGCGATGACCTGAGATGTTCTTAATGTGTCGATCTCAACAGTGGCTTCTGAAAGTGCATTTAGCCAAGCACGAGATCAAATGTTATACCCCGTATTTCCAGAGTATGTACGTGAGGGCGTACGTATAATAATTTGAGCCTTAAAGTTGGCTAGTTTCGAAATTTGTGCACAAGTGCCGAAAAGAGTCGTTTCGACGAAACGCTTTCCATGACTTTGTAGGAAAATTCCTATTATGTCATTTTTAATTTTTGCGGATTTTTCCGAGAGCGAAACATTTTGGACCAACGGGAGGTGACAAGTGTCACCTCACATCGCCTTGAGTGGAGGCAAAAGGGACGAACAAGGTGGCTTGTTTTGTCTTGGAGTTGGTAGGATATTTTGTGTGCAAGTTGGCTTAGGACACTTGCCCAAATCTCGCCTTACACTTGCCTTGCACTTGGCATAATCTTGCCATTGGTTGGCCATCCCTTGACCTATAAATACCCCTCTTATGTTGATGAACTTCTTCATCCAAAAATCCTTTCTAAGTGTTAAAATCTCTCCCCCTTAAGTGTAGTTCTCCAAATCACCTCCTCATGTGAGCCCTGGCCGAGAGCCACCCCTCCTTTGTGGTGTTTGGTAGTGGGTACCCACTAGCCTAGTTGTTTTCGTATAATACCCCCCCTTTTGTGGTATAGAAATACTCTCCTAGTATTGTTATAATGCCCAAAATACTCTAGCCCATATACCTTATAGTACTTCCAAAGTTACCTCTATACGTAGAGCCCGGGAAATACTATTATACTTCCTCGACCAAAAACGAAACCCTAAGTAAATCTTCACCGTAGTTGAAGTTATAAGTAGAAGTTGGTTAGAACTTCTAAGGGTTGTTTGGAGGCGGATTGAGCGCCGGAGTAGGAGTTAAACCTTGCTCAGGATCGACATATAAACTCGGATAATTTTGGGCTTATCGAGGTAAACACTCTTGACCTTCTATTGTAATTGGGAATTACATGTTGTAGGAATATATAGTTGATGTATACTATATATAGAACTGATTATACTTGCGCAATGTCTTTTGACTTAAGCTGAATAATACTTACGCAATGTCTTGCGACTTAAGCTGAATTTAAGAAGAGAATCGAATCAGTAATTACATAGATCAGACTGATGAGACTTGTGTAACATTACTTGTAGTAGAATTGTACACGTCCGGTTAGGCGTGTTAACCCCTCGGTTGGCTTGGTAGCGGCCTCGATAGAGAGAGAGATTTACGCTGTGGGGAAGTCTTCGAATTTTACGTAGAATATGGAGCGATGAGATCTAGATGTTAATAAGCGCCTTGTGGCCTTATAGGTTGAAGTACTACGTGTGGTGCGATCTACGTGGCTTAAGGAGTAGCGACGGTTTGAAGTACTTGGAGCGTTTTGCTATTAGTAAGACTCGTCGCGAGGTATGTGAACCTCTTCCTATCTCTTCTAGCATGATATGTGTGAACTATGTAGTACGGTGAGACGCATACGTGTGTTTGATTGTTTTTAAAACATAAAGTGTTATAACGGCTTTATGGGAAGTTGGTTATAACAGCTTTATGTAAATAAGAAAATACTTTGTGGTTTTAAAAGGTAACTGATGTGAATTATAACTGGCTAGTTATAATAAAGAACTTAATGTATTTCAAAAGATTTATAAATCGTTTTGAAGGGAGAGTAACACTTGGTTTTAAAGGTTTTAAAAAGAGTTATACTAGCTTATGGGAAGTTAGGTATAATGTCTTAAGAAAGGTAAAGAAAATGGTTTACTGATGTTAGAAGTTAAAAGACTTGATCTTATAAGATAAGAGACTTAACTTATTTGTTTTAATGTGGATCTTGTGTGAAACCTCATTCGTGAGTAATGAGTACTTGGTTTTATTTAATGGGATAAGGTTTCTTGATTTGAAATCGAATGTGTATCGACAGGACCACCGCTGCGGCGTTAATAAAGGAAAATGTATTGAATAATGAAGTATTGTATTAAAACCGGTAGAAACCTCCATCTGCATGAAGCTAAGATGAGACAAAATGATATTACATACCCTAGATCAT
The DNA here is from genome assembly GCA_029844215.1 of Przewalskia tangutica. Classification (NCBI taxonomy): domain Eukaryota; kingdom Viridiplantae; phylum Streptophyta; class Magnoliopsida; order Solanales; family Solanaceae; genus Przewalskia; species Przewalskia tangutica. Next base: position 96,046,448 of record CM056738.1, on the reverse strand, counting down.
GGTCGCTTAATAAGATCGATTATAAACAAGAATAAACTACTCACATATAAGGCATATGTTTCTCAAATCATTAAAGGAGAATTATGTTTTAAAGGATTAAAACTATGAACTACGAAACTTTTTCTAAAAATGAGAAACTTGAGCATTTGAAATTAGGCAAACTTGAACGTTTGGAAAATAAGGTTGTTACTTGATTTTACAAAGGAAAGCATTTTGTTTATTTAACAACGTCCACTCTATCTTTTATACTACGGACATCGGGTGACTTTTATAAAAGGAATGGATCTCTTTAAAAGGAATTTAACGTACGTAGTACTTTAGGGTTAAAAACCCGGACTTTGGCATAAAATGAAAGTAACCTGAGTTGTGTAACTTGCCTATGCTTGTGTTGTGTAACTTGCCTATATCTTGGTTGTTGTGTAACTTGCCTATGCTTGTGTTGTGTAACTTGCCTATGCTTGTTGTTGCGTAACTTGCTTATGCTTGTGGTGATAGCCTTGGTTGTGCAAGAATGGTTATTTTATGGACTAGCTCTCCATGAGGTTTCTTCTTGTCGCCTTGGTCCCCGGTGGTGGCTCGTACTTGCCCCGCTCATGGCTGATTCGGCCTTGTACGTGAGTCACCGCACTTCGCCTGCTCGGTGTAGTGACGAAGTCTCGTGATACGCCTGTCCCCGGTGGTCACCGTACTTGCCCCGGCGACCTACGTGGCCGGCCTTGGTATCCTGTGAGTCGGCTCGCACTTGCCGTGACGGCCGTGTTTTGTTGCATTATATTATTGTACGGTCGGATCTCGTAGTTATACTTGTCTATACGGTTTTATGACACAGTGGGACACGTGTTCATGCATACTCCTTGGTATTGTCATATCATAAACCAGCGGTGAGGAAGAAATTCCACGGGCACGAGTGATAATTTGGAGGGCGTGAGTCCCTGACTTGATGTAACTAGTTATATGTTATGTACTGTAGTTGGGTCATCATACATGTCTCCTGCTTTATATAGACTATTATGATGTCATTTACTGATTTTCTGATTTCACATACTTGGTACTGTTATCGACCTCCTTCGGGCCGCGTTAACGCCGCATGAGTATACATCGTCGTCGATCCATTATTAGGATCACCTTTCGTATTGGAAGCTGCGTTCCTGAGGCTTATCTTTTGGTATGTGTTCCCTGAGTTGTAGGTTCTTGTACATTCAGGGGTATGGCGGGGCCCTGTCCCGTCATAGTTGTTGTAAATCTTAGAGGTCTGTAGCACTGTGTGGGCAGGGTTTTGTAAAAAGGATTAAACTGTTCGTTTTGAAAGAGTTGTTTATATATATTTTAATGGAAGGTAACCGTTTGGTTGGCCTGTTTTATTATCTTGTCTCATGTTCATGTTTATGTTTTTATTTCCGCTGGTTTTCTCTGATGTTGTATCACCGGGTGCCCGGTAGGCACCGCCACGCCCGGGATCGGGTCGTGACAAAAGTGGTATCAGAGCAGTTAATCCTCGGAAAGTGTCTACAGACCGTGTCTAGTAGAGTCTTGATTATCGATGTGTTGTGCACCACATCTATAATCAAGAGGCTATAGGACATTTAGGATTGGTTTCCATTCTTCTCATTCTGAGATCGTGCCTTAGAGCTGTGTGATAAGATTGGACCCTCGACATACTTCGCCGTTTTTACGGTGATGCCTCGCGTAAGGCAACCCGCCCGAAGGGCAAGGCAAAGAGGAGTGCGAGTAGAGCGGCAGAGGCCACGATACACGAGCCTCGATCCGCTGATGCAGGCGAGAGAGATGAGTTACAAGGAGTGGGCGATTGATGGCGGGGTTGTGGCAGACTTGAGGATAGTGGGCCGACGGCGGTTCGATGAGCACTTTGTGGTTCACCCTAGATCGAGATAGTTCGAGGCTACGGGATTTTCTCGAGTTGTAGGCCGCGAGTTTTATGGGTCGAGGCACGAGGATGATCCGCAGGAGTTCATCCGGCGATTCTGTGGATCGTGAGTGATCAAGGCATCGGAGACCGAGTCGGTGGTCTAGGTTCGCATCAGTGCGTGATACCGCTGATCGTTTGATTCGTGGAGCTGTCCCGGGAGAGCATGCACTTCCGGCTTTATGGGACGAATTCTCGAGGCCTTTCTTGCACATTTCTTGCCTCGCATGAGGAGGGCTCGCGACATTTTTGGTGTTCTGGCGAAGCGGCGTGCGGTTCGAGTACAATGTGGAGTTCAACTCATTGGCGATCGTCCGCGTTGGTAGCTAGTATGGAGGATCGAGTGCACCGATTTGTTACGTGGCTCGATGATCACCTAGCCGAGAGTTGTTCGGGTGTAGCTCTTAGGGCATGGACATCGCGTCGCAGCTTATGCTGGGATGTGAGGAGAGGATAATCGACGGAATGACGAGTGGTGAAAGAGGCCGAACAGCAGGGTCCTTTGGTGACTTTCGAGCGGACCGCCAAGAAGAGCGATTATGCGCCTCCACCAAGTCTGAGTGGTCCTCCACGCCGGGACCTTCGAGATATTCAGAGCAGTCGTGGCTCCTGTGTTTGATTCTCGGGGAGCGAGTGCTCGCGGATGAGGTTGCCCTTGTCTCCGTGTGGCGTTGTGGAAAGCTTCATAAGGGAGAGTGTCGTACTAACTCGGGAGATTGTTATTTTTGCCAGCAGGCTATCTCGGCAAGAGATCGTCCACCAGGTAGCACTGGTAGGATAGCATGGACTACTAGAGCGAGCTATGGTTCTTCACCTTCCATAGCCAGCAGATGTTCGTACAGGCCGGTGAGAGGTCGCGGTGGAAGTTCCGATTTAGCGGTCCTTTGAACCGCCTATTTTCAGTATATCCTTAACCCTTTAAAGATTTGTATCGTGATATGATGACCTTATTATTGTGTGCTACGTTCGGATATCGTTATGATGGTTATGAATTAGAAAGCCTGGCTAGTTGAAAGGATTTGTATGGGGGCATGGAAAGTGTGAACTTTAGAATATTTCATGTTGAGACCTTAGATGTAAGGTCGTCTTGAGTACTGATTTTTCAAGTGATCCTTGTCGGAATACATTTTATGCCTAGAATGTGTTGTGTGATAATTTCCTTGAGTAGTGTTGAATGGAAGTGGTAGCTTTCATGACTGTTGAGGTAAGATTGTTAGGGTCGGGAACAAGAGCGTGATGCGTTAGTGGATCGGGTTGGGGCGTGTTGAGGGCCAACCCGCGGCGGTTTCAAAGTGGGGTCAGCCTGGGTGGTCCCGCGGTGGTAGGGTCACGAGGTGCTAGGCCCAAGTTTAGTTGACCACCGTATGAGTTCGTGGGTGTTTCGACCAGAAGATCGTGAAGGCCGGAATGGCCTTGGGAAGATCGAGGCTAGTAAGATGACCAAGTTTGGGGTAGTGACTCCAAAGTTTTGGAACAAGTATGGTACGTATACTAGAAGAGTTCGGTGTTCGAGAAGAGTACGACGAGTAAGAGTAGAGACGGCATGTATTGCGAGCATAGATATGATCATCATTTCTTGTAAAAGAGAGAAGGTGCGAAGGATGTATATTTTAGACCTCGGGGATCGCATGCGATCGGTACCATTTGTTGGGTCATGGAGTGACACTAGAACCTCGCGGCAAAGTGACAAAAGTTGTGATGTTAGAGGTGTTTCCTCGTGGACTTGGATATAAGTATTTGCGTGCAGTGTTGTTTCGTGGCGGTTGTGGCGTTGCAACTTATTAGAAGAACTTTATCGTTATCCGTCTTGAGAAGGAACATTCGGGACGAATGTTTCTAAGGAGAGAATGTTATACCGTATTTCCGCAGTATGCGTGAGGCGTCACGTATAATAATTTGAGCCTTAAAGTTGGCTAGTTTCGAAATTTGTGCACAAGTCTGAAAAGAGTCGTTTTCGCAAACGTTTCCACGACTTTTGTAGGAAAATTCCGGCTATGTCATTTTTAATTTTGCGGATTTTTCCGAGAGGCGAAACATTTTGGACCAACGGGAGGGTGACAAGTGTCACCTCACATCGCCTCGAGTGACGCAAAAAGGGACGAACAAGGTGGCTTGTTTTGTCTTGGAGTTGGTAGGATATTTTGTGTGCAAGTTGGCTTAGGACACTTGCCCAAATCTTGGCCTTACACTTGCCTTGCACTTGGCATAATCTTGGCCATTGGTTGGCCATCCTTGACCTATAAATACCCTCTTATGTTGATGAACTTCTTCATCCAAAAATCCTTTCTAAGTGTTAAAATCTCTCCCCTAAGTGTAGTTCTCGTCCAAATCACCTCCCCTGTGAGCCCTGGCCGAGAGCCACCCCTCCCTTTGTGGTGTTTGGTAGGGTACCCCACTAGCCTAGTTGTTTCGTATAATACCCCTTTTGTGGTATAGAAATACTCTCCTAGTATTGTTATAATGCCCAAAATACTCTAGCCCATATACCTTATAGTACTTCCAAAGTTACCTCTATACGTAGAGCAGAGAAATACTATTATACTACCCTCACCAAAAACGAAACCCTAAGTAAATCTTCACCGTAGTTGAAGTTATAAGTAGAAGTTGGTTAGAACTTCTAAGGGTTGTTGGAGCGGATTGAGCGCCGGTGTAGAGCTAAACCTTGCTCAGGGATCGGCATATAAACTCGGATAATTTTGGGCTTATCGAGGTAAACACTCTTGACCTTCTATTGTAATTGGGAATTACATGTTGTAGGAATATATAGTTGATGTATACTATATATAGAACTGATTATAATTGCGGCAATGTCTTTTGACTTAAGCATGAATAATACTTACGGCAATGTCTTGCGACTTAAGCCTGAATTTAAGAAGAGAATCTGTAATTACATAGGGTAGACTGATGAGACTTGTTTAACATTACTTGTAGTAGAATTGTACACGTCCGGTTAGACGTGTTAACCCCACACGGTTGGCTTGGTAGCGGCCTCGATAGAGAGGAGATTTCTGTTGTTGCGGGAGGTCTTGCGAATTTTACGTAGAATATGGAGCGATGAGATCTAGATGTTAATAAAGCGCCTTGTGGCCTTATAGGTTGAAGTACTACGTGTGGTGCGATCTACGTGGCTTAAGGAGTAGCGACGGTTTGAAGTACTTGAGCGTTTTGCTATTAGTCGGCACTCGTCGCGAGGTATGTGAACCTCTTCCTATCTCTTACAGCATGATATGTGTGAACTATGTAGTATGCGGTGACGTACGTGTTAATTGTGTGTGATTGTTTTTAAAACATAAAGTGTTATAACGGCTTTATGGGAAGTTGGTTATAACAGCTTTATGTAAATAAGAAAATACTTTGTGGTTTTAAAAGGTAACTGATGTGAATTATAACTGGCTAGTTATAATAAAGAACTTAATGTATTTCAAAAGATTTATAAATCGTTTTGAAGGGAGAGTAACACTTGGTTTTAAAGGTTTTAAAAAGAGTTATACTAAACATGGGAAGTTAGGTATAATGTCTTAAGAAAGGTAAAGAAAATGGTTTCTTGATGTTAGAAGTTAAAAGACTTGATCTTATAAGATAAGAGACTTAACTTATTTGTTTTAATGTGGATCTTGTGTGAAACCTCATTCGTGAGTAATGAGTACTTGGTTTTATTTAATGGGATAAGGTTTTACGATTTGGAAATCGTAATGTGTATCGACGGACATCGCGGCGTTAATAAAGGAAAATGTATTGAATAATGAAGTATTGTATTAAAACCAGTAGAAACCTCCATCCGCATGTAAGCTAAGATGAGACAAAATGATATTACATACCCTAGATCATGGTCGCTTAATAAGATCGATTATAAACAAGAATAAACTACTCACATATAAGGCATATGTTTCTCAAATCATTAAAGGAGAATTATGTTTTAAAGGATTAAAACTATGAACTACGAAACCTTTTCTAAAAATGAGAAACTTGAGCATTTGAAATTAGGCAAACTTGAGCGTTTGGAAAATAAGGTTGTTACTTGATTTTACAAAGGAAAGGATTTTGTTTATTTAACAATGCTCGTCACTCTATCTTTTATACTACGGACATCGGGTGACTTTTATAAAAGGAATGGATCTCTTTAAAAGGAATTTAACGACGTAGTACTTTAGTGGTTAAAACCCGGACTTTGGCATAAAATGAAAGTAACTTTGAGTTGTGTAACTTGCCTATGCTTGTGTTGTGTAACTTGCCTATCTTGGTTGTTGTGTAACTTGCCTATGCTTGTGTTGTGTAACTTGCCTATGCTTGTTGTTGCGTAACTTGCTTATGCTTGTGGTGATAGCCTTGGTTGTGCAAGAATGGTTATTTTATGGACTAGCTCTCACGAGGTTTCTTCTTGTTCGCCTTGGTCACGGTGGTGGCTCTCGTACGCCTGCCTCACGTGGCCGATTCGGCCGTACCGTGAGTCGACCGTGACTTGCCGTTTCGGTGTAGTGACGAAGTCTCGTGATACGCCTTGGTCCCCGTGGTCACCAGACTTGCCCGGTCACTACGTGGCCGGCCTTGGTATCCGATAGTCGGCTCGCACTTGCCCCAGACGGCCGTGTTTTGGTTGCATTATATTATTGGTACGGTCGGATATGGTAGTTATACTTGTCTATACGGTTTTTATGACACAGTGGGACACGTGTTCATGCATACTTTGGTATTGTCATATCATAAGCCAGCGTGAGGAAGAAATTCCACGCACGAGTGATAATTTGGAGGCGTGAGTCACGACTTGATGTAACTAGTTATATGTTATATCGTAGTTGGGTCATCATACATGTCTCTCGCTTTATATAGACTATTATGATTTCATTTACTGATATTCTGATTTCACATACTTAGTACTGTTATCGACCTCCTTGGCCGTGCGTTAACGCCGCAGAGTAGAAATCGTTAGTGTCGATCCATTATTAGGATCACCTTTCAGATTGGGAAGCTCCGTTCCTTGGAGGCTTATCTTTTGGTATGTGTTCCTGAGTTGTAGGTTCTTGTACATTCGTGGTATGGCGGCCCGTCCCGTCATAGTTATGTAAATCTTAAGTGCAGAAGATTGTGTGGGCAGGGTTTTGTAAAAAGGATTAAACTGTTCGTTTTGAAAGAGTTGTTTGTATATATTTTAATGGAAGGTAACCGTTTGGTTGGCCTGTTTTATTATCTTGTCTCATGTTCATGTTTATGTTTTTTATTTCCGCTGGTTTTCTCTGATGTTGTATCACTGGGGTGCCCGGGGTAAGGCACCAGTCACGGGCCCGGGATCGGGTCGTGACATCAAATAGGAGACACATGTCACTCATTGGGTAGAAGCACATTAGAAGTGTTAGTCTGCTTAAGGGATTGGATCAGATCAGAGAGAAAAAATCAAGGGTGTGGAGACGTTAATTCTCCGGAAGATGAAGAAATAGACAATATTTTGGAAGGCGGGAGCGGAGGCGGATCGGAATTAATACTCGGATCTAGAAGCTATGGAGCATAACCAATTCAATCAACCTATAGATTACGAAGAACTTGCAAGAAGGATGCATAATATGTAAATAAAATTATTATTACTTCATTATGTACTCTTATTAACATTATGAAAGTTCAAAAGTTTACATCTTATCATTAATTTTAATTTTACTATCTATTTAGTTGTTAATCTGTTATTACTTATTTGTTAACTTATATCTACTAATCTAATAAATTAATAAAAGTATAATTACAATATAAAGTTATCAACTATAAAGTATAAGCGTATAAGACTATAAGTGTATAACTATAACAGATTAAAGATTTATAAAGTAAAAATTATAAAATAAAGATAAAGTATAAAGTTATAAACTATAAACTATAAAGTATAAAGTTATAAACTATAAAATAGAAAGTTAACTTTAAAGTTTCAATTTTAATATATATAACTAAATTATATATTATATTATTATATTACATATTTAAATTGAATTTAGTTTATATTATAGAAAATAAATACAAGAAATAAAAAATATATATATATAAGCGGACCCGATGGGGCCGGTTCGGACTGACATGACGGCGACCGAATCGTAATGAACAGGACGGTTGCCGAGTCGATGAACCGGGCCGATGCGATCGGCCGGTTAAACCCGTAAGGGCTACCGGCCCGACGGTTCGGCCCGTTAGACACCTTTAGCCGAGAGTGGGATTTTCTGGGGTATGGGGCCGTACTGCGGTGGAACAAGTCACTTTAAAAAGTTTACCCTAGCTTAGTTTCACCCGCAAAGGTAGCCAAGTTGGTGAAGTAGGAAAGCGCGAGACCGAAAGGTGACGAGTTCGATTCCCCTTGCCAACACTTTCTTGGTTGAGTCTGTCACACATGACTTGCCAAGTGTGGTTTACCTGACTGACATGGTTTGCAGACTATTGCGTCAGTCTGAGGGTTTACTCAGTGCGCACTTATAAAAGTAGAATCTCCGGATTCCCCGTCATCAAAAAAAAAAAAAAAACCTACTTATATAACTTAAAACACTATCAATATTAGCTCTTCGTAATTTCCTCTTTTTTAAAATCCCTCAAATGCCCAAAGAATAGCCAACCATATTGTCCTCCTCCCAACCCAACCAAGACCCACCCACCTCACTCTTTCACAAAAATATCTAATCACACAACACGAACAGAAGAAACACCATAGGTAGAGAATCTCACGACAAATGACATGTACAATTGATCAGTACTACTTCTTCATCTAATGGTAGAAAGAAAGAACAATATAAATAAATCCATTAAATGAAGTAAAAGCCACTAAGCTTTAAGCTTGACTCATTCGCTCTCTCTACATGTGTCCATTTTCCTATTAGACCTTCAATTGCACTATTATTTTAATTGTTTTCTCTTTGTTTCCACAATATGACTCCTGAAGACTCCTTGAGAACACTCTCTTTAGATTATCTCAATCTCCTCATCAACGGCCAAGCTTTTAGTGATGTAACTTTCAGTGTTGAAGGCCGTCTAGTACATGCTCACAGATGCATCTTAGCTGCAAGGAGCCTTTTCTTTCGAAAAATCTTCTGCGGGCCGGAAGGCAGCGGCGGCGGCAGGATTTCATCGTCGCCGAGGGGTGCAACAACCGGTTCACATGTTATACCTGTGAATACGGTAGGGTACGAGGTTTTCTTGTTGATGCTTCAGTTTTTGTACAGTGGACAAGTTTCAATTGTGCCGCAAAAACATGAACCTAGGCCTAATTGTGGGGAAAGAAGCTGTTGGCATACACATTGCACTGCAGCCGTTGATCTTGCCCTTGATACACTCTCAGCCGCTAGATCTTTTGGTGTTGAACAGCTTGCTTTGCTCAGTCAGGTTCATTTTTTTTTTCTAGCAACTTGTGTTCATATTTGGGGTTTTACAATCGTGAAAGAGGGTAATTAATATTTTTTCCTCTTGTCACACAAGATTTTTTTATTATGTGGATCAGAGGTATTTTTGGCCAAATATTTTAGTTTTTTTTTGGTATTTTTCATTGAAGCTTGTAAATTGATCTCAAGAGAAATCTAGTACTAGTAGTACTTGTTTCTCTTTTTTTCCCTAGATTTATTTTGCAGAATAACCAGATCCAATTTTTTCTGTTAATAATATCTATCAAATGCATCCTTTTTTCTTTCCTCTTTCATCTTATTTTACCATATTTGTAAAAATTTATAGTGGAATCTTGATTATAGATGTCTCATCTAACAAGTGATTTTTTCTTGATTTCATATAAGAATATATTTTACACTTGTTTGGATTGTCCTATTTTCTTATTGTGCTCCAAACTCAAAAAGGTTTCCAAATTTGGTTCTTTGATTTCATTGGTCTTGTCTTTCCACAGTGATGATATCAAATCTATTCCGAAATAGTGGTGTCTACTTTCCTCTTTTGGTTCCAATAAGCAACAGCAAAAGTTGGAATTAATTACTACTATATTATATACGTATATAATCAATACTGAAATAATACCTACCCTACCTAATCACAAAAAATTTCACAAGCACATTGATACTTAGATTGTTTTCTAGAATTACAAACTTCCTCTCCCTTTTTGTATTTTTGATATAAAATACTGTACTACGTTTGTTAAATAAAGAAAGTGGAGATTTATATAACCGATCTTATCTTGTTCGGAAATGAACTATAGCTATAATTATTGTTGTTGACATTTATTTTATTAGCAGAAGCAACTAGTAAGCATGGTGGAGAAGGCATCAATTGAGGATGTGATGAAAGTTTTAATAGCTTCAAGAAAACAAGACATGCATCAACTATGGACTACTTGTTCCCATTTGGTTGCAAAATCAGGCCTTCCACCAGAAATCTTAGCCAAACACCTCCCTATTGATGTTGTAGCCAAAATTGAAGATCTCCGCCTCAAATCTTCCGTAGCGCGAAGATCCTTAATCCCTCATCACCACCATGGCCACCACCATCACCAACACCACCAGATGACCTCGAACATTGAGCTCGAGGATCAGAAAATACGACGAATGAGACGAGCCCTTGACTCATCAGACGTTGAACTAGTCAAACTTATGGTGATGGGAGAAGGCCTAAATCTTGACGAATCATTAGCCTTACATTATGCTGTTGAAAATTGTAGCCGCGAAGTTGTGAAAGCGTTACTTGAGCTCGGCGCGGCCGATGTTAATTATCAGGCCGGACCGAACGGTAAAAGCCCGCTTCACTTAGCGGCCGAAATGGTATCACCCGATATGGTTGCGGTTTTACTAGATCACCATGCTGACCCGAACGTTCAAACGATGGATGGGATCACTCCACTTGATAATCTCCGAACCCTAACTTCGGATTTTTTATTCAAAGGGGCTATACCAGGGCTAACTCACATTGAACCGAATAAGTTAAGACTTTGCCTCGAGCTCGTTCAATCCGCGGCTATGGTAATTTCCCGAGAGGAAGGGGTAGCGAATAATAATCCGTCTACGGAGAACATATATCCACATGTTCGCGAAGATCATAGTTCGAGTACTAGCAGTGGAAACAACAATATGGGAAACTTGAACTTGGATTCAAGAATGGTGTATTTAAATCTTGGTGCTAATCAAATGGCATGCAAAATGAATAATGAAGGTGATCATGATTGCAGCAGTAACCACAATAATCAGAATCCATCAACAATGTACCACCACCATCATCATTCTCATGAGTATTAATTAATTACTCTTTCTATTATATACTATTAGAAATAGGAGTATTTCTTTTTGCCTCTACCCCTTTTTGATCTCATCTTCTTTGGAGATAAATCGTCTACAATTTCATGGATTTGAGAAACACAAAAACAAAAGGTTGATTATCAAGAAGTTAATCTCATGGAATTATATATTACTCATGATTTTGAGTTGCATATTAATTTTTTTTTACTCATAATTTTGATGAGTTACATATTAATTACTACAATCCCCATTTTCATGTTCATCTTCTCAGCCCTTTCACTTTCTTTTATTTTCTAGTGCACACTCCTAATTTTAGAAGTGTGACTAATAAGTCATCGAAAAACTTAAGCTAATAGAAAGACTATATTTTACTTACTACTTAATTATGTAGTTTTCAGCAGGCTTCCTTACATATTGCTTGATTCTTCTTTACGAGTACACGAGAAAATTCTTTTGATAATTAGTGATAGTGAAAGTCGAACAATACATCGATATCATGTTAATGCTTGTGGTTATCGCATAAGAAAACTTAACATTTAGAGAAAATATACGTTTATTTACTTAACTATGTTTTCAACAAAGCCTGCATATGTTGGTTTCTTGTAGTTTTTTTTTCTTGTGTTATTTCTATTCTAGGGCTTTCGGAATGATAATGCAATGTGCATTTAACGGTGGATTTTGGAATTTATTCATCTATGATGGGACAAGAAAATGAGATTCCAAGTTTTTTGATGGAGAGAAGGGACACAGGTCAATCTTTTCAACCCTGGCCTGTCAACTCCTATAGCTATACTTGTTTTTTTTCTTTTTATGATATATTAGAATTAGAGTATGATATATTTTCTGATGTCTATTGACAATTTTGCAATCAATAATTTTGTTGATGATATATACTTCATTACATTACCCAACTAATTCCCTCTTCATTTCTTATCGCATGACAGAAAATATTTATTGAGTACTACACTTTATGTAATGAGTTTTGTTAATTAATTATTTTTATACTATCAAGTCATTTTGTATCTGTCAAAGCAGTTAATATATTTTATTTTCAAATAGTATATATTAAGGAGGCTTACATATTACGTTGATATACTTTGGATGTCTAAATGATGTAAAAAATTATTTATACTAACGGTATAGATCACTTAAATTGTTATTCAATTACTCTCTCTGTTCCATTTTAAGTATTTTAGTTTGACTTGACACAAAATTTAAGAAATAAAGAAAGACTTTTAGATCTTGTGATCTTAAATTAAAGATGTGTGAGGTTCTTTAAATTTTATGGACTCAAACTTGTCTTGGATTGAAAAATTTACTAAATATAGAAATAGATATTCTTTCCGGGACAAATAAAAAAAAAGTAAAATATTTAAATTGAGACGGATAAAATACATATTAATTACTCCTATATTTTTTGTGTATATGCTTTACGTTTTCTAGAGTGGATGTTTTTTGTTTCTTTTGATGGGTGGGGTTACATATGTTTCTTACCATTTTTGGCTCTTTTTATTCTAACGAGGGAAATGAGCTGGCTCTAAAGCTTTATCAATTTGTAAACATTTTTTTTGCTTATGTCTGAGAAATCATGATAGGCTATAACGCTATCTTATATTTAAAGAATTGTAGTATTATATATGTGAAGGATATGATTTAGCTTTAGAAAATGTGGTTGGCTGTCTTGCATGAATGCAACAGCGAGTGTGACTATTTTTCTAATTAAAATTCTAGACTTGTCAATATCCTATTCTTGTCTTATTGCTCCCCTTTATTAGGCAAAAAAAGAAAGTTGGAATTCTAATTCCAAGGTGGTATCTCACTAATAGCTCGAGACATAGATAGAATATAATTAAATAGAAAATGAAAAGGATTGCCTTTGAGGTTAAACCCTAGTAATTAGGAGAATTACATAGGTTTCACTATAGAAAAGAGGAGCGATAAAATTATCGATGTGTAATATATAGATCACGAATTCGAGCCGTGCATGAAATCAGTCACTATGTTTGTGACGATGTAGGCTACCTACATCATACCTCTTTGGAGTGTTGCATCCCTCGTGCTCCGGGATCTCCACATAGGTATCACCGTCGTGTGTGAAACTCTGTTGAGTGTAAAATTTTCAGTGGTCATTAATAGTTCTTTAATTAGGGTTAAAAAGTGAGCTGCGATGTTCACAAGAAATTTTGGAGAATTGTTACTTAATAGCGATGACCTTCACTTGAAACTTAGGAGAATTATATATCTGATCTTTTAAGGAATTCAAAGTCTTTAAAATCTCTCATTCACAAGAAGTTGATTTTGTGGATTCATAGACTACTCTATGTTTATTTGTGTTCTTTTATGAATGATCTTTAATGATTAAACTATAGTTTATCTTTTAAATGCTATATATGTAAGATAGATATTAATCTATCTTAGGGAGTCTTATTATTAATATCAAAGTATATATAGAGTAAAATATTCATCCCTTATACAATAGCAATCTTAAGTCTATACAGAAGAGGAATCATAGTCTTACCATAATTATATTTACACAATATATGAAATATATTCTAATTATGGGGTAGGGATGACAAAAGACTATATACACGTTTACATTCCTGATCGAGAGCTCGTACTACTGACCATATAGCATTGCAATAGGAATCCTAAGCCTATACAAAAGAAGAATTATAGTCTTATCATAATTATATTTATACAATATATGAAATATATTTTAATTATGGGATAGGAATGACAAAGAACTATATACACGTGTACAATATATACTTTCAAATTTCAGTGTCTGTAGGTGAGTAATCAATGCACAATTACTTTATGGAAGAAGCAACATGTATCGTAAATTTTGATCCGGTGATTTGCATCTTTCTTAATTAAGCATTTTCTGGCTAATTTAAAGCATAAGAGTTTTGGCTATAAGACAAAGGTGTAACGATATGATTACTCTAGCAATATATTTAAAAGTAAATCTCAAGTGGTGGACACTAATGGTCGTTAAACAAGACTTTAATATGTCGGTACAAAACGTAACCGCAAGTTCCTAAAGAATGAATATTGGGTCTAACTTAACCCCAAAAGCTAGCGGATTGTTCAAGTCCATATAAGGAGTTCATGTTTTCATTCCATTACCGATGTGAGACTATTAACACTCCCTCGCACGCTCAGACCCCGTTAACTGGAGCGTGGATAATATAATTTGAGAGTCCAACATCAGAATAAAGAATTAGAATAGGCATGACTCTGATATCATGTAAAGAATGGATTTTATTGGGTCTAATTCAACCCAAAAACTAGCTTGTAGGATGAGGATTATTAAGTCCATATAAAGAATTCATATTTCCATTTCGTTATCGATGTGGGACTCTTAACACAAACTTCATTTCTTTTTTGTTCTTTTTCTTTCAAACAATTTAGAAATCATGTATATTGGATATAACTTCCATTAATTTCACATGTACGAGTGATATCAGTAAAGTTCTATGGATTATGTTGCTATATTTTTTTTGTCTACTAGTTCTGTTGTGTATATCTGGATGTATCACAAGAATTTGTTCTCCCCCCCCCCGCCCCGCACCCTCCCTCCTTTTCTTTTAATATAATAGTTATGCATGTCATTTTGTCCTAATAGTGTAACAATTTCTTTAGACCGTCATGAATATTTTTCTGTAATAACAATTAGGGGAGAATTTAAAGCGCCTATATTTGGGGACGTGAACTCATGGTCTCTTCATAAAATTAGATATTTTATGTATATATTTTTAAAAATTGGTACTATAATATTAGGTGTTGACATTCACGCTATAAGAAGGCTAAATGGTGCACTTGATTGAATGTTGAGTTATTTAACTAGAGGACTAAGGATTAATTTTCATTTAAGATATTTTTTTCTTCTTTTTTAGTGGTGCACTCATGTGAAAATCCTAGATTCACCTCTAGTAACGTCATGAATATTAGTTATGGACAAATGACGTGCGGTTTCTTTTTTCTTTTAACGACCAACTAGTCTATATATATAAGACCTAGTAAGCATTTGTAAACTGTGTACTATGTTTGAGATTTGAGACCAAATTTAAATGGTTGAGTACTTGAGCATAACAAATCTTCTTCTTGTTACTCTTCTTCTACTACTGCTAGCTGCTATCACCATCCATACACCTTTTGGCTAAAGTTGAACAGAAGAAATTAAAAAAATTGTGGGGTTGATGTTTATGAACTCAAATTATTAAAGATATGATTACCAGTAGTTATTAGTAAAACTAAAGTAGGTAAGTAGTCCCTTTTTCTTTCTCTTTTGAGATGTGTCCTCATAAATCATGACATAACTAGTGGGCGGACATGTCTGAAATGACGGGACAATGAAATTTAAAGTTTCTCAATCCATCATTGGTTCTTTTTTATCTATATTCGTTAATCCTTATTAAGGAAATTTAGTGTATATATATGTTAAATATACATACAATATACACGTGTATCACATGTATATCGTATGTATATTTTTTAGTGTATAGAGCCGAAGTCATGCTCTCGGCCTTAGGACATACGGTTCAATGTATATGGTAATTGTTGAGATATACCAAGTGTTTTATTGAGATATACCACATATATACATTGTATATATATGTGGTTAGTGTTGGATATTAGTTTGATATAAGCTCATCATTAGATATTTTGGGTTCATTTAGATATTTTCAGATTAGAAATATTTCTTGGTTAGTTAACTTAGGCAGCCTCCTATAAATATGACATTTCCTTGTATATTTGAGTAGAAATAATAGAACTTAGAAGAGCACAGGTTTGCTCCCAAAGTATCTACTCAGTTGTGCTCCTCTTCACGTCTGCTCCTCTTCTCTGATTCCTCTCGTCTTCTCCTCTCGTTTTCCTTTCCTCTTCATACATATTCATAAAATTAATAGTAATAATTAGTGTACTATAATTATAATTAGTATTGTACTCTTACCATAATTGTATAGTTAGTCTCTAAAAAGAATAAGATTTTAGGAGTAGAATAGAAATATGTTTTTTCTATTATGGAAATATGTAAATGATATATATATCTCTTTCATTAACGAAAATAATGAAAGGATTATTTTCTAAGGCCGAGAGCATGACTTTGGCTCTATACACTAAAGTGACTAAACTGTATTGAATATATATTGTGTTTATTGTATGTATATTTAAGAGGATCATTCGTGGAAAAGTTTGATACCTTCTCATATTTTGATGTTTAGTTTCACTGACAAAATCAAGACGCTGATAAAAGTTATTTTAATCATTTCATCACAATGTAAGTACTTTATAGTTTATAATCTATTCTTGATAATAATAATATATAATTTATTGTTCCACTACTCGAATAAAGAAAACATAGTGTGTATACTCTTACATAAGCAGTTTTGTCCAAAGTGTACCCGCAACCTCTCCTATATACTCTCTCTTGAACCCTCTACTGTTTCGGGAGTTTACGGGGTGATTCTTTGATCATATTTTTCGTATATTTTATTCTAAATTATTTAAATTATAAATTATCATGACTTATAGTACTTTTAATGTAGTTCTAAATATATAAATTATATTTTACAAATTTGAAAATTTTATATCAAAATTTTAGGTCAAAATTATAAAATTTGATCATCGTGCTCCAAAAATATTCATATAAATTGAAACAAAGTGAGTGTATACTTCCCATTCCTTTCAACATTTCCCTTTTCACCGTTTCCTAATTTATTTCTTTTCTGAAGAGGATATATATTTACAATGAATATGTAATTTCCATTAATAAATTGTTTATTAATGAAAATTTCCCTATTTTATATATATTGACTAGCCTTTACAAAGTATAACCCTTTTCTCGATATTTGATTTGAAGGGTTCTTAATAAAATAATCATATACAAAAGTAGTTCGCAAAATAAAACGTAAAAGGACAATTATATTTAGATAAAATATAACATTAGGACAATCATATTTAGACAAAATATTAACCACCTTATTGGTTTTTCTGAAAATATGTTGCACGAGTAACCCTCCAAGATAAATACTACGGGGTAACATATTTTTGGTCAAAGCTTTCCCTTTTCAGCTCATCAATCAAGTAAGATAATGAGCATTTTTGTTGAAAAGAAAAATGATCACCAAACAAATTATCATATATATTGAAAGAAATAATTTCATCATTATTTTTATTAATGAAAGAGATATATATACAATTTATATAATTTTTATAATAGAAAAATCATATTCTTATTCTACTCCTAAAACATTATTTTATTTGAAGACTAACTATACAATTATGGTAAGAGTACAATACTAATTATAATTATGGTACACTAATTATTACCATAAATTGAACCGTATGTCCTAAGGCCGAGAACATGACTTCGGCTCTATATACTAAACCGTATTGAATATACATACAATATATACGTGTATATTGTATGTATATTTAACACACACCCGCAGTCATAGCAGGTGGTCTTCAAACGATGAAACTGTCCCTAAAATCTTCAAAAAGGACCGAGGGAAGACCCTTTGTAAAGATGTCTGCAATTTGAAACCTGGAAGGGACATGACAGACGCGTACTTGTCCACGAGCTACCATTTCTCGAACAAGTGAATGTCCATCTCGATATGTTTAGTGCGTTGGTGTTGAACTGGATTGTCATAAAGGTAGATGACACTAACATTATCACAATAAACTAAGGTAGCTTTCTGAATAGGACAATGAAGCTCTAAAAGAAGATTACGTAACCAACATGATTCAGAAATCACATTGGTTACTCCTCGATTCTCGGCCTCTGCACTCGAGCGAGACAATGTCGACTGACGCTTTGCAGACCATGAGACCAAGTTATTACCAAACATCTGATAGCGGGCGTGGGCGAGTGCGGGTCGAACGACCGCTGATCGGCATTTGTATACAAGACAAGTGTAGACGTCGATGACGGATATAAATTAAGCCATAGTCAAGGGTCCCCTGGATGTATCGAATAATGCGTTTGAGCGCATTCATGTGCTCAACCCTGAGTCATGCATAAACAAACACATTTGCTGTACGACATACGTAATATCTGGTCTCGTGAATGTAAGATACTGAAGGGTCCCTGCAAGACCGCGATATCGGGTCGGGTCCTCATAAGGTGAGCCAGCCGCATCACCCAACTTGGGTTTAGTATCAACCGGAATGGAAGTAGAATTATAGGATGACATCTCAGCCCTCTCAACGATCTCAGCGGCATACTTTCTCTGGGATAAGAACAACCCACCTGCATGACGAGTGACAACAATCCCCAAAAAGTAACTCAAAGGTCCCAAGTCTTTCATAGCAAACTCAGAACTAAGCATTGTCATGATAGACTGTCGTAATGCATCAGAAGAGGACGTCAAGATAATATCATCCACATATAAGAGTATATAAGCCAAGGAAGATCCATGATGATATATGAAATGAATTATCAGACCTGCTGTGAGAGAACCCAATAGTCGAAACATAGTCTGCAAACCACTTATACTAAGCCCGGGGAGACTGCTTAAGCCCATACAATGACTTATTCAACAAACAGACATGATGAGGATATTTGGGATCCCTAAACCCTAGAGATGATGCATATAGACTGTTTCCTTGAGATCACCATGTAAGAAAACATTCTTCACATCTAACTGATGGATGAGCCATGCTTTCGAAAGAGCCAAGATGAGCACAGTGCGAATGGTAGCTGTCTTGACCACCGGACTAAATGTCTCACCACAATCCACACCCACCTGCTGAGTCTTACAATCACCTACAAGACGAGTCTTATACCTTGCAAAAGAACCGTCAGAATTGTCCTTATGAGCAAAAAATCACATAGACCGAATAATATTCACACCAGATGGATGGGGCACCAACTCCACGTCTTATTATCAATAAAAACGTTATATTCGTCGGTCATAGCAATTTTCCAATTCGGGTCATTTAACGCAGATAATGAGTTACAGTGTATAAGAGATTTAAGCATATTATAATTCAAATTAAAATGTATTTTTGGTTTAAAAATACCCCGTTGACTACGAGTGACTGGTCTATGACTCAGAGGAGAATTGAGTGAATTTTTGGAAGTATCGGGACCAGGTATAAACAGGCAATGGCGGTGGTCTTGCCCAACACGGTGGCATGAACCAAGCGAATATCGCTCTTTGGATTGGGTTGGAATCGCCCGATTCGAACTGGCGATGGCGGCCTAATAGGTGGATGGACCGGCGTGTGATGTCATGGTAGTGGGGCGGTGAGCGATGGGCGTGGTGGATTGGGGCGTGAGACATTTCTGATAAATGGTGGATAATATATGGGGATATACCATCATTCAAAAAAATATACAAACTAGGCACGGGATTACTAACCTTAGCAAACGGAAATTGGGACTGGTCAAAAATAACATGACAACTAATGATGATTTTATTAGATGATAAATCAAAATATTTGTAACCACGATGATTAGACGGATAACCCAAAAACACACAAGGAGTAGAACGGGCCTGAAGTTTGTTAATTGTGATTGCTGGAAACAACGGATAACATAAGCACCCAAAGACCCTAAGATGTGAAAACGAAGGAGTCTTATTGTATAAAATTTGAAGAGGGGATGAATATGCCAAACTTTTGATAGGAAGAATGTTAAGAAGATATATAGTCATTTGTAGAGCATGATGCAAAAAAATAGAGGGTACTGAAGCATGAAACAATAACGTTCGGACAATATTGTTAATGATACGAATTTTTCATTCGGCTTTCCCATTTTGTGAAGACGTATGAGGATAAGAAAAATAAAAATTGATCACATTATTAGCACAAAATCTCCGAAACACCTCATTATCATATTCTTTGTCATTATCACATTGGATATTTTTAATTTCCTGTTCGAATTGAGTTTTAATGAATGCTCTAAATTTTAAAAAGGAAGAAACCACTTGGGATTTTATCGCAATTGGAAAAATCCATAAAAAATAGAATAATCATCCAAAAATAAAATATAATAACGATGACCCAAAGAATTGAGAACATGAGACGTCCATAGATCGCTATGAATAATATCAAATGACATTATAGTATGAGAATTATAGTCTACAAACGACAATTTTACAATTTTTCCTAAAGAACAATATTGACAATTCGGAGTACTACGCGTACCCTTACAAGAAATAAATTTATTTTTATCTAAGGAAGACAAAATAGACGACCCCGGATGACCTAAATTAGCATGCCACAAGGAAGGAGCAAGGGCGGCAAAAATGGATGGCAAGGCTTGACTCGAACGACTGAAACGTGGTGTGATCAGATAAAGATTTCCCCTACTATCGCACCTCATGAGAGGATTTCCCGTCTTGAAATCCTTCACAGAAAACCCAAACGGATCAAATTCAACAAAAACAGAATTATCAGTTGCGAATTTACGGACATACACTAAATTTTTAATTAATTTAGAGGCATGAAGGGTACTTTTCAAGATAAGAAGTGGATGGGGGTGGAGACAAAGTTTTATAACCATAACCACGAATCGAAATAGAATTACCATTACCAATAATTATACCACGAGGGTTGCCCAAATTGAAATAAGACGAGAGAGTACCTTGATCGGAGGTCATGTGGGTAGTGACGTCGGTGTCCATGTACCAATTCGGGTCTGGTTGAGTCAATCCAAGTGTGTACATCGAGACTTCAATGTCGGTTTGAGTGGGTGTGGGACACATTGTCGAGAATACATGCATGGGTTGAAGCCCAAGCCCTCCACCTTTGCCGACCCAACATTGCGGAATCTGGAACTGGGCCGTATTGTTGGGCTGGCTGGGTTTGTTGCCGTTGGACGATAGATTGTAAAAATAGAGGTTGTTGGGCCACGGCCCACTACCCCAGACCCACTGCCATGGAGCTCACGGCTGGGGCCAGTTGTTCGGGGGCCCACTGTCGTTGGGATGGCCCCCACTATTTTTGCTACCGTTCCCGTTGTCGGAACCGCCGTATTTGCCCCCGCAATTTTTTCCATTATTTTTCTGATTTTTTTGCCGCCACCTTGAGCACGATTTTGGCCGAAAGTATCAACAAAATTCGGAGAGTTGGTGGAGGACGTTATTATGACTCTTTGGACTAGTCGTGTAGCGCCTTTTAAATCAAGCGAAACTTCCAAAGTAAGCACCGAGCAGTCTTGATAAAACTTTTGGAGAGGGTTATTTTGACGAAGTAGAGTCCCAACACCACTATAGCGTCGGAGAGGCCGGTAACCATCTGTAAAACAAGGCGATCGTCACTAACGGGCGCACTAACGTTGCGGATTTGGTCTGCCAATTCTTTCAACCTTTTGCAATAAGCTAAAACATTCGAGAAATTTTCCATGTTGACGTGAGAAAATTTCTGCTCAAGTGTGACAGCTCTGGAGTTCTTATTATCTTGGAATATGTCATGCAGCCTCTCCCAAACAGCCTTTTCCCTAGCGTTTTGCTCAATAATCGTTTGCAACATGTCGGTAGAGATAGTGGAGTAAATCCACTGAGAACGGTGGCATCAAGCGTCGTCCATAATGATGTGAGCGTGCGTGAATCATGAACAGTCCGGCCCACGTCACATATTGGACGTTTTCTATTTCAACAACAAGAGGGATGTGATTGTTGATGTTAGAAACTGTTAGGGCAGGGTGAAATGTGTTGTTTGATGTTGACATATTGATAGAACAATATGTGATTGAGGGATTTAGAAGACAGAATTTTTAGGTTGAGAAAAAAATTCCGGACACCGAGGACGTAACTCGGAATCGGATGAAGAGGTCGGCAGAAGCTTAGAAAAAATACCTAGACTTGTGATACCATGTAAGAAATAATCTCTTGATTATTTCATTAATGAAAGATATATATATATATATATAATAGGAAAATCCTATTCCTATTCTACTTCTAAAACCATATTCTATTTGGAGACTAACTATACAATTATGATAAGAGTACAATACCAATTACAATTATGATACACTAATTATTGCCATATACATTGAACTGTATGTCCTAAGGTCGAGACTCGAGAGCATGACTTCGGCTCTATACACTAAACCGTATTGAATATACATACAATATATATATATATATATAAATTGTATGTATATTGTATGTATATTTAACCGATACAAACCTTAGAGCTAATAGTTCGGCCAATGTGTTGGTGGTTTTAGGAATTACTTTCATAAAACTAATTATCCAACTATTTTCTTTTTCATTATTGATAAAATAAATGTAATGCATGTCATTCATATTACCAGCTTTTCACATACTGAAGTTTCAATTTCTGGAGAAAGCAAAACAGCTTTCAAGTGAATTATCAATATGAGTAGAGTAGGTGAGAAATGGATTGACCTTACACTAAAGAGAGAAAGTCCAAATTATAGAAATTACATTAAATAAAAATTATGTGATCATTTATTAAAGAATAAAGCTGGATATCAACTATTTAACAACAAAAGGAAATTTAATTATGATATTTAGTCGACATTATAAAAAAACATCTAATGAATTATTAGTTCAATCCATCTCATTTATTTATAAAACAAAAGTTATCTCTTAACAATTCATTGAGCAGTACTTAACACCCATTAACTAAGATGATATTTGCACACAATGTTCAATAAAAAAAATTAAAAGTAAAAAATTCTTAAAATGTTCACTTTGCTCGCTCCATCACCCCTCTCTGAGTCTCTGTGCAAATGCTTGCTTTAGGACTACTCAATTTTATAAGTATTCCGGCCTAATATATTGGTATATTGAAGCAGAGTAGAAACTAGATTATATTATGACACAGTTTATATAATGTAAATACTTCATATATACTGTTTATACATATATTATATCAAATATATGAATTGTATATACAATATACTACATTTAATTAAGCAATCTATTATACATACTATTTAAATATGTACAACATACTTGATATATATGTGCTAATATATGATTTATCGTATATATCTTTAAAATAGAAAATACATAAGCACCACCAAATTTGTAATATGTTAAAATAACATGTAAATTTTAATAAAAAAAAGACTTCCCAATATAATAAAAATAAAGACGCTAGAAAAAGGAAAGGACAAAAAAATTG
This sequence comes from Przewalskia tangutica, assembly GCA_029844215.1. NCBI lineage: Eukaryota > Viridiplantae > Streptophyta > Magnoliopsida > Solanales > Solanaceae > Przewalskia > Przewalskia tangutica. The sequence goes on along the minus strand of CM056738.1, from coordinate 96,023,225 downwards.
CTAGTATAAAAAGAAAATAAGATACCAATAGATTAGAAAAAAAAGTCTTTTATTAAACAACACTTACTAGCGTTTTTTTTTTAAAATTAGTTGACGCCAAAGAGGGATTTATTTATGGTAGATATTTGTTATGAACTATGGGGGGAGAAGGTGACGTTTTTAAAGGGGTAAATTGAAAAAAAGGGGAAATTGATTTTGGCTACTTATTGATATATGAAATATTTGTGCTAAAATCAAGTAAAGTTTGTTTTAATAATGTATAGTAACGTAAATTATTGCAACTGAACAAAACATGTAACTGCAGAGATTCCCCAGTTCATCTTAAATAAAACAACCATGACATGTTCTGTTAACAAGAATCTGGCTGCTCAGAGACATTGGAATTTCACTGGGTATGTTGTTATATCCTCAAGGAACTGCTCAAGAAATAGTGAGCGAAATCAGGCTAATAATGGCTGCATAATCCTTACTGAAACAACATAATTGACGCTATTACTAATTTATTAGCCTCAGACTAGATCCTCACTTTCTTCTCCAAATTGTCAAGTTGGGGACTGGCCTCAAGCATATACAATGCATGACAAGCATTATTGTAACAATTCCTTCAACTAAACATTCTGAACAACAATATACAGGACAAAAATTTCCTCGCAAAATATTTGCTTTGAAACAGACGTGACAAAAATGAATTGATAACAAAGAGACGTAAGCCAACCAAGAAAACTGGACCAGTTGCATTTTAGTGGGTTGGTCTGGTATGAGAAGTTATGGGAAAGAGTATATTAGATAGGATGTGGTTCGTGTCCAGCACTTTTCGCGCTTGATTGTATGCATCCACTGGGAATTTCTTTTTTAGCCTTGCCTGCAGAGCTGCGAGCTCTTCCTTATCCTTAGGAACTTGGAGTAAAACAAAAGAATCAAATGGTAACGCCATTCACTCCATTTCGAGTACCCAATTGTCAACCTGTCTAAGTTTTTCCTTTTTAATTCTAAAAGCCAGTGCCTATGATCAAAGTTAACTGACCCCGACATCTAGACCTCATGTCAGAAGATGCATTGCGCTTCAAAATAAGTAAACTACAAAATAGTTTATTGCAGTACTTTGGAAAAATGATTTAAGAGAACAGGTTTAAACACCAATCTGGTGTCTTCTTCAGATTACTCTTGGGCAACTTAGAATGATAACGAAGTAAAGATCTCCTAGGATGAGCTTATGCTAGATAATAGGAACTATGACTAGATATTCTAGAAGCATGTTTCTCGATGAAGCTTATAACAGGCAGTTTGACGAATAAAATCAGCTCTAGATTATATAAAAGTTAAAACAGGTACAAGAGTACAGATCTATCTCCCCGGCAATTTCATAGTTCAGAATTGCAAAATCACAATAGAAGGAGCTATAGCAGCAAAGCAGTGGAAGAAGTAGAAGAAATCTAATATCTTTGTAGTAGGATGGAGACATTGCCCATAGAACACTCTTCCCTTGGGACTACTTGTCCCCATAATAAAGTAGAATAAAATAACAAAACGAAAAAGAGGAATGATTGGTAAACAGATATAGTGAGAATAACTCATACCTCAATCCTTGGGACTACTTGCCCCCATAATAAAGTAAAATAAAATAACAAAACGAAAAAGAGGAATGATTGGTAAACAGATAGTGAGAATAACTCATACCTCAATCTTTGCCCAATGTTCAAAAGCAGAATAATTATCCCACAACTGTGCTTGTGTCAGCTTTGTTGGCTTTAACTACATGCTCCTTGTTGAGAGGATCCATCGCAAGTAGTTTATCTCTCAGTTCAGTGAAAGATAGTTCATCTATTTCAGGTTCATTTGGAGAATCAGAATCAGTAACTCTGTAACAAGTGGTAAGAAATTTATTTAACAGGTAACTAAACATTATTTAAGAAATAGAAACATAGGATCTTCAGCATTTATCCTAAATTTTACAGCCACCATCTCCTTTTATGTGGTAAAATTAGACTAGGTGTTGAGTTTTAAATGTTTTATTTATTTTGTCAATTATACAAGTAATACTGGATTACTTGTAACGTTTTGCTTATCAAACAAAACTTTCAACTAAATTAGTGTCGTTTTCCAGCATTACTTGTATTCGTCTATTAATGACGAGTAAGTATAATACAAGGGCAGGGGTTGAAAAGTTAGTCCGATAAGCAAAACCTTACAATTAAGGCTAAAAAGGAGTAGCTAAATACATTCAAATTCTTGCAATTTATGATATTGTTCAGAATATATTTATTACTTCAAGGGTCTTAATTTATTAAAATTGCCTTAATTTAGTCCATAAGAGTATTATTTCACCTATCCCCTTTCAGGAAAAGGTCCAACGCAAAAAGGTGATCCTTCTCAGTATACGTGAATAGCTGAAACTACATGGGGAAGTTCGTCCGACAACAGAACGTCGAGCAGAAATGCAAGGAAAAAGATGTTATGAAATATAGTTTTACGGGCCATTTCAATGTCACCATACTTGTACTTCAAGTCTTCAACGACTCCCGATAGAGATCTCGTACATGCTGCAAGGCTTCTTCTGTAGTATATTTAGGTTTATGACATGGTGGACCTCGAGAACTAGATATAGGATTGCATGTCACAACCACAACTGCATCAGTATATGGAATGTGCAAGTATTTGACATGCTTGTTCTCGGATAAGAATTTCCTGAAGTAATGGCATGTTAGCGGCATTATTTCACAAGCCTAGGACACCAAGTAAAAATGCACCATAAATTGCTATAGTAACATATTTATACAGGGGCAGCAAATCATCAGCATTAACACTTAGAAGGTGCAAAAAGCTTCAACTATACTCCAGGGTACGCTAAACAGTAAAGTTGATAAAATCGAGAAGGCAAGATAAGCACCATTGGAGCAAACCACTGATCAGTTTCCATTCAGACCAGGAAACACTAGACGAGATTTAACTGAAGTCCCTAGATTTTCCCAATACTGCAGTTTGAACGGGTACATTGGTTATCTACAATAACTAGCAAGCTATTTTACAAGACCTTTATTGAAGTTGTTTTGTACTGGATTTTGTCTACTACGAGATGCACCAGTCGGTGCACAATACGAGATAAATAAAATGCTCATCTCTAAGGGACTACAACTTTCACTATATAGTCTCATCATTCCTTTCAGCAACTACCTGCCACGTCTTATATTTATCTCTCTTCACCTCTTCTCTTCTCCACTATTCTATCTCTCTTTGTTCATCTTTATTTTTCTTCCATCCTCTCACACATTCTAGCCCACAAATACAGAAGCTACTAATGAGATAGAGTAGCAACACTAAAACAAGTTCTACTTCAAATTCAATGCTTAATTAGGAATTATAAAACAATAACACATTAGATTCTGGCATGATAAATGGTTGGGAACAACACTCTAATCCAAACAACTTTTCTCTTTTCTGATGCACCCTCATGCACGTATAGCTTAATGCTGAACAGGAAACATATAGAACATCATGTATAGAAGGAATTGCCAGGATTGGGAGCTGAACAGCATGATGCAGCTGAAGAGCAAACTGGAGCAAATATATATTAACCCCCAAAGGAAAGATAGATTCAAGAAGGGCTGGAAAGGAAAATTTTCAGTCAAAACCTGCTAGTATGTACAGTAAAGTGCTAGTAGATTTATTGAAAATTGGGCCTGGAATATCATTAGAAAATCTGAAGTTCCAATGAAAGTTGGCGTATTTAAATATATTATCAATGCAAAAAGAATTATTATAAGAAATTGATCGCCTTGAGTGTATTTTATACACTCTTTTGAGTCCTTTTTAGTTAAGTATTTTCTCTTTTTCGTCTGTGTTAGTATAGTATTAGGTTTGTTTTTCTTTCTTTTGAGTCACAACGGTCTTAAAGGAGAAATGTCACTTTTGAGGATGAAATGAGCGTAATTGAGGTGAAAATTGCACAAGCACAGCCCAAGGAATGAAGCCTAAAAAGTGTCAAAAAGAATAGAGGAAATGTGAAAATTCCGGACGAAAAGAAGAGAGGCGGCCAGGCCAACCAGAACCGCGGTGCTGAAGAACCGCGGTCAAGAGAATTAGGGTCGCGGCGTAAAATTTCCGAAACTGAATCACCGTCGAAGGCACCGCGGTGCCTTGCAGCAGAACCGCGGTGCCATATTTCCAGTAGCTGCCAGCGATTTTCAGTCAATTAGCACCGCGGTCCTAGGAAGCAGAACCGCGGTGCCGACGCGAGTTTTTCAGATTTTTGGGCCAAATTTGACAAGGGTAAAAGGGTCTGAAGCAAGGTTTTTCTCAGATATAAATACCCTCAACCCTGTCATTCTTTGGGGAGATACTTTGGAGTGGAGAACGACGACTAGAAGCAAGATTAGAGACATCTTCTTGTTCAAGTTATTTTCTTTCCTTTTTTTATTTCAGTTTATGTTGGGTTGTAATTTAGTTCTTGACATGACAATGTTTAGGAGCTAATTACTTTAGTAGGGTTTCCATCGAATCTTCTTGAAACTCTTTCATATAGTTAATGCATTGATTATTGATTTCGTCTTCATCATATTAAGATCTATTCAATATTGTTATGATTGCTTGATAATTAACTAGCTATTAATTGTCATCACTTATATGATTTCGAATCAAAAGTCTGAAAGGTGAGATTTGAATATGTTGTAGTTGTCTAGACATATGTTAAAATCGTGGACGAAAGTACCCCGATACTTGTGTAGTAATTAAGGTTACTGTTCTTAATCCTCCTGTGTGGTAAAATCTATTATAGAGATATAGAAGGTTTCTGCACAGGGTTGAGCTCTTGTATGTCCTAACCGGAATATAATGACAGATTAGTTAACCTGCCATCTTAATAATAAAGAAGAGTCATTAGCATTGCATTAACAAGTGAAAGAGTGGATATTTGAGGAGATTGGAAGTCATATTTCCTTCATAACTATTATAAACCCAAAGTATTAAAATCTTTAGTTTATTTTCTGCACTTAGTCATAATTCTTAGTTATAAATCTCAAACTAAAGAACGTCAACCAAATAGATACCATAGAATAGATAACCGGTACTTAGCAAACCAGTCTCTGTGGGCGATAAACTCGGTCTTACAGATCTTTATTACTTGAACGATACGTACACTTGCGTAAGCACTTAGAAATATCGCAACAACTTTTTGGCGCCGTTGCCGGGGACTGGCTACTGTTAATATCGATTTAACTATTCTTATTTCTAATTTGGTTTTTATTTTCTGTCCTTTTATTATTTTTTTCAGAACATCCTGCTGTGATCTGCGTGTTGTTTTTTATTAGTCTCAGGAACTTGGTTTATGCGAAGTAGGAGAGGAGCAGACACTTTTATCCCTCTAAACCCTGAGATTGAAAGATTGTGCAGACAGAACAGGAAAGACAAGAGGATTGTTGATTCTTTAGCAATAGGAGATCAGCGAAACAATAATTTGGTGAATGATGAGTTACCGCTTGTTTTAAGACAAGTCCCTACAGAAAGGAGCTTGGGGGACTATGTGATGCCTACAATTACAGGTAGAGATGGCAACGGATCTCGGACCCGGTCTGAATCCGGTGGATCCAGATCCGTTTTATAGGATATGGATCTTTAAAATTTGGACCCGACGGATCCGGATCTTTAAATGGTTAAAAGACATAAAAGTAAAAAAAGAAAACGATCGATAAGATAAGATAAACTAAAATGAGGCAGTGGAAGTGTTCTGAGAAAACCAAAATCTAATTATTTACTTTAGTTCTATTCATATCCATCATTGCAGTGGAGAAAGTAAAGGAGTATAATTAAATATAAAGTAGGAGCAGAAAAAATAGTAAAAACTTACCTACAGGTTGCATTCTTTGTATATATTAAATAAATGAATGCAAGATAAGTGATTTTTTTTTATATGTGAATCCAGATCCGATCGGTGGATCTGGATTTTGATATAATTTTTATGGACCCGATGGATCTGGATCTGAATCTGGGTACAGGCATGAAAAACGGATCTGGATCTGGATCTAGTAGGATCCGGTCCAGATCCTATCTGTTGTCATCCCTAATTACAGGGGTGCAGACTTGCATCAGGCTTCCAGCTGTTGAAGCCAACAGTTTTGAAATCAAATCAGCCATATTGCACATGGTTGAGGCTCGATTCGATTTGGGGATCGTCGAATATCCCGTATCATCTAGCAAATTTCTGGAAGCGATGTACAATTTTCAAATACAATGGTGTTACTGATGATGTCATTTGGTTGAGACTCTTCTCATTCTCACTCAGGGATAGAGCATAGAGCTGGTTGAACTCATTGCAGGCGAACTCCATTACCACATGGCAAAACTTAGCTCAAAAGTTTCTTGCCAAGTTCTTTCCTCCGGCCAAAGCAACAAGACTTAGAGGTGAGCTTAATAACTTCTATCAGCTGGAGGGAGAAGCAAGACTTAGAAGTGAGCTTAATAACTTCTATCAGCTGGAGGGAGAACCATTATATGATGCATGGGAGAGGTTTAAAGACTTGCAGAGAAAGTGCCCAGATCATGGAATTGAGAAGTGGATGCTAGTCCACATATTTTACAATGGGTTGTGTGGTACAACTCGTACCATCATTGATCTTTACGCGTGAATGCGTTAAGCGAGAAAGAGTGTCAATGAGGCACATGATTTGCTAGAGGATATGACCACAAACAACCATCAGGGGGCGATGAGAAAGCAAAGGATAGTGGCCGGGATTCATGAGCTAGATGCTATCACTGCATTGACTGCGCAGGTAGCCACTTTGACAAAGCAGTACCGTATCGAAAAGCGATTCGAGACGCGGTGAGATGCGAAATTTGTGGAGGTCCCCATACTTTTGATAGGTGAACAACAGTGGACCCAAATAATGTGCTCATGGAGCAGGTTCAGGCAGTGGGAATTTTCAGAGGCCTTACAACAAACCCTACTCCAACACATAATCCGGGGTAGAGAAATCACCCAAATTTTTCATGGAAGAATGAACAAGAGGCGTGACGCGATTTGAGCATCATCGCCAAGCGGTTCGACCACGCGACCGAAGCGAGTGAGTTGCAAGCAGCTTTGTTGACCCTGACAAATTCCCAGACTCAGTTTATGACAGAAACCAAATCATCCATCCGGAATTTGGAGACGCAGGTGGGACAACTAGCCAACATGCTGAACAACAGAGAGCAAGGGAATCTTCCCAGTGATACTGTGGTGAACCCAAGAGAACAGCGTCAGGCAATTAGCTTGAGGAGTGGAAAGCAGTTAGAGCAGATGGCACCCAAACCAGTGGTTGAAAAGGAGATCGAGTTGGAGAAGGCAGTTGAGACAGAGAAAGAGGGGTTCTTGATGACCGCTATTTTAGAAAGCTCCATGGCGGTGATGAGGAGTACAGACAAAATTCATTACCCTCAAAGACTGCAGAAGAAGACTTTGGATAAGCAATTTTTCAAATTTTTAGAGGTATTCAAAAAGTTTCATATCAATCTTCCAGTCATTGAAGCTTTGGAGCAGATGTCAGCTTATGTGAGGTTCATGAAAGACATCATGTTTAAGAAGAGGAAGCTGACTGACTATGAGACAATAGCGCTGACAGAGGAGTGGAGTGCTATCTTGCAGAAGAAACTCCCTCCTAAGTTGAAAGATCCAGGGAGTTTCACCTTACCTTGCACCATAGGGAAGGTTACATGTAAAAGGGTTTTATGTGATTTGGGAGCAAGTGTCAACCTGATGCCCCTCTCTGTGTATAAAAGACTTGGTTTGGAGAAGGCGAGACCAACCACAGTCACCTTGCAGTTAGCTGATCGCTCGATTGTGCATAGGAATTATTGAAGATGTGTTGGTACAAGTAGGCAAATTCATTTTTCCTGCTGATTTCCTCATTTTAGACAAAGATGAAGATGAAAATATGTCTATCATCCTTGGGAGATCATTCCTAGCCACAGGGAGGGCACTTATTGATGTTGAGAAGGGAGAGTTGAAGCTCAGAGTTCAAGATGAGGAGATGTCCTTCAAAGTTCTCAAGCCACCCACTGACCCTCAAGTCAATGATAGATGCTTTGATATTGGGATAGTTGACAAGGGCGTCGCTGAGAAAAGCTTCACAAGTACTGATGCTCGTGAAGCACCATTAAAACAGTGAAAGAATTCTGAACCCGTGAATGATATTGTGGATGATAAAAAAGGAATGAACCCTCCTGAAATGAGTCCTGTGAAAAAGAAAAGAAGAAAAATGGTGCTGAAATGGATATGCGGAGGGGATACTCTACCCCTTGATTGAGTAAGAAAACTGCGTCCGGCTAAAAGACGTTAAAGACAACGCTACTTGGGAGGCAACCGAATGTTTTATTTATTTTGTCTTGAACAGTCTCACGATCTTGTATGTTTGGTGTGTTTTTGGATGGCAGGTGGACTAGGGACTAATTCTGAGGGGCAAGGGATTGAAAACGCTGAAAAATTGGAGAAATTGAATTTTTAGGCTCGGCGCGTGATGCGAGGAATAGAGGACGCGGCCCAATTTTTCCGATGGCGAGAATGAGCTTGATGAATGCTGCCGCGGTCACGAGCGAAGGCTAGCGCCAAAATTTCCGATGAGTTCGGTTTACGAAAAAAGGAATTAGCACCGCGATTCGGTCTCGAGACGCGCGGTGCTGTCGTGAGAAAGTCCCATCGATTTAATAATGAATTAGCATCGCGGTTCCAGTCTCAATAACCGCGGTCCCTACGCGAAAATTAGATTAAAACCCTAGCCTTTTTTTTCGATTTCCCTCATTCTAAACTCACCCAAACCTCTAAAAACCTCCCCTCCTCTCCAAAAAGCTTCGAAATTTCGTCCCAAATCAACCTCCCATACCCCATTACATTACAAATCTACCATTCTCTCACATACCACCATCAATTCATCACTTGGGTCAAGGCATTTGTGAAGAAAAACTTGTTCAAAAGGTAAAATTCATCACTTTTCCTTGCAAATTTCGTGGCGGTTGTTGGGCGTTGATGTTGGAGTTGTTACTGACCATTGTTGTCAAGTGTTGGGTGAGTTGTGTGTTGATTTTTGTGGGTGTGTTGTTGACTGTTGTTGGTTGTGTTGATTGTTACCTGTTGCGGATTTGGTTACTAAGTGTTGGTGAAGAATCATCCGAAAAACAAAGGAAATTCTGCCCAAAAAATTTCCAACCATACCTAAAAATTATGGCTCCAAAAAGAACAAGTAATGTGGCTTCTTACAGATCGTGCACTTTGAGTATGACATCGCAAGATTTTGTAACAGCGCACCAAGATCGTCTGAAAAAATAAGAGGCCGCTCTTAATCCCGAGAAAGAGGCGTGGAATTCGACAAGCTCCCTACAATGATGCCATGAGCACATAGAGAAATGATTATCAACAGAAACTGGGAGGAATTTGTTAATACCAATCTTCCTCTTCCCAACATCCCAGTGGTGTATGAATTTTACGCCAACTTTCCGGAGCGGGTGGAAAATAGGTGCTTTGTTCGAGGAAGGTGGGTGTCCGTCGCAATAGAGAACATAAATGCAGTATGTGGTGTTCCTAATGAGATGGCTGTAGATAATGAGGAAGAAGACCAGTACACAACTTGGAGCAATTCCAACAGAATTGATTGGGTAGAGGTGGCTGAAACTTTGAGTGTTTGAGGGGCAAGAGTGACATATAGTGTTTATAATGAGCCACGATGGATGCTTTGTTCTCAATTCAACAGGGTAGCTCGAGCATGGATATACTTCGTGAGTGCCCGAATGATACCCTCCATGCATTTGTCCAAAGTAATAACGGACCGGCTTACGTTGGTGTATGCCTTACTGAGAGGGTTCACTATAGATGTGGGTAGGGCGATTCTGGAAAGCATTGAGTTCACTTGTCGACTCACGACTACAGCTGGACTCGGACATGGGTCATTGATCACAAAGTTATGTGCTGACTATGGAGTGCCATTCAATGCTAATAATGCGATGGGACGAACACAAAATGCCATCACCCGAGCGATGGTAATTGGCTACCCAAACCCAATACCAGTTGCCCATGCTCAAGTGCCAGATGCCGACGAGGGCGTCCAACGCCCACCTAGACGCCGCCAGCGAGTCCAAGAGGAAGAACCTGAGGCAGCTGCCTACTATGAGTCGAGGGAGAGCAGTAATCCACCTCCTTTGATGATTGAGCCACCAATGTCACAATTGGATCAGCTGCTTCATAACCAACAACAAATGATGCAAGAGCAGCACTACATGAGGCAGGAGAATCACCACCTGAGACAGCAGGGCGAGTACATCATCCAGACTCAGCGGGAGCGTGACAGCCACCAGTATCAAAGGGAGCAACAGAGTTACAATTATGAGTATCAGCGCAACAATGAATTCAATTCCATGTTCAACCAGTTGTCACTACAAGCCCCACTGTCTGAGCCTCATTTTGGAGCACCGCCACAATATCCACCTTTCGAGCCAAGCAATCCACCTCCCAGACCTCCGTTTTGACCGTTGTGTTGTGTAAGTAAGTTGTCCCTTCATTTTTAGTCTTCACACATTGGGGACAATGTGTCAATTAAGTTTGGGTCTTACTTTGTTCTATTGTTTGTTTTGAGTCTTTTTGTTTGTTTTATGCGTTTTTGTGAGTCTAATTTTTTTTATGGATCATGTATGTTGTAGTTGCTAAAGATATTGAGTGGATTAATTGAGATAATGTAATGGAATTGAAAGCTAAATCTGTGTGCTTAAGTTAGATATGCCAAAAATTCATGACATCTGATTATTTGGGATATTTGTGCTTAGCCTATGTGTGTCAATTATGAAAAGAAAGGTTGAAAAATGTCTAGAAAATCTGTTTGCTTGTTATTTGAGGCGAAATAGTTAAGATATACATGTTTAGGGAAATGATTCAGGCATTTTTTTGATAGTCCTTCTTATCATTCATTACCTACCCTGACATAAATTGTATCACTAGTTAGCCCCTTTGAGCCTAAATAATATCTTTGTTTGGCACCCTATGATTTATTTGTTGTGCCACAAGTGATGATTGGAATTATTGGAATGAAAAGTGTTGAAAAAGAAACAAGAAGAGAGTGAATAATTGATGCACCCCAGTGAAAAATATGCAAAAGCCCAAGTTTGGGAGTGTCTGTTATTTATAATGTATTTCATTCTCTCAAAAGAAAAGAGGGGGAAAATAGGTACGAGATTAAAAAGAAAGTCAAAAAGAAGAAAAAAGAGTTGAATGAAAAAAAATGCTTATGGTACGTAATTTGAGCCTAAATGCCTACTTTTACCTACCCATGTCTAAGCCTACATTACAACCCTTGAAAGTCCTGATGATCTTTAATATGTATATCTATGATTAGTGAAGAATAGCAAGTAAACAGGTCTATAGCGTTTTGGAAAAGATGGAATGAAATTGACATGCATAGGTTAGGTGTTTGTATTCCCAGTGATTGTGATCTAAGTGAATTTGCAAAATATCTAACTTATAATTCTAGATTGCTGAATATTCATGTTATGTATGTTCTAACATATTATTCCAGTTTTTATCCATGATTTTGAGGAAGCATTGCTATCAATACTTGATCCACTTCATTGAGTCTTTTATTTGATTTTGTTTTTGTTTAGTTCTTTACTCGAGGGCGAGTAAAGTGTAAGTTTGGGGGTGTTTGTTGAGTGTATTTTATACACTCTTTTGAGTCCTTTTTAGTTAAGTATTTTCCCTTTTTCGTCTGTGTTTAGTATAGTATTAGGTTTGTTTTTCTTTCTTTTGAGTCACAGCGGTCTTAAAGGAGAAATGTCACTTTTGAGGATGAAATGAGCGTAATTGAGGTGAAAATTGCACAAGCACAGCCCAAGGAATGAAGCCTAAGAAGTGTCAAGAAGAAATAAGGAAATGTGGAAATTCCAGACGAAAAGAAGAGGCACCATGCAAGCCAACCGTAATCGCGGTCAAGAACCGTGATCAAGAGAATTAGGTCGCGTAAAATTTCCGAAAATCATCGAAGGCACCGCTGCTCGCGTTGCAGTAACCGCGGTGCCATATTTCCAGTAGTTGCTAGCGATTTTCAGCCAATTAGCACCGTAGTGCCGACGCGAGTTTTCCAGATTTTTGGGCCGAATTTGACAAGGGTAAAAGGGTCCGAAGCAAGATTTTTCTTAGATATAAATACCCTAAACCATGTCATACTTTGGGGAGATACTTTGGAGTGGAGAACGACAGCTAGAAGCAAGATTAGAGACATCTTCTTGTTCAACTTATTTTCTTTCCTTTGTTTTTATTTCAGTTGATGTTGGGTTGTAATTTAGTTCTTGACATGACAATGTTTAGGAGCTAATTACTTTAGTAGGGTTTCCATCGAATCTTCTTGAAACTCTTTCATATAGTTAGTGCATTGATTATTGATTTCGTCTTCATCATATTAAGATCTATTCAATATTGTTATGATTGCTTGATAATTAACTAGCTATTAATTGTCATCACTAATATGATTTCGAATCAAAACTCTGAAAGGTGAGATTTGAATATGTTGTAGTTGTCTAGACATAGGTTAAAATTGTGGACGAAAGTACCCCGATACTTGTGAAGTAATTAAGGTTACTGTTCTTAATCCTCCTGTTTGGTAAAATCTATCATAGAAATATAGAAGGTTTCTGCACAAGGTTAAGCTCTTGTATGTCATAACCGGAATATAATGATAGATTAGTTAACATGCTATCTTAATAAGAAGAAGAGTCATTAGCATTGCATTAACAAGTGAAAGAGTGGATAGTTGAGGAGATTGGAAACCCTATTTCCTTCATAACTGTTATAAACCTAAAGTATTAAAGTCTTTAGTTTATCTTCTGCACTTAGTCATAATTCTTAGTTATAAATCTCAAACTAAAGAACGTCAACCAAATAGATACCATAGAATAGATAACCGGTACTTAGCAAACCAGTCTCTGTGGACGATAAACTCGGTCTTATAGATCTTTATTACTTGAACGATACGTACACTTGCGTAAGCACTTAGAAATATCGCAACACTTACTCATGAAAATCTAAACAGGAGAGCAGTGTTGTGCCTTCTCCACTGTCAGTTGCAAGTGACACATGGAGCATGTTTTGGACCTTTTTGGACTGCATTGGGTGATGACATACGGCCTAAAAGTTTCATTTATATGCTGGGGACACCTGTAAGTAAGGAAATCCATCGGGAAGACTTGGCAGATGATTTCACCTATGGTGTTTCAACTTCTACACCCTCCCCTCAAGGTGAGGCGTTTAATAGATCTTTTTTGTTGGTGTAAGCAGAGCAGTGTAGATAGTAAAAACACTTTTTTGGATTTTATAAGCTCATTATCTTTTGTTTGAAGTGGCAGATGACAATGCACAAGAGCTCTAAAGCCCTTTCGATAGAGATGTACACTATGATTAGTTTTTCTTATAATTGTCGCGCCGGTGCCAATTTGCACGCATCTCAACTAATTATAGGTACCTGCTACCTCCCACCAACACGATTCTGGGTAACTCTGTCTACCGAGTCCAAGACTGATAAGAAATCACCTAGTATTTTTGTTTTCACTAGGATTTGAACGGAGACCTCATGGTTCTTAATCTTAACCCACTTCATTGACACACTAGGTCGCACCCTTGGGTGCAATAGAGATGTTATATTATTGTGCACTTCTTCTGGGTGCATATCAATATAATTCACTTACGTCATCATCAAAGCAAAAACTTAAAGCTTGTAGCTCTAATTCTAAGTGGACAGAGCAGCAAGAAAATCAAAAGATGAGCAAATTCAAGTATCCTTGATTTTAAAAGCTACTCCATCTATCCCATTTTATGTGACGGTGTTGAATGGACACAGAATTTAAGAAAGAAATAAAAACTTTTGAAACTTGTAGTCTAAAACAAGTCAGAGACATTTTTATCGCTATAAATCATCTCATAAGGGATTAAACATGTCGAGGAGGAGCTTTCACAAAGGCCCATAGCCAATAGTTGATGTCACTAGCCTTAACTTCTTTTTATCTACTTGAGTTGATGTGACTGACCCCAAAAGAGAGGTCTTTCTTTATGGTTATGAAATCACTTTGTTTGAAAAATCGATGATGCTATAAGTAAATTGGTGGGTGTGGACAAAGTCCTTCACTGCACTCTAGAGAGAGGATAAAATATCCTATATAGTAGTAAGCGAAAATGGGAAGTTTAAAGTCAAATATTTCTAAGTATAGAAGGTGTATTCTTTTTGGGGCATACAGTGTGACACATAATATGGGGAAAAGGAAGTACTTTCTTTTCCCTTTTATGAGCAATCCTTGTTTCACAAACACACAAGCATATATCACTCGCAATAATACAAACAAAGCCTAAAATATTTTCCATGAGATCCCTTGTGCTAGGTTTTAGGATGCTTGCAAATCACTAGCTTGGCTACATCAATATTAACAAGTAACAAGCTCTGTATAAAGAAGATCCTCTAAGAAGGTCTAACATAACAACTATGAGAACTTCCCAAAAGGGAAAACAAATAACTAAAGAAAAAAGTGAATATTTACTTGTGATTTTTTTTGATATCTTTCAGGTTAGACAGGAAGGTATGTTCTACAAGCTCCTGCCTGTCAACACACTGAAGAGTGACTTCTGCAACCACCCCAAGTCCTCCAAGTCCACATCGAGCTAGATAAAAGAGTTCCGGATCTTTCTCTTTTGAAATTTCTATTGTGCCCTTGGCGGGGGTAACCAATTTCATGCTTATGACTTGCTCATCAATTGGAGGCAACCTGGCACCAGTCCATGGGCACCAACCTAACAATTTGAATTCAAAGGAACAAAGGCTTTAGAATTTTCCCAATCAATCCTCACCAAAAACATCCATCTGACAAATCAATATATCAACTAACTGCAAGTTGGAATAATGTAGAAACCTCAAACAAGTAGAAAAAGCAGATGATGTCCCTTGAAACACAACATGGAATGAAAAGGAACCAGCTTGAACATTTTTTATTTGATTGATCATGCAAAAGTAAGCTTTTTAATGACATACGCAGATGTACATCAAGAAAGTACTGTATCAGTTATACAGAGTACATCCATAAACTTCCCAAGAAACTCATCATTTCACCAATTCTGGAGACAAATTTCTGGCCACCACAAAACAGTTAGTATATAGCTAAGTTATAATCTATACACAGGGACAACTTGTCCCTCAGAAGCATCTATTATTTCTCCTAGCCAAAGTGTTGCCATTGTGCAAATGGTGTAGTGTACCAGGCCTCTAAACGGTCTTTGGAGCTCTACTTGAATTGTAAACCTAGAGAAGGCATAATTATACATGTACAGGCCATAATTAAAACTTCAGCACTAGCACAAATTATGCAAGGCATATATGATAAACATATACCCCAGCCTCAAAGGTTCTCACTCCCTCAGTCAAAACTCAATTTTCCTAGTTTAATCGGAGATGAGAATTAAGGCAAATGTAGCAACTTGAAATAATTCAAAAAAAGAGCTAATCGAATAACAAGGTTACACCCACTACATTGTCTTCTCTATGAAATAAAAAATTGGTTTAAAGTATAAAATAGGGAAAATTGCTAAGTACTTTTTTGGTAATATTGGAATACAAATATACAACAACAACAACATACCCAGTGAAATCCCACAACGTGGGTCTGGGGAGGGTAGAGTGTACACAGACCTTACCTCCACCTTATAGGTAGAGCGGCTGGAATACAAATATAGCAACAACAAAAACCAGTCAACCACGCCTCAAAAACAAGCTAGCTTGGCTATACGAATTCTCACTACCCATTTCGTTCCATTTGAACCCGTTTCATTCCAATTTTCAATAATACAAGTTTATACATTTTCTACTCCATTTCATTAAAAGAAAAAGTTCATACCTTTTTTACTGACATACAAATGTCTAACAATGAAGACTTTTAGCATATCATTGAACCAAATATAAGCTTATCAACATGACTAAACCTTAATCCCACCTAATCAATAATCCATATACAAGAAAAAAATTGGAATAGGCACACTGTAGTTTAGTTAATTCTCTAAGTTATCTATCCAGGGACGGAGCTAGAACCCATTAGAGTGCGGCCCTTCCCTGATCCTGCTAAAGCGGGATGCTTTCTCCACAGGGCTGCCTTTTTATATTATTAAATTTAGAACCTAGTTATTACCACTTAAAATTTTCATCTTAAAATCTAGAACCCATAAAGTTAGAATCTTGGCTCCACCTCTATTTCTAACACTACCCTTTTGTCAAAAAAATTAACTAATCCATAAGAAATTGACATAATAAGCTATATAAAACATCCATAAACAAAATCAATCACCTGAAAAGTGCCACCGATTTGTTGTTCTCTTATCGACGCAAAATTCTGAAGAGTAATTCCATATTCTTTAATCGCATGAACAAGCTGCTGAACCCTAATCCCAGCTTGAACAGTAACCCTTTTCTTCTCCTTGTCCACACTCAAAACCTGTTTAAGAAAAATAATTCAAAGTTGTAGCAAATCAAAATTAGTTAGGATTTGTTATTGTTATAGTCAAATTTATATAAGAATAGGTTTTCTAGTTTCTAATTAAAGTAGGTTAATACTATTTAAATAGAATTGTTGCTACCTGTTCAAAAATTTATGATGTTCTAAAATTAGAGAAATTTTAAAAATATACAGCCCAACCTAAATTATTATGCCAAGTAGCCCAATATACAATTCTATACAAAATTATCGAAAACAATATCTCTACTTTTAGGGTTAAAGTAAGTATGCATACACTCTACTCTCTCATCAGATCTACTCTCCCATATCTGATGGGATTATATCGGGTATGTTCTTGATGTTGTATTATACAATACTCACTCCGGATCAAAAAGAGTGTTCACTTAGTCATTTACACACCCCTTAAGAAAACACTAACTCATATACAAAAATAGTTAATTTAACTAAAATGACCCTAATCAAATAGATATTGAAATTTGGTCGTCTAACACTTAATAAGGGCAAATCTTAAAAAGTAAGATTAATTTTTTTATTTGGTATGTTGTTGTATTCGTCAAGTGAACACTCTTTTTTAACCAAAAAATAAAGGTCAAGTGAACTCTTTTTTATCCGGAGGGAGTACTATTATACAACATGATACCTGAGGCGAAAATATTATACATAATGTATCAACCTTGTATAAAAGGTGTTTATACACAAATATGAACTAACTCAGATAACAAACTAAAAGTATGGACTAGCAAAATTTACCTACACCGATGTATGCATCAAACCATGAATATTAATAACTGAAAATCATGGGGGGAAATACATATCACTTAATCATTGTTAAGTGATGAATGAATGTATGGAAGACACTTTATCTTATATTGATTAGTTTAGTGTATACACGAAATATGGGTAAGTTTTTAGCTTATGGCTTAAATAGTTTCAAAAATAGACATTTTCCTTCGTAACCTCATCCATTAAAGCCAAATTCACCATCTCAGCACGGGTTAACCCGATCCCACTATGTGACAAACCCGACCCGACGGGGCGTATCTTTTGTTTCGTATGATTTGCGTCTTTCATTATCTTTTGAAGCTTGTGGATGGATTCGGGTTGTAAAAAAAATCGGGTTTGTACTTGGTGGGTCCCACTCCAATTAGATACAGTGTGTAGATCCTCAGGTAAGGATACGTAACGGAATAACTGTGTTTTTTTTTGTGAATTGCGTTTTCGAGGGTTGGGGAAGAATAGTATGTAGCGGCACCACACCCTAAGAGGAGTAGGGTGTAGCCTATGTATTTACGGACTTCAGATTCGGAGGTAGGTGGGCCCGGTGTTGAGGAGAAGATGTGGGGGATTATATGGTGCGGTGATGAGTAGTAGGGGTGTACCCAGATAACCGACGCTAATGAGTAGGGTCCGGGTAGATATATTATAATAACGGGTAGGGTCCATGTAGTAAAATTAGGAACCGATCAATGTCGGGTTCGGTTCTGGCAAATAGAGATAAGGTACCCGAACCCGGAACCTATGAAATATTAAATATTTTTACTTTTTTAATTTCATTATTTTTTAGTTAATAAAAAAAGAAAAAAAGTCATACCACTTACGCATCTCCCGTCTAATCTGAGACTAAACACGTCTCTCGTTCTTCTTCTTCATCATATGGGAAACCCTAGACTCTTGTCTCTCTCCATCTCTCGCCTCTACCTCTTCGACTCTTCCTCTCTCGATTCACTCTCGACTCTCGCCTTTCTTTCATAAGAATCATCACTCTCTCGATTTACTATTATCTTAGTACGTTTTTATGGCTACTTGGTTTATCCTTCTTTCTCATCTCTATTCTTGGTGAACATTCAGTTTCTAAATTGATAGTTTCTTATAGTAAATTTCTAAAATATAATTAAATATAATTTCATCTAATTGATTGAATTTGTGAAAGAATATTTTGGTGAACATTCAATTTCTAACTGACTATCTTTTATAGTAGCTTTCTAAAATGGAATTAAACATAATGCCCTCTAATTTATTAAATTTGTGCTTATTTAGATATTTCATAGGTGCTGACAATGTTTTATCTTTATACTTTTTTGGTAGATGGCTGAGGCTAGCACGGCATCCACAACCCGTGCACCATCGGGGAAAAAGGCAGCAAAATCTGAGGCTTGGGAGCATTTTGTTAAAGCACAAGATGAGAAAACTGGTAATGTTGTTTCTATCTGTAATTATTACAATGAAATATTGGCTTATAGTGTTAACAATGGTACTTCATTCATGTGGATACATTTGAGAACTTGCAAAAGTATCCTCACAATATTGACAAGAAGCAAAAATTGCTTGGTGCTCATTTTAAAGGTAGTATAAATTGGCATAATGAGCATATGCTTAGCACTTGAAAATATGTTGAAGATTTTTGTAGGCACATGTTGGCTAGGATGATTATTATTGATGAGCAACCATTTACAACGGTTGAGCGTGAAGGTTTTAGGGTTTTTGTGTCTGCGTTGCAACCTTTATTTAAGCATATTTCAAGATTCACAGTTGATGAGGATTGCATGAAACTTTATGTTTGTGAGAAATCATGCTTAAAAGATAAATTATCATCTCTAAAATCTAGGATTGCTCTCACCACTGACATTTGGACTTTCATTCAAAATTTGAGCTACTTATGTCTTATTGCTCACTTTATTGATGAAAATTAAAATTTACATAAGAGATGGCTAAACTTTGTTGTCATGCCTAGCCATAAAGGTAGGGAAGTTGGTAAGATAGTAGAAAAATGTATAATTGAGTGGGGAATTCGAGATCGTATATCAACAATTACAATTGATAATGTGAGCTCTAATGATGTGGTGGTTGCTTATTTGGAGGACAAGTTAAGAAATATCCTTATTTGGGGGGGGGGGGGGTGAGTTTTTTCATATGAGGTGTGAAACTCATATATTGAATTTGATTGTGAAAGATGGGTTGAGTGAGGTTCGTGAATCAATTAGTCGAATTCGAGCTGCAGTTAAGTATGTTAGGAGTTCCCCAAGTAGAGCACAACAATCTCAACGTTGTATAAATGAAGAGGGCACCTTATAAGGGCTATGTTTGTCTTGATATTAGTACAAGATAGAATTCTACATATCTTATGTTAGAAAGTGCTAGTAAGTTCAAACAAGTATTTGTAAGACTTGAATATGATGATATGGCTTTTGTGAATGAGCTTGATTGTGGTGTCCCGAAAGATAAGGATTGGAAAAATGCATCCTTGTTGTCTTTATTTTTAAAAAATTCTATAAGGCTACTATTAGGATGTCAGGAAGTCTCTATGTGACAACTAACCATTATTTTCATGAAGTTATTAGCATGTTTTCAACATTAAGTGAATGTGAAAGCCATAATAATGATGAAAATCTTAAGGCGATGGCTAGGAAAATGAGAGCCAAATTTGACAAGTATTATGGGAGTATGGAGAGAACAAACATGACGGTGTTAATAGTTGTAGTACTATATCCTCGATATAAGTTGAGATTTTTGAATTGGATTTGTCGAAGCATTAGTGTTGATGATGGTAAAATAGAACTGATTGTTAGTAATGTAATGAATGTATTGGAACGTCTTTTTGCATTTTATGAGACAAATCATTCTTCTATGATTGATTCTAGTGCATTGGACGAGCCTCAAGGCTCTATTGACAGTATTGGTGGAGAAAATTTTGGTTTTGTTGATCCGTCATCACTTGTCAAATATTGGTACCAGGATGACCAAGATGAACTTGGTGGGGATTTAAGTTCTGAATTAAAAATGTACCTTAGTAGTCCTCGTGAGCCAAAAAATGAAGCACTTGATTTATTAGCCGACCCTCTCCCCCCCTAACCGCCTATCTACTCGTGTTCGTAGCTCCTATCGGGATAGGTAGGCCCAAGCCTTTTCCCTCGATGCCAACTGGCTATCAGCCATCAAAGTAGCAACAATTTGATGGGAAGGGCAACCCAAGACAACACATCACCCATTTTGGTTGATATGGTGGAATGTTGCGAAGTCGGCTTACAATATTCTTAGTTTGATGGCTAGAGACATCTTAGCCATCTCTGTATCCACGATAGCTTCGGAATTGGCTTTTAGCACACATGGTTGAGTGCTTGATCAATTTTGCAGCTCTCTAACTCCTAAATTTGTGGAAGCTTTAATTTGTTGCCTAGAATGGTTGCACTCATCTTCAAATCCCATTAGTGTTGAGCAATAAATGGAAGATGCAGAAAAGTATGAGGAAGGTAAGTCACCAAGTCTTTCTTTATTTTTGTTTTATGAATTTGGGTTATTTAGAATTTTTATTTTTGTGTATTATCTGTTGTCTTGTAATCTCACAATAGTTTCATTTTATTTTTGTAGAGCTTAGTTGTGTCACAAAAGACATAATGGCAGATTAGTATGCAAGTGGATGTTTAAGTGCTCTTCCATGGCATTTATGGGCGTTTATTTAATTTTTTAGCATATCTTATTTCTTTAGAAGATGTATTTTTGTTTATGTTTACTTAGAGTTTTGTAATGAATGAATCCGTATCAAATTTATCTTTGGTCCTGTGTTTTCTTTCTTATAATGAATCAGTTTTATCTTGGAACGTTTATTTTTGTTTATTTGAACTTTATTTTGGAATATTTTCTTTCATATAATGAATGAATCAATATCAGATTAAGGAACACTTCAGATAAGGCTACTGCATGTGATAATTAGATATATCTCTTTAAGCAGCACAAAAATTTACAGGGTACCCGGAACCGCAGGGTCATGGCAGATAGTAAATTTTGGAATCAATCTTTTACTGGGTAGAGTTCGGACAGTTCAAAAAAGTTAGGGTACCCGGACCCTCTCACCCCTAAGGAGTAGGGTTTGATTGTATCCCATAAGAAAATCTCTCTGATAAACATCTTGTCGATGATTCGATTTTCATTGGAGAGAGCGTTTCGAAGTGATAGAACGAAGCATTTGAACGTCGTCGTTTTGGGGATGTTTTAGTGGAAATGTGGACTGAGAAGTGAACAAGATGATGATAAAATATAGACATGTCCATCGGGTCGGGGACCCGTCCGGCCTGGCCCGACTCGACCCGAAAAAATAAGGGCCAAAGTCAGCTTATATCTGACCCGTGAGCCACCTGACCCTAAAAAGTGGGGGGGGGGGGGCCTTCATATATAGGGTCGGGCAAGGGTCAAAATGTTTTACCCGTCTGACCCGACTCGATTACCGACCCGACCTCGACCCGCGTGTCTTTTTAATATAATTTATATTATTTTTCCTTTATTAATGTTTATTTTGTATTTATATTTTTTTGTCATTAAGTGATATAATGCATGGTTTTATAATATATGTATTGCTCTATTCTATATTGAGCTCGACATAAAATAAGATAAAAACTGTAACTGATTATTAATAATATGTTTATATCTTTTGTCGTTTCTATTAATATATAAAACTATTTCACTACTAAGTCTTAGTATTTAATGTGTGTATCTGCTATTTAGATTTCTAAGATAGTAAAAACGTTATTTTCATTCCTGATAGAGTATCGATTTATGATTATAGTTTTAAAATTGTAGCCAAACAACAATTCTTTAGTGGGAATCAAAGTCCAAGATATTTAACAAAATCTTAATATAATTACGTTGATTTTAAGATTTTAGTTTTAGTTCAGTACAAAGTCCTAAATATTAGGAAAAAAGTTAACATTACAATTTTACCCAATATGTTATTATTTTCTAGAGAAAATAACTTAAAAGGGTATAAAGAATTGTTTCAAAGAGCGGGTCAGGGCCGATCCGAGCCCGTAGAGTTCCCGAAGGGTCAGTATCAGGGTCAAAAAATTAAAAACAAATTGGGTCAGGATCGGAAAAAAGAAGTCACCTAACCCTGCCCGACCTGAGCTTTGGACAGGTCTAATTATCAGAACCTTTGAAGAAACATTATTTCATCATTTTTGATAAAAATGTGACCATATTCCTTGCTGGGATTACATTCACTCTCTTACAAACCTTTACATTATTTTATTTTAAAAAAAATATTATCACAATTTATTTATGTAGTATTCGAGAATCATTAAATTTATCTCTGATTAATTTTTTGGTCGAATATTAAGGCCGCATACTATAGGTTTTTGTAGTCTAATTTTTTTTATCTCACGCATAGCAAGAATTTAGTACATATCTTTTTTATATTATAATATAAATTAAGAGAAAAGTCTCATTATTTGCCCCTTCTTACTCCTAACGTAGCTCCAAACGGAGAGTAAATGTAAAAGATAATTAAAATAGCGGACAAAAAATTTGGACACGTAAAGTTGATTCATCATGCTATAACTCCGTTATTAGCAATAAAAATACATATGTTCCTCCTTTTCAATGATCAATTCTCATATCAATTTTTGTATTTAAACAATTTTAACTTAACTTTTAACAATTAGTACTATTATTTTTGAAATATCAAAATCAAGTAATGTCTGAATTATCTTTTGTGATGGCATAACTAGGAACATTTACAATGGATGCTTTTTTCTGGTACATGATAAATCAATTGAAAAGTTTGGGCTTTGTCCCCCCCCCCCACCCCCACCCCACCAAAATTAAATAGGGAGGTGAACAGAAAATAATTGAAAAAGAGAGCAACTTTGGTTGTATTATTTTTTTCCCCAAAACAAAGCACTCAAAATGGTGACTCCATATAGCAAGGTTTCGAACTCAAGACTTGCCACTACACCAGAATCATTTTTGTTAGTTTGGTGATATTATCACCACAGGCAGAGACAAAATATTATTGTTTTTCACCACAAAGCATATCCTCTAACCAGTACCAGATTTTGCTGTAAATTCTTATAACAACAAAAGGATGGGATTTCTTTATGTAACCTCGCTGTTTTCATGGTGAGCATTCAAATCCATATGCTTCTATCAAGTGTAATACTTCTCTTATATGGCAAATCTTGAGAAATATCTAACACTCTTTTCATTTCCTAGATTATTACATAATTATCAACTATTGGTTCTAGGTTGATGTTCACTGAGTATGTTGTTGTTCTAGTTTGATGTTCAGAGTTGAAAATTAGGCAACTTTCTTGAAAATCCTGTTTGTAGTTTCAAGAACCTTTGAAGTTTGAACCCCTGTTGGAAAACATGGATACTTTGTTGAAAACCCCAAATAAGCTTGAGTTTCTGCAACCCCTTCATGGATTTGCTGTTAAAGCTAGCAACTTCAACTCTATAAAGCCTCAAAAATTTGGTTCAAGAAAATTTTGTGAAAATTTGGGTAAAAGGGTTTGTGTTAAAGCTAGGAGTAGTAGTACACTTTTGGAGCTTGTACCTGAGACAAAGAAGGAAAATCTTGATTTTGAGCTTCCTATGTATGACCCTTCAAAAGGGCTTGTTGTAGATTTAGCTGTTGTTGGTGGTGGACCTGCTGGTCTTGCAGTTGCACAACAGGTTTCAGAAGCTGGACTATCCGTTTGCTCAATTGACCCCTCCCCGAAATTGATATGGCCTAATAACTATGGTGTTTGGGTGGATGAATTTGAGGCCATGTATTTGTTGGATTGCATTGATGCTACATGGTCAGGTGCTGTTGTTTATGTCGATGATGATAGGATGAAGAATCTTGATAGACCTTATGGAAGGGTTAATAGGAAACAACTCAAGTCCAAAATGATGCAGAAATGCATACTAAATGGTGTTAAATTCCACCAAGCCAAAGTTATAAAGGTAATGTTAGGTTTCGGCCTGAATTTCTTACCTTATTACCATAATTGTGTTTTGCTTCAACTTTGGTCGGTGGAAAATACCTTCCATATATGTCCTTTGTAGGGGAAGTTTTGGACTTCTATAAGTAGAATATCATTTCTTCTCATACAACAATACAATAACATCCACAATGTAGTTGTTAAAGAGTTTTGTTTAGGGAGAGATTATTCTCTCCATAGTTTTTATGTTTCTTTATATTAATTTTTTCATATGTAGGTCATTGACCAAACCATATTAAAGATTATGCCTCTTTTTGTATAGTGTTAAACTTATGAATGAAGTGGAGTCCAAACAGAAACAGAGGAGGAATACAGTGAAGAAGAACGATGGAGGGAAAAAGAAGAAAGCGAGAGAGAAATATTTTGGGGCTCTAATTGAGCTTCTAAAAATATTTTCTATTATTCCACTTAATCAAATTACAAGTGTAAGTCCCTTATTTATAAGGGGAGAAATAGTAATCATCAATAGTTGCTATGAAGAACCCCTCGTCTCTAGTCTCACTCCGACTAGAGAATCCCTTGATTCTCCTATATCAATGCTCAACGAAGAACCCCTCGTTCTCTAGTCTCACTCGGACTAGAGAATCCCTCGATTCTCCCTACTCAAGCTTTTATAATAAGCTAGGACATGCCATGGAGTCTCCCTCAATTCCTAGTCCAAATCCGGCTAGAAATTCCTCGATTCTCATGTCCTTAGGTAAACAAATGAAAAACAGGCAATCTAACAATTGATCGACCTGTGAAAACTTTTGTAAATTGAGCTTCAACTCAATCCATATTGTGAAGAAGTATCCCTCAGTTCTCATGTCCTTAGGTAAACAAATGAAAAACAGGCAATCTAACAATTGATCGACCTGTGAAAACTTTTGTAAATTGAGCTTCAACTCAATCCATATTGTGAAAAAGTATCCCTCAGTTCTCAGTCTATTTGTCGCTAAGAACTCCTCGATCCTTCAATCACTTCTTATATAGAAATTTACTGCCAAGTGCTTATTTTCCTGTTGGATTTGATTGACAGAAACACAGCTAATATGATGCACCCACAGGCCATGGTCCTCTCTCCCATTTCAAAGAACTACTGAATCTGATCAGTCAGTTGGACCAATCATTAGGGACTACAAGTTGATCAAACTCTTTTCAGCACAAACTCAACTTTATCAACATAAAATCAATTCATCGACACAAACTAGAAACCAACCCAACAACAATGAACGACACAATTTTCCTCCAATTCGTCAACAGGATTCAAACTGTCCTCATCATTTCATCTTCCACAAAATCTACTTCAGTAGAAGTGTCCTCTTCCTCCTAATGAATAGTTGCTGCAAGTAATAGAGCAAGACAGTGACAGTCCTTCACCGGTGGGGTGTCACTGGAAAATTATAACTATTGCTAATATTTCAGTCCAAAATCATAAAAAAAATGGACTCTCCTCCAACTCAACTAGAAAGAGTACGATCAATAGAGACTGGAACTCCGGCGATCTTCGTCGCCGCAATGACAACCAGAAGCGGAGTGTATCCGCAGAAAACGATAGCATTTTCGATAGTTGAATCTCTACTTTGAACAGATCCAGTTTGGATTTGTAAACATAATATAGAGTGATATATCATGAAGTCAGTCGAAAACCAGAAACAGAAATCCAGAAATATATCGTTCGATCGAAGACCAGAAGATCGAAACCAGTTATTGGAAATCGAAATACAGTTACCTCACAGATCAATCGAAATCAGCGATTTAGCGACTGGTTCACCTTTGCGACTCAGCAACAGATGATCGCGATTTGATTTTCAGCGATTTTGATTTTCTGCGATTTTGATTTTTCTTCAATTTCAAAATTTATAATCAAAACAGATGTGGAAACATTGATAATCACCAGATCTAATAGGATCTAGGCTTTGATACCATGTTAAACTTATGAATGAAGTGGAGTCCAAACAGAAACAGAGGAGGAATACAGTGGAGGAAGAACGATGGAGGGAAAAAGAAGAAAGCTAGAGAGAAATATTTTGGGGCTCTAATTGAGCTTCTAAGAATATTTTCTATTATTCCACTTAATCAAATTACAAGTGTAAGTCCCTTATTTATAAGGGGAGAAATAGCCAACTAACATTGTTAAGTAAAGCTACAAATTAACTAAGCAATTAACTAGTGTTAACTAGATTCTAACCAACTATATATCTCAATATCTCAACAGTTCTCTTTGTCATCTTATTTATCATCGTTATCATCGTTTTCTATCCCGACAGGTAATTCACGAGGAAGCTAAATCTATGCTGATTTGCAATGACGGTGTAACTATTCAGGCAACGGTGGTTCTTGATGCAACTGGCTTCTCTAGATGCCTCGTTCAGTATGATAAGCCATATAATCCCGGGTATCAAGTAGCTTATGGCATATTGGCGGAAGTGGAGGAACATCCCTTCGATACAAGTAAGATGCTTTTCATGGATTGGCGAGATTCACATCTTAATAATAATATGGAGTTGAAGGAGAGAAATAGAAAAATTCCAACTTTTTTATATGCCATGCCATTTTCATCAAACAGAATATTTCTCGAAGAAACATCCCTTGTTGCTCGTCCTGGTTTATGTATGGACGATATTCAAGAAAGAATGGTGGCTCGTTTAAGTCACTTGGGTATAAAAGTTAAGAGCATTGAAGAGGATGAACGATGTGTGATTCCGATGGGTGGGCCCCTTCCAGTAATACCTCAGAGAGTGGTCGGAATTGGTGGTACAGCTGGCATGGTTCATCCTTCGACGGGTTATATGGTAGCAAGGACCTTAGCTGCAGCTCCTATCGTTGCTAAAGCAATAATTCAGTACCTTGATTCTGAGAAGGACCAATTAGGTAATGAGTTATCGGCGTCTGTTTGGAAAGATTTGTGGCCAATAGAAAGAAGACGTCAAAGAGAATTCTTTTGCTTTGGTATGGATATTCTTCTGAAGCTTGATTTATCAGCTACGAGAAGGTTTTTCGATGCCTTTTTTGATCTAGAACCTCGTTATTGGCATGGGTTCTTGTCATCTCGGCTGTTTCTTCCTGAGCTTATGTTTTTCGGGATGTCCCTTTTCTCTCACGCTTCAAATACTTCTAGAATAGAGATTATGACAAAAGGAACTCTTCCTTTGGTAACTATGATTAACAATTTGTTAAAGGATACAGAATGACTTATCAAGAATCTTGTTCAATAATACATCAAATGTGTTAATACTTGATATACTGCTCTCTTTTTTGTTTCTTGTAATTGCCATCGTAACTATTCCCACTTCTTGCTTTTTCATTTGCCTTGTTACTCTCTATTGTGCTTATTATTTTACTTTTTGATCTCTTTTTTCCCCTATTCACCGAGCTTGTGAGTACACTCGTTTAGTTATTATCCTGAAGTAAGAAGTCCTGCAGGCAGAATGTTTAGTGGTCTCTAAAATTACAAGAGAAATGGAATGATGTTATGAGAAACTTTTTCCTTTCGTTATGTCTCTGTAGAAAAACAAACCTGTATATTCATGTTTATTTACACAAGTAAAACTGCAAGTCTGTAAAAGTGTAATTGAAGTTCTAGCATGAGTTGAATGTACTAGAACATCCAAAGGATAGTGTAGAGAAATACATAACTATGTGAAAAACAAGGGGAATTTGTACAGAATGGATCATGGGCCTAACTCAACCTCAAAAGCTAGCTTGTAGGGTCAGGATTGTCCAAGTCCATATAAGGAGTCCACGTTTCCATTTCATATTTGATGTGGTACTCTTAACACTTCCCGCACGCCCATACTTTGTTAATTAGAGCGTGGATAATATAAGAGGGGGCCCAACATCGGACACAATGAATTGGGACGTGTCTGACTTTGATACCATGTAAAGAATGAATCTTGAGCCTAATTCAACCCCCAAAAGCTAGCTTGTAGGGTGAGGATTGTTCAAGTCCATATAAGGAGTTCACGTTCTCATTCTATATCTGATGCGGTACTCTTAACAATATAATATAACTCTCTTTCTGATATCTTATTGCTCTTCCCTCTCTTGCCATCTTTACCTCCCATGCTCAAGCCAAAATTATGCCCACAAACAGAGGCTGATTCAAGACTTAAACTTGACGTGCTTGACCTTTAAAGTTCTTAGCACTAAACTGACTTTATTTTTGAAATTATAGGTTCAAAATATAGTATTTGTTTGACATTTTGTGATTTTTCACATATATATCTATGTTCCTGGTGAAAAATATGTTCTCCTTTCTCCTCTTTCTAAGATAAACTTGATTTTTCCTCCATTCTGCCATGAAACTGTCAAGCCATACTTGAAAAATCTGGATCAGTTCTTGAAAGAAGAATTGATTGTGGAATAGGTCTGCATAAACGTCAAACAAAAGAATAACTCCTCTTTAAAATTCATTTATCCTTTCTCTTTACTTGCATTCCCCAAAAGTACATAACTTAGGATCTTAGTGAGGGAGTCATGTGCTTTATTTTCTTTGATCAGAAATCTGATCAAGAGCTTGAGAATCCAAATGGGGATCTGATTCTCAAGCAAACACACATAGGGTTAAAATCGGACCGAACCGGACCGGACCGAAGACCGAAAATCGAGATTACTAGGACCGAAGACCGGACCGAATCTCTCGGTCCGGTCCGGTCTATTGGACCGAATAGACCGAATTTGCCACCCCAAAGACCCCGCGCCCAGTCCCCACCAGCCAGCACCCGCCCCACCCCACCCCACCCCTCCCCTCCGGACGTATTGACATATCAAATATAGGTTGTAAATTGATCAAACTTTGCGCTCGGACGTCCGTTTTACCTTTTTTTTTTTTTGATTTCGCGTATTTTTTCTATACGGGGGCGGCCAAACTGCTGAAGCTGTTTGATTCCGCCGATTTCTCCAAAAACGTCCATCTTGCCCCTCAATTTCACTTTTCCCCCAAATCGTTACGTTTTCCCATTTTCAAATCTAAATATCTCGCGATGTACAATAGATTTCAACGTAAAAATTTCGTGGCACCGCGTCCGAGAATGTCAATTTCAGTATTGGAAATTCAATTTTAAAAAAAAATCTGCTCTAACCCGACCGAATTATATTATATATTAGGAATTATATAATTCAATATATATTATAAATTATATATATTAGGAATTATATATATTAAAAAAAAAAATCGGTCCGGACCGGACCGAAAACCGAAATCTCAAATCACAGGGACCGAAGACCGGACCGAATTTCTCGGTCCGATCCAATTTTTCGGTCCGGACCGATTTTTGTGCAGCGCTAAACACACATCACAAATGAATATTGTGACCCAAGTTTATTAATTATGCTTTAGTCTTCCAGTTTTTAAGTTGAACTTTATGTATTTGCACTTTAGTCCTTTAAGTTAGTTAAGTTGTCAAGTCTATAGTAGTCCCAATTTAGTTATATTGGACAACTGGCCTATACGAAAGGAGCTGTATTTATATATCCGTTGTACTGTTTTGTTGCCATTATCAATATATCAAGAATATTCTTTCTTCTTCCTCCTCTCTCCTTTTCCTTTCATTCTTCTTCTGCTACTGTAACAAGAGGCCTTACTCTCTTGTTACATACATGATGTTGCCTAAACCAACCTACCAAGATGCTCTATTGTTGCTTGATCTTTTTGCTTTTTCCTGCCTGTTCTTATCCCTATTTAATTGATAACAAAGCTGACATAAAAACATCATGCTCTTTTTTTCCTCTATAATCGTGATGTCAAGTTAGTTTGTGTGCACTTCAACTCATATATTTTGCGATGTTCAATACCAAATACGTTTGTCTTTGAAGAACTTTTAGTTAGTAATGACACACAATTCTACCAAGAGTGTCATCTTCAAAGCTTTGTCAAATACATTTATTAGATTGATATGTATATCGTATTTGAAAAGAAAAACAATATATACATATATATAATAAGGCGACACTGCTTGAAAATAATGTCAAATAATCCTCAATTAGGGACAAGACGTAAAGCTTTAGAACTGCTACAACCATGTACCCAAATCCCACATACAAGCTGAGTTGTGATAATAGACCGATACCCTTGCTCAAAATCTTTAGTGCTAAGTGGTGGTAAGTATAATTGAAATATATGATACATAAATTTGGAACCCCCCACCCCACCCAAACATTACAATCCAAGAATCCAAAGAGAACAATGAAAAAAAGACCAATAAAACTGGACTTCAATAACCTACACAATACCTGATGTAATATTCCAACTAATGAACTATGACAATTATCAAGAATTGACCTAGCATTTATGTCTTCTTCCAAATTTTTATATATATATATTTCATTTGCAACTTATCTACACTGCCTTTTAGCAAAATGTGGTGCAGATACCAATTTCTTCAACAAAGTTCTCAGCCTTCTAGCACCCGTTCCTGGCCTTAAAACGTCATATTTCTCGCCCTGTAGATTCATACAACCTCGCTCATCGTCATTGGAACACCATCCTCCGGCTGAGAAGTACTGTCCATTTCGTCTTCTCAGAAGATCGCGATCAATTTTATTAAGGACAATGTTGTTCTTGAACTTCCGGGCGAATGGCCTGTTGCTTAAGACCATTCTTCTATAATCTTTCGGACCGAGATTGATCTCGGGTGTTGTCTCGGAGGGTTGTCCCATGTAATGTAGTGAAGATCATGGTTCACTGTTGTGTTCTTGTATTCATCAGAGTTGCATATGACTGTTTGGAAATAACCCTCTGGAGATGACACGAAATTTGTGTAGTAGAGAAGAAGAGTTCTTGGAAGGTTTTCCCAGCCTATTATGCAGTATTCAGCAAAGGATCTTGACAATATTGTCCAAGCTGAACCTGTAAATCGATTTTCTGTTTTGATGAAAATAAACATAAAATGTCGAAAAATAGAGAATAACACGTGTTTGCTCATTATTCATCGAGAAATTGAGGAAATGTCAGGTCTGATTTAGAGAGTTTATTTTATATACAATGGCAGTGTAAAAGAACTTTTATACTATCAGATCACATACATCAATAAAAAGTGTGATCACATGAAAACCTTTGAAAATAAGGTAGTTTACCTGTTACCCTTAACCTTTGAAAATAAGGTAGTTTACCTGTTACGACAAGTTAGAATATAGTAATATACTGAGTGTAAAAGTTCTGTATACCGTCTATAGATAAGTTAAACCCTTTGATTTATACTTCAGTCGTATCTCCTCCCAACACAACCCAAAAGAATGAGGAAAAAAACAAGGAAAATATGTAGTTATTCTCCAGTCATGGATCTAATTACACACAGTAGATCAATGATAAATGAGCTAAAGAAGGGTAGTCCGGTGCACTAAGCTCCCGCTAGGGTCTGGGGAAGGGCCGGACCACAAGGGTCTATTGTACACAGTCTTACCTCACATTTCTGCAAGAGGCTATTTCCATGGCTTGAACCCATGACCTCCTGGTCACACGACTACTCCAAGGCTTCCATGCGATAAATGAGCTAAAGAAGATTATAATAAAATAAATGAAATTTTTGATATCTTGAATTATCCATCAAAAAGAAAAAGAGAGAAAATTAAATCCTGAATCTTACGCACACTACCAATGGTTGTGGTGGGAGTGGGATGGATAGAATCCCTCCATCTATGACCAGAGGTCGCGGGTTCGAGTCCCTCATATGGAAAAAATTGCGGGATTTCGCCCTTTAATGAATTTTACGCAGCGCGAATCAGAATTTGTCGGGCCCAAGCACCGGCATCATCTGCATCAATGCCTGAGCACCGGCGTCATCTGCATCAATGCCTGAGCACCGGCATCATCTGCATCAATGCCTGAGCACCGGCATCATCTAAATCACGCCTGAGCACCGGCGTTATTTAAGTCAACGCCTGAGCACCGGCGTCATCTGCATCAATGTCTGAGCACCGGCATCATCTGCATCAATGCCTGAGCACCGGCATCATCTGCATCAATGTCTGAGCACCGACATCATCTAAATCACGCCTGAACACCGGCGCTATTTAAGTCAACGCCTGAGCACCGGCGTCATCCGCATCAATGTCTGAGCACCGACATCATCTGCATCAATGCCTGAGCACCGGCATCATCTAAATCACGCCTGAGCACCAGCGTTATTTAAGTCAACGTCTGAGCACCGGCGTTATCTGCATCAATGTCTGAGCACCGACATCATCTGCATCAATGCCTGAGCACCGACATCATCTAAGTCAACGCCTGAGCACCAGCGTCATATGCACAATAACGCCTGAGCACCGGCGTCGCTCACGTCACATCTATCGTGCATGAGCTAAACCTGCAACGTGTCAACACAATGTCGTCACCAACATCTTAATCATTCATCTTCAACTACGTCACCTTCAACACTTTACGTCTACACAGGACGACACTCCTACTCACAGAATCACATTTCTTATATTCATGCTTTATCATATTTTATCGTTTTAACAATTATGCACTAATTTTTCTTAAGTTTTAGCCTACAAGTTCCTCAATTCACAGGAGCAGTTGCAGCACGTCTGTGCAAGGACAACATCTCGACATTCAACATGTCTGTACGAGGATGGCATCTCGACATTTGCAGCATCCAACATATCACACAAGGACCACATCTCTACCCGGAGAATTGCATTTTCTCATATATTCGTGCTTTATCATTTTTCTGTCTTAACAGTCATGTACTAATCTTTCTAAGCTTTAGCCTGCAGGAGCCTTAATTTACAGGAGCAGGAGCATAACGTGGAACCATCTCTTACGGCAAACTGAAGCAATTTGTACCTCGAACGTTGATTCGCTCTCCTCCAGCATCCCGCAACACAGAACCCAGTGTCATCATAATTCGACACAGGTACAAAATTTTGAATCCGCATCTGCCCTGCATTAATTTTCCAGCATCCCGCGACACAGTACCCAGTGTCATCATAATTCGACACTGGGACGAAATTTTGAATCCGCATCCGCTCTGCCTTAATTTTCCAGCATCACAACAACCCAGTGTCATCATAATTCGACACTGAGACATATTTTTGAATCGGTATTCGTCCGGCCATAATTTTAGCATCGCAACAATCCAGTGTCATCATAATTCGACACTGGGGCATTTTTAAATCTGCGTCAGCTTTACTTTTTACTTTAGCATCGCAACAATCCAGTGTCATCATAATTCGACACTGGGACATTTTTAAATCTGCGTCAGCTTTACTTTTTACTTTGGCATCGCAACAATCCAGTGTCATCATAATTCGATATTGGGACATTTTTAAATCTGCGTCAGCTTTGCTTTCTTTTCGCATCACAACGACCCAGTGTCATCATAATTCGACACTGGGACAATTCTGACTCTGCATCTGCCCCACTTTTGAGTTCTGGTTATAAAACAGGACAAAATTGGCTACGAGTCAACATCTTTGTCCGAAGACTCTTCCATCATCTCCGTACAAAGAGAGACATGATGTTGACAGTCAATTTTGACCCGTTTTTTATATATTTATTGTAATTTTATGTGTTTTAGGACACAACACTCTAATCATCATTTTTTGCATTTTTATCTTTATAGTTTTAAAATTAAGCGTTATGTCTTTGTTAATATTATGTTTCTATTAATATTACACAGTCGTTTATTTTAATAATATTTGCATCTCTTTAAATAAATTAATTGACATCCCGCTTTAATTTTAATTAGACATTAGACATTTGTCTAAATATTGTATTTTATTATTATTGCATCTACATTTGCATTTTTATAATTTTCCATCTTTTTAAATAATTTTTCTTTTAAATAATTAACTCGCATTGCATTTTGTCAAACCAGTTCAGTACGAGACTCAATCCGAATCATTCCAATCCAACATCATTTTTTTTTTCATCCAAAAACCCCCTTTTATTCCCCCCCCCCCCCCCCCATTTTTAAATTTCAAACCCCACTTTTCATTTTCCCCCCCAAATACCAAACACTAATTCTACCCCTATATAATAAACCTTACCCCCTTTATTAAAAAGAGGGGCAAGACACATACTCAAGACAAAAGAAGGGCATCACCATTTTCCATTGGAAAAAAGAAAGAATCATCCTCTCCTCATCTCCTCACTCTTCCCGTCGCGCGCCACTCTCGCCGGAGCTCCAAGCTCGGCGAACCCCTGAAAACACTGCAGCCACAACCGTCCCCTCTCCGCACCTCTACCCTCCCTCGTTCCCGTCGAACACCATCGCCCCTCGCCCTGTCTCGCCGGAGGTGTTGACCGGCGAGAACCTTCTCGTCGGACCCCTCACTCGACCACCGACGATGAACTACACCATCAACCACTGCATCACAGCGCGCACAACAACTCACTGCTCCCGCATCGCCGCTGATCACCGGCGAACCCCGTCGTTGAACACCCACACCGCTGTCATCTTGCTCTCTCGTCTCACATGCTCTCGTTGAACTCCCCATACCCTGTATCCCTTTTGTCGTCTCTGCCTCGCCGGAGCTGACCACCGACGACTGACGGAGACGCTGTTGTTTTCTTTTCGTTGTTATTATATATTGTGATTCGGGTTAACTTTTTTTTTTTTTTTGCGTCGCGTCTTACCGGAGTTCTGAAAAACTCCGGCGACCTTGCTCTTGACTGCATTTTGGGCATCGGTTGTTATCTTGGTTAATGGGCTGGTTTTGTTTTTTTGGGGGGCATCTGCCGGAGTTTTAAGACTCCGGCGACGTTTTAAAATTTCAGCGAACTAGGCCGCTGGTTGTTTCCACTGTTCCGGCGAGCCACAATCGCGTGGTTTTGCTCTCGCTTCCTACCATTTCTTGCGCTCCGGTGACCACTGTTTCGCTCATGGTTGTCCGTTTTATACTGTTTTTCGCTATTGTTTATTTGGGTATTATTGTTGGCTTTAGTCGACATTTCAGGCGATCTTGTTGGCTTCATTTTTGTATCTTTCGACTGCTGTTGTCGGACTGATTTTCCAGCGATGTTGTTATTTTCCGTTTGTGCTGGATTGAATTTCGCAGGTTTTGCTATTGGTGGACTGTTTGTGGGTGTGGGGCTGCTTCCTGGACTGGTTTTTTGTGGGTTTTACCATTGTTACGGTGTTCTGATTTCCGGGATTAATTCTGGGCAGTTTCGACCCTTTATTTTCATTAAACTGATTTTTTTTAAAAGAACAAATGCTACACTTGGTATTTTATTTTATTAAATTGATTCTGAACAAGATAATGCACTTGGTATTTTACTTATTTTGAACAAGATAATGCACTTGGTATTTTATTAATTTTGAACAAGATACTACACTTGGTATTTTACTGATTTTGAACTTGATACTACACTGGCCTACGAAGGATTTATCCGTCGATCTGGAGGCCTCCATGGTAAGCGAGACGGAATATGTGGGCAAGGAGGAAAGTGAAAAGATTAGACGAGAATGCATAGTATCGTTCACCGGGAGGTGAGTCGACCGCAGCCGAAGCGATATTGGCTTCTCATGTCTTAGTATCCTTGGCATAACACTAGCTGAGCCCACACTATATAAAAATATATCTTTTACAATATCTTCTACATATATATCTATATATATATATACATACATTGTGTTTGTTTGGTAATTTATTTATTATTTACTAACTCTTCTACTAAGTGTTTTTGCAGGTACCCAGAGGCGTACCCCATAGTTAAAGCATTCACATAAAAATAAAATAAGAGCGAAATGTCGCTAAATTCTCTTCATTACATCTTTTATGATTATTTGCTTTCATTACTATCTTGTTAAATATATATTTATTTTAAATATTTGCATGCCTAGTTTAAATATCTTTTTGTTAGTTTAATAATTAGAACACATTTAGAATTGTAGATTGCATGTTAGCACAATAATTTTAAACCTAAGTTTGAACGGATAACCGCAAGTTAGCGGATCCTATAGGATTCCTAACCCCTTCCCTTTAGGATAATAAATAACCCTTACCTAGAATCTCACATAGCTTTCGCAGACCTTTAAAATGGAGATCATTCGTAGTATTTTATGCTACATTTTTAGTGTCCTAATTCACTATAATAATTAGGTGGCGACTCCTTGAATACAAATTTAGGAATCAACCATACGTAGTACTCCCGTTTCCGACTCCGGTTGAAATGGGGTGTTACAGCCACATTTTGGCTCCAAAAAACGCAAAATCAATGAAGTGTTTATCAACCCATCTTAGGGCTTCAACACCTTTTCAATGAAACAAAAGAAATCAGATTCTTCGTAGACAGGAACGTTGCAGTCATACACATTTACCACTCCCTCTTCAATCATGAACTCGAGAGTGATAAAATATGTGGCATTAATATTCATCATTGTTAAAACCCTCTTTGCACCAGCCCACGAGCAGCCTCCCGGGTAGGGTCTAACATCCTTACAATAATCGACCATATCATCATCTCACTTGAATTCAGCAAGTCTAACCTTCAGAGGCATGACATTTGGAACTATACTCTCTTTTGTCAATTCTGCGTACCTCTTGGACATATTGTTGTAAAAGTTGAAATCCAGGATTATGTCAGTGGAATCATAGTACTCAGGAAAATTGATTTGCCTCATACGCATTAGAAGCAGGACTTGATTGCAGTCTCTACCTTTTTCTTTCTTTGGGCATGTACATGCTTGAAAATGTCCACATTCTTTAGCACTTTTGGCCCAACATCAAGAAGGGGAGTCCCAATTGACTTACTGGGAGTAGCAACAGATCTTCTTGATCTAACTGATGCAAGTGCCTTAACAATTGCTTTGCCCCTCCTCCGAGCATGAACATGAGTATAATGTGAGGAAAGATTCTTTGATGGTTTGATACCTCTCTTAGATATCAACATTTGCATAGAAGTGTTTGTGGCTTCTTGGGCCTACACCAATTCCTCCACCTTTCTGATCAAATTATCCATTTTGTCCTTGCAAGTGGTGCACTCACAAGCACATGAGGGCACCTTAGAAGTACCGGCACCAACATTAACAAATATTCTACCACTCAATCCACCACCACTAAAATTACTATCAAATCTAGAAAAATCACTCAATCCAGGAACTGGAGTAAATCCACCAATATTAGCATCATCATCTCTTAATTTTTCCCCATCAATACTTGCTGGGACATCATCACTAACACCACCACCACCACTACCACCAACATCAACAGACTGAACAACACCACCAACAATATCAGCACCACCAACAGCATCATCAACAACATCACCACCAACACCAACAGCAACATGACCACCACCACCAGCTACAACATCATCAACCCTAGTGATGGCTGCCACTCCAGCCAATTCCCCTTTGAACCCAATAATCAATCTGTTAGACACAGATTCTATAGGCACAAAAGTGACAAGGCATGACATCTCCAACTCTCTTATTGTTGGGACAAGCCATGGGTTCATAACCTACAACAAAAAAGTAGATATATCATAATGGTGTTAAATCATAAAAAGCAAAACCTATTTAAAATAAGTTATCAGATTGTTGCAAAAGGTTACACATCTGTTGGGCAATGTCCAACAGATAGGTAACTTGTTGCAGCATGTATCTCATCTGTTGGAAAATTTCCAACAGATGGGTAACTTGTTGCAGCAGGTTGCTCATCTGTTGGATATTGTACAACAGATTAGTAATTTGTTGCAACAGATTATTGTACTTATTGTAAAAATTTACTGCAACAGATTTAAAAGTTATCAAATTAGCAAATAAAGTGATATGTTGCAACAACTGTGGTACTTGTTGGAAATTGTCCAACAGATTGTCAACTTGTTGCAGCAGGTTTATCATCTGTTGGATATTTTCCAACATATGGGTAACTTCTTGCAGCAGGTTACTCATCTGTTGTAAAAAATTAGTTGCATGTTATAACATATTCATCTGTTGGGTAACTTGTTGCAACAGGTTAATTATCTGTTGGACAATGTCCAACAGATGCATAACTTGTTGCAACAGATGCATGTGTTGTTGCAACACCTAGTCATCTGTTGTGTTCTAATGCTTACAACTTCTTTAGGGGGGTTGAAAAGGTCAACACTCAATTTTGTGGTTTTCCTGACAGTGAGTCATCTAAGAATTCTTGGATAGGTAACTTCTTCAGAGTATTCCTTGACTTGATGCCTGAGGTGATGAGTGACTTCAAATGCCCAAGCCTAGAAAAAAAAATGCCATCAAAAATCAAAATAGTGATTGAAATAATAAATAAAAAAGGTAAAACATTAAAGAAAATTTACCATGAAAGCCCAAGGGAAGCCATATAGGTTTTGTGTCTTCCCCGTTGGCTTCAAATCCTTCATCAAATATTCAACAATCAAGTTAAAGCTTTGAAAACCCCATGCATAGTTGTTGAAGGCATCATATTCCTCAGCAAGTTTAATCAATCCAAGCGGTATGTTGTAGTTTACGTCTGTTGCCCAAAGAACACTGTGCACAAACCAAACTAAGCACAGTGCCTCATTGTTTTTTTTTAGAATGTTTTGGACTCCAAGTCTTGCAACAATTTCTTTTGAATGTAGCTCTTTCCCACTAAGTTTACCAAAGAGACATCATTCTTAGCTTTGAAACCCTTTGCTTTCTTGGCTGTCTTGGGCGTCCGGGCTGACTTGGTTAATACAACAGTAGGAGGAGGCTCACAAAGATAACATCTCAATACGGTAACTATGGCAAACTCCTTCATGCCAAAGCAAACCTGCATGCCACAGTAATTGATCCAAATCTCATCATTTCTATCACAAATAATCTTACGCTTCAAAAGCTCAGAAATCATTGTCATTTGAAATCGGACACCGGTATCTTCAGGCAAATCTAAATAGAGCCAAAACAGCTAGCCCTAAATAAATTCTCCAACCCCTGTTGCCGGCGAAGGCCCCTAAAGGTGTCAAAGCCCTTGCCCATACTAACTACAAAATCACCGGACAAATCCTTATTTTCAATCAGCGGCATCGGCACGTCGTACTTTTCAATGCTGAAACTCTTGACGACCTCCTCAATCGAAGGTCTATTGGGATCTGTGGCAATACTAGAAGACTCAACAAGATTGACATCCACATTATGTTTCATTTTTCTTCTTAACTCGGTCAAAGTCTGATATGTTGATTCTTCTTCTTTTTCATTACCATTTTCAGTTTCTGCATCTTCTCCACCTCCTTCATCCCCTTCAGTTTCTTCATCTCCTTCTTCTTCACTTACTTCTTCTTCATCTCCTTCAGCAGATTTTTCATCATCTTTTTCACTTTATTCTCTAGTTTCTTCATTTTGTTCATTTTTATCACATTCTTCTTCATGCCCAACAGATATTTCGTGGGTTTCCTCTCTCACAAGTTTATCTAATGGTGTTTGCACCGTAGCTCTTTTACTACTTTCTCCCTCAGTTGGTTTCTCTCATTTTCTTTTAACTGAAACCATTTTATCTACACACAGGAGATAGAAAAACAGTTTTAATCGGTTAGTGCAACATTCAAAGTAAAAAGGGAAAAGGAATATGTTGCAACAGATTAATAATATGTTGCAACAAAATACGAAGTTGTTGCAACAACTTATTACTTGTTGCAACAGAATCTTAATCTGTTGGAAATAGAAAAACAGTAGCAACAACTTAGCAACTGTTTTGATTTTTTACAACAGCTTGTTAATATGCTACAACAACTGCTTCAGATGCTGCAAAAATCTCAACAATTATTTTGATTTTATCCAGCAGCTGTTGGATAAAATCAAAACTTTTCCTAAATCATAGCATGACAGCAACAACAACAGCAAAAACATATAAATTTAACTACAAAACATCTATATTTCACTACAAACACACAACCATCACAAATCTCACTCACAATTTAAACAAAATACACCAAATAGAATTTTTTTAATCATGCAACTTCAAAGATATGTTTACAATCACAAACAAGTCTTTGAATTTCTCGCAAAGAACAACAACAAAAACATCTAAATTTAACTACAAAACATCTATATTTCACTACAAACACACAACTATCACAAATCTCACTCACAACTTAAACGAAATACACCAAATCATACAACCTCAGCAGATGTTTGCAACTGTCAAACAAGTGTTGAATTTGATGCAACAGGTAACCTCAATTGTTGAAAAACATTAACAAAATTGCAAGCCTTTTTTCGAAATAACAAGGAGAAGAAGAACAAAAACAGCACCAAAAACTATAATTTCACAATCACTATTTACAAACTCACAAACTCCAACAAGTGCAACAAATACACGAAATTACAACAAAACAAATAACATTCAAGAAAAACTCATGCTCTTCTTCATCTTCTCTAACCAAAATCATCATTTTCACACTCTGATTTCAAAACCCTAATTTTTGAACCAAGTGAAAAAAAAAAATTACATGAGAATGAATAGAGAAGCAACAACAATGGAGAGAGAGAGAGAAATGAGCAGCAGCAATAATAGAGACAGAGGAACGAGCAGCAACAATGGTGGTCGTCGGTCGCAAGGTTTTTTGCAGCAGCAACGGAGAGAGACAGAGACTAGGGAACTGGGAACTTTTTTTTTTTTTTTTGAAATAAAATGAACAAGTAGTTGGGGTCGTGGGGGGAAGTGGGTTGGAATGAGTTTTTGTATAATGTGTGTGGGTTGAAAGAAGTTTTTGTATAATGTGTATGAGTTTTTGTGTATTTTGTAAAAGATTATAAGTTTTAAAAATTATAATTCAGTCCCAATTTTAGTTAATCACATTTTTAAGACAAGTTTGACCTTGGATGGTCAAATTTATCACCATTTTTAATTATGAGACCTTTTTGTCACCGTAAGTTAAATCTTACATGTAACTAGTGTGTTGTACAAAATTTAGACCCCTTGGTAAGTCCGAGAAGGCATGGATCAGATCTGAGACAATAAAAAAACAAAGTAAGAATAATTAAACATATTTTGGAAAATAATAATTGAAGGAATTAATAGATTTAGTATAAATAAACAAAAAGTAAAGTATTTTCTTTACAATCAAAATGTGAAGGAATCAAGGAAGTTTGTTTCTTCTTCTAAAAACACTCAAACAAACAACAAAACAATGAATTATCATTAAAAAGTACTTTTACCACATTTAGTAAAAATGTGAAGGATTAATCACTTGAATTTATTACTCCAAAACCAAATGAATAATGATAAAACAGTATTTTCTTGATTAAAAAAAAGACTCTGAACTT
Organism: Przewalskia tangutica; assembly: GCA_029844215.1. NCBI lineage: Eukaryota > Viridiplantae > Streptophyta > Magnoliopsida > Solanales > Solanaceae > Przewalskia > Przewalskia tangutica. The sequence goes on along the minus strand of CM056738.1, from coordinate 95,981,821 downwards.
AAAAACCCCACAGGAAAAACAATGTTTTATTTACAAATGTATTGGGAAATGCCAATTTTAGTCAAAAATCACACAAAAACTGCAAAAAATAAAATAAAAATACAGGCATTCAACTGGAAAAATTAGGAATTTCTTTTACTGTACGAAAAAAATGTTGTTGTCCAGGTCTCTCGAAAACAGTCGCTAGGTAAAGTCTGCGTACACTCTACCCTCTTTAGACCCACGTTGTGTGATTTCACTAGATATGTTGTTGTTGTTACCAAAAAATGTTGTTATTTACAAATGTATTGGAAAAAGTGCATTTGTTTTGTCAAAAACCACACAAAAAATTGCAAAACAAAAGAGGCACTGACATGAAAAATTAGGATTTTTTTTTTTTTACTTATAACCTCACAGAAAAAATAGTGAAAATATTTTTTATTTACAAATATATTAGAAAGATGCAATTATTAGTCAAAAATCACACAAAAATTTACAAAAAAAAAAGGCCCTCACAGGAAAATTAGGAAAAATATATTTTTACTTACAAATAATGTATTGGAAAATTGAATCTTTTTGCCAAAAAACACACAATATATATTTATTTAAAAAAAAAAAAAGAGGCACTCACCATACCATCTTGTGAGTAACTAAAGGATAATCAGATGCACTAAGATTAATAAACCAATCCCATTTAGCAATCTTCAAAAGCATAGACATTGCATGTAGTGTATTAGCAAGCATAGTTGGTCTTCTATATGTTACCAACTTGGGCTTATCCACAACCCAAACATTATTAATTTCTCCAAACACATTGTTGTCAGCTACAAATCTTGAAATTTCTTGATGTTCATTTACTGGTGCATCTAAATCTAAGTGAATTAAATAAAAATTACTAGGATGGTATAGTGAAAAAAGTAATCTTTTTAGCTTTGGTACATCCCCTTTTGAAGCAGAGATTAAGTAAGCAAATTTTATAGGGTAAAGGGTAGTTGTATTTGAGATTATGAAGTTTTTTTTTGCTTAAATATGGTGATGGGTGAGTGGGAAAATCGGGTTGGTACGTAGATAAGAATGAATAGAAGTGATGTTACAATGAAGTAAAACATGAAAATCTTGATACCCATGGGAAGATTTGAGCTAAAAGATCAAGAAAGTTTGGAACTTTGTGAAGTGAAGTTGGTTCTTGATCTGCTAGATATGGAGGAAAAGAATGGGTGCATCTAATATTGGGTAATTTGGGTTGGGGTTGGGGTAGTTAATGGCTGTTGGTGACATGTATCTCATCCTATGATTATATTTGAATTTGCTCTCAAAGGGCTCCTGCCAAGATTTTTTCATAATCATGCCTCAAACCCCAAATCTTTGATTAAGGAGACAGCGATATCATCAAATGCACCACACATAGGCATGCTTTAATTTGTAGGTTTGACACAATCAAATAATTTTAGTTTAAATTGTATATATATATATATTAAAAAATTATTAAATATGTTCAAAAATTGAATTCAGAACTCAGTGGAAGGGTAGTTCATGGTTGTTGGTGATAGGGCCGGAGGTAGCTTTTAACGTATGAGTTTGTCAAAAATTTATATATATATGTATTAAAAAAATTAACTAAAAATGTCTAGAAATTAAACTCAGAACTCAGTTGACCGGTAATTAATAGTAGTTGGGGGGCAGATATAGAATTTAACGTAGCATTTCGGCAACATCCTATAATTTTAGCTAAAAAATTATATGGTTTAAAAAGTTTACTAAATGTGTTTAAAAATTAAATTTAAAACTCAATTATAATTACTTGTGTTAAAAACTGCACATTCTGTGCATTTACTGATTTGCATGTACAATTCAATGCATTTTGATTGATCTATTTGAAAGAAATGTAGAAGGAGAAGAGAACGAGAGATAGGGAATGAGAGAGATATTTTTTGTGGAAGTTTTTCAGTTAGTTGCAAACTCATGTACAATCCAATGCATTTGAATTGATCTATTTGGAAGAAATGTAGAAGAAGAAGAGAACGAGAGATAAGGAATGAGAAAGATATTTTTTGTGGAAGTTTTTAAGTTAGTTGCAAACTAAAGGCACAATATCTTATTTATACAAGTAATGTAATTAGCTCACTAACCACTTGCTAATCATAACTAACTTACTAACAAACTACCCAACTTGTAACTATACTAACTCATGCTAATAAGATGAATATATGTCAATGTATCAAGGTGGCTTCAATGTGAGTGGAAGCCCTATAAGGCCCCCATACATCAAGATGCAAAAGTTAAAAACATATTTAGTTCTGCTCATACTAATAGAAAATGGTTTTCTAGTTTGTCTAGCCATAGGACATATATTACAGTGTCTTATTTTAAAGTTGGACTTATTCTCAAGATCACTTATTTTCCTGAGCATGGTCATTGGAACATGCCCCATCCTTTTATGCCATAACTCTGCCTGCAATTCTTCCTTTGTGTATCTGACAGCTGAATGAGCTTGTTTTGTCAATAATCTCCTGGATTGCAGCATATAGAGTCCATATATCTCTTTATCAATCTCCTTCACCTTTCTAGTGAAGAGATCCTGTAAAACAAAGAAATTAGAGAAGAACCTTGCACTACAGTTTAATTCCCTGGTTAATTTTGAAACTGACAGCAAATTGAACTGCAAATTTGATACGCATAAAACATGCTTAATGAGATCACCTCCACTTAACCTGCAACTTTCAGTTTGTGTTATTGCTGCTCTATCACATGTGGGTAATTGCACATGACCTGCATTGTCTATAAGCTCATGTTTTTCAATCAAACTCCTATCAACCACCATGTGATTAGTTGCCCCAGAATCAACAATCCAACTAGGATTATTATCAACTACACTACAGGATTACCTGTCATGTGAGATTTAGGTACTGTCATGTCACTACATGATCCACCAGCCTGTTGATTCAGCATTGTAACAACCTGCTGATATCTCTCTGGAGGACATGATCTTAACATGTGCTAAGTTGATCATGTTGTTCTTGGGATAGTTGATTCACACCTGCCTGGCCTGATACTGTCATGTCTGCTTGACATGTTGTACCTGATGCACTCCTTCTCCCTGTGCCTTCCCTGCCATGGCCATATTAACCTTCTTCTTGTTTTTGAAATCATGTGGATAGCTAACAAGTCTATAGCATTTATCTCTTATGTGGCCATTTTTCTTACAATAGTCACAGTACATCAGTTTATAACACATCTCTCTATTATGTTGATCGGTGTATTTTATATACACATTTTGAGTCATTTTTAGTTAGTCTTTTGTCCATTTTTGTACAAATACGTGTCGTCTTAGGATATATTTTTGTTCTTTTGAGTCATATTGGTTTAAAGTGGCTCGTTGGCGGAAAAGGAGCAAAAAGAGGGCAGAAACGGAGGTTCCAGAGCTCGAAAAGCGAGAAAGTGGCGAACCAGGCACAAGAGCAGCGGCACATGGCCTCCAAGCCACAGGCTAGAGCTCCACGGCGCCCAATCTTCAGAGAGCCTCAGTAGTTCCGGCGCCGCGGCGCCACTAGCAGGGCCGAGGCGGGAAAATCAGCAGTTTCGAATTGACAATGGGCCAGGCCTGAAGGAAAACCTGCATCATGTTTTGGAGACTATAAAAAGAGGACTCTAGGTCAGATTTAAGGGTTCCTCTTCTTGCCAAATCACACAACTTTTGGAGATCAAGATTGGAGACCTTTTCTTAGTAAATTCTTGTTCTTGTTTTACTTTCTTTACAGTTTATGTTGGATATTAATTTAGTTCTTATCATATCTATGACTAGGAACTAAATCAACTTAGGGCTTTCCATGTCAATTCACTTGAACCTTATCTTTATGAATTAATGCATGTTTTTGGTTCTTCTTGTTGTTGTTGAGATTTATTCAATAATTGTCTTGATTGCTTGGTAATTACTTGATCACTAATTATCATAATCCTTATAATTTCTAACCGAAAGCCGAAAGGGGAGGTTGTGAATATGTTGTAGTTGGATAAACATAGGTTAAATCGTGGACGAAAGTATCCCGATACTTGTGTAGTATTAATAGGTTATTGGTCTTAATCCTCCTCTATAGTCAATCTTATCACCGAAAGGTAGAAAGGTTCTATATTGGGTTGAGTGTTTATATAACCTTAACAGGAGTATAAAACGGCTTAGTTAACCTGCTATCTCAAAATAGAAGAAGAACCATAATTAATTGCATTAATAAGTAAGTTAAGCGGATAGTTGAGGAGATTTGGAAGCCCTATTTCCACATTACTGAAGTAAAACAACGTGGTTTAATTAGTTTTCATAATTATAGTCATAAACAACATATCAATCATCGGTTACCAAATAGACAACATAGAATAGAATTTGGTACTTGAACACTAATCCCTGAGGACGATAACTCGGTCTTCTAAGACTATATTACTTGACATGACACGTGCACTTGCGTAAGTGTGCATAAATCGCGCACCAAGTTTTTGGCGCCGTTGCCGGGGATTGGCATAGTTCAATATCAATTTTATCTATTCTTAATTTCTAATTTGGTTTTTTATTTATTTTTATTTATTTAGTACTATTTTTTATTATTATTTTGTGAAAATCAGTGCGTCGTGATCCGTTTGTTGGTTTTGATTCATCTCAGGGATCCTGAAGACATGGATTACTACTATCAACAAGGTAATCCTCCAGCCCCACAAGAAGAGCAGGATGGGTTACGAGCAACCATACTCAGGTTGACTAGGCACCAAACTCAGTTCATGGACGAAACGAGAGTGTCCTTGAAGAATTTGGAAACGCAAATAGGACAACTCGTGGGCATGCTGAGCAGCGGAATGCAAGAAAAGCACTCTGCACATATTGGAGGAAATATAAAAGAGAATGTCAGGCGATTGACCTGAAAAATGCCGAATCAGTGGAAACAGAAAATTCGTAGCAGTACGGCCAAGATCTGGGCGATCTAGAACTTTAGCGCCACGGCGCGAGTTGCGGCCGTGGCGGAGAACCAGTGAAATAAGGGTGGAAGCTGGTGTGAACGCACCCCAGGTGAAGATACCGTACCCCCAGAGGCTAAAAACATGTGCTCTTGACAAACAATTCTCTAAATTTGTGGAAATTCTCAAACAATTGCAACTCAATATCCCGTTTGCTGAAGCACTAGAGCAGATGCCAAGCTATGTAAAGTTCATGAAGGACATTCTTAGCAAAAAGAGGAGGATAGAGGACTACGAAACAGTGGTGTTGACTGAAGAAGGCAGTGCCATCCTACAGAGAAAACTACCTCAGAAATTAAAAGATCCTGGGAGTTTCACCATCCCATGCACTATTGGGAAGTTTAAATGTCAGAAAGCGTTGTGCGATCTGGGGGCAGGCATAAATTTGATGCCCTACCTAGTTTTTTGCAAACTTGGAATGGGAGAAGTCAAACCTACAAACATCACTTTGCAGTTAGCTGACCGCTCCATAGTCCACCCTAGAGGAGTCATCGAGGATGTGTTGGTAAAGGTGGACAAGTTCGTCTTTCCCGCTGATTTCGTCATCTTAGACATAAAAAATAACGACATAATCCCCATCATACTTGGCAGACCCTTCCTAGCCACAGGACATGCTCTCATCGATGTTCACAAAGGGGAGTTGAAACTTCGGGTGGAAGAAGAAGAGATGATTTTCAATGTTTTTCGGACAGCAACCTTCCCAGATGCAAGTGATAACTGTCCGGTCATTGACATAATCGAAGATGCAGTGTCAGACAAAGGGTTCAGAAATTATGATACGCTTGAAGAATTACTGACCAGATGGGATGATAGTAGTGGAAACGACCCAAGGCTGATGGAGTATGCAAACTGGATGAATTCTTATGAGAAATGTGATAAGAATAGATATGAAGAGCTTGGCGGATGCGAGAGATCGATACCATCCACGAGAAGGCTCGAGTTAGAGTTAAAAATTCTACCCAATCATTTACGATTACGAATATCTAGGTGAAGATCAATCCTTACGGTGATCATCTCATGCCATCTATCCACGATAGATATTGATAAGTGCGAGAAATCGAGGGCTCATGGCGTGCCATTGGGTGGACATTAGCAGACATAAAGGGGATAAGTCTGTCAACAGTAATGCATAAGATCCGTCTAGATGAGGAGAGAAAACCCTCCATTGAGGCACAAAGGAGACTAAACCCAAACATGAAAGAGGTAGTCAGAAAAGAAATCATGAAATGGCTCGATGCTGGAGTAATTTATCCTATATCTGACAGCGCATGGGTGAGTCCAGTACAAGTGGTACCCAAAAAGGGTGGTATGACAGTAGTGACCAACGAAAGGAACGGGCTCATTCCTTCTAGAACAGTTACTGGGTGGAGAATATGCATTGACTATCGCAAGTTGAATAAAGCAACCAGAAAAGACCACTTCCCGTTGCCATTTCTAGATCAGATGTTGGATAGACTTGCGGGGCACAACTACTACTGTTTTTTGGATGGTTACTCAGGGTATCATCAGATTGCCATAGCACCAGAAGATCAGGAAAAGCCAACATTCACCTGCCCTTTCGGTACATTTGCATTCAGAAGGATGCCATTTGAGCTTTGTAATGCACCTGCGACCTTTCAGAGGTGCATGCTGGCAATTTTTTCGGACATGGTGGAAAAGACTATAGAGATTTTTATGGATGACTTCTCGGTCTTTGGGGCTTCGTTCGACGAATGTTTGAGGCACCTGGAAGCAGTGTTAAGACGATATGAAGAATCCAACCTTGTGCTAAACTGGGAGAAGTGTCATTTCATGGTAAAAGAAGGGATTGTCCTGGGACACAAAATATCGAACCAAGGTATTGAGGTGGACAAAGCAAAGATTTCAGTGATCGAAAATCTACCACCTCCATCGACAAAAAGTCGGCTTCCGGGCATGCCGGTTTTTATAGAAGATTCATCAAGGATTTCTCAAAAGTTTCAAAGCCCCTTTCCACCTTGCTAATGACGGGGGTTGCTTTTGAATTCGATAAGGAATGCATGACCGCTTTCGACACTCGAGAGAAACTTATCTCAAAGACCCATAGTCATTGCACAAACCGAGCTCTCATTTGAACTAATGCGATGCAAGTGATTATGCGATGGGGCGGTGCTTAGCGCAGAATCGATAAGGTATTTAGATCCATCTACTATGCTAGCAAGACTCTGAATGACGCACAGTTAGATTACGCGACTACAGAAAAAGAATTGCTAGCAATAGTGTATGCTTTTGAGAAATTCAGGCCATACTTGATCGGGAATAAGGTGATAGTATACACTGACCACTCTGCCATAAAGTATTTGATGACAAAGAAGGATGCAAAACCTCGCCTCATCCTATGGGTCCTGCTACTACAAGAATTCGACGTGGAGATTCGTGACATGAAGGGGACAGAGAACTCAGTGGCAGACCACTTGTCAAGACTTGAGAACACAGAAAACCAGAACACCAAGGATGTGCAGATAAATGATCACTTTCCAGATGAGCAATTATTTCAAGTAAGTGCGGTTTTTAAGTTGCCTTGGTACGCTGATTTTGTTAATTTTCTTGCAGCTTGTCGCGCCCTTTTTCGGCCGCGGCATTCTAAAATAGAATAAATAGCGTGTCCTGCTCAAAATGCAAATGTTAGAAAATAAAATAAAATAAATAATAAAAATGCTAAAAGGTTTAAATGGCTTAAAAAAGGTTTTAAAATGCTAAAAGGATGCTAAAATTGCAAAAGATGCTAAAGTTTAAAAAGGGTGCTAAAATGCTAAAGGTTTGCTAGAATGCTAAGGGTTCGCGGAGTCGCCACCTAATTAATTTAGGTGAATTAGGACACCTAAATGTTTAACTAGTTTAAAGTAAAACATTAACTCCATTTTAATGGTCTGCTAAACTTAATGAGATTCTGGGTAAGGGTTCTTTATTAATCTAGAGGGAAGGGGTTAGGCACCCTCTAAGATCCGCTAACTTGCGGTTGTCCTGCCAAACCTAGGGTTAATTATTATACTAAGAAAATGCATGTTTTGAAGGGTATTTAAGAAAAGATCTTTGTAAGAAAAAAGATGTGTTCTTAATAAAAGAAAGCTGTAAGATTTATCTCAAAAGCCAAGGTTAGTTTGGATGAGAATATCTATTCATAAAATACTTTAATAAGGTATATATATTGCATAGCTTTGATTATAGTGCAAAAATATTGATTATGGCAAAAGATACGTTTATGGAGTATACCTAGAATACAAGGGGTTTATTACTATTTCTTCTATATGAATATTAATAAGAAAGTTAGTATAAAATAGGTTTCTTATGCTAGGATTTAGTAATATATATCGTAGCTACCTAAACAATTATAGGAGTGGAAATATTAAATGATAACACTTAAACAATATATGGCGAGCTAAACTAATGCCAAGCTACTAGCTAATTAATTAATTCGTGTTTAATTGTTCTAACTGTTCTATTGACTAGAGTAATGTTAAACAATTAATTTACAATAAATAAATGAATGAAGGGGGGTAGAAAATAATTCAAAGGACTCGAGGAATGGCGATGTCTTTCGCTTGACTTTGGAATTAGATGCGGATAGAGAGATGCACATAGATGCGGGTTGTCGTTTGAAATAGCTCGTGATGAGTCTCGCCGGGAGACTCTTCATTTTGCTCCGGTGCGTGCCATGTAAAAAAAAGAAAGATAAGGATTAGTATATATCCAAATATATTTGAGTCATTGAAGCTAAAGTTCACACAAATATTCAATACTCCACAGTGGTCCAGAAACTGTCCTAGGCTAGAACAAATTTTCCAATCCAGTTTTTACCCCTATGCACTTAGGGATATGAGCCCATAATACATACTGCCCAAGATTCGATCTTAACATTGAAATACAGAAAGACAAACGATTTTATTTCAAGTGATAAGCAAGTAGGCAATAAGAAGTGACTTCTTATTCTTGAAGTCATTTAATCAAGTAAGCGGATGGGGACCGTCAGTACACATATAGTATACTGCATATACGCCACAATAATTGCTCAAACAAATGAAACTATCTTGGCGGATGTAGGCAGTAGAAGGGGGATAGACATAAGCCCCAAACATAACATTTCCAATTTTCACAGAAGGGCCAACTTAGACACAGGTGCAAGTATTCAAGACTACTTCTAAAGGTGTGCTTTCAGTCACTAGAAAATGATTGGCATGGACAATTTAGAAACCGAGGTACAATGAACACATACTTATAATAGGCAATTTAGACACACGTGTACAACTTATCAGAGAGCATAGACATCTTGTACATACAAAGCTTATTCAAATCCTTTCAACTGAACCCTTTAACAATTTTAATGCCCAATCATACCCTATGCATATCGACATATGCAGACATAACACACACCAGGATAGAGTGCAACAGGAACCATGACTTAATAAGATCTAAGTTGGTTCCCTAAATGCAGAATGCTATAGTAGACACCATTTGGATAGCTAAACAGATGAGCTTAGCACAAAACATACCTTAAGAGATATCACACCTCATTATGGATATGTTTTAACACTTAAGAAGATATAGGAAGTATATAACCAGTTTAATAGACGGGACAGACACAGGGATGGATTCATACAAATGAGACCCAGGGTCGTAATATATTCAGATGTACAGTAGCATGCTTCAATATTTGTATATATCTCATATTTAAATATTAGTTAGTAAAACAGGTCGGCAAGCCATAAACATCAATGAGAGTATTTTACTATCCATTATCTTTCCCAGCAGGCAGATCATTACAGTAACGTCAGGCAGTTTTTAGACATGAAGATCCAATTCGAATACATACAGAAAATCAGCCCGGGAATTACATCACGCGGCGGGATGCAGAATACATTCTTATATTGTGTTTTGACTGACCAAGAGTTATAATCTAAAAGGAAACCATATCAAAACAGGACCATTACCTAGCAACCATTTTCAACATGAACAATTTTAGCACCAGACGCATGTGTACTTCTAGCGATGACTAATAACCAAACCAAGCATACACATACATTCGCATCTCTTGCGTTAGTTATTTAACATACCATGCGTCAGACCTTCCTCCGACGAATGCTTAGAAGGCAGAATACCCACATATTGAGACAGACAAATACGAATATACACGATACAACAGCAATCAGGATAAAACAAACTTCACATAATCGAATACGAAATCAGAATTTCACAAAGAGGACAGGGTTTACCTTCCTGACAATGACCGGAGGCGGCGTATCAAGTCGTCGGTCCACTCGACGGGCTTTGGGTTTTGCGATGCGAATAGAAGGGAAGGTTTTGCTTGCTGATTTCTTGGTTGTGTTTACTACTTGTTTCTCACTGAGTTCCCGGATTCTGCTAAGCTCTGGTTGTTGACTGCTCTATGTTGCTATGTGGTTCCTAACTATTGCTAAGGGTGAAACGATTGCTATCTCACTCTCTTGCTGTCTGTCCTAAGTCGATGCCATCCCCTTACTATAAATTGCTATGTGGTTCCTCTCCCGTTTCTGCTCTATCTCTACTCTCTGTCTGTGTTTTACTGCTGCTCAGGGTCCCCGTCGATGCTATGGGTATCCTAACTGCTGCTAAAGTGTGTCGATGCTATGGTATCCTAACTGCTGCTAAAGTGTGTCGATGCTATGGGTTTCCTCCCCCTTTCTGCTCTACTCTACCCCCTATCTGATTCTCATTGCATGTCGTTTAAATAGCCTAACTTTAGGTTCTAAAATTGGTAAGTAAATAAAGGCTGGGATTGGGCTAATATTGGTGCTGATTTTGTGTGATTCGAACGGGTAAGGTAAGGACAGTGTGTTGATATGGTAACTGATTCGAAGCAAGATTTGGGCGCTGGTTATGGTAAGAAACACGTTGGCTGGGTGCGTGGGTAAAGGAAAGCCGGATTCTCGTGAAATCCGGCGGCGAAAGTGTGGCGAGCTAGGGTTTCGCGTAAAGCCGCTGGGCTTCATTTCTTTCGGTTGTGTGAGACGAAGTGAAGTACAGGAAAATAAAAGAATTTGGGGCTTGGGCTTGGGTGCTTGGTCGCTGGTCGTGGGTATTGTACATGTAATAGGTGAAATTTGGGCGGATTAAATTTGGGTAGTTAGTGTTAGGTTAGTTAGATATTAATTGGGTAGTGTTATAATTTAAGTGTATTAATTTTAGGTGCTTAATTAATTAGGATTAGATTATTTGGTTTAGTTAAATTATTTAGGTGCTAAATTAGTCTAATTATTTAGGTGCTAAATTAGTCTAATTATTTAGGTGCTAAATTAGTCTAATTACCATAATAAATGCGGGCGTGTTATTTAATTAGTGCTTAATATGTTAAAATGCGGCGCTATTATTATGCATTATTGCGAAGTTAAATTAAAATTGAATTGAGTTTAGATTAAATTACTTAAATGCTGAATGCAAGTACGATATTTAAGAATCGTTTAAAGCTTTATAAATGCGGTGCTATTAAATGCATGTATTTAGATAAAAAAAATTGACTTTAAATTACAAATGGTTATTAATAAATGCGGCTATGCTACCTGACACGATGTTATCGCTAAATTATTTATTTTTATGCATTTATTAATTATTTAAGAATTACGACAAAGCTTAAAGTTAGTTAATGCGGGCGCGGGACTCTAAGTGTTTAAAACTCTACGTAAGACGCGATGCCATTATTAAATTAATTATTTATGCTTGTATTTAATGTTTTATTCGCTGCATTTTATTATAAAAAATCCTAAAAATTATTTTACAAAATTAGTGTAATTTTATGGTTAATGGCTGGACGGGAGGGTCAAAATTGGGTGTCAACACAGCTAAGGTAACACCCCCAGGATTGACAAGACAGCAAGTGAAGAGGTTTTACTCCGAAGTAAAACACTACTATTGGGAGGAGCCGATGTTATACAAACACTGTGCCGATCAAGTCATCAGGCGATGTATACCAGAGGAGGAGATGCATCAGATTCTCACTCATTGTCACACCCTACAATGTGGTGGACACTTTGGGGCATCAAGAACGGCAAAATGCTATGGCGGGTTCTATTGGCCAACACTTTTTAAGGATGCCCACACCTTTGTGAAGGGGTGTGATTGTTGTCAAAGAACAGGGAACATATCAAGACGAAATGAAACGCCTTCGCAAGGGATATTGGAAGTAGAACTATTTGATGTGTGGGGAATCGATTTCATGGGTCCATTCCCGTCGTCCTTTGGAAATCAGTACATCCTTCTGGAAGTGGATTATGTGTCCAAATGGGTAGAAGCAGTAGCCACTAAATAAAATGATAGTAAGACTGTTCAAAGATTCCTTCAAAAGAATATATTCACAAGGTTTGGTACTCCAAGGGCCATCATCAGTGATGAAGGAAGTCACTTTTGCAACAGGCAGCTGAATACATTGCTTTCCCGATATGGAGTCTACCACCGCACCACACTTGCCTACCACCCTCAAGCGAATGGGCAAGCAGAAGTGTCAAATAGGGAAGTGAAGAGCATATTGGAAAAGACGGTGGATGGCTCAAGAAAAGATTGGTCTATCAAACTGGATGACGCACTGTGGGCATACAGAACAACATTCAAAACCCCAATTGGAATGTCACCATATAAGTTAGTTTTTGGTAAAGCATGTCATTTGCCAGTAGAGTTGGAACACAGAGCCTATTGGGCAATGAGGAAGCTGAACATGGATGCCAAGCGGCGGGGCAGAAGAAGGCTGCTACTGGTGGCGAGTTGGATGAATTCAGACACAACGCCTATGAGAATGCAAAGATCTACAAGGAACGAACGAAAGTATGGCACGACAAGATGTTGATACCAAAAGACTTCCAAGAAGGACAACAAGTGCTTTTATTCAACTCAAGGTTAAGGCTGTTTCCAGGCAAGTTAAAATCGCGTTGGTCAGGACCATACACTGTGGTAAGAGCACTCCCCTATGGTGCAGTTGAAGTAAAATGGAGAGAGGGAGCCCCCTTCAAGGTAAACAGACAGAGGTTAAAACTCTATTTGATCAATGAAATGGAATATATGAGCCTAGTAACCCCTCTCACCCTAAAATGATAAGGAACTTGCGTCCGGCTAAAAGACGTTAAAGACAACGCTATTTGGGAGGCAACCCGAAGTTATTTAAATTTATTTTATTCAATTTAATGCAGTTTAGTTTTTACTTAGAACAGTCTCACGGAGGTATTGTTTATATGTTGTGATGACAGGTACAGAGCCAAGAATTGGGAGGACGGAAATGCAAAAGAAACCAACAGAAAATCGGCTCCAGTGTAGAGAAAGTTCGAGGCGCGGAAGTTTGGCGCATGGCTGATTCTTTGGCCGCGACGCCACGACGAAAAATCTGAAGTCGTGAGGAAGCCCCAATCCGATTGTCCTTTCTCCAAATCAAAGATCCAGAACCAGCCCCCTCTCACGGGATTTCATGCATTATCTGCCGCCACCGCCACCACTTTAAACCAAGTCTGTAAGTTGTCCTGTTTTCTTTTATTTTCTTTGAGTCTTGCACACATTGGGGACAATGTGTAATTTAAGTTTGGGGGGGTGTTTTATTTGTGTCTTATGGTCTCAGTATTTTTGAGTCTTTTTGATTTGTTTTGTGTATTTTTGAGTCATAAAATTTTTGAGTCATAATTTTCTTTTAAAGATCATGCATGCTGTAGTTACTAGAAACACCTAGTGAAGTAAGGTTGAATAATGTAATGGAATTAGAAGCAACTATCTAAACACTTAGGTTCGATATGCCAAAAACTCATGAAATCTGTCTATTTGGGGTTTCTTGCTTGATTTGTGCATTGTTAAATGATTAAAAACCTATGTGTATGATTTCTTGCTATTTGAGGCGAAATAGTTAGGATATGCATGCTAGGGAGATGACTCATGCATTTCTTTGTTAGCCATTTCTTACCACTTTTACCTATCCCTGACATTAAAATATCCCTAGTCAGCCCCTTTGAGCCTAAACATTAAACTTTTTTCTTTGACACCCTATAATTCCACACTTGTGCCATAAGTGAAAATTGAAATGATTGGAATAGAAAGTGTTAAAAAAAGAGACAAAAAGAGTGAATAATCTTTATGCACCCCAATAAAAAACAATGAGAAATAGGCAAAAGCCTAAGTTTGGGGGTGCTTGTTATTCATAATACACTTCACTCTATCAAAACAAAAGAGGGGAAAGATAGATATGAAGTGAAGAAAGAAAATCAAAAGAAAAGGGAAGAATTGAACAGCAAAAGAGCTTATGGTACATAAAATGAGCCTAAATGCCTATTTTTACCTACCCATGCCTAAGCCTACATTACAACCCTGAAAAGTCTTGAAGATCTCTTACATGCATATCCATGATTAGTGGAGAATAGCAAGTAAACATGTCATAGGATTTTGAAATTGACATGCACAATTCAGTATTCTTACTTCCATTAAGCATGATTAAAGTGAGTTTGCGAAATATCTAGCTTAATGTGTTTAGAATGCTAAAAATTCATGCTACATGTTTCTGCATATTATTCTGCTAACCTTCATGTTTTTCTAAGTAACAATGATGCAGCAAAGTGATCAATGTCGTCAAGTCTTTCTATTTTCTTTTTTCTTGTGTTTTTATTTCTTTCTTTTGATCTTTGCTCGAGGGCGAGCAAAGGTTAAGTTTGGGGGTGTTTGATCGGTGTATTTTATATACACATTTTGAGTCATTTTTAGTTAGTCTTTTGTCCATTTTTGTACAAATACGTGTCGTCTTAGGATATATTTTTGTTCTTTTGAGTCATATTGGTTTAAAGTGGCTCATTGGCGGAAAATGAGCAAAAGAGGCGGCGGAGGTTCAGAGCTCAGCGAGAAAGTGGCGAACCAGCACAAGAGCAGGCGCGCCACCTGCAACGGCGGGCTAGGCGCCAGCGCCAATCTTCGAGAGCCTCGATAGTTCGGCGCGCGCCACTGCATGGCCGGCGGGAAAATCGTGATTCGAATTGACAATGGGCCAGGCCTGAAGGAAAACCTGCATCACGTTTTGGAGACTATAAAAAGAGGACCCTGGGTCAGATTTAAGGGTTCCTCTTCTTGCCAAATCACACAACTTTTGGAGATCAAGATTGGAGACATTTTCTTAGTAAATTCTTGTTCTTGTTTTACTTTCTTTACAGTTTATGTTGGATATTAATTTAGTTCTTGTCATATCTATGGCTAGGAACTAAATCAATTTAGGGCTTTCCATGTCAATTCACTTGAACCTTATCTTTATGAATTAATGCATGTTTTTGGTTCTTCTTCTTGTTGTTGAGATTTATTCAATAATTGTCTTGATTGCTTGGTAATTACTTGATCACTAATTATCATAATCCTTATGATTTCTAGCCGAAAGGGGAGGTTGTGAATATGTTGTAGTTGGATAAACATAGGTTAAATCGTGGACGAAAGTACTCCGATACTTGTGTAGTATTAATAGGTTATTGGTCTTAATCCTCCTCTATAGTCAATCTTATCACCGAAAGGTAGAAAGGTTCTATACTGGGGTTGAGTGTTTATATAACCTTAATAGGAGTATAAAATGGCTTAGTTAACCTGCTATCTCAAAATAGAAGAAGAACCATAATTAATTGCATTAATAAGTAAGTTAAGCGGATAGTTGAGGAGATTTGGAAGCCCTATTTCCACATTACTGAAGTAAAACAACGTAGTTTAATTAGTTTTCATAATTATAGTCATAAACAACATATCAATCATCGGTTACCAAATAGATAACATAGAATAGAATTTGGTACTTGAACAATAATCCCTGAGGACGATAACTCGGTCTTCTAAGACTATATTACTTGACACGACACGTGCACTTACGTAAGTGTGTGCATAAATCGCGCACCATATGTCTCATCATGTTACAAAAATCACAATATGCTCTAGATCTATTCTGTGTAGCTGAAGTCTTACTGAACATAGTTGTGTGCTCAGTTGTTTCACCACCTGTATATCTCCCAGTTGGCAATCTCTGGCTTTCATCTTGTGCTACCATATCATACACCTGATTTACACTTGGAATATGAGTCATTAGAAGAATGTGACTTCTAACTTGATTGTAACAATCGTTCAATCCCATTAAGAACTCCAGCAGTCTCTGATGTCCTAGATGTGCTACATACTCCTTAGGACTACTGCAGTCACAAACTGGTACATGGACTATGGAATCTACCTCATCCCATATGTCCTTCATTCGAGAATAACAGCTTGCTACATGAGACACACCTTGATGAAGCATAGCCAACTCCTTTCTCAGTTGATACACTCGAGATAGATTTATCTTGTCAAACCTCTCTCGCAGATTCTTCCATACTGCACATGCAGTAGATTTATACAAAATTCCACTAAGCAAAATTTTGTTTACATTTCGTATGATCCATGAAATTACCATCACATCACATCGTTCTCACTGCTTTACCAGATTAGCACCATAGGTGTCTCGTTTAATCGATCCATCAATAAATCTAAGTTTATTCTTCGTTAACAAGTTTAATCGCATCATTCTACTCCATAAGGTATAATTTTCCATTCCTATTAATTGAATTTCAATTTGCAACCCAGCCGCAGAGTCAGAGCCACTCAAAAACAGTGGATGATTATGATCGACTACATTTGATGTCGAATTCAAATTTTCATCCACACTTAGTGTTTCAATCGGATCCATATTTCACACATAGTATATGAGAGATTAATAGAATATCAGAGACTCGAAATGAACAAAACTTAAGGACGCAAACCTTCGATCGCAGATATTGCGAAAAAAAACTCAAATCTTAAACCACTGGATTTTTGCTGAAAAATTACTCGATTTACCAAGCCAAAGCTTTGATACCATGTTAAAACTGCACATTCTGTGCATTTACTGGTTTTGCATGCACAATCCAATGCATTTGGATTGATCTATTTGGAAGAAATGTAGAAGGAAAAGAGAACAAGAGATAGGGAATGAGAGAGATATTTTTTGTGAAAGCTTTTCAGTTAGTTGCAAACTAAAGGCACAATGCCTTATTTATACAAGTAATGTAATTAGTTCACTAAACACTTTAGCTCACTAACCACTTGATAATCATAACTAACTTACTAACAAACTATCTGACTTGTAACTATACTAACTCATGCTAATAAGATGAATATATGTAAATGTATCAAGGTGACTTCACTATCTCAACAACTTAGACATTATATTATCATAAAATATAAGAAAAATATAAATTTTAGATTCGCTTTTAGATAGCGGAGAAACGCTAATTAAAGAGATATCTGCTAATGGTTTTTTAAGGATCAGTTGACCAAACCCAATAATCATCTAATGTTTTGCTTTTAAAATCAGTCACTTTCTCCTTCTAATACTTCATCCTCCTAGTTAAGTTATTGGATTGCAAGCTTATGTTTATGTCATTCCATATGCTTAATTTATTTAATTTTTATATGATACTTTTTTAGTTTATTTAAAAAATTAATTATATACTTTTAATAGTTAATTCTAAATTCTTATTTATCTTTACTAACATGTTTGATGCATGTCATGATATGTGTCAACAATTGTTTTCAGTGACATATAGTAGTAGTATTTTTGGTCCTCCCATTATTTTATTTTTTAATATTTTAATCTTTATGATATCTTATTAAGTATATTTAATTTTCAATTAATTGAAAGATGCACCTTTTGATTCATTGCTTGTGAATTTTATAAATTTATCAAAATTATTAATTGTTCAATCATTTAACTACTCATATGTTATATTAAATATTATTACTTTATATTTAAGGATATTATAGTTCTAATAATAATCAAAATACAACACATTTCTTACACATATGGACCAAAACACATATTTTCAATTAATTAAAGGTTGCTTAACAAAATATCACAAAATACAAAATAAAAATTTACCAATAATTAAGGGATCAAATGTGTTGTTATTCCTAAAATGTAACTTACTTTCTAACATTAGTGTTAATTAATAAAATGAGTAAAATATATATTGCAAACACAAACATATTCATTATTATTTCGTCTCAATTTATGTGAAAAAATTCAGACTATAATGATTAAAATATATAATTTTTATTATAAATTCAATTAAAGATACTTTAAAATCTTTTTAAGTTAAATAAATTAATACTCCTATACTCACTCCTACGATCACTTTATCAAGCTACTCTCACTTGAATTGACTAGAACTTCTGTTGATAATCAAAACCCTAAATTCTAAACCCGTCATCACCGCCGCCACTACCGCCGCCGCCATGAACGACGACGGCTTCTCAGCCAATAAACTCTTCAACCAAGGCTACTCTTACACCTACGATGACGTCATCTTCCTTCCAGGCTACATCGATTTCCCTACCGATGACGTCACTCTCAACACTAACTTAACCCGCAACATTCCGTTATCCATCCCATGTGTATCTTCACCAATGGATACCGTAACCGAAACCTCCATGTCTGTCGTAATGGCTGCTTTAGGCGGTATAGGTATCGTTCATTATAACAACACAGTATCTCAACAATCTTCAATTATCCATAACGCTAAATCTCATCGAATTCCTTTCGTTTCCGATTTACTGTTCGTTTCACCTAATGATTCGATACATTCGAGTAATGAATTCGGTAATTCGCATTGTATTTTTGTTACTGAGTCGGGTAAAAATGAATTGAATGTGTTAGGGTTTGTAAGTAAGTCAAATTGGGAAAAATTAAGTGATAAGGAGGCTAGGGTTTGTGATTACATGAATAATTCACCTGTTATGTTGCCTTCAAGTTATAATTTTGAGGATGTAGCTGGTTATATAGAATCGAAAAACCTCGAATTTGTAGCATTAGTGAACGAGAAGGACGGGGACGACGAGAATGAAGGGAGAGTGGTTAATTTGGTGACAAGTGATGATTTGGAGAGGATAAAATCACTTCCTAAATTAGGTTTACCGTCTATTGGGAAAGATGGGAAGTTTTTGGTGGGGGCGGCGGTAGGGACGAGGGAGTCGGATAAAGAGAGGTTGGAGCATTTGGTGAAAGAAGGGATTGATGTTTTGGTGATTGATAGTTCGCAAGGGAATTCGGAGTATCAGATTAATATGATTAAACATGTGAAGAGTAAGTATCCGAATTTGGATGTGATTGGTGGGAATGTTGTTACGAAGTATCAAGCGGAG
This sequence comes from Przewalskia tangutica, assembly GCA_029844215.1. Lineage (NCBI taxonomy): Eukaryota > Viridiplantae > Streptophyta > Magnoliopsida > Solanales > Solanaceae > Przewalskia > Przewalskia tangutica. Next base: position 95,962,663 of record CM056738.1, on the reverse strand, counting down.
AATTTGATTAAGCAAGGTGTTGATGGATTGAGGGTTGGGATGGGATCCGGGTCTATTTGTACTACTCAAGAAGTTTGTGCTGTGGGTCGCGGACAGGTGAATTATCTCTTCGTTAAGTTGTTATTCAATGCAGCTGTTTTTGTTCTGTTGATTGTAGTTCTCTTTTGTTGTGAAGAACTAACCTGAATAGCCATCCACCCAATCTTTAATGTATAATATATGCATAATTCATGTATAATGTGTTTATAAACATGTATTATCAGTGCATCATTTATGTATACTGACTAAGAAAAGTAAACACTGAATTTGACCTGCTACTTGTGTAAAGATCCCTTTTTCACTTGATAAGGTCATTGTAGTTGATTAATGTTACCATTGTCAAAAACAAAAAGGGTCATTGTAGTTGATTTATTTTGCTTCTTTTTCTCTCTGTATAACTGAATACGAAGATAGTCACTATAAATAGAAACATGACTCACATGAGCGTAGGTTAAAGTGATTGGGAAGGAATGCAGAAAGCATCCAGGGGACATACTGGCTGGACGACTGAATTCAAACTCGCTCTCTCTCGTTGTGTTTAACATTTCAAAATGAACCGATGAACCTTTTTTGACGGTTAAAAGTATCATGAAACTTATGTTCTCTGTCAATTTTTTGTAGGCAACTGCTGTTTACAAGGTGTCATCAATTGCTGCGCAGCATGGTGTCCCTGTCATCGCTGATGGTGGGATTTCTAATTCTGGCCATATCGTAAAGGCATTGTCGCTTGGAGCATCAACTGTCATGATGGGAAGCTTCTTGGCTGGAAGTAATGAAGCTCCTGGTACATATGTACATCAGGTACAACACCATTCCTAATGCTTCTATTCTCTGTATGCAAAAGTTCCTTCAAAGATATATCTAATGTTTCTTTAGTTGTATCTGGAGAGGTAAAGATATATCTAATGTTCCTTAGTCCGTTTCTATTTGCCTTAGTGATGGATGAATTGACGCGATATATTCAGGAGGAGGTGCCGTGATGTATGTTATTTGCCGACGACATAGTTTTGATTGACGAGTCGCATAGTGGCGTTAACGATAGGCTGGAAGTTTGAAAAACAACATTAGAATCTAAAGGTTTCAGGTTAAGCAGGACTAAGACGGAGTACATGGAGTGCAAGTTCAGTGAAGTGACGCAAGAGCCAGATGTGGAAGTGAAACTTGATGCACAAGTTATACCCAAAAGAGGGAGTTTCAACTATCTTGAGTCCATTATTCAAGAAAACGGGGAGATTGACAATGATGTCACCCACCGTATTGAAGCAGGATGGATGAAATGGAGGCTCGCCTGCGATAAGAAGGTATCGCCTAGGTTGAAAGGTAAATTCTACAGAGTGGTTAGACCAACATTGTTGTACGGGGCAGAGTGCTGACCAGTCAAGAATGTTCACCTTCAAAATATGAAGGTAGCGGAGATGCAGATGCTCAGATGGATGTGTGGTCATACGAGAAGAGATATGATTAGGAATGAAGATATACTGGAAAAGGTTGGAGTGGCCTCTGTGGAGGATAAGATGAGGGAAGCGAGGCTGAGATGGTTCAGGCATGTGAAGAGGATGTGTGATGATGCGCCAGTTAGGAGATGTGAGAGATTGACGGTCGCAGGAGTTAGGAGAGGTAGAGGTAGAGGTAGAGGTAGAGGTAGAGGTAGAGGTAGAGGTAGAGGTAGGCCGAAAAATAACTGGGAGAGGTGATTAGACTGGATATGGATCAGCTCCAGCTGACTCAGAACATGACCTTAGATAGGAAGATATTTTGAGTTTTGTCGCGCTGTGCGGGAGTAGGTGGGGGGCTAGCCTTTCCATCTCCTCTTCTCCTTTTCTTAGTTGTATTTTTTGGTATCACGTAGATCATTATCTCTATGTGTGTATTACCATGTTGCGTCATTTGTTTTATGTCTTGTTTCTGTTTTATGTCTTATTTTTTGCTATCCTATTTTCCATGCAATCCTGCAATGATTTACGTTCTTTTTGAGCCGAGTGTCTATCGGAAATAGTCTCTCTACCCCGCAAAGGTAGAGGTATGATCTGCGTACATCCTACCCAACCAGACCCCACTTGTGGGATTACACTTGGTATGTTGTTGTATCTGGAGAGCGTTGAGGGAAAATTTCCATTGACGCCCTTTTCATCCATTTTAATCGTTTTTGCTTCAGTTGGTCAGAAACGACTGAAGCAAAGTTTTGGCATCTAATTAACATTTCGTGCCATCTGAGGGGCTATGTGTAATTGGCCTTATCTTAAATATATAGTAGTATATTTGATCATCTTGGCGCATAGTGTATCTGGCTTTATGTGACAGAAGTTTTGATTATCTTATCTTCAAAGCTGCTGGATTGCAACTTTTTGTAGCGTGAGACTAAATGAACCTTGGTGATTCTATTCATATCTGCAAGTGTATTCTACTCAAATGTGCCCCTGTTCTATTGCTAACTTTGGTCAATTTTTCGGTGAGGATAGAATGGTCTCCGTGTGAAAAAGTATCGAGGTATGGGATCCCTGGAAGCAATGACAAAAGGGAGTGATGCAAGATACTTGGGCGATACCGCTAAACTAAAGATTGCTCAAGGTGTTGTTGGTTCAGTTGCTGATAAAGGTTCTGTTCTGAAGTTTGTTCCTTATACAATGCAAGCTGTAAAACAAGGATTCCAAGATCTAGGTGCTTCCTCCTTGCCGTCTGCTCATGAACTTTTAAGATCGGGCACATTGAGACTAGAGGTTTGTTTCTTCTTCCTCAACCATTGTTATAGTATTGAATGTTTGTCCTTTTTTCCCCGGGCATCTGAAGAAAACAAATTGAAAGAGCAGAATCATCCTCATGGTTCATGGGGATCTAACATTAACTCTCTTTCTGCTTCTTTAGGTCCGAACAGGAGCAGCGCAAGTTGAAGGAGGGGTGCATGGTCTCGTCGGTTATGAGAAGAAGTTCTTCTGATTTAGCTGTTATTGGGGAGTAATGTACCATAAGTTTCTAAGTTTCTTGTTGCTAAACATTAAACTATAAATTTCAGCTATGTATGGCAATTTTGGGATTCTGATTTCTGCATGTATCGCTCCAGATATCTCTATTTATCAGCAACTATTGCCATATATGTCCAAAAGCGTACCTCTTGCCCACACAATTTGCAGAAGGGAAAATCAGATTTAGATTAAACATTAAAAATAAGTTTACTCAAAAAATCTATTTTGAAAAGTGTCTTCCTTTTCAATGTTAGCTTTAATATTAAAACTCTATTTACCAGAGTAACAAGCAAATATTGGTAGCAAAGCTTAAGACTTTTTCCGACAATTAAGCATCATTTTGTCATTTCCTTCCCTCAAATATTCTTTTCCAACCTGGGAATGTGTAAGAATTACCCGAGTGAAGTCGATTTCTTCATTTATAGCTATGGATTTTCATTGACCCTGCAAACTATTTTATATTGTAAAGTTTTTTTTATGAAACCCCATAGAAGGCTCTTTTCATCTGTTATACTTTTTTCACCTTCATTATATTATTTATCTTGGCTCATAGCAGTTTTTACCGGTTATGTATGATATTGCAACTGCAGATGCTGGCAGATTTACGTGGTGCTTTACTTGTTAGTGATGAAAAAATAAAATTACTAGTGAACTAGGTTCCAGGCTTACTGCTCTCGGTAAGTTCAGTTTTTGGGCAGAACCTATTGACCTCGACAAACAAGGACAATACCACAATTCATATTGGTCATCCGCAAAACTTTTGATTTCATGAAATTAGTATTATCACAAAATCAAGCACATCACGTGATTTGTCATATACATGAGAAGCATCTGGCGAGAAACTAGTAATAATAAGTGCACATACCATTTTTCGTAAAAAGACTAATGCCATCAACAAGATGTCTCATTTTTTGCACATTTTTTATAAATTGTATGAAAATTTCAAGTAAAAGTTTCTGCATATCCGACCAATATATACACTCGTTCACTTATTAGATTGATCACTATCTCCTAGCAATATAAATGCAGAAACTGTATCAAGTTAGAATCCAAGACAAATAAACTGCAGCGACTACAAGAGTTATCACTGACTGCTGATATCTTGTATCAAACTACATAAACATTAATTGTTGGCATCCACGCTTCTGAAAAACTTCATCTTGCCAGCAACTTCTGACCCATTTTGACTTGTGATCTGATCTCTCCAGCTGGAAACTGTTGTCATAATGTGGTAGCATTTTCAGAAAGTATCATCTATTTTAGTGAACTCATCACGTGCACTAGATGAGATTCTCCTCTTTGGTAATCGCATCTGCATGATAAAATTATTTAATGAATATATAGGGTAACAATGTCGAATTATATCAAAATGTATGTCCTAACCTTGGATTTTGTAGTTCTCCATCCTCCAAGGTTCTGCTGCTGAGGAGTAAATGTGAAACTCTCAATGGAATCAAGACACCCTCTGTCGGAGCTTGAATTGCTGGATGGAGATAATTCCTAAATGGAGTTCATAAAGGTAAATAGCAACATCAGTAAGGGAGAAGGAAAAGAAGGCACAACACAAATTTAATAGGATTAATCCAAGTAAAGACTCTGGATCAAATAATGTATATGCTACGCACAATATCTTTAAGAACGTCACAATAATAGATCGTCAACAGAATTGAGATAATGGAAACTTGGATGGTCTATTTACAGGTATTCTGTTGGTGGTTGGACCAATCACTTTCAAATAGAGGACAAATTCTGAAATCAGGTTTAGAGGCTAATGATTCAGAATTATATTAGCTCACAAGCAACATCATGGTTTAGCCATTGATCCGTGTGACCACTAAGTCATTATGCAATTGACCTATCAACAAAGATTACATGATTCTTGACTCTGCTTAGAAATTTCATATACATAAGAAATGTCTGTGCTACTACAATTTTACACATTCTAGGTCACTTGTCCCCAAGGAATGAACAAAAAAGTGACTGACCTTTTTTGGTGCTTCAGGCTCCTTTATCACCAAGCAATCACAATAAAGCAGCACCTTCACAGAAAACAAATGGTGCAAATGGAAAATATCTTAACACGAGAACGTTCAAGTTTTAGGATGAAAATTGATCCAGTAAAACAGTGTAACCAGACTGTATTGGCAGAAGGATTCATACCTTATTCAGTAACTGGACATTAGACGAATCAGAAGCCATGACCTGTACACCAAGACAATGTCTGGAATTTACACAGAAAGGACAGAAAATAGTTTTGAAAACACAGCCATCTTCTTTGCACCAAATCCCCTGAACAGATAAACTATCACTGGTTCTTTCATAGATGCGTTGATCAACAGACGAAAAGTTAGCTATGAGAATAGGTATACTATTTCTGCTCGGATCAGGGGTTTCTGGTTGACCCTTCCACAGAGATTTCAAGTGAGTTTTTGTTGACGAAGTTCGTGAGCACATAACAAATAAATTATTCTCAGGAAGCCCCAGTGGATTCTTGCAAAGTGAGCAAAATATCTGTAGTCTTTCGTCCATAGCAAGTTTAGACTGCACAACTGATGTCTCACAGTTATTCAGGACTGTTGACCTAGGAAATTTGGACTTCTCCAATTCCTTGTCTAACTGAATAATTCTGCAACCAGAATCAATCCTCTCATTTGAATCTTTAATCTTCCTTGATCTACATGTAGAACTATCATGGATAGTAGTCTTGGTCATCTGAGTATCAAATTCTTCTGCATGGAGATGACTTATGGATGACAAATCCAAACGTTTTATCCTTTTCCCCACATGAGAATTGACGCTGGAGTTAATTGACGATTCAACATCAAATGATATCCTGTTTGCTTTTGTATTAACATCTTTTTGAGGAGTAATCATCAAACAGGGAGATTTACAACCCAACTCAGTAAATTGTTGAGTTATAGGATGATTTGCCAAGTGGTCTGAAATGTCATCAGATGCTTGAACAATGGTCGAGCAAGAATATTCATCCTTGGAGAAGGATTGAGGACTAGAAATGTGAATAATGTCATCAGTAACAGGAGTTTCTTTTACAATGGTTAATTGAGGGTCAGCGTCGTGTAAAACCATCAATGGATCTCCAGGGAACCTGCAAATTAGAAATTCAGTGTCAAAAATAACAATGCAAAAGTAATGTCCAGCAGCGAGCTAAAGATGCATAAGTTTTTTAATTGAATGAAAGGAATGTAATTCGCAGACACAACACATTAAAGATCTATGTTTCACCTAGATGATTTTTCTGAATCACATTCCAAATCGATGTTTATTCTGCGACCATCAGAATCCTCGTCATCACTTAACATCAAATGTGAGGCATCAACTCTCATTTTAGTGGAGGATATATTATACATGGTATCATTACGTGAGGATTGACATAGGAGAGGAGCTTTTTGACTAATCAATGCACCATTTTCTTCTTCCTTAAGCCCTTTCACATCAGAAGTGCTCAACATCTGATTTTTCTGCCTGGTTCTTATGCTCTTAGTAACAGAAGCATTTTCTTCAACATCAATAATAGCACTTTGTAAGGAACTGGCTGCCTTGCCAACGCGCTCCTGTTTAACGTTAACAAAATTAAATTAATAACTAAAAAGAACCAAAAAGAGAATATTGGGAAAACTTCAACAAAGTCAATGAACTAATGCAGAGAACATGAGCTGCCATGATAATTAAAGGTTGGCAATGAGTACTTTGACATCTCGGAAAAAGGATTTCAGTTCTTCTATTGACTTGTCAAAGCTGCTGTAGCATCTTATCGAATTCCGCACCCACTTTGAAATATAAGCTCTATTCCTTGCCTCACAGAAACGCTCGTCTACATGCAAGAAGATGAAAGATACTGAAAATCATCACATTATTCAAAACGACAAAACCATTAAAGACATTGATGCATTCTTTCTCAAAATAATGCACCAAACTGTTATCAATTAGAAGTACTCAAAAGGGTGGAAAAGAAGAGGGGGGAGAGATAAAGAGAGAGTTCTATTCGTCATTCGAGATTACTGACAACAAGATACTTTTATATTTATACACTGTAATAGATATGATTGCTATTACCTGCTACTTAACTCTGGTGATGTACCATGATACTTCTGTAGATATTAGGGATACTTAACATCCATAATGACTAACAATCTAACATAACACCGTTTGTCATAATATGAATGATTGAAACACTCAGTCTGAAGAAAAAACAAAAAGTCCTAAAATAGTCTATCTCAAAAAAGATGTTACATTACTTGTTTCCTATATGGCATGACATGAAAATTTTGTTGAGTCATCGAGATCTACTAAAGATCATTTCTCTACAAGGTAGAAACAATTTCCATTTGTGTTTACTAATAGCATCTTAAATATACTTCTAAGTTTATCAAAAATTGTCAAAAATTTATATTTAAGATAATAATGAACAAGAAAAAGGTTAGAATGTGCCCAGGTTCATTATACATATCTAAGTACAAAGCATGAGCACTTGGAAGTTTTTATATGGCAATAAGGAAACCTACATTTTTGTTATTCTCTAGTAACCAAAACTCCATTATAAGGAGCTCCCTTTTATGAGCCTACTCACCAATTTAGCAAAGACAAAATCTCTTATTTTTCTCATTTATGCAACCAAAGAAGGGATTAGTACAAGTACCTAAAAAGATCACAGCTCCATAGTCAAATCTATGGCGAATGCAACGACCTACAAAGCATAAAAGCTATTATAACAGAACCAATATGTTAACATCATTAAGAGAATTTGGTGGATACAAACTAATCATACAACAAAGATAAACTTTTTTTGGTAAGTCTTTAATGACTAAGACATATATGGCTATTGGAGGTCTAGAAATGGATGAAAGGAGAATAAGCGTGAAGGGGTCTAGAAATGGATGAAAGGGGAATAAGCGTGATAGAGCACAATTTCTCTCACTTTCAGTTAGTGATAACTAAGTGAAATCTCTCGTTGTAAAAAATCTAGAATGTGATACTCCAAACTTGTTAAGGTCCATTCCCTTATTTTGTTCCATACATGCATATCCCATATGTGGTGTTTAATACTTTTTTAATACATTGCACACATTAGTTGGCTCTTGAAGCTATATGCATGATCTTATATGACATCACTCTTCACTTAAATTAGCATTTCTGGCAAGTTGTATGTTTGGTATAAAACTATCATTTAAGTCCACTTTGTAGCTTTATGTTGTACTTGTATCCAAAGAAGCTAGGCTGGATATATGAAGCAATTCTTTGCAAATATTTACTCGTAGAGATGGCATTCTAAACATATAACATTAAATGAGAAAATAAAAACTTGTCGATAGAAACGTGACCAAGACACAAGAGTACATGTACAGAAAAGGCAAATTCTTACACAGAAATATGTCCCGGATCAAGAGGACGTTTCAGAGAAAATGGGTGCAGAATAAAGAAAGATCAAACTGAGTTTGTGCAAAAGTCAACAATCAGAATATGGTTAGTTTTTTCCTTTTTAATAACTATGTGAATCTGAGTTATTTTATGATAGCAAATTTGACTCGTGAAAGCAACTCATTATATCAACTGAAAGAATAGCCTCTTTTTAGCTTAGCAGATACTCATATTATCCGTTGCTTTTCACTTTCATTTTCATCATCGTACCTTGGTGAATATAGTATTTCTCCCATCAGATTAAGCAAAATAAATGTTTTGCTGTTTTATTTTTTGAAGAAGCCTGAACTCTACGCTGATGTTTGACTCTATTCCATTTGTTTCCTAAGTTACATCTTACTAACAGGTATCTTTGTGGATCAGTTATGAATTATTTATTTGGTTCTTCAATCAGCGGAAGAGGATGGTGAGTTGTGCCTCCTTTGGATAATGATTTAACTATCTACTTAATGAAGGCTTCTTGGAATTGGAATAGAGACGAGGCTTTTCCAAGACGCTCGTGAGCATAAAAGAAAGATATGGACATATGGTAATAGTATATGTTGATGGATACCGTCTAAGATAAACAAAGAACAACAAAATCAATTTCATGTAAATGACTCTGATTCCTACATCTTTTTGGCACTTCAATGTGATTACAACACCTCAATATTAAGGACAACCCAGGCAAATTATGCTTGCATAACAAGACTATAGTTCCTAGTTCCTAATCAGAATAAGCTTAGTTGAGCTCCATGGGCTAATGTACTTAAATTAACTGTTATTGCTTAAATTATTATTATTATTATTATAATGCATCTTATTTAATGAAGTCAATTAGATGAAATGTCTTTCTAATATTACCAGAGCTTTTCAAATGCTTTTGATTTAAGAATGCAGCGCAATGAATACTTATGAACTTTGTAGCCTAGTGGAGGATGATCCTCCAACTGCAAGTCCGCAACTGCAACAACTATGGATGGTCACAAAGATGAAGCCACGATATGATGGTCTATGACAAACACCAAGTTGATGAATCAGTGATGATACATGCTCTTACTAACAATTTTGTTTGAGTCACAGAATATTCTCTTGCTAATTGCTATATATGTATTAAAAAGAACTCTCAACATGGAGATGTTTAGAAAGTTACCAGAGGCATCTCCTACCTGTAGCCTGGTTAAGAGCTCTGAAGGCTTGATTGCAATACCACTCACTCCCACTCAGAAGATTTTTGGATGACTTATAAGTATTATTGAACTTCTTCTTAAGATCGACTTGAATATCATTTCTGATGGACAATGAGCCCCATATTAGTCACTGAAACATATATGAACTAATAGAATTTCAAATGAAGAGAGATTTCTTACATGTTTGGAAAGGGAATGCCTACAATTATCTAATTTAGTTAAGAAAATAATCACAACAATCGAAAAATATGGAACTAAAAGCCCATGAAAATATACTTGCAATATAAAAATGAATTGCCACTATAAGATTCCATATAAGAATATCAGGATTTGCTTCCACAATTTCTGCCGTTTATCAGATTCCAGGAAGAAAACAGTAACATAATTCAAAGAGAGGAAAAAGGATACGACTACACGAGCCTTGTCGTCAGAAAAATCTATGCCTTCAGAAACCTGCAAAAACCACTTGCATATTCAGATATCTAATCTTTTCAAGCTTGAATAGTCTTACAGACAAAACTAAGTGGCCAAAGTTTTATTTTCTTTGCTTTCCAATGTGGAGAAAGAAATATAATGAAGATGGATTTTGAAGCTAATAAACTATGCATAGCACAAAGTGCCCACGAGCGTATTCATAAATAACTCTAAACAACATCCTCACTTGATTCTGCTGCAAAAGTACTATGTAATCACAGACGGGGGACTCTTTAGTGAAGTATCTAGACAAGTCATTGTTGACATGAACGTTAAAATCCTTTTTAACACACTTTCTACAAAGGATTCTTTGCAGAACTGTATGGATGAAAGTCTGTTTGTAGAAAGTATTTTCCTGGAAAATTGAATTTTCGAAAACTCTAGAGATTACAGTTTAGATAGCTTTAAGTTGTTCACTATCTACCATGTAATGGCTTCTATTCAAGGAGATTAAGGCTGCAAAAAGCTACATGTTTATACCACCAGATTATTTTAGAAAAAAACAGAGCTAAAGCATCCAATAGTAGGAACCATATTGCTTAATGCTGGGAAGGGTAGCCAAGCTCCAAAATCGCACCATTTTATGTTGCATCAGAAAGGTTATTAACCCCTAAGAAATTCCAAATCAATGTCAATAGGCCACAAAAGCGCTGCAACTCCTCCATTATACAAATTAATAATCCTAATGAGTGAATATGAATCAATAAATTTCTTCAAATTATAGCCTTTCTCAATATTCTAAAAGTTTTAAGAGTTGAGGAAGACCGGAGGCATCCATGATTTATATTGAAGTGTGTGATCATCTCAACTAACAACTTAAGTTGATAGAGATTACACTTTCATTTACTTAGTATCTCTAACACGCCTTTCACGTGTGGGCTTGATTCTTTTTCATGTGCCAAGCACATGAAAATTCATTCTGATAAGGGGTGGGTGAGATTTGAACCCACAATCTTTGCCTTCTCTGAGACCATATTGAAGTGTGACCATCTCATCTTCATCTAAAAGCATAAGCTGTTAGATAGAGCACACTTTTTTTGGTAAAGTAATAGATAGAGCACACTTTTATTTACTTAATTATATCTCTAACAATTAACAAATCCTTTCTTGTTAGTCCTAACTCTTTTCTTAGTCTCTTGCAAATTGTTTTTTAACTTTTTAAAAACAGTTGTATTCAAGTCATATTGGAATTTTGCAAGTCATGTCAAATGCAAAAGACCAATTTCCCTTAATAAGATTGTAAATTGAACATTGTAAATTAGGCAATTACATATTGCAACAACTTAGAGCATAGAAGAGCAGGATGGATTGTGATTAGCTCCGTGTGGGCAGTTGGACCTGACAGCGTAGTGGGACTGAACTTCCACAAGATAGCCATTTGTGATGATTCAAAATACTAGAAAGATCATACAATTTGACAGGTGGAATTAACCCTGATGTACCTTTCCTCGACAAACAGCAAGAAAAGCAGCTCCCTCTTTCTTGTTTTCATCTGAAACCTCATGTGGATTATTGTCGTTAAGAGCTGACTTTTTTGGCTTTTTCTTTCTTCCCATAACTAGTTTATATCTTTGGTTAATAGAACTGTAGTAACCATTCAAAACTAATTCAAATTCTTCTTGACCCCCTCTTGGCTCTAAACAAAAACAAAGCCATCAAAGAAAGAATTAATTGCACCAGTAAAGATCCATCAAAAAAAACTAACTGCACCAGTAAAGATCAACAATTGACTAGCATGATCAATTTCCAAAGCGTCAATGGAAAAGTACGCAATGAATAGCTCGGATAATCTTTATCTCTCTTGCTTCCTGTTTATGAGCAAATATCTTACTGATGTTCAAAGGATGGACTTAATGTTTCTTACCAACGAAAAGGGGCTTTCGAGCATTAAGACAGGCCCATTGTCCTGTTTCTTTCCAGCGGCTGCTTAGTTTCTCCATCAGCTTATAGCTAGGAAAGAATACAAGACAACCACCTGGAACAATCTTGCATATTTCCTCTAAAGATGAGCCAAGTGCATCCTTCACGAAGAATACTGCAACATTAGACAAAGAGGGAAAATACATATTGGCAAATGAAAATTTAGCATAAATGTCACATAATACCTGAAAAGCATATGAATCAGCTGTTTTGAAACTTGCATTCAACGGATAATTTCTTGGTCCTCTTGAGATTACAGCAGCCCATAACTGCAATTCATGGACTGGCATTGAGTTCATCTATAAATTAAAACTCGAACACCAGCAGATCCCAAAACAATGACAAATGTTAAAATACCTGTGATTCAACGTCTATAACATGCGGAGCTTCCAGAGAAGTACCAAAAGTAACGCCAAGTTCAGAGGAAAATGAATCCATTGGTGATAGAGTCCTGTATTAAAAGAAGTAATGAGGCACAACAGTAAAGAAGAAATTGGAACTTCAACAGCAGCAGCTTTTCAAAATTGTCTTTTGGAGGTTTCACAAGTACAAGGGCAGGAGAAGGCAAAAATATGGATGTGCAGGATAGATCATAAACAAGCAAAGAAAACAGAGACAAGAAACATTTGGCATATGTTACATATTCATGAACTGAACCATACACCATTGACCTGAACGTTTTGCTCGACAAGTCATTAAGTTTGCTTCAAATTGGACCCAAGCAAAAAAGGAATAGTCTAAATCTTCCAAAAAACCACCAAGGATTAATGCTTGAATGAAGAAGCCATGGGCTGTTTGATATTGCACATACCCTGATGTTAGAATCACTGATAGACAAGAATCAGCAATTTCATTGAACACAACGGCTGGATTTAAGCACCACAAACTAAAAGCATGTGTCCAGCTACCAACAGCAGTTCCTGCATATTCGTAGAGGAGTAGCAGCATAAACAAATTAACTATCAAGAAATGAATTAGATCTCTAACCCTAGGATGAGAGTATTATACTATATTCGGTAGAACTTCATCAGTGTCGGTCTTCATGTCACAAGCAAATAAAAGCATCCTTTCTTTTTAATTTTTTTTATTCTTTTTTTGTGGTGGATGAGGCTTGAGGTGCTTCACATTACATAGGCATGTCTGAAGCATAAAATGTTTATCTGATCTCCTTCTCGTGTGTTCCAAGGATGAAGTTAACAGGATTTCACCTCCTTTAACTGAACAGAACCAGAAAGAAACAGACCAGAATCACCAAGTATCTCTACTTGTTTTAGTAATCAGGAAAGTTTTCAATAAACCCTCAGATCCTTTATGCCCTGCAAAAGCATTCAGAATACCAAGTTCTTTTGAAGAAAGAACACTTCAACGTGCTTATTACAAAAATCTATCTTTGCAGGAGCATGCCTTGTTACAATTCATAACAAATATCTGTAAGTGTGTTGATTTATTTTGTCAGCAAAATATGTTAAAAGATCATTTAGTCTAATAAGATCAAATGGAGACCTCGTGTACCTGAATACAGGAACAATAAGCAGCATCTTCCTCACAGATATCAGTACTTACCAGGACTTTTCTTGACATAGCGTTGTAAAGCTAGCTGGTAATCGCACACATGAAGCCCATCTCCCGAGAAGAAGTAATTAAGTGAGGAGAATAGTCCTGAATGATACTCATAATAGTCAATATATATAAAGTTCCTTTAAAAGACAAGTTTAGAGTTTAGAATTAGAAATAAGATGCAGTGCCTTCTAATACAGATGCTGCCATGCCACTCAAATGATCTGTCTCTGGCTCAGCTTCAGAGGCGGCTTTGATGGCCTTCAGGGAAAGAAAAAATGATGAGAGATTAGGGTGAGAGCAAGATCAATGATTAGGATAACTATATTTGTCTTCATATACCACTCCACTGTGAAGAAATGGACCTTGGACCTAACTCAACCTTAAAGCAAACTGTGGATGATTGCCAAGACCATATAAGGAGGCCACAACTCATTTCCTCAACCAATGTGGGACACAACATCCCTGCACACCTGATGCTTAAGGGACAGGGACACTGTCAACAGGACTCGGGATTGGACAACTGGAGAGTGGATAACATGACACTGTGAAGAAATGGATCACAACAAGAGGTATCAACTGGTCTTAGCTCTGATACTAGTGAAGAAATGGATCTTGGGACTAACTTAACATCAAAAACTAGCTCACATGGGGGAGGATTGCCCAAGACCAAATAAGGTCACAACCCATTTCCTCAACCAATGCTTAACAACCACGTGCATAAAACTAATCAGACCAGAGTCAGGAAGAATTTACCTTCGAGGCACATTCCTTTAAAATGGGAAAGCACTGCTTTGTCAGATTGACTTCTTGTAGCTCTTTCAAGGCCTTGTCACCAGTCCAACTACAAAGTAAGTTGGAGCAGGTCAGATAAATATATATAGTGCCCAAAGTACAATATACACATATACACACAAAATGCACAGGTAGAATGTGAAAACCAGTTAGAAGTAGAAGCAATGTTGCCTGGACTATTGTTTGAGCATGAAGCACCTTGAGTCAGAGACTTAAAGTTAAATAAGAATTCAGAATAGCTTTCATCAATCCGTAGAATTTACAAAATATAATTTGTACTCAAACAGTAGAATTTGTAATCAAACCGTAGAATTTTGTATTTTACTTTTGCATATACAAATATGGTTGAAGATCAACTTTGAAGGCTTTACACCATATACAATATGATTTCTGATTCAGCTTCAGCAGTTATTAATGTAACCAAAGTCAGGCAAGACATGAAAACCTAAACACTGATAAAGTATTGGTTTTCAAACTAAAGGAAGTAATTGATTCCATATCCCTTTTCAATTCCCTACGATTCCACAGTACACTAAAGAAAGTTTTGCAAAATTAAGTTCTACGAAGCAAGGTAAAGTATCATTTAAAATGCAAAATATAGTTTCCTATCTAAAATGATAAATGGAGTTACCCTCTGCAAAATGGAAAGCGATAAAGTCCTTCAACATCCTAAAGCATTTGCATACAGAATGAATATACTGTACAAACACAAGGGAAGTGCAAGAAATTAATTCTCATCTAGTCGCTTTACCTTTTGCAATTATCGAAAAGAGCCTAATTATAAGAAGCAACAGATACTCCTTTATCTATATATGTTCCAACATTTGATAATGATGAGTAAGAACTTGATCTGTTCACATTCCATGTTTGCTTTTGCCTGTTTACTTCACGTCTAAAGCAGGAAGAGTAACCAAACCATAACTCACCATGAGGCATAATGTTGGAAGTCCCGCCTTTCTAAAGTATTTTTCTTCCTATCAATCCAATTCAGTATGTCCTGCAAAACCCATGAATACACTAATTGATGGAAAATCTCTATAAGCTGTCAACGGAACTTAAAATTTGCACTAGTTTACCTGTGTCATTTCTACCAAAGGTTGGTAAGTCATTGTATCAGATTGTGAGAGTTGCTCCAGTTCCATCTGCAACTCTTCCAGAAAACAAGAATTGATAAGAGATGAACTAAAATGGAAGATGTAGAAAGTGTTCTTTCAATTTGGCCCAAAGAAAAGATTAATAAAGGGCATGAAGAAAAGCTAGTCCATGCTTACGAAGCAAAATATCCTCCTCAACATCAACACTACCAGCATCACGGCAAATGTCTTCTATATTGCTGCAGATAGCACACCAACCAAAACAAATATACAAAGAAATAGTCAAAACAATGATATGTATAGACTTCATTTCAATTTTCGATACATACATTTTTCAATACTTCTCATGAAGCATTATTACTTTTATCTAATACTCAAAATGTGCTTAGGCATACTGTCTCGAAATGATTTCTCTTATTTCACTTCCCGTTGAACAAAATTATCAGTAATTAAAAGTTTTAAACGCATGTCTTCATCATTTTGAACTGGAAAGAATTAACATGAAACACTTCTTCAAGTGTTTCTCAATATCTGAAGTTTATTTTCAAAAGATGAAACAATGTATGCCCATTTTCAACTCTGAAAATTGATCAAATTGATAAGCAAAATAGATCTATCAACTTGGATTAGAGAGAGATTAGTTGTTCTAGGATGTACAAAATGACCATATCTAGACCTAAAGATGAATTATTATAGTTTTCCATTTCATAGCACACAAACTTCTGCATTTGTAGCTCAGCTATTTTGACAAAAGGATCATCTTTTTTAACATATACTCCTAGTGCATATGGTAACATAATTAAAATTTTCATTAATTTTCTACGCAAACAAGTCACTAGGGAAACAACAAATGTCACAAGTTTATATCTATACATACTGGGCCTCATCGAGAATAATGATGGCTCCTGTTATAACTACTTCCATTGCTCTCCTAACAACTGGATTGATGATATAGCTGTATGGACAGAACACTAACTCCGCATCATCAGCCATGGAACGCGCTGCAAAGTATGAGCAGCCTGAAAATTGAATAATAATGTGTTGATAAGTTCACTCCTCGCATAGAAAATAATGGGAAAGCTTCACACAGAGATTGTCACCTTTAACAATTTGTCCAACTTTAACAAGATCTTCAATATCATGAGCCTCGTGGCACCCTCCTTTCTGAAGGGATGGATGACCTTTGACTTTATGAGAATTTCTGTTAAGAGATTAGATGATTAACATCTCAATTTTCAATCTAGAGAAGAATAGATGATAGGAACATTTGAAAGTCAAACTAACTAACTTGAATTCTGAGCACCCAGCCTCTCGATCCTTTAATAACAACTTGCTGCAATTTCAGTCATAACATTATAACATTGGATAAAAGAGATAGGAAAGCATATTTTTATGAATTATATGAAAAATCACCATTTCTCATCAATGCTGTCTCCACCTCGTAAGTTCATATTTGTACAGTAGTGTTTTCGTGATGCCTGAAAGACGGTGAACAGTAAGCAAACAAGTGGAATCTCAAGCTAAAAGAAATATACAACTACGCCCCTCTCATTAATGATTAATCTACCTCAAATATCTCCTTTTTTCACAGAAAAAAATATACAAATAAGACTTTAAATTGTATTTGGAACCAACCGTGACTAATAAGAGAAATGAACCTCTTAACGCAATCTCAAAAGGTAGATGTAACACCTCGTACCTTCAAACTAAGCCTTGTTCATGATTCAATGGTTTAGGAAATCAAAACTGAGAGTTTAAGTCTCAGTTCTTCATATCAGATTTTACACCCAACTTATAGTAAAATCATTTACGAACCGTCGATTTGGACCGTACAATTTCTTTATGAAATTGACGGTACACGGTAAATTATACGGACCGTATTAAAAGTTAAGGCCCATCCTTTTCGGCCGTCTCTGTCCCTCAAGTTTTAGAAGTCACTGGAAATTTGCAATTTACAAGACGGTCCAATTATACGGACCGTACAATATTTGACGGTCAAGACTCGGACCGTAAAAAGTTTGACGGACCATCAATTTAGGCTGTAAAACCTCCGACGACTGGAACAGTATAAATACGCAGACTTAGTTTCAAGGTTCAAGCTTTGGAACAGTATAAATACGCAGACTTAGTTTCAAAAAGACTTGAATGCACGATTTTAATCAAATGTATTCAATTCCTAAGCAAAAATCATTGTTCTTAACCTAGGGTTTTCAAGATAAACTCATCTCAAGGTTCCAAGGTTCAAGCTTTGGGTTTCTACTCTAAAGTTCAGATTTTTAAGACAAGACTAGGAGCGAACAAGGTATGTAGAGCCTCTATCCACGTGTGGGAATATCCATGTTCTTCCCCACGCCACGTTATTTCATGAAACCGTGAAATTTCATAACTTAGGGTTTTAACTCTATTATCATGATAACCATATTCATATGTAATACTATATATATATCATGCCTCTATTACGGCTCGTTATTGTATTCATGATATGTCATTATGATTGTCATGAATCTGTTCGTAATCCATAAACACATGTTTGAATTCCATGAGTTCCTAAATTATAAGTTATGATCAATGTTACTCAGTCCATGAAATTATACATGTTTTTCATGATTCATACAAGCTATATGATATATCTATTTCACATGCTAAATTATGATTTCAAACAATGCTCTACAAGTTGCTTTCATGAAACCCGTGGGCTTACAAGCCACTGTTTTCAAGTACATGTTTTGGAAGTTGCATAGTTTACCATAGGATAACGATCGCTCCGCCAGACGATACATTCAGATTGCAGATTGGATCATTTCATGCCATGTTCATGTCTCATACCCCGGCAAAGCATGGGATTGCTCTGTTGGTCGGGTCGGGTACCAGACTCCACGTAACGACATGGTGTTTCATGTTGTCGGTTTTGCTACTGCTCTCCCTATAGATATGCAGATACACAGGCCACAACTTTACAGATTTTACACATGTTTTATTCTCATGTCAGATCATGCTTATATTACAGTCTCAGTTTCATGTCCTATTATTCCATGTGCCAGCTTATTTCTTCAGTTGCTTTACATATATGTTTCCTTGTAAATAATATTCTATCTGATCTCTAGGGATTTAGATATCTACTTACCTTAGTTAGCCTTTTCTTTACTTGTATTTAAACAATTGTATTCTCTTGCTAATAGACAACTTATTCCATCATTACATGGTATGAGAGTCAAAATTCTCAACTTTGGGTCACCCATCCAAAAGTGACCAGTTTCCATCACCGCGAAGGCTCTTTCGTAGTCCTTTCATGTTCAGATTCTTACTCTGATGTCGCCTTGAAGTTCCGGGCCTAACTTTGGCGGTCATTCGATTGGACCAAGTTCGGGGGGCGAATCTTTCAGCGTGACTTTGCTTCTCGTTTTGGTCATAATCTTCTCTGCTTCAGACAAAAAAAAAATCTTGTGGACTGGTTTTCTGGCGTTTTGCTGTCTTCTCCGGCATCTGCGCAGATCTGCAATTTTTAAAAAAATTGTGTCATCAGTTTGCTCTGTTCCTTCTTCCCTTTGCTTTGTTGGATCCACTGCTGCTTGAGTCACTGTTTGTTTCCGGTGCTTCAATATTTGGTACCAAGCTCTACTTACACTCTTTATTTATTAAATGTTTGTTGGGTTCGCTGGTTTCAATTGTTTCCAGCCTTTGGAGTTATTTGATATGGAAGTTAAACTACCTTACTGTGACTCGTCCGGATATTGCTTTTGCGGTAAGTGTTGTTAGCCAGTTCATGTCTTCACCTACCGTCAAACATTGGGAAGCTTTGGAACAAATTCTATGTTACTTGAAAGGAACTCATGGACTTGGCATATTGTATAGAAATTACGGTCATACTCGTATTGAATGTTTTGCAGATGTGGATTATGTTGGATTCAAAATTGATAGAAGATCCACTACGGGGTATTGTGTCTTTGTTGGAGGGAACCTAGTATCATGGAGGAGTAAGAGGCAAATTGTTGTATGTCGATCTGGTGCAGAATATGAGTACAGAGCTATGTCAAAGTCTATTTGTAAGATTATGTGGATACATCATCTTTTAACTGAAATTGGGTTGAAGAATCATACACCAGCAAAACTTTGGTGTAATAATCAAGTTGCTCTTCATATTGCCTCAAATCCGGTGTATCACGAAAGAACTAAACATATTGAGGTTGACTGTCATTTTATTCGTGAGAATGTTACACCTCGTAAGTTTAAGACAAGGATTAAGAACGTCATTAAGGATTAAGATTCAATTTTTGAATTTAAATATATTTTACGTGCTAATACGGATTAATTATTGGTAATGGCGAATACGACGCCGGAAATTTCTTTAATAATAATGGTTTATATATACATATATATTTCGTCATGGATTAGTGACGTATTATATAAGTTACGACAACAAGGATACGAGGTCTTATGAGAATTTTCGGGAATTAAAAGAAGTGGGATCAAAGTTTTATTAAGTAATACGGATATTAAGTTAAGAAGAGAACATTAGGGGCTTAAGAAATCTTTTCATCTCCCACGCTCCATTTTCAACATTCTCTCCCTCTCACTATCAAGAACTCCCCCTTTCCCATAGCCAAAGTTAAGCTTTTATTCCCTCTTCCTAGATTAATTATTCTACACAAAGTGAAGCAAACAATAGCCCAAACAGTGGGTTACCGCGGCAGTGCTGGCCGAAAATTGTAGCCCAGATTTTTCAAGTTCTTGGACAATTTTTGGAAAGAAAAACATGTTAGAATAATGGGTTATCATAGTGGAGGTGTTGCATGTTGAATTAGAGTTGAAGAAGTGTGAAATTGAAGCCAAAATTGGCCCAAAACAGTGAGCAAATCGGCTGGGCAGTGAGCAGATTTTTTCGGGACTGCTGGACAGATTTTTAGTCAAATTTGGAAGGGAATATCTCCTAGCATATTAGGAGTTTTTGGGTGTTTCAAAAGCCTAAAATGAAGTTCGTCGAGTCTAGTTTCCAACGCAACAAACCGCTCGTCGATAGGACACTGGAGTAGAGAGTTATCGACGTTACAAGTTCAGCTGACGAAGCAGTGGCTAAAAATCTGGACAGTCACGTTTTTGGGGACTGTTTTGGTAAAATTTTAAGGTATGAAATTCTTCTTCTATTGGTGAAAATGTATCCCTTTTACTTGATATTTGATAGATTAATTGATATTATAGTTGGGAGAATTATCCATGTCAAAGAAGAAAGGGAAAGAAGACAATGCATGTGAATGATAGAGGTCGAAACCGATTTAGAACCTATTCTTGGCGTACGTTGGAATTGAGTAATTGTGTTGGTATGTTATTACTAATTGCATGTGAAAATTTAGATGAAACCTTGATGTTTAAAGTTAAAGTTGTTAATTGAAGTTGTTGGGAGATTAATTGGAAAGTAAGGAATTTTGGAAAAAGCTTTGGAATTGTAAAATGTTGATATGACCAGAAAGTTGATAGAAATTGTTGAAAATTTCGATAATGTATTACGGACTGAATTAGTGTGTGAATATAAGTTACTATATGCATATTTATTGAGGCAATTACCTATACATGACTCGAAAGGATTAAAGTATAGAAAAGTGTTAAATTCACATTCTTGAATTGGCGATGTCGTTAAGAGATTGGATTGCCCCATGATAATTCTAACGTGACTAAATGATTGACTAACATGAGAGGTAAGTGTATAAATTCCCTTGGTTATTGAAGTTGATAAATTGAATGTTTAGATAATTTTGACTACATATGGAAATGGTAGTGGCTATTAGTTTAATTTGGATCATTGGGTTGATTTAGATTGTTGGTTTGAATTGGATTGTTGGTTGATTTGGATTATTGGTAAAATTGTGGATACGCACATAAACAAAGGAAGTGTTGCCCCAATTTTTATAGAAATAAGAAGTCGTTATCTGAATAAATTACATTAGAGACCGTAGAATTGACGAACGTATTGTCATTATTATAGGTTGACATACTGGACGAGGCATATCTTAGCATTTAGTTGATTTGCTCGCTTAAAAGGTATGTGAGACATTTCCTTCTTTCTTTTGGCATGATTTTTGTGAAAGTACGGCGGACGTACTTAACTCCTACCAGTTCAGTTTTAAAAATGATTATTTACTAGTTATGGTTTTGAATGAGTTTATGGTAGTAATTTTTATTGAGAGTCACATAATGATTTTAATCGCATGCGATTGCTCATGATTTCTACTGCTAAGTGTTACTATTTCACTCCATCGAGTCCCGCCGATCATGTTCGGCGCGACATGCATCATTCATCGAGTCCTCACTGTAGGCCGAGACACGTTATATATATACAGCATTACATCGAGTCCATCCATGTAGGCCGAGACACGTTACGCCGCAGATCAGATTCCATCGAGTCCTCCATGTAGGCCGAGACATTGTTATACCCCGTGGATCGTGCCGTGCGGGGCGTCGAAGGAGTTAGGACTCAAATCGTAAAATTTCGGCTGGCTCAGCGGCCACGTACGAGGGTGGCCGACGCTGGCGCGGAATCTGTCGTCACACGGAAGCCCGAGAGTCCGCAGAAAGCCAGTTGCGGCGCCGATCAGGCCGCGCCGAGGCGGAAATCTGGGAAAAACTTAGGAAAATCGATCTTTCTTTTAAAAAGGCCGTGGGAGGTGACAAATGTCCCCATCCGATTTCAGATGATTATATTGACCAAGTCTTAAAGACTTGGTCATCTTTCATCTCTCTCTTAGACAAAAGCTCTTCCTTCTCTCTTAAATATTTCAAGATCCTCCTTCTCTCTAAGATTCCAAGAGATATTCTAGCCTTAGAAAAAATCTGAAAAGTAAAGGCAAGAAGGAAGCTTGTGGCTAGCTTGTGAAGGTTGTTGTGGTGGTGTTCTTGGAAGCTAGCAAGTTGTTGGAAAAATTTGGCTAAAGCTCTAAGGTAATGATTCTTCCTTTATAATTAGTTTTTAGTGTTGCATGTTAAGAAGAAAGAACTTGTGGTAGTAAATAATGCTCTTAGAGTCATTGCATGTAAGAAATGTGGTTTGGGTATGAAGGATTTGGCTAAAGAGGTTATGTGAGCATGTTGTAGCCTAAAGATTACCTTAAACTTGTTAAGATTAATTGTTATAACTTATGGGGCAGAATTTTACACACCCAAGTTTAGGTGTGTAATCCTCTTTGTGTTGGTTTGGATGTTGGGCCTTAAATGTGGCGTTTGAGTGTTAAAAATTGGCCTTTGAAAAGGTGGCAAGTGAGTAGAAATAAAGGAAATGCTGCCCAATTTTCCATAGGAATTAGTAACCTTGAACTTGGAAATATTCTACTTTGAAACTAGAAGTTAATAAACATATTATGGTCATTATAGGTTGGCGTTACGTGCGATAGTTGGAATTAACAAGTGGATTGACCAAGAGGTATGTAGAGCTTTCCTATCTTTTGAGCATGAGTAGTTGTATCTATGTAGTAGACGGATAATGCACAAGATTTGATAATCTTCACTTGTTTTGAGGTATATGATACTTGTTTCGCTTTTAAAGGTATAAGTCCTCGAACATGTGGAAATGTGTTTGACTAACGTAAAATGTTAATATAACGGCTTTATGGGAAGTTGGTTATATTAGTTTGGAAAAAGTAAATAAAGAAGGGTTTACTTTACATAAAATAAGCAAGGGAAAATGAGTTGAATTTGTGGGTAAATTGTTTTAAGGCATTTATGGCCTAAGATTTTAAAGGAAATGAAGTCACTTGATTTAGAAGCTTGGGATATTTTCTAAATGGAAAATTGTGACTTGTTTTGAAAGTGGTTGTGACATGATACTATGGGTATTAGTATCTTGAAGTTTTATATAAAAGGAGTCATTTCAAAAGGTTTACTGTATGATGTGACACTTGGGTTAAATTCTAATTTCTCTTAAAAAGACATGTAGTGCCTTAATGAGCTAAAATGAGGATTTATATTAATAATGTTCATAAAAAGTTAGAAGATTTCTTATCTTGTTTATGTTATGATAAGCCTAGCGCTTATGTTATGTATACTAGCGGTTGTCTTTGATTTATGTATTATTATTGTTATCACCGAGTATTACGATAAGTTCAGCGCTTTATGTTATATACTAGCCGGTTGTCTGATTTATGTATTATCATTGTTATTATCACAGATTCCATGGATTTGCTACCCGTGATGCGATGCGGCGCTTGTACTCATGCGAGCCCACCGGGTCCACGCGGTGAAATAGTCCCACGCGGTGAAATAGTCTCACGCGGTCCACAGGATCCACGCGGTGAAATAGTCCCACGCGAGGCAGATGGCCTTATGCGGATCCACAGGATCCACGCGGTGAAACATCCTGCGAGTAGGATCGCTTAATGATACTACAGGCGCAGATACTGTTTTGATCATGAGCCTCCTATTTTTATGCAGTATTATACTTATACTTGTTACTCTCATTGTTAGTACGGCACCGTGCAACCTAATTTGATTTTGATTTATAACTTCCGGGTATTTTGGACTTATGATATTACTACGATTTTCCGCTTTACATACTGCGTACGTCACATCGACCCTTCCTGGGCCGCTCACGCCGCATGGTGGAAAGCGGATGGTAGATCCTCATTCCTGGATCTTTTACTCAGTGTCGTGAGCTCCATTTCTTCGAGGCTCGACTTTTGGTATGGTTCTCCCCGTGTTGTTGATATTTTGTACATTCAGGGCATACGACGGCCCCGTCCGTCATAGTGTTACTCCTTCTTAGAGGCATGTAGTCTTGTCATAACTTGGTTTGTTTAAGGATGTAATCGTCGGTTTTATGTACTTTGGGGTAGCCATTTCGGGCTAGACTATTTTATATCATTATAGTTGTTTATTGTGAGTTTATATTCCTTGGTTTTCTCCGATGTTGTGTCACGCGGTGCGGATTAAGGCACCGGCCACGATCCGGTCGGTCGTGATGCATATGTTATACGCTTTTATATACGCATACGAGCATGATGATTTATGATTCAAAGATACATGATATGATTTTCAGACAAGATTCTCGCTTTATAAAATTTGATGACTCTGCTTTACTTGGTACGATTGTTATTGATTTTGATTTTATGTTTTACATACTCATTACATTATTTCGCATCGACTTCTTTCTGGGTCGATTCACGCACGCAGTTCGTGTTCGATAGTGACCTCCAGTCTAGGATTTCTGTACAGCAGTTGGAGAGCTTCTTTGTTCCGGAGCCAACTATTTTTGGTACAGACCTGTATCTTTCAGACTTGTGCATATTTTGGGCACGACGGGGTCATGTCCCGTCATATGTCAGTATTACACTCTTAGAGGTCTGTAGACAATTGTGGGTTGGACGTTTGTACCTTGTTTTGGGTTTTGATGTTATTATCTCGTGGCAGCCTTGCCGGCTTGCTTATTTTGATTATGCCTTTGTGCACGTGATGTTGGTTGGTGGCAGCCTAGTCGCCAACCTATTATGATCGTTGTTTTGTTGTTGTTTCGCAAATTTCGCTTGGCCAGCCCATTTTAGGAAATGTTGTAAAAGCGTTGTCTTTGCGAAATTTCTATAGATCTCTGTATTAGATGGATTAAGAGTGACAGGTCAGTAATGACGTCCAATTAGGACGTTAGTCGCGGCCCGTCGGGTTGGGTCGTGACAGAGAAGATTTAGGAAAACGTGATTTCCAATGGCTACATGAAGACAGAAGAGCAACTAGCTGATTTATCCACAAAAACATAGGTTGGAACTCAAGTTAATTACCTTTGTAACAAACCGACGTGATCAATATCTATGCTCCAGCTTGAGAGGGAGTGTTAGAGAATCATAGAATTATATGTTTCCTTGTATGTAATATTCTAGCTGATTTCTAGGGATTTAGATATCTACTTGCCTTAGTTAGCCTTTTCTTTACTTGTATCTAAACCATTGTATTCTCTTGCTAATAGACAACTTATTCCATCTGATTACATGGTATGAGAGTAAACAAAATCTCAACTTTGGGTCACCCATCCAAAAGTGACCAGTTTCCATCACCGCAAAAGCTCTTTCATAGTCCTTTCATGTTCAGATTCTTACTCTGATGTCGCCTTGAAGTTTCGGGCCTAACTTTGGCGGTCCTTCGATTGGACCAAGTTCGGGGAGAGAATCTTTCAGCATGACTTTGCTTCTCGTTTTGGTCATAATCTTCTCTGCTTCAGACAAAAAAAATCTCTTGTGGACTGTTTTTCTGGCGTTTTGCTGTCTTCTCCGGCATCTGCGCAGATCTGCAATTTTTAAAAAAAAATGTGTCATCAGTTTGCTCTGTTCCTTCTTCCCTTTGCTTTGTTGGATCCACTGCTGCTTGAGTCACTGTTTGTTTCCGGTGCTTCAATATTTGGTACCAAGCTCTACTTTCACTCTTTGTTTATTAATTTTTTGTTGGGTTCGCTGGTTTCAATTGTATCCAGCCTTTGGAGTTATTTGATAGGGAAGTTAAACTACCTTACTGTGTCTCGTCCGGATATTGCTTTTGCGGTAAGTGTTGTTAGCCAGTTCATGTGTGCACCTACCGTCAAACATTGGGAAGCTTTGGAACAAATTTTATGTTACTTGAAAGGAACTCCTGGACTTGGCATATTGTATAGAAATCACGGTCATACTCGTATTGAAGATGTGGATTTGTTGGATTCAAAATTGATAGAAGATCCACTACAGGATATTGTGTCTTTGTTGGAGGGAACCTAGTATCATGGAGGAGTAAGAGGCAAATTGTTGTATGTCGATCTGGTGCAGAATATGAGTACAGAGCTATGTCAAAGTCTATTTGTAAGATTATGTGGATACATCATCTTTTAACTGAAATTGGGTTGAAGCATCATACACAAGCAAAACTTTGGTGTAATAATCAAGTTGCTCTTCATATTGCCTCAAATCCGGTGTATCACGAAAGAACTAAACATATTGAGGTTGACAGTCATTTTATTCGTGAGAAGATTTAGGAAAACGTGATTTCCAATGGCTACATGAAGACAGAAGAGCAACTAGCTGATTTATCCACAAAAACATTGGTTGGAACTCAAGTTAATTACCTTTGTAACAAACTGACATGATCAATATCTATGCTCCAACTTGAGGGGGAGTGTTAGAGAATCATAGAATTATATGTTTCCTTGTATGTAATATTCTAGCTGATTTCTAGGGATTTAGATATCTACTTACCTTAGTTAGCCTTTTCTTTACTTGTATTTAAACCATTGTATTCTCTTGCTAATAGACAACTTATTCCATCTGATTACATGGTATGAGAGTAAAAAAAATCTCAACTTTGGGTCACCCATCCAAAAGTGACCAGTTTCCATCACCGCGAAGGCTCTTTCGTAGTCCTTTCATGTTCAGATTCTTACTCTGATGTCGCCTTGAAGTTCCGGGCCTAACTTTGGCGGTCCTTCGATTGGACCAAGTTCGGGGAGAGAATCTTTCAGCGTGACTTTGCTTCTCGTTTTGGTCATAATATTCTCTGCTTCAGACAAAAAAAAATCTCTTGTGGACTGGTTTTCTGGCGTTTTGATGTCTTTTCCGGCATCTGCACAGATCTGCAATTTTTTTTAAAATTGTGTCATCAGTTTGTTCTGTTCCTTCTTCCCCTTGCTTTGTTGGATCCACTGCTGCTTGAGTCACTGTTTGTTTCCGGTGCTTCAATATTTGGTACCAAGCTCTACTTTCACTCTTTGTTTATTAATTTTTTGTTGGGTTCGCTGGTTTCAATTGTTTCCAGCCTTTGGAGTTATTTGATAGGGAAGTTAAACTACCTTACTGTGTCTCGTCCGGATATTGCTTTTGCGGTAAGTGTTGTTAGCCAGTTCATGTCTGCACCTACCGTCAAACATTGGGAAGCTTTGGAACAAATTTTATGTTACTTGAAAGGAACTCCTGGACTTGGCATATTGTATAGAAATCACGGTCATACTCGTATTGAATGTTTTGAAGATGTGGATTATGTTGGATTCAAAATTGATAGAAGATCCACTACAAGATATTGTGTCTTTGTTGGAGGGAACCTAGTATCATGAAGGAGTAAGAGGCAAATTGTTGTATGTCGATATGGTGCAGAATATGAGTACAAAGCTATGTCAAAGTCTATTTGTAAGATTATGTGGATACATTATCTTTTAACTGAAATTGGGTTGAAGCATCATACACCAGCAAAACTTTGGTGTAATAATCAAGTTGCTCTTCATATTGCCTCAAATCTGGTGTATCACGAAAGAATTGGTTGATTGTCATTTTATTCGAGAGAAGATTTAGGAAAACGTGATTTCCAATGGCTACATGAAGACAGAATAGCAACTAGCTGATTTATCCACAAAAACATTGGTTGGAACTCAAGTTAATTACCTTTGTAACAAACTGACATGATCAATATCTATGCTCCAGCTTGAGGGGGAGTGTTATAGAATCATAGAATTATATGTTTCATAATATTCTAGCTGATTTCTAGGGATTTAGATATCTACTTACCCTAGTTAGCCTTTTCTTTACTTGTATTTAAACCATTGTATTCTCTTGCTGATAGAAAACTTATTCCATTTGATTAAAGTCCCTTTTGCATGGGGCCTACACTTCACGGTGCAGGTGATGAATTTCAGGGAGACGGATCTGCTCTGTAGGTTATTGAGCCACATCTCATTTGGGGTGTCAGTCTAATTGTTTTATGATTATACATTATGCTAGAGGTAGGTCAGGGTCTTGTCCTGGTAAAACAGTTTTGAAGTCATACTCATGGTTCAAAGGTTTCATAGACTAGAATAGTTCATCATGTCACAACAGGTTTCAGTTATTCAGGTTTATAATATTTTTAGATTGCTTCCGCTATGAATATACCAGACTATCAATACAGTATTATGTTTTACATATTTTAAATCAGTATTATAGCATGTTTTGATGCCCATGTTGATCAGCACGCCATGTGGTTCACTCGATCACATGCCGTCATACACCGAGTGTTGTGTTTCTCTCAGGACATAGTTCGGGGCGTTACAGTAGCTCAAGTAGTAAAGATTACCCAAAAGTATATAAAGAGACTATAATAAATTTCCTCAACCAATTTGGGATACTCTAACCCCCCCCCCCCCAAATTGCACAGTATATGCTTAGTTTACAAGCTTCTACCACTGCATGGCCTAGTCATCATTCTACCGCTACTCAAGTCATCCAAGGGACAGGATCTCTGCACTATAAAAAGTTTCCTTTTCCGTGCATTTAAATTGTAGATAACATAACATGGGGACCCAACACTTTAGGAATAGGTCTATAACATGATAGGAAAAATGGACCTTGAGCCTAACTTAATCCTGAAAACTAGCTTAAGTGCTAAGGGATTGAGGATTGTACAAAACCACATAAAGAGAATACTACTCGTTCCTGCAAATCAGTCTATCAATGTTAATCATGTCGTTCAGCATGTACAAATTGCCTCATCACAACTGAAAATTCTATCTTCCATTTTCTATCTATAGTTTCATAAAACAAGAGTTTGGATACTATCATAGCAGTTAAAACGTGTTTTATTATTGCCTTTGGCCAAAAAGACCACCTCAAAACATAATGGAACATGTAGTCAAAACTCCTTAATGGATAATTTGTACTCGTCAACAAATATTAGAGGAAGAGAAGTTTAAGACACAGGGGCAGTCTGAAATTTCTTAACATATTCTTCACCCAATAGGACATTGCAAGTAAAAGGAGGCAGCAGAAACTAATAGTCATGTGTTCCTTCACTGTAAGGTAACTGCACAAGTTTGGGCACTCATCATCTGTTTGGCTAGGGAGGAATGGACAATGTCAGAGCACACTGTAGATTTACGAAGCTGCTGGATAACAAGAGGTGGGAGTAAGAGTAAAAAAAAATGTGGTGGAGAGCAGTACCAGCCTGTATTTGGTGTAATATATGGAAGGAGAGAAACGAAAGAATTTCTGAAGGCAGATCTAGTACCATACAAAAGAGCAAATGGAATTGTATCACAACTTTATGTTTTTGGTGTAAAGAGCAATGTATAGAAGATGAAGTACACATATATGCGGCCAACCTTTAGGACCAACCGCAACCTTCAAAACTCGGGGATAATGGACCCGCGATTCTACCCTTGTCCACTTAAATACCAAGCTTAATTCGCATGGTGCAGGTTTAGACCCTATGACCTAAGTCACAAGTCCCTCAGCCTTTGCCCCCCGAACTAAACCTTGGAGATTAATGATAGCCATGGGCAATTAGGTATAATGTAACCATGATTACATGAAAACTAAGATGGGGAAAGAATATATTAGCTATTGAAAGTGAAAAGGCAACCTACCAATATAGCCATTTGGACCCGATAACTTGTCTTTCTGTATTCCCGAATCACTTGAGAAAGTTGCGAATGTGTCCTCCTAAGGATATTGTCAGTTGCAGAAAGAGTCAAAATAGTGCAAGTATACTAAATTACGATAGGCCACAGGATTCAGCATATGAAATTATAACGTGGATAATGCTAAGGACATTAAAAAATATACTAGCAGCATGGAGAGTCTGCAGTGTGGAAAGAGTGAAGAAACTTTAAAGAATTTTACCTATGCGCATAACGTGGCCAGTGAGAATCAGAGATACTTTAAATATAAACACATAGCAGGACAGAAATTGAAGAATGAGTATTTATACCTAGCGCTTTTTGGTGCAAGCAAAACATACGAGTATATGGTTTGAAGGTTCTTATCCTCTTTGGAGATGCAATGTTATTTTTACCTACTCGGTGCTAGCGTGTGAGTGTGCATGATGGAGAATTTACATTTGGAAAATTAAAGAAGATGACCTGAATTTCAATCTACAAATTCCACCAACTCCCTTGCTAATTTGTGGGTTTAAATTCACAAGCTAATAATTTGGTTCACAGCTTAGGATCTCTCTGAGGGTTCAATTTAAAAAGAATCCAGTAATATTGATCATAAACATATTCAAAAATATGAAACTTACGAGGCATAAAAGATGGTAGGTGCCGATGTTTTTTTGCTTTTCCCATTAGTTGCAGCAGGTGGTGCTGCATCGGGGTTCCCTGAAAATACAGAAAATGAAACATATAGTAATTGATACTCTGCAACAGCTTAAATTTCAGAAACAGCTCATGGCCTTTGATATATATATCTTCAGGTCCTACATTTCAATTGTTGATTGATAATTCCTTCGTTTCAATTTGTTTGTCTTACTTTCCTTTTTAGTCAGTTTAAAAAATAATGCATCTTTACTTTTTTGGCAACTCTTTGATTCCAACTTTCCATATGACATGTTTAAAACCACAAGATTAAAGGAAAAATCTTAGTACATTCGACACATCTTTAATTTAAGACCACAAAATTCAAAAGTCTCTTTATTATTAAACTTTGTGCCTAGACAAACTAAGACACTTAAATGGGACAGAGGGAGTATTATGTTATGCATGATAAAATGTGGAATAACTAATACACAAATAACTAAACCCTGCATAACTAATTCATGCATAAATAATAAATAAGTTCCCTCATAACTAATTCATATATTACTAATACTTGCATAACTCTAACAAGCTACCAAAAGACCCCTTATAACCCAGAAACTCAAAAACAACTAGAATCTAGAACTTCAAATACTAGCTCCAACTTTGATTTCAATTGTTGATTATCTCAGAAGTAACAAGTCAGTAACACTTATCAAAGATTAGTCAAATTAACTCTCAATAAGCAAAAAGTGTCACATAAATTGCAACAGAAATAGTATCTTACAAGTCAGTAAAAGTGGAACGAAATGAAGTAGCTGAGGGATGTGTTTCAATTGTTAATTATCTCTCAACTAATTCTACGAGGTACCTACTACCTTCAATTGTTGATTATCTCTCGACTAATTCTATAAGGTATCTACTACCTTCAATTGTTAATTATCTCTCGACTAATTCTACAAGGTACATACCTCCAATTGTTAATTATCTCTCAACTAATTCTACGAAGTACCTACTACCTTAGATTGTTGATTATCTCTCGACTAATTCAACGAGTTACATTACCTACTACCTTCAATTGTTAAATTCTCTTGGCTAATTCTACGAGGTACCTACTACGTTCATTTGTTGATTATCTTACAAAGTAACATAGGAACGAAATGAAGTACCCGAGGGCTGCGTTTCAGGAATAAATCCACCGCCATGACCAATAGGATCAGCTAGGGCTTTCGGATCAGGCTTTGAATGAGTAAAATTGCTATACAAATTCTTCGATTTGAAATTCTGTTGCCAAGCAAGAGACGAACAAAGAAGCGACAACGACTTTCCGGTACCGGTAGGCGACTCGAGCAACGCATTAGATTTACCTTCCCTATGTGCTCGATCAAGTGTTACAATGACTCGATTCATGTAAGCTAACTGTGTGCCGTAGGGTTGGTAAGGGAACTCTACCGGAATGCCGCCTATATGTACCACATGTTTTGAGGGTTTAGGCCCTTGCTGCGGCGGTGGCGGCGGTGTTCGTTTAAAATTCTTCATTTTCCTGCAATGGATGGTTAACCGAATAATTGTGATTTTTTTGTGTATTTTGTGAGTTTTTTTGCTATGGCGGGAAAGGTGAATTTTTCATTTTCATTATGGCGGGGACTTCCTCAGTACGCTTCTGCGCGAAGTAGGTAAATACCCTCTTTTAAGTTTTAACCCATGCTATCAATATTAACCATTATTTTAAAGGGAAGACTACGTGTGTGCCCCATCAAATCAAAGTAATTATCTGTTCAAATCCCTACTTTTGCATCCCCAGGAAAAAATAAAATTATTTATCCGAGATACTCAGATTATGATACCAAAATGGTAGATAAATATACTGAGATGGTACCATGTAAGATTGCTTGAGTACTTCATGATATTATCATGGTATATAAATATATTGAAATTATATTATGAAATATTATATTCATTTATTTAAAAAGACACACTTTTTCGGGAGAAAACTGTATGATTCCATCATTTTATATATATATAATGTGATGGTATCATGAAGGACTGCTTCAGTCCTTCAAACCCTCAATTTATGGTATCATCATGGTATATAAATATAATGAGATGATACCATAGAGTACTGATTCAATCATTCTCTTAGTCCTTCATGATATCATCACGATATATAAATATATTGCGATGGTATCATCGAGGAAAAAATTTGGATCGAGAGGTACTCGGGTAATTAGTTTCGGCCGGTTAAGTAAAAAGCCAAATTAATTTAGAAGGGGCATGAGACAGATAATTATTTTATTTTTTAGGGGTATTTGATGTTGTTTTCTCAATTTTAAAAGCTAGTATTAGTATTAAATTACTCTTTGAACACGAAAAAAAAATGAACAAAAATATCTCAACTAAAATACAGAAAAACTCGAGCAAAGGTTGCTAGTATTATTTAAATAATTGACAAGTGAAACCCAAAGAATAATTCATGAATTTAACAGTTTGCTGTGGTTTAAATGATTAATAGAGCTCAAAACTAAGGAATGATTTATAGGTACAATAAATTGTTGGAGTTCGAATCCCCATAGGATTTAAATTTTTTAAAGTTAAAAATTAAGGAACGATTCATGTGGTTAAAAAAATTACGACTATTTTATATCCAATGAGCAACTCATGAGGTTTAAAAATTTATAAGTTCTTTCATGTTTTAAGTAGGGTATTTTATCCAAATTTTATTTTTGCATTGAAGTATAGTTATTTTCGTATTGCTTTTCAAATGGCCGATACGTAGAACATGTTTGGATTGACTTATTTTAGGTGCTTTTAAGTATTTTTATAATGTTTAGATAACATAAAAACTATTTTAAACTAAAATAACAAAAATAAGTCAAATAAATTAAAAAATTTAACTTATGACTTATAAGAAGCGATGAGCCCATTCAAACCGGCATGTAGTAAACAAAATTGATCATCCCGGTAATACCTTTTCCTTCTATTTAAGTTTTTTTTTTCACCAGGTGTTCAGTATTCGCATTGAAGCTCAACTATATTCGGATTCACGCCGCGTAGGGTCCCATTTGGAGAGAAGCGCTCTCAACCAATGATTTTTCCATACCCATCAATTTAAGTATTCACCCGTCCCACACATACTAAATTAATTTTATCCTATTTATCTATATTATATTAAAAGCACTAAGAATCTTAAAAATATTGATTGAATTTTTTGACTTTCGTTAAAAAGACTCTACATTAGACAAAATTGTCATTTACTATTTTTCTTAAATTATTATTTAATTATTTTACCTTAGAAAAATATACATCCTCACAATTACTACTTACCAAAAAATAATATGTATATATAACCAATTCTATTTCATTTAGAATCCTTTCTTTTTGTGTCTACTTTTATGACACGATCTTTTTATTTCCTTCTATAAATAAATTTATTTCAAGTAATAGAAGAAAAGAGGGGAGAAAATATAAATTCTCAACCCAAATAATCAAGTAATGACTAATCTTTTATTTACCTTTATGTTACACCCTGTAATTCCAAGGCATATAAGTGAGAACGTAACTAAGGAAATAAGATTTGAACGTTTGAAGGAAAGTATATTTACATATTATAATTTTGGGTACAATAAATGTGACGACGAGAAGTAGTACTAGTAATTGAATTCTTTCCAATAGAGTGTGGGCAGAAAAGGCAGAAAAAGAGCTCCCGAAGCAAAAAGAACGAAAGTTGGAAGATCAGGACGAAATACTGCAGGACCGCGGTGCTGGAGTGCAGGACCGTGGTGCCATAATCACTGAGAAGTCACAGTACATTAGGCACCGCGGTGCCGATGAGGGAATTTCACGATTTGGCTAAGTGTGGAGATAACTTTTTGTGAAGTGAAATATATGGCCAATATGAGGGTGACATGTGTCCCTACCCACTTGTCTTACAAGTGCACAACATATAGATATGTATTGCAAGACTTAGGCTCACATAATATCTTCTCTTCAAACTCTTTTCTCTCTACCTTCTCTTGCAAGTTTTCGAAAATTCTTGGCCAAGTGAAGAACAAGTTAACCTATTTTTCCAAGATTAAGCTCCTTGATTAAGTTCTAAGCAAAGTTGTTACTCCAAAACAGTGGGTCATGGTTTTGGCTTAAAAACTGTCTTGAAATCCTAAGCTTGGTTATGAATTTTTTGGAAGAAAAATAAGAAAGCAATATGGATACAAGCTTGTAGAGGATACGTGTGGGTTATTGTAACGTGAAGAAGTGGTGTGGAAGAGAAACTGTGAGCCGAGAACTTGTGGATTGTTTTGGCATAAGATTAAGGTAAGATTCATTCTCCCTCTAGAAGTAATTGAAAGTTACATGATGATATAGTTGATAAATGAACTTGTGTTAAGAGAAAAGGAGAGTAAGAAATACATGTGCCAGTTTTGGGCTAGTTGCCGCTTTGGGACAGTTTTTGGTGTTGTTGGATTCGTTGGTTATTGTTGTTATTATCGTCACTACTTGCATGGTATAATGAAGGAAATATTGTTATTACAAGTTGTTATGATTTATATAAACGTGTTGAAATGTGAATTGGATTATAAGGAATTGTGAAAAGGGTGTTGGTATTGGATGTTGTCCGAGAATGTATAAAATTGTGGGATATTATTGTGTTGTTTTAGGGACTGTTTTATACGTGTATTGTGCTGGAAATTTAGTTACAATTATGCATGTTTAAACGGGTAATTGTTAACGTGTGTCCCTAAGGGAATAAGGGTATATAAATGTGTTGCAAGCTTCACATTTTACCCTCATTGTTGTTGGAATATAGACTGTTTTATATGGATTAAGAGGCCGAATTAACATGAGAAATAGGTGTGTAACTCACCTTGGTTGTTGTTTGATTGTACCCTTAATTGGTACTTGGTTATTGATGTTATTGACCTTGTTTGTAAGTTGTGGAAGTATGTACAAATAGGGGAAGTGCCGCCCAAATATTTATATGAAGGAGAGTCATTATGTGGTATGATGTATACTAGTATCATGAAGTTGATAGGCGTGTTATTGTTATTATAGGTTGAAGTACTACTTGAGACGTATTCTAGTTGTCAAGTTGGTATACCTATAAGGTATGTGAAACTATTATTTCTTCTTTTGACATGATTTATATGAAATGGGTGTACGGCGGACGTACGTAATTCCATTGAATCCTTTAGGATACATATTATGATAGTGCCTTGGTTTTTCTAAAATGAAAGTTCATTTTAAAGATGATTTTATTGAGAGTCAAAAGATGATTTAAATTGCACAAGGTTGTTCATGATGCCTATTCGTGCAAGTGTTATTATTCCATTTCACCGAGTCCCAGAATGGGCCGGGACACATATATTGGACTGGGTTGCACGCTCCGCAACACTAACATATAATGGATCGGGTTGCACGCTCCGCAACACTAACATATATTTGTCACGACCCAACCCCGGGGCCGCGATCGTACTTACCGGTACCTCGCCGTATATGTCGAGAATAGCAATGAACATACACAACACATACGCATAAAAAGTAACATCATCGCCACCGGTAAGCGTCGCTTTCCATAAAACATACTTAACAAAAGTATAATAGTACAACCAGTTCTTATAGCCCAAAACACATAGGTGGCCTGCACTTAAAGATAACAATCTGGCGGACAGGGCCCCGCCATACCCCTGGATGTACAAAATACCTATAGCATCAGGGAATATCCATACCAATAAATAAGCTTCCGGAGGAATGGAGCTTCTGACACCGGGATAGTGATCCTAGGAACGAGGATCCTCAATCTGCTTACCCTTACCTGCGACATTTAACGCAGCCCGGAAGGGTCGCAAGACAATATGTACCAAGTATGTAAAGTCGGAAAATATCAGAATATGATATCATAAGTCTAAAAGCAAGCCGAGTCATGAAAGACAATAAAATACCTTTTCTTGTGCCTTACTAACAATGAGTGACAAGTATATATATATAATCGCATAAAATAGAGGCTCATGATCAAAGCAGGTACCTCGCCCGTAGTATCAATAAAACCATCCTACTCCCGGGACTATTTCACCCGCACGGGTCCCGCGACCCGCACGAGGTGCTCCTCGTGACTTGTACCACGCCGCACGGGACTATTTCACCCGCATAAGCCCATAAGGACTCGCGTGAGGTATTCCTCGCATCATGGGTAGCAAATCCACTAATGCGTGGTATAACGATCTGGGGACTTTCTCGATATACTCTTACCCCGGCGGATGGTATAACGATCACGGGTCGTACTCGATATACTCTTACACCGAGCAGATGGTATAACGATCTTGGGGCTTGCCTCGATATACTCTTATATCAGTGCAGATGGTATAACGATCTTGGATCCGCCTCGATATACTCTTACATCAAGCAGATGGTATGACGATCTTGGGCCGGCCTCGCATACTCTTACATCAAGGAGGTGGTATGACGATCTTGGGGCTTGCTCGCATATACTCTTACCCTATCTCAAATCGCATCATATCATAATAATAAATAAGTTAAGAAAACTTATAACTTCTTATTAGTCTTGTTCATATACCCTCTCATTTTAGTTTACTTAAGGCACTTAACCATATCTTTAATAAAAGAACACCGGGAGTTTAACCCAAGTACTACATATTTCAACTCTTTTGAAAATGACTCTTCTTTATACATAAAAACCTTTGGGCAATTGATACCTTAAAATCAATTTGTCTCTCCATATACTTATCTTATTTAGAGTAAATCTCTTCTCGTTAACCTTTTATGAAGCTAATAAACCAACTTCCCATAAAGTTGTTATATTAACTCTAC
Organism: Przewalskia tangutica; assembly: GCA_029844215.1. Taxonomy (NCBI): domain Eukaryota; kingdom Viridiplantae; phylum Streptophyta; class Magnoliopsida; order Solanales; family Solanaceae; genus Przewalskia; species Przewalskia tangutica. The sequence goes on along the minus strand of CM056738.1, from coordinate 95,925,426 downwards.
ACTTTAGTAAAATCAATACTTTTCCCCTAACTAAGGGAATTATACATTCTTAAAATGAAACAAGTCATTATATACTTAAAACAAGTAAGAATACCAAATCTTGTACGTCTACCGTACTACATAGTTTCATCTATTCATGTTCAAGAGATAGGAAAACTTCACATACCTCTTTGGTCAATCCATTTGCTAGGTCCAACCACCGCAAGTAATATTTCAACCTATAATAACCATGATATGTTCATTAACCTCTAATTTCAATGTAGAATAATCTAACTCAAAAGCCACTAAATTCTATGGAAAATTGGGCAGCATTTCCTTTGTTTCTACTCACTTTGCCACCTTTCTCAAGGCCGAAATTATCATCAAAAACACCCCATTTAAGGCTCAGTCAATCCAACAATTCAAAGGGGATTACACACCCAAAATTCTGCCCCATAAGTTTACAACAATTCACTTAACAATTCTAAGGTAGTTTTTAGGCTACAACATGCTCATTTACTCTTTTAGCCAATCCCTTCATATTCCAACCATAATTCTCACATGCAATCAATCTAAGAGCCTTATTTCCAACTAAAAGTTCTTCCTACTTAACATGCAATACCAAATACCAACTATAAAAGAAGAATGGTTACCTTAGAGCTTTTAGCCAATTTACCCCAACAATTGCTAGCCTCTACTTCAAGAATATCACCACAATAGTCTTCACAAGCTTGTAATAACCTTTCCTTCCTATCACACTTTTCAGATTTTCTTTAGGCTTAGAATTTCTCTTGGAAACTTAGAGAGAAGAGAGAGCTAAAGCTTTAGAGAGAGAGGGAAATTGGAAGATGGCCAAGTCTTCAAGACTTGGTCAATATATTGCATGCAAGAAATCAGATGGGGGGGGGGGGACACTTGTCACCCTCCCAATGTCTTTTAAAAGAAAATATGACTTTTTCTAAGTTTTTCCGCCCAAAAATCCCGCCTCGGCGCTGGCTGAAACCTCCGCAGTTTCTCGAACTTTCGCGCCGCCCTGTCTCTGGCGCGCGGCTGCAACTTCGCGACCTCTCAAGATTTCTTAGGCGCCGCGGCTGCCGCTTTGCTCAAACGCATTTACCGATCGCACGAACTTGTAACTCTCATAACTTTCTACTCCGACGCCTATCGATTTAACGGTTGGTCGCGTTGGAATCTAGACTCAACGAACTACGCCCTAGGCCTTTAAAATACTTAGGAACTCTCAACGAATCGGGTCATAACCCGCCTCAAAGTTGACTACAATCCGCCTAATAATCCACAACCCATTCTTTGAAAATTTTAAGTCTTACACGCCAGACGCTCTCATATGTAGGGTCAGAACTACGGGGTCTAACATTCTCCCCCCCTTAGAAACATTCGTCCCGAATGTTCCTTCTAGGCGTACTCAAATCACAACATCAACATAGACCTTCTCAACTACTCTTTTTCAAAAATAAGAAGCTCCACGAGCCACAACGTACTTAAGCGAAATTACTAAATCAAAACTAACAAGCAGGAAAGTAGGTTACCTGGAGGTCTAGGGAATAGGTGAGGATACTTCTTCATCATATCGCCCTCTGCTTCCCATGTCATTTCCTCCTGTTGCTCCGCCATAGACCTTGACTAAGCCACATCTTTCGTCCGAGTCGCTAACTCGACGATCGAGTATCGCCACGGGACTCTCCTCATACGATAACTCCTCGTCACTTGGACATCCCGAACCGGTGCACTCTAGATGGATCTCCAATACATTTCCGCAACATAGACACATGAAAATCGGATGCACCGCCTCCAAATCGGACGGAAGATCTAACTCATGGCAACCCCGCCTACCTACGGACAACTGACACGACCCAATGTACCTTGAGCTAAGCTTCCTTTCTTCCCAAATCTCATCACGCCGCCATGGGCGATACCTTTAGGAAAACCCAATCATCTATCTCAAATTCCAAGTGTCGACGCCGATGACGATCTGATACGACTTTGCCGACTCAGCCGCCAACAACCGCTCTGGATAAGCTTCACCTTATCCATCGCTTCGAACTAAGTCCGCCCGACTAATCGAACTTCTCCCACCTCGAACCAGCCTATCGGTGACTGCACTTCTCCCGTATAAGGCCTCATAAGGCGCCATCCGAATCTTGGAATGGTAGCTATTGTTATAAGCAAACTCCACGAGAGGTAAATGATCCTCCCAACTACCTCGAAATCAATAACACAAGCCCGCAACATATCCTCGTTGTTCGGATAAGCGCGCCCGTCCGCTGGTCCGAGGATGAAACGCCGCATCGAGACTCACTGTGTCCCTAATCCTTCAAAAGACCTCCGTAAATTAGCCGAGAACCGGGCTCTATCTCGATATAATCGACACCGACTCGCGCCTCACAATCTCTAATATATAATCGCATAGTCCTCACCAAAACGCTGCTCGATCGGAAGAAAATGGTGATTTCATCAGCGACAATCACCCAAATGGAATCATGCTTCCTCCGGTGGTAGGTAGCCCCGTAATAAAATCCATATTTATCACCTCCCACTTCCAAGTCGGAATATCAATGGTTCGCAATGTTCCACCGCTTCGTGCTCAATATTAACTCGCGACAATTCGGCACCGCGCTACGAACTCCGCAACGTCCCTCTTTAGGCCATCCCACCAATACACGCATCTGAGGTCATGGTACATCTTAGTCGACCCCGGATGAATAGAATAACGAGAACTGTGTGCCTCCTCGAAATCTGTGACGAAGTCCTCGCTACATCGGAACACACAACCGGCCCTCAAATCTTAGCACCATCGTGCTACCTCAAACAGACTCTTCTCCTTCGAATGCGCAGATCTCTGCATCGCATCAAAATCGGATCCTCATAATGTCGCCTCTTTACCTCCTCGACGATAGAAGACTCGTCAACCTCTCGAACCCGAATTCCCTCACTATCGTAATCAACCAAGCGAACCCCAAGGCTCGCTGATGTAGCTCTCGGACCATATCCTCTTTTACGTGAACATCGCACGGACTACCCATCGACTGCGACTGGCGGCATCCGCAACCACATTGACCTTCCTGGGTGGTATAGAATATCAACATCGTAATCCTTAAGTAGCTCCAACCACCGCCTCGCCGCAAGTTCGGCTCCTCTGGTGAAGATATACCGAGACTCTTGTGGTGCGTAAATGTCCACATGAACTCCATATAAGTAATGTCTCCGGATCTTTAAGGCATGAATCATCACGCTAACTCCAAGTCATGCGTGGGATAGTTCTTCTCATGCTTCCTAAGCTGTCGAGATGCATAAGCTATAACTCTACCGTGCTGCATCAGCACGCACCCAAGCCCGATACCTGACGCGTCACAATAAACCACATATCCATCTAAGCCCTCTGGAAGAGTAAGAACTGGGGCGGTCGTCAACTTCTCCTTTAGCAACTGAAAACTTTCCTCACAAGTATCCGTCCACCGGAACATAGCTGCCTTCTGAGTCAGCTTAGTCAAAGGTGCTGAAATAGAAGCAAACTTCTCTACAAACCGCCGATAATAACCTGCAAGGCCCAAAAAACTGCGCACCTCCGTCGGCGTAGTGGGTCTGGGCCAAGTCTTGACTGCTTCAATCTTCGATGTATCAACCCGAATACCATCGGCCCCGATAACATGCCCTAAGAAAGCCACTGACGCCAGCCAGAACTCGCACTTCGAGAACTTGGCATACAACTGCCGGTCTCGGAGGACTCCCAATACCGTCCTCAAATGATCTGTATGCTCCCGCCTGCGCGAATACACCAAGATATCATCAATAAACACTATAACGAACATATCCAAGAATGGCACGAACACCCTATTCATCAAATCCATGAATCTTTGTTGGGGCGTTGTCAATCCGAAAGACATCACCGAACTCATGGCCCATACCGGTCCTAAATGCATCTTTGGGATATCTATCTCTAACCTGCACTGATGATAACCGCATCGCAGTCTATCTTGAAAAACACTTTGCACTCGCAAATCGGTCAAACAAATCGTCAATCACGGGAGGATATCTGTTTTGATAGTTACCTTGTTCACCGCTCGTAATCAATACACATACGCAGCTGCCCCATCCTTCTTCTTTACAAACAACACCGTGCTCCCGAGGAGAAACACTTGGCCTAATAAAGCCTTTCTCCAAAGAAATCTTTCACCGGTCCTTCAACTCCTTGATTCGGCGGGTGCCATCACGTATGGCGGAATAGATATCGGTCGAGTATCTGGCGCCAAGTCAATGCAAAACTCAATCTCCCTCTCAGGAGGGATACCCGGAAGCTCATCTGGGAATACGTCTGGAAACTCTCTAACGACCGAAACTGACTGAAGGTTCGGTACCTCGGCCTCCGTGTCGAATACCCGAACCATATGATAGATGTACCCTTTCCGCACCATCTTCCTAGCGTTGAGGTAAGAAATAAACTTACCCTCGGCGCAAAGATTCCCTTCCACTCGATAACGCCACGGAAACCGAACCGAACTAATCTCTCCCTACAGTCCACGTTGGCATAGCAAGATGCTAGCCAATCCATACCCATAATCACATCAAAGTCTGTCATATCCAACTCTATCAAGTCGGCTAGAGTCTGACGACTATCTATAGTCACAGGACAAGCCTTATACACTCGCTCAGCTACCACTGAATCACCTACTGGCGTAGCCACCTCAAAAGGTCTTATGGACTCGGGCTCTATCCCTATTCTACTGGCAATATGAGGAGATATGTAGGACAAGGTAGAACCTGGATCTATCAAAGCATATACATCACGAAGAAACCAATAATCGGCTGAACGTAATGCTCCGCGCTTGGGGCGAACAATCATTCTTGGATGGCCTGCCACAAGAGTAACATGATCTCGAACCCATACGGCACTCGCCCGGATGAGACCTACCGCATCGAACACACCGAGAGGTAGGTGGTCTCGATTAGCCGGTCTCTCGCCTCGAAAACTCGACGTCCCGAGCCACGACCGCTTCCCGAATAACCACGATGATCGGACCTCTGCCGGAAATCGCGTGAAGGAGCACTCGTTGGTGGAAGGTGGACTTCGCCGCCGAGGCCGCCTCAAAATCGCCACGAAACCGATGTTACGCCTCTTGGCCGCCCAAATCTAGCCGATCTGCCTCTCTCGACCTCGATCCCCGCGTATGCTGCATCTCCGGCAATATCCATCCTCGGCTGAAGAGCCACTCCTAGCAAGCGATGTCATGTGACGGTCAGCCCCATCACGTATCTATGAACCATGCGCCATATCGCTACAATGGTGTGTGCATATCCGGCCAAGGAGTCAAACTCGGTGTACTCGATAGTCCTCCGTCCCGCCTCAAGGTCAAGAACCTATCTACGCGGGCTCTCCTCACCTCCGAGGCAAGAAGTGGTCTAGAACGCCTCAGTGAACTCCTCCCAATCACCGGGAGAGCATCCTCACCCTCGACAATACCATGACTCAAACCAGTTCAACGCAATATCGCGTAACGGTAGAAGCTAGTATAACGACTCGGTCTCGATGCCCTAAGAACTGCATGGTCCAGAATCTGCCGGACAAACTCCTGCGGATCCTCATCAAATCTCGAACCATAGAACTCGGGTGGGTGACAACTCAAGAAATCCCGAATCCGTAAACATCGGCTCTGGGTTGGCGATCCGCTCTGTCGCACGCCGCCACTATCTTTGGTCAAGAATCAACTGTTTCGTAATCTCGTACTCGATCGGCATTGTGGGATGGGGGCTCGTATCGCGTCTCGATGGCCGCGTCCGCCGCTCGAACTCTTTGAGGTTTGGCGACGACGTGGAACTCGCCGCTCTAAACATCATCTCTGGTAAGGACTTGGCCTGTGCCCTCGTGACTCTGCGTCCACTAGCGACCTCACCGCTTGCCCTTCACGGGACGCGGTTGCCTTGCGTGGAGGCATAACTGATACATAAAGGAAAACATCAGGGAAGGTTCAACCTATAACTCAGCTCTATTGCACGATCTTAGAGTGAAAGAATGGAAACCAATCCTAAATATCCTGCAGCCTCCTGATTATAGATGTGGTGCACGACACACCGATAATTGATGCGCGATTAGATGCACACACTTTTAAACGCAAGTGCACGTTATCGTATCAAGTAGTATAGTCTTAGATAAGACCGAATATCGTCCTCTGGGATTAGGGTTCAAGTACCAATTGTCTATTTTCTAGTATCTATTTGGTGAATTAATGAGTGATTGGTTGTTTATGACTAAGAATTATAAAAGCTAATTAATTATAACGATTTAATTCAGATGTGATGAGAATAGGGCTTCTATGTATCCTTACTATCCGCTTATGTTACTTACTAATGCATTACTTATGGTGTTCTTCTTTGGAGAAAGCAGGTTTACGAAATCGTTTTATACTCCCGTTAGGGTTATATAAACACTCAACCCCAGTATTGTTCCTTACCTAACTTTCGCTGATAAGGGTAACTCTATAGGAGGATTAAGCACAAAAACCTAGTTGACCGTCACGCACAATGCGCAAAATTAGGGTTGTTAAGCCTCTCATCAACGCTACAAATCTAATTGAGGTATTTTCATCCCCAATTCAAGACCGTCTACCCAACTTACAACATATTCACAATCCCTCCTTTTCAGAATCTGATTAGAAATCATATAGTGATAACTAGTTGTCAATTAGCTACCAAGAATTCAACTCAATTATTGGATAGATCTCTCAATAAGAATAATAACCATAAGCATGCATTACTTTATAACATAAGGTTCAAGAATTCAACATAGAAAGCCCTATAAGAGAATTAGTTCCTAGCCATGAATATGACAAGAACTAATTCAAAGTTCATCATGCAAAAACTGAATTAAAGAAAAGAAAAAGAAAAGAAATTACTAATGTTTGGGTCTCCAATCTCCTAGGCAAGAAAACCTTGTGTTTGGCAAGAAAGGGAACCCTTGAAAACTGCCTAGGGTTCTCCTTTTATAGGTTTAAAACGTCTCCCTTCTTTTCCTTCCAGGCCTGGCCCAAAAATCCGTCAAAAGACCTAATTTTTCCGCGTCGGCGCCGGCTGTCAGGCGCCGCGGCGCCTAAAGTTCTGCAATACTTCGGGTGTTTTGGCGCGCGCCCGATATTCGCTGTGCGAAGCCGCGGCCACTGCAACTCCCGTGGCTTTGATGTTTAGGCGCGCGCCTGCTTTCGTCTTCGAGAGCCGCGCGCTGAATCTTCTGCAGCTTCTCTGAATAATAGCGCGCGCTTCGATCGCAGGAGGCCGCGCAGTCCTGGATTTCAGCCTCGTTTGCCACTTTCTCCGTTTCACTCTAAGACCTCTCTTTTTCCCTCTTTCGCTCCTTTTTCCGCCTTTTGGCCACTTTAGCCACTTTGACTCAAAAGAAAGAAAATCTATCCTAATACGACCCTTTGTATGTACAAAGCGGGACAAAAGACTAACTAGATCGACTTCAGGTGTATATAAAATACACCGATCAAATACCCAAACTTAACCTTTGCTCGCCCTCGAGCAAAGATAGAAAGAAATACAATAAAAGACTCAAAAGAATGAAAAATAAAGGACTCTCTGTCATTAATCACTTTTGCTGCATAAATGTTAACTAGAAAAAACATGAAGGTTAGCGTAACAATATGCAGGAACATATAACATGAAATTTTCAAAGACACTAAACACATGAAGCTAAATATTTCGCAAACTCATATTCATCATGCTTAATGGAAGTCAATATACTAAATCATGCATATAAATTCAAGAATTCCTATGGCATGCTTACTTGCTATTCTCCACTAATTCTGGATATGCATAAAGAGATCTTCAGACTTTGAGGGTGGTAATGTAGGCTTAGGTAGGAGTTGGTAAAGATATGCATTTAGACTCATTTTTACGTACTAAGCTCTTTGGCTTTTCAATTTTTCCTTTTTCTTTTGATTCTTTCCTTCACTTCAATTCTATCATTCCCTTTGTTTTGGGAGAGTGAAGTGTATTATACAAATAGCACCCCAAACTTAGGCTTTGCCTCTTTCTTATTACTTTTCCATTAGGGTGCCTCAAACTTGTTCACTCTTTTGTTTCTTTTTGACACAATGTACTCCACAATTTCATATTTTCACTTATGGCACAATTTTGTGGGAATATGGGGTGTCAAAGAAGAAGTTTCAAATTTAGGCTCAATGGGGCTGACTAGGGATATTTTTAAAGTACGGGATAGAAAAGAATGGTAAGAATTGGCTATCAAAGAAATTTCAGAGTCATCTCACTAACATGCATATCCTAACTATTTCGCCTCAAATAGCAAGCACTCATAACACATAAGCATTTATCATTTAGCATGCATAACTTAAGCAAGAAACTCCAAATAGACAGATTATGTGAGCTTTTGGCATATCTAACCTAAGTGTTTAGATAGTTGCTTCAATTCCTTTACATTATTCCACCTTACTTCATTAGGTGTTTCTAGCAACTACAGCATACATGATCTTTGACAGGCAATTATGACTCAAGAAAAAAATTTTGGTGACTCAAAATAAACATAAAACAAATAGAAAAATTTAAATAAAACATAACATGACACACAAATAAAAACTAAAACACAAAAACACACCCCCAAACTTAAATCACACATTGCCCTAATGTGTGTAGACTCAAAGCGAAAAGAAAACGACACTTACAAACTTTGGCTAAAATGGTGGTGGTGGCGGTGGATAATGCATCGACCATTGGTTGAACAAGGCACTCAGCTCGTCGATTTGTTGCCTTGTTTCGGCGTCCTTGTACCATCGTTTGCGCGTCCGCATCATCTCCTTCGTGTTGGTACAATTGCCCTATCAGGCTCTGAAGGTTCGCTCTTGTGGTTGGCGGTGGCTAGGTCTCGCCATATTGAGCCCTATTTCGTGCTCATCTTCATCCATGGTTGCCTCTCTGTTGTTGTTGCTTCTTCTTGCGGTTGTACTCTTCGCCCGTCACTTGGGGGCTAGTGGTCCGAAAAGAGTGCACTATCCCATGACACCGGCTTGGTTTCTTTCATGAGTATCGTGGGTAGTTGTGGATTGCACTCGTGTGGCATAGGCGGTAATAAGTGAACCGTGTCCCAATCCACTGTTGTCACCAACTGCTGATTTCTTGATGCTCGCACTATCTCTTTTCCCACATCAATTATCGCCTCATAATTCCATAAATCAACTTAATCGTCTTCTCGCACTCGGTGAAGTGCGTAGATGGAATCACGCGGCATCGACGAAATACACCAAGCCTTGTCGCTTTGTTAATCGGCACCGCCGCTTTCTAGATCCATTCCTTCCGATCTCAAAAGCAGCCCCAGGGTAGCTTACTGTGTCTGCAATATTATTCCAGTCAATGTTGTTGCTGCTCCTAGACCATGTTCTAAAATGGTTCCAATCGCTACTTTCTTCAACATCAACTGTTTTCAGCGTTGTATTTATTGCTTCGATACAGCATATAATTTCTTACAAAGCACCCTTTCTCGCCCTCCGAAAGTTTGCATAAAATTCCCGCACCATTGTTGTATTCACCGGTTTTATCTTCTCGGATTGACAAATCTCTTCCACCCCTTAGCTCTATCATAGCCGGATGGGCTCATAAACGCGTCTTCCTCCCATAGATCCCTTTGGTAATCCATTCCCTTCTCGGAATTACGGCCTGTATCAAGCCTTTTGTATCTTTGGAAGGCCTGGTAACTCACAAATCTATTTTCATCGTATTGTGGGGTTGGGGTGGATGTGGATCTTCTTCTCTTTCTTGTGGCCATTTATAAACAAAATCTGCAGCTTCTAATTTTTGTGGCACAATGTCTCCTATACACTCAACAACTAGCAATGACAACACCCCAAACTTCAACAATGCCCACAACCTCTTTTTCTACTCTTTTCTCCAACTTCACAACCAACTTTTCAAGACCAAACTACTCCAACTACAATACTCTTCCCAACTACTACCTCCTATGACTTCAGTGAAAGGATTCAAGAACAAAGATAGGGATTACCTTTTGATGAGGAGACTCAAGCTTGGTCTTGTGTCCATGGGTGGGTTGAGGGTCTGGAATGGGGCTTTGTTGTTTGAGATAGTTGAGGGTTTTTGGGAATTTAAGAGTTTAGGTTGTGGTTGGGTTGGATTTGTGGGCAAATTTCTGGAATTTCGTGGGTTTTTGGAGAGGAAGGTTAGGTTTTGGAAGTTGGAATTGGGAAAATCTGATTTTAGGCGTTTTAAATTTCTGATTCCTTGGCGCCATGTTCGCTTAGCCGGCGCAAACATCTCGCGCTCGCCCGGGACTTTTCGCGCTCGCCTCTCCAGGCGCATGGCTAAACTCGCCAACTTTGAATTCCACCGCGCTCGCTTCTCGAGCCGCGGCTCTTAAACTTCCGAACCTGTTCAGATCTTTTGGCGCCGCGCTCGCTCGAGCCATGGCGCTACTCCGCTTCTCTGGAAATCCTTGCTTTTCTTCAGTTTATTTCGTCCCCCGGTTTAATTTCTTGTACCTGTCAATCACAAAACAACAAGATCCAATACCGTGAGACTGTTCTTAGACAAACTAAAATAAAATAACGACAGAAATTAAAATAACATAATTAAAAAAAAACCGTTGGGTTGCCTCCCAACAAGCGCTGTCTTTAACGTCTTTTAGCCGGACGCAAGTTCCTTAGACTTACTAGCCCTGGGGTGGATTAAGTCCCCAACCAATCCATTTCCGCCACATTTGGCGTTTCCTTTTTCTCCTTTTCTTTTTAGCATTATCGGTAGTAGGGAGTTCCTAACAATTACCTCATTTAGTGTCATCTCAAAGAAACCATGCTTGCTTTCTTGGGCTCATCATTCTTTGGTTGCATTGCAATGGCTCGCATGGGGGTTTGGTGGTGTTGATTGCAAAACACCCACTTACAGTTCTTGGCTCAATGACGTGTTTAAAGACTTTAAACACCATCTCTTCGTTCTCCACTCTTAGCGTTAGCTCTCCTCTTTCAACGTCAATCAAGGCTCTACCCGTTGCTAGGAATGGCCTCCCAATATGATCGGATTTCTGCATCTTCTTCCATATCCGAATGAGGAAGTCCGGGAAAGAAAATTTTCCTACCTTCACAATCACATCCTCGATCTTCCTCGTGGATGAACCACCGTCTGTCGGCTAGTTGCAGACTCACAGGTGGGTTTGGGCTTCTCCTAACTCCAATCTTTTGAAACCGATAGGGCATCAAATTTATACTCGCCTAGATCACACAAGGCTCTGTGCAGTCACCCCGCCCACTGTGCATGGTAGTGTAAAGCTTCCAGGTCCTTTAGCTTTGGTGGCAATTTCTTTTGTAAGATAGCACTACACTCTTACATTAGTGCTACTATCTCATATTCGGCCGCTTCCTCTTTTTCCCAAGATTTCTTTCATGAACTTGAAGTAAGATGGCATCTGCTCCAAAGCCTCTATAAGCGGTATGTTGATGTGCAACTTCTGAATACCTCCAAGAATTTGGAAAATTGTTTATCGACCGCCTTCCTTTGTAATCTCTGGGAAAGGAATCTTTCAGATACTCTTCTCCGAGTTTTCTATCACCGGGCTAGGTTGACCACCTTATCTTTTCTAACTCTGCTTCCCTCTCAACTATTGGCTGAGGCGGCTGTTGCTCCAATTGTTTTCCCCTTCTCAACTGCACTGCCTTACATTGCTCCCTCGGATTTACCTCAGTATTGCTTGGCAATGTCCCCGTGCCTTTGATGTTTGCTCGCTACCTGTCCTACTGTGTTTCAAGTTTACGAACGAGGATCTAGATTCTGTTATAAAGCGCGTCAGGCGTTGCGCCGTCATGGCCGCTAAGCTCATCTGGTTTTTCACGACCGTGCATTGAGTCATTGAGGCCGGGGCTTGAGTGAAGCGGTCATGATTCTGCATCGCCGGTTCGCATCGCCCCTATACCGATTCTCGCCGCTTCGATATTGGTTTTGATGGACACAGTGCGATTTTGTGGCCCTGATCTCCTCTCCATGAGAAGTTTGGGTGATTCTTCCACCCTGGATTATAAGTGTTTGAGTAGGGGTTGTTCTGTTGCCTCTGGTAGTTACCTCTTCGCTGACACTCTGCTGCTCCATTGGGATGTTGTTGGGATCATTGAAGGACACCTATCAAATGTATGTGGCCGCCACATATCTCACGATTTTGGCAGGTTGCACAAAGATTCACCGACACAAGATGTTCTGCAATTGTTTCGCTAGAAGAGCCACTTGTGCGTTCAAAGCAAAGAATAGCATCTACTTCATGGACCCACGCTTCTTCTCCCACTGGTTGCCTCTTGATGACATGGTTGTTAGTGGCCATATCTTCTAATAACTCGTGGCGATGGTCGCATTTTCCTCATGAATGCCCCACCGCTGCATCTATAATGGTTACGTTGTCTTGCTCGCCACGTTGTAGAAAATATGAACCAAGTTCCACAACTCAATGCAATGGTGTGGACACTTCCTCTGTAGATCCTTGAATCTCTCCCATGCTTCATATAAGGACTCTCCATCACTGATAGAAGTTGTTCAACTCCCTCTTAATTTTCCGCTTTACAGGTGGAAAGAACTTGGCTAGGAATTTCATGCGCTACCGTGCCATGTAAATATCGAATCAGCTGGCATGGAATTCAACCATACTTTTGCTCTATCCCTGATTGAGAAGGGAAAGAGCCTCAATCTGACGGCATCATCAGTAACGCCGTTATATATGAAAGTGGCACATATCTCCAAGAAATTTGCTATGTGCATATGTGATCCTCAGATGTGATCCTCGAATCGCAGTGTCTTGCACCATGCTCGAATCGCTGGTTTTATCTCGAAATTGTTGGCTCCTGTGTAGGGAGCCTAATGCAAGTCATGCTCCATTCACTCTTGGTAGCACATAATCTCCTGCACTTTCTTTCGCCGGATTCGAACCACGCCCTCCATATCTATTGCACTTGCGAGGATCTCCGGTTAAGTTGATTTTCACCTAACCCTTCTCTCATCTGTTATTGTTGGGAGCACCGGCCCATTTCTATCAGCGTTGCAATTCGATTCTTTCGTTACGTTTGCGCTTTCTCAATTCCGGATTGAAGGGAACAAGAGTGTCGCCTCTTCTCCTTCGCATAAACCGATATCCCGAGAAAGATCAAAACAAACAAAGAATCACGGCACTCGATTTTCGTAGAAACTAAAAATAAATAATAAAAATGAAAAATTAAATCCAAATTAGAAATTAAAAATAGATAATTTGATATTGAACTATTGCCTAATCGAACGGCGCGCCAAAAACTTGACGCGCGATTAGATGCACACACTTTTAAACGCAAGTGCACGTTATCGTATCAAGTAGTATAGTCTTATATAAGACCGAATATCGTCCTCTAGGATTAGGGTCCAAGTACCAATTGTCTATTTTCTAGTATCTATTTGGTGAATAAATGAGTGATTGGTTGTTTATGACTAAGAATTATAAAAGCTAATTAATTATAACGATTTAATTCGGATGTGATGAGAATAGGCTTCTATGTATCCTTACTATCCGCTTATGTTACTTACTAATGCATTACTTATGGTGTTCTTCTTTTGGAGAAAGCGGTTTCTGAAATCGTTTTATACTCCCGTTAGGTTATATAAACACTCAACCCAGATTGTTCCTTACACAACTTTACCGATAAGGGTAACTCTATGGGAGGATTAAGCACAAAAACCTAGGTGACCGTCACGCACAATGCGCAAAATTAGGGTTGTTAAGCCTCTCATCAACGCTACAAATCTAATTGAGGTATTTTCATCCCCAATTCAAGACCGTCACCCAACTTACAAAGATATTCACAATCCTCCTTTTCGTAACTGATTAGAAATCATATAGTGATAACTAGTTGTCAATTAGCTACCAAGAATTCAACTCAATTATTGGATAGATCTCTCAATAAGAATAATAACCATAAGCATGCATTACTTTATAACATAAGGTTCAAGAATTCAACATAAAGCCTATAAGAGAATTAGTTCCTAGCATGAATATGACAAGAACTAATTCAAAGTTCATCATGCAAAACCGAATTAAAGAAAAGAAAAGAAAAGAAATTACTAATGTTTGGGTCTCCAATCTCCTAGGCAAGAAAACCTTGTGTTTGGCAAGAAAGGGAACCCTTGAAAACCGCCTAGGTTCTCCTTTATAGGTTTAAACGTCTCCTTCTTTTCCTTCCAGTGCTGGCCCAAAAATCCGTCAAAAGACCTAATTTTTCCGCGTGGCGCCACTGCTTGTCGGCGCGCGCTAAAGTTCTGCAATACCGGGTGTTTTGGCGCCGCCTCGATATTCGCTGCTCGAGGCCGCGGCTACTGCAACTCTGTGGCTTCCGGATGTTTAGCGCCATGCCTCGCAGTCTTCGAGGCGCGTACTGGATCTTCGCAGCTTCTCCGAATAATAGCGCGCGCCTGCTTCGATCACAGAGGCGCATGCGCAGTCTGATTTCAGCCTCGTTTGCCACTTTCTCCGTTTTACTCTAAGACTCTCTTTTCCCTCTTTTCGCTCCTTTTCCGCCATTTGGCCACTTTAGCCACTTTGACTCAAAAGAAAGAAAATCTATCCTAATACGACACTTTGTATGTACAAGACGGGACAAAAGACTAACTAGACTGACTCAAAAGGTGTATATAAAATACACCGATCAATAATCAAGACTCTACTAGACCCGATCTGTGGACACTTTCCGAGGACTAACTGCTCTGATACCACTTTTGTCACGACCCAACCCCGGGGCCGCGACTGGTACCCTACCGGGGTACCCTGTCAGGTATATGTCAGAGAATAGCAGCGGAACATACACAACACATACGCATAAAAAGTAACATCACCGCCACCAAAGTGTCGCTTTCCATAAAACATACTTAACAAAAGTATAATAGTACAACTGGTTCTTATAGCCCAAAACACATAGGTGGCCTGCACTTAAAGATAACAAGCGTGGACAGTGGCCCCGCCATACCCCGGATGTACAAAATACCTATAGCATCGTGGAATATCCGTATTCAATAAATAAGCTTCCGAGGAATGAGCTTCGACACCGGATAGTGATCCAGAACGAGGATCCTCAATCGCTTACCGCCTGCAGATTTAACGCAGCCGGGGAAGGGGTCGACACAATATGTACCAAGTATGTAAAGCCGGAAAATCTTGTAATATGATATCATAAGTCTAAAAGCAATTGAGTCATGAAAGACAATAAAATACCTTTTATCGTGCCTTACTAACAATGAGAGTGACAAGTATATATATATATAATCTCGCATAAAATAGAGGCTCATGATCAAAACAGGTACCTCGCGTAGTATCAATAAAACCATCCTACTCGGGACTATTTCACCCGCACGGGTCCCGTGACCCGCGTGAGGCTCCTCGCATCACTGCATCACGCGTGAGACTATTTCACCCGCATAAGCCCATAAGGACTCGCGTGAGGTATTCCTCGCATCATGGGTAGCAAATCCACTAACAGGTTGTATAACGATCTTGGGGACTTTCCTCGATATACTCTTACCAAGGCCGGATGGTATAACGATCTTGGGTCAGACTCGATATAGTTTTACACCGAGCGGATGGTATAACGATCTTGGGGCTTGCCCGCGATATACTCTTATACCGGTGCAGATGGTATAACGATCTTGGATCTCGCCTCGATATACTCTTACAGGCGGATGGTATGGCGATCTTGGGCCGCCCTCGCATATACTCTTACCTTTGAGGAGGTGGTATGGCGATCTTGGGGCTTGCCGCCGGACATACTCTTACCCTATCTCAAATCACATCATATCATAATAATAAATAAGTTAAGAAAACTTATAACTTCTTATTAGTCTTGTTCATATACCCTCTCATTTTAGTTTACTTAAGGCACTTAACCATATCTTTAATAAAAGAACACCGGGAGTTTAACTCAAGTACTACATACTTCAACTCTTTTGAAAATGACTCTTCTTTATACATAAAAACCTTTGGGCAATTGATATCTTAAAATCAATTTGCCTCTCCATATACTTATCTTATTTAGAGTAAATCTCTTCTCGTTAACCTTTTATGAAGCTAATAAACCAACTTCCCATAAAGTTGTTATATTAACTCTACACTTTAGTAAAATCAATACTTTTCCCCTAACTAAGGGAATTATACATTCTTAAAATGAAACAAGTCATTATATACTTAAAACAAGTAAGAATACCAAATCTTGTACGTCTACCGTACTACATAGTTTCATCTATTCATGCTCAAGAGATAGGAAAACTTCACATACCTCTTTGGTCAATCCACTTGCTAGGTCCAACCACCGCAAGTAATATTTCAACCTATAATAACCATGATATGTTCATTAACCTCTAATTTCAATGTAGAATAATCTAACTCAAAAGCCACTAAATTCTATGGAAAATTGGGCAGCATTTCCTTTGTTTCTACTCACTTTGCCACCTTTCTCAAGGCCGAAATTATCATCAAAACACCCCATTTAAGGCTCAATCAATCCAACAATTCAAAGGGGATTACACACCCAAAATTCTGCCCCATAAGTTTACAACAATTCACTTAACAATTCTAAGGTAGTTTTTAGGCTACAACATGCTCATTTACTCTTTTAGCCAATCCCTTCATATTCCAACCATAATTCTCACATGCAATCAATCTAAGAGCCTTATTTCCAACTAAAAGTTCTTCCTACTTAACATGCAATACCAAATACCAACTATAAAAGAAGAATGGTTACCTTAGAGCTTTTAGCCAATTTACCCCAACAATTGCTAGCCTCTACTTCAAGAATATCACCACAATAGTCTTCACAAGCTTGTAATAACCTTTCCTTCCTATCACACTTTTCAGATTTTCTTTAGGCTTAGAATTTCTCTTGGAAACTTAGAGAGAAGAGAGAGCTAAAGCTTTAGAGAGAGAGGGAAATTGGAAGATGGTCAAGTCTTCAAGACTTGGTCAATATATTGCATGCAAGAAATCAGATGGGGGGACACTTGTCACCCTCCCAAGGTCTTTTAAAAGAAAAATCTGATTTTTCTAAGTTTTTCCGCCCAAAAAATCCCGCCTCGGCGCCGCGGCGCTGAAACCTCCGCAGGCTCTCTGAACTTTCGGCGCCGCGGCGCTGCAACTTCTGCGACCTCTCAGTACTTTAGGCGCCGCGGCCCTGCATACGGCGCCGCGACCCTGTCGCCTTTGCCTGAAACGCATTTCTGCCCGACTGCGCGCTGAACTTGTAACTCTCATAACTTTCTACTCCGACGCCCTATCGACGAATGGTTGGTCGCGTTGGAATCTAGACTCAACGAACTACGCCCTAGGCCTTTAAAATACTTAGGAACTCTCAACGAATCGGGTCATAACCCGCCTCAAAGTTGACTACAACCCGCCCGGAATAATCCGTCAACCTATCCTTTGAAAATTTTAAGTCTTACATGCTTTCGTACGCTCTCATACGTAGGGTCAGAACTACGGGGTCTAACAATATTGGACCGGGTTGCACGCTTCGCAACATTAACATACATTAGACCGGGTTGCACGCTCTGCAACACTAACATATATTGGATCGGATTGCACGCTCCGCAATACTAACATATATTGGATCGGGTTGCACGCTCCGCAACACTAACATATATTGGGGCGGGTTGCACGATCCGCAACACTAAGATATATACATATACATACCGCATTGACATCGGGCATAACATTCAAGCGTCTATGATTTTGACATGACTCTCATTTTTTTTTAAAGCATTGGACTCTCCATTTTTTTACAAGATACAGTTGACTCTTATTTTATATGGCACGGTTGGATCTGGTATTTGATTTTCATACTTGTCTCTGTCATATGATCTTATTTACAGTACTTTATGTTTACATACTTAATACATTGTTGTACTGACCCCCTTCTCTGGGGGGCTGCGTTCATGCCCGCAGGTACATGTACACAGTTTGGTGATTCTCGAGCTTAGGATCCTTGCCCAACTGTTTGAGATAGCTTCATTGTTCCGGAGTCTAGTCATTTTGGTACAGTTTTGCTATTACAGGCTTATGTACATTCAGGGGTACGGCGGGGCATTGTCCCGTCATAGTTACTGTTATACTCTTAGAGGTATGTAGTCATGTGTGGGTTGGACGTGTGTACAGTTTTAGTTCGTTTTGGACTTGTGTATATAATGGCAGCCTTGCCGACTTGCCTATTTTATTATATGGGTTGTTATTACAGTTCAGGAGACGGGATCCCCTTGTTAAGTGATTATGAGTTTTTCTTAAGCTTCCGCTGGTTATATGTGATGTATGGGTATAAGGGTGCTCAAGTAGGGCACCAGTCGCGGCCCGTCGGTTCGGGGCGTGACAGTTTACTACGTAATTATGGGTGAATTTTTATGGTGAATACATGATGATATTTTGAGTAATTGAGAAAGTTTAGTCACAAGGTTCTTCAACCTAAATCATTGACTTGAAGGAGCAAACAATGTCGGATTTTAGTCTTTTATATATCATTGAATCATCTCGTCGAGAGCTTTTTGAAAACATATGTCTTATCGGGTTTTGAACCCATTGATCAGAGGGCGTTTTGGTCCTTTAAAATTTGACTTTGACCGTTTAAGCCTCTAAAAATATAAAAGTGGTTTGCCCTAAGGATTTTGACAATTATGAATCTGTTTTTTGTGTAGTTTGAGGTGATCCGGAGACTCGAGAGCACAATTTTAATCTATTGGAAAATTTGCTTAAATTGTGAATTTCAGGTTTGTGAGACTTTAAGCTTTGAGCACTTGCTTTTCAAAACATGCTTTAAAAATATGTTTTGTCTGCCTAGTCCATGTGTTGGGACAAACGTGTGCTTGGCATAATTGGTGATCTTTGACCAGTCGCGACTATGTTATTTTTAGAAGAGTATTAAAATTGATTTATTTAGTGGGTTGTGGTGTGGCATGATCTCGTACCATGGCGTTGGGGCATCAGATATCATTCATTCGCTGTCGTTATATATTTACGAGGGGCTTACCTACGTTGTCATAATATGTTAGGTGCATACACATGTTGTTGTAATATGTTAGAGGCCTTGTACTTGTTGTCATAGTATAACTTGAGGCATTATATATGTTGTCGTGAACTCGTGGAGGTGTTAGGTTAATCTCATTCGATGTCGTTTATGAAAAGTACTGAATGTAGAACGTGTAGATATATATAGTGTACCTGTTGTACATTTGTTTGGATCGAATCGGGTCGGTTTCATATAGACTTGCTTTACCTCTGAGATTGTATGTTGGTTATCACGTGTTTCACGGGTCCATGCTTAGACGATATGTTCGTGATGATAGTCACAAGATTCAGCCCGATAATGCGGAGCTTGATGAGAATTTGATTTATGAGGAAGGTCTGATATCTATTATTGATAGGCAAGTACGACAATTGATATGAAGAATGTAGCTTCGGTGAAAGTGTTATGACGAAATCATCCAACCGAGGAGTCTACTTTGGTGTCTGAGGCGGACATGCGAGATAAATATCCTCACTTATTTGACACTACATGTATGATTCTAGACTCGTTCAATGACGAACGTCATTTTAAGTGAGGGAGAATGTAATAACTCAATTTTAACCAAAGGCTATTTGGTCATTTAACTAAAAGGGAATAAAAAATATAAAAAAGATAGACTAAGGGTGTGTTTGGATTAGCGGTGGACAGAATTGATTCTGGCATAAGTGATTTATGTTTGGATGCAACAATGTAAAAATGATTCTTATAATTGATTTATGTTTGGATAGTTTTGATCAAAATTGCTTTTGAATGTAGAATTACCAAAATGAACATACATATAAATAAAAATATACATATAAATAGATGGAAGTATGTAAATAAAAATTACAAATAGATAATAGAATTTAAAGTGCAATATAGTACTTAAATATTAGTAAAATATTATTACAATACTAATTTAAAGTGTAAATAGTATTTAAATATTATTACAATACTAATTTTGCATGTACTCTATATTGTATTATTAAAAATGAATAATATTATACTTAATAGTTATTTTTAAAAGTACCTTTGAAATCGGTTTTCAGTTAAAATTGTAGAGCACATTTTGACGCATTTCTCGGGACTAACTTCACTTATATTAATAATACATTATAGAAAAAGGAATAATATTATACTTAATAGTTATTTTAAAAAGTACATTGGAATCGGTTTTCAGTTAAAATTGTAGAGCACATTTTGCGGCACTTAAAATATTAATAATATTCGGTGTATTTGAAATAAGACAATATAGAAATGAGAAGGATAATCCAAATGAGTTGCACTATTCTCATTCCTAAGTACGAGAAGATCCTAAAATTAACAATAGCATACTCAAAACTGAACATGAGTAGTATATTTGATTTTTTTTAGTAATTATTTCTAGATATTTAAAGAGGGTAATGAAAGTTGCATATTTGAATATTTTGTTTAGTAATTATTTCTAGATATTTAAAGAGGGTAATGAAAGTTGTATATTTGAATATTTTTTTAGTCATTATTTCTAGATATTTAAAGAGAGTAATGAAAGTGGATAGAGTTGTTGATAAAAATTAAAGAGGGTAATAAAAGAAATGATAAAATTCAAATTGAAATTAATAGCAAAATTGATTCTGCCATAATCAATTATGGAGACCATACCATAATTGATTCTGGCAGAATTGATTTTGGTCAGCCAAACATGTCAATTTTTTCTGATTTTCACGAAAGTAGGTACCCAGAATTGATGTTGGGTATCCAAAAGTTAATCCAAACATGCACTAAGTGGGCCAAGCCCAACAAAATAAAGGAAAAGAAAAGGGAATTAATCCCATGGATTGAAACAGAGAATAAAGCAGCAACAGAAATGCAGAAACTGAGAAATAAAATGCAGTAGAAGAAAAAGAAAGAAAGAGAAAAGGAGAAGAAAAAAGGTGAGAAAATATAGATTTTCAACCCAAATAATCAAGGTAACGACTCTAATCTTTTATTTAAGTTTAGTACGTTTTTTAGTTATGAGTGAATTTCTATGGTGAAAACTGATCGGTGTATTTTATATACGCATTTTGAGTCATTTTTAGTTAGTTTTTTGCTTCTTTTTGTATAAATGTGTGTCGTGTTAGAATATATTTTCTTTCTTTTGAGTCACAGTGGTTTAAAGTGGCACATCGGTAAAAAGGAGCAAAAAGAAGGCAAAAACAGAGGGTCCAGAGCACAAAGAGTTGAAAAGTTGGCATCCCGGGCGCAGAATAGGGTGGCGCCGTGGCGCCAACCAATCAGACAATGAGCCACGGCGCCAAAGCGCATCACCAGCAGGTTTGGCACCACAACGCCGATTGCGGTAGATTGCAAAATTCGATCGGTCTTGGTCCCTGCTTTTTCATAATTGGTTTTGGTCGGTCGGTCAAGCCGATTTTTTTAATTTTTTTTTATAATATATATAATATATATAATTCCTAATATATATAATATATATAATTTATAATTTTCTAAATTCCTAATATATATAATTTCTAATTTTCTAAATTTCTAATATATAATATTATATAATTCGGGTTTTTGGCGATTTTTTTAAATTGAATTATCAATACTGAAATTGACATTCTCGGACGCGGTGCCACAAAATTTTTACGTTGAAATCTATTGTACATCGCGAGATATTTAGATTTGAAAATGGGAAAAACGTAACGATTTGGGGGAAAAGAAAAATTGAGGGGCAAGATGATCGTTTTTGGAGAAATCCGGTTTAGTCCGTTTGGGATTATTCGTCTCGAAAAAATACGCGAAATCAAAAAAAAAATTAGATCAAACGGACGTCCGAGCGCAAAGTTATGACCATTTAAAGTTTCACTAATTTACAACTTATATAGTTATATTTGATATGTCAATACGCACGGCCGGCCGGATTTGGTGTGGGGTGGCTGGGGATGGGGTTGAGCCGGGGTGGGCTGGGATCGCTGGGAGGGGGGATTCGGTCCATTCGGTCCAGTAGACCGGACCGGACCGAAAATGACCCGGACCGGACCGGACCGAAAATGACCCGGACCGGACCGGACCGGACCGAGAAATTCGGTCCGGTCTTCGGTCCGGAGAATCTGAAAGTTCGGTCCTCGGTCCGGTCCGGTTCGATCCGGTCCGGTCCGGTCCGGTTTTGACCCTTTGTGCACCCCTAGTTGCAGGGCCGTGGCGCCGACGCGTGAAATTTGACAAATCCGAATAGAACTGGGCCAAGACCAAAGAGGAAAAGGTTTTACACATTTTCGGGGATATAAATAGGGCCTTTTAGGTCAGTTTTGGGGGTGAGACTAGGGATGTCAATGGGGTGGGGCGGGGGAAGGGTATCCCATACCCGTACCCACCACCTAAAACACATCCCCACCCCCGCCCCACCACCCATAACGGGTAGTAATACTTCCACCCGCCCCCGCCCCACTTACTTCACGCGGATACCCACTTACCCGGCGGGTACCCATTAATAAAATGCTCAAATAATGTCTAGCAATTGTTTTAGTCACCAAAATGAAAGTTATATAAGAAAAAGGAAAAAAAAGAACTTTTCCACTATTGTGTATCGAATATCAATTCTAAAACCTTGTCAAAATATTATGAATATTAAAAAACAGTAAAGATGAAAATATTTAACAAAAAAAAAGGAGAACAAAGAGAATAAGAAAAGAAACGTGGTACATTACGGTGCGGTTAGCTCAAGTCACATTTTAAATCAAGAAAGGGCCAAATAAATTGTAAATAAACTAATAGATGATACGGATATGGGCCAGTGACGGTACGGTCGGTGTGGGTATGGTGCGGGTAGCGGGGCGGGGCGGGTGCGGGGCGGGTCTTATATGAAATCCACCCCCGCCCCACTACCCATGGCGGGTAGCGTTTTTGATACTCATACCCGCCCCACCACCCACCAAACCATCCCCCATATCCGCCCCAATTGGAGCGGGTGCGGGGCGGTACCCGCATTTACCCGCCCCACTGACATCCCTAGGTGAGACACCTTATCATTCATCATAGCATTACTTCAAGATTTGAGACTCAGTTTTGAGTAATTTTCTTGTTCTTTACTTTATTTCTTTCTAGTATATATTGGATATTATTTTAGTTCTTAGCATGTCTATGGCTATGAACTAACTTAATTTAGAGTTTTCCATGTCGAATCGCTTGAACCTCGTTCTTATGAATTAATGCATGTTTTGGTTTCTTCTTATTATTGTTGAGGTTTATTCAATAATTGCTTGATAATTAATTGATCACTAGTTATCATCACTTATATGAGTTCTAATCGAAATCTGAAAGGGGAGATTGTGAATATGCTATAGTTGAATAAACATAGGTTTAAATCGTGGACGAAAGTACCCCGATACTTGTGTAGCTTAATAGGTTATTGCTCTTAATCCTCCTTTGTAGTCAATTTTGTCATCGAAAGATAGAAGGGTTCTCCATTGGGGTTGAGTGTTTATATTACCTTAACAGGAGTATAAAACAGCTTAGTTAACCTGCTATCTCAACATAGAAGAAGAACCTTAATTGTTGCATTAACGATTAAAAGCGAGCGGATAGTTGAGGAGATTTGGAAGCCCTTTTTCCACCATATCTAAAGTAAAGTAAAGTAATTTAGTTAGCGTCTATAAACATAGATATAAACAAACCATCAACTCATCGATCACCAAATAGATACCATACAATAGCAGTTGGTAATTGAGCATTAATCCATGAGGACGATAACTCGGTCTTCTAGACTATATTACTTGTAACGATACGTGCACTTGCGTTTAGCGTGTGTATAAATCACACATCAAAAACATGAGTGTATTTTGAGTAATTGAGAACGTTTAGTTCTTCAACCTAAATCATTGATTTGAAGGGGCAAACAATATCGGATTTTAGACTTCTATATATGGCTGGAATCTTCTCGCCGAGAGCTTTTTAAAAACATATGTCTTGTCGTGTTTGAACCCATTGACCAGAGGGCGTTTTTGTCCTTTAAAATTTGACTTTGACCGTTTAAACCTCTAAAAATATAGAAGTGGTTTGCCCTAAGTATTTTGACCATTCTGAATTCGTTTTTGTGTAGTTTGAGGTGATTCGGAAACTCGAGAACCCAATTTTGATTTATTGGAAAATTTGCTTGAATTGCGAATTTGAGTTAATTGATACTTTAAGCTTTGGGTACTTGCTTTTCAAAACCTGCTTTAAAAATATTTTGTCTGACTGGTCCATGTGTTGAGACAAACGTGTGTTTGGCAGAATCGATGGTCTTTGACCAATCACGACTATGCTATTTTGAGAAGAGTTTTAAAATTGATTTATTAAGTGGTTTGTGGTGTGGCGTGGTCTCGTACCATGGCGTTGGGGTATCAGATATTCCTTCGTTGCCGTTATATATTTACTACGGGCTTACATACGCTGCCCTAATATGTTAGGGGCATACACATGCTGCCGTAAAATGTTAGGAGCCTAGTACTTGCTGCTGTAGTATAATTTGGAGCAATATATCTGATGTCGTGGACTCGTCGGGGTGTTAGGTTAATCTCATTCGCTGTCGTTTATGACAAGTCCTGAATGTAGAATGTGTAGAGATATATAGTGTACTTATTGAACATTTGTTTGGATCTTATTGAGCAACATATTATATGATATACTTTTGTGCATATTCTCGAGAAGTATCGGACCACAAGAGTATGTAGTACGCAACTTTAACTTACCAATTATATAACAATTACAGTAGAAAATACATTTTGTCTATCACCACCACCAAAATTACCACAAAAAAGGATTCAATCAGGTCAAGACATATATGAATGGACCCTGTCACAAATGAATATTGTGACATGTATTAACAATTTTAGCTTTTAGTCCTTTAAGTTTTAATTATGTACTTTTCAGTATTTGCAACTTTGATCCTTTTTTATATATGGACATGTAAAGAGCCCTAACCAGTATTCTGAAATATAAACCTATTCCTCTTTCTCTACTTTCTCTCTTTCCCTTTCCCTTATTCTCCGTCGATTGTTAGTAACAGGCTAACGAGTCTGTTACAATGGTATCAGGAGCCGATTCGACGTCGGAAACTGGTATCTCGCCGGAGATACAAAACATACACAACGATATCCGAATGATCAAGACATAGCTAACAGTATTAGCCGACGACACGAATAAGAAGCTTGAAGCAATAGAATCGAGTACATGCAAAAAACTGGAAAACTTAGAACAAAAACTACTGGATGAAAATCGAGAAGCCAATTGAAAGTTCGAGCTCATTATGGCGAGTTTGAATGTCATCCAATCGGGAGGGTCAACACCTGCGACTCCAGCAGCGAACCCATCAACGACTCAGGCAAACATCACGATAGGGTCATTTCTGACCAACTTGCAACTCAGTCCTTTGACAGCTGAACTCGAACATATTTCATGTAGCGAAACCCATATCTCTTACTCTAATCAGTATGCTTCATCGAGTCACAATGTGGTTAGAGGTTTCACCTTTCCCCTGCACCAATTTTAGCGAGTCCCTCAATTTTCATAAGAAATCCTAGCTACTAAAATCCACCACCCACTTTAACCAGTGCTATCGTACACACTTCCGAGACCCCAAATAACACACGAACCCTAAAATTAACTTTCCTGAGTTTGATGGTAGCAATCCGAGGAGTTGGTTGAGGAAATGTGAGAAGTTTTTTGAATTATACAATATACTAGATCAGGAAAAACTGAACTATGTTGCAGTACACATTGGGGATAAGGTGGATGTTTGGTTAGATGGGTATACGATGCATCTGAAAAGCGAAATGACCTAGAGAAAATTCTGTGTTGAAGTATGTAGGAGATTTGGAAGTTTGAGATCTCATGATGTTGTGAAGGAATTCAACAAACTCACCCAACAGAGTACTGTAGACCATTATCAAAGTAACTTTGATGAGTTGCTGAGCCACACGACTATCTTAAACCCATTACTCAATGAAGCACATTATGTTGCTAGTTTCATTGGAGGACTTAAACATGAAATTAAACCTCTAGTTAAGCTAGCCAATCCTTCCACCATACTTGATGCATATGAAGTAGTCAAACTATATGAAGAATCCTTCAAAGCATTCACCCCATTCATCACCCCAAAATACCATTATCAAACCCCAAAGCCTATACCCAATACCTATCAAAAGAACCAACCACAAACTACCAACAAATTTACACCACAATATATACATATCCGAATCAGAAAATACCAACCAGGAATCCCTACAAACCTAACACCTTACCCCCATATTTGGAAAACCTAAGGGAACAGGGGTTATGTTATAGATGTAAGGAGAAGTATACTCCAGGGCACCAATGTAAGGTAAGGGGTATAAATGCCATGAAGGGACAACAAATAGAAGGAGAGGGAGACCATACTGAAGTCTTTGTGGATGTGGCTGAGACACTGGATAAAACCAATACAAAGCAATCCGAGGTGTCTTTAAATGCAATATTGGGGTTGAGTTCATCAAAAAACCAAGTGTCTACCATTAAAATTAAAGGGTATGCTCGAAAAGTACCTCTGATAATACTGATAGACAACGGATCCACTCATTCATTCATGGATCTATTCATTGTCAAGAGGATGAAGATGACCATCCAATTGTTGAGTATACCTATGAAGGTAAGGGTAACTAATGATCAAATGATGGTATGCTACAAGGAGAGTCCTGCTTTTGAATGGAAGATGCAATGAGAACCGTTTACATTTAGAATGAGGCTATTGAAGGTGGGAGGTTGTGATATGATTTTGGGTATGGACTGGATAGATCAAATTGCCCCAGTAAAACTGCACACAAGACCTCCTAGTATCAGCTTTATGATCAAGGGAATGATGCTTACACTACAAGGAGAAGGGAATGACTCTAAGCTAGATACAATAGAGTCTGAAAGGCTGAGAAGAATGCTACATTGTGGAACTTGTGAAATGGTGGCTGAATTGGCATGGATACAAACAGAGAAAAGTGAAGAGAAATCACAGAAATTACACCCAGACATTAAACAACTCTTACAAAAATACCAAAACCTTTTCCAAGAACCCACCAAACTACCCCCAAAAAGAGAATGTGACCACAAAATAAACCTACTCCCTGAAACCCAACCCTTCAGCCTAAGACCTTATAGGTACTCTTATGATCAAAAGAACACCATAGAGTGTATGATTGCTGAAATGTTAAAAGCCTCCACTGTTGTACCAAGTCAATCACCCTTTGCCTCCCCTGCCTTACTAGTCAGAAAGAAAGACTCAACCTGGAGACTGTGTATTGATTACATGAAGTTAAACAGTCTAACTGTTAAGAACAAATATCCAATCCATATGATTGATGACTTGCTTGATGAACTATGCGGTGCCCTGGTATTTTCCAAAGTTGACTTGAGAGCTGGTTACCATCAGGTGAGAATGAAGGAAGGGGATGAACACAAAACAACTTTTAGAACTCAGGATGGCCTATGGAAGTTTAGAGTGATGCCTTTTGGCTTGACAAATGCACCAGCCACCTTCCAGTCACTTATGAATCAGGTTTTTAAAGAACAACTAAGAAAATTTATTTTAGTTTTCTTTGATGATATATTAGTCTACAGTATGAGTCTGGGGGATCATCTTATACATCTAGAGGTTGTCTTAAAGTTACTGAAAGAGAATCAACTATATGCCAAGATGAGCAAGTGTGACTTTGGAAGGCCCCAAGTGGAGTATTTAGGCCATGTTATAAGTAGTAAATGAGTTAGAGTGGCAGTCTCCTAAAAATGTGAAGGAACTAAAAGGTTTCTTGGGGTTGACAGAATACTACAGAAAGTTTGTACAAAATTATGCCCATATGAGCAAACCTTTAACTAATCTGTTAAAGAAGGGTGAGTTCATGAGTCAGTGTTCGAGACATCATTCCGCGATTAAAAGGGCCATGACTAGCACCCCAGTTCTTGCACTTCCAAATTATTCCAAAGTATTTGTGGTAGAAGTGAATGCCTGTAATAATGGCATTGGAGCAGTACTGATGCAAGATACGATACCAATTGCCTACTTGAGTCAAACCTTGAATAAGAAACATCAAAGATTATCAACTTATGAGAAGGAATTGATAGCCTTTCTGCAAGCTATGGACAAATGGAGACATTATTTGCACCCTCATCTCTTCATTATAAAGACTGACCATTTTAGTCTGAAATATCTACAAGATCAACAAATTACTACTACACTACAACACAAGGGATTGACCAAACTGATGGGACTGAATTTTGAAATACAGTACAAGAAGGGAAGGGAGAATGTGGTTGCTGATGCATTGTCTAGAAGACCACATAATGAAGAACAAAACCCCAGAGGATCAGATGTCATACTAGGCACAATGATCACTCATGTACAACCCAAGTGGATTGAAGAGATTGTAGCAAGCTATACTGGAGATACAGATGTGTTACAAGCCATGACTGTCCTGAATTCCAACCAAAACAGTGAGCATCAAATCTGCCTACAACAAGGAGTATTGAGGTACAAAGGCAGGACTTGGGTGAGACAAAATGGCACATTAAGACAACATTTGATCAAGATAGTACATAATTTTGGTTTGGGTGGACATTCAAGAGCCTGAGCATGAGACTTAAAGCAGTGTTCTACTGGCCTAGAATGATGGAACAAATTAAGGGCATAGTTCAGGCATGTGAAGCGTGTCAAAGGTGCAAGACAAAACAAGTTGCATATCCTGGGCTACTCTAGCATCTGCCTATTCCAGAAGAGCTTGGGAGCACATTTCTATGGACTTTATTGAAGGATTGCCAAAATCAGAAGGAAAAGATACTATATGGGTAATTGTGACAGATACAGTAAGTATGCACACTGCATAGGTCTTGCTCATCCTTTTAATGCTACACAACTAGCTAGAATCTTTCTTGATAACATTTACAAACTACATGGCATGCCTAAGAGTATTGCGTCTGACAGAGACAAAATATTCATTAGTCACATTTGGAAGGAAATGTTTAGACTGCTACAAACCCAGTTGTGTTATAGCTCAGCTTATCACCCACATACTGATGGTCAGGCTGGGAGACTCAATAGGTGTTTGAAAAATTACTTGAGATGCATGACAAGTCATAAACCACAAGGCTGACACAAATGGCTCTCACAAGCATAATTTTGGTACAACAGTAACTACCACAGTTCCTTGAAGATGAGCCTATTTAAGGTTCTATATGGTTATGAACCCCCTCAACTGACTTTTGAACTCATCTCACAGTCCAAGGTTGACACCGTGGATTAAATGTTGAAGGAAAGGCAATTAATAACTAAGGTGTTGAATGAGAATTTGGCCAAGGCACATAATATGATGAAGAACAATAATGATAAGAGAAGATCAAATAGGAGTTTCAGGGCGGGAGATTGGGTATTTATGAAGTTGCAACCCTATAGACAAACCTCCATAGCAATAAGGAAGAGTCTCAAACTAGCTGCAAGATTCTATGGACCCTATCAAGTTGTGCAGAGGATTGGAGCTGTAGCTTATAAATTGGCACTGCCATCAACTTCTAAAATACACCCAATTTTTCATGTATCCCAACTCAAGAAAAGGGTAGAAGATCACATCAACACTACTATCGACCCACCCTTATGCTCACATGAAGGACAACCTTTGGTGGAACCAGTGGCAATTATGGATAAGAGACTGATCAAAAGGGGAAACAAGGCTGCCACTCAAATTCTGGTTCAATGGGCTAACTTACTGCCGGAAGAAGCAACTTGGAAGATTATCAGTTTATTAAGTCACAATTTCAAGAAATGACTGAATTATGAAACATCCAACATATTTTTAAGGAGATTGGAATGTCACAAATGAATATTGTGACATGTATTAACAATTTTAGCTTTTAGTCCTTTAAGTTTTAATTATGTACTTTTCAGTATTTGCAACTTTGATCCTTTTTTTATATATGGACATGTAAGGAGCCCTAATCAGTATTCTGAAATATAAACCTATTCCTCTTTCTCTACTTTCTCTCTTTCCCTTTCCCTTCTTCTTTGTCGATTGTTAGTAACAGGCTAACGAGTCTGTTACAGACCCTAAACTCCAGAGTCTGCCTCACCCAATCAATAATACCATTTTTAATCAGCACCCATCTGTATTAAATCACGAATTCGCAATGTTATTTGAATTCAAAACACCCGATTCTGTTTTTCAGAGAACCAGTAGTAGAGGCAAAAAAAATCCGTCCAAACTTCTGCGCAAAAATAAATATTGCTATTGGGTAATTACATTACATTGTACTCTCACTAGACCTTGTTGATTTTACTTGATATGTTATTGTTGTTTATTGGTTAATTACATTACATGAAATTAACAGTCATTCTGTAAACCACCACAAGATATCAACAGTTGTTACTACTACAACGAGGATGATCCTAAAGATTTTAAATGAAGGAGGAGAAGAAAGAAGAAAAAATAATTAGGAGTAAGGTGTTTAATGTTGGCCGAAAGGAATGAAAAGAAAAATTAAGTTATATACAAAGTGGGTCAAATTGGGTAAGAAAATAAAATATGGGTTAATTTTAATAGCATTATTGACGCAACTGATATAGAGAGTAAGTATTCCAAAAGAAAGAGCATTTAATTCTTTTCCTGCCTGCCTGCTACGAAATATTAGACAGGTCAAAAAGAGAAAAAAGGGCAAGCATTCTCCATCTTTGATCACTTAAATGATCACTAAGCTTCCACCTCACTTTAATTCTTAAAATTCTAGGAATTTGTTTTCATAACTAAAAAAAAAAAGCTCAAATATATCACTGAACTATCGAAAATGACTTATTTATACCATCACCATTATCAAAATGACTCATCAATATCATTTTCATTAACACCGGTTTTACAATACCATTTTTCATTAACGCCGATGTTTTTAATGAAAAATGACATAAATGAGTCCTTTTGATAACGACAATGACATAAATGAATCAAACTATTAACAAGTGACATAAATAAGTCATTTATGATAGTTTGATGACATATTTGAGCTTTTTCATAATAAATAAAGATGTCCCATGTCTAATAGCTAAACTTCTTATATGTGATAGTTCACACAACTTAGTTTGATATCAAAGTAAGAGAGAATTTTTTAATTAGGTGTAGAGGGCCAAATTTGCTCATGAACTAAACGAAATGGAACATATTTGTCCTCCGTTAATAGATGGGGTCAAATACGCCCCTCACCATTACTAGTTGGGATTAAATTTGCCCCTGAACTATGCGAAATGGAACAAATTTGTCCTTAATTTAAACGGTAGAAATTTAGCACCCGATAATGGCATGTATCACGCAATTAAGAATTATTTTTCTTAACGGAGGGTAATTTGAACCTTTCG
Source organism: Przewalskia tangutica (assembly GCA_029844215.1). Taxonomy (NCBI): domain Eukaryota; kingdom Viridiplantae; phylum Streptophyta; class Magnoliopsida; order Solanales; family Solanaceae; genus Przewalskia; species Przewalskia tangutica. The sequence goes on along the minus strand of CM056738.1, from coordinate 95,894,049 downwards.
AATAGTTCATGAGCAAATTTTACCCATTGAATTCAAGTCTCACTGTCACCCATCAACAAAATATTTTACTATGGAATCCTTCGAGCCCAGAATGAACCTCAGGATGAAATGGCAAAGAAGACCATATTCATACACTCCTCTTTTTCAGTGGGCAATGTGAGTATATGAGGGTAGGCTGCCTACGTCACACCTCTTGGAGTGCGGCCCTTTCCCAGACCTAGCGTTCACGCGGGATGTTTTGTGTGTACCGGGCTCCCCTTTTTGCCTCATTCAAAAGTCCAACTGTCTAAGTGATGTCGCGCCCGTTTTCGACCGTGGCCTCGACGTTGCTGACGGTGATTCCTGAATTAAACCACCGTTTTAAGAAATCATCACCTAATTATTATAGTGAACTATGACACTTTTAAATAACATAAAATGCTACAAATGATCTCTATTTAAAGGTCTGCGAAAAACTTATGAGATTCTAGGTAAAAGTTCTTTATTATCCTAAAGGGAAGGGATTATGCACCGTTCAGGATCCGCTAACTTGCGGTTATCCGGTTAAACTTAAATTAATTATTGTATAAAAATGCATGTTTTAAAAACATAAAGTTAAGAAAAGATGTTGCAAATAATAATTTTTGAAAGATATATTTTTGACAAATTTGCATGATGTAGTTTATAAAATGCATAAAAATGGTTTTTGTTGGAAAAGTATATGTTGTGTGTAAAATTGATTTTTGATAAAGATATGCATTTATATGGCAAATATATATGTGACGAGCCTAAATAGACTAGCGGGGATTCCCGATATCTAAAGCTACACTCTTAATTTGTTAGTTCTAGGCCTAACTATTCTAAACATTCTAATAATCATACAAGATTACATAATTAAATTACTACAACAATAAAACGACGAAATTTAAAGAATTAAAAAAAGAAAGAAGCGAATAGGGTGAATGAAAATATCATCCCACCCTATTTATTTAGAAATTCCGAGGCGAGAAGATGCAATGTATGTGAATGTGGATCCTTTGCTTGACAAAGTCATGATGACTCTCATAACGAGAGTCTTCGTTGCTCCCGATGCATGTCATGTTAAATAAAAGGAAAGGAATTAGAAAGTACCCCAAGTTATCAAATAAAAAACAAATATATATATGATGTAAATTAAACACACGTATAAAGTGATTTATATTAAGTATAAGAAAATATAAATTCAACAGGTCCAAACAAATGATGGCCTAAATATTTAACACAAAAGTGTTGGACTTTTCATTCAGGAGAAACAGAACAGGGCCAATCAGGAAAATCTACTAACATTCGGCATACAGTGGGCTTTATTTTGGGCCAGGCGAGAAAGTATGGAAAACAGACTCAAAACGTTACTAGTATAAGGCTACACGCAGAGAAGTAATAGGTCCAGTTAAACATATGCCCACGCACTTGAATAAACAAGAAACATTTGATATATATATATACTTAAAATATATGAGGAGCAATCTCGTACATGATACCCATGGAATACATGATATACTTCAAGATATACGAAGATATATAACTTTCATATAAAATTTGTGTATACTGAAGCTTACATAGCTTGTATACCTTTGAAAATCTATCACCACACGTTCAGTAAATAAAATGAAACAGACCAACGTGAGCAAGTTCAGGCCTCAATAAGTGAAAGGGAGAATATAGGGACAAACTTCATGATTCCCAAGAAAAACATACCACACTAAACTCATGTTCAGTTTCGGGCAACTCATTATATAATTCTTTGAAACTAAAGCAAACGAATTGTGTCAATTTAAATATGATGGATAAAATACAACTAAAGACATAATCCTGTCGATTTCGTTAGAGAAAGGCAGTGATACTATATTTTATTTCTTAGCACACATAATTGAGACAAGTCATGTTGATTCAAAGAAAACATGCTCACATGAACCAACTAAAGATTTAAAGCATAATGAACATCTTCTTGCATATAACTTGAATAAATGAATCAACAGTAACATACACCTAACAGAGAACTTATATATAAGGGTATGTCTAACTCATCTGGCCAATAGTTCCTAAATAACACACCACATTCCAGATATATCCCCCAGGAACATCATACAAGATGCTTGTAACTAGACATGCTTCACATAGGCTTATTTATGAAACAAACAGAGAACATATATAATATTCTTAATGGGTAATCTATGTCCAGAACCATTTCAGCAGCAAAAGATGAGGAAACAGGTTTCTTTAATAGACATTTTAACCATAACTGGGTGCATAATATTCGGGAGAAAGGCCTTATTCAATAATTAGCTAACATATCCTGGTCCAGGATGGTTTAAGAATGTTTTGTAGTTTTTTTTCTAATTCGGACTGAGAGCAAAACAGAGATTTTCTTTCTGATTTGCAACGGTTTCAAAATAGTGAGGCCTGGGTTTTTGTTCTTGGTTTGAAAACAGAAAAATCCCCCTTAAACAACAAACTCAAGGGCTGTATTTATAGTCAAATATTGAGAAACTCCACAGCATGAATTCAAAGAAAGAAAGGAAAAAGCGACTGATCGAAAACGGATGAAAAAGGAGTCTCAAATTTAACCTTTTCAGAGTGATCTGAAGGAGATGGAGCCGTTGGGAGCTGTTGAGAGATAGGCTACTGTTTAAAAAGTGATGGGTGAGGATTTCGGAGTGGACAAGTGCGAGTTCGGCGGTGTCAGGTGAGGTGATGGGTCGACGGGTAAAGTATGGTGCGGCAATGTCAGGGGTGAAGGGATCGTCTGGTTTGTTATGAAGGAGAAGGGTTATTCGTTTGGTTTAGATTTGGTTAATGGATTATTGGTTTGATTTGGACGATGGGAATAAAGGGGAAGTTGGGCCGGGTCAGGGAAATGTATAAAAAGTATACTTCAACAATTATATATTTTGTTATTCAATAGTTAGATATTTGTTATTGAGATATTTTGTTGATGAACAGTTAGTTTGTTGGGGGTAGTTAGTGGTTATTAATAATGATTACTTTGTGAATGGTGATATGTATATAATTAGTGTACACAGCTGTAAGACTCACTTCTTTCATTTCAATATTAGATATTTTCTCTCACACGCCATCTTTCTCCTTTTCTCTTCTTCTCGCACTTATTCTTCTTGTTACCTTTCTCACAGTTTCAGCCTCACATGTAAATATCCCTAGTTCTAGTCTTCTTCCTTCCTTCCTTCTTCTGCATGTTCATATTCAACATGGTATCAAAGCCGGATACTTGAATAATCTGATCAAATCGAAGAAACTGTGATTTGAGATCTGGAGTAGATCGCAAAACACATCGACATAGATCTGCGACAACTGGTGCAATTTGAGATCGAGTGACAGAATCGAGAAGATATGAAAGAATTTTGTCACGTTGAATGTAATCAAGTTGCATGCAATTTGAGTTCTAGAAATATGAATATGTTATGTTAGATTTTGTTAGATTTGAAGTTAATTTTGTTGACGATTAAGGACAAAATTAAGGATATAGGAATATGAATTTGTTAGGGTAAATCTGAAGTTAATTTTGTTGGCGATTAAGGACAAAATTAAAGAGGTAAATTTCTGTATCTGACTAGTCGAAATATGACTACATCAGAAGCAGGTGAGGACAGTGGAGTGAATGTGACAAGAGATACAATAAATCTAAGGAATAATGTAGTGGATCACAACCATCCTCTATACTTGTTTTCATCGGATGCACCTGGTTCTTTAACAGTTGGAATCATTTTGAGTGGAATGGACAACTACACGCTGTGGAGTAGGGCAGTGAAGTTGGCATTGTTAGGAAAGAACAAGATATGGTTCATTGATGGAACAATCAGAAGAGAACACTATAATGAGGAATTTGCAAAGATATGGGACAGATGTAATGCTATTGTGGTGTCCTGGCTAATGAGGAATGTTAGTAAAAGTTTACTAACATGAATATTGTTCAATGCTGATGCACACAACATATGAGAGGAGTTGAAAGAGAGGTTTGACAAAGTGAACAGCTCGAGAGCATTTCAACTCCACAAGGAGATTTCACATTGAAACAAGGAACAATGTTAGTTTCAGGATACTACTCGAAGCTGAAAGACCTCTGGGATGAGTATGATTCAATCATACCTCTATCATCTTGTTGTCCCAGGTCGAAAGAGTTTGCTAATCACTTGCAATATCAGAGGTTATTACAGTTTCTTATGGGCATGAATGAGAGTTATAATCATGCGAGAAGTCAAGTTCTTATGATGCAACAAGTCCCAAGTCTAAACCAGGCTTATGCACTGGTTAATCAAGAAGAGATCCAAAGAATTCTGGCAGGAGGGAGTAGAACAGTGCATGAACACATTGAATCATCTGCAATGTTCACAACAAGGAATGAAAACAATAAGGGAGGGCATGGAGGAAGTCACAAGCAAAGGTAACCTTTTAATCCTAATGCTATGTGTGATTTTTGCCACATGAATGGACACTACATACTGGATTGCTTTAAACTGATGAAATACAATCATTGTGGGAAGACATGACACTTAGAGGATGGTTGTTATCAGTTGATTGGATATCCGGATGATTTCAAGACAAAATAAAAGAAAGCTTATGTAGTAACATGTAGCTTTGAAAGTGCAGGACAAGAAGCCGATGTATCACAGAATGGAGCAAAGCAGCAACATGATTTATTTACTCCTAGCCAGAGACAACAGATTCTCCATATGCTGGATGAGAAGGAAAAGAACAAAAATCACAGTGCAAATATGACAGGTATACATATCTCTGAAGAAATATTGCAGTGGATTGTTGACTCAGGTGCAACAAATCATATGATAAGTGATTCTAAACACTTACATAATAATCTAATGACAGAGGGAACAAGAAAGGTTCAGTTACCAACATGGAATTCAGTTGGAATCTCACATGTTGGTGATTATCAACTAGGAAAAGGTGATGTTCTAAGGAATGTTCTATGTGTCCCAGCATTCAAATTTTACTTGATGTCTGTATCAAAAGTGACTAAGGAGTTGAGTTGTAGTGTCACATTTTTCCCATTATGTTGTGTATTTCAGGACTTAGCATCTGGGAAGGTGAGGGGGATTGGTTGTGAGAAAGATGGGCTCTATATTCTGTGTCTGGATGCTCAGAATCAAGAGAAGGAACTGAGGAGATGTATGACTGCTACACACCAAATAGATGCAATGACATGGCATAAAAAGCCATGTCATGTGCCTATGACAGTTTTGAGGAAAATTTCTTGCTTCAAAGACAATGTTGATTTTGTTTTGAATAACTGTGAAGTCTGTCATTAGCTAGATAAACCAGATCCCCATTTCCTGATAGCACTAGTAGAATAACTAAACTTTTCCAGTTGTTACACTTAGATGTATGGGGACCATATAGAGTCGAAACACACAATGGGATGAAGTATTTCTTAACCATTGTAGATGACTTTTCTAGGTGGACATGAATATTCTTAATAAGACTGAAATATGATGTATCCACTATTTTGAGAAATTTCTTCACAGAAGTTAATACACAGTTTAATCTCAAAATTCAGAAAATCAGGTCAGATAATGGATATGAATTCTTTAATCAGAATTGTAGAGAGTTGTTTCAGTCACATGGTGTTATACATGAAAGTTTTTGCCCTTATACACCACAACAAAATGGTGTGGTTAAGAGAAAACACATGCATATTCTTGAGACTGCTAAAGCTGTTAAATTTCAGGGTAGTATATCAGATAGGTTCTGGGGAATGTGTATAGAGGCTGCAACATATATCATTAACAGAATCCCCTCGACTGTCTTGAAAAATGAATCCCCATTTCAGAGACTATACAACAAGATACCACAACTTAACCATTTAAGAGTTATAGGTTGCTTATGTTTTGCTACTATACTTCACACACATGATAAATTCAGTCCAAGAACAGCTAGGTGTGTCTTACTTGGCTACGCACCTACACAAAAGGGATACAAATTATATGATTTGGAAAATAGAAACATCTTTTTCAGCAGGGATGTACTTTTTAGGGAAGACATTTTCCCTTCCAGAATGGTCAGAATGAGGAGAGTGTCAATATAAAGGCACATGAGCAATTCTCTTATGAAGATTTGATAAATGATCCTATTACTAACAATGCTCCAGTAAATGGAGAATGTCTTGCAGGAGAAAATGATACTGGTGCAAACCAATATGTTCTTGCTGCTGACTGTGCAGATGAAATTGCTGGTGCAGATCATGGTGTTCTTCACGACCGATGCAACGGTGACGATAAGAGAATCTGCCAGGAAATTCTAATACATACCTTGCAGTAAGAAAATCAGGAAGGAGTAGCAAGCCCCATATTTGGCACAAGGACTATATTACTAACAAAGAATCTTCTAAGTGTTTATATTCTATCTCTGATAGTGTTACATACACATGTTTACCTTCCACCTATCAACAATTTGTTGCTAAAGTGTCTTTGGACACAGAGCCATCAGGGTACTCAGATGCAGCAAATGATCCTAGATGGGTTGAAGCCATGAAATCTGAGATCAAAGCACTGGAGGACAATGAGACATGGGAATTGGTCAAATTACTTGAAGGGAAGAAAGCCATTGGTTGTAGATGAGTATACAAGATCAAATACAAGGCATCAGGAGAGATTAAAAGGTTCAAGGCAAGACTTGTAGCCAAGGGATACAATCAAAAGGAAGAGATTGACTACCAGAAAACCTTCTCACCAGTGGTTAAAATGGCCACAGTCAGAGCAGTGGTTTCCATTGCTGCAGTGAAGAATTGGAGGATACATCAAATAGATGTTTATAATGCATTTCTTCAAGGTGATTTATCTAAGGAAGTATTCACGACAGTCCCTGAAGGATTCAGTCTAAAATACAGGAAAACACATGTGTGTAGGTTGCTGTTAATGTTAGGTTTTGTGTCATGACATTTTTCCTAAACATATCATTTTCAGTACTAAGTTAAAATCAGAAAATGCTGGAACAAATGTCTTGATATTCAGATCAATATTATGATAACTGTTTTGCCTCTCTTCACAAACAAAACCTAAAATCGTATGACTTTTTATCACATGGTAATTTGACTTGGCAAGGAGCTTTTGAAGCAGATTGAAAATGTGGGAAGACCAAATCCAAGTTGTTGCTTAACTTGGGGAACAAGTCCAAGGAGTTGGAGGAACTTGCTCCACATTCTTCTCCTACAAACTCTGCGTACAGCTGCCCTCTTTTAGCTCAACCTACCCAACGATTTATTGAGCATTTCAAGAAAGACTCTCTACTATAAATAGAGAGGCTACATCAAGGAATCAATATCTAGAATAAAAATGTAAAAATACCAAGAGATCTCTCGAGATTTCATCTCAGAAATCTGGATCACAAATGTTGCCTGAGCGTGTTGACGACATTCTATCCAACATTACAGTTGTTGTCTAGATTCTAGATTTGTTCTTTATTGAAGCAATTGTAATGAGATGTTGTCTATGTCTATTTAGGTAGATTTTTCAAGCATGAAGTCATTTGCGACTTCACCATTTTTTATTCCTTTTGTATTATCTTGTAATATTGTAAAAGAAGGAATATATTCAATTGTATATAAATATATACAATACTTTTGGTCATTGACCATCATAGATATATATAACCTAGGAAAATATAAACCTTTGTGTTCTTTATTATTTCCGCTGCATTTTTACTCTTTCAAAGGTTTTTTGTTTTTATCGAATGTCGTTACTTGTGCCAGACAACATTTCTGTCGACATTTGAAACTGTTTCAGCATGCGTTGGCATTTTACTTTGCTGTTTAATTTTAATTGTTCCATAGCATAACCCCCGGGACCCAACAACTGTTGAAATATTTGTATGGATTAAAACAACCTTTAGATAATGGAACATAAAGTTGACAACTGCTTTATTATCCTCAGGTTTCACACAGAGTCACAGAGATTACTCACTCTTCACTAAACAGGAAGAAGGGAAAATTGTGGTGGTATTGGTATATGTGGATGATTTGTTGTTGACAGGTAATGATTCAACTCTTATCCAGTCGACAAAGGAAGCATTACAATCAGCCCTCAAGATTAAAGACTTAGGAGACTTGAGGTATTTTCTTGGCATTGAATTGGCAAGAAACTCACAAGGAATTTTGATGCATCAAAGGAAATATGCACTAGAGCTTATATCAGTCATGGGTTTGGCAGGAGCCAAGCCTGCTTCCTTTCCAATGGAACCAAACCAGAAGCTCACTACTGTTGAACTGGACAAGCTTATGGCTTCTAATTCTGGTTCACCACTTAGTTCAGATAAATTGTTGAAGGATCCTTGTGTATACAAGAGGTTAATTGGAAGACTGCTGTACCTGACCACTACCAGGCCAGATATAACTTTTGTAGTACACTCACTCAGTCAATTTATGCAGGCACCTAAGGCTTCACACATGTAGGCAGGTCTTAGGTTGGTCAAATATGTCAAACAAACACCAGGAATGAGAAATCTCATGTCCAGCTCATCTGAATGTATTCCTCAACTTCAAATGTACTGTGATGCAGACTGGTGAGGGTGTGTAAATACTAGGAGATCAGTCACTGGATACTTGGCAATGTTTGGTCCATCACATATATCCTGGAAGTCGAAGAAATATGATACAATCTCTAGAAGTTCTACAGAAGCAGAGTACAGAGCTATGACTTCTGCTACATCTGAGGTTGTTTGGCTAGTTGGCTTATACAAAGAGCTGGAATTGATATATCCCAACCAGTGGCAATACACACAGACAACAAATCTGCCATACAGATAGCTGTCAACCCAGTATTTCATGAGAGAACCAAATATAGATATCGATTATCATTTCATTAGAGAGAAAGTACATGCTGGACTGATCAACACTCAGTTTCTGACATCAAAGGAACAACTGACATCCTAACATAGACATTGAGTCGACAACATCACACTCATTTGTTATCCAAGTTAGGATTGAAGAACATCTTCATGCATCCTAGCTTGAGGGGGGTGTAAAAGTATAGTTAATCAATTAGATATTTTGTTATTCAATAGTTAGATATTTGTTATTGAGATATTTTGTTGATGAGCAGTTAGTTTGTTGGGGGTAGTTAGTGATTATTAATAATGACTACTTAGTGAATGGTGATATGTATATAATCAGTGTACACAAATATAAGACTCACTTCTTTCATTTTAATATTAGATATTTTCTCTCACACTCTCTCTCTCCTTTCTCTTCCTCTCGCACTTCTTCTTCTTCTGTTACCTTTCTCACAGCTTCAGCCTCACATGTAATATCCCTAGTTCTAGTCTTCTTTCTTCCTTCCTTCTTCTGCATGTTCATATTCAACAAAATGGCGCTGAGCCGACGTGTTTAAGGTCTGGGGTAAATGGGAATTGTTTTGGGATTTGGGTAGAAATAGGGGTCTAAATGTGTGTGTGGGGGGGGGGGGGATGTCTAATTAACTAATTCAATTAATTAAAATATTCTTCTTTGGTCCTAATTAATTTTAAAAGTGCACACACATAAATTACGGTACAAAAAATTTAATATATATAGTTAATTTAAATAAAATATAATATTCATACGAAAATGATTAATTTGGTAATTGGTGAAAATATTAAGAGAAAATCAACCACCAATGTCGATGCCGGAATATTAAAATTATTTTGCTTATATTTTAATTTAAAAAATGTAATACCCGATATTTTAAAATTATGCGTTAATTAGTGAAAATATTAAAACTTAGCATTTTTGGAGAATTTTTAAGACTGAGAAGCATATTGAAATTAATTGAAGATAAAATGACGATCTGAACAAATAGTCGGTAAAGATGGGACAAAATTGGTTTCAACGAGTGATGATCCAATAATGCCATTCATATGCTTCAAAGTAGTAAAATAACACAAAGGAAAAAAATATATACAAACTTCATAGATTAGACGAGTACAAAGATTGATCGCATCATGGCAGTAAGGTAAAAGAAATGATGAATTCAACAAACATGACACTCATTATTTTCTGAAGAAAAGAAAAAAAATTGATTGTTTTGAATCCTATCTTTACTAGCTCCTTTTCTCATGAACTGCATAATAGGTTTGGATGCTTGATAGCACAGTATCAGCCACTTGCAAACCGATGATAAAAATTGCTACAATAAATGTAAAAAAAGTCCATGGGGTGATAAAATGAGTGTTCTTCCACTCAGCAATCCATGCTTTTCCTTTGCTACTGCATTGTATCTCAATTTTATATTTCACGTCAACAAAGGCACGTGGATTGGGCACCAAATCTTTTGCCATCTCTTTGAAGAGATTTGTTACTTCTTGATCAGTTCGAAGAAGGTTAAGAAGTATACCTTTTGATCGCAGCTCTTTCACATCTTCTGGATGATCAATAAGTGAATCCATGAAGCAAAGATAAGATGTAACGCTAAAGTCATCTGGTGTATCAGGGCATGCTTCATATGCAGCCAAGTTTAAAAGCTCCGACTTGGTTGAATCATCTATTGTTATAAATGGAAGTGTTAAAAGAGCTGTACAATCAAAAGATTTGAACTTAATGTCTGAAAGAAGACGACCCTTTCCACGCGTGAAATGGATTCCTGCTCTCCTCAGCTCCATGGCTGAACGATACGAGCACCATTCACCCCTTAGATAGCGTCCACCTTCTAAGAAAGCCTTCGGGTCTATGAGATGTGTTCTTAATAGCTCGAGGAGATGAGCAGGACGCTCAGGATCGTGACCTTTCCCGTTTGTTGTCTCTGGAGAAAAGGGATTCCCCCCAAAGAAATCCTTGATTCTATGAATGAATCCATGTTCTTGAGGAGGGCTAACATGCGAACTTGATATGAACTGTTTAATCATCTTCATTCCTTCATCTTTATTGAACTTATAGGTCATTAGCACCTGCAGGACTTCAAATGGTAACTGATTTTCAAGTAAGAAAAGATCGCGACGAATGAGAGCTATATCAGTGATCTTCATATGCAGCTGCTTAATATTGCCAGGGACAAAGCAGAGAATATATTGGAGGATGAAGCAGCCATCCACGAACATCATCTGTGCAAACTCCTCGTCGTTGTAATCTTTAATTAAGTCCTCGACATAACACTCCCTGACATTAGGCACAATGTTCTTGACCCTTATGTAAAGCTCATCTTTGGACACTGAATTTGTTAAAAGCCGTGATGAGACCCCAACATATTTACTTTCTTGATCAGCAAACTGAAATGCCAATTTCGCCTTGTACTTCTCCATAGGTTGAAGCTTTTGTTTTCCATGGTGAAATGGACCAATAGCAACCACAAGGGGCTCGTAACAGCTAATGTTAGATTCAATCTCGCGAAGCATTTCGGGGACGATCTGAATTTTAGGCTTTTGTGATGAGCCTTTGGCAGGATACCCTCCACTCTTCTCCAAGGAATTTAGCCACTGTATCTCATTTTCAGTGATTTCATGAGTATTTAAGTTTGACTCTTGATGGATTGTAATGCTGCATTCATCTTGATTATCAACTACTCTTTCATCACCGATGCTCCTACCTTCTTCTCTAGTAATCATATTTCCTTTGGCAGATTGTTTGTCCATCTAATTTTGTGAAACCTCCTCAAATTAAGGATCCCAGTCTTGATAGTAATTGAAATCTCTTGAACATGTTTATATTCATTTAAACAGAAACATTGGACTGGTACTTTAATATTCTCTTTTACTTTAGGCGAGGTGATTTCTCTTCATTGTCAAGTCAGGTATTTTCACATCTCCAATTTATTGTCTTGAGCATGTTAGGGAAACTGATTAATACACCTCCGTTTCAATTTATGAGTCATAGTTTGATTCCGTACCGAGTTTAAGAAAAAAAAAACTTTTGAAACTTGTGATTTGGTACTTTCTTGATCAGCAAACTAATATTCGAGTAGCTCCTTGTACTTCTCCATAGGTTGAAGCTTTGATTTTCCATGGTGAAATGGACCAATAGCAAGTTAGCAACCACATGGGGCTCGTAGCAGCTAATGTTCGATTCAATCTCACGATGCATTTTAGGGACCATCTGCTTTTATTAAAGGAACTTAGCCACTGTCTCACATTTCCATTGTTTTCATGAGTATTTGAGTTTGACTCTTGATGTATTATAATGCTGCATTTATCTTGATTATCAGCAACATTTCATCGCCAATCTTCCTTCTTCTCTAGTAATCATTGTTCCTTTAGCAGATTGTTTGTCCATCTTTGTTGAAAACTCCTCAAATTAATGATCCCAGACTTGATAATTGTAATTTGTTGAACATGTTTATTAGGTTAGTTAAAGAAAAAGGTTTTCTTTTACTTTAGGCCAAGAGTTTTTTCTTCATTGCCAAGTCAAGTAAATGCACATTCTTTTTTCTAACCAGATACACTTGTTTTGTCTCTGTATAAAAGATAAAGTAGAATAGGATTAGACAAAAAGAAAGAGCATATTCTTTTACTGCTTGCTAAGAAACATTAGACATGGGAAAAAGGAGAAAATAGGGCAAGGATTCACCATTTTTGATCATTTAAGTGTGTGTGAGCTTCCAGCTCTCAGTTTAATTCCTGGAATTCTAGAAATTTGTTTGCAGACCTAAAACTAAATAAAAATGCCCCATGTCTAATAGCTTAACTTCTTATATGTGAGTGTTCACATAACTTGTTGGGCAACACAACACGTGAAAAACGTAATTACTTTATTATTGTAAAATAATTACACCAAGATTTGAACACTATAACTTGACCACTTTTTGGATGCACACTTAGGGACACTTTACCTTGCAATTGGGTTTGATCTTTCTTCTTTCTTTTGGTTCATTACAAATGACTAAGGTCACACCTATTTATACTTGTGTAGGATGATTCTAGACATGGTCCTAAAGATCTAGACAATTCTATCATATTCTACAAATATCTAAGGCTCTAGAACATCAACACATTTCTTACAAGAATCTAGAGCTTTCTAAACATATCTCTAAGTTAAGTATTCAAAGCATTCTAGAACCTTCCAACTCTCTAGAACTACTTGAACATTCTAGATTGATTATCCAATGTCTGGGAGGTTAAGTTGGTGATGACTTTTAACATTAGTCACCAAATCTCTTGTTATCTCTTTGAAGAGATCTGCAACTTGCTGATCAGGTCCAAGAAAGTTAAGAAGTATACCTTTTGATCTCAGCTCCTTGTCACAAATAAATTTTGTGACATTAATTAACAGTTTTTAATTTTTAGCCCTTAAGTTTAGTTATTTACTTTTCAGTATTTGCAACTTTGGTCCTTGCCTATATAAGGACTTGTAATGAACATTAATTGGAATCCTTCAGAAATCAAACCTAATTTTCCTTATCTCTTCTCTATTCCTTTCTCCCCTTTTCCCCGATTTCATAGTAACTGACCTTAATCTGTTACAAATGGTATCAGATGCCTTACCGACGACGGGAGTCGACATCTCGCCGGAGATGCAAACCATCCGCGATGAAATCAGGATGCTCAAGACTCAACTTTCGGCGATAGCAGAAGACAACAGTAAGAGATTTGAAACCTTCGAAACGAATACATGCAAAAGATTGGAGGGCATAGAACGTGAAACAAACCGAAAGTTCGAGCTCATTATGGCTAGCTAACATCCACAATCGAGGGTCAAGATCGGCGACTCCAAAGAAGAAACCCTGCTACAACTCAGGCAAACATCACGATTGGGTCAGTTCCAACCAACTTGCAACTCGTTCCTCCAACAGCCGAACTGAAACATCTTTTAGGTAGCAAAAATCCTATATATTACTCTAATCAGTATGCATCATCGAGTCACAATGTGGGTAAATGGTTTACCTTCCCTCCGGCACCACTGTTAGAGAGTCCCCTAATTTTTAGAAGAAACCCTAACTATACAAACTCACCACCTACCTTAACCAGTGAGATAATACACACTCGCGAGACCCCAAACAACACACGAACCCTAAAACCCAAAATTAATTTCCCTGAGTTTGATGGTAGTAACCCGAGGAGTTGGTTGAGGAAATGCGAAAAGTTTTTTGAAGTATACAATATACCAAACCATGAGAAATTGAACTATGCTGCTGTACACATTGGGGACAAGGTTGATATCTGGTTAGATGGGTATATGATACATCTAAAAAGCGAAATGACTTGGGGAAGATTGTGTGTGGAAGTATGTAGGAGATTTGGAAGTCTAAGGTCTCATGATGTTGTGGAGGAATTCAACAAATTCACACAACATAGTATTGTAGAACAATATCAGAATAGCTTTGATGAATTGCTGAGCCACATGGCTATCATAAACCCTTTGCTCAATGAAGCTCATTATGTAGCTAGCTTTATTGGTGGACTTAAACTCAAATTAAGCTCGTTAAACCGCAAATCCTCAACCATACTAGATGCATATGAGATAGCCAAACTATATGAAGAATCCTTTAAAGCCCTTACCCCATTCATTACCCCAAAATACAATTATCAAACTCCAAAACCTCTATCCAATATCTATCAAAAGAACCAACCAAATACCACCAACAAACTGCCACCATAGTATATCCTTCATACACCTCATAAACTTACCTATCCCAACCAGAAATTACCACCTAGAAATCCATACAAACCTAACATCCTACCCCACACTTGGAAACCTTAAAGGAGCAGAGGTGACATTATGTAGAGAAGTAAGTATACTCCAGACACCAACGCAGATGCGGGTATTCATGCCATGGAGGGACATGAAGTAGAAGGGGAGGAAGACCACACTGAGGTCTTTGTGGATGTGGCTGAGACATTGGAGGAGGGCAATGAAGAACAGGCTGAGGTGTCCCTGAATGCAATATTGGGTTTGAGCTCATCTAAAAACCAAGCCTCTACTATCAGAATCAAGGGGTATGCAGGGAAGGTGCCTATGATAATACTGATTGACAGTGGATCCACTCATTCTTTCATGGATCCATTCATTGTTAAAAAAATGAAAAAGATCATTCAATTATTGAGTAAACCTATGAAGGTTAGGGTAGCTAATGATCAAATGATGATATGCTACAAAGAAAGCCCTGCATTTGAATGGAAAATGCAATGAGAACAATTTACATTTAGAATGAGACTATTGAAGGTGGGAGGCTGTGACATGATTCTGGGAATGGACTGGATTGATCAAGTTGATCCAGTGATATTACACACAAGACCCCCTAGTATCAGCTTTATGACAAGGGGAGGATGATTACATTACAAGGAGAAATAAATGACTCTAAGTTAGACACCATAGAGTCTGAAAGGTTGAGAAGGATGTTGGACTGTGGAACCTGTGAAATAATAGCTGAACTAAGTATAATACAGGTAGAGGGAAGCAGAAAAGAACCACCCACAGTACACCCAAATATCAAACAGTTACTATAGAAATATTACCCCATTTTCCAAGAACCCACTAAACTACCACCCAAGAGGAACTGTGACCATATGATAACCTTGATCCATGGAGCCCAACCTTTCAATATAAGACCCTATAGATACTCCTATGACCAAAAGAACACTATAGAATCTATTGTTGTTGAAATGCTTAAGGCTGCCACTGTCATACCCAGCCAATCTCCTTATGCTTCTCCTACCCTGCTAGTCAAAAAGAAAGATTCAACTTGGAGGTTGTTGTGGATTATAGAAAGCTGAACAGTCTTACTATAAAAAATAAGTACCCCATACCTATGATTGATGAATTTTTAGATGAACTCTTTGGAGCAAATGTATTTTCAAAGATTGATTTGAGAGCTGGGTACCATCAGGTGAGGATGAAAGAAGGGGATGAGCACAAGACAACCTTCAGAACACATCATGGGTTATGGGAATTTAGAGTCATGCCCTTTGGGTTAACCAATGCTCCAGCTACCTTTCAATCACTCATGAATCATGTTTTCAAGGAACAACTAAGGAAATTTATCCTAGTCTTCTTTGATGATATCTTGATCTACAGCAAAATCATGACAGAACATGTGACACATCTAGAGATGGTATTCAAATTACTAAAAGAGAATCAGTTATTTGTAAAAATGAGTAAATGTGATTTTGGGAAATCTCAAGTGGAGTATTTGGGACACATAATCTCTAGCAGAGGGGTAAGTACTGACCCTAATAAAGTTGCTATGGTAGAATGACCAACCCCTAAGACAGTGAAAGAACTGAGGGGATTCTTGGGACTGACAGGGTATTACGGAAAGTTTGTCAAGGATTATGCACACTTGAGCAAACCATTGACAAACTTGCTTAAGAAGGGTGAGTTTGTGTGGAATGGATAAGCTGAAGTTGCATTTAACTAGCTTAAGGAAGCTATGTCCAGCACCCCAGTATTGACCCTGCCAGATTTTTCTAAACCCTTTATTGTGGAAGTGGATGCCTCTAACCACAGAATTGGAGTTGTTCTAATGCAAGAGAGAAGACAACTGGCCTATTTGAGTCAAGTTCTGAGCTTGAGACACCAAGGATTATCAACATATGAGAAAGAGTTGATAGCCTTACTATATGTTGTAGATAAGTGGAGACACTACTTGCATCCCCATCATTTCTTCATAAAGACTGACCATTTTAGCCTGAAATTTTTACAAAACCAGAAAATTACTACCTCCCTACATCACAAAGGTCTCACCAAACTGATGGGTTTAAGCTATGAGATACAGTACAAGAAGGGGTGAAAAATGTAATGGCTGATGCACTTTCCAGAATACCAAAAGATCAGGCACATTGTACCATTATTACCCAGATACAACCTAGATGGATTGAAGAGATTGTAGAAAGCTATAAGAGGGATCCAAGTGTATTGCAAGCCTTCACCATGATAAGGAGCAATTCTGAAAGTGATGATGCTTTATCAATGCAACAAAGAGTACTAAGGTATAAAGGCAGAGCATGGGTAGTACAGTATGGAGATCTCAGGGAGCAATTGATCAAAAAGGTGCGTTGTTCAGGCTTAGGGGGACACTCAGGAGCTTGGGCTACTTATCAAAGGCTTAAAATAGTATTCTATTGGTCTGGAATGATAGAACAAATTAAAGAAGTGGTTAAGACTTGTGAAATATGTCAAAGGTGTAAAGTAGAACATGTAGCCTACCTGCAGTTTGTCGCAATGATCATGAATACCCCATTTTAAACCGAGTCAAACGGATTATCGCTACATATGGTTGATTCCTAAAATTCTATTTTAAAGGAGTCGCCATCTAATTATTATAGTGAATTAGGACACTTAATTTATTGCAATAAAAATACTGCAATTGACTTCCATTTAATGGTCTGCGAAATTAGTGAGATTCTGGATCAGGGTTCTTTATTATCCTAAAGGGAAGGGGTTAGGCATCCTTCAAGATCCGCTAACTTGCGGTTGTTCGTTCAAACCTAGGTTAATTATTTATTGCTCTTTTTTATTCTACCTATTCTAAGCATTTTACATAATTTACAATTAAAATAAAATACAATGCAAAATAATAAAACATGAAATTAAATACGACATAAAATAAACTCCGGGGCATTCTTTTTGAAATGCATCTCCGGATACCTGCATAAACACTTAGTAAAAGTATTAGTAATAGAATACATAAATTTTAAAATAATAGCAAAAATTAATAAACAAAGCAAATAAATAAATCCGTCTTTTGCGCAGAGGAGGCCTTGGAAATCAGACGGAGATTCCTTCATCGGCCAATATTGCTAAAAATAATAAATAAATAAAACCTTCGGATCCGCGCCAAAACAAAGAATAGTTTTAAACACGAGGGCCGGATATGTAAAATATAAAGTAGATGCCTTAAACAAGTGCATGAGAATTCGCCGCTAAGCGCATTGGTTATCCGATGTAAGTGGAAGAAATCATCCTTGCCTAAAGCTTCATTTATTTTATTTTCCGCTTTAGAATCATGGAGGCCTCAAAAATCGACGGATAACTTTTTCATCGGCCAGACAAAATGTAGTAATTTGGTCAATATCAAATTAAAATGTAATAAAGGGTAAAACAGTCTAAACAAAATATCTTTTCGGATACAGGACCAATATTTATTTTATTTTTTCATTTTAAAAAAAAAAACAAAAATGTAAAAAACAGTTCAAGAAACTATAGCAAACGGTGGCAATGGCAAACATAGCTAAAATAGAGCAGAACAAAACGAGACAATAACTTAAAATTGATTTGATAGAAAACTAACCACATTAGTTGTATTTCATTGCTTAGAGATATGAAAAAATACAAATAAAATTTATCAAGCAGTGACAAATATAAACATGTTAATGTAGGCAAAGAATGAACAACGAAACTTATATTTTACACTAGAACTAGTATATCTTATATTCATGTATAATGTATGGATTTAAATAAATAAAGTCCATCACCAACAACTAAACAATAGCAATAATAATAGTAACAATAATAATAGTAACAACGGTGAGATATCAAAACACAAAATCAGTCCAAACAGAGACAAGGATTATCGAAACAATCCAAAAAAATATCAAATCAATACCAACATAAAAATAGAACAGCGGAGATGGTGAAGATCATGGCGCATCACCTCCACGCTTTGACCGAGAAACGCCGCAGTGGTGGAGTCGCCGGGCAAGTGGTGGACAAATGACGCTGGGGTGAGTGGAGATATGCGCAGTATGCGTGTGTGTGGAGGTGTGTGAAGAAGATGAATAGGAGTGAGTTGAAAACGAAAGTGGCAATGTGGCGACCGAGGGAAGAGGGGGAGGAGAGGTGTTCACGGAGCTTGAGCTCACGAAAGAGGCGCGATTATTTTGGAAGAGGAGAGGATGATGAGTTGAAAATATTTAGGGCTATGAGCCTCCTCTTTTAAAATCTGAAATTCTTTCTCTTATTGACAAAATTAACCCCCTTCTTTACCTCTTGGACAATAATATCTTAATTATCCAAAGGATAAGATCCTCAACCCATCACCTCAAATGTCCTTTTTTTTTTTTTTAAAGTGACAAGATGTTGACTTGATCGAATTCTTGCTCTGTGTTTTAAGATTAACTGTTATGGTTCTACTGCATTGACAGACCGTACTAAAATATAATTAAGTAATATATATAAATTGATAAATAAACCTAAGTATTAATGTATGATGTTTTTTAAAAACAAAAATGCTTAATGCGTAATCTAAAATAAAAAATGCGAAGTCATTTAATTATTTAAAGAGATGCAAAATTCTTAAAATAAAATAACCGAGAAACAATAATAAAAATATAATATTAACAACGACCTAATGCTTAATTTAAAGATAAAATATGTAATGCCATTTTTGTGAAGAAATAAACATAGAATATTATGTAAAAATATGCAAAATAACGGTTAAAATGGGATGTGCTAAAATACTTAAAATTGCACGAAATATACAAAAAACGGGTCAAAATTGATCACAACAAGATGTCCTCTTTGTACGAGATGATGGAAGAGTCT
The DNA here is from genome assembly GCA_029844215.1 of Przewalskia tangutica. NCBI lineage: Eukaryota > Viridiplantae > Streptophyta > Magnoliopsida > Solanales > Solanaceae > Przewalskia > Przewalskia tangutica. The sequence continues at coordinate 95,874,623 of CM056738.1, read as the reverse complement.
TCTGACAAAGATGTTGACTCAGAGCCAATTTTGTCTGCTTTTATAAATCAAACTCAAAAATAGGGATGATGCAGATCCAAAATGTCGAGGTCGATCATGATGACACCGGGTCGCGACGCAAAAATAAAAAGAAAAGTCGACGACAAAAATGTCCCGGTCGAAGTATGATTGACACCGGGTCGCAGTGATGTAGTCTTGAAAAGACAAGGTTATTGTAGATGTTGATGGCGCCATTGCGTAGACGCGATGCAGATGCTCGTTGCATAGATTTAAATATGAACGGCCGCCAGATAGGCTTAAAATGAAATGACGCTGCCGACGCACGCAGATGCGTCTGCCAGATAGACGAAACATGAACGGCCGTTGACGGGCTTAAAAGAAATGACGCCGTTGCATGGACGCGACGCAGATGCTCGTCGTTGCATGACGAAACATGAACGGCCGCCAGATAGGCTAAAAATGGAAAGCGTCGCTTTGGACGCAATGCAGATGCTCGTCGTCAGATGACGAAACATAAACGGCCGCCAGATAGGCTTAAATGAAATGGCGTTGCAGATGACGCTGACGCAGACGTCGTTGCATGGACGAAACATAAACGGCCGCCAGATAGGCTTAAATGAAAATGACGCCGTTGCATAGACGCTGACGCAGATGCTCGTCGTTGCATGGATAAACATGAACGGCCGCCAGATAGGCTTAAAATGAAAAGGCGTCGTTGCGTGGACGCGACGCAGACGTGTCGCCGTCAGACGAAAACATGAACGGCCGCCAGACAGCTTAAATGAAAGCGGCGTCGTTGCATGGACGCTGACGCAGATGCTCGTCGTCAGATAGACGAACATGAACGGTTGCCAGATAGGCTTAAAATGAAATGACGCTGCCGGACGAACGCAGATGCTCGCTGCCGCATGAACGAAACATGAACGGCCGCCAGATAGGCTTAAAATGAACAGCGTCTTTGGACGCCAACGCAGATGTTCGCCGTTGCATAGACGAAACATGAACGGCCGCCAGATAGGCTTAAATGAAAATGACGTCTGCGTAGACGCGACGCAGATGCTCGTCGCCATGGACGAAAACATAAATGGCCGCCAGACAGCTTAAATGAAATGCATCGTATGGGCGACTCGCCATGGACCCGTCTCTGGTTGAGATAACGCCATCAGATGACGCCAGGCGCTTGTAACCCGCACGGTCCTATTGTTGTGTTCCCGCTTTGCCGACATGAAGATCCCGCACTCAAAGAAAACTTGTGAGTGTTTTAGGAAATGAGTGGTTGATTAGCGCCGACTCAGTAGCTTCGCTCTTGACGCCAGATTCTCGGGTTTGCAATCAAGACCTAGTTGGCTCGCTTTTTCCGCTCATTGCCATTTTCTTGCACCGAACTCTTAAAATGTCCCAGTTTCTGGTAATGAAGATGTTGAACTGGGTAAGGTTGCATCTTGACGCTATCAAGACGATCAGGTAAGCATTTTTTATTTTTTATTTTTTATAATGAATGAAAAGCTAATGCGAGAATATGGACAATGCATAAAATGAGTAGATGAGAATGCAACTCATGAAAATATGTAGTAGTAATGGATGCAAAATATATGAGGATGCTAAACTTCCAATGGACAAAATCGAGTCACGTGCGTAAACAAAGAAGAAATATTTCTAACGCGACCGGCCGATGTGGTCGCCACGATCCCGCCGAGGAGTCGATCAAGACGTAGTTCACGCCGCAAGAATAAGAATTTTTATGATTTTAAAATGACGGACCGGTCGATGTGGCCGCCACGATCCCGCCGAGGGAATCAGTCAAGACGTAGTTCGTGGCCGCAAAAATAAGAATTTTTATGATTTTAAACGACGCGGACCGGCCGATGTGGCCGCCACGTATCCCGCCGAGGAGTCGGTCAAGACGTAGTTCATGCCGCAAAAATAAGAATTTTTATGATTTTAAAATGATGCGGACCGGCCGATGTGGCCGCCACGATCCCGCCGAGGAATCAGTCAAGACGTAGTTCGTGATGCCAAATAATTTTTATGTATGCATTCTCGTTTTTTTCTCAAAAATGGAAGACGACATTACGCTCGACTCAGTTGATACCAACAATTAGTATTGTGCATAAGGATGTTCTTTTATTGATTTCACTAATCGAGATTGACTCGTGTAATTCACGGCTTCAGATAGTACTGCACATACCCGAGTGTCGACACACCGCTGCATCCAAGGTTTCAACTACACGTAATCTCACGCTTCAAATGCCCTCACCGAAAGAAAGTCCCATTTCACACATATATTTCAAGATTTTGAATTTTGGGACGTTGAAAGAATTGCGCCACACTCAAAAAGATGTTCAACGATGCAATTGTGATACCATAGGCTCGTCATGTAAGTATCCACTAATGTGAGAACCCTCAAGATAAGATCATGTAGGCTTGTCACGGGCTTGTAATGTAGGCTTGGGGAAAGGAATGGATATCATTTGGGTAAAAGTGACTAATCATTCTCGAGAGTCGACTACGCCCACGCTTGATATTTGTGTGTTTTAATGCGACTTGCTTTCTTTTGTCCCGCTTTTTCGTATTGACTTCTTTTGAATCTTTCATTTGGAGCCCCCCCCTTTTTTTTTTTTTTTTTTCCGGTTATGTATTCCCTTTTTTTATTTTTATCTGGGCTTTTGATTTCTCTTTATGTGAAGTCGTCGCTTTCATTCTTTGAGACTTTGACAATTTTTTGTCTTTGCAAACTTCACTAGAATTTTGTCACCACTTGCACATTTCTAAAGCACTCGGCGAGGTCGCCAAGAGAGGGATAGTGCGACGCACTCGTAAAGGTTATAGGTGTAATATGCGGTTGTCGAAAAAATAGGTTTTAGGCTCAAAGGGTCGTACTATGGATAATGTTATTTGGTAGGCTGAAAAGGCTCAAACGGGTCAAAGAAAGCCTACGATCATTTCCCACACCGAGTGTTACTCAGGATTTCGCCTCAACAAACATTCAGGCCAAGTTCTAGATCACAATGCAATGCAATTGAACTTATTCAAATAACACACCACACAGTGCATATGAAACGATGATGTCGGTTTCATTCTTATCTTGGAAACATGCAAGACATGGTCATCTGCAGGTATGAATAAGAGGTACCAAAAGAATCTATGGTTTACCACAAAGTCAACCCATACTGATTATCACTTGTTTTTTTTTTGTTTATGCACATTTGTAACTATGTTGGTATTAACAAAGTCAAACAATAATACTTACAAAATGTTTTTGTATTTTTTGAATAACATTTTTTTTTTGTATTTTTTGTATTTTTTGAAGAAAATATACATTTTTTTTTTTTTTTTGAATAAAGTGTACCGAACCCGAATAGGGCTGCCTACGTATCCCGCCGAGGGAATCAGGTGCGCGTAGTTCATTCAAATATGTTATAAAACGTATGCTTGGAAAAATTTATCAAAAGGATAGCAATATAAAACTGTGCAAAATAAATGATTGTCCACTGTGAACGAATGCAAAGTAAAATGAATGCCCGAAAACATGATAAATGGGATGCATGGGTGAGAAAAATATGTTTATTTGTTTTTTATTTTATTTTTTTATTTTTTTATTTTTATGGTGTCGAACCCAAAATGAGTTGCCTACGTATCACACCGTGTGGTGAGAATCAGACACGCGTAGTTCGGAATAATTATGCTGTAAAATGCATGATATGCGAAAACTATGTAATTAACGCTAAACATATTAATTTAATTTGCAAATATGAATAAAAATACAAAGTATAAAAGAATTGAGAGCGATGTCTCGTTGAATCTGGTATAAACTGACTTCTATTAGTCAACATAATTCTCGCTCCTTGTGATGACTTTTTGTTTTCTTTTCGAACGCTTCGACTATTCATGCAGGACTGCTTTCCGCAAAAATATGAGAAATAGGTGAGTAGGAAAGTGACAAAATAATAAAATGAAGCGGTTGTGACCATATAGTCGAGACTTCGATTGGTTCGACGGATCGTGGTTGATGCTTCACAAAGTCCAAGTCGCGCTTATTCAAGAGTGATTTACGCAGAGAAGTCCCGATTGCAATGTGAAAGAAAAAATGCAAAAATACAAATGCTCGAGTCCTAATCACAAAAGAGCGATTATTGAATTAAACAATATGTACAGAGTTGCTAGTGACAAACAATAATAAACAAAAGCATGCAAATCAAGCGCGTGCCCTCTAATATGCTCGGGACCTCTCTTATGCCGATGAGCCTAACGCCAAATACGCGGATTATGATAAATAGGTCCAAGCCGTTAAATCGCAATATTTTGTCGAAATGGCGACCAAACGACGGTGCACTTTTCCCAATTTTGACGGTCGTGACCGTGCTTGATCCGCTCATCATCATCACGCCACACATAGTATGCTAATGAGTCGCTTGTGAAACCCGTCGACAAGTTTGGTGGATTTCTAATTGTGGCGTTAATACCAAGGATTAACCCACCTAAGGTTTACGACGATGCACGACTTAATAAAAAGTGGTATAGCTCATCTTAAGTTTTCTAAGATTTGGCTTACTAGACACAATGGTTCCCGAGCGGACTACTCGAGTGAGAAGGCTACGCTGCCACCATTGGACCGATTCTCCGCGTCTATTACCAACTCTCCTAAATTTGGGTTTTGAAGAAAGAATTTTGCTGATGCACCAAGCGCACCTCGCGTGTAGTGTGTGATAGTGTTAATTTTCCAGAATGGAGGAAATATGAACGGAATGACAATTTAAGGAAAGCAATAAAAGAATGTAGCAATTAAAGTAGTTAATTACAAAATAAAAGCAAACAACATAAAATATTTACAACAAATATAAAAGCAAGATAAAGTGCAATATTTAATTAACCTGAGTATGTTATGATCAAGAACTCGATATCCCAAAGAGTCGCCATGTCAGAACACCCCATTTTAAACCGAGTCGAAACGGATTATCGCTACATATGGTTGATTCCTAAAATTCTATTTTAAAGGAGTCGCCACCTAATTATTATAGTGAATTAGGACACTTAATTTATTGCAATAAAAATACTGCAATTGACTTCCATTTAATGGTCTGCGAAATTAGTGAGATTCTGGATCAGGGTTCTTTATTATCCTAAAGGGAAGGGGTTAGGCATCCTTCAAGATCCGCTAACTGCGTTGTCTGCTCAAACCTAGGTTAATTATTTATTGCTCTTTTTTATTCTACCTATTCTAAGCATTTTACATAGTTTACAATTAAAATAAAATACAATGCAAAATAATAAAACATGAAATTAAATACGACATAAAATAAACTCCGGGGCATTCTTTTTGAAATGCATCTCCGGATACCTGCATAAACACTTAGTAAAAGTATTAGTAATAGAATACATAAATTTTAAAATAATAGCAAAAATTAATAAACAAAGCAAATAAATAAATCCGTCTTTTGCGCAGAGGAGGCCTTGGAAATCAGACGGAGATTCCTTCATCGGCCAATATTGCTAAAAATAATAAATAAATAAAACCTTCGGATCCGCGCCAAAACAGTAATAGTTTTAAACACGGAGGGCTCAGATATGTAAAAATATAAAGTAGGACAGCCTAAACAAGTGCACATGAGAATTCGCCTTGCCAAGCGCATGTTGGTTATCCGATGTAAGTGGAAGAAATCATCCTTGCCCAGAAAGCTTCATTTATTTTATTTTCCGTCTTTGCAACTGTGGAGGCCTCAAAAATCGACGGATAACTTTTTCATCGGCCAGACAAAATGTAGTAATTTGGTCAATATCAAATTAAAATGTAATAAAGGGTAAAACAGTCTAAACAAAATATCTTTTCGGATACAGGACCAATATTTATTTTATTTTTCATTTTTAAAAAAACAAAATGTAAAAACAGTTCAAGAAACTATAGCAAACGGTGGCAATGGCAAACATAGCTAAAATAGAGCAGAACAAAACGAGACAATAACTTAAAATTGATTTGATAGAAAACTAACCACATTAGTTGTATTTCATTGCTTAGAGATATGAAAAAATACAAATAAAATTTATCAAGCAGTGACAAATATAAACATGTTAATGTAGGCAAAGAATGAACAACGAAACTTATATTTTACACTAGAACTAGTATATCTTATATTCATGTATAATGTATGGATTTAAATAAATAAAGTCCATCACCAACAACTAAACAATAGCAATAATAATAGTAACAATAATAATAGTAACAACGGTGAGATATCAAAACACAAAATCAGTCCAAACAGAGACAAGGATTATCGAAACAATCCAAAAAAATATCAAATCAATACCAACATAAAAATAGAACACGAGATGGTGAATATCATGGCGGCATCACCTCCACTTTGACCGAGAAACGCCCGGTGGTGGGAGTCGCGAGCAAGTGGTGACGACGCCAGGGGCAAAGTGGTGAGATACGTGTGTGTGTGTGGAGCGTGTGTGAAGAAGATGAATAGGAGTGAGTTGAAAAATGAAAGTGGCAATGTGGCGACTGAGTGGGGAAGAGGGGGAGGGAGAGGGTGTTCGCCGGAGCTTGGAGCTCCGGCGAAAGAGGCGGCGGCGATTATTTTGGAAGAGGAGAGGGAGTGAGGAGTTGAAAAATATTTAGGGCTATGAGCCTCCCCTTTTAAAATCTGAAATTCTTTCTCTTATTGACAAAATTAACCCCTTTCTTTACCTCTTGGACAATAATATCTTAATTATCCAAAGGATAAAATCCTCAACCCATCACCTCAAATGTCCTTTTTTTTTAAAGTGACAAGATCTTGACTTGATCGAATTCTTGCTCTGTGTTTTAAGATTAACTGTTATGGTTCTACTGCATTGACAGACCGTACTAAAATATAATTAAGTAATATATATAAATTGATAAATAAACCTAAGTATTAATGTATGATTTTTTTTTTTTTAAAAAAAATGGTTAATGCGTAATCTAAAATAAAAAATGCGAAGTCATTTAATTATTTAAAGAGATGCAAAATTATTAAAATAAAATAACCGAGAAACAATAATAAAAACATAATATTAACAACGACCTAATGCTTAATTTAAAGATAAAAGATGCAATGCCATTTTTGTGAAGAAATAAACATAGAATATTATGTAAAAATATGCAAAATAACGATTAAAATGTGGTGTGCTAAAAATACTTAAAATTGCAACAAATATACAAAAAAACGGGTCAAAACTGACTGTCAACAGCCACTACCCATCCCTTCAGGATCCTGGGAACACATTTCCATGGACTTCATTGAAGGGCTACTCAAATTAGAAACCAAGGATACTATATTAGTTATAGTGGACAGGTATAGCAAGTATGCTCATTTTTTGGCTCTCTCTCACCCCTTCACTGCTGGACAGGTAGCAAGAATCTTCATGGATAATGTTTACAAATTACATGGGTTGCCTAAGAGCATGGTGTCAGATAGAGACAAGATTTTTGTGAGCAATTTCTGGAGGGAAACTTTTAGACTGCTGAAAGTCCATCTCTGTTTCAGTTCAGCCTACCATCCACACACAGATGGCCAGACTGAGAGGTTAAATATGTGTTTAGAGGACTATTTAAGGTGTATGACAAGCCACGAACCACAGAATTGGCATAAGTGGTTAGCACAAACAGAGTTTTGGTATAATAGTAACTACCACACCTTCCTGAAGATGACCCCTTCTAAGGTGTTATATGGTTATGATCCTCCATAATTAACTTTTGAGCTCATTGCTCAGGCCAAGATGGACACTGTCGATCAGATGTTGCAGGAAAGGCAACTGATGTCAAAAGTACTGAAGGAGAGTATGACAAGAGCACATAACAGAATGAAAACTAATGCAGCATGCTAAGAGGACGTAGTGCGAGTTCAGCCGAGATTGGGTCTTCCTTAAGCTACAACCTTATAGGCAAACTTCTATTGCTATAAGGAGAAGTATTAAGCTGGCTTCAAGATATTATGGGCCCTATCAGATCACTCAGAAGGTGGGAACTGTGGCATATAAATTGGCCTTACCTAGCACAGCCAGAATTCATCTTGTCTTTCATATTTCTCAACTCAAGAAGAAGATAGGGGAACACATTATACCCTCAATTGATCCTCCATATTGTTCAGCTGAAGGTCAGCCATTGGTAAAACCTGTGGCTATATTAGAAAGAAGGTTAGTTAAAAGGGGCAACAAACCAGCTACACAGATCCTAGTCCAGTGGGCCAACTTGATGCCAGAAGAAGCAACTTGGGAGGACTACAATTTTATGAAATCTCAGTTTTCAGGAATTGCTGAGTTTTGAAGCCAATTGCAGGGTTGAGGAGATCAAACACATTTTCAAGGAGAGTGGAATGTCACAAATAAATATTGTGACATTAATTAGCAGTTTTTAATTTTTAGCCCTTAAGTTTAGTTATTTACTTTTTAATATTTGCAACTTTAGTCCTTGCCTATATAAGGACTTGTAATGAACATTAATTGGAATCCTTCCGAAATCAAACCTAATTTTCCTTATCTCTTCTCTATTCCTTTCTCCCCTTTTCCCCCATTTCATAGTAACAGACCTTAATCTGTTACACTCCTTCACATCTTCAGCATTATAAATAAGTGAACTCATGAAGCAAAGATAAGATGTTACGCCAAAGTCATCTGGTGTATCAGGCAATGCTTCATATGCAATCAAGTTTAAAAACAGTGACTTGGAAGTGTTAAAAGAGTTGAGCAATGAAATGAATTGAACTTAATGTCTGAAAGACGATGACTCTTTCCAAGGCCAAAATCGATTCCTGCTCTCCTCAGCTCCATGGCTGAACGATTTGTGGACCATTCACCGATTAGATAGCATATTCCATATTCCGAGAAATCCTTTGGGTCTATGAGGTGTGTTTTTAATAGCTCGAAGAGATGGACAGGAAGCGGATTTTTCATGCTTTCTTGTTTCGTAAAGGAAGGCCCTTCTCCGTTCCCATGTTTTGTCTCTGCAGAAAAGAGAATTCCCCAAAGAAATCAAGAAAGAAATCCTTGATACTTTGAATGAATCCGTGACATTGAGGAAGCTTTGTATGTACACTCGAGATGAATGTTTTAATCATCTCCATTCCTACATTATTCTTGAACTTACAGCTCATTAATATCTGCAGAACTTCAAATGGTAACTGATTTTCAAGTAAGAAAAGATCGTGAATAATGAGACCTATATCATGGCTCGAATCTTCTCCTTCGGAGTCAAGGCAGTTTGAACCCCAGCTTCATTTTCAGCTGCTTATAATTGCCAGTGACAAGGCAGTGAATGTAATGGAGAATGAAGCAGCCATCCAGGAACATCATCTGCGCAAACTCCTCGCCGCTGTAATCTTTGATAAATTCATCAGCATAACACTCCCTGACATTAGGCATAATGTTCTTGACCTTTTTGTAAAGCTCATCAATGGACACTGAATTTATCGAAAGCCATCGTAAGACCCCTTCAGGTCTGTTTTTGGTACTATCTTGATCAGCAAACTGATATGAAAATTTCTCCTTAGACTTCTTCATAGGTTGAAGCTTTTGTTTTCCATGGTGAAATGGACCAATAGCAACAACAAGGGGCTAGTAGCAGCTAATGTTCGATTCAATCTCGCGAAGCATCCTGGGGACCCTCTGCATTTTTAGCTTCTGTGATGAGCCATTGGCAGGGTCTCCTCCACTCTTCTCCAAGGAACTTAGCCACTGTATCTCATTTTCACTGATTGTAATGCTGCATTCATCTTGATTATCACCAGTCTTTTCATAGCTATCTTTCCTTCTTCTCTAGTAATTATTGTTCCTTTAGCAGTTTGTTTGTCCATATAATTTTGTGAAACCTCCTCAAATCAAGGATTCCAATCTTGATAGTGATTGAAATTTCTTAAATGTGTTTATATTCGTTTAAACTGAAACACTGGACAAGTATTCTAATATTCTCTTTTACTTTAGGCCAGTTGATTTCTCTTCATTTTCAAGTCAGGTATTTGCACACCAGATACACGTTTTAGCTCTCGGTATATGATTAGACAAAAACAAAGAGCATTTAATTCTTTACCTTCCTGCTAAGAAACGGTAGACATGGGAAAAGGATAAAAAAGGGCAAGGATTCACCATCTTTGATAATTTAAATGATCAGTAAGCTTCCAACTTTCACTTTAATTCTTGGAATTTGTTTGCAGACCTAAAAATAAATAAAGATGGCCCATGTCTAATAGCTGAAATTCTTAGATGTGAGTGTTCATACAACTTAGTTTGATATCGAAGTAGAGAGAATTTTTGAATTCGAGTCTCACTATCACCTATCAACAACTTCACTATGGAATCAGTTTGAGACCCCGATTAAACCTCAGGATGAAAGGACAAAGAAGATCATATTCATATACTCCTTTTTTGACTGGCCCAATGTGAGTATATCAGGAATACTAATTGGTTATTATGTATTACTCTTAATAGCCATTCAAAAGTCTCAGTGATGATCCAATAATATCACTGAGTTTGGGGTTAGTCGGACCAATGAGTTTCACGTATACTTTTTCAATTAATGGAGTATTAATTGAGCCATTTAAGAAGAAACACGAGATATTTTAGATAGATACTCTTATGATTAAGACTAAAGGGGAGCTTTGAAGTAACTGGTAAAGTTGATGCCATATAACCTGAAGGTCACGGGTTCAAGCCGTGGAAACAACATCTTGAAGAAATGCAAGGTAAGACTGCGTACAATAGACTCTTGTGGTCCGGCCCTTCCCCGGGCCCCGCGCATAGCGGGAGCTTACAAAATTGTCGACGGGTACATAGGATCCTCCAAGATTAGTGTATTTTTGGAGGATCCGACACTGGTACGACATCATTATTAGAGTCCGGGACAACATCCCTAGTAACTTGTATGGTTTACAATACATCACGTCTTACATAGTGTAGTCAAGATTTGCGTGAGCCTTTACCCAACCAAGCAATTCGATACCAAAAATCACAAGAAATCCATGACCATCCAAGAATGTCAGCCGTTTTGGCCTATCATTAATTCTATAGAACATTCACTGGCTCCCTTAAATGAGTTGAAGAGAACAAAAAGGCAGGATAATGGAAAAGAAACGAAAAATTATGTTTCATTCATCTTCTCTGTCAATTGAGACTCAGATTTTTGTGGCATTTTACCGAGCTGGTTAATAACACCTCAGTGGTTGTTTTTGTAAAGCATGATAGAGCAGTCCGATATCAGTTTCTTCGGACCAACGATGCTACAATTCCACCAGCAATGAGTCCTATAGTAGTCACAGTAATTCCTATACCAATGACACCATCTGCATCACATAAACACAAATGAATCTAATTTGGTAAGTTGGTATACAAAAACGAGCAAGCAAGGAAAGACGTCTCTTGTCGTTACCCTTAGTAATTCTATCTTCAATAGCCTTCTTAAGCGACAATGCCTGTCTCCAATCCAGTGCAATCTAAAGGAAAGAAAAAACTATTAGGAAAACTAAATAGGGTGGTTAAATTTTGATTGTCTCACATTATCGATAAATAATAATTTGATTTCGAGAATTAGATATTTGAGTAGAGATTTCACAGAAAATGACTAATAACAATGAAAATATTAGGACCAGACCTCCAAACATTGACCTGTAAGCTCTCTGCTCTTTGAATATTCCCCGCTTCTGTAATATCCAACAGCTAAAAGATAAAGTTTTTCTCGTTGCTGTAGTGGACTACTTGAGTTGGCAAGTGAAGCTGGAAAAATAAAACCATAAAAGAAGCAAAAAAGACTGAATTTAAATTGTATGAATATTGAGATCTACAGAAAAGTTGCTGCTATGTCACCAGGAAGTCATGGTTCAAGCCTTGGAAACAACCTCTTGCAGAAATGTGAGATAAGACTGCGTACAATAGACCCTTGTGGCCCTTCCCCGGACCCCGCGCATAGCGGGAGTTTAGTGCATCGGGCTGTTTTTTTTATTATTGAGATCTACGGAAACTAGGAGTTGAACGATGAAAATAGATAGTCGGTGGTAGTATCAGAATTCACAAGCATTTCTAAACTAGACTAGATATTATGAACTATGTCGAAGCACTAGAAAGTCAAAAGAAATTTTGTAACACAAATTGAGAAAAATATCTGACAAAATTTTCACCCTCAAGCATAGCTATCCCTCGTTGCACATCTTCAGGTTGCTTAGAATGAACAAGAGCCCATGACAATCTCATAATACTCTCATTTTTTCCTTCATCAGAGGCACCTTGTGTAGCATCTGCAACTTCTCTCTCACAGCCCTATACCAATATGCATAGGCACATAAGACTAAGCACCAAAAGCAACATAGTACAGCAGAATCATTTGATTCACTAACTAATGACTAATAGGAAGAATTATAATTGTTCCATTTTACAGCAGAACCTCTAACTTGAGAATAGAATCAAGGTAAATCCAACTACCAACGTTACCTCTGGACAACATGCTGGTGGCCTACAGAATTACACACGGGCATCCACCTTATTATGTTCAGGGCTCTATAAGAACTACCAAGTAAGGCCACTACTGCATGCTAATATAAGAAAAATCACAACTTGAACTGTATAATCAACAAATTAAAATGGCTAACACAAAGTATCTCCAATGCAAGAATAATAGAATCCGTTAGCCGATAGACTCTTCCTTATCAACAACAATTTTCTACTGTTAATAAAAAGAACAGATCTTTCTTTAAAGTTCCTGCAACCTAAATCAACTTTTATTGTTCTAGATAACCATGGTGTCCGACTAGCTTGTCCACACTTCGACTAATTAAACGAGATATATGTTACCTCCCACCAGCACATACACCCGATAACTCTGTTCACCCAGACTTTTACAAATGAAAAGAGATTACATGAAAAGAGATTACCTAGTATTTTCTTATTAATACTCTTCATTGACAAGATCAAATTCTTTTAATGTTAGTAAAAAACATAACTTTATTCATAGTTCCAGCAACCCAAAGCAACAATTCTCATATATAAATGGTCAAATCATAGCAAAAGACTAGATAGGACATGTCCAACTGCCAACTAGCATGTAGAAGGTAGAAGCCTAGTTACGGGGCCGAACCGGGTTGCCTTTGCTCAAACAATGTATTTGTATTAAAAAGTTCATTAAATATATGCACATTAAAATGTAGAACTTATTATCAGCACTTGAAGTCATCGTTCCCAAATCCAGAACCATAAAGTTGAAATCTTAGTTCTAATAACAATTACCCACTTACTCCCTCCATCTCAAATTATTAGCCTTTTTTTTATTTATACGTCCCTTAAAAAATATTATATTTGACATATTTTACCTTTACTTATATCTAAGTTATAATATTTTTTCATTAAATGTTACTTTATTTATGTGTTATTTTCATAGACAAACGGTAAAATGGAAAGAGATTAATTAATTATGCTTTAAAACTTCTAAAATGATAAAGAATTTGAGAAAATTATTTTTAATAACCACGATAAATAATTCGAGACGAAAGACTACATGATAACCTCAAATTACTCGAACCCCGAAATACCAAAACATTAAAAACATCAATTATGAATGTAAAAATCAATGCTTTAATGAAAATTAATAATAGTGGTTCAAGAATGCTTACGACAATGATGTCAGAAGAGCACCAAGGAAGCTGGTCCCCACCATTGATGAATGTAACAATGGGCCCAAAGAATTGGTTGATTTTGGAATCCATGTTCGATTTTGGGGTTTCAAATCCAGCAATAAAGCAACCTTTGGAGTAATGGCGGAGCTCAAATTTTATAGGTTTTGCCTCATATTTGGGGAGGAAACTGATATTTGGGGATTAAAGTTCACTTTATTATTATTGGTTATTAGGGAAAACGATAAAAAAAAAAAATATGCCCTCTATTCTGAGAGGCCCAAAAATATCAATCTCTTATGAATTTGGGTCAAAAATATTTTTCTACTTTGAGAAAGGACTAAAATACTCCTTTACTTTAGAAATCGGCTAATAACAGCCTCTTGATGAAAATTCTCAAATCATCCAAAATAATTTTATTTTATTTTTTAAAATCGCTCTAAAATATATTTTTAAAATTAAATCTAGAAAAATATTTTTATTCAGAAATCTGGAAACCCTTTTTTTTGTGCACATTTAAAAAAAAACAGTTTTCCTAGTTTAAGATTTTTTTTTTAAATTTTTTGAATAAAAATATTTTTTTAGATATAATTTTTTTAAAATTATTTTTTAAAATTATTTTTTCCATATTTTGGAGCAAATTTAAAAAATAAAATCGAGTTATTTTGGGTGATTTGGAAATTTTCATTATGAGATGAATATTTTTAACCTTTTCCCATAATTTTAAGACTTCGATTTTTTTTTTTTGTACTAAGCGCCATTTGGTAGCTGAGCTAAGTTATTCATATATAAAATTCCGCATAAGTAATACTTTTTCTATTTCAATTTGTGTGACATATTTTTTTAGTCTGATCTAAAAAGAATGTCACATTTTTATATTTATAAATAATTTAATTTTATGAGATGATTTACAATCAAATACTTGTTTTGGACCACAAATTTTAAAAATCTTCATTTCTTTCTTAAATTTTGTGTTAAATCAAATGGGGTCACATAAATTGAAATGGAGAAAGTGTCATGTTTGGTAGTATTTTTTGCTATGTATAAAATTCACCACACCACACCTAATACAAATATACAATATTTGATTTGCAATTCAAAAACCCACATACTAATACATGAATAAGTTATGAGAAAATCTATGTATTATTTTATGCAAGATATAAGATAAAATAACTAATACATGAATAATTAAGTCTTGCATAAAATAATACAGTCAACCCCCTCTTATAACAACATCATTGGTCTGATTATTTTTTACTGTTATAGTGAATGACTATTATACATCTATAACAACATTGACATTTAAATAATTTTTTTTTGTTATAGACAAAAAATATATATATAATTTATTTTTTTATTTTAAATTATCAAATTATAAGCTTAATCACACTTTGTATTACGAGGGAAATTTTTTTAATTATAAAAATATATATATTCATATAATATTCTTTGTCATAAATAATATATTAAAGTATCAAAATATTTTATCAAAATCTCTAGATCTATTATTAGTAATCTTAGAGATTCTAATTCTATAAAATGATTAACAATTATATTACCGAAAAGAAGATAGTTGTAATAGCGGGTTAATTTTACAAAGAGTGTATTATTATAAATATGATTGTTAATGTTATAGATAAAAATTGTTATAGATAAGTAAAATATAACATAAAAAACCGGTTGCGAAAAAGTTTGGTTGTTATAGAGAGGTGATGTTACATGAAGATGCCGTTATAGAGAAATTTGACTGTGTAAGATGATATTATCTCCCTTGAGGAGTCTTTCTCATTAATATCAATATATATAGTGTACAATATTCATCCTTTGAGGAGTCTTTCTCATTAATATCAATATATATAGTGTACAATATTCATCTCTTATACAAGAGAAATCATAGTCCTAATTACAAGAGGAATCCTAGTCTTATCATAATTATATTTACATAATATATGAGATATATTCTAATTATTGTAGGGATCATATTGGTACACGTTTACACACCCCCTCATTCGGAGAGGGAGGAGGCCGGACGCTGAGACTGGATCTGAAGTCAAGAAATAACTGTCGGGGAAGTCCTTTGGTGAATATATATGCGTACTGATATGATGAGGGAACATGTAACACTCTGACATGTCCTAGTGTAACCTTCTCACGAACGAAATGTATGTCCATCTCAATATGCTTGGTTCGTTGATGTTGAACCGAGTTGTGTGAAAGATAGATCGCAGAGATGTTATCACAATACACAATAGATGCCTGACGCAAAGTACACTGAAGTTCTAACAGTAAATTTCTGAGCCAACAAATCTCAGCTACCACATTTGCAACGCCTCTGTACTTAGCCTCGACACTGAAACGAGATAGGGTGGCATGTCGCTTGGCAGACCATGAAATCAGATTATTCCCTAAAAAAACACAAAAGCCGGAGGTAGAGCGTCGCGTGTCCGGACACCCTGCCCAATCTACATCCGTATAAGAGAGCAACATGTTTGGTGCTGAGGGGTATATGTGCAAACCATAATCAAGCGTGCCCTTCATGTATCAGATGATACGCCTAAGAGCAGTGAAATGAGACTCTGTGGGGCATGCATAAAGAGGCATATCTAGTGAACAACATAAGCAATATCTGGCCTGGTCAATGTGTGATACTGAAGTGCACCTGCAAGGCTCCTATAAAGAGTAGGATCGGAGAAATGAGCATCATCCATAACACTGAGCTTGGATTTTGAATCAATCGGAGTAGACATGATTTTATAATTTGTCATCTTAGCCCTGTACACAATCTCCTCTGAATACTTACGCTGACTCAAGAACATGTGATTGGCAGACATGGTCACTGATATCCCCAAGAAGTAACTCAACTTTTCCAAATCAGTCATTGCAAATTCGATCTTAAGTAAAACAATAATCTCATTTTTCAACCCATCAGATGAGGCAATAAGGACAATATCATCCACATATAGTAGTAAGTAAGCAATGCTACTACCTCGATGAAAAATGAAGAGTGAAGTATCAGTCCTGCTGCATACAAACCAATCTGCAAAATGTATCTCGCAAAACGGTCATACCACGCACGGGGGGCCCGTTTTAGGCCATATAGTGGCTTACGGAGACGACACACATAGTGAGGGACTTCTGAATGGGTGAACCCAGACGGCTGATGCATGTAAACTGTCTCTTTCAGGTCCCCATGTAAAAATACATTTTTCACATCAAGTTGATGACGCCCAGTGTTTTCCTACGCCTATGCTCGTAATCTGCGACGGTAGCGGCTTGACAACCGGGATGAATATCTCACCACAATCAATGTCATCCTGCTGGTTTGTGCCATTAGCCATAAGTCGAGCCTTATACATCTCTAGATCTCCACTGTCTCTGAATTTGTGGCGAAAAACCCACTTACAACGGATCACATTCACCCCTCCGGTCTAGGTACTAGATCCCACGTGTGCTGTTTAGTTAAAATATTGAATTTCTCATACATAGCTGCATTCCAATTAGGGTCTTGTTTGACCAATTTGGGGTTCTTGAGAATTGGGGAGATGGTTTGGACAGACAAGTTAAATTGGATTTTGGGTTTGAAGATCTCATGTTTGACACGAATTTTCATTTGGTGAGTGAGAACAGTGGATGGTTGCAGTGGTTGAGTGCTGGGATCTGAGACAGATGGTATGGTCGGATAAGGGGAGGGTGGAGGATTTGCCGTCGAAGGCGCCGCGGCGCCGCGATCGCGACCGCAATACCGAGGTACGGTTTCTCAAGTTTTATGACGCGCGATCCCCGCGGGTCGCGGTTCTGACAACGGTAATGAATTATTTTGCTCACTGGAAGTTTGGCGCTGCGGCGCATCCCCGAGGGGCCGCGACGCTGACAATGGTAAAACATCAGTTTGCTCACTGGAAGGTTGGCGCCGCGACGCCTCCCCGATGGGCCGCAACGCTGACGATTGTGATGACTGTAGTTGACTGAGAATGATGGGATAGATGTCAGGTTCGTCAAGAAAAGAGTAATTCTATTTTTGGAATTTCTGAAGATTCGAAAACGGGAACGTGGTCTTATCGAATGTGACGTGACGAAAAATATGAATTTGACGAGTCGACAAGTCATAAAAAAGGTAGCCCCTATGGTTCGACGAAAAACCTAGGTAGACACAAGGAGTGGTCCGTGGAGCTAGTTTGTGAGGGGCGGTAGAGACAAGGTTAGGATAACAGAGACAACCGAATATTCGTAAGTGATTGTAAGAGGGGACTCTGCGATAGAGGATTTCGGTAGGGGTCATATTGTGAAGGGTGCTAGTTGGGAGAATATTTAGAACGTTTTCTGACATCTTAACAACATATACCCAGAAGGACGGAGGGGGGGGGGGAGACATGAATCAATAGAGTGCGAATCATATGGTTAATGGTGCAAATAATTCGTTCAGCTTTACCGTTTTGTGGGGAAGTGTGAGGGCAGGAGAAACGAAAAATCGTGTCATTATTTGTACAAAAGCGGTGAACCATAGAGTTGTTGAATTAACTGCCATTATCACACTGAAATGATTTTATACCTACAGGTTTAGGTTCGGCCTCAATGGAAAAATAAAATGGAGCACCTAACAACGCATCTTCACAGAGCAAGAACTACGAGATCACCCCTTTCATTCATTTTCAAATTGTGTTTGAATGAACATGCGAAACTCAAGAAACTTGACAAACACTTCCGATTTAAATATGAAAGGATATAACCAAATACAGTGATAAAAATCATCTAGTAAGACAAGATAATATTTATGATAGAGGGAATTAGCAATAGGGAAAGTCCATAAATTGGCATGTATAATATCAATGGTGCAAAGGTAACACTAGTAGATGATTGAAACGAAAGACGAGTATGTTTGCCTAAAGAACAAGAAACACGGTGATGTACAAGCTTCCGATTATTACAAGTAATGAAATTATTGCCTCTAAGAAAATTAAAAATTGGAGCGCCTGGATGACCAAGCCTATTATGCTATGTGGATGAAGAAATAGCCATTAGAGAGACGGGAGAGCAAGATTTGATAGCAGAGGTGGATGAGAATGGATAAAGATCCCCGTGCTATTGCATCTCGTAAGAGATGTCCATGTATGAAGATCCTTCACAGTAAAACCAAAAGGGTCAAAGTCAACAGAGACAAAATTATTACGAATAAATTTGCGGACAGAAATTAAGTTCTTAAAGGTGTGTGGGGCATGTCACGCCCTTTTTCGACCGCGACATTATTTTAGTGAACCTTGCTTGATAAAAAATGTTAGAAAATAAAATAGAATGCTAAAAATGCTAAAATGTTTAAAGGGTGCTAAAAGGCCAAAGTAAAAGGGGGTGCTAAAAGGCTGCTAAAAGTGCTAAGATGCTAAAGGTGTTGATAGGGTTAAAGGTTGCTAAATAATGCTAAAGGGTTCGCGGAGTCGCCACCTAATTAGTTTGGGTGAATTAGGACACCTAAATGTCAACTAAATTAAAGTCAACACTAACTCCATTTAAATGGTCTGCTAAACTTAATGAGATTCTGGGTAAGAGTTCTTTATTATCCTAAAGGGAAGCGGTCAGACACCCTAAAGGATCCGCTAACTTGCGGTTGTCCGTTCAAACCTAGGGTAATTATTATGCTAAGATGCAATGCATGTTTTGAAAAGTATTTAAGTAAAAGATATTTGTAAGTATAAGATGTGTTATAGCCATAGAGATATAGGACTTGTAAAAATGTGTACGGTCAATTTTAGTTGAAAATAGGTATTAACATAGTAATTGGAGGAAGCATATGAACATATTCTATAAAGTATACTTATTGCTCAATATAATGTAGGGATAATAATAATGCAAGATTATTACGACAAGATTAGGTACTTAGAAAATAGGATGTAAAAAGGTTTTTTTATGCAAGGAAAATATATTCTTTATGTGAATGTTAGTAAGCGTTTTTAAGGAGATGGGTTTATTATGCTAGGAAATAACGTTTTTAGCTACCTAAGTGATTGTACCCAAAGATTACTAAGTGGTTTAATGATTTGAGCAACTAAAATAATTACTTAAGAGGGAGCAAATTTCTAATATCAAACTACTTACTAATCTATGATTCAAGGTTTAAACTATACTAAGTGTAGCGTTAATAGTGCAATGTCAGTTAAATAATTTACAACAAATAAATGGGGAAGAAAGGATCAATAAAAATGACTCGAAGGAAAGGCGATGTCTTTCGCCGGTGGTTTTGGAATTTCCAATGCGGATAGAAAGATGCACGTAAGAGGCAGGTCTTCATTTGTTGTAGCTCGTGTTGAGTCCCGCCATGAGACTCTTCATTTTCACTCTGATGCATTTCATGTAGAAGAATAGGAAAAGATAAGGATTAGTACGAACCCAAATTTCATTAAAACATATTGAATAGGCATTTGGCAAAAAAATTGACGCACACAATTCATACTTAAATATGTAGGTTGTGATTGAACATGCAGGATCAGCAAACAACGCACAGGAAAATAAACAAAATGGGCTTAGCCTTACATATGTGGCCCAAGACACTCAAATGCTAGGAATGGAGCCTGAGGTAGTCCTTTTATACTAATTAACAGGGGACAAATACGTTGTCATGTCTTAACATGGGAAAGGGAGAAACTAATCATACATCAAGTTAACATAGACATACAAACATGTTACTTAGGTGCTGTCTACGCTTTTTTAGATTTGGGTAATCAATTTAAAAGGTGGAAATTCCTGCAGAACAAGCAAGGACCTGTATGGCAAAGAAACATATACACTACCTAAACAACATACACGTTAATTAAGCCATTTGCAGGACAAACAAAATTACATGAAATAGTTTGAAAGCTGGGAGCAGACACCATATATGCCTTAATAGATAGTGTTCACACATCATTTCACATAAAATGCTAAGAACTCTTTATCCCTAATGATGTCTGCCCAAACCATGTCATAAAAGGAACAGACTGCCCCATATTACACTTTATACTTGTTATCTATGCAATCATGATTTAAGGTGTTAAGACATGATTGTGTTAAGAGTTAAGACTTAATAGTAGATGAACTGGTTTGGTAAAGGGAAAATGGAAATACCATTCCAGGTAATTCAGCAAAACAGGAGCATATGATGACTCAGGAAACTTTTATGTCAATATGGAGGCATTTTGCACTTAGACAAGCAAGGGTAATTATTTAGTTAGTTCAGCAGGTAGCATTAGCACACAAGACTAGTTAGACGAACATGCTGAACATAGAGATGAACAAGAATCAAACAGTAATGGCCCTTCATATATGCAGAATATAAATTGAGCATATAATCATATTCGAACTATATATTAAACATGATAACACTTCCAAACAAGTTCAATACAATCGAGACAATTTCCAGTAAATCCAAAATCAGACTCACACGCCACAACTAATGACATCCGTAAATTATCGAACGGATCGCAGGACCCAAATGACGACATATTTCAATATTATTCAGGCTACAACTGATCGACAAAAATCAGAAATTAACATATACACAAAACTTTTATCAACATTTTTTATTTATCCCGACTCATGCGTATATATTTATAAACAAAAAAATAAGGACTTAAAGGCAAAGTCGTTAAATATTACTCATTTAACTGGACAGATTGGAAAATAACCATGAAGCACTTAATTGGTCAACATCATACCCCTTATAGGCAAGTATTAACTAATGTAAATTTCCACTACATTTGATAATAACAGGAGCCTAAACCAGTCAACAGAACTAGCTAATTCAACTGAATATCTAAAACGATAATCATTTGTCACGCGACACCTCTTAATCATACAATATTAACACACATAAATAGGCAACAAATCGTATTTTAGAACTCTATCGACTAATCATAATTGAATCATATGCGCATATCTATTTATTTAACAGGAAAAACTAAACATGCTTGAACCATTCTTGACAAATCAAACACACTCAGATTCACGAAATACAAGAGAAAAATGAGAGAAAATGGGTTTACCTTCTCCGGGAAGCGAACCGAGACAACGTATCAAATCGTCGATCCACTCGAAGGGTGCGATTATGCGATAGAAAAGGAGTGGAACTTGAAGACGATTACTTGTTCGCAATTGCTATGGCCGGGCAAAAGGGCTTCTAATTCGTTACTTACTCCCTGTTAATGCTCAATTTTTATGCTTTGTTCATTGATAATCGATACCTTCTGCCCCATTCTTCCCCCCGTTTTCGACACCATGAAAAGTCGGGTCCTTGCTCGCTACTCCTGATTTCTTGCTCTCTATTTCTCTCCTCCTTTCTCGATGCCCTCTGCATGTATGAAATTTATGTATTTATAGCTAGGATTTTGAGTTCTAATTTCGGCAAGTTTTGAGGCAGTTTAAAGGCTGATATTGGTACTAATTTTATTGTAATCTCTGGGATATCTCCCTCGATTTGAGACGCGATTTTGGTAAGATCTTCACTACTGATTTGGTGCGATTCGTGCTTGATTTGGTAACGATTTTGGATGTTTATTATGGTAAGATTTTGTACTGGGGTTGTTATGGCAAGACAGGATGATTTGGTAGGTGACTCGCCGGATTCTCAAGCGAGAATCAGGTGAAGCGATGGGGCGAAAGTGCGACGATTTAGGTTTTAGGGAGGAAGAGGCTGGCTGCCCCTTTTTAGGTTTTCCTCTCCTTTCTTTAGTTAAGGGAGAGGGTGATATAGATAGATGGGTCACTGGGAAGAAAATAAAAGTGGCTGGGCTCATGGCGTAATAAGGGTTGGGCGTGCGGGCATGGGTTTATTTGGGCGATGTGGGCTGGGTTTTGATTAAAGGCTTGTGGGCTATTAAATTCTAGGTATTAATTTTAATTAGTGGTAAATAAATGGAATTTAAATTGTGATTAAATTATTTAGGTGTTTTATTAGTCTAAGCTTGAGTTTAAATTATTACAAAAAATAAAGACGGGCGTGCTATTTAACTAGTGCTTAAATTTTATAATGTGATGCCGTTATTAAAATCTTATTTATTATGTGTATTTTGCGATGTTAAATTAAGATTAAATGGGGTTTAGATTATTATTAAATTATTTAAATGCTAAATGCAGATATGATTTTTAAGGATTACTTAATGCTTTTATAAATGCGACGCTATTATTAAAAAATCTCATTTATTGTGCATATTTATCATTATTTAAGTTAAAGTTAAATTATCTTAATATGACTTAGGTGCTTTATTGATTTTAGCTTGGGTTTAAAATATTACAATAATTATGAAATTGCTTTGCGTATTAATAAATGCGACTATGCTATTTAACACGATGTCATTGTTAAATTATTTATTTTATGTATTTATTTATTTATTTATCATTAAGAATTGTTTGAGTTTTAATTAATGAGAAATAAGGCTTAAATTATGAATGATATTAATGAAATTGCTTGTTATTAAAAGACGAATGCGGACGTGAGACTCAAGGTGCGCTTAATACTCTACGTAAAATGCGGTGTCATTATTAACTCGTTTATTTGTGTATCTATTAATGTTTTATTGTTGCATTTTATTATTATAAGATTATTAAAAATTATTTTAAAAAATTAGTGTAATTTTATAGTTAGTGACTGGACGGGAGGGTCAAAATTGGGTGTCAACAGGGCATATATGACATTTTTACGGGAGAAGGGTGTATGAGGTGGTTGCGTGTAGGATGTACCATAGCCCTGTATTGGAATGTGGTGGCCATTGCCAACTGTAATATATTGAGGATGCTTTAAACTAAACATTTTGAATATATTACAAGCAGATCGGGTGAGGTGAGATGTGACTTCCGAGTCCATATACCAAGTGTTGTCCGGTGGCTATAAGTTTAAGCTGCTGAAGGCCTGACCCAAATCAGTGGGAGCCATGTTGGGAGTGGGCTGTTGAACTGACATTGCATAAAGTGGGATTGCTGCTGGTATTGGGCTGGCCGAGGGGATGGAGCTGGGCCCAACAACCCTTGTTGAGCATACGGCCGGGCGGCTGCCGGTATCGCTGGCGAGCCGCCCCAACCAAATCGGGACCGGCGATGGTTGCCGCCGCCGCCGGTTTCTTGCCGCCACAACTCTTGCCACGACCGCGGCCTCCTCTGCCGTCGAGGTTGGGAATTTCCGGTGAGGTTTGGCCGGCGGGAATTGGACTTTGGGGTTGCGTTTCGACAACCAACGCCTTCTGATTATGCTCATCCTGTTTAGCACGACGGGTTACCTTCAATAGTAATTGTGAGCGTGCTTTGTTAAAACTGAGAAGAGGGTCAGCTTGCTGAATCATCGTGGCTAGGGTGTTGTTTTCCCCTTTAGGAAGACCTGCAATCAATTGCAACACCATCTTTGTTTCGGACACGAGCGTACCAAATTGGACAATTGATCTGTCACTAGTTTCAGCTAGGGTTGTTCATAATAATCCGATCGATCCGGTCGACCCGATCCGAAAAATAGGATATCCGATCCGCTTTTTTGAGTTTTCGATATCCGAAAAAAATCGGATAGGATATAGATCACAATTTCTTTAATTTCGGATATCCGAAAAATACTAAAAATCCAAAAAATCCAAAAATCAATTACTTTTTATTGGGTTGCCTGCTTCATTGCTTCAGAACTTCAGATAGTAATTTTCAGCCACAATGAGGTAATTTTTCAGCTCTTTATGTATTTATGAAAAAGATAGTATTTGAGAAGAAGAAAAAAAGAAGAAACAAACTGCAGAGATATGTTGTTCATTGTTCAGTGGAATTTGTTAAGCACGCCTATTTTTTCTGCAATTTATGTATATTAACTAAACCTTATTTGTTTCTCTAAGATAAACATGATATAATGTACAAGAAAGTGAACAAAGAAAAGGGCGACTCCAATAAGGTGAAAAAATAACTCGGCAATAAAAAGAATTGTACCATTTGGGCTATCCTTCAGCTGTGTACCTTGACCTTGCATTTAAACACCAGAATATCAACAATTCTATTATTTTCTAGTTTGGAAGGTCCTTCCTTTATTGAGTTAGAAGCATAATTGATCAAATATAATTAGTTAAAAGGCTTGTCTGATGCCTCTGATTAATAAGTAGTTAGTTACTAACATAAAGAGGAAGAGCAAACAAACTATTCCTTAATGAAGCATAATGTTTTAGCTAGTAGTTAATGTATTGGACATTATAACTATAAAGTTCTACTTTCCATTTTGGAGTTTTACTATTGCAATTATTAGTTGATAAGCATATATAAGAAGTTGATTCTCTCATAGATAAAATTTGGATACGATTTTTAGTAATCTGCTTAGTTCTCTTAAGCATGAGTTATACTAGAAGCTTAATCTTTTATGAAAAAGACTTGTTACTTTTCAGCATTTGTTCAGTTACTTATTTTAGCTTTTGCACCTATAATATCGTATATCCGGTTATCCGATCCGAAAATTTCGAATATTCAATTTTTTCGGATCGGATCATAATTTTATCGATCCGAAATTTTCAGATAATCCTAAATGAACCGCCCTAGTTTCAGTTGTCGACAGTATTCAGACATATTGGAATGATTTTCAGACGTGTGTTTTTGAATTGCTCCTCCAAGTACACTGCGCGAGTGTGTTTGTTGTCTTGAAGAATTTCTTCCAATCTTGTCCATAACTCGCGGGCAGAAGCTCCCGTTTTCATGATGGTGAGAAGTAGGTCTTTGGATAAAGTGTCATATATCCACTGTTTAACAACGACATCAAGACGACGCCACGCCAGTGTCATCAATCTCCGGCGAGTAATGTAATCGTCAGTGATCGCGACATGGTAGACGCATGCATGAATTTTAAAGAGTTCGACCCACGATCAGTATTGGCCATCTTCCTGATCAAGAATGAGAGGGATAAAATTCTTGATGTTTGTAACGGCGAGAGCCGGATAAAAATATGGTGATGGGTTGGTGGTGGGAGTTGTGGAAGCGGAAGCATCAGAATGTGTGGGAGAGGCAGGAGGATCCATCTAGAGAAGAGAGGAAAGGGGGAAAAGAAACCAGAATTTTGGAGAGGGAGCCGCGGAATCCCGGCAAAAGTGAAAAATTATAGGGTTCTTTAGTTTTGGCTCTTGATACCATGTAAGATGATATTAATCTCACTTGAGGAGTCTTTCTCATTAATATCAATATATATAGTGTACAATATTCATCCCTTATACAAGAGGAATTCTAGTCCTAATTACAAGAGGAATCTTAATCTTACCATAATTATATTTACACATATATGAGATATATTCTAATTATGGTAGGGATCATATTGGTATTTACTGTATATAGATTCTTTTATAACTAATTCTTGTATTAATAATACATGCATAACTCTCTAACTAGTTACCAAACGACCCATGAGTTTTCAGTAAATTTATTGCATATTATTATTGTATAATCTCAATTGTTTTGGTTTTTCTTTAGATTTTGATTTGTTTTGTCATTTACAGGGGGAAAAAGAACCATATTATTAGTGTATTTTCATTCGTTATATCTCACAATAACAAACTCTTAGCATAAAATCAAGAAAAGATAAAATGCTTCCTATAAAATTAAGAAATTGTAAGAGCCCGTTTGGATGGCCCGGTCATAAGTTATGAATTTTAACTTATGACATTTAGCATATTTTTGTTATTTTGACTAAAAATTATTTTACACAAACACTACAAAAATGCGTAAATATTATTTTGACTTAAAAACACTTGAAATAAGTCAATCCAAACAGGCGATATTAGTATTGGTCAACTATGCTTTTGAAGTGGATCGATAAAACAAAATTCTACAAGAACTAAACTTGTGATAAATTTTTAGTATAGTATAATTAGTTAGTTTCATAACTTTCATTAATCTCACTCACCTTGTTAAGTCATCAGATTAAGGGAATTGTAAATATTTAAATTAAAGTAAAAGCTTTAAGCAAAAAAGCAACAAAATGCAAAAAGTTAACTTTGGGGCACGGTAAATTGGCATGCCTTTTTATAAACATGTCCGGGATAAAGTGCTTTTGAACTATTGATTTGTGTTTTAACTCTGTTAGCTAAGTTGGTTAACTATCTGAATTTTCTTTTTATTTATTAAAATTTGAATCCCACATTGTAACTGGCTTTTCATTTTACTTTCCCCTACTCCTTTGTAATAAAATAAAAAAATGCTTTAACTTTGTTAGATAAGTACACTTGTCCTTCATTGGTATGGCCTAAAGGTTCTCAAATATTTATATTGTACTAGGTCATTCAGTCCATCGCTTTAAAGCTTTAAATTAAATGCTAAAATTCTCTTTTCACATGTACAAAAGCTAAATTTTGATGAGCTCGTTTGCATAATTATTTTCTATTATAATGTTCTGTTACTTTAAAATGATCTCTCAATTAAGTCGATCAAGAAGTTCTGCTTGTGATATACACAATGGGATGTACGGAAATAATATATAATTACTACTAGTGTTTCGATGAATTACAATACAACAGACTTGAAGTCTAACAAGAGTTGTGACAACAACAACAAGTCTTGTGATCTTGATCTTCTGTCTTGAATCCGTCTTAGATCTTTTGTCGTTGGATATTCGTTCCAATTGCAACAAACTTCTTGATCTTGATAACCTGAAACCAAGAGACACTAAATCTCTACTTGTTACAACTGTGCTGAGTCGAGTGTTAGCACTCTGTCCTTAAGACATTATTATCCAATATATATTCTTTTACGTTTATGGGCAACTATCTCCCAAGATAAAACAACATCAAATAAATGAGCAAAGGAAACTCAAGTGTTTCTCAAGAAGAACCTTTGAGTGTTTGAAAGATATGCTAGAGAGGAAGAAGTTCAGAAAAATCTGAACTATACAAGAGTGAGGTGTATTCTACAATTGAGTCAAGGGCCTCAATTTATAGTGTGTGTAAGATGACCTCTCATCTAGTCAACTAATGACAATCAATGGCCATGTAATGACATAGAGGTGTTATTCACCAAATAACGATCAATTCACGTACACCGTGGGAATCAACGCCCAAACCAAATTCAAAATCGAAACTCTTCAAAGACCCGTCGAACATTCTCGCCATCGGTTGCCGCGCCGCCTGGGAGGAGCCGCGGCGCTTGACTTCCGGTGACAAACTGCCACCAAGGCGTCGCGACTCCGACGGTGTTGCGCCGCGACCCTTCACGGCTCCGCGGTGATTTCCGACTCGTTTCATCTTTTACACATCGTACATTTCTTCATTCATTTATCAACGTGGAACACATGTCATTTAACCAACGATTGTCCATCATTTCATGTCTCAAACGTTTACTCACGTACCAATATCTCTTTCACTAATGAAATTTACGATACTTGGCACTACGTATGCACGTGTGTGGAAACGACGTTTCCGACGTGCGATGCCTCAATTATTCGAATCATAAATAATGGATTAAACTTAATTCCACATTAATAAATTTCCAACACTGTTTCTCCTCCCACTCTCAATTCGAGCTATCGAGCAACAGAAACTTGTTCTAGATTCATTCGTTAGTCTGTTGAGTCATTCTCCGGGAAAAAAAGATAATCCGTTGACTCAACTTGTAATCCTTAAAACCATATTACATGTCCGGTCAAGGTATTAGAGATACATTTATCCTTCGTAGAATTAGAATGTACAAAATATTTCTAAAGGAATTTATAATATCACGGGCCACTCCACTCATTGATAAAATTTTGGATTGAACACTCAATTATTTTTTTTGACAAACCTTACCCTCAATTAGAACCGAATATAAGTACAATTTTTGGCCTACAAGTTAGGTGTCTAAAGCTTTATTAGCCAACTTCTGGTACAATAATGAGGTCTGCTATTGTGGACCAGACATAATGATAGACTTCCAATGTATTGCCACTATCCCTAGGATTTCTTTATGCACCTCTCTTTTTCATCTTTCCTTCTTTCTCCAGAATGATGGTAACTGTTCAGCCTTCTCCCTGTTTTCAATTTGAAAATTCATTAATTTGACATGCTAAGTGTAAGGACTAAGGAGGGGGGTGTTACCAAAATATCTACAGAAAATATAGGCTAAATATAGCACAAAAAATGTGATCTATTGATCAATAAAGTGAAATGAAAATCATAAAATCTCTAAGTTGTAATCCCAGCGAAAGCAAAAACATTAGATAGTTTTTTCCTATTTGGTCAATCCTATTTGGTCAAATCTTGGTGAATAGATTTATCTGACATCTATCTATACTATCTATACCGGTAGAAGTTAACAAGTACCCTATGGAATTAGACGAGATGCAGATAAACTAGCCATGTTATATGTGCGGGTGGAAAGTAACAAGTACCCTTTATCTCCTGATTCAGTAATCAATACTAACATACTGATCTATATAAAAATCAGACCTAAAATAAATGAAAGAAGCTGTTGTAACATTTCAGTAATCAATACTACCATGATTTACCTCCTCCACCAATCTCTGTCGGGTCGGAGGGGTGGGGGCCCTGTGGCCTAGGAATTTCGCCTTTTTTTTTGCTCCCAACATACTGATCTATATAAAAATCAGACCTAAAATAAATGAAAGAAGCTGTTGTAACATTTATTGGTGATAGATAACGCCCCTGTAGCAGGCAGAGAGTTAGGTGGCAATTACAACATAGACCCTGGAACCAAAGAAATATGGGAAAGCTTCAAGCAACTCATCATACAAATTATTATTTTTTAATAAAGGAAGCGCCTGGACTTATTTGAATGCACTTCGACTATTTCACCAGGTATGTGCTACATTCCACTAACACAGTATCGGATAACTCTGTCCACCGAGACTTTAGTCAAATAGAAAGAATCACCTAGCGTTATTATATGAGAAACTCACCAAACAAATTAATTGGTCCAGGTAAGACATACTAGAAAAGTGCTTTTCATCAATGAAAGCAAAGGATGGTGGATAAAACCATTTAATTTCTTAACATACCAAACAGAGCATGTAAATATCTGCACCACGAACAACAACAACATAACCGGTGAAACCCACAACGTGGGTCTAGGGAAGATAGAGTGTACGCATACCTTACTTCTACCTACAAAGGTAGAAAATAGAGAAGAAAATACAGAAGCAGAACAAAGTCGCATAGCCCTGAATATTATGACAAAATAGCTTACTTTCATCTTGAAAAGGGGAGCCTTGGAGTAACGGGTAAAGTTAGCTTACTTTCATCTTGTTAGAAGCATGTATCCTCAAAATCATAAGAATTTCGAGAACAGAAAAGCACATTTCCTTCCGGGAAATATTTCCTGTACAATTTGTTTTTGCGGTTCTTTTGGACTTCACACTAATTAAGAATAGTATATTTTGATTCAATTTCAGTCCAAATCTTCCAGAACTAACTCAAGACATAATCGGAAAAGTTGGTCATCCTCATAGTCTTAAGACTATAAATGATAAAACATAATATCAACAACACCGAGTTAATAGCATATATTATAAGGTAGACAGTTGGTGCCAACTACATACTGCAGAGAACAAACAAACTTGTCGAAATGTTTGATAATGTAGCATAGTGCTGGGATTTTATTACTTATGAGTTGTTCAAAAAGACTGTGAACATGAATCTACCAGAGCTACAGAATATGGACACTTGAAATAAGTCTACAAGAGGACACTGCACATTTCAATATCAATACATAAGTAGTAACATAAATTCATAGAGCTCGAATAAAATAGTGGAAGCATGTACATAACCAAATGTAGATCAATATTCACGGGCAACAGCCAGGGCATCGAATCAATCCATTTTCGTTACAATTAGGGCACCTCCTCAACTTCTCTTCCTCCTCTTCAAATACTTTTCGACTCCCATTGCAATTTGGGCAGGGTACAAACCTTGCATCGCCACAACCTTCACAAACGAAACCCGAACGCTCAATTGCAAACCCTTCCACAAGTTCAGCCAATTCTCCAGCCTCGTGAAGTTGCTTAATCTCTTCCGCACTACCAACATACTTTCCACCAATAAACACCTGAGGCAAACTAACAATTTTTCCTTCCAAAACGCTTTGCAACTCTTTTCTGTATGATGAATCCATCGATACATCTCTTTCATCTACACATACCCGAAACCCTTTAAAGATCATCCGCACGATGCAACATTCTTCATAAGTCTTCCTGATTCCTCTTAAACTAGTAAAATACAGAACAATCTTATCCTCTGTACCCTTTAAATAGAAATCATTACCGGACAACAATGAGCTCAATAAACTTGCCTTACTCGAGTCTTTCTCTATCGAACTAACAACTTTGGGATGCATTTTATCCTCATTACCAGGCAACAATGAGCTCAATAAACTTACATTACTTGACCCTTTCTCTATCGAACTAACAACATCGGGATGTATTTTATCCTTATTATCGGGTAACAATGAGCTCAATAAACTTGCATTACTCGACTCTGACTCTATCAAACTAACAATTTCAGGCTTTGAACAATCATCCGACTCTTTATACCCGAATCTTTTGGAAGACAATGCTTGTCTATAGCTTGAAGCAACATTAGGATCCATTTTAGAAAGTAATTGTTCCTCAGACAAATGCTTCCATAACGGCTTCGAATCCGAGTGCTCAACAAACTCATAGGTTTTTTCCAACTCATTTGTATCAAATTCACTATGGATATCAAGACTCTTGGATTTAGACTTTACCATATGGAAATCAAAGTCATCAAGTCCTTCCATGAGCTCCCAAGTATTGATTACTGAATCAGGAGATAAAGGGTTTTTCGGGTCAACCCCATTTAGGGAATTAGGGTTAGGGTTAGGAATTGGGGAGTCAATTAAGACAAGTGAACCATAAGTGGTGGAAGTAAGGGAAACTAAATGATTTGTATCTCCTTTTCTTATAGCAGGATGGTGAACTAAATGAGTAGGAAGGGAAAGTGTTCTTGAAACTGGAGCAGAAGATGAATCTGAGTAGGAATACGGAGATTGTTGTGAATGTGAAGAAGATGAAGAATTCCATGGATTTTGCTGATCTCTTGTTACAAAATCATAGGAACGAGAAGCTGAGCAACCCATTAATGGATTAGTCAATAAAAATGAATCTTTTAAACTAAATCAAAGTACCCCAGAACTAAAAATGAAGTCTCTGAACAGAAAACAAGAACTTAACAGTTAAAAATGATTTTTTTGAACAGAAAACAAGAACTTAACAGCAACCCATTAATGGATTAGTCA
The DNA here is from genome assembly GCA_029844215.1 of Przewalskia tangutica. Classification (NCBI taxonomy): domain Eukaryota; kingdom Viridiplantae; phylum Streptophyta; class Magnoliopsida; order Solanales; family Solanaceae; genus Przewalskia; species Przewalskia tangutica. The sequence goes on along the minus strand of CM056738.1, from coordinate 95,842,809 downwards.
ATAAAAATTGATTTTTTAATCAAAATCAAAGTACCCACAAAAAAGATTAAATCTTTGAACAGAAAACAAGAACTCAACAGTAAAAATGGAATCTATGAGCAGAGAACAAGAACTAAACTGGAATAAGAAAAGGAATATTTGGAGAAAAATGCAAATTTATTGACAGAAATATTTAAATCTTTTGGCAGAAAGCATTGAGGTGAAAAGACAAAAAGAGAAAAATGTTTTGACAGAAAAGGGAACTTTTTTGGGGGATAAAGTGGCTAGTTGTCAAAGTACAGTTGGGAAGATGGTGAATTGAATAACAGAAAAGATTGGAAATAAATGCTAAATTTATGTGTAGCTTTGGAAGTTAACACCCAAACTTTCAAGTTTCAACACTTACACGTTTATTACATTGTATTAAATTGAAATGTACTGAACAAAAAAATAATATAATATTTGGTGGGCGTTTTCAATCGGACTGAACTATACTATTTCTAAAAATAATACAATTCAACTGCCATTTTAAAGACTCATCTAGTAGATGGATCTCCCCTGCACTGTACTAAAAATAAATAAATAAAATAAAGTTCATTATATATTAATACTCTAATACCGTTCATTATATATTAATAATTCAATCCATTATAATACAATACAGTTCATGTAGAATTATACAGTCCAGTGCGAAATACCAAATCCTTATCTAGCTTCATCCTCTCTTCTAATATACAAAAAGTTTTAGTTAATTAAATGTTTAATGATATAGTATCACCGGATAAAAAAAATTGCCCATTTATTCTTTATATTTTGGATAAAAAAAGTATCCACTTACCAAATCAAAAATATTAACCTTACTTTTTCAAATTTGTCCTTATTAAATAAGTGTTAGGTGACAAAATCTAAATATCTATTTAATTAGGGATATTTAATCAAATTATCTATTTTTGCTTAAGAATTAGTATTTTCTTAAGGAGTATGTAAATGACTAGATATACACTCTTTTTATTCTGAATGGAGTAATATTATTATAATCATAATTCATATCTATTTAAATAGCACTTAGTCAAATCTCACTATATATATAAAGACATTTCATTCTAACTGACCAGTTTTTTTTTTTTAAAAAAAAAATTATGTTATGTTACATTATATGTTCTAAGCCGACGGTTATTGAAAATAATGTCTCTACCTCTTAAAATATGGATAATGTCCTACACTCTAACCACCAGACCCCATTTATGGGATTGCATTTGGTATGTTATCATTGTTATTGTTACATTATATGTTCTCTGTAACATCATTTCGCTATAGCAGCAAAAAATTATCTGAACAAACTACGTTATTATAAAGAGATTTTACTGTATCTTAAAGATACCAACATCGATACAATTATGGTAGAGTAATTAGTAGTATTCTTTCATCTTTAATTAAACGTCTCAGTTTCAAATTTTGGATATAAATTCTATAATTTAATTTTTTTTACGCGAATCTAAATTTAATCATGATCTCGATATGAATATTGAACATACGGTGAGAAAAAGAATATTTTAAAGATGGTAAACTATTACTAAAGTATCAATAGAGAACTTCGTGATGAATATAAATTATAAATTATAAATTATAAACTATTACTAAAGTATCAATGGTAAACTATCCCTATTCTTCTTTCCTCTTTGAAAATCCAAGTAATCTCACAAAGTATATAAATTAATTCAAGATTTGATGATGGGTAGCCACTTATATAGGAAAAAATCTTAGGAAATAATAGCATAATATTTGAATATAATCAAGAGTGTTTTATGTTGAGAATAATGAAAAAGATGTTTGATTTCTCGAATCTTTATTTTGTTAATTTTATACAAACATCTCCTACTGCGAAATAAGCTAATTTAATGCTTAAAGAAACAAACATGTCAGATAAAATATACTCTAGGTCTCATTTTTACTGTCTTAGTTTGACTTGACGTGAATTTTAAGAAATAAAAGAAGATTTTTGAATCTTATGATCTTAAATTAAAGATGTGTGATATCTTTTAAATATTGTGATCTTAAACTTGCATTGAAATTGAAAAACTTACTAAATAAAAGAAGAAACACTTATTTTAGGACAAACAAAAAAGAAAGGTAAGACACTTAAAATGAGACGTATAGAGTACTTTATTATAGTACTACTCCATTTTATAGTTAATAAATGTTAGTTATTTAAACGAGGATAATTTTAAAATAATTAAGCCAATCCAAATCTGCTCTAAAACTATCTACATAAAATAGTATGATTGTGGAGGGCATTTAATGATTTTAACCTAAATTGAAAAAGGCCGAAGTGAATAAATATCAAATTTTGTTGTCAAAGTTTAACTTATGCCCTAAATTTATAAATATTTATTTCGCTCTGAATAACATTAGATATGCGGTATTTGAAGTTAGTCTTGACAAAACCTAACTTCAAATAAAATTTCATATAATTGAAGTTCAACACATATCGCTAAAGTTCAATTACTTTTGCGTGAATGGGTGTTCAATTTTTTTTTTTTTAAGTCATAGTTATGTTTGTATGACCTTCAGTGGCTTACACACGATTTTTCATAAGCGGTGTCACATTTTATATTGAGAACAAATAAATAAGGCATTATAAAGTCATATTAAAAAACGAGTGTACAATATGAATAAAACACAACTCACGTATATTACTATAACTCTTCTCATGAGTATATATTTTTTGAAATATATTTAAAATAACCTCATTAAGAATAATATTTAGCACATCAACTAAAAAGCTTAAAGATGCTTAAGTATCGCCAAAGTATACAAAAATATCTGGACAAACAACTTATGTATATCCAGCAGCGTCACGCTATCCTATATATTACTTATTTTGTTTCTGCTTTTCAATTTCATATGCATATTTAGTGAAATTTTTTGTAATAAATGAACTAGAATAACCGACCGAACCGTTAAATAAATAATCGAAAATTGATCAAACTGTACCGATACAAAAAACAAATTGAGAGAATTGGGACAATTTCGAAAAGTCTAATTTTGGTTATATTTGTAGGTAACTAAAAAATTGGTATGGTATAATTTTTTTTAAATAACCGACCGAACCGTACCATTGACACACCTAACTACAACAAAGTATAAAATTGACAACAAAACTTTAGCAACAATACATATTGTTGCTAACAAACATAAATGTCAACAAAAATTTAATATATTGTTGCTAAAAAATATAAATGACAATAAATTTAATATGTTGTTGCGAAAACTTTTCGCATCGGAGGTTATTGCAATGACATGCAATAATTTTTGTTGTTGCGGAATTACTTTTGGCAACAACGTCTAATACATGACAACAAAAATAATATTATTGACAAATATCTTTCTTCTTGTAGTGTGCAAAATTAATTATATATTTTAGATTAACTACATGTTGGATTAAAAATGATCATTCTTTAGCCTTAATATGATATATGATGATGGAAGGACCTAGAAGAAAAAAAGAGGACATTTCTTCTCTTTCTTTTAGGTATCTTCATCAAGAACTTGAAAACGTGCTAGCTTGGAGTCTAGTGATTGCTCGGGTAACATAACAAAAGATCATATCGCGGCTAAGAAAAAAAAGACTGTGATTCGTGGAATCTTCTAACTTCGAGAGATATATATCGATTTTATGTTTGATTCATTTGTTAGAGATTTAACACATATTTATTTACTTAATTATATATCTAATATATTATATTGTCAACACACCCCATGAACGTAGGCTCGATTTTATTTGCAAGAACTACAGTGTCAAATGAATAGTGTTAAGAGTCCCACATCGAAAATGAAATGAGAACATTGACTCCTTATATGGACTTGGACAATTCTCACCCTACAAACTAACTTTTGGAGTTGAGTTAGACGCAAGATACATTATTTACATGATATCAGAGCCAGACCCGTCCCAATTCATCATTTTCGATGTGAGACTCTTAACTTCTTAGGCGATGATCCATTCTTTACATGGTATCAGAACCATGTCCATTCCAATTATTTGTTCACCCATCTTGAACCTAATAATTTGGGGGCCCAACATCGGTTAACATAGAATTGAAATGAGTCTAACTCTGATACCATGTAAAGAATGGATCTTGGTCCTAACTAAACCCCAAAAGCTAATTTGTAGGGTGATGATTGTCCAAGTCCATATAAGGAGTCCATGTTCCATTCCATTTTCGATGTGAGACTCTTAACTGATCTGATCTGCATGGTCGGTGCATTCAAATAAATAAACACTTATATATATATATATATATATAGATGAGAATGTATATGCTACAAATGGTAGCTCTATATGGAATAATTTCGTCTACTTAACCAAATAGGAAAGTTTGTGGTGTTGCTGAAAAGCAAAAGCATAATGGTGTCATCACTTGTTTCATTGATTTCCAAGAAAATAAATCACATCCTATATTCCCACTCCTCTCAAGTCTCACAAACTTTCCTTTGTTGATCAAGTTATTCCTATATCGACTGTCTTTTTAGCATTTTTCTACCCAAAAAAATTGGCTATGATCACAAATCATATGAACCTACACATGTATCTCAAATTCTTGAGAAATCACTTTCTAAAACACTTTCATTCTACTATCCTTATGCTGGAAGGTTGAATAAGGATGGTAATTATGTTGATTGTAACGATCACACGTTCAGAGTACATTGTCCCGTGTCTCAAATAATTATACAACCTTACACTCATGCTGAACATGTTGTTTTTGCTGTATACGCCCACAGGCCACAATGACGGAAATTTTGCTCTAACTCAAGTAAGTTTATCATTTTCTTTAACCATTTGGTATAATAGAATGATACTCCCTCCGTTTCAAAATACTTGTCATGTTTCAATTTGACTAAATTTCAAAGTTAAATTGCATTAGATTAGTTCAATATTTTAAAATTAAAATTTAGATATTCGATACATAAAGTACTATAAGTTGCAATTCTCATATTAATATGATGAGAAAATATAACTTAAATTGTTGGTCAAAGTTGATATAGTTTGATTCTTGAAAAGCGTAATGCGGCAAGCACTACAAGAAAGTATAAAATTGTCAACAAAACTTTAGCAACAACAAATATATTATTGCGAAAAAACGTAAATGACAACAAAAATTTAATATATTGTTGCTAAAAAAAGTAAAATGACAACAAAGAAAATAACTTGTTGCGAAAACTTTCGCATAAGAAGTTATTGCAATGACATGCAACAACTTTTGTTGTTGCGAAAAGTACTTTTGACAACAACATTCAACATATGATAACAAAAAAATTATTGACAAATATCTTTCTACTTGTAATGAAGTATTTTGGGACAAAGAGAGTAGTATTTTAGAAAGTGATTTCTCAAGAATTTGAGATACATGTGTAAGCTCATATGATTTGTGATCATTATCAATTTTTGGGTTGACAAATGCCAAAGAAACAGTAATATAGGATTAACTTGATCAACAAATTAAAGGAAAGTTTGTGAGATTTTAGAGGAGAGTGATAATAGAGGGTTTGAGTATTTTCTCGGATATCAATGAAACAAGTAATGACACCATTATGCTTCAGCTCTTGGGCAACGTAATATCATAATATAATGGGCTGGTTAAGTTTGAATCTGAAAGGGTTAAATGTGATGAGTTAATAAATGAACGAGTTAAATTAAGATGCGTTAATAAATGTGCGGTTACTTGGTTGAGATGAGCTGGGTCAATGCCCAATTTGCCCAATTTTTACATAATATTTATTTTTTGTTTGTTTTCTTATAGTTTGTTTAATTACTTAATAATTTTTGTTTCTTTATTATGATTACATATGACATATCAAAAAAAAAAATTAAAAATAATTTGATAAGCTCTCTTTGGCTCAATTTGAAAAAACACATTTAGTCCAAATCAACCTAACTTTGTTGGAGAATCCATATTCCCTCAACCTAATGACCCTTCTGTTATATCATCTATTAAGTCAAGAAAACAAGAAGAATATATAAGGAAAAGGTTCGTGTTCCCGGTTGATAAACTAAATGCACTCAGAGCCAAGTTATATGTCGATTCAGAAGTTCAGAATCCTAATTGTGCTGAAGTTTTGAGCACGCTTATTTACAAATGCGGTGTAACTGCAAGAAGAGTACTGAATTCTGGTTCATTTAAACCATCTAAAAAATTTCAAGCTGCGGATATGCGCCAAAGGTTCAACCCGCCATTGTCACACGACGCATGCGGAAATATTTTATCCGGTTATTTCGTGGAAATAAATTGTCTGAAATTGGTAAGCGAAATGAGGAAGGGGAGATTGAAACTTCAGGACAAAAAGAATAAGCTAAACATACAAGTTTATAACTTCAACTCATATGTATTTTGCATCACTTCAATTCAGGGCGGAGCCATGTAGGGGCAAAGGGGTTTTGACACGAAAACTTACACTATATATATATAAAAAAAAAAGTTGAAACAATTTTTATCTACATATAATAGACGTTGAATCCCCTTTACTTCATCGTGTGTTTACTTCTTCATATTTTGAATCTTTTTAGATAAAATTCTAGTTTCGCCACAGCTTCAATTCCTTAAAAGAGAAAATAAAAAGGAGTAGCCATGATGGCACAACAACAGGAAAGCCTATAAGTGTACTTTTATATCTTTCTCCTATTTTAACTTGTCATCAGAATAAAATGAAAGAAGAAAAAGAATACCACAAACACACAAAAGCTTTCACACTCCTGCAATATCTTCATATCTAATAGAATATATTAGGCCAAAATACAATTCAAGATCAACCAAATTATTATAGAGTGAGCTACTATCTACTGCCTGAAATACGATCTTCACAAACCAAGGAGATTGCGCGAAATGTTTATTGGTGCTAAGCAACACGCACTCTGTAACGTTCTGCCAAATGGTCAGCAACTCTGTTGCCAACAACACTGTTTATGAGTTCAAACTTCTTATAGCTTGCGTTCAAGATCTCCGTCTGTTTTTTCGCAATATTTTCTTCCTCCTCTAGTTGATGCTACATAGAAGAAAATGAAACTCCACACAATAGGTTTACTTAAATGCGAGATATACGAGAAAATGACAAAAATGGTCCCTTATGTTTGTGGGCAAGTTTAAAATAGTCCCTTAAGTATGCAATTAATGGTTTTGGTCTTTTAAGTTTTGCCAAAGTTAATACTTTTAGTTTCCGTTAAATATTTACCGAACTCCGTTTGGTAGATTGACGTGAAATATGGAATTTTTTAGTGGAAACTCACATTAAGAAATACAACTTTTGTAGTTTTTGCTATTTTTGATTTATTTCTAGAATCTGGTGCAACTTTTTGAGGTATAATTTATGTTATTTTTTTGTATCATTTAAGTGTCTAGTGCAATTTTTTGTGTTCCTTCTGAGATGGGACTTACTTGGTGTTCATGGTTAAATATTTTTTTCCAATGTTTTGTCGAATCTAAAGGACATAAATTATTAAATATTTGGCGGAGAATGTGTTAAATTTTTGACAAACTTAAAAGACCAAAAGCGTTCAGTGCATACTTAACGGACAATTTTGGAACCTGTTAGGCGTATTTTGTATAAGCTTTTTTGAGTAATTTTTAGTTAGTATTTTCTCCATTTTCGTTTAAATAAGTGTAGTGTTAGGGTCTTTTTTCTTTCTTTTGAGTCACATCGATTCAAAAAGGCAAAATGGCGAAAAGGAGCGAAAAGTGGGCATAAAAGGAAGGTTTCGAGGCTGAAAAAGGTTGAAAATTGGAGATTCGGACGAAGGCAAAATAGCAACGCAGCCGTTATCATGCGAATCCGCGGCGTAAGATCGAGAACTCGCAGACTTTCGACACCGCGGTGCCATTCTCGCATAATCATGCGGCGGAAAATTCGTAATCCGGCGTAAATTTGGCTGGCGAGAATGGTCGAGGCACGAAATTTGCAACATACTTAAGCCCAGGGATGATTCTATTGAAGGGCCTGGACGTTCTATCACGTACATAATTGAAGACAAATTGGAGGCTACCATTGGAGACCTAGTTCTAAGTACTTTTTCTTTCTTTAGTTTTCAATTCAGTTCATGTTTGGATTTGTATTAGTTCTTAGCATGTCTATGACTAGGAGCTAAACACTTTATTAGAGCTTTCTTATTGAATCGCTTGAACCTCTATTTCATGAATTAATGTATTAGTTTGATTTCTTCTTCACTTGATTAAGATTTATTCAATATTACTATGAATGTTTGATAGTTAACTGACCATTAATTATCATAATCTATATGATTTCGAATCAAGAACCTAGAGTAGAGATTTGGATATGATGTAATTGAATAAACATATGTTAAAATCGCGGACGAAAGTACCCCGATACTTGTGTAGCATTATAGGTTATTGTTCTTAATCCTCCTATGTGGTAAATCCTATCATAGAAATATAGAAAGGTTCTGCACTGGGGTTGAGCGATTATATATCCTAATCGGAATATAAGACAGTCTAGTTAACCGCTATCTTAACGTAGAAGAAGAAGTCATTCTAGTTGCATTAAGGATTGAAAAGAGTGGATAGTCGGGGATATTGAAAGCCCTAATTCTTTCATAACTGATCAAACCTCAACAATTTAACTTATTTCTTGCAATTATTCTAGTAGTTAGATAAAAACCCAAATCAATTATCGGTTGCCAAATAGATAACCTAGAATAGATGTTCGGTAATTAGAAACTAGTCTCTGAGGACGATATTCGGTCTTACCAGACTATATTACTTGTAACGATACGTACACTTGCGTGAGCACGTGAAAATCGTCTAACAAGTTTTTGACGTCGTTGCCGGGGACTGACGTACTTCTAATATCGAACCATTTATTCTTAAGTCTACTTTGATTTTTATTTTTGTTGTGTTTTTTTAGAACTCTATTGCCTTGATTTGTTTGTTGATTTTGATCGATTTCAGGACGTAGTTTATGTGAAGAAGAAGAGGAGCAGATACACTTGTTCCTTTTAATTCTGAAATTGAGAAAACTTGCAAGAAGAACAGGCGAAACAAGAAGACATCTGATTCAGTGACCTTGGAAAACCAACCGAATCAGAATGGGGCGGACAATGAGGTTCCTGAGAATGTAGGGGAGCCAATACAGGTCCCAGCAGAGAAAAATTTGGGGGACTACGTTCTGCCCACGGTTACTCGTGTACAGACATGCATCAGACTCCCAGCAATAGGGGCAAACAACTTTGAGATCAAGCCAGCCATCTTGAGCATGGTCCAGAACACAGTACAATTTGGGGATTGCCGTCTGAAGACCCCTACATGCACATTGCCAATATTCTGGAGCTGTGTGCCACCTTCAAGTACAATGGCGTTACTGACGCAACCATTAGATTGAGGCTCTTCCCGTTCTCACTTAGAGACAGAGCCAAGAGCTGGTTGAACTCACAGCTCCAGAATGACTCAATAAAGGTTATTACATCCTTCCGCGAGGAGAAAGCCATAAGTCTCCTAACAAGTATTTTCCAATAAATACAACAACATTAATTTATCATAGTTAAGTCACAAATTAAGGGAGAACGTGCATAAATTAATATATATATATATATATATATATATATATATATATATTTATCGAATTGGCGTAAACGCAAAGTAAAAATAAAGATTTTACATGTCAGTGTGTGTGAAAGCAAAGTTGGCTCTGTATAACTTTGTATCATCTCTTGCAATTTGGTGAGCATTAAAGTTAATAGAAATTTCGAACTTTAAAACCTCCTTGTGACTTTTTGCTTTGACAACCAAAAAGTCCCCTGCGTGTTAACTGACTCACTCCAATTGGCTCACTCCAATTGGCTCACAAGTTTCGAAATAAAGTATCGAGCATTTTAAGTGTCTAGTCTATTAGACCCGCTGTCCTAATTTATGTGTCACTTTCTCTTCCTAAAATTCAAAATGCATAAACTTTGATCAACATTTTAAGATGATTTTTTCACCAAATTGATAGAAGAAATTCATGTAGTTTTCAAATATATAATTTTTAATCTTAAACTAATGAGTTATCTAATCCAATTTAGCTTCAAAGTTTAGTCAAATTGACTCTCAAAAAGTGAAAAGTACCACATAAATTTGGGACGGAGTATGTTATATAAATAAATGGAAGATTCCATCTAGTCTCAAGCATCCTTCGAATGAATCTTAGTTAGAGAGGGGCTAAGCTATGCCGGAAAAAAAAACTGTCTGCTTTCAGCTATGCTATATAAATGGGCTACCTTGTGAAATAAAACATCATGAGTAGCATCTAGAACAAAATCCAGAGTATCTACGTGAAAAAAATCGAGTAGCTTGCAGGCCGGTGGACATCGACATTGCACACTAGCTAGTCAGTGGGGGGTAAGAGAGTGTTGTCCTAACCGCATGAATCAATACTTTCAAAAGAAACCAAAGCCTTTTGACTTCACAATTCTAATTACTAGCAATACCAGCAAACATTGAAGTCAATACAAAGGCAAAACCATGCCAATAGGTGCTAAAACCAATTTAACCAAAGAGCAAACAGCAAACAGTCTAAAGCACAACTTGCTTCGCTATGGACTATACGCCCCTAAACCTGATAAGAAAACATATTCAGGGTAACTGTGCAAGATGGTAATCTGAATAGTCATTCAATCACTGGCAAAATCTTCATAACTTAGGCCTTCTGATATAGTATCCATCCCGTTAATGTCTGCCAAAATGACCGGGACGGATATTAGTATTGGTATATACTAAGCTAAAGAACTCAATGTCATTTGCCAAACAACGAACCTTGATGTTCTCCCCTACCCTGAATATCCAAAAAGTTGTTGCTATATGTAGCAAGGAAGGCTGATCCAGAGTAGCCGTCTAGAATATCTGTATAAAACAGAAAATCAAAACATATAACAATGTGAAATTGATCAAGATATTAATCCAAAAGAGAAGGAAGCACAAACCAGAACTGTTGGTAAAATCAGCTGTTAAATCCGACAAACTGAAGTTTCGAGGAATCTGTCCCAAGAAACCAAAGGAAGAAGTATCAGCACCCAAGGGATTCTCATTCAACGGTTGAACATTTGATTGTACATTGCTGAAAGGTGAAATATTTGGATCCCCAATTCCAGGACGAGCCTCCAGGACATTGCTCTCACCGCCATATGGGAAGTGAGAGTTGCCTGAATAACCAGCTGATTTGATCATCCCTCCATTTGGTCCTTGCATCATTCCCAGGTTTACACTCCGAGACAATAGCATGTTTGGTGATGCATCAATTCTTCTTGCGTGAGCAGAAACATCCATTGCAGCTTGCGCATAAGATTGGACAGATGACACACCATTTGTGTAAACCTGAGGTAAATTGCCATTAACAGTCTGGTGCATGTTCTCAATCTTTCCATTAGGCCCAGCATGCTCTGTTGCTTGACGTGTTAAGTTCTGTAGTGCTGTTATGAGATAGCACATAATTACTTTCTTTTCCTTGCCAGTATTTAATAGGACGAAATCGTACATAACTTATAGCAATATAACAGGTATACAAATGCATAAGATGTGTTTAATTTCATAGTTGCAATGTACACTCCTTCACCCTGAATCTAGACAAGATGGAAAGGCAAAACCAAAATAATAATAATATAAATATCATGCTTATCTTACATTTGACATGAACCTAGAAACTAAAGCAAACAAACCAAAAGGAAAACAGGAGCAGATTGTTCGTTTATCCATGACTGGTTCTTAGATAAAGTTTACTTTTTTTATTTTTATCTGGAGTTTGTCTTCTGGAAATAAGATAAGTAAACGTGATGTTTTCAACCAAGCTCCATATTGAACTCTCACCTAGATTGTCTTTAAACTTCAGAAAAGATTAACAAAAGCCTGAATGAACTATTCTTCAGAAAACAACAAGATGATGAACAAATTTACAAATAAGCTTCCTCATCAGTAGACAGTTTTCAAACAATCCCTAATCAAAGTGTTGAACTTGATGATAGGCTATTCCCTACCTTTGCACTTAGCCATATATCCCACAGGAGTTATCACAACTGAAATTTATTGCAACTAAGAAATTAACCTGCTCTATAATGTTTGTCAAAAGATCTACCCTTCAATTTAGAGTAATGCTTGTCAATTAGAGGTAGAACGTACCCAAATATACATGGTTAATAATACCAAATACATGACCTCTACATGTGATGGGTTTTCTTATTTTTTTTCTTTCCATTTTCCCCCATCGGAGGGGGGATCAAGATGCGGTTACCAGATAAAGTGAGGAAACATCATATCTAGTCATGGCTTTAGCCACATGTGAGCTTAAATCGTTAAACCAGATTTTTTCTACAACTGGAATGTCAAAGAGATGAATTAATAAAAGATTTGTAAATTTAAGCTGCACTAAGTATTGCTTCACATTTAGTGTCTCACAAAAGAAGCACGTAACAGTAGATTGCCATTTTATTAATAAGCCAGGATGTATTGCCAGTAGCTTCATCCTTCAAATGACCAACTAACATACATCCTTACAAATCATGTCAAGGCTCCAAAATAAATCACACCAGCAACAAACTAGAGAAAACGATACATAAGCGGCATCTTGAAGGGATTGTTTGAAATATTTGAAAGTATATATATTAGTTAACAGTTTAGATTAGTTTTTTTTTATTTTTAACCACGTAATCTCCCATGAGTTAGTTCGCCCAACCTCAGTTAGCTCACAGGCTTGGAATTTGGGGGAGTATGGGTCCGCCCCTCTACCATGCTCACACTTAAATACTAGGCTCCTTATGTGGCAGGGTTCGAACATGTGATGTGTACCTTATCCATACATCACACATGTGTCCTTACTACTGAACCACAGGCATCCGGGCTAGATTAAGAAAATAGTTTGTGTATTAATTAAAAAGATTTTAAGCTCATAATATTTTTTCGCATTTTGGAGTAAGTAAATGTTAGTTAAAACCCAATATCGTGAGGGAAAGCTGAACATTCCTAAAGATATCTTATTCACCAGTTTTTAATATCGGAATTTTGGAAATGAATCCAAGGGCATCAAATTAAGGTATCTTATGATTATAAGAACCAAAACTGTAAAAGCCTGGAAATGTACATTACCAGTAAACCCATAAATCCAAAGATCAGTGATGTTGTCATAGTAGTTTGGGAATGTATTCAGGTGATTAAGGATATATCAACTTTACTAATTTCTCAATGGTAAACTTTGGATACATATCCAAAGTTTTTACAAAGGAAGATTTAACGTGATGATCTGGAGAAACCCAAAACTTCATTTATTGCTTCCTCCATTTCTCTCAACTTTTACTCAATTTCACATATCAAGATCCAGAAACTAATTTTACCATATTCACCAACTCCAACAAGTATCAACGGTCTCAAGTTGAAAACACAATCACCGCACCCAAAGACAGGTCCTCTGGGACACTTTTCCTGATAAAATCCTTCCAACGACTATCCTTAAGATTCACATTTTGATCTGCCACTTTAAAGCCTCAGACCTTTCCTTTCACTATCCAACCTATAATCCTATTCGATTGTATGAAAATATAAAGCAAGGAAGGTGAAAATTGGAAAAGGCTGGTGATCTATGACGTCATTATGGAAAAGAAACGCACATGCATAATAATTATTTCCAAGAAGATCAATAGGGGATCTATGATATTCATGTCTTACCTGGTGGAATCTGAGATCCATTAGACATGGGAATGGATCCAGTTGCATACATCTGCATTGACTCAACCTGTCTCTCAAGCAAGTCATTGAATCTCTGAATTTGATCCTTCACTACCAACCTCAAATAATAATCCCTGAAAAACTCCTTGTTTTCTTCTTCAAGTTTTTGCCACACTGGAAAAGAGATCTAGATGTCAAATTACCTTCCAGTAGACACATGAAGCACATATATCACAACCATTAGCTACTTGAGATAAGATGCGCCAAGCATATTTTGAAACAAATACTACAAATAATTTCAACATTTTCATCTCCATTAGAAATAAGCTTAAATATTTTATTTCGGATATATAACTAATACTTCTCTGAAATAGAAGTAGGGGGAGGAATGCCTTCCATTGAAAGAGAAAATGACCTAATAATTTTCTTCCTGTTCATCATATCATCATAATAATGCAAACAGGTCAATTTTTCTAATTTATTTCCTCAGGTTCATTGTCTTCCCAATTAAGTACTACTTTTTACGAAACTTGAGAGTACATATAAATATGTTTCTCCGCAAAAGTCAAAAGCATAATAATTTTTTTTGTTGAGAAGATAACATATTTTATATATTTATCAAAACAGGCTCAATCTTAGCAAAATATAAGGAACAAAATAGAAAGAGAGAGGACCCACCAAGTTCAGTGAAACCAGGCTCAATCTTTGCTTGCTGTAAGAGGGTACTAACAACTTCCTTCTGGTTCATATAAAGCTGTAGACATCTTTCTATGAGATTTTGCACCTGAAATCAAAGAAGCTCGTTGTTAGGAGAGAAAATGCAAGAAATTTTAGAATTATCAAAGAACTAAATTTGAACTCCAGGTCATTATTAGGAAGAATGAACTAAAATATGCCAGAAGTTATCTCACCAACAAATATTAAAGGTTCTAATTATTGGCGTGAAAACTTTTTTTTTTGTTTTTGGGATAAATCACCAGATAAACCCAATAGAACTAGAACGGCAGCAACTATATCTGAAAGTCCTGACCTGAGAAACAGAAAACACAGAGCTAGAAACCTACAACATTCACAAATAATCAACTACATCAACACATAGGATCAAAACTACCATATTTGGCCAAGAAGCCCATTACCTTGAGAAGGTCCATCAGAAGATCGCGGTCCTGTTCTCTATGATAATTTGCGTAGAATTTAGACGTCATCTGAAATAGCAGATAGGTCTTAAAGAATATTGCAGTATTCTCCTCTATGATAATCTACAATAACCCTTCAAACAGGAAAGATCTGTAGTTCCTTTTTCCTCCCTTTTGATCTGTAGCTCATATATCTACTGATAATTGACTTATCTTGCATACTACTTGAACCTATTTTCTAGTCCACAAAATTAGAAACCGACAGTGAACACCTTCTAGATGCAACAACTGATATTATAACCATGTACATTATGAGGTTAAGATCTACTAGTTTAGAGAAAATAGATGGAAAGAAAAGGAGCAGGATCTCCTTGATTAAAAAAATAATTGAGAGTTGTCCATTAGAAGTCATGTACGTGGAAGGGCACAAACTTATGGTATGTAGTCTGAATGCCACAAGTATGTCTCTGTTTCTACCCCTTTGTTAGGACCTCATACAACATGAAATCCCCTCATACTACTCGCTTCATTAACCTTATGTACTCAGCAACAACCAAAAAGTGGGTCATCAAACACTTCCTGAATTGCAGATAATTCAGGTAATTATGGAGATCTATAAATGATCTAGATGGTATGGTTCTAACATTGACTCTAACGGTGGTGATATGTGATATAACCTACGACCACAAGTACAGCCAACACAATCTAAATGCAAAAACTGGGAATCAGGCTAAAGTTAAGGAAGACAATTTCCAAATATTGACCTTTCCTGCATGCTCTGGTATTTGTATTAATTGAAAGATACATTCTTGATTTTACAGGGTTAGGCAACAATTCTTACGGGATTGAAGTATCTTTTGCCTTAAAGTAACTGAAAGAGTTATAAGTAGCAAGAATTATATCTACAGATTATGAAATTATCCACACAATTCAATCAAATACTTGTTCTATGAATCTATATGCTCAAAGAAAAATGTGCATGCTCTATCTCTTTCCATTTGATTCAGGGCTTATTAAATGATTCATACAGATAAATAGGAAAGCCAACGTTATGATTGTAGCCCAATGCTTACCAGTTGTATATCTTCACGTGAGACTTTCTTAACCTCCCCACTAGACATTTTTCAATCTTCCAATGGCAAAAACGCTCAGCAGAAACTTGATGTGATTTCTGTTGACAAGACCAGGTAAAGGAAAAATTTAACTCTTGCTAACAAGTATAAATAACAATTGAGATCACCTGATAAGATAAGGTAACTTCTAGATAATTAGGGTGTAATTAAAGCACCACAAAAATTAAATAGTAAGCAAATACACAGTGAAGCTAGTAATACACATATGGCATCATCCAAAACCACAGCAATATCTAAATGCATGTAAACCTATGTGTTAAGAATATTATGAATATATTGTAATCTCAATTAGGGAGATTCATAATCAGTTAGGATCACTTAGGAAGATTCTTTGATTGTAATTATGTACTCTTTGAATTCCTTCTATTTTAGGATGCTGCACATCACTGTTTAAACTTCTATTAGCTTGACGGAACAATGAAGCTGAAATATTGCCCGAACGTCTTTTCTCCCCTTTTCTACATGGTACCAAACTGTGTAATTTGCTATGAAATTCTCTTGATCCCAAGCTACTTAATCTATTTCTTTCCTGCAAGACCAGTTGTAGAATATAGACCAAGTCAAAAGCATTGTGCATAAATTATTTTTTCGATAAGGAGCATTGCATATGAATTATATTCTCTGTAGTTATGCGGTAGCATATGAACCTTTCTTTACTTCTTGTTGAAGAGTGTTACATAAAGCAGTGGGAGAGCTATGGCAAATTTGCAAGGTGAGAAAGATGGATGTTAGGAAAAAGATGCATGGAAGGCAACCTCACTATGTTTATATTGGATGAATTGCAAGAGAAAGGAATAGAGGAACATATGAAGGCATTGAAAGAACAATGTGAAGAGGTAAGAGCATTCTGTTGTTTCATTTGCACTTTTGGTGAAAAGAGAAGAATCCTTTGTGTATAGACAGTTAGATAAACCTTTTTTAACTCCAATCTAATCTACTCATGTCCTCCGTAAAGCTTTAGACGCCATCTTGTTGCAAAATTTTGCAAAATTTAATATCGAATAATAACCTTAGACTTATTAAAGAAAAGGATTAAATTAGTTATAATTGGCATGTAACAATTTTTTTGAGAATGGATAACTGACATGTAACACTTTAAGGAGTATACACGGACACCACAGGCAAAGTAACAAAAGAGAGATCCCAGGAGCCTAAAGTGTCCCCTTTAGAATAGCTCAGGTGCCAAGTCGCATGAAGCTACAGCAGACCCCAGGCAGCAACAAACACTCATTATTTATGTTACACCCCGTAGTTCAGGTCATGCTTTTGAGAACGTACGAAAGGAATTAAGTTTTAAATTTTAGAATGATGGGTTGACAGAATGTTTCGGACGGGTTGTTAGTCAACTTTGAGGCGGTTTATGTCCCGTTACATTGAGAGTTCCTAGGTGTTTCAAAGGCCTAGTACGTAGTTCGTTGAGTCTAGTTTTCAACGCAACCAACCGTTCGTCGATAGGACATCAGGGTAGAAAGTTATGGAGGTTACAAGTTCGGCTGAACGAGCGTAAAAGCAACATCGGTCGACAGCGGCGCTGCGGCCGGACGCAGGCAAGGCGTCGGATAAACTGAGAAAACGCTGAAGATGCCGCGGCGCCGAAAGCGTGGCCGCGACGGAAGTTACGAAGGTTGCGGAGGTTTAGTATGGCCGCAGGCCGCGGCGCCGAGGCGGGGTTTTCTGCGAATCTGGGAAAAATCAAAACTGTTTTTTTTTTAAAGAGGCAATGGGTGGGTGACAAGTGTCCCCCCATCTGATTTTTTTGCATGTCCTATTTATTGACCAAGTCTTCAAGACTTGGTCATTCTTAAAAGCTCTTTCTTCTCTCTAAAAAGTTCTTCCCTCTCTCTAAAATTCTTCTCCCTTCTCTCCAGAAATTCAAGAAGAAACCTAAGCCTAGAGAAATTCTAAAAAGGTGGCAAGAAGGAAACATGTTGACAAACTTGTAGGAGGATTGTGGAAAGAAGACAAGTGGATTTTGTTGGAATAATTTGGGGTAAGCTCTAAGGTAACAATCCTTCCTCTTGTGCTAGTAAATTGTGTTGCATGTGTGGAAGAAATGACTTATAGTTGTCAATATTGTCTTTAGATGTATTGCATGTAGAAATTGGATAAGAATTTGGATTAAAAAGGAATTGGATAAGAATTTATGTTGTTATACCTCAAAATTGCCAAATTGGACCTTGTAGTGGTATGAGTTGCTATGTATTGTGGGGCAGAATTTTACACGTCCAAGTTAGGCGTGTAATCCCCTTTGTGTTGATTAGATTGTTGAGCCTTAAAGGTGGCGTGTTTGATTATTGAATTCGGCCTTGAAAAAGGTGGCAAAGTATGTAGAAACAAAGGGAGTGCTGTCCAATTTTCCGTAGGAATAAGGAACTTTATGCTTAAAATATTCGACGAAGAAGTCTAGACGTTAATAGACGTATTTGATTATTATAGGTTGATACTCTACGCGCGGCATATTCGACTTGGCAAGTGGATTTAGCCGAGGAGGTATGTGATTCATCATATTCTCTTGAGCATGATTATTTGTGAAATATGTAGTGCGGTAGACGCACGTGTGTTAAAGGAGTTTGATTTCTTTTTGTGCCCTTGACTTGATATGACGTGTAAAGGACTTGATTGTGTTGAAAGGTGGTATTTCGTTAGTAATGGGTACTTGGTTGTTAAAGAATAAGTCCTCTCGGTCTCATAAATGCTTATAGTGGTATTTGGTTGGTTTTAAACATAAAGTGTTATAATAGCTTTATGGGAAGTTAGTTATAACGACTTTATGAAAAACGAAAGAATGGTTTTACTATTGGCTTTAAAATGGTAACTTGGCATTTGTTTTAAAAAGATATGAGACTGGATTTTTTTCCCTGTGTGTGGGATTTGGTTTAAAAGTAAGAGGCTTGAGAATTTGAAGTTTTGAAACTTAGGCTAGTTCGAGAAGTGATTTGATATAGAAAAAGAAGGCATGACATTGTCTTGATTTGGTTTTAAAAGAAGACGTGGTATTGTCTTGGTTTTACATAAAAAGGAAGTATGGGAATTGTTTTTGGTTTACTTCAAATAATAGTTACTCTATTTTGATACCATGGGTGTTAGTAGCATGTGACTTTTGGGGTTAAAACCCGGATTTTTGGCATAGAATGGAAGTACCTTGAGTGTGAATAACTTGCCTATGTTTGCTTGCGATAGTCTTGGTGTACAAGTATTGTATCCTTATGCTACCGCGTCTCTCGATGGAGGGCCGGTCATGTTATTATCGATCATGTTGGACATACTGACACGTTGGGTGGCCCACGGGTATGCTTCCACGGTGAGTGTTATCTTGTTATCTTCTTGGACATACTGACACGTTGGGTGGCCCACGGGTATGCTTCCACTATGGGTGTTATCTTGTTATTTTATTTGGGCATACTGACACGTTGGATGGTCCACGGGTATGCGCCCATTAGAAGGGTTCCATGACCATGCTTATACCGAGGTAAGATGCCGGGGCATGCGGCCATTGTGCGGTTTAAATTCCCGGGTTATATTTGAGTGATGACTTTACGGGCGTGAGACCCTGACTTGACATGTCTGCTAATATATATTGTGTACTGTAGTTTGGTTATCACACATGTCTCCTGTTTTATATAGTATTATGATTTCATTTACGATTTTCGCCACATACTTGGTACATGCCAGATCGACCTCGCCGGCTGCGTTCATGCCGCAGGTTGAGGTACATAGCTTGCTGATCCGCACTCTTAGGATCACTGTTCATTTCTCGGAAAACTCCATTTCTCCGGAGGCTTGGTCTTTTGGTACGGTTCCCTGAAGTTGTAGACTTTTGTACATTTAGGGGTATGGCGGGGCCCTGTCCCGTCACAGTTGTTATGTAAACTCTTAGAGGTCTGTAGTCATGTCTTGTGGGTCGCTTTATAAAGAAAATTTGAGGTAACTGCTTTTGGATTTGTTTACATCCAGGGAGGTAGCCATATCGGCTAACCTATTATTTATTAATTGTTAAGTTTATGTATGTTCCGCTGATTATCTCTGATGTATACCTGTAAGGGTGCCCAGGTAGGACACGATCCGCGCCCGGCCTGGTCGTGACAAAAGTGGTATCGAGCGATTAGTCCTCGGAAAGTGTCTGCAGGCAGTGCAGTAGAGTCTTGATTATCGGTGTGTTGTGCACCACATCTATAATCAAGAGGCTGCAGGATATTTAGGATTGGTTTCCACATTCTTCTCACTCTGAGATCGTGTCTTAGAGCTGTGTTATAAGTTGAACTTCCTCTAATGTATTCTTTTTATACCAGTTATGCCTCCACGCAAGGCACCGTGAGCCCGTAAGGCAAAGCGGTGAGGAGTCGCTAGTAGGACGCAGAGGTTACGAGGCACAGTGCCCGATCTTTACCTGAGGTGATATTTCGGACGGCGAGTTCCACGACATCGCCAAATTTCAGCAGAGTTCCAGATGCAGGCGGCCATCGAGACCGCAGCACGAGCCTCAGATTACACACTGAGCAGAGGATATGGGCTACAAGGAGATGGCCCAGTTATTAGCCAGGATTAGGGGTGCACAAAGGGTTAAAACCGGACCGGACCGAGGACCGAACAATAGAATTGTCCGGACCGAACTTCGCCCACCGGCCTGTGTTCGGTCATTTTCGGTCCGTCCGGTTTTGACCGAATTGCCCTCGCCCCCCGCCACCTGCACGTATTTACATATCAAATATAGGTTGTAAATTGATCAAACTTTATACTGGCCATAACTTTGCGCTCGGACGTCCGTTTACCTAAAAAAATTTGATTTCGTATTTTTTCGATCTGGCGCCAAACGGCAGCGTAGCTTGATTCCGCCGATTTCTCCAAAAACGTCCATCTTGCCCCTCAATTTCTCTTTCCCCCCAAATCGTTACGTTTTTCCCATTTTCAAATCTAAATATCTCGCGATTTACAATAGATTTCAACGTAAAAATTTCGTGGCACCGCGTCCGAGAATGTCAATTTCAGTATTGGAAATTCAATTTTTTTTTTAAAAACCGGGCCCCGTAACCCTACCCGGAATTATATAATATTATATATTAGAAATTTAGAAAATTAGGAATTATATATATTAGGAATTTAGAAAATTATAAATTATATATATTATATATATTAGGAATTATATATATTATATATATTATAAAAATAAAAAATAAAAAATATTTTTAGTCCGGACGACCGAACTCGACTGACCGGACCAAAACCGAATTCTCAAATCACGGGATCAAGATCGACCAAATTTCTGGTCCGGTCCGATTTTCGGTCGGACCGAATTTTGTGCGACCCTAGCCGGAGATAGTGGCAAGCGCGCGGGAGGATAGGCGGGAGACAATTCCGGTTGTACCGTAGTTCACCCCGAATCGATAGCTTGAGACTTCGGGACTTTTGAGTTGCCCACCAGAGTTCTATGGGTCGAGGCGAGGATGATCTTGAGGAGTTTATCAAGCGATTCGCGGATCAAGAGTGATCAAGGCCTCGGAGAGCAGTCGGTAGTTTTGGGTTCACATCACCGCGTGATCTGCCGATCGTGGTTTGATTCACGGGAACCGTCCCGGGGAGCATGCACCTCCCGTGGTTGGGACGAGTTCTCGAGGCATTCTTGCACACTTGCCTTCGCGGTGAGAGAGCTCGGGCAGATAGATTTTTGATGTTGAGGCGAGCAGGCGGGACGGTTCGAGTACAATGTAGTTTGACTCGTTGGCTCGGTATGTCCCCGCTTTAGTGGCGGACATGGAGGATAGAGTGCACCGCGTTATGTCGCAGGGCTCGATGATTATTTAGCGGAGGGTGCACCGAGTAGCTCTTCACCGGGCGTGGACATTGCCGCGTCCAGCTTACGCAGATCGAGGAAACGTGAGACCGGCGTAGGGACGAGATCGGCGTAAGAGGCCAAGACGGCAGGTCGCTGGTAACTTTCGACGCGGACCGCCTCAAAGAAGAGCTAGTTATGCGCCTCAGCCAGTACGGAGTGTTCCACCACAGTCTTCAGGACGTTCGGGAGATTCAGGAGCAGGTCAGGGCTCCAAGGTTTCAGGTTTTCGGGGGAACAGGGATGTTAGTCGGATGGGACCACCCCTACCTCGTTGTGGCCGTTGTGGTAGGCTCCATGATGGGGAGTGTCGTGCTAGTGTGGGAGTTTGCTTTACCTGCGGCGGCAGGCCATTTGCGAGAAATTGTCCAGGCAGGTAGCGGGGGTAGAGACTCGACGCCGGGATCAGTGGCTGGTTCATCGCCTTCTTTTGCTATGCGCCGTGCAGGGCAGGATCATGATTAGAACGACAAAGGGAAAGTGAAGCAATAGTTACAGGTATATCCTTAACCCTCTAAAGATTAGTGTGTGTGATAAGATGGTTACATGTTAAGTGTTATGTGCGGGTAATTTTATGTAAATCGTAATTTTAAGCCTGGTGTGTAGAAAAGGTAAGTTTGGGGGACATGGAAATTGTGAGCCTTAGAATTTTGATAACCGTGGGAACGTTAGATACAGGGCCATCTTGAGTGGAAGATTCTACGGGTGACCTTTGTCGAGGGACATAGTATACGTGGGGTATACTTGGGTAATAAGTCCATGAGTGGTGGACGTAGAAGGAACATTCGGGACGAATGTTTCTAAGGGGGGGAGAATGTTACACCCTGTAGTTCAGGTCATGCTTTTGAGAACGTACGAAAGGAATTAAGTTTTAAATTTTAGAATGATGGGTTGACGGAATGTTTCGGACGGGTTGTTAGTCAACTTTGAGGCGGTTTATGTCCCGTTATATTGAGAGTTCCTATGTGTTTCAAAGGCCTAGTACGTAGTTCGTTGAGTCTAGTTTCCAACGCAACCAACCGTTCGTCGATAGGACATCAGGGTAGAAAGTTATGGAGGTTACAAGTTCAGTGCGCAGTCGAGCATAAAAGCAACATCGGTCAGGGGCCACGCGCGCCGGATGCAGGTCGCGGCCGGATAAACTAAAACGCCAAGATGCAGTACGCGCGCCGAAAGCGTGGTCGCGCGAAGTTACGAAGGTTGGAGGTTTCAGTACGCGCCAAGCCGGTTTTTTCTGCGAATCTGGGAAAAATCAGAACTGTTTTTTTTTAAAGAGACCATGGGTGGGTGACAAGTGTCCCCCCATCTGATTTTTTTGCATGTCCTATTTATTGACCAAGTCTTGAAGACTTGGTCATTCTTAAAAGCTCTTTCTTCTCTCTAAAAAGCTCTTCCCTTTCTCTAAAATTCCTCTCCCTTCTCTCTAGAAATTCAAGAAGAAACCTAAGCCTAGAAAAATTCTGAAAAGGTGGCAAGAAGGAAACATGTTGACAAGATTGTAGGAGGATTGTGGAACGAAGACAAGTGGATTTTGTTGGAATAATTTGGGGTAAGCTCTAAGGTAACAATCCTTCCTCTTGTGCTAGTAAACTGTGTTGCATGTGTGGAAGAAAGGACTTATAGTTGTCAATATTGCCTTTAGATGTATTGCATGTAGAAATTGGATAAGAATTTGGATTAAAAAGGAATTGGATAAGAATTTATGTTGTTATACCTCAAAATTGCCAAATTGGACCTTGTAGTGGTATGAGTTGTTATGTATTGTGGGGCAGAATTTTACACGTCCAAGTTAGGCGTGTAATCCCCTTTGTGTTGATTAGATTGTTGAGCCTTAAAGGTGGCGTGTTTGATTATTGAATTCGGCTTTGAAAAAGGTGGCAAAGTATGTAGAAACAAAGGGAGTGCTGTCCAATTTTCCGTAGGAATAAGGAACTTTATGCTTAGAATATTCGACGAAGAAGTCTAGACGTTAATAGACGTATTTGATTATTATAGGTTGATACTCTATGCGCGGCATATTCGACTTGGCAAGTGGATTTAGCCGAGGAGGTATGTGATTCATCCTATTCTCTTGAGCATGATTATTTGTGAAATATGTAGTGCGGTAGACGCACGTGTGTTAAAGGAGTTTGATTTCTTTTTGTGCCCTTGACTTGATATGACGTGTAAAAGACTTGATTGTGTTGAAAGGTGGTATTTCGTTAGTAATGGGTACTTGGTTGTTAAAGAATAAGCCCTCTCGGTCTCATAAATGCTTATAGTGGTATTTGGTTGGTTTTAAACATAGAGTGTTATAATAGCTTTATGGGAAGTTAGTTATAACGACTTTATGAAAATGAAAGAATGGTTTTACTATTGGCTTTAAAATGGTAACTTGGCATTTGTTTTAAAAAGATATGAGACTGGATTTTTTTCCCTGTGTGTGGGATTTGGTTTAAAAGTAAGAGGCTTGAGAATTTGAAGTTTTGAAACTTAGGCTAGTTCGAGAAGTGATTTGATATAGAAAAAGAAGGCATGGCATTGTCTTGATTTGGTTTTAAAAGAAGACGTGGTATTGTCTTGGTTTTACATAAAAAGGAAGTATGGGAATTGTTTTTGGTTTACTTCAAATAATAGTTACTCTATTTTGATACCATGGGTGTTAGTAGCATGTGACTTTTGGGGTTAAAACCCGGATTTTTGGCATAGAATGGAAGTATCTTGAGTGTGAATAACTTGCCTATGTTTGCTTGCGATAGTCTTGGTGTACAAGTATTGTATCCTTATGCTACCGCGTCTCTCGATGGAGGGCCGGTCATGTTATTATCGATCATGTTGACATACGACACGTTGGCGCCCACGGGTACGCTCTTCGCGGTGAGTGTTATCTTGTTATCTTCGACATACCGACACGTTGGGTGGCGCGGATATGCTTCCGGTGAGTGTTATCTTGTTATCTTCGACATACCGACACGTTGGGTGGCCCACGTATCTTCCACGCGAGTGTTATCTTGTTATCTTCGACATACCGACACGTTGGGTGGCCCACGGGTATCTTCCACTATGGGTGTTATCTTGTTATTTCCTTTGGGCATACCGACACGTTGGATGGTCCACGTATACGCCATTAGAAGGGTTCCATGACCACGCTTATACCGAGGTAAGACGCCGGCACGCGCTATCTTGAGTTAAATTCGGGTTATATTTGAGTGATGACTTTACGCGTGAGACCACGACTGACACGCCCGCTAATATATATCAGGTAATCGTAGTTTGGTTATCACACATGTCTCGCTTTATATATCGTTATGATTTCATTTACGTATTTTCGATTCACATATTTGGTACATGTCAGATCGACCTCTTTCGGGCCGCGTCACGCCGTTGAGTCGAGGTACACTGGCCGATCCGCACTCTTGGATCACCGTTCAGTTCTGAAAGCTCCATTTCTCGGAGGCTTGGTCTTTTAGTACGGTTCCACGAAGTTGTAGACTTTTGTACATTCGGTATGGCGGGGCCACTGTCCGTCCAGATTGTTATGTAAACTCTTAGAAGTGCAGTAGTATGTCTTGCGGGTCGCTTTATAAAGAAAATTTGAGGTAACTGCTTTTGGATTTGTTTACATCCAGGGAGGTAGCCATATCGGCTAACCTATTATTTATTAATTGTTAAGTTTATGTATGTTCCGCTGATTATCTCTGATGTATATCTGTAAGGGTGCCCAGGTAGGACACCAGTCGCGGTCCCGGGGTCGGGTCGTGACAATTTACCTCGTAAAATCACTCCTCCGATGTAAAAAGTTAAATCAAAGTTAGGGCCAAGTTAGGATTTTTTAGATTTTGGGCATAGGGGTTGAGGGACATGAAGAGAATCTTAAAACATGTTTTGGAACAGGCAAGAACTTTTCACACTTAAAATACAGTTCTATCAATTGCTGGCTTATAAAAAAATTCCAACTCACAAATTACCATCACGTTACCAATTGACTTATAAATAATAAAAGAAAGAGAGAATAGGCATGTATAGTCTCCAAACTGAATAAAATGTGAAAAGGATTTAAGGAAAAGATGGTATAGGAGCAAAGGAAAAATAACGCTGGGACAGTGAAGTCTATCATTCTAAATCTACATAACTAGCACATACGTGTTTGTCCATATCGACAGAATACGATAGGCACAGTTTGTATGATATGTTAAAATTAAAATAACATGTTTTGCTTCACTTCCCTGTAAAAGGCACGGGCGAAGATATTAATAGACATAACTTTACCTCGTCCATCGGATAAAAGAAGCAAGTTTACATCCAACAAAATGGATAATAAAGAACAAAAACTAAATCTTTCTTTTGATTGGTCAAAAACCAATCTTTTCTTACCCTAATAAGTGGTGGTCAAGGTATAACTGGAAATTATTAGATAAGAACTCAAGTTGTAAAAGTGGCAAGGCCATTATATAACTTGATGAGTAAAATTGAAGGAGCATGATCCCTCTCTGTCCTACTGAGCTCCTCCAATGTCCACATATATTTCAAGGACACGTCTTACTCAAACATATCTTCAGAATATCTCATCAGCTTAAAAGAATTCAAATATAGCTTAATCTAGAAATGCTGTCTATTTTCTTTTTGAACTGGTCTAGAAATCGTGTCTCTTTGTAGGCATGACCTCATTGCAATAATTTGTAAAACTCAGTTAAAAAGGTACTATAGATTACTAGTACAAAAATAGCTTCCATAAATCTCTACTAGACACTACATCTTCCCGGGTATTATTTCAAACCTAAAAGAACTATAGCTTCATCTACACCTACTAGACACTACATCTTCCCGGGCATTATTTCAAACCTAAAGAAACTATAGCTTCATCTACACCGATATCTTCTTGTTAATGACAAGTATTCCCTTATCGTATCACAAGGTACTTAGGGGTCGTTTGGTTGGGAAAAAATATCCCAGGATTAATTATCCTGGGATTACTTATCCCATCCTCCCATAGGGATAAAAATAACACTACAATCCCGGATTAGTTATACTATGATTATATCCCAACCAAACGTGGGATAAACTCATCTCAAATAATCTTGTGATTAATTATCCCTTATCCCTCATACCAAACGAGCCCTTATAGCATAGAAGACACTTAATCATACAATTCTAAGCCATAGGCAAAAATACTAGGTAATTTTTTCCTATATGTCCGCATCAATAGGAGTTACCCAATACATGTGTGTTGTGGTGGAAGGTAGCACGTACCCGGTGGAATTAGTCGAGGTACACGCAAGTTGACCCAAACACCATGAATATCAAAACAAAAACCAAAAGAAAGACACACTTAATCATAACCACCATAACTCTATGATCCTTGGTGGGAGGAAAAGGTAGCAGGTAACCCGTGAAATGAGTCGAGGTGCGCGCAAGCTGACCTAGATATCACAATTATCAATAAAAAAGAATCCATGATCCTATAAGATGTCCACATTAATATAAGGAAAACTTTACATCCAAAAATGCAGAATAAACAACAAAAATCAAAACATTATGAGGTGCCCCGCGGAATTAGTCTGAGGTGCACACAATCTGGCCCGAACACATAGATATCAAAACCATAAAAACACTTAATCATAACCACCATAACTCTATGAGGTGGCAGGTATCACGTCGAATTAGTCGAGGTGCGCGCAAGCTAGCCCAAACACCACCGTTATCAATAAAAAGAATATATGATCCTATAAGATGCCCACATCAATACAAGGAAAACTTTTACATCCAAAAAAATAAAAAACAAACAACAAAAATCAAAACTTTTCTTACCCTTTTCAAACATATACACAACTACTCAATCCAAATCCCAAACAAGTCAAATTCCGCTATATGAATCGTTCACTATGCATGTATCTCAATCTAAACCTATCTAAATCCAACATTACAATAAACTTAATTTTTTCTAAACATTAAATATTCTCTACGTTTACAAATAAGTTCTAATCAATATATCAAAGCGAATCATTAAACACAATTGAATACTAATCAAATTTTACCTATGAATAATATCGCCGGAAAAGCCAAATCGGGAAATCGCCGTCGCCGGTGCCGTTTGATTCTATTTACCGCTTCACGTAAAAGTTGTTCGAACAGATCATATATGAACAGATCAAACTAGTTGTCTTTGTGACCCCACTAGTTTAGTGAAATTATGAATTGACCCCGGATCCGAAATGGAAACAGTTACGACAGTTACCTATCTTTTTCAATGGTGTTGTACGAGTACTCTATCCGTCTTAATTTGTGCTATATAATTTTATTTTTGTCTCAATTCTTTTATAATAATTTAATTTTAATATTTATCTTTTACACTTAACGAGATAATTTATAATCACATAAATATTTTTGACATATATTCCTTTATTTATTAAATTATGTGTCGAGTCAAACTATATCACATAAATTGAGACGACTTTCTTGTGCTAAAACTTTAGCTCGGAAACACAAAAGTATTGTACGCGCTTTATAAAAAGACCGAGTTCAGAATTATTGAAAGAATTCTTAACGTCGGAATAACAAGTTCTTTCTTTGAATTACTTATATAGTAGCAATATAAATAAATTGCTACAATAAGTTTAGTTTATAATTTAATAAAAATGTTAACTTATTATAATTTATATTATATTAAAAACGTGAAGAGTTTTATAAATATTGATTGCAATAGACAAAATTATCATTTACAATTTTCCTCAAATTATTATTTAATTATATTTATAATATACATAATCACTAATAATATATATTTCCTTTCAAATGAAAATAAAAACTCCCTTATTTTTGGCAAGAAGGTCACGACTATTTATACAATTTAATTCATTCTCAAAATAAAAAAAGGGTCACTTTCACGTCTCCGTCTAGGAAACAAATTGTAAACACAAGCATTCTTACCCTGGAAATTAATTTCGTTTGTTTATATAGGTAAAAATTATCTAATAAAGTCAAAGAGGTATATGTATAGTAGACATCTAATGGAAAGATTTATAAGACCATGAGATAATTGAATCACCTTTTATCTCATGTCACATCAGATTATTTATCTGTTACATCAAATATATTCATTTATCACATACACTTCACAGTAAGAAATATTTTATAAAATAATTAATTTTCTCTTTCATCCACATCAATAAAGATATCCCACCATATATATTTATTTTATCTTATTTTCTATTTTGTATATGATATTATTCTTGTAATTTATATTATTACACATATAATAATAAAATTATAAATTACTTATATTCATTTAATTTTGACACTTATCAAATTTATTATAATATTAAAACACAACAATACATGATTTTATTAATGAAGATAAATTAATCGTACAATTTATCAAAAACACACTAAAACATTGATAATATTAAAATCACAAATTGAAAATTAATTTTCGGTTGTTTCAAACTTTTGCCAAATTTCAAACTTTTCGGTTATACGGATATTGCATACCAAAATTAGTTGACATCATATATGACATTTGAAAATTGGATGACATATTTTGAGAATTTTGTGGACGTTGAATATTGAGATTTTGTAGTTGGTTAGAAAATACAAATTTGGAGGAAGATTAAAATTTTGATTAGGGTCCATAATAAAAAAATAGCAAATAATTTAGAAGAGGATAGAAATTTGGAGAAAATAGCCAAAATATTTCGGTGTCCAAATGAAGTATTCTTAGTCTCTTTTTATAAATCTTGAAAAATAAAAAAATTGATGTTTTTTTTTAATTCGGTCAAATTATTGATCAAAAATAGCAATTAAAGTAGCGGTGAAAAATGAATTTCTGGCAGTCAATCGTAGACTACCACATGACGTTGCAGAAGACATTGTCTCCTTCTCCTTCTCGAGCAGGAGACATTGTCTCCACGTGACAAGATTATCTCTTATATATTCAATAATTCTCAATTATTTCCACGTCAACATGTCATTCGAATTATCTTCTGTTGTGTGTAATTATCGGGGACAATGTCCCCTGCTGGAGATGGTCTAAGACATAAAGTCAAAAGAGGTATATGTAATGTAAATGCACTCGATTTGGAAATTCCAAAATTTTAGGACTTTCTACATCAAATAAGAAAATATTTAATAATTAAAATTTTATTTGATTTCAGAGACATAAATATTAAGAAAAAATTATAAAATTATAATTATGTTCAATGTAAAATCTATTTTAATTTTTAAAGGATAAAAAAAGCAAATGATTTTCGCAACACAAAGGCCCTTAGCAAATGTTGTTGGCTTTTTTTACCTTTTAAAAATAGAGTTCACACTAAGCGAAATAATTATTTTATTATTTTTCTAATATTTATGACTTCAAGATCAATAATTGTTTGATTATTAAATCTTTCCTTATTTTAATAAGTAAGAAATCTTAATACTGCAGAACTTCAACATCAATTAAAGTTTTACCTTATATAAATTATTTGATTAATTGGGTTATGTAATAAACTATACTTTTTTTGTTGTGAAGAACTCGCACCGCTACTCTTTCGAGCGCAAGACAGGTAAACCCGCCGACGAATAGCGCAAACCACGCCACCGATTAACCACATTTGGCAGTCACGCGTGATACGCCAACCGAGTTTATGCGCATGCGCGATCGGGCGCAAAGAGTTTCATTTTGTCTATTTTCATCTGGTAGTTCAATAATTTCGTGAGACCACAATAGAGTTCTAAATAAACAATGTCTCTATGATGCCCATTAATTGTTCCTGCCATAAGAGTTTCAATTCGAATAGGGATAAATTAAATTATGATTTTATATTAGAGTTATATTAAACCATAGGTTACAACTTACAAAGATGAATACTAAACGCCACATCCATATCAGATCAATTGCATATACGTGTTGTTTTAAGATCTTTAGAGTTTTGTTTTCCTTTAATATATATATATATATAGTGTTTATAATTTTGTTATGTTCTTAATTGATGTTTAATATGTGATGCAATTGATGATTTACGGCTTCTCCCGGTGTTTTGCCTTATGCTAGTAAATTTGTATTGCAGGTGACTTCATTGAAGAATTTTAAGTTTTAATTCACAATCTCTTTTTCTTGAACTGGTAAGAACGTCCAAGAAACAATCTCTAATACAACATTTATTTTGATATTCATTGCCATTTAACATAATTTTTTATTTTTGTATATATTTATTGACACGTGCAAAATACACATATAGACAAAATATTAATACCATTTTACCAAGTTAATTTACTATTTTACCAGGTATTAATTATCATAGAAATTTTGTCTATAATTGCCGGGGTTATATTTATATAAGAGATTTGTACATATTTGACCCTCCTCTTTCTAGTACTAGTACAATATTATCTTAATACTGTTGGTGTTACAGTGGATGTATGGGAATAGTTTACAACTATCACTAGTGCTTAGAAAGGATAATCAATTACAATTTAAATGCAAAAGGCTTGAAGCCTAACATCAGTTGTCACAACATCAATAAGTGTTGATGATCTCGATCTTCGGTCTTTGATCATTCCTTGAAGTGTTGATCTTCTTCCTTGAAGTATTGAGATGTTGGTTGAAACTGCAGCAAGCCCCTTGAGAACAACAATAACAATATGTTTAGAATCTGGAAATATAACAATATAATTGGCTTGCTGAGTCGACCAAATTCTTGATCTATCTTTAAGATAATATTGCCCCGTATATTCTTTCAACGATTGTAATGACAACCTATCTCCCAAGATAAAACAACAATCAAACAAATGAGCAAAAGAAACTCAAGTGTTCGCTATAATAAAAGGATCTTTGAGTGTGTAAGATTGCAAGAAAGGAAGAGATTTCATGAACTAGGAAGAACTTATAGAAATATGTATTCTATGTGTGTTCTTCCTCTATTTTCTGTTCTGTATATGTTCTCATATATTGTGTGTTAAACATATATTATATGTCTCTGCTCAAATCTGGAATAAGGCTTGATTATATAGTGTTTATGAATGGAGGAGGTGTTAATGACTATTAAGAGGGTTGTTAAGAGGCTCAATCAAGAGCTAAAACGTTAAGGAGTAATAGCCCAACGTTCCACAACTTAATGTGACATTAAACCTCTGAAACGTCCTTGGCGCCGCGGCCCTGCAGGCTGGCGCCACTGCGCCAAAACTCCTGAGAGTTGGCGCCGTGGCCCTGCAGCCTGCTGCCGCGGCGCCGACGCTTTCTAGAAACTTCAGAGACCAAATTGTAATCCTAATAAAGTCTAGGCCAAAAAAATAATGTCAGAAGCCAAAACTGTAATTATAATAAAGTCTAGGGTACCCGACCCGATCCGGGCGAGTGGGCCTAGTCTTAAACCCAAGCACACATAGGTCCTTCCTCCTTCAAACACATGGGTTACCCCTTGGGGTCTTAATCACTTATTCAGTTTAGAGACTTATAACATGAACAATTCTTCCCTTTTCTATCTATGTGGTAGATTTGTCACACGTCACTCTTCCATGTCTCAAACACCTTACTTTGTGGACCAATATCTCTTCTGTTTCTCAACGAAATTTGATAATTCTTGGCCCTACGGTCATCTAATCAGTTAGTAGGTTAAGCACATGTAAAGAACCAGGTTCTCCAACATGTGGAACCATGATGTTTAAGTCATTGAAGATGGGCGGACCCAACCTCCACCAAAGGCAAATTTCCAACATTAATTGTAATAATTATCATAGAAATTGTCTATAATTGACGGGGTTATATTTATATAAGAGATTTATACATATTTTTACCAATTATGTAATACTTATATTATCAAGTACCAATTTATATCATGCAGATTTCCTTTTTGGTAAAATAGTAACTTAAAACTAAAGTCTGTGATATAGCATACATCTTAACAATCATCACAGGAATATGCTTGTTTTTTTGTTTGCGCCTCCTTCATGAATATAATATGTCAGTAAACTTTATTCATAATCAAATACTAAAAATGATTCTCCTTGCTAATATATTATTCATGCAAAACAGTGAAAACACTTTACATTATATCAAACATCTAACTATTATGACACCAAATTATAAGGAGTGATACATGGACGTTCATATAATGTTATCTATTGTGAACTCTCATGGTCGTTAAAAAAAAATCAAGCCCGATATTTATACCAAATTAATGTTGAGTAGCAACCTTATTACACTATGTCGTAATTGAATTTAATAGAATAAAGTATTTTGTCTATTGTTTTTCATTTTTCTTAATTTCCCCGTAACTTTGTAGCTCAAAAGGAAAATACTAGACTTAGTTGAGCCCATAGGTCACATGAATAGTGCCAACTGCCAAGCCCAAAAGGTTATGACATAGCTAGAGTTACTCAGGCCCATAGCAAACAATAGTAGTAGCATTCTGCATAGGGTTGTCAGTGGGGCGGGTAAATGCGGGTACCGCCCCGCACCCGCTCCAATTGGAGCGGGTATGGGAGATGGTTTGGTGGGTGGTGGGGCGGGTATGGGTATCAAAAGTGCTACTCGTCATGGATAGTGGGGCGGGGGTGGATTTCATATAAGACCGCCCCGCATCCGCCCGTCACTTCACTGCACTCCACACCGACTGCACTGCACCGCCCATATCCGTATCATCTATTAGTTTAATTAGGCTATTTACGAATTTATTTGGCAAAGTTTTAGACTTGATATTCGATACACCATAGTGGAAATGTTCATTTTTTTCCTTTTTTTATATAACTTTCATTTTGGTGACTAAAATAATTGCTAGACATTATTTGAGCATTTTATTAATGGGTACCCGCCGGGTAAGTGGGTATCCGCGTGAAGTAAGTGGGGCGGAGACGGGTGGAGGAATTACTACCCGTGATGGGTGGTGGGGCGAGGGTGGAGATGTGTTTTAGGTGGTGGGTACAGGTATGGGATACCCTTTCCCCGCCCCCGTCCCGCCCCATTGACATCCCTAATTCTGCAATAAGGTTGACCAAACAAAAGATTGATCGAAATTAATGTGGCCGAGCTTCTTTAAAATGTATTTTTTTATTGAAGTACAAAATTATTGTATCACTGAAGATATAATTTTAATGAATCACGTGTATTTGGATGGTCTGAGGATTTAATAGTCATTTACTTGCAAAAACGTAAAACGCCTAAAATAACATTAGAGGGGATACACTATACTCAAATAAGCAGCCCGTTTTACGATTAAGGGTCTGTTTGGTCAAGGTTCTAGAAAAGTTTTTATATTTCTTAGAAGTAGTTCGGCAGAAATCATTTCTAGAGAATTTGTTATGGTGTTTGGCCTATAATTATAGAAGTACTTCTGAGAAACAGAAACAGTTTTCTGTTTGGACCACATTTATGCAAATTTACTAGAATATTCTTTTTAATAGATTTAAAACTATTTAAAATATTCATTTTTATCCTATGTTTCTAAAAATTAATATATCTTTACAATTTAATAATTTTAAAAAAAATTATTTAATTGCAACATTTAATAAAATAATATTATTATATTGTACATAAGAAATGTAACGACAATATGATAGTAAATGATTGAAATATGTCAAAATCTACCCCCGTCCTACCCACACTACCCCCACCCCATCCTCAAATTTCTATGTCATATTTTTTTTTACTTTTTTATAAAGAATATGAATTTTTTTCTCTCCCCCCCCCCCCCCCGTCCACCGACCCCATTCTCAATTATTTTTTTTAACTTTTATAATAATTTATATAAAAAAAAAAAAACTTACCCCGCCCCATCCTCAAATTTCTATTTCATATTTTTGTTACTTTTATAAAAATGATTGAAAATATGAAATTTTTCTTACCTCCCTACCCCCGTCCACCTAATATATTCTCAAATTTCTATTTTATATTTTTTTACTTTTATAAACAATTAATAAAAAATATGATTTTTACCTCTCCCGTCCTACCCCTACCCCATCTTCAAATTTCTATTTCATATTTTTGTTACTTTTATAAAAATGATTGAAAATATGAAATTTTTCTTACCTTCCTCCCCCAGTCCACCTACCACATTCTCAAATTTCTATTTTATATTTTTTTTTACTTTTATAAATAATTTATAAAAAACATAATATTTTTCTTACCCACTCCGCCCGCTCTACCCCACCCCATTGCCCTACCCCATCCTCAAATTTCTATTTCATATTTTTTGTTACTTTTATAAAAAAAATATTTAAAAAATATGAATTTTTTCTTACCCCCCTTCTCTACTCAACATCAAAACATTTCTTCATCACGAAACTGATCGGATCTGCCGTAGACACCCCCCGCCCTATCCCATTTCCAAATTTCTATTTTATATGGGGATATTATATGAGATTAAAAGAAATTTGTGAAAAGAAAATGGTAAATGGGTCCAAAAAAAGTTATTTAATGGGCAAAAAGGGCTTCTCGAGAAGCACCAAATTGGTGTTTCTGCTTCTCTTCCTATCTAGAACACTTTTTGGCTATTTTAAAAAGTGTTTTTACTTCTGGAAAGTACATATTTAGCCTGGGAATACTTGGCCAAACAGGTACTAAACCTCACTTTCGAAATGCCACCTCATATATATATATATATATATATAGTTCATTTGTCTCTAGCATCAAATCATCTGTAATATAAGAGGCAAAAAGTGTTGGAAAATTTATTAACGTGAAGTAATGTTAATCCTATTATTTATGATTCGAATAATTGAGGCCATGCACGTTGAAAACGTCGTTTTCACACACGTGCACACATTGTACCAAGGATCGTAAATTTTCTTAGTGAAAGAGATATTGATACGTAAACAAAACGTTTGAGACATGAAATGATAGACGGTTATTGGTCAAATGACAAGTGTTTCACGTTGGTAAATGAAGGAAGAAGTGTACGATGTGTAAAAGATGAAACGAGTCGGAAAATGTCGCGTCGCTAATTCACTGTTTGGCTACTGGAATATATGCGTTGCGGCACTTCGATTCCAGAAGACTCGACGGAAGACGAAAAGTTCTGACTCTTGGGCTGGTTTTGGAGCATTAATCCTCCATTATTTGACACATGAATTCAGCCATTACTTGGCTAAATTGTAACCCCATATTAAGTGTCATTACATGACATTGAAGACCATTACTTGGCTAGATGAGAAGTCATCTTCATCATACTATAAATTGAGGTCATTGGCTCAATTGAAGAACACGCCAAAAACTTCAGAATTTTCTAAGTTCTTCTTCTTCTCTAGCATACTTCCACACACTCAAAGGTTCTTCTTTTTAGTAAACACTTGAGTTATCCTTTGCTCAATTGTTTGTTGCTGTTTTATCTTGGGAGACAAGTTGACAATAGTCGTTAAAGGATTTATACGGGGCAATATCGTCTTAAGGACAGATTGAACATCAACCGACTCAACAAACCTCTTTCTTTGTTCTCATTTCCAGATTTGTAATCAAGTTTGTTGTTGCTTACTTTCTCATTTCCTTGTAACCACAATTATTACTCACAAAAAGATGTCATTATTTTCAACCATTTGCATTGTCTCGTGTACCCTTTCATACTAGTAGGCGTA
Organism: Przewalskia tangutica; assembly: GCA_029844215.1. Lineage (NCBI taxonomy): Eukaryota > Viridiplantae > Streptophyta > Magnoliopsida > Solanales > Solanaceae > Przewalskia > Przewalskia tangutica. The sequence continues at coordinate 95,806,520 of CM056738.1, read as the reverse complement.
TTATTATCTTTATTCTCTGCTACTATTTGTTTCTCTTGTATTTTATATATCGTATTAATTTGATGCAGTTATTGTTACTTTTCTTCATAATGCTTATTTATAGTATTGTCTTGACTTCTTTACTTTCGTCAATTTCTATCTGACCTCTTGCCCTACTTTTTATTAAGCCGATGGTCTTTCGAAAATAGTCTCTCTACCCTTTAAGGTAGGGATAAAATCTGCGTACACTATATCCTCCTCAAATCCCACTTATAAGATTACACTGAATATGTTATTGTTGTAATATTTCAACCATCCAAAGCAAAACTTATCCAACCCATCAATTGCATTTTGTAAAGTTAGCCAAATCTTTCTTCTTCTTTTAAAGAAAAGAGGATTTGAGTTAGCTAAGCACTTTTAATCTAGTAAACAAGAAAAGCCGTCTGATGAAAAACGATTTTCACGCTCGATTCAGAGAGCACTTTTTTCGTTGAGAATTCCTCGTTCTTTTTCGTGTAAATTTCTTCAGCGCTCTGCGTTTATGATACTCTGGGGTGGGGTTACTTTCTTAGTGCTTGCGCTAAAAAGGATGGGCTCATATGAACCTTTAACATTCAATGTTGCAAACAATTGATATCTGAATTTTTTTTATATTCTTCTGACATCCAAAAGATTTAAACTTTAAATAATTAAAAAGAGAGTAAAGGGTTCATCAATAACGTGTAGAGAAGATCGCTCGCTGGTAAAACAAAAAAGTTAATTATGATTTAAACGACATGGGCACTTTCAACATGTCACCTTTTTTATTAACTCGTGCATTAGATAATCTAGTAGAAGAAAAGGCAAACATAGGTCTCAGTTTTTATTTTTCAACCATACAAAGCAAAACTTATTCAACCTATCAATTGCTATCTTGAAAAGTTACCTAAATCTTTCCTGTGTAAAGAAGAAGATTTTGAGGAAGCTAATCACTTTATAAAAAGTAAACAAGGATGGGCTTGAAACTTTATTAGTCAATGTTCTATATTCGTCAAAATTAGTACTAATTCTTGTAAGCGATTGATATCTGAAAGTTCTTTTTCTTATTCCTCTTGTAAATACTTGGAAAAAGACACACCACCACCACACAAAAAAAGAGAAGGAAAAACACATAAAACGCCCTTCAAAGTAGTTTTGCTTTCGTCTCGTACTACCTTTAACTATATGGGAATCCTACTACCTCCTTAACTATTTTGAAGTGAAACTAACACCCCTTTTAAAATTGACCCTCTCAACCCTTCATTTGCTCATATGTCTGTAATGGTGGCAATGGAGTTTTCTAGTGGTAACCGTGGTGGTGGAATTAGGGAGAAGAATAGAAAAAAAAGTAATTTTTCTCAAAAACATGACATGGCACCAAAAAAGTTTTCTTTAAAAAAGACGTGGCAATTATGTGGCTACCACGTGTTGGTTACGTGGCATGCATGTAATACATTTTCCATCATGGAATTAGTCAAGACTCAAGAGGCAACGAGAGGAAACATAATTCCACTTCTAATATGTTAAGGGGTAATAGGACCACACATAGTTAAAGATCCGCAAGGGGAAAACATATTAGTTTGGGGGCATTTTATGTAGTTTCCCAACAAACAAACAAAATTTAGAACTCACCATGTGAAAATTAGCAACAGGGTCAATAGTACTTTGAGAAAAGTGGGGGGGGGGGGGGGGATAAGAAGAATACTTCTATACTGTTTGTCTATTTACAAGAAGCAAAAACAAGATCTAGTCCTTCCTTAGATTAGCTAAAACAAATTGGCTGAAAATTTTCCATGTGAAATGTGTATAGACCTTCTACATGTCACTTAATATTGTATTATCCAAGTTATGCAAGTAAGTAACTAGAAAACATTATAACAATACCAAAAAAGAATGTAACCTAAAAAAGATATCAAAGTTACAAAGTTGTGGAGATAAAGTAAAAGTAATATATGCATCATTAGATCAGACAGCAGTAGTAAGGCAACTGTATCTTGGTCTTGTTTTGTCTGGTGATAGATTTTCTTCCATGGCCTTTCTCTTGTTATTACTATTGGCTTGTGATTGCTGTTGTTGTACTGTATCTGATTCTGTTTGTGGTGGTTGTGATGGAACAACATGTGCAATTTCTATTGATTCTTGATTTTCTTTTGTAACAATTATCTCAGGTTCTACTTGTTTGTGGCTTTTGCATTTGGTTTTCATCATATGTGGTCTAAGTTTATTAACATCTGATAATCTTACTGGCTTCAAGAAAAATTCTTCTGCCCCTTCTTCTAAGCATCTGTAAAAAAACAATTACACACAATTAATTACTTCACATCCAATAGAAGAAGATATAGAAACTTGATTCATTTGTACACACACAAATTGTCCTGCTTATCCTTTCATACTAGTAGTCGTAGTATTAATTTTATAGTTTCTTGTCCTTCGATTTCGACTATTTGTTATTTCTTATTCTTTGATTATCGTATTAATTTATGGTTGTTACTGCTTCATCATGCTTTTATAGTATGTTGCTATGGTTTATTCGTTTCCATTATTTCTTTTTCATGTTGCTTTAAAATGCTTGTTCTTATGCCGAGAGTCTATCGGAAACAGACTCTCTACCTCCCTTAGGAGGGGTAAAGGTCTGCGTACACTCTACCCTCCCAAACCACAAATTCTTCTTCTTGTTGTATATAATGAAAGAGATCAACTAATTGTTCTGTTCTTACCTATTGATTCTTGAAGGAACATTTTCAGATGACATAATGACCACTGGTATGTTTCTCAGAGATGCAGATTCCTGTCCAGAGAACATATCAAACTGTAAATTAACCAAAAATTGAACACAAGATCTAAATACAAAGCTAAACATAGAGTCCCACAAAGGGTAAACTAGCTATGAAGTGTATAGTTGGTCAAGAATTTCCAATCAGATTCAAGATTCATCTAAAATTTTGAAAGGTAAGGTAAAAACCCCACACCGGGAAGAACCCTACAACAACGTACCCGGTGTAATCCACAAGTGGGTCTAGTAATGATAGAGTGTACGCAGACCTTATTCCTACCATGGAAGGTAGAAAGATTGTTTCCAATAGACCCTCGGCTCAAAAAATACGAGGAAGAACCCCTTAGAGAAAAAGTATCATTTTTTACAATACCACACACAACTAGAACAGTAAAATTGTGTTCTGATAAAGAACCCCATGTGGGGGAGAGTAAAAAGATTACATTTTTACAATGCCACAAAACAACATAACTGGGAAGGTTTTGTTCTAAACTAATGTGCAAGAGAAAAGTACCTTAATTTTCTTGAGCAAATCATAGCCAGTCATCCCAGGCATACAATAATCTGTGATAATAAGATTGATTTGTGCTTCCTGCAAATCCCAAAAACAGACACAAAAAATATTTTTTCTTCTAAACTTAAATGGAAATTCAGAAAAAAATGGACAGTTTCATCAAAGAAAATTAGTTACCTGATGGTTATCAAGAGAGACACAAGGCTGATTTGTGTGATTCTTGTCATGTTCTTGTAAACCCAAAAATTCTAAAGCTTTACTTCCAGAATCTACTGTTGTAACTGCATAAACAAAACACAAAAATACCCACAAAAAATTTAAAATCAATACCAAAACAAAATAACCATAAATAATAAATAAAATGCCCTTGGCCTTATCAGTGCGGAGCTAGAGTTTCGCCTATGAATTCGACAGAACACAATAACTTTAGCTCAAATCTCGTATGAATTCACTTAATAAATATGAATAAATTATCAAAAACCTAAAAAGTTGGGGTTTTTTTTTTAAATCTCGAACCTATAAACTCAAAATACCCACAAAAATTAAAATCAATACCAAAACAAAACAGCTATAAATTAAATGACGTTAGCCTTACAAGGGCGGAACTAGACTTTCACCTCCGAATTCAACGGAACTCAATAACTTTACCTCAAATTTAGTATGAATCCACTTAATAAATATAAATAAATTATCAAAAACCTAATAAGTTGTCTTTTCTAGAATTCAAAACTCAACAAAAATAACAACATATTTCGTGTAAGAGTTGTATTTGCTAGAGAATTGGGTATTCCGATCATAATGCATGACTACCTAACAGGGGATTCATGACTACCTAACAGGGGATTCTCAATTGATTTTTTTCAATATTCAATATTTATATTGACAATAGTATATCGAACAAATATAATTTATAAATGAAGTGGATCTATTTAGTTTTATTTTATGTTTTAAATTAATTAGAAATGTTAATGTATTTTTTTAGTTCAGGAGAATTAGTAATGTGTCCGGAGAAATTAGTACAAGAAGCCGTGGATACACTTATTGATAATGGAATCCGAGGACACCCAATGAGGGGCAGTCATAATAAAGTTTACAAGTCTTTTTCTGACGTGATTGAAGGCAAAGAGGAAAGATTTCGTGAGACTCGGCAAACGAGTCGATTATTCAGGACGTTAATTTCATTAGTGTTAGTAGGATGGTATGTACCCAGACCTTATCCTACCTTAAGGTAGAGAGGTTTTTCAATAAACCCTGGACTCAAATAGAATTCAAAACACATAAATTCAAAATTCTAGCCGGACTAATAACTTAAATGAGTTGAAATCAAGAAAGTACCTTGACAAGTAGATGTTTTCAATAGCCTTTCAATAAGCTTCCTATCAATTACACTGTCATCAACTGCTAAAACATGAAACTGTGACTCCGTAGCTGCCATTCCCAATGCTCCAAATTTACACAAAATAAAACCAAAAGAACAACAAAAAAAGAACAGATCTTTATTTTTCTTTGATGGGGTTCTTGTTTTATTTTCCTTACTTAATAAAGAAGATGTCTTTGTAGACAAGTAAAAAACCCAACAAAATCTCCACAACTCACAAAGCAATATCTAACCAAATCTCTCCAAATTTCTAAGCAATATATATATATTAAAAGAATTGAGATTTGTAATCTTTTTACAAATCTAGAACATGGGGTTTGTTACTTATATTATATTGTATTGGTTGATGATGATAATGATTCTTGAAGTTCTTTGTTAGTACTAATAAGGAAATAAAAAGACATACACATACTATAAATATTGGATGCGAAGTAAAGTTTTGAGGAAAAAGGGAAAGTGGGGATCGGGTATTTTGGAAGGTGGAGGGGTGGGGGTGACAAGGTGGGACCCACCAAATCCACCCAAAAGATACAGGTGAGGTCAGCATTGATACATTTTTCGTTTCCTGGTGTGATTACCGTATCTTGGGCAGGTGCAAGGTGGTACTACAAAAGTGCAATTTTCTAAAAATAAAATTTTAAAATATTGAGATAATAAATTTAATTTATATACACGGATAATATTACGTATGATATTTACATTTAAATTTATAGTGAATATGACATAAATATATCATATAATAGGTTAAAGTACACTAATAATATCAAAAACAATCGGGTATCAACTGCAAGAAATTCAAAGTGTAACATATGAGTTCATAAAAAATTAATATTTTTTGTTCAGATCATACATATATATTAAATATTCACTATCTATAAAATTTAAATGTGAGGTCAATTGTATGTTAACTTGAGATTGTGGTAAAATCATAAAATTCAAATTCTAAATTTGTTGTTTACGTATAAATTAAATCGTGTAAAACATCTTAAATTAGTAAAAATGAATCACCATTAATAAAAAAGAAAGTAGATTCAAATTAACTAAACTCAGTGCGTGCATATCTTGTGGGTAAGTTTTTCAATTTGATATGTCCCTGTTAATATACATTCAAATCTCTCTATAATTATCATTCGCTACAATAGCATTTCATTATAACGATATTATTTTATCTGGAACTGATTATTCATGTTATATTTTACCTCTTTATAACATCATTTTACCTATAACAATAATGACATTCATTATACGCTATTTATAAAATTACCCTTTTATAAAGTTGACATATTGGTATACATGTATATACATTTGGTATACATGTAGTTATTAGTGTGTTGGTTAAATAAGGCTTAGTGGTAGTGGCCCATGGCCCATTATGTACTGGCCCATTGTGTTTAATTTGTTTCTGATTCAGTTTGTATAATTAGGACCTATGTGATTCATTTTGAGTTAATGAGCAAACATGTAAAGCTTCCACAAAATTCCTGTCTTTTCTCTCTCGTTTCTCATCTTCCTTCTTCTTCACGGTTTATCTTCTTCTTCAGTTCTTCTGGATTCTGTCCAGAATATACACATGCAGGCTCGGATTATGGAATCTAACATGGTATTAAAGCCTTAGGGAACAGGATCGAAGATATCTCCAGTAAATGAGAGATCGATTCATCGAAAAAATTCGAGCCAATTTTATGTTCATCACACGACCGAATCGGCCGCGTAGATCTATTTTCTTCACTGGATTACTGGTGAATTGTAGAGATTCAACACTGATGGTTCAACTTAGTAGCTTCAATTACAACTGTGTTGCTGGATCGATTGAAGATTTAACACTGAACTGTGTTAATTTGGATTAATTTTCAATTTCAATTTCAAATTTAATATAAACTGTGAGAATTATGGAGAATACTTCACTGATTGGGCAGAATGCTGCGAATGAAGGTTCGACTTCTAATTCGAACATCGTCGATCATAATCACCCGCTGTTTTTTAGCAGCTCAGACACATCTGATTCTATACAAGTGGAGATTCAACTAGTAGGGATGGAAAACTACACGTTGTGGAGTCGAGCTATGCGACTGATTTTATTGACGAAAAATAAGATTGGATTCATCTATGGAACAGTAAAACGAGACACTTATGGTGCCAATTGCGTACATCAGTGGGATCGTTGTAACTCGATGATAATCTCTTGGATTATGAAGAATGTGAGTAAGCATCTGCTCAGTGGCATATTGTATCGGTCTACTGCGTGTACAGTATGGAAGGACCTAAAGGAAAGGTTCGATAAGATCAATTTGTCTGGCGTGTATCAGTTAAGGAAGGAGTTGGCTACGCTACATCAAGGAGTGGCACCTGTAGCTAGCTATTATTCAAGGTTGAAAGATTTGTGGGATGAAATCGACTCAATCATTCCACCACCGACTTGCGAGTGTATAAGTCCAAGAGAATATATAGAACATTTAGCAAACCAGCGACTGCTAGAGTTCCTAATGGGGCTAAATGATAGCTATAACCAGGCTAGAGGTCATATTCTCCTGATGACACCTACGCCTAGTGTGAATCAAGCTTATGCCATGATTGCGCAGGATGAAAGCCAGAAATCAATGACTGGAAGGTATGCGATGGATGAGTATGAAGTGGCTGAGTCAATTGAGCCTATAGCTCTTTTTGGTAGGCCTAGTAGTAACCAGAACAGACAGAAGAAGAACATGTACTGTGATCACTGTAGAATGAAATGACATTGTAGAGAAATCTGCTATAAATTGATGCATTGTGACTATTGCAACAAACAAGGCCATGTGAGGGAAAAGTGCTATAGACTTGTTGCTGATACTAAAGGGAAGAAACAAGTAAATGTAGCTACAACAGGAGAAGGGAATGCTTATTGTTACGGGCAAGGGAACCAGAATGTTTGTGGCTATGGGCAAGTACACCAGAGGTATGAATGAGGAATGAGGCAATTAAATCAGGAGCAACAAAGTCAATTTCAGCAGATGATGAATGATCCATTTCAGTAGTTGATGAGAACTTGTCCACCTGACAAGTATGAGCAAATGCTTGTTGTTCTGAAGCAACAATTGGACACAGATACGAAGAATACACAGATGCCTCAAGTACATATGGCAGGTAATCCTGTATTTAGTAAGAAAACTGATCCTAGTTGGATAGTTGATTCAGGAGCAACTAATCACATGGTAAATGACAAGACTATGATTGAAGAATATGATTTCATAGACAATGCAGGTCATGTACAATTACCAACTGGTGACACATCAACAATTACACAGGCAGAGAGTTGTAGACTATGAAGAGGTGACCTTATTAATAATGTGTTATGTGTGCCAAGCTTTCAGTTTAATCTCCTATCAGTTTCGAAATTGACTAAGGAATTAAATTATAGTGCATCTTTCTTCCCCGACTTCTTTGTTCTGCACGATCTCTTCATTGGGAAGGTGAAGGAGATTGGTAAGATGGTTGATGGGCTCTACATGTTGAAAACAAGACTGAGAGGAAACTCTGGTAGGATGGTTGATGGTCTGTATATACATGACAAACATATGAAGTCTTTGGCAGCTGATTTTGCAAAGAATGATAGGCATGGAGAAGTAGAGTTATGGCATAAGAGGCTGGGGCATGTTCCAATGAGCATGTTGAGGAAAATAACCAGCTTTGAAGACAAATCCAAGTTTACAATAAAGAATTGTGAAATCTGTCCAATAGCTAGACAAACTAGGAAAAAATTTCCCACTAGTACTACCAGGACATTGTTTGTTTTTCAATTGTTACATATTGATGTTTGGGGACCTTATAAGGTACCTACTTATAATGGAATGAGGTACTTTCTCACTGTTGTGGATGATTATACCAGATGGACTTGGTTTTTTTTGTTACATATGAAGTCTGATGTGTCAACTATCCTTAAAAATTTCCTAGTTGAAATTAGAAACCAGTTTAATATGGGAGTGAAGACCATTAGAACAGACAATGGGGCAATTTTTTTTAATAATGTATGTCATGATCTGTTTAGACAGTATGGGATTATACACCAGAGCTCCTGCCCATATACTCCACGGCAAAATGGAGTAGTGAAAATGAGGCATAGACACATTTTGGAGATTGCTACAGCTATCAAGTTTCAAGGACATTTGCCATCAGAATTCTAGGGAGATTGTGTAGAAACAGCAGTGTATGTGATCAATAGAATTCCCTCTGTTGTTCTAGGGAACATCTCTCCCTATGAGATATTATTCAGGAAAGTCCCTTGTTTGTCTCACATGGGAATTGTTGGATGTCTTTGTTATGCTACTAATTTGGTCAAGAAGGATAAGTTTGATGTTAGGGCCATTAAAGTTGTATTGTTGGGCTATGCAAGTAGAAAGAAGGGATATAGGTTGCTTGATTTAACTAACAAAACAATTTTTGTAAGTAGAGATATGGTCTTTCATGAAGATCATTTTCCACTCTTACTTATACAGGGAGGAACCACTGGAGCCAATGTTGGGGAGTCACATCTTGATTCTCCTGTATCCACCTCTCCTGATATTACATCTCATGATATTAATCCTTCAATTTCTAATAATTTTGATCTTGATGAGTATGTTGATCCTGGAGGAGCTGCTATTGCCGATTCAGAAATATTAAGCAGGCTAAGTGATATTGTCACGATGCGAAATGAGGATTAGTCCGATGATAATATGGAGTTGGTTGAGACAAAGAGTGCATCCCCATCTTACAGCCAGTCAAAGACCAATACACAGGACATGATTGTCTCTCAATCACCAGCAGAAATCAGAAGGTCAAGCCGAGCGAAGCCCCTTCGATTTACGACTTTGTTCACTGCGCGAAACAAGAGGTGTTAGATATCCACTATCAGATACAGTCAGTTATGTTGCGTTATCTGCATCATACCAAAGTTTCGTAGCTAAAATATCAGAAGAGGTTGAGCCTCAGTCATACACAATAGCAGCCAAGGATGCAAGATGGATTGAGGCCATGAAGGCAGAAATTAGGGCCTTAGAAGATAACAAAACATTGAAGGTGGTAGATTTGCCACAGAACAAGACATCTATTGGTTGTAAATGGGTCTATAAGATCAAGTACAAGGCTACAGGTGAAGTGGAAAGATACAAGGCACGATTGGTGGCAAAAGGGTATAATCAGAAAGAATGAATCGATTATCAGGACACCTTTGCACCTGTGGTGAAGATGGTGACAGTTAGATCTGTTATCTCAATTGATGTTTCACAAGGCTGGATAGTGCATCAGATGGTTGTGTTTAATGCCTTCTTACAAGGTGATCTTAATGAGGAGGTACATGACTCTTCCACAAGGATTCACATCTCGTGGACGTCTAAGAAACAACATACAATCTCCAGAAGCTCGCAGGTGAATATCGTTTGGCATCCGTGGTGGTGAAGTCCGGATTTGGATCGCTTGCCTGAGTTGAATATTTGTCTGAAGTTGCCTGTTCCAGTTGGCTGTGACAGTAAGTCGGCCATTCAAATTGCTGCAAATCCGGTGTTTCACGAGCGTATAAAACATATCGACATCGTCTGTCATTTTATTCGGGAGAAGGTTCGACATGGTCTGGTGTCTCCTATATACATTTGTACTGCAGAGCAGCCAGCGGATGTTTTGACAAAGAGTTTAGTACATTATCAACATTCTTATTTGTTTTTGTTTAGTACCTAGCTTGCGAGGGGATGTTGACATATTGGTATACATGTATATACATTTGGTATACATGTAGTTATTAGTGTGTTGGTTAAATAAGGCTTAGTGGTAGTGGCTCATGGCCCATTATGTAATGGCCCATTGTGTTTAGTTTGTTTCTGATTCAGTTTGTATAATTAGGACCTATGTCATTTTGAGTTAATGAGCAAACATGTAAAGCTTCCACAAAATTGTTGCCTTCTCTCTCTCGCGTTTCTCATCTTCCTTCTTCTTCACGGCTTATCTTCTTCTTCAGTTCTTCTGGATTATGTCCAGAATATACACATGCAGGCTCGGATTATGGAATCTAACACAGTCATACTCAAATACTGTGTAATAATCTTTGTAAGAAGTATATTATGTATTAAAAACTCAAAATATTTATGACAATCAATATTTAGCAGACCACAAGATGAAATTATCCTCTAAGAACACACAATAGCCGGACGTGGAATGTCGTGTGTCCAGACAGTCTGCCCAATCGACGTCCGTATATAATATCAACCTAGTTGGTGAAGAGGGATAAAGATGTAATCCATAATGAAGAGTGCCCTTAACGTATCGAACGATACGTTTAAGAGCTGTAAAACAAGGTTCCCTGTGGGCATGCATAAATAAACACACATGCTGAACAACATATGCAATATCATGCATGATGAATGTAAGATACTAGAGTGCGCATGCGAGGTTCCTGTATAGAGTGAGATAAGACAGTGGATCTTCATCAACCGCACTGAGTTTCGACTTCGAGTCGACCGGAGTAGGCATGATCTTGCACTTTGACATTTTAGCCATGTACATAATTTCTTTTGCATAATACGCTGACACATGAACATAGTATCTGCAGATCTAGTCATAGAAATCCCCAAGAAGTAACTCAACTTCCCCAAGTCAGGCATAGCACATTCGAATTTGAGCAGAGCAATGATCTCATTTTTCAACACATAAGAAGAGGCAGTCAGAACAATATCATCCTTTCTACAACCAATGTGAGAGAAATGTTTTATCCAAAAAACAACAAGGAACAATTTTAAAATTCATTTTTCCCTCTATATTTGTCCCTCCATTTCCCATTCATCTAACACTTAAAACCCAACACTAATAAGTACACAAATTTGTATTTTTGAACAAAGAGATTTGCTAACTTGCATTAACCCTAATTATTGGCCTACAAATTTGGGAGATCCATTAGTTCAAGTAGACTAGGTGACATATAAATAACACAAACTAGATTATTTTACAATTATATCACCTTTTAATTAATTAGAGATATTTTGGAAGATCACAAAAATTCAAAGCGAGTATTCCGTCTATATTATCTTCTTATTCGCCTTTGATTCTCTATGCTCAGTCTCACAATCAATCCCAAATCCATCTAGTTGAGGAAAGTTCAATTCTGTCCTCTTCTAATTAAAGGTTCATGAACCCCTTTACATTTAGGGATCATCAAAATATTATTGTGTGTGTATGCAAGAACAAGATTATTAAATGGTCGACTGCAGTCTGCTAAATAATATCAAACTAGAAATCTTAATTTAATGAGTGGACTAGCTTAAAACCTTTATTAACCTATTTTCAATGCATTTTTATATATAACACATGACTCGATATGAAAATAATAACACAAGAAATTACAATTTGTATGTTTATACAATTTAAATTGCATCCCTCATATTAAAATTTGGATTAATTCAATCATCACATGTTTTGCTTAAAATTATTCCACAATTCGTACACACCAAGTGATGTTTATTCAAAATATCTCTCCCTCTCTCTCTTCTCTATCTGCTCCCCAAACAACTGTAACATCCCCCCTCCCCCCAAACCGTCACTAACGGTAACATCTCCACCCCTTCCCCATATCAACGCACTACCCCACTAACCAACGACGCTTCATCGACCATCATCCGCCGACCACCGAAAAATAGGTACGCTACCTCGCATTGTTGTCATATGTTTTTATTTTCATTCTCTCTTTTCCACCTTGCTACTCTGGTTCTATCTACCCGACACCACCGGTGAGCGGAGGGTATTCTCATCGGTGACCACCACCGAGTACTATCTGTCGAAACGTGATGCTGCCGACCACAGGCGTCCAGGTACACTGCATGTTCCTCTCTCTTTCTCTATCTTCTATATTTCCACTCTTCCACTCTCTTTTCGTCACCACTGGCGGCCGGAGTTGTGCAATCGCCAGTGACTATTAATCATACCTATCACTCGGCATCACCGACGAAAATATCTGGTCAGTAAGGAGCGTCAGCCAGTTCTGACGGTGAATAATAATATTCTGTGGTAGACCATATTTGTCACGACCCGACCCGACGGGCCGCGACGGGGTGCCCTACCTGGGCACCCTTATACCCACATGTCACATAATTACACGGATATCAAGGATAATGTAGTAAACTGTAGATCATATCAAAATAGGCAAGCCGACAAGACTGTCACTATTTACGGGAACATCCCAAAATGAGTACAACAGTACAGCTGGCCAAATACATATACAAATACACATCTACCACCCACAACTGTCTACAAACCTCTAAATATACGATAAGGAAATATGACGGGACAGGGCCCCGTCGTGCCCCTAAATACGCATAAGTCCAAAAATAAGGTTTTTTACCAAAATGATCAAGCTCTGAATCAATGGAGCTCTACAACCAGCTGAACAGGTGATCGGTGTATTTTATATACACCTTTTGAGTCATTTTTAGTTAGTCTGTTGCCTATTTTTATACAATTATGTGTCGTGTTAGGATAGTTTTTCTTTCTTTTGAGTCACAGTGGTTTAAAATGGCACATTGGCGAAAAGAAGCAAAAAGAGGACAGAAACAGAGGTTCCAGAGCCAAAAGAGACGAAAAGTTGGCACCCCGGATGAAGTACAGTGCGGCGTCGTGGCGCCACTCTATCAGGAACAGCATGGCCACAACGCCTAGGACGATCAGCAGTTGCAGGTGTTTGGGCGCCACGGCGCCCAACTGCAGGGTCGTGGCGTCGACGCGAGTTTTATGCCAATCCGAGAAGGAAAGGGCCAAGGGCAAAAGGGAAAAGTTGGAAACATTTTTGGAGGCTATAAAAGGGCCTTAGGGCAGATTTTTGAAGGGTTCCACAAGCCCGAACTCATCACAACACTTAGAGTCTTGGAGGCTTCAAGATTAGAGGCTTGTTCTTGAATAATTCTTTTTTTCTTTACTTTATTTATTTTCAGTTTATGTTGGATAATCTTTTAGTTCTTGGTATGTCTATGGCTAGGAGCTAAACTTTATTTAGGGTTTTCATTCGAATCACTTGAACCTCGTTTTATGATTTAATGCATGTTTTTGGTTTCTTCTTTATATAGTTGAGATTTATTCAATAATTGCTTTGATTGCTTGGTAATTAATTGATCACTAGTTATCATCACATATATGATTTCGAATCGAAATCCGAAAGGGGAGATTCTGAATATGTTGTAGTTAAATAAACATTGGTTAAAATCGTGGACGAAAGTACCCCGATACTTGTGTAATTTAATAGGTTATTGTTCTTAATCCTCCTTTGTGGTAAATCATATCATCGAAAGATAGAAGGGTTCTGCATCGGGGTTGAGTGTTTATATATCCTAACCATAATATAAAACAATCTAGTTAACCTGTTATCTCAACATAGAAGAAGAACCTTGATTGTTGCATTAATGAATAAAGCGAGCGGATAGTTGAGGAGATTGGAAGCCCTATTTCCACCATATCTGATTTAAGTAAAGTAATCTAATTTGTTTTTTCAGTTATTCAGTAGTTCTTAGATAAAAACCACAACAACAATATCGATAACCAAATAGATACCATAGATATATGTTTGGTAATTGAACACTAATCCCTGATGACGATATTCGGTCTTACCCAGACTATATTACTTGTACGATACGTGCACTTGCGTTAAGCGTGTGGATAAATCTATATCAAGTTTTTGGCGCCGTTGTCAGGGATTGACGTAGTTCAATATCAGATTATCTATTCTTAATTTCTAATTTAGTTTTTATTTTCTTTTATTTGTGGAACTGTGCGCCGTGATTTGTTTGTTGGTTTTGATCCATCCTAGGGACCCAGCGAACATGGACCACCACTATCAAGGGTTACAGAACTATCAACTGTAATGTAACTCTCATATTCCACAGGGAGAGCAGAACGGGTTGCGAGCAGCCATATTCAGGCTAACTAAGCACTAAACTCAGTTCATGGATGAGACAAGAGTGTCCCTAAAGAATTTGGAGGCACAAATAGGACAACTCGCGGGCATGCTGAGCGACAGAATACAAAGGAATCACACTGAAAATGTGGGGGTGAATCCAAAAGAGCAGTGTCAGGCAGTTGATCTAAGGAATGAAGAATTAGTGGGAGAGAGACCACCGCCACAGTGTTCGGAGAAGAAAGACTCAGAAGGCTCGCAGAATTTTCAGCGCCACGCCGCCGAATTGCAGAGCCGTGGCGCCCAAAGTTCAGACAAGCTGCAGGATTTACAGCGCCACGGCTCCGAACTGCAGGGCCGTGGCGCCGAGGTATCAGATGACGAGGTGATTGCTGGAGACCCTCATCTGAAGCAATGGACATTACCAGCGGCTGTTGGCAATCCTCAGGTCAAGATACCGTATCCTCAGAGGCTAAATACAAAGTCCCTTGACAAACAGTTCTCTAAATTTCTAGAAGTCTTTAAACAACTGCAAATCAATATCCCATTTATTGAGGTTAAGGAAGATGCGAGTTACGTAAAGTTCATGAAGGTGATTCTCAATAAAAAGAGGAGGCTTGATGACTATGAAACAGTGATGTTAACTGAGGAATGCAGTGCCATCATACAGAGGAAGTTACCTCAGAAGTTGAAAGACCCAGGGAGCTTCACCATCCCTTGTACCTTAGGGAAGTTTGAATGCCAGAAGGCCTTGTGTGATTTGGGAGCAGGTATAAATCGGATGCCCTATCTGGTGTTTTACAAACTTGGAATGGGGGAAGCACGACCTACGAACATCACCTTACAGCTAGCTGATCGCTCCATCGTCCACCCTAGAGGAGTCATCGAGGATGTGTTGGTTAAAGTGGATAAGTTTATCTTCTCCGCTGATTTCATCATCTTAGACATGCAAGAAGATGAACTGATCCCCATTATCCTTGGAAGGCCATTCCTAGCCACAGGGCAGACACTCATTGATGTTCAGAAAGGTGAGGTGAGACTTCGTGTTTAGGAAGATGAGGTAATTTTCAATATATTCCGAGCAGCCACCTTCCCAGAGGCGAGTGACAAATGTTATGCCATTGATATGATTGAAGAAGCAGTTTCAGAAAATGGGTTCAGAAGTGCTGATGCTCTTGAAGAAATGTTGACACAATGGGGTGAGGATAGTAGCAATGACCTGAAATTGATGGAGTATGCAAATTGGATAGATTCTTATGAGCAATGTTTTAAGAAGAAATATGAAGAGCTAGGGCAGATACTAGAGAGATCAGTACCATCTACAGAAAAAGCTCCAGAGTTAGAGTTGAAGACTCTACCAGATCATTTGCAGTACCGATAACTAGGTGAGAACCAATCCTTACCAGTGATCGTATCATATCATCTATCCATAGTGAAGGTTGAGAATCTACTGAGAGTGTTGAGGGCTCACAAGCGTGCCATTGGGTGGACATTGGCAAACATAAGAGGGATAAACCCTTCAACAGTGATGCATAAGATCTGTCTAGAAGATGAGAGCAGATCCTCCATTGAGGCACAGCGGAGACTGAATCCAAACATGAAGGAGGTAGTAAGAAAAGAGATCATGAAATGACTTGATACTGAGGTAATCTATCCTATCTCTGATAGTGAATGGGTGAGTCCTGTGCAAGTGGTGCCCAAAAATGGTGGTATGACAATGGTGACCAACGAAAAGAATGAGCCCATTCCATCAAGAACAGTTACTGGGTGGAGGATTTGCATTGATTACCGCAAGTTGAACAATGCAACCAGAAAAGATCACTTTCCATTACCCTTTTTGGATCATATGCTGGATAGGCTCGCAAGGCACAACTATGTTTGCTTCTTGGATGACTACTCAGGGTATCATCAGATTGCCATAGCACCAGAAGATTAAGAGAAGACAACATTCACCTGCCCCTTTGGTACATTTGCTTTCAGAAGGATGCCATTTGGGCTTTGCAATGCACCTGCTACCTTTCAGCGGTGCATGATGGCAATTTTCTCTGACATGATGGAGAGGACCATAGAAATTTTCATGGATGATTTTTCTGTCTTTGGGTCTTCTTTTGATGAGTTTTTGAAGCATTTGGAGGCAGTATTGAAACAGTGTGAAGAGTCCAACCTAGTGCTAAATTGGGAGAAGTGTCATTTCATGGTGAAAGAGGGGATTATCCTTGGCCACAAAATATTCAACCAAGGTATTGAGGTGGACAGAGCAAAGATTTCAGTAATTAAAAATCTACCACCTCCAGTGTCAGCAAAAAGGGTCAGAAGTTTCCTTGGGCATGCTGATTTCTATAGAAGATTCATCAAAGACTTCTCAAAAGTTTCGAAACCCTTTTCCACCTTGCTAATGAATGGAGTTGCTTTTGAATTCAGTAAGGAATGCATGACCGCATTTCAGACACTCAAGGAGAGACTAATCTCAGCACCCATAGTCATTGCACCAAATTGGGAGCTTCCATTTGAACTAATGTGTGATGCAAGTGACTATGCAGTGGGAGCATTTCTTGGACAGAGAATTGATAAGGTATTCAGATCCATTTACTATGCTAGCAAAACTCTTAATGATGCACAATTGAATTATGCCACTACAGAAAAAGAATTGCTAGCAATAGTATATGCATTTGAGAAATTCACGCCATACTTAATTGGGAATAAGGTGATAGTATACACTGACCACTCTGCCATAAAATACTTGATGACAAAGAAAGATGCGAAACCCCGTCTTATCCGATGGATGCTGCTATTACAAGAATTTGACATGGAAATCCGTGATAAGAAGGGGACAGAGAACTCGGTTGCTGACCACCTGTCAAGGCTTGAAAACAAAGAGAGCCAGAACACCAAGGATGTACAGATAAATGATCACTTCCCAGATGATCAATTGTTTCAGGTAAGCGTTGTCTTTAATTTACCTTGGTACGCTGATTTTGTTAATTTTCTTGCAGCTAAGGTAGTACCCCCATGATTGACAAGACAGTAGGTGAAGAGGTTCTATTCAGAGGTAAAATATCACTATTGGGAAGAGCCAATGATATACAAGCACTGCGCGACCAAGTCATCAGGCGATGTATATCAGATGCACCAGATTCTCACCCATTGTTACGCGTTACAATGTGGTAGACATTTTGGGGCATCAAGAACAGCTGCCAAAGTACTACAAAGTGGGTTCTATTGGCCATCCCTATTCAAGGATGCCCACACCTTTGTGAAGGGATGTGATCGTTGTCAACGAACGGGGAACATATCAAGGAAAAATAAAATGCCTTGGAATGTGATCTTGGAGGTGGAACTATTTGATGTGTGGGGGATTGACTTCATGGGACCATTCCCTTCGTCCTTTGGGAATCAGTACATTCTTCTTGCAGTGGATTATGTGTCCAAATGGGTAGAAGCAGTAGCCACTAAAGAGAATGACAGTAAGACTGTCCAAAAGTTCCTCCAAAAGAACATATTCACAAGGTTTGGTACTCCAGAGCCATCATCAGTGATGAAGGAAGCCACTTTTGCAACAAGAAGCTTGATACACTACTTTTCCGCTATGGAGTCTACCACCGCACCACATTGCCCTATCATCCTCAGGCGAATGGGCAGGCAGAAGTTTCAAACAGGGAAGTGAAAAACATATTGGAAAATACAGTGGATGGCTCAAAGAAGAATTGGTCTATCAAGTTGGATGACGCACCATGGGCGTATAGAACAGTGTTCAAAACCCCCATTGGAATGTCACCATATCGGTTAGTTTTTGGGAAAGCATGTAATCTGCCAGTAGAGTTAGAACACAGGGCTTATTGGGCAATGAGAAAGCTGAACATGGATTCCAAGGCAGCAAGGCAGAAGAGGTTGTTTCAATTGAGTGAGTTGGATGAATTCAGACACAATGCCTATGAGAATGCAAAGATCTACAAGGAAAGAACCAAGGCATGACATGATAAGAGCTTGATCCCTAAAGATTTCCAATCAGGACAACAAATGCTCTTATTCAACTCAAGGTTGAGGCTTTTCCCATGCAAGCTCAAATCTCGCTGGTTAAGGTCGTACACTGTTGAAAGAGTATTCCCTATGGTGCAGTTGAAGTAAGAGGAAGAGAGGGAGCCCCATTCAAGGTAAACGGACAGAGGTTGAAACCCTACTTGATCAATGACATGGAATATGTGAGCTTCGTGACCTATCTCAAGCCAATATGAAAAGAAACCGGCGTCCGGCTACAAGACGTTAAAGACAGCGCTTGTTGTGAGGCAACCTAACACTTTAGAAAGTTTGCTAGTTTTTCTCATGAACAGACTCAAAATCTTGAAATTTCAGGCAAAAATCATGGACTAAAAACAGAGAGGGAGCCGCAGGAAACATTTCGTCACGGCGCCCAGATGCAGGGTCGTGGCGCCCAAAGATCGGAGAGCCTGCAGTAGTTTCGGCGCCGTTGCGCCATTCTGCAGGGCCACGGCGCCGATCGAAGATTTTCGGCCCCTGCATTATCCGCCGCTACCGCCACCATTTTAAACCACAAGTCTGTAAGTTGTCCCGTCTTTTTATTTTGAGTCTTGCACACATTAGGGACAATGTGTGATTTATGTTTGAGGGGGTTCTTAGTTTATTTTATTTTTGTTTTTGTGTGTTTTGAATCTTTTTGTTGTTTAGTTGTATGTTTTGAATCTTTTTGTTGTTTAGTTGTATGTTTTGAATCTTTTTGTTGTTTAGTTGTATGTTTTATATGAGTCTAATTTTTTTATGATCATGCATGCTGTAGTTACTTGAAACGCCTAATGAAGTGAAGTGGGATAATGTAATTGAATGAGAAGTAAACAATCTGAACACTTATGTTAGATATGTCAAGAATTCATGAAATTTATTATTTGGGGTATCTATGCTTGATTTATGCATTGTTAATGATAAAACAAAAGAGCTTTTGGTACGTAAATTGAGCCTAAATGCCTATTTTTTTACCTACTCATGCCGAAGCCTACATTACAACCCTGAAAAGTTCTGAAGATCTCTATAATGTGTGTCTATGATTAGTGGAGAATAGCAAGTGAACATGCCATAGAATTTTGAAATTGACATGCATAGTTAAGTATTCTTGCTTTCATTTAGCATGATTGACTGAGTTTGCGAAATATCTGACTTGAGAGTTTAGAATGCTAAAAATTCATGCTATACATGTTCCTGCATATTATCCTACTAACCTTCATGCTTTTCTAGTGACATTTGTGCAGCTGGTTGATCAGTGTCTTTGAGTCCTTTAATTTCTTTTCTTTCGCGTCATTTCTAAAAAAAATTATCTTTACTCGAGGGCGAACAAAGGTTAAGTTTGGTGGTGTTTGATCGGTGTATTTTATATACATCTTTTGAGTAATTTTTAGTTAGTCTTTTGCCCATTTTTGTACAAATATGTGTCGTGTTAGGATAGTTTTTCTTTCTTTTGAGTCACAGTGGTTTAAAATGGCACATTGGCGAAAAGAAGCAAAAAGATGACAGAAACAGAGGTTCCAGAGCCAAAAGAGACGAAAAGTTGGCACCCCAGACGAAGTACAGGGCGGCGCCGTGGCGCCACTCTATCAGGAACAACAAGGCCTCGACGCCCAGGACGATCAGCAGTAGCAGGTGTTTGGGCGCCACGACGCTCAACTGCAGGGCCGTGGCGCCGACGCGGGTTTTCTTCCAAATCCGAGAAGGAAAGGGCCAAAGGCAAAAGGGAAAGGTTGGAAACGTTTTTGGAGGCTATAAAAGGGCCTTAGGGCAGATTTTTGAAGGGTTCCACAATCCCTAACTCATCACAACACTTAGAGTCTTGGAGGCTTCAAGATTAGAGGTTTGTTTTTTTTTTTTTTTTTTTTTTTTTTTTTTATTTTTTTTTTTTTATTTTGGTTTATGTTAACTTTTCTGCTAGGGTTTAGATTCTTGGCTTTTTTTATTTCTTACTTATTCGAATTATTTTTTTATGTTTTTTTTTGATTTTGGTTTCTTTTGGTTTTTTATTTCTTCTTTTAATAATGCTTTGATAATTAATATTAAATTATATATCAGTTATCATCATATATCGGATTTCGATCGAATGAATTGCGAGATTCTCGAATATGTTAGATGAAATAAACATATGTAAAAAAAAATACTTAAAAACTGTAGTTTACTAGTTTGTTACCAGGTTATATCGTTTTTAGTCTCCTGTGGTTATAAGAAGATGATGTAAGGTTGTGGTGATCAGACGGGTATAGTGTTTATATATCTATACTAATATAAAAACTATCTAGTTAACCTAATATCTCAACAAACAAGACTCTGTTTTGATTTATAATGAATAAAAAATGAAGATGAGGAGGAATGAGAAACTATTTCCACCATTCCTATCTAGATAAAGTAATATTATTAGTTTTTAATTTATTATTCAAAGAGTTTAAAAAAAAAAAAAAAACAATAAAGATGATAAATAAACATAGATAGATAAGTAGATGTTTAATTGAACACTAATCCCACCGAGACGATATTCGGCTACCTGCATAATAAATATTATTTGTATAATACTTGCACTGCTGCGTTAATTGCGTTTGTGGATAAATATATATCAACAATCCTAGACGGGAGGATCACAACACCGAGTATCCGAACTGCGGCATTTAACGCACTCGAGGAAAGCGGGTCGATGCGAGATAATGATCGAGTATGTAAAACATGAAATCAGAAATAAGATCATAACTGGCCAAAAGATGTCAGGAGACAAGTTTAATAATCAAAACATTAATACAACTATACCTTATGAAATAAGAGTCATCGTATCTATTTACATATAACGTATTCCGGCCCTCTAGTGAGGGACTCAGTGGAATCATCATAATCAAGGATACCTGTCCATATAACGTATTCCGGCCCATTCTGGGACTCGGTGAGCTCATCATCATCATATATATACATATAACGTATCCCGGCCCATCATGAGACTCGGTGAAATGATATAATCACATCAAGCACGAATAGATTATCATGAGTAACCATATGCAAATTAATCATCATTTGACTCTCAATGGAATAAATAGAATATCTATCACTTAGAAAATCAAGACACTATCATATCAGGTATCATTGAGAATTAGGATTCAATGGAATTATGTACGTCCGCCGTACATTCGTTTTTTATAAATCATGCCAAAAGAAGAAATGATAGTTTCACATACCTTTTAGTCGAACTAACCAACTCTATATTAGAATACGTCTCGCCTAGTACTTCAACCTATAATAATGGTAATACGTCCGTCAATTCTATGATTACTAGCATACTTTATATCGAATGAAGACTCTCTTTTCTTTAAAAATTCGGGCAACACTTCCCCTATTTATATGCACATCCACAACTTACAAACAAATCCAACAATACCAATAACAAGATGCAACTTAAAGATATAACCAAAACAATCTCAAATACTCCATATACGCCATCATAATACATTCATTTTCTTTTCGTTCATGGAAGACAACAACTACAACAACCAAGGGAATTTATACACCTATTTCTCATGTTAATCCATACTCTTAATCCATATCAAATCAGCCCCTAATACATTACAACAATGTCCAATAATTTCATGAAGTTCTCAGCCACAACATGTCATAATTCAATAACTCTTCTCTTGATTTCTAAAATCCAATTTCATATTCCAATACTTCCATATAACTAATTATAATTTTAAATATCAACATTTCTTTTCAATTTCAACATGCAATTAGTGACAATAATAACAACAACAACAACAATCAAAGTCAAGGTATACAAAACAGTCCCCAAAATCGGCTACAACACTCAACAATCACATGCATTGTCTTAAATTCCAAGTTTCTCCTAACACAAGTTCATTTCTTAAACTACACAACATGCAACTCCAATTACACCATAAGAAGAAGAATTTCTTACCTTAATCTTGCCCAAAACAGTCCCTAAATGCACGGTCCAACTGCTCCAATTTGCTTCAACAGTCTCACCATTTCTTCAACTCAAAGTGACATGCATGTAATCTACAAGTTTAATCCATCATTCTTACACATTTTTCTTCTAAAAAATCATCTTCAAAACTAGAATTTCCAGGAGCAATTCTCGATCTAGTTGATGATGTTGTGACCCACTGTTTTGGTGTCTACCTTGGCTTATAATTTTGTAGAAGACTTAATCTAGGAAGAAGGAGATGGAAGCTTCAATTTTTGGCTATGGAATATGGGGTGTATCGGCTGGTTAGAGAGAAGGATGAGAGAAGTGAGAGAGGTGTTTTTGAATTAAGGTTTAGAATATGACAGGTCTTAAGGTGTGTTAGTGTGCTGATTTTTAATTACATACTTAGTCCATGTTCCTATAATTAATCAACCTTATGTCCCACTTCTTTTAAATCTTGAAAATTCCATAAACACCGTATCTTCGTTGTCATAACTTATATATAAGACGACACTATTCCATTACGGAAATATATAACTATCATAATAAGTTTCCAACGTCACACTCGTTGTAGCCAAAAAAATTCCGGACTCACATCCTTTGTATATTAATTTCCGAATTAGCGTATATAAGTATATTTTATATCAATTATTCGAATCTTATTTTCTTAAGTACACTCTCTAATTATCGCCTTAAAATTACGAGGTGTAACAATATTTTTCTGGCAGAAGGCAGACAATTACACAGTGGGATAATGGGTTTTGGCGTTGACCAGGTTAGATCCACCTGGAATTGGTACCTCCAGTTGACTGTATTCATTCAAAGCTCTTACCTTCATAGTTAAATTTGATTGTTTTGTTGTATCACATATTAACTGTACATTTTTCCCGTCGCTAGTCTTCTTATAAGTTATATCGGTCTTATCGTAATGGCTAGACTAGCATTTAGATTCTTGTTAATTTGTTTTTTACGCATTGAGTTGGGTGTTTCACATTGACTTTTGGCTGTTTTAGGGTAACTGATTAGTTTATAACTGCTCTAGTGGTTGTAACAATTGATGATAGATCAGGGTCATTATTCTCGGTTGGGGACGGGGGCGAAGGCTAGGAGGGTAAGCGGGGTAGGGGAGATGTTAGGTTGAGGATAGGGTCGTAGAACATTGGGACTTTAACAGGGAAGTCCTTAGAGCTAGTTAAGATTCTTAAGGAGAGGAGAATTAATATAGCATGTGTCCAGTAGACCAAATGGGTAGGTGCCACGCCCCGACTTTTCTTAAGCCTTTACTTAGGGCGTGATGACACTTGAACAATTATTTCCCACCAGGAGCACCATTTAATTCTCTTTATTTAGAAATTTAAACTTATATTCAAATACGGAGTTGTTAATAAAAATAATAATAAAGAAATCTGTTTATGACTTTATTGAAAACATAACGCGAGCCCATGCTCGTGCAAATATTATTTCTACATAGACATACTGACAAAGATTATTCTAAGTTGAAAGGGAGACCATTCCACACAGGCATTTTCCGAGACACTGGAACTGACATTCTGAACCTGACGAGTACCAAGCCCGAAGCAATGGACTTGGTATGACAAGAGGCTGCGGGACGATCGCTAGCCTTGGCGTGGAGTCTTTCCTCTATCATGCTTTCCTAAAACATGTTAAATAAAGAGTCAGATCTACCATCTGGGGCTGAGTGAGAACCTTACCCTGCAATTCAAAGTAACACCACAATATTCCAATTGCAATCACATTATAACGTAATAAGCATATTGCAAAAACATATCAGGTTACAACACTTTTAAATATGCAGCAACTCCTCATAGGAAATTCTCAGTTTAACTAACACTTCATTTTATCTCGTATTATACGTTAAGACATTCCCCTGCATTTCCATATGTTTGTTACATTTATATATTTGTGAACGCGTATTCACTTTTCATATTTATATATAGATGAACATGTATTTATCTTTCATATTTGTTGCGGCGTGCAACCCGATCCATTATATTTACGTATTTGTGAACACGTATTCACTTTACGTTTTGTTGCGGCGTGCAACCCGATCCATTATGTTTACGTATTCGTGAACGCGTATTCACTTTACGTTTTGTTGCGGCGTGCAACCCGACCCATTATATTTACGTATTAGTGAACGCGTATTCACTTTACGTTTTGTTGCGGCGTGCAACCCGACCCATTATATTTACGTATTTGTGAACACGTATTCACTTTACGTTTTGTTGCGGCGTGCAACCCGATCCATTATGTTTATATTTATATATTTATGTGAACACGTATTCACTTTTAATATTTTTCAGAAGATCGAATAAATAATATTCTCTTTCCCAACATTCTGTCATTCATACTTGTAACGATTATAACTTTTTAACCATAACTGCAACTAAGGTAAGACGGAGATCTTTCACTGTACCAAATTTCATTTAAAACTACTTTGGGTAACTAACACAAATTTATCCTTAAAACAGTCACATAAAATTTGTTTCGGCATAATTTTTATTAAACATAACCAAATCTTAGAATAGTCATAACTCCTAATTTGTAAACCCGTTCAAGCCCCATAAAATCTCAAAACAACGAGAATAGAGAGCTACACGTCTCCATGTGAACCATGCTTTCATATTCTGTACCATTTGGTATAGTTTTATACTTTTATTCGCTGCCCTTCCTGGATCTCGATAGATCTGAGGCAGAAACTTTAAACAATGATAAATCTCAATCCGTAAGTCGGATAGACCTCCGTAAGGTCTCAAAATGTCAACAACAGAGAGATATAGAACTTTCATTTAACATCAATTTTCATATTTCCCACGGATTAGTACAGTTTTACGTTTCAATGTCCTGCCCTTCTGGATTCCGATGAATCCGAGGCAGCGACTTCAAACTACAATAACTCTCAACTCGTAAGTCCGTTTTAACCTCTCTTTAGCTATATCTGTCTGTAACAGAGATATTTACAACCATGTAAATTTTTATATAATTATAATAAGTAAAACTCAATAAAAACAGTCTGTAATTATGCCTTTACGAATTTCGGCCAAATCTAAGGCAGGAGCTTTGAACTATGATAACTTTCAAACCGTATGTCCATTTTACCTCATTTTTTGTTATATATGATCATAATAGAGAGGTGTACCATTCTTCCAAATTTCATCAAATTCTAACAATTATAACTCAGTCAAACCAGTTCGTAAAGTTCATGACGCAACTAGTTATTTAAACAATCAAAAGCTCATTATTTATTTTCAACACTCAATTTTTATTCTAACATGTATTGAACTTAAAATAAAGGATGTTACCAAGAATTTCTGAGTGAGAAAACTCACCTTGTAAGTGTGAAGATTATTGTTGTTTGGTTGCTAAAATGATCCTTACTCTCTAGTATTTTGATTCTTGTTCTTCTTGTCCTCTTGGTATTTTTCCAGATTTTTTTCCTCTTCTTTTCACTTGTTTTTTCTGATTTCCTATTCTTTGTGCTAGGTATTTTATTTGTGTATAAGTAACATATATAACTAGAGATGTTTGTGTGTAACATAAAGGAGGTGGAAAGACAAGAGTTGGAGGAAATTAAAAGACAATGACTTAGGGGGAAGTCATGCTCATCCACATGTTTTAGGTGAAGACCATTAGTTCCATTGCATTTACCAACAAACCTTTTAGGAATTGAAATAATACCATAAGTTTATTAATATGCTCTTTTCCTTTTAGGAATAAAATAACACCCTTATGTTAGTTTGATGTATCCTTTTCACTAGAACATATTTTTATAAGCTTCACTAAGGACATTATTGTCGGAATGTATATATTATATATATTCTTGTTTAAAACAAAAAGAAATTCCCTGGATTTTACAGTAGGACAGGCTAAGGAGGTGGACGGGTATAAGTTATGGTTCTCAGGTAGGTCGAGGTATAGGAATATGGTAGGCATTTTGGTAGACTATGAGCTAAGGAACCAGATGGTAGATATTAGGAGGGTCAATGATAGGATGATGTCAATTAAGTTAGTAGTTGGAGGGTCTACTATGAACATTATTAGTGTTTACGCACCACAGACGGGCTTGGCCGAGAAAGAGAAGATGCATTTTTGTGAGGATTTGGATGAAGAGGTGGCAGGTGTATCACCCACTGAGAAGTTATTTATGGAAGGGGATTTCAATGGACATATTGGGTCACTTCTGGGGGCTACGACGACGTGCATAGAAGTTTTGTCTTCGGGGACAGGAACGGGGGAGGCGTCTCACTGTTGGAGTTCGCTAAGGCTTTTGGGTTGGTGATAGCCAATTCGAGGTTCCTGAAGAAGGATGAGCACTTGGTGACTTACCGTAGTTCGGTGGCTAAGACTCAGATAGACTTTTTACTCCTTAGGAAGGTTGACAAAGGTCTTTGTAAAGACTGTAAGTTTATTCCAAATGAGTGTCTTACAACCCAACATTAGCTTTTAGTGATGGATCTGGAGATCAAGATGGAGAAAAAGAGAAGGATTGTAGATGATAGGTTGAGATTCAAATGGGAGAGTTTGACCATGACTAGTGCAAAGGAGATGGGGGAGAGGTTAACGGCCAAAGGGGATTGGGGGAGTAGTGGGGACGTGGCCAGTATGTGGGACAAAATGGCCAGTTGTATTCATGAGGTGGCTAGAGAAGTTCTAGGGGTCTCGCAGGGTAGATGTGGTGGGCATCGAGTGGACTGGTGGTGGAATGGTAAGGTTTAAAAGAAGGTAGAAGCGAAGAAAGTGGTATATGCAAAATTAGTAGAAAGTAAGGATGATGTGGAGAAGTGGACGAATAGGGATCTCTAGAAGATGGCGATGAAAGAGGCAAAGCTAGCGGCCACGGGGACGAAAATGACGGCTTTTGAACGCATATATGTGGAATTAGAAGAGAAATACGGGGATAGAAAGTTGTACAAATTAGCCAAGGTGATAGAGAGGAGGGCATGTGACTTAGACCACGTGAGGTGCATCAAGGACGAGGACGACAAATGACTAGTGGACGACGCACATATTAGGCAGAGGTGGAAGTTTTAATTTCATAAACTCTTGAACGAAAAATTAGATGGAGACATTGTGCTGGGAGATATGGAGCAATCTGATAGGTATCAGGATTTTGGGTATTGTATAAGCATTAATATTGAGGAGGTTTAATGATGTTATTCACAGGATGCGCGGCGGACGAATGACCGAGTCTGATGAGATTCTAGTTGAATTTTGGAAAAGCACAGACAGTGCAGGCTTCTAGTGGCTAACGGAGTTGTTGAACATCATTTTTAAGATGGCGAGATTGCCCGAAAAATGAAGGTGGAGTACAATGGTTCATTTATACAAGAACAAATGTGATATCCAGAGTTACAACAACTATAGAGGTATCAAGCTGCTGAGTCATACTATGAAAGTGTGGGAAAAAGTCGTGGAGATAAGGGTGAAAAGAGGTGCGTCTATTTTTTAGAACCAGTTTGGATTCATGTCGGGGAGTTCGACTATAAAAGTCATTCATCTTATTAGAAGGTTGGTGGAGTTGTATAGGGAGAGTAAGAAAGACTTACATATGGTTTTCATCGACCTTGAGAAGGCATACGATAAAGTCCCTAGGGAGATTCTCTGGAGATGTTTGGAGGTCAGAGGTGTGAGAGGTTGGCTATGAACGGGTTCAAGAGGGGTAGAGGTAGGCCGAAGAAATATTGAGTAGAGGTGATTAGCGTAGAAGTGTAGTAGGTAGTCGAGCGTAGTCCTACTTACGCTTACATACAGGTAGTTGTAGTGTTCTTACTGTAGGCCTGCTTAGCATAGCATAACATACGATTAGGCGTAGTATTGCTCTATAGTCCTCGGTAGTCTATTTCTTCTGCTATGCGTTCTTTAATGTACTTCGTTTATCTCATTTATTTGTCTTAGTTACTGCTTCTTTTACATACTGCTTTAAATTTCTTTTTTACTGAGTCTGACTGTTTTTCTTATGTTTTGCTTGTCCTGAGCCGAGGGTCTCTCGGAAATAACCGCTCTACCTATCAAGGTAGAGGTAAGGTCTGTGTACATTCTACCCTTTTCAAATCTCACGTTGTGAAATTGTACTGGATATGTTGTTATTGTTGTACTTATTAAAATTTATTAAAATGGATTTCTAAATAATTACCAAATATTATCAATTTTTATGTAAATTAAATAGACATTAGAATTTGCAAAGAAAGTGGGAGATTGATGCTGTATATATGTTTGTTGTTATGAGGTGGATCGCCATGGATATCTTGGAACTTTCCAACAATTTGACTGAAAACTACTACGTAATTTCATATTTCTAAAAATTAAGATTGGCTATCATGATTTTTAATTCGTTTAATGGATTTTATTCTGAGTATATGATTCTCTGATATATCTTTCCTTGTTTACATATGCATAATTGCTATTTGTGGGAGAATTTGGATAAATAACCTCTTATTCACTTATTAGAATCTCTATAGCCAATATAATTCCATGGGTGAAAGAAAAGTGATATACCTTCATAATTGATTTAACATAAATAAATATCAATACGAATAAATACTTATCGGCATGCAGCGAAGAAGTAGGGTCCGCAAGATATTCATTTGTATCCCTTTTATATATGGGGATTTTTGTGTGTGTATATAGTTAGAGTTAAATATTCTTAGATTCTTTTATATGTTTACTTTTTTATTTTTAAATATCTCTGGTAAAAATTCTGGCTCATCTTCCTTCATTTTACATAATTTGTGTAAAGAATGAATTTTGGGTCTAACTTACCCTAAAAGTCAGCTTGTAAGGTGATAATTGTCCAAGTTCATATAAGAAGTTCATATTCTTATTTCATTTCGATGTGGACACTTAGGGCTCGTTTAGTACGTCGCACTGGACTGTACTAATTTCATTGGACTGAACTGTATTAATATATAATGGACGGTATTAGAGTATTAATATATAATATATTGTATTTTTTTTTAGTACAGTCCAGTGGGTCTCCACCTGCTAGATGGATCTCAAAAATGGCAGTTGGACTGTACTATTGTATTTTTTTTTGTCTAGTACAGTCCAGCTTAATACAGCGTACCAAACGTGCCCTTAACACTCCCCGCATGTCCAGACCTCGTTAACTGAAGCGTGAACAATATAATTTGGGGGCCCAACATTAACGAACAAAGAATTTGAATGAGTCTGGCTCTGATATCATATAAAGAATGAATATTGAGCCTAATTCAACCACAAAAGCTAGCTTGTAGAACGAGGATTGTTCAAGTCCATATAAAAAGTATATGTTTCCATTTTATTTCGGTTATATGATTCTTAACAATTTGTTCAACGCGTAATAATTGGATAGAGAATAAAGGAGATAGACTTTTGACCATAGGAAAGAAATTAAAGGGATTTGCTTATGCAAAAAGATTTTCAATAGAGAAAAATATAGAATCAGACGACAGGGACCAACAAAATATTTTTCGAAATATATACGAAGGCCCATAACTGTCAATATTAACCACCACTTAATTTATAGGAGGATGAGAAATTAAGAACCATACTTTTACATAAGAGGATGAAGACAATTAAATGAGATCTCAGTAGCATTATGATTCAAAATGTCACTCCATGACACTACAACTTTTTACAAAAACGAATTAACTAATTCAGTGTCTTTTAACATTGTAATGACATTTTTATCTTTATTAGTACAATTTAACAATGTAATAAATAATTGTTTATCTTACATTTTAAGCTATTAATTCCATTCATAACAACATACTCAGTGTAATCTCACACCGTGAGGTCTGAGAGGAGGGGGGGGGGGGTAGAGTGTACACAAATCTTACATCCACCTTGATAGGTAGAGCGGCTGTTTTCGGAAGACCATCGGCTCAAGACAAAGCATAATCACAAGTAGGACAATCAAAACAAAGCGAGAGTAAATCAAGAATAAAGAGTAAAGCATGAGAAACAGTCAGACTCAGATAATGAATTAAAGCGGTATAAAGTGCATTCGAACAAAATGGAACAGTAGCTAACACAACTAAATAAGCTAAACAAAATACACAAAATACACTAAATAACACATAGCCGCATAAATCATACTACAATGGATTATAAAGCAGTAATGTGCCTATAAGTGTGATAGGCTAATCGGGCTTACAGTAACACTACAACCATCAATTTGTAAGCATAAGTAGGACTACACTTGAGTACCTACTACTCTTCTACCCTAATCTGTGTCCTCCACAACCCCCTATCTAAGGTCATGTCCTCAGTAAGTTGCACCTGCGTCATATCCCGTCTAATCACCTCTCCCCAATACTTCTTTGGCCTACCTCTACCCCTCTTGAACCCGTCCATAGCCAACCTCTCACACCTCCGCACTGGGGCATCTGTGTCTGTTCTCTGCACATGCCGAACCATCTCAATCTTGCTTCCTGCATCTTATCATCCACTGAGGTCACTCTCACTTTCTCCCGGATATCATCATTTCTAATCCTATCTCTCATTGTATGCCCACACATCCATCTCAACATCATCATCTCTGCAACTTTCATCTTTTGTATGTGCGAAGTCTTGACTGACCAACACTCCGCCCCATATAACATAGTCGGTCTAACCACCACCCTATAGAGCTTGCCTTTAAGTTTTGGTGGCACCTTTTTATTGCACAAAACTTCAGATGGGAGCCTCCATTTCATCCACCACGCTCCAATACAATGTTTGAAATCGTCATTAAACTCTCAATTCCCTTGAATAATAGAATTTATAATGAATATTTATTTCTAATTAATTATATTAAAGATAATCTGATAGTATAAAATTCTTACACTATCAATGAAAGAATTCCCACGTACCATTAATGGCGGAGCCATACTTCTTTAAGGGTGTCAATTGGCCAATCATTGGTAAATTAACGGTGTGGATAGGTAAAAGAATGTGGAATTTCTTTGATATTATTATGTATTTCTTTTTTAATATTTTTATATTTTAACACCTTTATAACTTCTGGTTTTGAGAAGAATGGGAAAGTAATTAAGAAGGAGAAACAAAATGAGACAAAGAAAATAGATACTATAATACAAACGTATTCATTCTGGTTTATGTGATTTTATTTATGTCTAGTTCGTTAAAAAAGAATGATATTTTTTAATAACAATAATAACATATCTCATGTAATCTCATAAGTAGAGTCTAACGAATATATAATATACACATACTTTACTTTTATCTTTGTAAGATAAAAAAGTTGATGTCTTTATAAATTTAACTTAAATATTTTATTTCTCTTAATATTTTTATATAGCTATATAAAGTATTAATGGCATACTTATAATAACAAGTTTTAACATTTTTTTTTCTTGTGGGCAGTCAAATAAATTCATAAATTTGGGCAATTCGAAGGAATGCTCTTATTTTGAGGTGGTCTTTAATTTTTGCCTATCAAATTGGAAATTTTTAATTTTTATTTTTCAACTAAAATCTTGAGTTCTGGGTTTGAACTACAGCTCTGTTAAAATTTTTAAAAAAAATCACAAGACAAAGTTTGAATTTGCAAGGTAGAATAGAAATTGCAGGTAAATTCTAGCTTGCGAATCCAAACTCTATCTTGCAATTTTTTTAAATTTTTTGACTGAGCAAGAGTTCAAACCCGAAATCTCAATATATTTTTAAAAGGACAAAAATTAAAGACCAATACTTTGAGGGGCAAACCATACAAAAAGATGATTTGTTTTTAGTTTAGAATTTTCACCTAACGTGTGATATCCATTTTGGGACTTACTAATCCGAATTCAAATAGAATATTTTGACTTTCATCGATAAAGGCTAGGGTGAGCACGGGTACAGGGTACCCAGATATCCGACAGGAATCATCACTAACAGTAGGTTCTGTGTAGATATATTATAATAACGGGTAGGTTCTGTAACACCCCATTTTAAACCGAAGTCGAAAACGGGATTCTAGCGAGTCCTGCTTGAATAAAAAGTGTTAGGAAATAAATAAAAGAGCTAAATGTTTAAAAAAGAATGCTAGTATTTAAAAAAAAAAAAAAAGTGCTAGGGTGTTAAAAAGATGTTTAAAAATGCTAAAGGGCTAATGTTTAAAAAGGGTTGCTAGAATGCTAAGGGTTCGCGGAGTCGCCACCTAATTAATTTGGGTGAATTAAGACACCTAAATGTTTAACTAGTTTAAAGTAAAACATTAACTCCATTTTAATGGTCTGTTAAACTTAATGAGATTCTGGGTAAGGGTTCTTTATTATCCTAAAGGGAAGGGGTTAGGCACCCTAAAGGATCCGCTAACTTGCGGTTGTCCGTTCAAACCTAGGTCAATTATTATGGCTAAAGAATGCATGCTTTTAAAAGGGTTTTTGAATAAAAGGGATAGAAATTGTAAGATTTGTGTATAAAAGACAAAGTTAGTTTTAAAAAAAATATATATGTGATTAAGATACCTAAATACCATATTAGACATGTGTTATATATAATAAAAGTAATAGTGCAAGATCTATTATGACAAAATATTTATTTATGAGATAAGGTGTAAAATAACTTTATGCTAACAACCTATGATTTAAATAATTTTTCTTACGTGGATGTTAATAAAGATTTATAGCAAATGGGTTTCTCATATTAGCTATCTAAATACTTATGCAAATGAAAATTATTAAATGGTTTCCTAGAGCTTAAAGGAGGGCGTTATCTTCTAATTTATTGCTTCCATATTATGTTCTAGTAGTAGCGTAATGTTAGATAAATAATTACAATAAACAAATAGAGAAAGGGGAGGCAATAATAAAGACTCTAAGGAATGGCGAGGTCATTTTCGCCTATGGCTTTGGAATTTCTGATGCGGAGAGGATGCACATAGATGTGGGTCTTCACGTTTGTCACGATGAGTCTCGCCACGAGACTCTTGTTGCTCGGATGCTTCATGTAAAAATAAAAGAAGATAAGGATTAGTATACATCCAAGTTATATTAACAATGCCGGTGAATATTCGCGCGAGTTAAACATATATGTAATTTGATTATGGCAATATGGAATAGGTGGCAGGCAACAAGCAAAGGACATCTCAAGATGATTCAATTAAAGATTAGGCTTCAAGTACAAATCACAAACAGAAAATATAATGCAGGCCCTAAGCACGCAATTTTCAGTTTCCTTGTTATAAACAGAGGACAATAAACTGGCCCAGACTACACTATTTTTTAGATCTCCCATTACGGACAAAGGACAAGAAACAGTTGGGCCATGAATATGGGCAGTACATGGACCAAACAAGTAGACAAATTCATATATGATCTGATATATATATATATGTATATACCAAAGCACAAGCGGAAAACATTTCAATGTTATACAACCACCTATTGGGCCTTAGATGTGAACTGCACACAGAATCATGAAACAGGTCTAAGACAATGGCTTTTTTTCAAATTTTTGTTACAGGACAGTAACGAAATGGCAGGGCCCAGATTTAAATTTTAGATCTTTGAAGGAAGGACCACTCAGTATGTATATGCTAATGATCAGCAGGTGACGGTATGCAGTGGAAATATGCAGCCAACAAGTGGTGAAAGTAAATGAGGATGGGCATGTATATATCTCATATGCTTTGATATACATCGTCTTAAATCACAGAGAAACCAACAAAGGAAGCAGACGAAGGATCATTTAGACATATACGAACCCACAGTTGACACTTTAGCATACCGAGATAGATATATACGAGATATTCAGGATAATACATGTGATATATGCAGAAGTATACACTGACTCAACCTCAATATACAACTGGTAGACATTGAAATATCCAAGACATACACGTATATCCCTCGTCGCAATCTGATACCCATCCATCAAACTTATGACATTTATATCATTAATCAACATATCGCACTAAGTATAAATTTAATTAACAATTCAAGTGAGACTATCCATGGATTAAGATCATTCAACAACAGATTTAGGCATTAATGAGGGCCTCGACCTGAATGAACCAAGCCAACACACATTCAACATCAAACACACAAAGTTCCTAATTCCGGTTCGTATGTTTTACGCAGGATTCGAACACCATTTAACACATATTAAGCATACTTGAATACTAGATTAACGTTCTAAAACCGAACTAGAACTTAAACTAAATGATGTTTGTCACGATTGATTCATAAGAAACACACAACCAAAATTAACGAGTAGGCGAAAGGAAATGGATTTACCTCCTCCGACAAATGACCGGCAGCAGATCAAGTCGTCCGGTCACTGGCGGGTTTTGGGTTTGCGATGCGAATAGAAGGGCGAGGTTTAGTCGTTGGTTTCTTTGCTGGAACTAAGAAAGGGATTCAAACCTCCTGTTCTTATGAAAACTAAAGGTATGGGTGTTGTATTCCCCTGTATTCTGCGAATAAACTCTACTGCTCTACTCGTAAAGAAAAACGATTGCTCGACCCCGCTCGACTTCATGCTCGACCCCCCCTGAATCGATGTTATGGGTATCCTCTCCTCTCCCTGCCTGATCTCTCGTATCTCTGCTCTGTGTTCGATCTGTCCCCCTCCTCCTTGGCCTTGCATGTGCTTATATAGCCCTCGTTTGAGTTCTAATATTGGTGAGTAATTAAGGCTGAGACTTGTGCTTGATTCGACGAGATTTGTGCTGATTTTAGTGCGATTTTGTTTATAATTCTGTATTGATTCTTACTGTTCTATTTTTGGACGACTTATGGTAAGGTTCTGATTCGACTTTGAAGGGTGCTGGTAGGGGAAAGGAAGGTTTTGGATATGGTAAGGGACGAGCTGGCTGTGAGCGCAGGTAAGGAAAGTAAATTCTGATTTTCGCGATTTGGGTCACGATTAAGGAATCGTTCTACTTATGGCAGGTTTTGGGAAAGGAAACCTGAGGTTTGGTGAGTACGAGGGTGAGCTGGCGGAATGGACGAGGGCGAGAATGGCGGAGTGTTGGCGGCGATTGCATCCTTAGGTTTAGGTTAAGGGGAGCGTTTTGATGGAGACGAGGATATCCTCTCGTGGGCTGCTGATAGGAGAGAAATAAAGATAGGGCGCTGGGCCTGCGGGTGTCAAGGCGCGACGTAAATTTAAGTGGGGAGTGGGCTTGTGGGCGTGGGCTGCGGGTTGCAGATGGGTATTAGTGTTTAGGGGTTAATTTTAGGTGTATTAATTAATTAATTATTGGTAAATTAAATTAATAAATTGTACTTAAATCATTTTAGGTGCTTTGTTAGTCTAATTTTATAAATGCGGGCGTGCTATTTAATTAATGCTTAATACTTTAGAATGCGGCGCTATTATTAAATTACTTATTTATGCATG
This sequence comes from Przewalskia tangutica, assembly GCA_029844215.1. Taxonomy (NCBI): domain Eukaryota; kingdom Viridiplantae; phylum Streptophyta; class Magnoliopsida; order Solanales; family Solanaceae; genus Przewalskia; species Przewalskia tangutica. The sequence goes on along the minus strand of CM056738.1, from coordinate 95,770,695 downwards.
TATTAATGTTTTATTGCCGCATTTTATTATTTTAAAATTATTAGAATTATTGTGAAAAATTAGTGTAATTTTATAGTTAATGACTGGACGGGAGAGTCAAAATTGGGTGTCAACAGGTTCCATGTAGTAAAATTAGGAACTGATCAATATCGGATTCGGTTTCGATTCCGGTAAATAGAGACAACCGATAGAGTACCCGAACCCGAAATCAATACCCAATAATTTTCACACACACTCTGCGTTGTTTTAGACCCATTTCCTTACCATGCTAAACTCAAAACAAATTAGGTATTCTATAAAATCTCGCACTTATGCTTACTCGTACATAAAGGTGGGTGTACACAACTTTATCAAAGTTTGTTCCATCAAAAAACATGCAACAAACTCACTGTTTATTCGCTTCCTCCACTCACTACTACTAAGAATCCAATAAGTACTGAAGAATAAAAAGCAACAAAGTGTAGAAAATTGAAGAAAGGAATAAATTGCTTTCTTGAGCAAAACATACTTAAAAAACCAAAGCAGAAGAAAAAAGTTTTTCAATTAAATTAGTCATTATTTTATGTTTACAGGGTACCCGGGAACCTATCCGGAACCGCAGCGTCCGGATAGGTTCCGGATAATGATTGTTCCGGATAGATTTCGGATAGTAAATTTAGGAATCAATCTTTTACTGAGTAGAGTTCAAGTAGTTAATAAAAGTTATGGTACCCGAACCCGTTCACCCCTAATAAAGGCTTTCAGCCGATAGAGTACTATTTGTGTAACTTAATATACAAATGACAAACACGATTTTCTACGGAGCTCACATGAGAAATGTAAAACAGGTACTAAGATCGTAAATAGTATATGTGTCTATGCATAAAAAGATTCCCCGATTTATCATATTATCTGGTACAACCTGTCTCACTTCATCCACACTCCAAAAATCACAAGTAGGATATCATGTCTTGCTTGGGTCCAAAATTAATTTTACCAACAGAAACATGATATCATAATACATAGCTGATAAGTATGTCTTTTAATTTGGGGTGCACAGGGGCGGATTTAGTGGGGTGCACCCGCTTACGTACCCGAACACCCTCATTAAAAATCATAGTGTATATATATAAGTGTATATATATGGTAGATTCTTTGTGTATATATATATATATATATATATATATATTATTTTTTTAATACTTTAAACAAATGTAAAAGATTAGCTCAAACGGTTCAAGATGTTCAACATTCTCTTTAGCGTATTCTCAGGGACAACATTTTATGTTTAATTTTTGTTACTTTTTTCGAACCCCCTAAGTAAAAATCCTGAATCTGCCACTTTGCATAAGTAGGCACCTAAAATTTTCTCCATTTGTCAGTTGAACACTTCAACTTACAAAATATTCATCTAGACACCTCCAAAATTTATGTGTGACAACTGACATTTCACCAATTGTGTTTAAGTGTTCAACTTTATACAAATTGAGGTGCCTACTTGTGTACACCCAAAGTTAAATGATACCTGTCAGCTGGCCTAATTTGAAGGTATATTTATGTATTATGCCATAAATAAACTATATAGTTCTTCCACTCATATGTTATCGCAAAAAAGTAGTAGTATCCAGTATTTTAAAAGGCGGGGGCGTAAGGCGGGACGTGTTACATATGCCTCGACGAGGCGTAAGCTTCATTGGTATTTAATTTTTAGTATTTCACAAAATAATATAATTATCATAAATGTTTTTAAATATGTAAAATTATATAAAAAAATAAAAGAAAATTATATATATAAACGTGCTTGATCCTCACAAAAAACTAATCAAAGAAATCCATATTATACGCCACTTACAACTTGTAATTATGTATAGCATAATTTTACAAGTATAAACAATACAATAAAATAAAAGCTATTATGAAATGCTAATCAACTCTAACATGTTAACTTTCAAACAGTGAAAAAATCACAATTTCTTAATACAATATTACTATCATACTATTCATTTTATCTTCATATAAGCAAAATCAATCAACTTTATCAGTATTTTAATTAAAACGCGACTCTTTCATGAATAAAAATAAATTTACTTTCAAATAGCGAAATAATAAAATATGATAATTTTGATCCATAGGATAAAAGACCAATGACAAGTGAAAATGTACAATCCGACTATGTATTTTAAAAGAAATACTAAGTGATATTATGTTCTCAAATGGAGTAGTAAATATACAATACTACGACTTGTTATTTGAGTTACACCAAATCTTCTTATTTCTATAGATGAAAAACTATTAAGTATCGTTCATTTGTTAAAAAATTATGAGGATCAACAATTTTCATTAAGAAGTTTAACATATAATTTGTGTATGAATGTTAGGCAGGCCCCTAACTTCAGGCGTTAGGCGTGTTTAGGACGTACAGCTGAACGCTTAAGGCGTAAACCTTACATGAACTAAGTCCCGCACGTGACTGCCTTTTAAACAATGGTAGTATCTTATTTCTTCTACTTTTCAGGAGTGCGAGTCAATGAAACGGGATCATTTAATGTCAACTTTTTGTTGTGAAGGCGCACTCGCTACTCTTTCGAAAGCACGGTAAACCCGACCGACGCAAAGAATCGCAAACCACGTCAGCCATGTAAACCACACTTGGCATTTAATGTCAACTGAAATTAAGAGTTACATGTTTTGCGGAATTAATTTTAGTTCCAAACTTTAGTAGGATTAGTTGGGTCGGGCAACAGATCATTTACTTAAATTTTGTGACGTGACTAACCTCAATATTGTTGACTAACATCAAGTGCGTTTGCTATGTTCAATTAATTGATCATCGTGCGTTTTTTTAGCATAGCAAATGCACTTGATCTTACTCAATAATCAAAGCTAAAAAAGAACGTAAACAAGCCGTTATTTAAGATTAAAAAAAATTAATTTGGTAATTTGTCTACAATAGTATATAGAGAACTTGTGCTTCTCTGTAGTTCTCTATATATACTTTAATGTCCCCTCTATCTTGTCATAGGCAAAACAATTAATGTCAGAGCTAGAGCCACATCAAAATATCAAATTATTCAGACAAGAAGGGCACAGTTACAGGTTGTTATATCCAAATAACTAGCCAAGTCACATATATACAATTAATTATACCAACAAACATGTACTCACTAATAAGCCAGTGAGCCGGGCCGACTCGGTCCCGTCCCGACACGGTTCCGTCCCGATCTAGTCTCGGTTCTGTACCGGCCCCGTTTAAATTTTAAAAAAAAATTAGCGGGTCCGGGGCTCGAACCGGGACGGGACATGATATGGTCCCGTCCGACCCGGTCCCGCTAGTATCCGACCCGTCCCACCACTTGCCAAAAATAGCCGTTGCAATAACGGTCATTTTACATTTTGATCGTTATTGCAACGGTCATTTTACATTTTGATCGTTATTGCAACGACCATTTTTGGCTTCCCCCACTCCCCCAACCCCCCTACCCCCTTTATATTTATTTTTAACCCCTAAGTTATTATATTTACACTTTAACTCAATTTTTCAACTATAAATACCTCATTTTCTCTTCTTATTTCTCACAAATCTTCCTACAATCTCTAATCTCTCAAATCTCAATCAATCTGTTTCTATACAACATTGTCTATTACATATTCACTCTATTTATTAATTTGAGAATTGGGAGTGAAGTTGGCAACTAGCTTGAGGATTAATATATCGAGCAAAGTTTTAATTTTCAACCTCTCTCGATTACACATCGACTCTACGTCGGCGTTTGGTACATTCGTTTCTCTCATTAAATTATTATTTTGTTTTTATTTCATTTAGCACATTTAATTTCATTATCTTTAACTTTTTAAGTCTTTAACTATTTATTACCATAATTAAAATGAAAAGAACAAAAAATGTTTTGGGCAAGGCCTTGGGTATCAAGGGCAAGGGCAAGAGTACTTCTTCTAGTATTCATAGACAAGATGATTTTATAGATGCTGAACTGTTTCCTGAAATACCATATGATCTTGACACAAATGTTTATCCTCAAAATGAAGAAGATTTTAATTTAGATGACTAGGTGATGATACACCTACTAATGTAGATGATGATACATCCACTAGTGAAATGCCTTCTATCCCCCCTAGTATGAGACGTAGTCCGGCAAACGACCATTAACATCAGCTGTATGGAAATGTTTTCACAGAGACATACCGAATCAAGTAGTTATATGTAAAACTTGTAAATCTGTTTATACTTTTAAAACTGTACAAGTTCATGGTGGGACGGGGGGTTTAGCAAGACACCTATTGCAAAAACACAAAACCTTGCATGCCCAATACCATATTGAAAAAGATGGTGACAAGCGTCCTCTCAATCGGGACAAGGTTCACATACTGTCCCAGACAAAGTACAGGGTCAAATTAACCCTATGACGGGGGGAGTTGTAGGCCCTAAATACGATAAACATAAAGATAGGAAAACACTAGCAAAATTAGTTGTTGTGGAGGGTTTGCCTTTTTCATTTCCTGAATCGTCTGGTTTTATTCATTATATTAGAGATATGTATAATCCTGCTTATAAAAGTTTTCTTAGATCAACGGTTAAGAGAGACGTGTTTAAATTTGCACACGAATATCAACAATATTTGCGTTATTCATTATATCATTTAAATTGCAACTTCTGATATAGGTCATAGTACTAACGACCATGATTAATTAACGGTAACCTATCATTGGATAGATTATAAATGGTCTATGCAAAAACGTATTTTAGCATATTGATATATAGATAGTAGACACACTGGTGAGTTTATTTCATAAAATATTTATTTAGTCTGCGATTATTACGGAATAACTGATAAAGTTATGAGTATTACATTAGATAATACAGATTCTAACAATTCTGCTATTTATGTTTTAAAGAAGTTTTAACTCCGTCTTTTTCAAAACATTTTCATATCAAATGTGCGTGTCATATTTATAACTTAGTTGTAAAGGATGGTCTTTCACTTTTTCAAGATATTCTTGAAAAAATACAATTTGCTATAAACTTTATTTTTAAAAATAATAGAATTCAACAGAGAAAATAATATAAAAAAACTTGTCACGATTGTGGACTATCTTACAGAAAAATTTCCGAAGAAGTACCAACTAGGTACCAACTAGGTGGAATTCTTTATATGACCAACTAGTTGTTGCTTATGACTATAGAAAACCTATCACTTTATTTTTTAACGCCCATAATCAAAATTCAAATGATATGATTGTGGATAATGATTGAGACAAAATTAAAGAACTTATTGTATTTCTAGAGAATTATCAACGAGCAACAAAAGAATTTTCTACTTTATATTATCCTACTATTTCAACTATGTTGTTTTATATAGCTATAATATTTTTACTTCTTAAAGAATATATGGAAAAACCTGCTTATAAGGCAGCTATTAAAAAAATGTTTATGAAATTAAAGAAATATTTTATTCCTATTCCCCCTATTTATATTATTGGTGTTGTATTAAACCCGACTATTAAAGTAGACGGTTGTAAAAATCTTATTGAAAATATTTATAACTGTATGGACGTACTACCACCTCCAACTCCCAAAAATTTAAATGTTGAGCCACCTATTGAACATACGCTAGAAGAAGTGTTGGATAGCGTAGAAGATGAATGCAAAAAAGTATATCGTCATTACCAGCAAGAAAGTGCTAGTAACCAACCGACTTTCGTACCATCTTCTTCTGCTTCAACACAACCTAAAAAAAGACATGTTGTTTCTGCAGACAGTATTGAAAGCCTCAGAAATAGAATGTGTGGTGGTAGCACTGCTAACCAAATTAGCGAGTTCGATGTTTTTATTTTGCAGGACACTTTACCTTACCAAGCAGTTGTCAATGAAGACGGAAAAGAAGACTTGCTGAAATACTGGATGCAGAATGAGGAGACATTTCCGACACTTTCAATGATGACCCGAGATATTTTGAACATTCAAGTGTCATCAATCGCTTCTGAAAACGCTTTTTCTGCAGGAAGATTTCAAATATGAGAGCACAGACACTCATTAGCCGGAGACAGCTTGAAGATGACGGTACTATTCAGAGATTGGATACGAGCGGAGCGAAGAATGTGCGGTCACCCAGAGATTAACGAAGAAGAAGACGAAAACTACAACGACATCTTATCTGAAGGCATGAGTAGCGACGTGAAACAATTTGACCAAGATATACCAATTCCAACCGAAGAATCACACGAAATTATAAAGAAACTAGAAAAAGTATTTTCAAATTGGTAATATATTTCATTGCAATTTTAGTATTTTTTTTAAATTTTTCTATGTCTTTTGCAATTTTTTTCAACAACAGTACACTACAATGTTGTAATTCTGAATGTTGTATATTTCAATGAAATAATTAATAATATAAGAGGCACAAAACAGCCTTGAGATGCTTTTTTTACACTCTTCTTGTCTTTGTTTAAATATTTAGTTTATAAATATATATGAGTATAATATGAGTATATGACTATCACTATATGACTATATGTTACTTTGTTAATAATTTAGTATTTTTAATTTAGTGGATTTTTTTTTTTTTAAAAAAAAAATCCACCCGCATCCGACCGATCGCCCATCGGGATCGCAGATCGACGACACAGATCGTCCCGCTAGTACTGGTCCCTCCTGGCCCGCCCCAGCCCGACCCCGTCCCGAGCCCGCCTATTTTGATTCCAGTGGGCCCGACCCTGGCCCACTGGTCAGCCCTACTAATAACTATATATTCACTACCACTACAAGAAAAATTACTTACGAAGACAACCGCCACTAAATTTTTTCTATTGCCATAGTATTGATTATTGTTGTAAAAAGTACTTTTTGGCAACAAACATTTTTGTTGTTGCATAATTTTTTCCCATCGACGATTATTACAACGACGTGAAACAATTTTTATTGTTGTTGTCAAAAGTACGTTTTGCAACAATAGTCAATATATGACAATAAAATTAAATTATTTGGCAACAAAAAAAAAGTTCATTATTAAAATTTTCATCAAATATGCCAACAATAAAACTAGGTTGTTGCCAAATATTGAATTTTTCTAACAATATTATTTTTGTTGTTAAAAAATTATTGTCATTTCTATACTTTTTTATAGTAATACTTTTAAGATAAATTAATAACTCAAATCCCAAATAAAAAAGAGAAGAATTATCACTAGCTACTCACTGGACAAAGCCAAACAACTAGGGCAATGTGAAGATTAATAGGTCCTTTTCCATAACTTAAAGATGAAGTGGAATTGTACAAATATTTTAAATTTCTAGCTCTTTTCTCCGTATGGTGTGGGGTTATAAGTGTGGGTGGTGGGGAGTGGTGAACGGGTTCAATTCAATTTCTCCCCAATATGTTCAGGGTGATTCCCTTGTGTTATGTTGCTTAGCATTCCTGCGAGTTGTCCTATTTGCGTTTCCAAATTCTTTAGGGACACTCTCGTCTCATTCATGAACTGAGTTTGGTGCCTAGTTAGCCTGAGTATGGCTGCTCGTAGCCCATCCCCGCTCTTCACATGGGCATGGGGTTACATTCTTTGTTGATAGTTATGTAACCCTTGATAGTGGTAATCCATGTTTGCAGGGTCCCTGAGATGAATCGAAACCAACAAACGGATCACGGCGCACAGTTCCACAATAAAATAAAATAAAAGAAAAATAAAAATAAAATTAGAAATTAAGAATAGATAGAATGATTTTGAACTACGCCAATTTCCCGGCAACGGCGCCAAAAATTTGATGCGCGATTTATACACACGCTAAACGCAAGTGCACATATCGTGACAAGTAATATAGTCTAGAAGACCGAGTTATCATCCTCAGAGATTAGTGTCCAATTACCTACCTCTATTCTGTAGTATCTATTTGGTGACCGATAATTTGATGGTTTGTTTATAGTTATGATTATAGATGCTAACTAAATTTTTTTACTTTACTTCAGATATGGTGGAAATAGGGCTTCCAAATCTCCTCGACTATCCGCTCGCTTTACTCGTTAATGCAAATAATTAAGGTTCTTCTTCTATGTTGATATAGCAGGTTAACTAAGCCGTTTATACTCCTGTTAAGGTAATATAAACACTCAACCCCAATGTAGAACCCTTCTATCTTTCGATGACAAGATTGACTGCAAAAGAGGATTAAAAGCAATAATCTATTAAGCTACATAAGTATCGGGGTACTTTCATCCACGATTTAAACCTATGTTTATTCAACTATAGCATATTCACAATCTCCCCTTTCGGATTTCGATTAGAAATCATATAAGTGATGATAATTAGTGATCAATTAATTACCAAGCAATCAAAACAGTTATTGAATAAATCTCAACATTAATAAGAAGAAACCAAAATTTTGCATTAATTCATAAAACGAGGTTCAAGCGATTCGACATGGAAAGCCCTAAATTAAGTTAGTTCCTAGCCATAGACATGCCAAGAACTAAAATAGTATCCAACATATACTAGAAAGAAATAAAGTAAAGAACAATAAATTACTCAAAAATAAGTCTCCAATCTTGATCTAATGTTGTGATGAATGGTAAGGTGTGAAACTCTCAAAACTGACCTAAAAGGCCCTATTTATATCCTCAAAAACGTATAAAACCTTTTCCTCTTTGGTTTTGGCCCAGTCCTATTCGGATTTGTCAAATTTCCCGCGTCGGCGCCACGACCAGAATCAGCCGCGGCTACCAAACTTCGTGGTGATCGCTTCGGGCGCCAAACTTCGTGGCTGGTCTCGCTTGGGCGCCGTGGCTCCGCTGCTGCTGATGGTCTGGCGCCGCGACGCCGCCCTGTTTCTCGCTCGGGTTGCCAACTTTTCAGCTTTTTGAGCTCTGGAACCTCTGTTTCTGCCCTCTTTTCGCTCCTTCTCACCAATGTGTCACTTTAAACCACTGTGACTCATAAGAAAGAAAATTTATCCTAACACGACACGTATTTGTATAAAAATGGGCAAAAGACTAACTAAAAATGACTCAAAAGGTGTATATAAAATACACCGATCACTCAACCTCGGTGAACAAAGAATTGGAATGAGTATGACTCTGATACCATATAAAGAATGAATCTTGAGCCTAACTCAACCCCCAAACTAGCTTGTAGGGTGAGGATTGTCCAAGTTCATATTCCCATTTCATTTCCGATGTGAGACTCTTAACAATAACTTTAGTTCAAATCTTGTATTTGTGTTTAAAAGTACGCTTAATATATGTTCATAATTTATGAACCCAATAAGATGTATTTTTCAGAATTCAGAACCCCTAAATCAAAATTCTAATATATATGTGTGTGTAACTTGCTGAATCTACTTTATATATATATATATATATATATATATATATATATATATATATATATAAATCTTTTGACTTAATATTCTTTAAATTGGCTTGAAGGGGATTGTTGGAGTATATGATAAAGTTATCTCCATGTGATCTATAGGTCACAAATTCAAGATGTGGAATCAATAATTATGGTTTGGGATAAATTATCTACATTACCTTCTTGAAATACAGTTTTTTCTTAGACTTAACATGAAATCGGGAGATTTTGTGCTCCAAACAATTATATATATATATATATATATAATTTGAATCGGCTCCTTAGAATTTCTGAATTGGTTATTGGTGGTGGGTTAGGGCTGGACCTTTCTAGGCCATCCCTCCATCTTTAGGACAAGGAGAGTATTATGAATAATGCAACAAATAGATTCCAGCAGATTGTGTCCACCCTTTGAGGAACCTTGCATGTTTTCTCTTCTTCTTTTTTCATCATCACTTTTGACCCTACCAATGTTTCATGGACATTTCCATGTTTTATGGATCCAATTAACGTCTCTTTCCTTATGTGCATTATTACTCTACAAATAATGAGAGCAGCTAATTAAATTAAGAGTAACGTAACACAGATTATTAATTGAATTGTTGTCATCAGAGGCAGAAAGGGTTCTTTCGAATCTTCTTTGCTGGAAAGTTATACTAAATGTATAATTAGGTCAAATTAATATATATATTTTGAATCTCTTTTTGAAAATATTGTCTTCGTCACTTACATTGTCATGATTTTAATCAATAAATATAATAATATCTTTTCTCGAATGCACTTATAAAGAATTTGAGGTGTGTAACTGCATTTCCTGAAGTACAATCAATTCCTTGTCAATCAAGTAATTATAAAACCAAATAGATAAGCTAAAATTTACTCCATATATTTTTGGTTTCGCTATTGTTGAAAAGTATTATTGGGTCGGGTCCACCCATAAAGGATGCTAGATGACCCATGAGCCCATTAGTTACTCCTTCACATTAAACGCTAAAGCTAGTCTATATAAAGTTACATCTAGGTTGTGAAAATATGGGAATTCATCCGCTTTGTGAGAATTTCCGATGACGAGTGACATGAGTTGTGGTTGCTGCTGATCCGCTTCCGCTAAGGAGATACCGTAAGTATCCTAACTAGTATTTACGCTTCAAATAATATATTGGCATTAGAGCCATAGGCTCGTGTTGTGATAAGAGACGTGATCATATGCAATACATGAAGAATATTTTTTTATGAATAATTTCGAATCTTAATTGCAGTATTTCATGTATGTAAATGCCTACTTTTTGCATGAAACCTTAGGGCTTTTAAATATCTCGTCGAGAGAGCTCCGATGATAGGTGGATCATAAAATTTGGGCTTATAGTTTGTGATTAAATGAACTTTTAGATTTTAGGGTTTCATTAATACAAATATAATCCTAGAAAATTCAATTATTCATGTTCCATGCTATTTTTTTGTGAAACGTGTTATGTGATTACAACATGTTTATTGTGATTACAACATTAAATTTGATCATATGGATAAATTTTAAACGTTTTTTCGTACAATTGATTATTCAAATTGGTCCTAAAACACGTTTAGGACCGTAACAAGTGTTTTGATTGAAGATTTGTTTGCCGGAAATCATGTTTTTTGGCCGAAACCCTAACAAACCCGAATTAAAATTAAAATTAAAAACTAATTATTTTCAATATTTTTTATCAAATTTGTGATGATATTTTAAGCAACTGGTGCTTGAAATCAGTCCTAAAATACATTTGAGAAAAAAACATAGTGTTTTGATTGGATCAAGATAGCCTAAAAATGGAGAAAGATGAGTTGGGTCACTGAAATACCCATTTTATCAGTCCCGGGTCGTGGCTGAACAATGTTTTTTTGTGAAGCCCACTCTTAGCCTAGACTTGCATCGGCAAGTGTGGGCCACTCCCAACTCCGATTTCGATGATTCTTTTTTTGGTTCGCTGGAAATTTAATTTCTGATTTTTCATATTTTTTAGCCATTGAAAAATAATTTCCTCTTAATTAATACATTCTAAGAATATTAATGACGTATTAAATGTTTTTATGGTATTTTTGGAATATAGAAAATATCCATTTGATCCAGAGAACATGTCTATGTAACTCACTCTCCTTAAGGCGTTATAAAAAAATAAAAGTCTTATTTTCTAAGTGAAATTAGGTATAAATATCGATCTCCTTGATTTGTTCTTGGAAAAGTATGAAAATTAAAATTTCAGATTTAATTAAATTATTCTATTGATATAGAAGTGTATCTAGAATAAGATCTATTTTTTCTATTTAATGTATATATTTATGAGTATATACCACTTGTTTCATCCAGAAATAAAAATATTTATTAAAATATTTTGTGACTTAGCTTGAGTTGATATGATTATTTTACATTTAACATCTATCCTTATATGATGATTGGGAACATAGTGAACTTTCGACTCTAGAATTTATGTCTATGTTTAATAGCCTGTTAATTTGCTAAAGTTATATTTATGTGTATGCAAAAATATTAAACATGCGTGTTTTTATGCTAATTGTGAAATTTGAGTTTTACAAATATGTAGAAATTTTGTGTTTCATAAATACCATGTCTACTGCTTTAAAGAATATTGTTTTAGAGCTTATCAAAAGTGAAAAGCTCAACGGTGACAATTATAAAAATATTAAACTGTAATATATGCTGGAAGAAATTATTTTTAAAATAATATCATTGGTAAAGCCTATGACGCTTGAAAAAAAAATACTAGCTCTATGTTGATGAGATGTGAAGATTTCACAGGGAATTTTACTCAAAAAATTACTAAAATTCTGTAGGTTGCTCTAGAATATAAGTATGGTAGCACTACGGTAATCATACTTAAGGTCATAAGTTGACTATTGAGCACTAAGTTCAAGTGATTATATGTTTCCTTCCTCAAACATAGGAGCATATGAATGTTCCTGACTCATAATAAATGTAATAGTATATTTTATGATGTGAGACAACACTTGCAGCTAGAAGAGGAGCGGCATGGGCTGCCAAACAAGGTGAAAAGTGCACAAAATAATTTATATTTCAAGAAATGTTTTTAAACGTAAAATCAGATAAAATTGAAAAGTTAAGGCTCAACCAAATAAGAATCATAGCCAGCTCGGCGATAGAAAATGAAAAAAAAAAATAGTGACTAAAGTGAAATGCTTCAATTGTGATAAAAAGGGTCACCATGCTAGTGATTGCACTAAGCCTCGTAAAGCACTTCATAATAAGTCTAAAAAGGTACTTTGTGTTTCATACACTAGTATTAGTGTTGTTATCGGTCCGAATACACCCGAGAACCGGACCGAAATATCCGAACCGATACTCGGATCGAAAAGTTAACGGTCCGGATACGAGTACCAAACATAAGGATCCGGTCTAGCAACCCGATTTAATTATCCGATAACTTATATGTTATCAGTCCCGGTCTGATACACGGTAACTATCTTATCAATCCTTGAAATATTGCTATTATATATTGCTTTAAGTTTGTTAATATGTATTATGTAAAACTAGTAAAGGCAGTAAAACAGAGATTTTTATAAAAAAAATTATAAGTAAAACAGAGATTTTTAAGTAAAGCAGAAATTTTAATATTTCGACCGAAAACAATATTCAGAACCGGACCGGTAATCTTATTGGTCCGGTCCCGAATCTCATTTTAGGTCCGAATTCTTATCGGTCCGATCTCGGTCCGGATCGATAACCTTATCGGTCCGGTTCCAGTATGTCGATATCCGGACCGGACCGATAACAACCCTACTAGTAATATATGTATTGCTATCTGTTTTTTTTCTTTCTTTCTAAGATTAATCTTTTATCATAATTGACTTAGGATCCATGTACCACATTGTGAGAAAAATGAACTCTTCGTAGACTTTTAATGGATCCCATATGTGTAATGTGGATATATGTAGGAAACGACATTAAGATTGTTAAAAGGATCGTATAATGTGAATTAGTTTTACGTGAAAATCGAGACTTTATCCTACATAATACCTTAGTTACTCAAACTTTCAAGGATATTACTTTGTGTTGGTTTATTATAATTAGGTTTCAATTGAAATTTTCGTGACATTAAGGCATAGGAACAACTTATTTTAGTTATGCTTTTATCAAAAATAATTTTATTTATAGAATTTGGATATTAGTTTCTTAATCCAATTGTTAGCTTCTCCAATTGCCTTACCACATAATCACAAGGATGATGTGAAATTTGACGTGCTAGACTTGGTCATATGGGCCTATGACATGTGGATAAATCCACTTGTAAATATTATCTAATTCGAAAAACTAATAGAAAATCATTTAAGACCACCTTCAAGATTGATTTTTCATTACATAGATTCATTCTGAAGTTGTATTTTGATGCGCGATTTATGCACACACTAACGCAAGTGCACGTATCGTGACAAGTAATATAGTATAGGTAAGACCGAATATCGTCCTCAGGGACTGGTTTTCAATTACCGATTATCTATCCTATGGTATCTATTTGGTTAACGTCAATGGAATTGGAATTCTAAACTAATAATGCCGGAAATAAACTAATTATAAAAATACTTTGAATTAAATCAGTTATGATGGAGAATTAGGGCTTCCAAGATCATCAACTATTCACTCTATTCAATTCTTAATACAATTAGACTAACTTCTTCCTCTACGTTAAGATAGCATATTAACTAGACCGTTTTATACTCCTGTTAAGGTTATATAAACACTCAACCCCAATGGAGAACCCTTCTACCTTTCGGTGATAAGATTGACTACAAAGGAGGATTAAGAGCAATAACATATTAAGCTACACAAGTATCGGGGTACTTTTGTCCACGATTTAACCTATGTTTATTCAACTATAACATATTCACAATCTCTCCTTTCGGCTTTCGATTAGAAATCATATAAGTGATGATAACTAGTGATCAATTAATTATCAAGCAATCAAAGCAATTATTGAATAAATCTTAAATAAGTGAAGAAGAAACCAAACTAATATATTAATTCATGAATAGAGTTTCAAGTGAATCATAAGGAAATCTCTAATAAAGTAATTAGCTCCTAGTCATAGTCACGCTAAGAACTAATATAATCTTCATACATGAACTGAAATAAACAAAGCAAAAAGAAAGAAAAGAAAATACTCAAGAACGAGTCTCCAAGTCTTCTAGTACCCAAAGATTGTGTTGTGGAATATTTACAAGATGGAATGGAATGGTTGATGGATTGTGGAATGAAGGATGGATGTAGAATGTAGAATGTAGGATCAATTCTTCTAATGATGTAGAGACTATTTATAGACCAAGAATCCTTTAGGTAAAGGGTTAAGGATTGTGTAGGTAGGAAAAGTTATTAGAATCCTTTTAGGTAAAGGTTTTAAGGTAGGAAAAGTAATCCCTTTAGGACTCTGAAAACATATCAAATTTGGCCCAAAATCTCAAAAATCCCGCGTCGGCGCCATGACGCAGATCGCCACGGCGCGAAAAAACTGCCACTTTCTCGAACTTCCGACACATCAGCGCGCGCGGTGACGTTCAGCGGATTCCGCTTTCGTCGCCCTTTTTCGTCCGGACTTGCCCGATCTCTCTATAATTCTTAACTTTATACTTCATTTCTTGGCCCTTTTTGTGTGCAATTCCATCTCAATTAAGTTCATTTTCTCTTCTTTTCGCCATTTCTTCATTTCTGACCGCTGTGACACAAAAGAAAGGAAAACGACCCTAATACTATACTAAACACAAATGAAATGAGTAAAATACTAACTAAAAATGACTCAAGAGGTGTATATAAAATACACCGATCATATTTCCATGAATGTGAAAATGTGAAAATGTGAAAAATGTAAAGAGTGTCTTTCTCGATGGAGAACTAAGTGAAGAACTAATGTGAAATTACTTAAAAACCTTGTGAAATCTTTATTAGGGGCGTTTATTACAAGATATACTTCTTATTTTTGTGTTTACTCCTTCCTTGTGCATTTCTACGATGCATGTCAGTTTAACTACTCTCTACCTTCAGTTAGGAATTTGCTGAGATTTTGTTAGGACTGATTATAAGATCTTAACATTTACTACCAAATTTTACTTTGGATAAGAAGTAAAGATTACACTCCTATTGTTTACTATCAATATTAAGTCGTCTGAATTACTGTCAAACATCAAGTACATGTATAACTATATCTAATGAGACTAGACAGTGAATACATACTGAATCCAGATCCGATCCATGGACCCGGTGGATTCAATGGATCCGAATTTGAATATGATTTTTATAGACCTGATGAATCAGGATCCGTATCTAGATCCAGGTATAAAAAATGAATCTGAATCTGAATCTAATAGGATCCGGTTTCCAGATCCGATCCGTTGTCATCCCTAGATAAAGGACTTGTTACGTCTCACTTGAAAATGAAAGATATGAGTAAGGATGCATATATTCTCGAAATAAATATTTGTAGAAAATATTTAAAGAAATTATTCTTTAAATGATTAAACTTGCTAAATTGTGATCCTTAACAAATGCAGTGTCTTGTATGCTAGAATGTGTTCTAAGAATAAAAAATAAGATTAACAGATAAGTAAAGTTTCTTATGCTATTTACAGTTGGTAATCTTATGCAAGATACATTTGTTAGATTTGATATTTATTTCGCAATTGGCTTGTAAACAAATATAAAAAAATAACTTAAATTCTGCACATTGAAAATACAGTTAAAATGAACCATGAGGTACTATATGGTAACTTCTCATTACGCGTTATGCCATAAGGGCATGACATGGAACTGAGGGGATACACTGATGTAGATTGTAGAAGAGATATGGACAAGAGTAGGTCCATCTCTGAATGTGCTCAATCCTATATAATAATGACATATCATAGCCAATGAAAAATAATCGCGCGTAGCTTTATTAATGACGAGAATTGATCTTATGGCTCTCTCCTCAGTAGCACAATAGGTTATTTGGTTAAAAAGGTTCTTGGATCATGTGTTGATGTTGTAATTAGCACTGAACTAATAAGTCTTTGTGATTGTCAAGTTGCTATTTTGAGCATCATGAATCCTAAATATCATCGTAAAGTCGAACACGTTGATATTAAAATTAATTTTGTGATGACACGATAGCATGCAAAGAATTGAACGTAAAGTATATCTGCACAAACGGTTGCAGTATCATTGACGCAGCCGGATCCTAGAGATGCGTGTTTTTATTTATGCAAGATCTCAAGGACTATGTGGACTTTAAAATAGAGTCATTGATTTTTTGATTTATTTTTCCCGACATTCGTGTAATCGTGTTTATTATTTTCTTAAAAATCAAAATAAATTTGATTTGCGTACACTTATTATTGAATGTTTGTGCACATTCTTATTGTGAATATTTATTGCATATTCATATTATGAAATGATTCTAGTGCATTCTTTGATACTATTAAAAAGTATGTCGGGAAGACAAAGGTCAGCATTCTCACACAGATGACCGCCTCTATCAGTTTAATGTTGATGAGAGATGAGACGACATCTTACGAAAATTATCATAAAAATAATTTTAAAGCACGTGACTTAAAGATGTTTAGCATCGCATAAGTAATGACAAATGTTATTACAGTGTTTTGATGGTGAGGATAAGTTCCACCAGTCTACTTTGAGAGGCCAGATATTAATTCACATTTATTGAGAAAATCAAGGAAATCAGTTCATATGCATAATGTGTCTGAATATCATATATACAACATTATCTTATGAGATAGAGACATACGCTCAATGGGAAATGAGAAAATATTGTAGCACGTGTTTCATATCATGTGTTGACTAAAAAGGGTTAACATAAGTTTTATCTCGACTTATTATTGTGTGAGATTTTATTGAGTACCCTCACGACTCCGATCAGTGACTCAAATCTAGGTTTGATGTTCGCTATCTTAGCATGTTATCAAATGACCATGAGAGATTCAGTTTGACGGAGTGCGATTAGAAAAGCGAGTTGGATATAAATTGCGAGACTCGTGAAAATCATTAACGAAATATCATTTAGTTTTCTTTGATGGTACCGGTTATGACTTATGAGTCATAATTGTGAACACAAGAACTATGATACATGAGATCAAACTGTGATGTATCAATGATCTAGGGCACTGAGCATACTTCTTATGATCTACTTGATGATTTTCATGATGACAACGAGAGGTTATATATTCATAACAGATGTATAGCAAAGTGCTCTCATAATATGCCGGTCGCACGACTTATTTATCCAGTATGAATGATGCAAGATAGATTAAAAAGAATAATATGTTTTTCCTTAGATCGATGGAGCTTGAGAACTCCCTTATGTGTGAGTAGGAGATGTTGAAAAGTATTATTGGGTCGGGTCCATCCATAAGGGGTTCTAGAGCTAGCCTATATAAACACAATTATGGATATTTAAGAGGGGTTAATTCCTCATTTAGAAACGTCTAGGGTTCACACATAAAATATATCTCTACATTAGTTAGAGAGATATCTAGGGTGTGAAAACATGGGGATTCATCCGCTTTATGAGAAATCCCGACGACTGGTGACACGAGTCGTGGTTGCTACAGATTTGCTTCCGCTATAAAGATACATGTAAGTCTTCTAACTAGTATTTACGCTTTAAATATTACATAGTATTCATATTAGAGCTCTAACTGTTCTGAATTTATACCGTGTAAGGTTCATTAAAGTAGGAAATACTCCCTACCAGAATTATTTCATACTTAAGGGTCGAATGCGAGATCTCTAATTATATTAAGGATGAAAAAAGATATTCATTCTACCACAACCTTTTATAAGGTCGTTAGCACTTTGTTCATGAGAGAATAATTAGTGGAAAGTCCAATTTCTGTTTTCTTTTTTAGTGGGGGTTATGATAGATCTGAAAGAAAAAAGATTATAAAAAATAATCAAAGTAAAAAAAAAATCTTCTTCTTTTTTTAATAAATAAGTATGTATATTATCAGGAAAAATATTTACAGCAAAACAAACAAAATTCAGAGGTCAAACATACTTTGACCCCTCAAACAAACCAGACTATATGCCCAACATTTCGAGAAGCACCTTTTTCATCAAACCCCTTCTACCTATTGCTATGTTGCAGCAGGATAGTAATTCAAACTCCTAAATTGGCCAGCAAATTTAGAAAATAAATTTCTTCTACTGTGAATTCCAAAAATTATGCTCCAACACAACTGATCTTTTTTCCTTGAAATTGTCTTTGATTTCTCTCCCTCCATATGTAATAAACACATGGATTAGATTCTCCTTTGAATAGAATCAGGTCTAATCCTAATTAATGCAGAAATTTTCCTTGGTGCAACCCATTTAGCCTTATTATTTCGATTGACTTAATCAAACTCTTAAATAAGATTAGATATTTTAGCTCATTATTTTGAGAGTTGACATCGATTCAATGATATAAGATTTGTTAACAAATATGTATTTATCCCATATCAGACAAATGAAGTTTTTATGTTTTTATTAAACTCTATATAAAGTGATGTAGTTGCTTTTTTTTACTTACCAATTCACTATCAATAATATTTTTATTCTCTTTTCTTTACTCTTGTTATTGTCTTATAAGGATTCATAAATTATATGAATTCTAACATGGTATCAGAGCGAATAAAATAATATTAATTTTAAATTAATATTATTTTAAATTATTGGTCGGTTCTACCGTCTATTATATAAATTCTCGCATTATGATATTGTTGTGGATGCTTCCGTCTTATTGCAGTAGCCTCTGTTCGTCATTGGAATATTTCACAAATGGATGTTAAAAATGTCTTTTTGAATGGGGATTTTCAAGAGAAAGTCTACATGGTCCCTCCACTTAGTGTGTCACATAATCCAGGACAGGTATGCAGGCTTAAGAAGACTTTTTATGGTCTCAAACAAGCCCCAAGAGCTTGGTTCGACAAGTTTTCCACGGTAGTATCTTCTCATGGGTTTATTTCCAGCTTTCATGATTCGACGTTATTTGTTAGATAGTCCCCGACAGGTCATATTTTACTTTTGTTGTATGTTGATGATATGATCATTACAGGTGATGATATTGATGGTATCACAAACCTAAAATCCATTTTGTCTCGTCGTTTTGAGATGAAAGATTTATGTCATCTACGTTACTTTTTAAGCATTGAGGTAGCTTATTCTGAGAAGGGGTATCTTCTCTCTCAATCTAAGTACGCTGCAGATATTCTTGAGCGGGCTGGTCTCGCAGATATTCGTATTGTTGACTCTCCTCTTGAGGTCAATGTTCGTTATACCCCTACTGATGGGGATTCTCTTTCTGATTCCACTTTATATCGTTCAGTTGTGGGTAGCCTGGTGTACCTTACCATTACTCGCCCTGACATTGCATATGATGTTCACATTGTCAGTCAGTTTGTTTGTTCTCCTACATCTGTACATTGGGTTGCGGTTATGCGTATTCTTCGCTATCATCGAGGAACGATTTATCAAAGTCTCTTGTTTTCATCGACCTCATCATTAGAGCTTCGTGCATTTTCTAATGCAGATTGGGCTAGTAACCCGACTGATCAGAAATCCACAACTGATTATTGTGTATTTTTAGGAGATTCACTCATTTCATGGAAAAGTAAGAAATAAGATGTTGTTTCTCGCTCTTCAACCGAGACAAAGTATCGTGCTATGGCTTTTACTACCTATGAGATTGTATGGTTATGTTGGTTATTGGCTGATATGGGTGTCTTTATTTCCTCACCGACACCGATGTACTGCGATAATAAGAGTTCTATTCAGATTGCACACAACACAGTCTTTCATGAACGTACCAAGCATATTGAGATTGATTGTCATATTATTCGGTATCATCTTCAACAAGACACTCTATCTTTGCCATTTTTCTCATCTTCGATGCAACTTGCAGATTTCTTCACAAAGACACATACCTTACGGCGTCACCAGTTCTTTCTTGGCAAACTCTCGATGTTTCTCTCTACACCATCGCGAGCTTGAGAGAGGATGCTAACAAATATGCATTTGTCCCACATCGAACAAATTAAGTTTTTTTTGTTTTTATTAAACTCTATATAAAAGGATGTAGTTGCTTTTCTTTTACTTACCAATTCACTATCAATATTATTCTTATTATCTTTTCTTTACTCTTGTTATTGCCTTATAAGGATTTATAAATTATATGAATTCTAACAAGGTTGATTTCAACTAATTTGACATTGTTGATTTGCCTAATTCTTTTTAGTTTTAATAAACATATCACATGCATAGTCCATAGAACGGTTAAGAACACATATTCTAATTTTAGTGGTAATTAATTAAAATTGTTCACTTGTTGTAACTAAACGCATTATATACGTGTAGACAATCCATTTTTTTAAAATAAATAAATAATACGCATGCATACATAAAAAGCCAGACATTAGGAATTAGAATTTAAAGCGAAGAGATTTTTTTAAAGACAAAGATAGGTACTTAATATTCGTTATGAGCTGTTGAAATCATTAATTGCTAAATGATTAAAATAATTTGTTATATACAGCCCTACAATTGCTATTACTTTTAACATGTATATATTGGTTTGTTTTCACTTGATGAGGCTCTAAAGTTGGACCATTTCGACATCCCAATTCATTAATAAGTATATTTATTCCTTTTTTTCTTTTACAATCACTTATTGCCATGAGTAAGTTCGACTCATTCATCTTTTATACATAATGTTAAAATAATTAAGACGTTGCTCACTATTTTTTTAATACGACTTCATTATCTCAACAATCACAATTATCAACCATCACCATACAATCATTACGACCAATCACTTGCACCGTAGTTCAACCATTACGGCCAACCACCTTCACTATCCGTCACTATTAATGCGCGTATAGTCATCATCACTATCAGCCTCCACATCAATCGATCACTATCATAAACCACATTTAATCGCAAACCATTACCACCAACCACAATCATCACCTCTAGTAATTATTATACGACCATTACAGTCAACCACCTCTACCAGCCACGATGACCACCACTAAGTACTACTACAAGTTTCACCTCGCTAAATTTTAGAGAGTGTTAATTTCTACAAATAAATAGTTTTAACATCTTTTAAGTTTTAATTTTTTTTAATATTTAACGGATAAATGTTGAACTATTATTTTATTTGAAATTATAATTTTAAACAAAGATAAATTACACACATGCAAGTGTTGGAAAATTAGGCGAACATTCTTAATTATCCAATGTTCGGATTTAAGATAAACATCTTGATATTAAAGTGCTTTCGATGCAATTTGAGCTATTAACAATTAGCATGTTTGTTTTATTACCAAAAGAAAAAAGAATCTCTCTTTAAACTTCACTTTAATAACTGTAGAAATACACCATTAACAAATACATAGACATTATACAAGTCTAGCAGATACACAGAAGTTCATTAGAAGAACATGCAGACTAAAGAACAATCACAGAGAAGATAGAAGAAAAGAAGAGCTCTGTATATTGAAGAGAAAAGGATTGAGAGAATAGGGTTTTTCTTTCTTTACACGAAAATACCCCTACTGTGATAATGACCCTTCCCTGATACACTTCGTCTATATTAAAGTATTGTGACATAATGGGCTGCCTTAGTGGGCTTAACATCAGCCCTTTTGTCCTTTATTTATTTTAACAGCTCCTGCAAGTGGATCTTTGAAAGATGTTGATAATCTGGCTTGGAACAAAGATGAAAGTGCTGATGTCTGTTTAGTCCTTTTGTGAGCAGATCTGCAGGCTGTTCTGCAGTAGGAACATACTCAGTCTTCACCACTCCTTTCTGGATCTTCTCCCGTATGAAGTGTAGATCAATCTCTATGTGCTTGGTTCTTTCATGAAAAACTGGGTTTCTTCTTTATTTGTATATGACTTCTTTGTCGATAAATATTGTGAATGGTATGCGATATTGAAATCAATGTCTCTCAACATTGACAATCCAAGTAATCTCAAGAATCGCTAGCAAGACTTATATTCGGTCTCGCAGAGCTTCTAGAAATTGTAGTCTGCTTCTTAGACTTCCAGGAAATGAGAGAATCACCAAGTTTCACCAAGTAACCTGTAATGGACCTTCTTGCATGTGGGAATGCAACCCAGTCTGCATCACAGAAAGCAGTTAGAGTATTCTGTTGATTACTAGACATGAGTACCCCCTGTCCTGACTGGTTTTTTAGGTACCTTATTATTCTTAAGGCAGCATTTAGATGAGACCTCTTAGGATGTTGAAAAAACTGGCTGAGAGTTTGAACACTATATGCTATATCTGGTCTAGTAATAGTAAGGTATAGTAACTTACCAATCAATCTTTGGTAGATCTTAACATTGTCTAAGAGTTCATCAGTAGTGGCATTATTATTTTCCTGATTATTCTGCTGTTTAGCAACTAGCACATCATGTTCTTTGGTGGTCATCTTGGTATTACAGTCAGTAGGTGTGTTAATAGGCTTAGCTCCAGCTAATCCTGATTCTGAAATAAGCTCCAATGTATATTTCCTTTGATGCATTAGAATTCCTTTATTAGATCTAGTAAATTCAATTCCTAAGAAATATCTTAATTCTCCTAGATCTTTCATCTTAAACACATCTTGAAGAGACTGTTTTGTTTCTCTTATCAGCTTCACATTGTTCCCTGTAACTAACATGTCATCTACATATACAAGTACAATGATAATACCCTGACTAGTTTGTTTTATAAACAAGGAGTGATCATAGTGTGACTGTCTAAATTTCATTTGTACTAGGGCTTCTGTTAATTTAGAATTCCATTGTCTAGGTGCTTGTTTGAGGCCATACAGGGATTTATTTAGTCTACATACCAGCTTCCCCCCTTGACTAATGAATCCTTGTGGGAGATCCATATAAATTTCATCATTCAGATCCCCTTGAAGAAAAGCATTATATACATCCATTTGATGAATGTGCCAGCCTTTAGAGGCTGCTATAGAGAGTACAGTCCTGACAGTAACCATTTTTACTACTGGAGAAAAAGTTTCTTGATAATCTATCCCCTCTTGTTGATTGTAACCTTTAACAACTAACCTAGCCTTTAATCTTTCTATCTCACCAGACTCTTTGTATTTTATTTTATAAATCCATTTGCATCCTATTGGATGCTTACCTGTAGGCAAGGGAACAATTTTCCAAGTTTGATTATCCTGTAAGGCCTTTATTTCTGCTCTCATGGCTTCCACCCATCTAAGATCTTTTGAAGCCTCATTATAGTTTTGTGGTTCTGTTATTTCAGAAAAAGAAGTAAGAAAAGCCTGATATCTACTACTTAAGTGTTTATAGTACATATAGTCCTGAATAGGATAAAGTACACTGTTAACATTGGGAGTGACAAAGTCTTTGAGCCATATAGGTGGTTGTCTAGACCTACTAGATTTTCTAATAATACTAATTGTATTTTCTGATTGCTGTTGACTCACAGGATTGTCAGAGTTATTAGTGTTGTGCTCAGCACTGTTAGGAATATTACCAGTAGCAGGAATGGTGGTGGTATCTGTAGGTTCATTTCGAGATTCAATTGGTGTGCTTTGAATAACAGGTTGGGGTATTCCATCTGGTTGAGTTATGTGGATATCATTCTCCAGATTCTTGAAAATAGGTACAGTGGTTATAGTGTTCTTAAAAGGATACTCTGTTTCCCTGAATGTAACATCCTCAATGTGAAGAGTTTTAGCATTTATGTCATATAGAATGTACCCCTTTTGAGTTTCTGAAAATCCCATCAAAACACAGCACTTAACTCTAGATTGAAGCTTATCAGACACAGTTAGGTCATTAGCAAAGCACAAGCAGCCTATGGTTCTGATGTGACCTATGGAAGGCTTCTGCTTGTAGATGCTTTCATAGGGTGTCTTTTCAGTAATGGAGGATGGCATTCTATTTATCAGGTACACTGATGCCTGCACACATAGACCCCAAAACTTAATAGGGATATTGGCTTGAAGTCTTATTGCTCTAGTTACCTCTAGTATGTGCCTATGTTTTCTTTCAGCCACACCATTTTGTTGAGGTGTGTAGACACAAGACCTCTGATGGATTATTCCTAACTTCTGAAAGAGGCTGCTACATATGTCATTAACAAACTCTGTGCCATTGTCAGTTCTAACTATCTTAACAGTTTGTTTAATTGAGTAGACACATAACTAAGAAATTGATTAATAGCCACACAAGTTTCTGATTTCAATTTCAGCAGGTAAATCCAAGTCATTCTAGAGTAGTCATCTACTATAGTTAAGAAGTATTTCTTGTCATTATGTGTTTCTACTTTGTAAGGACCCCAGATATCCATATGCACCATATCAAATGTAGAGTTACAACAAGTATTGCTATTAGTAAAAGGTAGCCTTTACTGCTTTGCACAGGGACACACATTGCAAGTCTTTATTGTTTTAGCTATACTATCAGCACTAGTAGTAATTAATTGACTTAGTACTTTACTAGAAGTGTGGCTAAACCTTCTATGCCACAGATTTATATCATCTTCTGACATTCCTTTAACTTGTACAGTTAGTCCTGACTTCCTTAGATCCTGTATGGTTCCTGAAGCCAGTACATAGAGACCATCATGGAGTTTACCAATCTCCTTCACCTTCCCACTGTAGAGATCCTGAAACAGGCAAAAGTCAGGATAAAAAACAACAGCACATTTTAATTCTCTAGTGAGCTGAGATACAGACAACAAATTATGTTTAAATTCAGGTAGATATAAAACATTACTCAAAGTGCTTCTGGTAGATAGATTACTTGTACCAGTGTGAGTGACCTTGGCAGTTTCTTAGTATTAGCAGTAATCTCACTTAGTTTGGTTACTTTGTCTAGCATATCTAAATCAGATACCATATGATTTGTGGCACCTGTATCTATTATCCATTTTTTGACTATATCAACTACTTGTAAGGCTTCAAGTTTAGTCATACCTGCAGTATTTGCTAAAGAGTTGTCACCTTGAGAGTCAGCATTTGTAGTATTCTGGCCTTTGTTCTGATTCAGCAGCAAGAGTATCTGTTCATATTGGTCCTGTGAGAACACTGGTGCTCCTCCAATCTTCCAGTTAGTTCCAGTTTTTTCAGGTGCAGGCCTCTGAGTGTTGTGTTCAACACCTTCAACACAAGCATTGTTAACAGCATGCTCCTTCCTTTTTGACCTGAAGCCTGGTGGGTAACCCACTATTCTATAGCAAAATTCCTTTGTGTGTCCCCTCATTTTGCACACATCACAAAATAGGTTTGTATTTCTTTTAGACTGGGGTTTTGTTGTAGTCCTTGTCTTAGAATATAAACCTGAAATGTTGTTTTGTCCCATACTGCTGGGTCCAACCCCAAGCAGACCTGCAGACTTAACATTTATCCCCTTTTGATTCTCATCACTGACTATCATAGAATAGGCTTTGTTGACTGTGGGAAGTGGAGTCATGAGTAGGATCTGGGACCTAGCCTGCATATAACTCTCATTCAGGCCCATTAAAAACTGGTACAACTTTTGCCTTTGTAAATACTCTGTGAAGTCTTTAGATGTGGGACATGCGATGCTAGGGGTGGAACGAGGCACGAAATTCTACCGAGTTTTCAGTTTAGTGAAGTATTCGGAAACACTGTTGTTTCCTTGAGTTAGAGTGGCAATTTCCCTATGCAAGTCAAAGGTTCTTGATTCATCCACCTTATCGAACCTTTCCCTCAAATCTTCCCATACTTCTAGGGCTGATTCTGCATATAGGACACCACTCAGTAGACTGCTGGATACTGCATTCATCAGCCATGCTTGGACAACAGCATTGACTCTGTCCCATTGGTCCCATAGTTCCACTTCAAACTGCTCCTTGACACATCTTCCATTCACAAACCCCAATTTGTTTCTCCCAAGCAGTGATATTCTTATGGATTTGCTCCATATAGTATAGTTTTCTGATCCGGAGAGTTGAAAGGACACTAATGAGGTTCCACTCACATCAGATGCTTGTAGATACAGGGGATGGTTATGGTCTAAAACTGTGGTAACAGAGGAGATAACTGCACCCTCTCTTGGAATTGAATGTTTGGAAGATGTGGGTAGTGTATTGCCTTCGGGAAGGGTTTTGTGTGGAGAGTTGTCTTCAGAACTGGAATCGGTACCCATTTTATAGTACAGAATATCAAGAATTTTCTCAGATAGAGGTCAAAATACCAGTTACCAGATATTTCTTGTTATCAAGATAACCGTAATAGTACAGAATATCAAGAATTTTCTCAGATAGAGGTCAAAATACCAGTTACCAGATATTTCTTGTTATCAAGATAACCGTAATTTTTAATTAACAAGCAATAGGGTTTTGAACCGACTCATAGAGAAATATGTATTAAGAACAGAAACTAGGGTTTGGAAAAAAGTTTCAGATCTTCCAGATAATGGACCCAAGGAAAGATCATAGAGAAATATCAACCTTTCCTTACAGATTTTTCCAGACACAAAATCTCGGAGAAATATGTTTTAAGGAACAGAAACTAGGGTTTCGAAAAAAAAAAGTTGTAGATCTGCCAAATAATGAACTCAACGAAAGAGTATGGAGAAATAACAACCTTTTCATACAGATCTTCTCAGTGATGTGATTGTGGTGAGTCCTCGATCTTCGGCTCTGATACCATGTAGAAATACACCATTAACGAATACACAGACATTATACAAGTCTAGCAGATACACAGAAGTTCATTAGAAGAACATGCAGACTAAAGAACAATCACAGAGAAGATAGAAGAAAATAAGAACTCTGTATATTTTTTTTTTGTTTTGTTGACGAAGGAACCCGCAGCCGCTACTCTTTCGAGTGCGCATAGGGTAAACCCCAGACTGACGCAGTAGCCTGCAAACCACGTCAGCCATGTAAACCACACTTGGCAAGTCATGTGTGTGCAACTCAACCAGAAGGTTTATGCAGGGATCGAACTCGTGACCTTGCGGTCGCTCTTCTTCTGCCATTTACCACTCATGCGGGTAGAACTACGTATATTGAAGAGAAAAGGATTTGAGAGAATAGGGTTTTTCTTTCTTTACACGAAAATACCCCTACTGTGATAATGACCTTTCCCTGATACACTTCGTCTATATTAAAGTATTGTGACATAATGGGCTCCTTTAGTGGGCTGCCTTAGTGGGCTTAACAGCAGCCCTTTTGTCCTTTATTTATTTTAACAATAACTAATGATAGCGTGCAGTTATATCACAATATATATGACTCTAACTAATAAGCGTTTTCTTAATTTTAATTCCTTGTAAATATACACTGCACAATGTACTAGATAATAAATAAGATATAATCTTAATTACGTAAAATGACCCTCTTGGAGATTATCCAAATCAAGCAAAACGCCACATTAGTTTAATTATTTAATTATTTTTGGAGTTAGGTACATAATGGACAGATAATTAAGGCCTTTTAACAAGTTTCGAGCTTAAACTCCACTTACTTTAATCTAAAGCCTCTTTGGCTACAATAGTCCATTATAGTTATATTGAATAGAGATCCTATTTCAGCTTCACATAAAGTTATTCCCTTTATATACTTATTTGGTTTTCATTTGAGACCTAAACCTTTTCCTTTCCTTCTTTTCTTGTGATATCCATGACGGGGGGGGGGGGGCACGTAGAAGGATTGATAGACTTCTAGTTTAATGGAGTAATATTTTAAGTGAGTCTCATATCAGTATAAGAGAGACAATCCGGTACATTAATCTTCCGTTATGTATATGGTTCGGAGAAAGACCAGATTACAAGGGTCTATTGTACGCAGCCTTATCCTGTATTTCTCAAAAGATTGTTTCCATGACTTAACCCGTGACCTCTTGATCACATAGAAACAATTTTACTAATTACTCAAAGATTCCCCTTTATATTAGAATAAGAGAGGAAAGTGATTTTTTATAACGCATAAACACAAGTTCACATGATGATACGTGTGATTTTAGACTCGATGATAATGTAGTCCAAAGGACAAATATGTAAGGGTTGTTCGCCAAAACGTAACCGCCAATGCGTGTATTGGATCATGACATTTCTTTTAGGAAAGAGTGACATATCTATAAAAGCAAACATATGTCTTTCCTATACACATAAGTTTATAACTTAATCATTATTAACATTTACTTTTACTTAAATTTCGATCTATTAGAGTTACATTATTTAGTTTGATGTAGCCAAGGCTATTGTAATAGGACATAATATATATTATCAAATTTTAAAAAGTTGCATAATGACGTATTATTCATCTATTGATCGAACTCGAACTTGGTCATATTTTCATATTATGATGAAATTAAATTTGAGTATCCAAAATTCAACTGCAATCATTTCGTCGAAACTTAATCGTCAAACAACTACAGTAACTTTTAATTATGTGTAGGTGTTTACATCACATCAATAGGTGTATGATATATATTTATACGTAGTAGTCATTATGATTAATTAAATTATATTTTTACTTTATTAAATTATGTAACTATACAACAACAACAATAACAACAATAACAATAACAATAACAATACATTATAATCCCAGAAGTTGGGTCTGGGGTGTAGGATGTATGCAGACCTTACTCTTACCTTTTTGAGATAGAGTAATTCCAAATCTCTAATTCCAAAGAAGGATTTGGTCTTATTAAAAACAAATGATTCTTTTGATTTTGTTTGGAGAGTTTTTTCAAATCGAAAGATTCTTGCCGGATATTGTGAGTTACCTATGCTTTTCTCTTACAAAAAAAACACTTACAATAAATATTTACTCGCATTTGATATTTTTATATTAAATCAGACAATTAATCTTAATCGTTAAAAAATAAAATGAGACTTCATATGATTTAACTCGGTTAAGTGATAAATATATATATATATATATATATATATTAATTGTCTGAGGTGTCCATGTCTCACTTATCAACCTCGGCATTTTGAAAACTTACTCATATTTTTACCCTTTCCTTGTTGGGTTGAGGTGTGTGTAAGTTTTTATTATTGTCTTATTTGGGCAGGGTAGAATGGAGATATTGTGCTTTACTCTTCACAAGAAAATAAAAATGCTTTTGTAAATAGATTTGGGCTCAATTAAAATGGAATGTTACCAGAGAAGGGCCCAAATGAGGCCCAATTTGAAATGAAAGTAGGTTCTTTTAGAATGTATTGGGCCACATCTTGGCCCTTATTTTGGTATTCCCCGTCTCAAAATACTTGTCGTATTTTTAATTTACACGTCACTTAAAAAAATATTAATAAGAGTAGACTATTTTACCCTCTTAAAATATTTCATAATGTAATCTCTTCTTAATAAACATTACTTAACAAAAAAGTTTACGCTCGAATGCCAAGCAATATACGATCGTCTTAAGTACATATGACTCGACAACCACGTGCAACACACGTGTCGAGAGACTAGTAAATGTTTAAAAGTACAAAGTTAAACTAGTTCTTTTCGTATTTGTATCGTAACATCAATCCATTGATGTAACTAATACAAGGGTAAAATCGAAAAAATTACTAAATTTTATCCTGGTTCAATAAAATAACAAGTATTTTGAAACATATATTATTAATAAGGACGACAAATATTTTGAGACGTGATGAGTAACAAACCATCCATTTTATCACTTGGCTTTTTCATCTGTGTTACTTAATCATCTAAACGTAAATTTAAGGCAATTTAGGTATACATAAGCATGCAATAACAACCACTAATAACCATCAACAATAAAGATAAAATCTGAAACTTTTCTCCCAGTATTTGAGTTTCACTAATTTAGATACAGAATAATTGCACACACATAATATTTTAACTCTCACTGCTTAGACCTTCGAAAACAATAAAAAAAATTGTACTAAAAGTTTGAGCATGCAAATAAAAACAGCCAATAAAGTCACGCGCAGTGGCGGACGCAGAGAATTTTCCAACTGGGTGCACTGTCAGTACAGCGCCGCGGCGCAGCAGTCTCTGCCCATTCCAGCGCCGCGGCCCAGCAGTTTCTCGGGTCAGGCTCCGGGTTTCAGACCAATTTATGGTCGGGGCAGCAGTCCGGAATACTCGGACCTCCCCTGCACATCATGCAGCGGGACCCACACAAATCGACATTGAAGCTGTGATGCATGTTGACACCCAATTTTGTCCCTCTTCCCATTATTCATTCAAAATTAACTATTTTCAACGCCACAAAATAATTTTAAAATTTTAATAAAGCATACATATGCACACATAAATAAAGAATTTAATATTCTCAAAATAACCAATTTTATTATTATTAGTATCTTTACTCCCTCGCTATAATTAATTATCCAAATCATATTAATCCAAGTTTATCGCCTAAATTACCTACTGAAACCCCTAATAGGCAAAACCACTTTTCTGCGTTGAATGTTGAGCACGCGGTTTTAGCCAATGCTATTAATTTTATTGAAAATTTCTCTAATAATAAATATAAAAATAATTCTCTAACCTCTAATATGGCCAGTGCCACGTCTATTACTAACTCCAGTCTTTAGATGAAGACCATTTAAACAACATGCATTAATAATTATGCTACTAACCCTTCTCCTAAGAACTCTATTAACCCTATAACTACTCCCAAGCTCACAAGATTATAATTCTTACGCTACACCACTCGACGGACATGCAACAAAACCAGTCCATCATTACTACACACTCTCCTAGTGAAACTTCAGATTTCCCTAATCTTTCTAACTCTATACTCTAAAAGAGTAACAATGCCAAGGATTCCAATCTCTGTTCGACGTCGCTACCGTCTAATCCAAGTTCTGAGGCCAGTGCACCACCTCCCTCTCTCTTCCATTCTTGGCATAACAACAAATCTTTTTCACCACACAGAAGATGTATGCCCATTTTGAAAATGATAGATGGTCACGTTGAAAATGATAGGTGAGTCACCTTGTAAAACGATACAAGGTGATAAAAAAATAAAAGTGGGTGCACTTGCACCCATAATGAAAAGGGTGCGTCCGCCTCTGGTCACACATCATAAATGATATATCTATTATAATATGTAAATAATCTTTTATTTATAGCATATGTATAATCTAGTGTATATCCTTGTGATATTGTTAACGTAATTGTAGCCTAAGGATACTCTTTGTAATCATGTATATAATTTACTAGAATGAATGAAATAACGAACGGAAGACATTTCTATCATGGTATCACGAGCATTAGGTTAATTTTTTTCTCTAACCCTAGTAGCCATCCCTGCTTCCTTCATCCTCCCTGCAACGCCTCTCCGCCACCATGTCTATTGATCCGAAAATCATATCTTCTTCTCCTTCCCATCCTGCTCTTGTTGTCTTTAATATCAATAGCTTCATCAAAGTCACGCTTGATATTGAAATTACACTATGTGGGTGGAACTAGTCAAGATTCATCCAACGACTTATCCGGTTCTCGATCACATAATTCCTCCAACAACGGAGAAGGAAAAGGCTTCCTTATCTTTCGGCAAGGCTGTCGGTCCCGAGTTATGGAAGTGTGTGGACGCAGTTGTCCTACAGTGAATATATCGTACAATTTCTAGTGTTCTTCTTCATACTATTATTGAACCTGATTCTACCACCGAATTAACATGGAATAGGTTGAAGGATATTTTCTCTAACAATAAGAATTCTATTACTCTTTACCTAGAACAAGGGTTTTCTAAGGTGGAAATAGAGGATTTTACGGATGCATCTTCTTATTGTCAAAATTTGAAGTCCCTTGCTGATCAACTATCCAATGTTTGCTCTCCCGTATCAAATGACAGGTTGGTACTTCAACTCGTTTCAGGTTTAACTGATACTTATTCTATTGTTGGTTCTCAGATCTGTCATGGTGATACTCTTCCCCCTTTTTACAAAGCCCCTTTCTTGCTTGTTTTGGAGGAAACAACACTGGCGAAAAAGGTTGCAACTTCGAGTGATAATTCTGCTTTATTGATGACAAATAATGATGATTCGGGAGGATCTTAAAATGGTAATCTCTCACACAATCACAACCACCGCAACAACAACCGCGACACCACCAACTAAGGCGACATAAATGGTAGTCGCGATTGCAAAGAGAAGGGGATCGTGGTGGTCACTCCGGTGGATGAGGAGGTCAGCCGCAACAACATCAATACCAATCCACTCCTACGTAAGACCAACAATATTCCCCCTTTCAACAGTGGGCCTATCCACCTCCATCTGCCACTGGGGTCACGCCTCTAAGTCCTTACC
Organism: Przewalskia tangutica; assembly: GCA_029844215.1. Classification (NCBI taxonomy): domain Eukaryota; kingdom Viridiplantae; phylum Streptophyta; class Magnoliopsida; order Solanales; family Solanaceae; genus Przewalskia; species Przewalskia tangutica. Next base: position 95,738,079 of record CM056738.1, on the reverse strand, counting down.
CAACTGCAGGTTGGCCCAGATAGCCATCCACTTACAGGCAACAACATTGGACCAGTTTACTGGGCCCAAGGCCTCAGTAGGCCCATGTAGCAGCAGCTAGCCTAGATCCATCGTTTTATGCTCCAACGGATATTCAAGAGGTCATGTACACTCTCTCCATTGCACCTTCTGATGATCGATGGTATATGGTCACCGGTGCTATATCACACATGACCGCGAATGGAGGTAATCTTACGTCTTATTTCAATATGATATTATACTTGGTGCCTCTTTAGATACTCTTCGACAGTCTATAATGTCTAAACTCAATTAGGAGTTTGCTATGAAGAACTTGGGTTCTCTCAGTTATTTTTTGGGCATCTTTGTTACCCGATATTCATGTGGTCTCTTTCTCTCACAGAAGAAATATGCCGAAGAAATTATTGACCGAGCATGTATGTCATCTTGCAAACCACCTCCTACACTGAGTGCATGACCCTAGAACATATCACATGTCATCTTTAAATCGAATTATTCACTACATTAAGGGTACTCTAGAATTCGGACTCCATATTTATCCCTCTATGGTGAGCAAGCTCATTTCTTACACCGATGCCGATTAGGGTGGGTGTCCAGATACCCGACGATCGACCTCTGACTATTATGTATATCTTGGTGATAATATGATTTCCTGGTCTGCAAAACGACAACCTACATTATCTCGGTCTAGTGCTGAGGCCGAGTACTAGTGCTGAGATCAAAAAATTACTAGCACATTTGATATTAATTTCATGGATTATTATCGTCTTTAATGCATTCATAGTACATGTTTCTTAAATAATTTCGGTTTTGGTAGGATTTTTTATTTGTGACACCAAAAGTGAGGAAATGTGTTAAAACGTGGACAAAAGTGTTGAAAAAGGAAGAAGTGCTGAGAAAATCACTTCGGCGGATCACAAAACCAGACTGCGGACCGCATAATTGTAGGCATCATCGCATAAGTAGACAGTGAATAGAAGACTCTAGAGCCCCAAAAGTGCGACCCAATTGCGGTCCGCACTTTTGTTCTGCGGACCACAATTCGGTCTGTGAACCACTGCTCCAATTCAAGTCAAACTCAGATTGCGAAGTTCAAGGTTTCTTCTGCGGATCACAGTTCAGTTTTGCAAATTGCATTTCCAATCGCAGTTTCAGACACGTCAGATCAAGATCCACTTTGCGAACCCTGGATCTGTTTTGCGGACCGCAGACCTGTTCTGTGGTCTAGTTCTACGGTCGCAGAGTGGTTAGACAATGACATTTTAATAATTAAATTAAATCCAAAATTTGGATCCCTATATATATGTCCCTAGGGTTTTGTGATGAGACATCTACTTACATACCTATTTTTCATAAATTCCACTTGATGTCTTGTCTTGAAGAGACAGAAAAATACTATAGTTATTTACTTCCCAGAATCTTGCCATTTAGGAGAAGACAAGTTTCATTATTTATACAAAAATTATTATAAGTTTCTTTTTACGTTCATTATGTCTTCTTTCATTTATTTATTTGTAGTGTATTTATTGTTTAACACGAGTGACAAGAATTTTGGTTGGGGTTGTGACCCATAAATGGAATGTGGTAATTAGGGTAGTTCATCAATGAGAATGGTTGTATAATAGTGACATTTAATTACCTCTCACTCTTAATATTTAAGTGTCGGTTGCATACACCCTTTTAATACCTATTATTTCTAGTCAAATTTGAAAAATGAGACTAGAGTCTAGAAAAGGGGTAAGTTAATTAGAACTTGGGGCTTTAAACCCCACTTAATGATTCACTATTTTAATTAGAAGGAAATCAACTAAGGGTAATAATAGATGTTCATATATTCCACACTTTAGAGCTTGAGAAAACCTAAAGTTATATTAGGTGGGTCAATTAAGAAATTATCACCTAGATATTAGTCCACATTGCTCATACCACACTTATTACACCTAACTTAGCATGACCCAACATCACTTTCATGCATTAAGTCACAACCCTAGCACTCCAACTTATTTGATACATTAATTGTTAATTGATGTGGTTAGTTGATTAATTAAAATAAACAAATAAATTGATTACCCTAGGAATAAAGTATTTAGTAAAGGAATGATACAAAGCAAATATAGTTTATTTCTCATCATATTCCCTGTGGGATTCGACTCCAACTTAGTTGGGTTACTATTTTTGACAACAACCACACTATACCTTATTATGGTGTAATTTAGACAAGATCGGGGTCCACGTCAGAATGTTATTTTCACTAAAGACTCAAAAGTTAGACAACCCTATTAGCTAAAAGGCCAAAAATGATTCAAATTTATTATCAAATAAATTAAACAATACAAAACAGATCTCAATATTTTTATCAAAAGATGTAAGATATTCAACAACAACATAACTAGTGTAATTTCACAAGTGAAGTCTGAGAGGTAACATGTACGCAGAACTTACCTCTACCTTTGCAGGATAGATATGTTGTTTTCGATAGACCCTCGGCTCAAGAGGAACATAGTCAAAGCATGAAAAATAAGATTGCAAAAAAATCAAGAGACAAAATAAATGGCGCAACATGATAATAGCCACATAAAGATAATGATAAACATGATATCAAATTAGTACAACTAAGAAAAGGAGACGAGGAGATGGGAAGGCTAGCCCCTGTAACACATCGTAAATCCGAGTTAGGTGTGAATGTGTATGATGGGTGTTAATATGACATTTTAGATATATTAAGTCCTACCACGATGAGTTTGAGTGGAAATAGTTGACCTAAGATCAAGACGAATAATCGACTAAGTTTACTGTAGTTCTCACTTCCAGTTTGATTTCATGAATATTTATGGCATCTCAGGAGCACATTTAAATTCACTTATTCAAGTGTAGGAATATAATTAGTATAAGACATAGGGAAGTGGTTTAATAGGTCCCCTAAGGGAAGCCCTTTGGCATCTGTCCGAGCTTTTCCTTAATTGTGCCTTTAGGCTTTCTTCTTGATGCTTTATTTGCTCTTTCAAATCCGCTTCTGTTTCGGGGACGAAAGTAATCAACGTTAAGTTTGAAGGCGGTTTAACCACTTTACTCAAGAAAAGAGGATGGTATTCCAAAGAACGATAAAAACAATATAGAATCTAAAAATGTTACATGATAGGAGTAAAGAAAAAATAGAAATTCAGAAAAGTAAATAAACAAGATAATTTTTGAAAATTTTCTCTTAGTGATCTTTTGTAATTAAGTAATCAAATTAAGTGAAAATATTCTTAAACTTGTGTATTCCTATTTTGCAGAAGTTCTCCCATTTTATAGCAAAGCATATTCACAATAAAATAGGAAAAATTTTACGCATGTCAAATATTTACAATAAGGCAATATATGGATGCTATTTGTTTTGAATATAAAGTTCATTTACTTAATAATATATATATATATATATATATATATATATATATTACTTTATTAGTATATCATTTAATAAATAATAAATTATAAATTAGAATAATTTGGGGTAAACATTCGGCGAAGTTCTTACCAAATAAAATAAACTTAATTATTTCGGATGTTAATTAGGGTAATAGTACTATTAAAATTAACTCACCTTTCTAAATTTTACAAAAAATGACCTTTCTAAATTTTACAAAAAATGACCCACTCTCCCCTCCTCCTCCGACTCACTCTCCCTCTGCCGCGTCTCCTCTCTCGCTCACACACTCTCTCTGAGTCACGCCTCCTCTCTCTTTCTCATTCTCTGTCGCGTTCTTCTTTTCCTCTGTCAGTGGTGGAGCACAGGTGGCAGAGATAAAGTTACTGACGGTGGAAAAGTCACCGGAGATGGTTGAGTCGGCGAAAAAATCAGTAGGTGTACACTATTTTTATACACTTATATACATAATGTATCAAAATTCATTTCTTATTCAAAATCAATCCAGATCTATGTTTATACTCACTTATATAATATTGTATATTTGGGTATAAATGTATATAAATATATATTTTTATGTATAATATTATATAATTATATTTTTAATGTTTATATCTACACATTATACACTTTCTTACGCTTATATACATAATGTACCTGTCTTTCGTATATAAGTGTATAACATATTATAAAAATATTTTTGATCTATATTTTTACAATGTAAACTCTAAACTATATTTTTGCAATATAAGTAATTATACTTTTGTGAAACTTACCCAATAAAATATATTTGTCAAGAAAGAAAGGGACAAAGACAAAAGGGTTTCATCCAAATCTCTGCTCACTCATTGTTTTTAGATTGAAATTTCCGTCTTGCCCATGAATGCTAAAAATGTGATATTTAGTGCAGTAGCACTTGCAATAATCACTGTAATATTAACTTTGAATTCCAAAAATGTTTACAGCCCACCATCAATTCCAGGGTCCAAAGATCTCTTATCGAAAGCTGAAGTAATTCAGTTGAAAGGAGCAGTTGGGCCTGAGAGTATTGCGTTTGACCTGAATGGTGAAGGCCCATATACTGGTGTTGCCGATGGACGGATTATTAGGTGGAAAGGAGATTCTCAAGGTTGGGTTGATTTTGCTGTCACTTCTTCTCAAAGGTAAAGCAAACCCAAATTCTTGATTCTTAAAAAAATTAAAGACTATGTCTGAATTCACACGAATATTTATTAGTTTGACCCTCGTAATCCGAATTAAGACTATATTTTTTTGGGACGGAGGAGTATAATTTAGGCGAATACTATGGGGTTCGGGGTGGGTAGTTGTGTGGAGGGTGGTGGAGGTGGGGGAGTATCGGCGGACGTGAATATGTAAATTGTCACTTATAATTTGTTTTCCCTACTTACACTAGAAAATTCATTTTCCTCATTTTTGAGTAACTTATTTTGGAAAATAATCTATTTCCTAATGTTTGGTAAATAAGCAGAAAATATTTGTATAAACACTATGAGCGTTGAGGGTGGGGTAGGAGTGTGGGGGTGGTGTAGGTGGGAGCTATGAGGGGTGGAGGGGAGTGAAATGTCACTTATGAAACTTATTTTTCGACTTCCACAAAGAAAGTCATTTCCCCCACTTTTTAAGGAATTCATTTTTAGAAAATCAACCAAGCAGCAAAAAATTGAAAAATATTTTCCTCCATACCAAACACACCCTATATGTCTTTGTATTCTTTTTAGATCTTTAGGTTGGTAATAGTGAAATTCTTTAAACAGGGCTTTAAATGACTAGTCTTGTTAGATATTTTGTAATTTAGCCAATTAAATTACCTGAGTTGTATTCCTATCATGGATTGTTTGGAATGGGAGGAACACTTTGAAGGAAAAGCTACCACAGTATAACAAGCTTTGAAGTTCAAATGCCTTACCTCCTAGGAATTTGGTGTAAAAAATTGTATGTAGAGGAAAAGGAAAGTATGATAGAACTGTCAGAAAGGTTGTAGGTCTTGTGAGTTAACTTTCCTTCTTAAGCACTGGACCTACTGTTTCTTATGATTATTGATTAATGGAAGTTTCAGTTGTGACCAAAGTTTAAAATTTTAGATATATTTATATTGTTTTATGGGCCTCTAATTTTGGAAAGAAGGTTGAAGAACCCTACTTTACTCAATTTATCTTTCTACAATGTCACATATTTTTTGTATATGGAGTACTCCATGAAAGTTGTGTTTGCTCCTTAGTTGTTGAGTAAGTTTTTGTATATGAGCACACTTTCTTTGGTTGCATATTTGTGCAATGCATCTTGTTGATGCCATTTAATAATATCCCCTTACTTCAACAAAAAGACTTAGAAAAACAAAGATTTTGGGAGTAATGGAGATCTCAGATTCAAGGTCTGTAATGGAATAAACTCAGGTAGGGAGCGCTCCCCCCTTTAATTGGCGGTATGCTGCCCGAATTTGGATTAGTCGGGCCAATAGACTCCGGACACCAGATGGTTATATTAAAAAAGAGCGTGTACTTTAGAAGGCTTTACAGTTTGTTCTTCATGAGTACAACTAAACGTTATATTTTAAACTCCCTCATAAAAATGGTATATTTAAAATTCAGTCAATTAAACTTCTGATTAGTTCTGGTTGTATTCATTTATCTAACCAAACCTTCCATTTTGGGTCATACTAAATAATTGAAAGGCTCTAATATATAAGTATTTTCAGTAAACCTTTAATAAGATGCAAAATATTAAGTCATGATGTTATAGTCATCTTTTTATTTCACTAGTTCTTCTCTGCTGTCACCTGAGGATTATACTGTATGTAATTAGTGTCATCTTTTTATTTGATGGCTAGTTCGTCTTTGTTCATGTTGTATTTATTTTATCAGATTCCTCAAATATATGAACCTTAATATGGGTATTATTGAAAGGACAAAGCAAATAGCCTTGTCTCAGCAGGGAACCACTGGATTTTTTTTTATGCTTCTTCTTTATGTCTTCGAGAAGTATGACTATGACGTTCTTCCTCATTGCTCTCGAAAAGCCCATGAGATGGGACTCCTTTTAGCCTTTTTGGCTGTTACTTTTCAAGTGGCCAGTGTACAATGTCTCTTCTCCGATTTAGCACTAGCATGATTCTAGTTAGTGTACAAGCACAATTTGAACTTTGCAAATAGTGAAGTTAATAACTTTTTCTATGTATACTACTTTCTGAATTGAAAATTTCAACATTATCTAATGGAACTTGACATTCTATTATCAAGGAAGGAATGTGTGCACCCTTTTGCTCCCCATATGGAGCACATATGTGGAAGGCCACTGGGCTTACGATTTGATACAAGAACCGGAGACCTTTACATTGCTGATGCCTACTTAGGACTTCAAGTTGTGGGGCCATCTGGTGGATTAGCTACTCCACTCGTCACAGAAGTTGAAGGTCAGCCTCTGCGCTTTACAAATGACGTGGACATTGATGAGCAAGAAGATGTAATTTACTTCACAGATACCAGCACACTATTCCAGAGGAGGTAATTTATTGCCAATTCAGTATAGTGAAATTCAAATCTATTCATGTGAAGCTAAATTGGGTGTGATAGGTTGGTATATTTGTAGATTGCCTGTTGGCGTCGATAAACCTTCAGCAAAACAGAGAAGTCAGTTTCGTTATTAGCTTATAAATGATATGGTGCATGTCGTAGTAGCTTTAATAGGAAGCTTAAACTTTGTCAAATCACACTTACAATAACAAGAATCATTAAATTAAGGGATCGTGTGGTTGGTGTAGTTAGGAGATTTATAGTCTGGCCAAATTTTCAAAGTCTGTTTATTTTGAAGTGCTTTTCGAAGAGATTGCAATTTGTGTTTGACTAATCAATTTGAAAAAACATTTTTATCAATATTAGAGCAATATTTTGCTTGGCCTAGGTTCTAAAAATGCTTCTCTGAAAAAAATACATTTTCAACTTCTGCTGCTGCTCAAAAAAACTTATTATTTTTTCAAAATGCTAGGCAAACACCTCAACTCTCTAGAATAGACACTTTTGGATTCCCAGAAGGTTGGCCAAAGAAGGTTGGCCAAACAAGCTATTAATCTCCACATAGAACAACAACATACCCAGTGAAATCCCACAACGTGGGATCTGGGGAGTGGTAGAGTGTACGCCGATCTTACCTCTACCTTGGTAGGTAGAGCGGCTGTTTCCGAGAGACCCTCGGCTCAAGACAAAGCATAAGACATAAATTTTGGAATTATTAATTTATAATCTCCACATAAAACTTGGGATCATCAATTATTGAGCTTTTCTGATGTTGGTATATTTGTAGATTGCATGTAGAAGCCTGCAAACATGAACTTAGAGACTCATGTAGAAACTGATTCCAATTTTCCATCTTTCATCTTTCATCTAGGCAATTCATTGCATCCGTCTTAAGTGGAGACAAGACAGGTCGGCTGATGAAGTACGACAAATCAACGAAAGCAGTAACAATTTTACTACGAGGCCTTGCTTTTGCAAACGGTGTAGCATTGAGCAATGACAAATCCTTCCTACTAGTGGCTGAAACTTCCAGCTGTCGAGTAGTAAGGTATTGGCTTAAAGGCTCTCATGCAGGAAAACACGATACATTTGCTGATTTACCAGGATATCCAGACAACATCAGAAGAAACTCGAAAGGGGAATTTTGGGTTGCTTTGCATTCAAAAAGATCGATGCTCGCACAATTGGTCACGTCCAATTCATGGCTCGGAAGGACATTGCTAAAACTTCCGTTCACGTTTCAGCAACTGCATTACTTTTTAGTTGGAGGGCAGCCGCATGCCACTGCAATTAAGTTAGGTGAGGATGGGCAAGTCTTGGAAGTTTTAGAAGACGTCGAGAGCAAGACCTTGAAGTTTATAAGTGAGGTTGAAGAGAAAAATGGGAAGTTGTGGATCGGTTCTGTAATGGTGCCTTTTCTTGGAGTTCATGAATTGTCTTAAAGTAGCAGTTACCTAAATAGGTTGTAATATTTTAGTCCAGTTTGTGATAAGACTTTCTTAAGTAAACTGTTTGTGAATTCTAAGTTTCTTCTGTACTGACCTAACTTTTAATTTTGAACTAGTTGTTTTCCACCTTGTGGAAAATGGATTTTGTTCTGATTCTCTTCTTTTTAGTGAAGAGTACACGCAACTTAGTCGGAAACAACTTCTCTACCTGCAAAGGTAGGGTAGTGTTTATGTACACTCTACCTTCCCTAGATCCCTCTTGTGGGTTTACAGGGGTATGTTGTTGTATTCTTTTTCTCTGTACTTGCGTTCTTCTCAATTCCTCTTACGTAGTATTACAAAGACTGGAAAAAGAAAATACAGAAAACGTGAACATATTGGAGGAAGCCAGTTTGCTACATTTGTAATCTCATTTTTGGATCTTTCTTAAATTTGGTTTGGAAGGTGCTTGTGACAGGGGGTATACTGTAGACCTGTCCAAAGCTCGGGCCGGGTCAGGGTCGGGTGACTTTTTTTTTTCCTACTTGCCCGATCTTGACCCTATTTTTTTTAGATTTCCCGACCTGACCCTTTGGGGACCCTACGGGCCTCGGGTCGGCCCTGATCCGCCCTACAAAACAAAAAAACGGAGAATTTTGGACGGGTCGGGTCAGGCACGACATATTATTATTCTAAAAATAATTGAATTTATAATACTGAAATTAATATTTTTGGAAACATTACCACGAAATTTGGATGTTGAAATCTATTGAATATCGTGAGATCTCAACTAAAGAAAAATGTTTATTAGAAACCGATTTGGGGGAAATGTCAAATAGATTGGGAAGACGGAAAAATACGGACGTCCGAGCGCAGAGTTATGATTATTTAAAGCTTAACCAATTTACAACTACTTTCTTCTCTCCCTATATTTTATGTCAATGCTTCACATTAAAAGATAAAGTCTACATCACATATATTCTTAAAATATGTAAATTTAATAAAGGAAAAATAATATAAATTATATTAAAAAGATAAAGTGGCGGGTCGACGTCCGGTCGGAGGTCGGGCCGGGCCATGAGGGTAAACAATTATGACCCTGGCCCGTCCCTACGTATGCTTGGATTTCCGCCTTTTCGGGTCAGGTGGCTCTCGGGTCAGAAAATAGCCGACTCTAGCCCTTGTTTTTCAGGCCGGGCCGGGTCCCTGGCCCGACGGACAGGTCTAGGTATAGTAGTAGGCCCATTATGAAATACTAACTTGGTAATAAGTGAAGTTTTGTAGTTGGCCCAATATCATTTTGTCTAAAGCTGTATGGGAACTGCATTCCGATAGCTGATTTTACATGTGATATTTGATGATGAAAACTTACTATCCATATTTATTGTATAAAGGCTTTGGGGTCTCACTTTAATATCCGGAATCGATTTTTCATGTTACATTTTACTTCTCTATAACAATATTATATTTATAACAATAATGTCATTCATTATACGGTACACTCTTTATAAAATTACATCTCTATAACAACCAACTCATCATTTTCATACTGCTTTAAATTTCTTGTCAGGGTCTGATTGTTTCCCTTGCTTTGCTTGTGCTTATGCTTTGTCTTGAGCCGAGAGTCTTTCGGAAACAACCGCTCTACCTACCAAGGTAGAGGTAAGGTCTGTGTACCTCTACCCCTCCCCAGACCCCACGTTGTGAAATTTTATTGAGTATGTTATTGTTGTAACAATCATACTCAAATAATGTGTAATAATATTTATAAGAAGTATATTATGTATAAAAAATAATCAAAATATGACAATCAATATTAAAGAGAAGATTAAATTCATTTTTGCTGAAAGTTTGGACAAAAAATTTCGTCAATTCAAGCATTATATTATCAGTAAGAGACTGAAATTTATGAAACAACCTACAGTTGTAGAAATACCATTCTTCATTATTGGAGAAATACCGGAATTCTACCTACAGATGAAAATCCCAATATTAATAGTGAAAAATTATAACTTGTTGAGGAACTTGAAGGTGAACGAAAGTGATGATAAAGAGCCACAACCTATTGCTATGGGGTGAGATAAAAGAGTCAATTGTTAAGCTCTTAGATAACTTTCAAGGGAAAGTTATTGAATTTCCTTTTGCTGAAAGTTTGGACAAAATTCTCCGTCAATTCAAAATTTATATTACCGTTAAGAGACAGGAATTTACGAAACAATCTACAATTGTAGAATTCTTACGTCAAACTTGAAATTGTATTTAAATTCTCAATTAATTTTTAATGCATGTGTTCCTTAGATTTTAACTCTTTATCGGTATGATACACAACTAGTCATGAATTTATTTGTAATGTATTAGTATTTTAAATTTTAAATTAATGAGATATGAAAATCAATTGAAATTATAAAATTAACAAGTATATTATTTTCGTTTATAGCAGATAAAAAAGTATGGAAAAAGATTTTTTACGTACTTTCGTTTATAACGGCTAAATGATATCCAAACATAAAATGTCAAAATACATATATAACAACACCTCATTGTAGCGATCATGAAATTCTCGAACAAACGCTCGCACAACATAAAGGTTTGACTATAATACCTTAATAGATCGCTCATGTTGTGAAATCTGTGTTCATGCGTCATAAGTTATCTGTTATTAATTTCAAAGGATTAAATAGGTTAAAAGGAGGTTTTCAATAGTGAAGTTATGCCAATTTTAAATATTTGTTCCAGAAGTTAAGTTCGATAGTTCAAATTTCAGAATATAGGTATGAAGTTGGGGTCTATCCCAAATACTTTCTCCACCTCATAAAAGTCGAGATAAGGTCTGCATACATCATATCTTCTCCAGACCCCACTTTGTAGGAATATACTAAGTATGTTGTTGTTGTAGGCAGTGATGGAGGCAGAGTTTTCACAAGGGAGTTCGAAATATGAAGAAGTAAACATGCGAAAACCAAAGGATGATAAACAGGGTGGGGTGACTAAGGGCAAAAGTAATCTTAACCCTCTAAAATTTAACTCATAAGTTGTTTAATATTTCTTCCTACTTTTGCCTTGTTCCAACGAGTCTTCTTAAAATCTCTTGCGCTTTTTTTCTTTCACTTTGCAATTTTTTACTTTACTTTAATTCTTTTTTCTTTTGCATTAGTACCCCTTCAATCATATGTTATCTTTAAAAATCGCAAACGTTCTTGAATGGGAAAAATAATACTCCCTCTGTCCCAATTTATATGATGTAGTTTGACTTGACACATAGTTTAAGAAATAAAAGAAGACTTTTGAATCTTGTAGTCTTGGACAAATCAAAGATATTTGTGTGGTTATAGATCATCTCGTTAAGCGTAAAAGATAAAGTTTAAAGTTAAATTATTGTTCAAATAAAGAAATATATCATTCTTTTTTAAACTTACTAAAAGAAAATTGTCATATAAATTGAGACAGAGGGAGTATGATTTACTCCAGGCATACTGCCCCAAATAGTCCTCGCCGCACGATACTTGACCACTGTCCGTCCAACATGACCGTGACCATCCCTGCTAACCCATCACCCGCCCGTCTTCCCATCACGCCCGCCGCGTCGCCACCGCGATCTAACACCACTACCTAGTCGACCGCGTCTCCAACCCCTTCTCACCCGTGTGGTCCCCACACGCCATATGGAATACCGTGCACAACACAAGATTTTCAAACCAAAAGTTCACTTTAGCCTCTACTCAAATCATCTCTCCCATTCCTAAAAACCTAAAATTAGTCAAACTTGACCCAAATTAGAATGCGGTCAATGTGTGAGGTGTTTAATGCATTAATCAATCAGCACACTTGGGATCTTATTCCGAAACCAGAAGGGGTGAATGTGATTCATTGTATGTGGCTTTATTGTCACAAATTATGAGATAGTGGAGGGCTTGAACACCATAAGGCAAGAATTGTGGCTAATGGTACTGGCCAGTAGGAGGGTGCTGATTGTGGTGAGACGTTTAGCTCGGTGGTCAAACCAGCTACCATTCGCACAGTGTTGAGCATAGCTGTGGGAAAAATTGGTCTATTCACCAGCTTGATGTCAAAAATTCTTGCTTACATGTGGATTTGAAAGATATTGTTTATATGTATCAACCGTCTGATTTTGTGCATTCGGAGATTCCTCATTATGTCTGTCGTCTTCGTAAGTCACTATATGGTTTGAAATAAGCCCCTAGGGCTTGGTATGAGCGGTTTGCAACATACATCAAACAAAATAGGGTTCGTGTGTAGCAATAGTGATTATTCCATGTTCATATTTCATCGAGGTACTGACATGGTTTATCTTCTTTTATATGTGAATAATATTGTTCTGACAGCTTTTTCTGACACTCTGAAACACGAGATCATTGCCCTGCTCAAGTCCGAATTTGCTATAACAGATTTGGGTAAGTTGAGTTATTTTTTAGGGATATTAATGATTACATTCCCATATGTCATGTTCTTATGTCAGTGTGAGTATGCAGATGAGATTGTCTACATGGCTAAAATGGCTAACTGCAAGATTATGCACACTCATGTCAACTCAAAGTCCAAACTCAGTCCGGATGATGGGGATTCGATCAGCGGTCCCTCTCTATATAGGCGTCTCGCATGTGCTCTTCAGTATCTCACATTCACTAGGACAAATATTACATATGATGTTTAGCAGGTGTGCTCATGCACGTTCCTAGGGAGCCTCACTTTACGGCTCTTAAGCGTATCATTCGGTATGTTAATGACACTCTTGATTATGGACTACATTTATATCCCTCCGCACCGAATATGTTGCTACCTTACACGTCGATTGCGCAGGTTGTCCGTATACTCGTCGCTCTACGTCCGGCTATTGCATATTTTTAGAAGATATAATATTTCATGGTCTACCAAGCGGCAAGCCACACTTTCCGGTTCGAGTGTAGAAGCAGACTATCGAGGCGTTGCGAACGTTATTGCTGAGCTATGTTGGCTCCAAAATCTCCTTCTTGGTCTTCATTGTCCCTTACGTAAGACATCTTTGGATTACTGTGATAACGTATCTGATATCTACTTGTCTCATAACCCGGTTCAACATCAGCGAACCAAACATATTGAGATGGATATTCACTTTGTTCGTGAGAAGGTTGCAATGAGTCACGTTAGGGTGTTTCATGTTCCTTCTTCGTATCAGTACACATATATCTTCACAAAGAGGCTTCCTCGACAACTGTTTCTTGAGTTCAGATTCAGTCTCAGCGTCCGGCCTACTCCCGCTCCGACTGAGGGAGTGTGATAGTGAATATATTCTGTAATTAATATTATGTGTAGTTACGATAATTAATGCAAAATAGATCTAGATCCTAATTCTATTACGATTACAATTGTATACTCTATATATATATGACATTAATAAGAGAACTCCTCAAGGAGAATTACACTATTCTACAACATAGTATTCTAGAAAAATTAAATTTTATTGTTAACATATTCATTTATGAAATTCATAATAATTTCTGTTTCCATTAACATATACATTTTAAACAGAACTTCTAACTATTCTGATTTAAGCTTAGTAGTTAATTAATCTTTATTTTTTATATGTTACCTAGTTGACATAGAACAGAATTATCTAAGTATCGTGTATTCCTCTCCTAACTACAGCTTCATCGAGTTCTCTCTGATTTAGGCTTAGTATTTTTTTTGTTTTTTGTTTTAATTAATATATTACCTAGTTGAATATATATATATATACTTGCAGAAGGATAACACTTTAGCCCATCATCTTCTAATAATTAAATTATGATCATATTATATCCACATCCTTGGGACACAAATATTAGAAGCTTCCTCAAACGAAATTCCAAGGTCAGCCTTAGAGCTGGCGTAATTTAAGTTCATAGTATTATATATAAAAATTGTTAAATTGGCGTAGAATAATTCTTCCTCCGTTCTAATTTATGGTAATGCATTTGACTAGATATGAAATTTAAAATGATTTTTAAAAAAAAATTATGATCTAGGATAAGCAATAATATTTATTTAGCTATAAATCATTTTATTAAAAGTAAAATATGAGAAGTGTCACCTAAATTGAGACGGAGAGTAGCTATTATCATATCAAGTTTGGAGAGAATTGATTTTATAGTTTGTCACAAATCAATGAAAAAGGACACATGTGAATCTGTAAATATAATATCACAATCTTTTTAAGATCATTGATCATTCTCCTCCCTTCTATAATTGTAAGTGAATATAAGTGATTATTTTCTCAACAAATTTGATATGTTAATCTTAAATAAAAGAAATAATAACTTGTTATCAGAAGTAAAATATACCAATAACATAAAAACAAATACTTATATTTTATTTTATTTTATTTATAAATTTAGTAAATCATATACTTAATTTTGGGCTTGATGAAAATTGACCCTCGAATACAAAGGTAGAAGAGAGCTTGACTCAACCGTCGAGCAAAGACAAATAATCTATCGGCCTTAGCGATCTGAGGGTGCCGAGTGAAATGGCCCTCAAAGAATAAAAGTTTCTCTAAGGACAACAATTGATCGTCTTCAAGAGTTTACATCAACGAAAAATGTGACATCTTGATGTTGTTTTTTCACCACCTGAGACTATAATATGTTCAAAGTATTAAGAGTCTCACATCGGATATGGAATGAGAAAATGAACTCCTTATATGGACTTGGACAATCCTCACCCCACAAGCTAGCTTTTGGGGGTTGAGTTAGACCCAAGATCCATTATTTACATGGTATCAGAGCTATACTTATTCCAATTCATTGTTCACCGATGTTGGGTCCCCAAATTATATTATCCATTATAAGGTCGGGGTGTGTGAGAGAGTGTTAAGAGTCTCACAACGGATATGGAATAGAAATATGGACTCCTTATATTATAGACAATCATTACCTTACAAACTAGCTTTTGGGATTGAGTTAGACACAAAAGCCATTTTTTTACCCAAAGAGTTGGGTTGTTCACTATTAAAGCGACACATTTAGCTTTAATTTCATAAAACAATTTCAATCGATCACGAATTCTCACCTATATAAAAGTATTAATTTTAGCAATGCCTAACTTAGTGGATATGGAACATGAAGCGATCATTTTCTAAAGAACAGGTTTTTATAATGTTCCTCTACCAGTGTATTTTCATCTAATTTGGACACATAATTTATTAAGCAAATAAAAGTGAAGGGAGATTCTTTTTTCTTTTTAAATCCACTTAACAAGTTAAAGGGAAAAGATGTGTACTTTTCCTTTCCCTTTTCTCTCATGCCAAACATAAGATGCTAAACTTTAACGAGCTTTTGAGAATTATATTAAATTGGAGCAAGTATTTACATGGAAATTTCGAAAGATGCTTTTTAATTACTATTTAAAATATTATTTATGTTAATCTTACCCAATTATGAAAGAAAAAAAACTTATCCAAACTTAGTACATATATACAACAAACTATATAAATTTATTATGGTTGAGCAATAAAATTGTTGAAGTGAGAACACGTGGTAATCAGGGCCGTGCGAGGTGTGCTATTGCACAGGCCTCCCGAAAAACCAAAAAATTTACGTTTTTTTTATTTTTTTTTATTAAGTTGTATTACACAGAATTTACTGTAAAGACCCATAATTCGCAGATCTTAGCTCAATTAAAGATCCACTTTTACGAATTAGAACAGAGCCACCAAAATATTTGAGACGACTCTGATGTTAATCAACTGAAGTTAGGTGCTAAATCACATACGTAAAAAACGTATCATACACTTGGTATAGATGTTTTTCACCAAAGTGTCCTCACATTATGCGTTAATGATTAATTGCGCGCTTAAAACTAGGGTTTGAAAGTCAAATCTTGCATCTTATCCATAATCAAATGAACCAGATACAACTATACAAGGCAAGTTACTCAGTGTTATCCATAAACAAATCTTCTTTTTAGTCTATCTCTAATAAACAAGTTGTAGTATTCTTTATTACAGATGGTTTGATAATAAATTCAACAGTACTATTTGTTGAAAATATTTATTAAACGTAAAATAAAGTTAATCTTATTTAATTATGAATCGAATAATTAGGGGTCTCACACATCGGAAACGTTGTTTCCACACACGTGTACATATAATGCCCAAGATCATAATTTCCTTAAATGGAAGAGATATTTGTACGTATACAAATTGTTTGAGACGTAAGGTAATAGACGGTTATTGACCAAATGACGTTGGTTTCACATTGGTAAATGAAGGAAAAAATGTACAAAGTGTGAATATCGAAACTAGTCGGAAAAAGGACCGCGACACCGAAAAATCATCTCGGCCAGCGCATTATCTCTCGGCCGCGGCGCCACTGCGAGGCCAGCGCGGTGGCGCTGGAACTCTCTGAAGTTCTGGCGCCACAGTGCCAACCTGCAGGGCCGCGACGCTGCGACAGTTTCAGTCCGTTGGAGAAAAATAAAAACTGACGTTTGAGATGACTTTGGAGGATTAACTCTTCATTATTTTGCTCTTGAATTCAACCATTACTTGGTTGAATTGTAACTCCATACTAATGGTCATTCAAAGCCATAAATTGGCTAGTTGGAGAGTTTTCTTCTCAACACTATAAAATGAGGCTTGTGGCTCATTTGCAAAACACACTTGACACAATACATTTCTGAAATTATTCTTCCTCTCTTGCAATCACAAAAACACTCAAAGATCTTTCTTTTCAAGCGAACACTTGAGTTTCCTTTGCTCATTTGTTTGATTGTTGTTTTATCTTGGGAGATAAGTTGTTATTACAACCGTTGAAAGGATATACGGGGCAATATTATCTTAAGGATAGATCAAGAATTTGGTCGACTTAGCAAACCCTCATATTTGATCATTTTCCAGATTTCTAACAAATAATTGTTGTTATTTTCCCGTTTTACACATTACCACCCACACTATTATGAAATCGCACATGATTCATGATTATATGGTTCCCTAAGTCATTTCTCTAATCCAAACTTCAGATAGACTTGCCTCCATCATATCAAAATGTTAGATTACTTGCAAAGAGAAGTCATAAAAGTTATGGGAGCTACATTTTTAATTACGATTCGACAGAACTTAATAATTTTTATCCTTTGTATTTATGCTAAAAACTCGTTTGATATATATAAATAATTTAATTAAACTCAATATTTAAGCTATATATATTTCTATAATTCGTAACTTATAAACTCAATACCCTGATTTTGCTTATGAATATTTAACTCCCTAACTGGAATGTAATTGTCAAAATTATCAAGATCAAGCAAGGCAATGCTATATGGTCAGTAGTACGAGCTCTCGATTAGGAAGTTATTAATTATGGTCTCTTTTACAAGTAGCTGCTTCTCAATTGGCTTTATCAAAATTTCTCTTACCTCTTTTATTACTGAACGGTCATTTAAAGATCTTAGCCCGTGGCAAGTAAGGGCCGAGGGTTCATCCGAACCCCCTTCAATGAAACTTACTGTTAGATCTGAGAATTGAGTTAGTGAGGAGAAGGAGAAGGAAGAGCAGCTTGTGGAAGTTTTTCTATTGAACCATTTCTCAAGTCTCGAAAAGAGACAATGTATACAGGGAGCTACATATAGAGAGGGAATAGAGGAAAAGGAAAAGACCAACAGGCCCCTCACTTATGAATGACAATTACACACAATAACACCTAATAATTACTACTTAACAACCACTACTTAATAACTTCAACACCCCCCCTCAAGCTAGGGGTTAAGAACAAATTCTTCAATCCTAGCTTGGAAAGAAGATGAGCATGATGTCCCGGTAAAACAGCCTTGGTGAGTATATCTGCTGGTTGATCATCAGTCAATATGTACTTAGTGGAAACCAGACCCGACTGCACTCTCTCCCTGATGAAATGGCAGTCCATCTCGATGTGTTTGGTGCGCTCGTGAAATACCGGATTGGTAGCAATTTGGATTGCAGACTTCTTTGTCATGATAGTCGAGATGGGGAGTTGCAAAGGCACATCGAGCTCTGAATATAATCCTCTAATCCGCAAGTTCGCTACCATCGATGCCAAAGCTCGTACTCGGATCACGAGCCGAGATCGCTTGTCGCTTCTTGGATTTCCAAGAAATGAGAGTTGATCCAAAATAAATCAAGTAGCCTGACACTGACCTCCTGGTAACAGGGCATGAAGTCCAGTCTGCGTCGCAATAAGCCGACAAAACATTGCTCTCTTCTGCTGCTATCAACACTCCCAGCCCTGGAGCTTGCTTTACATACCTTACCACCCTTTCTGCTGCGAGCATATGCGACTGTTTCGGAGCTTGCATAAACTGACTTAAACATTGAACTGCAAAAGATATGTCCGGCCTCGTATTAGTCAAATAAAGTAGTCGTCCAACCAGCCTTTGATATGCTGCTGGATTTCGCAGAAGAGCATCAGCACCTGCAATGTCATCTTTGCCTTTTGTCTCCAGTTTCTTTGTTGTCTCCAGTTTCTTTATGTGTTCATCATACTCAGCAGATGTAAGCTTCACATTGGCCTCCATTGGTGAAGCAACTGGCTTGGAACCAGTTAATCCCATATCCTCAATTAGCTCCAAAGAGTATTTTCGTTGGTGCATCACCATCCCCTCCTTATTCCTTGCAAATTCAAAACCTAGGAAGTACCTAAGTTCACCAAGGTCCTTGATTTTGAAATGATGCTGCAAAATGGACTTTGTCTCATCTATTATCCCCTGATCATTTCCAGTGAGAAGTAGATCATCCACATATATCAACACTATGACTATCTTACTTCCATCTTTCTTTTTCATCTTTCTTGATAAGTAGGGAATAGTCAAAGTGACTCTGGACAAAACCAGATGAGACAAGGGCTGTAGTCAATTTGATATTCCACTGTCGGGAGGCTTGCTTGAGTCCATATAGTGACTTAAGCAACCTACAAACCTGTCCCTGCTCGTGTTCTATCCCTTGTGGCAATGTCATATACACCTCCTCATCTAGATCCCCTTGTAGGAATGCATTGAACACATCCATTTGTTGTATGGCCCAGCCTTTAGAAACTGCGATAGAGAGTACACTCCTAACAGTGACCATCTTCACTACTGGATAAAAAGTCTCTTGATAGTCGACTCCTTCTCTTTGGTTGTACCCCTTGGCTACAAGTCTGGCCTTGAATCTCTCCACCTCTCCAGTTGCCTTATACTTAATTTTTAATACCCACTTGCATCCAACAACCCTTTTGTTGTGAGGCAAGTCAACAACTTCCCAAGTTTTATTCTCTTCAAGAGCCTGAATTTCAGAATTCATAGCCTCGACCCACCTTGGATCCTTGGCTGCCTCATGAAATGACTGTGGCTCATGCTCTGCTGAGATTTTTGCCAAGAAGGCGTGATCTTGGTCGACACCCGAGTTGTCTCATCGCTTTGACATTTGATAAGCCGATTTGTTGTCAGAATCATCACGGATGTAAAAAATCATTCAACCAAATTGGAGTTCTCCGTATTCTAGTAGATCTTCTAACATCCTCAGCAACTTCATCATCATCCAAAATGTCCATATTGATTACACCAGCATCCAGATTATCCATGTAGTCATCAGCACTGGTGGCATCAGGTGATGACAACCCTGCTGTCACACCATCTGTATTCACTGCCCCATCTTCAGGAATTTGTGCAGGAGACATAGTTCTCATATTCTCCATTGGGATATGTGTGGAAGGAACATGTACATCATCAACAAACAAATTATTTTCAGAGTATGAAGACAAGGTTGAGTCTCCATTCTCCTTGAAATGCTGGTAGGGAAATATATTTTCATGGAAAGTCACATCTCTACTGACAAACACTGTCTCAGTAGACAAATTCAGCAGCTTGTAACCTTTCCTGTTGACAGCATAACCCAGTAATATGGCCTTGATAGCTCTAGGTTCGAACTTGTCCTTTCTCACCAAGTTTGATGCATAACATAGACATCCTATCACCCTCAAGTGTGAGAGTGATGGTATCCTTTTGAATAACTTCTCATAAGGGGAAATGTTCCCTAATACAACAGAGGGAATCCTGTTAATGACATATACAGCTGCTTCAATACATTCACTCCAGAACTTAGTTGGTAAGTGGCCCTGTAACTTGATTGCTCTAGCAATTTCCAATATATGCCTATGCTTTCTTTCAACTACTCCATTTTGCTGTGGAGTATAGGGGCAAGACTTTTGATGTATAATCCCTAATTTATCAAAGAGATCTGAACAGGCAGAATTTGTAAACTCTGTCCCATTATCTGTCCTGACACTTTTAACAACCATACTAAACTGAGTTTTAATCTGTGTGAGCAGATTCTTAAGAACAGTCACCACATCAGATTTAAGATGCATCAAGAAAATCCATGTCCACCTAGTACAGTCATCCACCACAGTAAGGAAATATCACATGTTATTATAAGATGGTACTTTGTATGGTCCCCATACATCAAGGTGCAAAAGTTGAAAAGGAACTTTAGTCATGCTAAGACTGTCAGGGAAGACCTTTCTTGTTTGCCTAGCTAATGGACAAACATCACAATGGTCTATTGAAAAATTCGACTTAATTCCAAAAGCAGTAATCTTCCTTAGCATACTAAATGGAACATGACCATTCTTTTGTGCCAAAGGTCTGCTTCCAGCTCATCCTTAGTGATCACAGTTGATGCATGAGCATGTGCCTTTATTGCTTCCTTGTAGTTCCTGCCTGAGTCCAGTATGTACAATCCACCAACTTCTTTACCAATCTCCTTGACCCTCCCAGTAAACAGATCCTGCAGGACAAAGAAATCAGGAAAAAATCTTGCGCAACAGTTCAATTCCCTGGTTAACTTCGACACTGATAGCAGGTTGAACTTAAAGGTAGGAACACATAACACATTCTCAATGATATCACCATTCTTTAATCTACAACTGCCTGCTTGAGTAATTTCAGCTATATCACCTGTAGGAAGTTGTACATGTCCTTCACTGTCCTTATCTCTTCTGTCTATCATATTTTTATTGCTAACCATATGGTTAGTTGCCCCTGTATCCACTATCCAGTCTGAAGAACTGGTACTTCTATGTTCATGACACATAATGTTACCTGCCATGTGAGCCTTGGCTACTGCTGCCTTATCATTATTCCCTTCCTGCTGATCAAGTACATGTTGGAGAAATTCCTGCTGCTCCTTGGACAAGTGCATCTTGTTTCTACTGTGTTCATGATCAATAGCTGGATCCACCTGAAATCCCATTACTGCGACATTCACCTTCTTCTTTTCCTTGGAATCTGCTGGATGGCCAACCAATCTATAGCATTTCCCTGCGATATGCCCCTGCTTCTTGCAATGATCACAGCGAAAAGTCTGCGACAATTCTCTAGTATGCCTTCATATGACAATAGTCACAGAAGGTATACCGATTGGCTTCCTGCGATTATATCAGTATCGACTTACCATACTGATCTAAAGATTCATTTGAGTCATTGCTACCAAACCTTCCAGTAATACACTTTTGACTTTCATCTTGCGCAATCATAGCATATGCTTGATTGACACTAGGAGTAGGTGATAACAATAAAATGTGACTTCGCACTTGATTATAGCCGTCATTTAATCCCATCAAAAATTCTAACAGTCGCTGATTAGCCATGTGATCAGCATAAGCCCGAGGACTATCGCATTCACGTGTAGGTGGAGGAATAATAGAATCGATTTCACCCCATAGATCCTTCATTCGTGAGTAATAACTGGCTACTGGAGACACTCCTTGCTGCAGTATACTGAGTTCCTTCTTCAATTGATACACTCGCGACAAATTTATTTTGTCGAATCGCTCCTTTAAATCCCTCCAGACAGCTAGAGCAGTCGATCGATACAAAATTCCACTCAATAGATCACGGCTAACATTTTTCATAATCCACGACATCACCATTGCATTACAACGATCTCATTGCTTCACCAAATTGCCTTCATACATATCCCTTCGCACTGTACCATCAATGAATCCGAGCTTATTTTTCGTCAACAGATTTAATCTCATTGCACGACTCCATAATGTATAATTCTCCGTTCCTGTTAACTGTATTTCCACATGTACAGCTCCGGAAGCATCAGATGGACTCAAGAATAGTGGATTATTATGGTCCACTATGTTTGAACTCATGTTCGAAATTTCATCAGTGACGACTGGTGCATTTCGTGAAGTATCTTCCATCGAAAATTGATTATCACCAGATTAATACACAACAAAGTCGATCAATAACCACAGAAACACAATATCGATACTAGTGGGATCTACAATTAACCAATCGACCTTCAGAATTTCAATATCAACAAAAGGAACAATATCGAACCAGTAACTTGATTTTCACCTATCGATTGTAGTAGTTATGCTACAAACTGTGTTGCATGTGTCGGATTGCTCTCAAATTGAGTTGCGAGCAAATCTCGATCTTCAATTTTTCAATTATTTTCAGAATCGAATTGATATTCGATTTGTCCAATCACGTTCTCGCCTGCTTCGATCTTCAACAACAATCGTCAGCTAGCTTTGATACCATGTTAGATCTGAGAATTGAGTTAGTGAGGAGAAGGAGAAGGAAGAGCAGCTTGTGGAAGCTTTTCTATTGAACCATTTCTCAAGTCTCGAAAAGAGACAATGTATACAGGGAGCTACATATAGAGAGGGAATAGAGGAAAAGGAAAAGACCAACAGGCCTCTCACTTATGAATGACAATTACACACAATAACACTTAATAATGACTACTTAACAACCATTACTTAATAACTTCAACACTTACACTGCATATAAAAAAATTAAAATTATTTTTATGTATATTTTGTAGAAGTTGAACCTTCTTGACTTCTTTGTATGTTTACATATTTATATTAGCTTCACCTCTGATCTTAGCTGATTGAGTGGAAAACTGCACTTTGCTGCTTCTGTTTTTATGGTTAAAATTTAAAGAAATAAAAACGGGGACCCTAATTTTCCTTGCCAAGTAAATCAATCAAATGTCCAAATTATCAGAAACCATAATTTCAAGACATGAGGGTCCCAATTTGCAATTTTGTGATTTGAATTTGTTGATTCTAATCCGAATTTAAGTCTTTTTGTTACATATGGTGGGTCTTGGAATCACCTATTCCACAACATAATAGGGATGATATCTCAGCCATAAATGATTGTGTGTTGTTGATTCACCTTTGAACATAAGACTTTTGTCCAAGTTAGTCTTGTGGTTTTGTTTCAATCTTTGCCTTCTCCCTTTTGTCATCTATTAACAAATACTCCATCCACATAACAAAAAAAAAGTCTGCTTTAGCTATTTGCACACCTCTTAAAAAAATATCAACTCTTAAATAAAAAGAAGTGATTTAACTAAATTGTCCATAATTAAATATATATTGAAATTTGATAACATAATACTTAATAGGGAAAAATCTAGAAAATAAAATTAATTCTTTCTTGATTTGATAAGTAGACACTCTTTTTGATTAAAAAAGGCTAGCACACTCTTTTTTATTCGGATAGAGTACTATATTGTCGAGTCGGTCCATCTATAAGGAGTGTTAATTATTTTTTTAAACTACTAATTAATCTTTCACTTATAACCGGGTAGGGTTTGGTAATCTTAACATATCGCCTAAAAATTAAAATACACTATTACGGGTTAGTGCAAGACTAGCTGGACCCGGACTGACTAATCGCTAACATTCCGGGTTCTCTCGGGACCGGGAGAACTCTCAGTGTTGTACGACATTCAGTAAGAAGTAAGCCAAGTTCTATTAGCTCTTCTAACTTGTCTTAGACTCGTCAGTCTGTGCTGTATTGAGTTGAGAGTCAAAGGACAAAGGAGTAGAAAACTTAAAAATTAATGTTTTTCTAACATTTTTATTCGTGGAAAACATATAACGGGTAGGGTTTGGTAAGAAGAGAAAACTTCCTGCATCTTAATTACTAGAGGATATTTAGGTTGTTTAAATTAAAGAATTCATTCATCTTGTGATAATTTCTAAGACAATAATTCAAGTCGTAGTTGAAAGAGAACCACTTCCGCGAAGAAATTCATAACTTTCTTACACTAATATTTATATTCAGATACTATAACATTTATTTATCAGATGATCTAAGAAGTCTCAAGTAATTAATGGTATATTTTTAGTAATATTTCCGGTTAGTTACCGAAAATAATAATATTAGTACACTTTCTTAGTTCCTTCTATGCTCAAAATATCAGCACCCCCCATAAAAAGAGGAAGAATGAAAAAGAAAAGAATGAGAGAATTAAGAGGTTCTTCTGTCATCCCACAATAATATGTTATAATTATATTGGAGTTTCCTTTCGTGCATATTCTCAATTTTTAAATATTAACTTTCCTTTTCCAATCAAACAATATTTTGACAACAATAAAATATCCAGTGAAATCCTACCATATGAGATTTGGAGAGGGTAGAGTGTACACATACCTTACATCTATCTTGATAGTTATAGCGGTTATTTTCGAAATATCATCGGCTCAAGACAAAGTATAATCACAAGTAAAGCAACCAAAACAACGCAAGAGAAATGGTCAGACCCAGACAAGAAACTAAAATAATATGAGCATGCTGATAACAAAATCAAATACGTCATGGTGGCGCATTCTGACAGAAGGAAGCAGTAGCTAACTTAGATAAATAATATCAACAAAATACACTAGAAATAATAGCAGCAGAAATCAAATTACATGAGACTATAAAATAATATTGCATCTATAAATGTGATAGACTAATCGGGTCTACAGTAATAACACTATAATTATTGAAACTATTGAAACAACATGCTTCTCTTTTAATAAAAAAAATCAAAGATAAAGCTTATTATATACATACAAAAGAAGTATGTCAAGAACCTACTTTCTTCGTCTTTTTTCTCGTACCAATCTACTTTAAAAAACGATTAATCAACAAGGCGTCAACTTCATCTGAATAAAAAAATAGTTTTGTTAAATTAATACAAAAATTCGAAATATCTAGAACCAATAGGGCCTAGAAATGATTGTTTTAACATTTTATTATAAATAATAATAATGTATGGAAAAGGTCGAAAAATTGGGACAGGATGGCGGTCCGAAGCAGCAGCGTGCGCCAGTGCAGGCATTTTGAGCGATCAATTTTAGCCAACGGGGTTTCTTTGGGCCCGCCCATGGAAACCCTATAAGCCTCTATTCTCAACTATAAATAGAGGGCTTCCTCCTCCCATTTCAATACACAAAAGCAAGAGACTTAATCTCTTCTAAAGCTCTGTCGGAATCCCTAGCATTCCAGACTTAGCAAATTACATCATAGTTTCCAGAACTCGCAAATCGAGGGTGTTTGCGTGTGCACCCTCGGACTACACAAAGCGTAAAGTTTCAACAGCTTGGATTGCGGATAACTTCAAAAATATAAGTCTTCGTTCGAAGTATTACATTTGCTTTGTGTTTATTTTACATTACATATTCATACTTCAGTTTGACCGCTAATGTCGGGTTTGAAACATAAATTTTCAAATTCCGCTGCGTATACGAACTCGACGAAAACACCTACAATTAATGGGCACGGGTCCACGTGTCTGCTAGTGAGGTGAAACCTTCAAAAGTTGTAATATGTCAATTCTATAAATAATTATCCACATCCGATATATACATTAAACTCGTTAATTTAATCTTAATGGTAAGAAAATAAAATGAAAATATATTGTTGAGATATAGTCGCATTTGCAATTATCCACCGATACAAATTAATTACTTTGTTCGATAACAATATATAGCCCGAAATAGATTAATCTTTTAGTTATTTCGAATTCAATATATTAAAAGAGGTGTTAATTGTAGTAGAATCAGATAGTAAGAGCAGATTTGTGGAAGCTTTTCTTAGATTTCATAAGAACACCCACACAAGGGGCAATGTTCAATGTAATATGCAAAATGAAAACTAACTGTCTGGAAAACCAAAAACTCTAACTTAAGAACACATCTCTAAAATGAATAACTAACTAAAGTAGTAAAAAGACCATTTTACCCTTGTAGTGTAAAATTACTATTTTGCCCCCGACGGATCACTGACTGCATTATTAATCAATATTATGTCATGACTTCAACACTCCCCCTCAAGCGAGGACGTAAGAAAAGATTCTTCATTCCGAGCTTGGAAAGAAGATTTACATGGTGTCCCGGCAACAAGGCCTTAGTCAATATATCCGCTGGCTGATCATCAGTCAATACGTATGTCGGAGAAATCAGACCAGATTGCACTTTCTCCCGGATGAAGTGACAATCGATCTCGATGTGCTTGGTCCGCTCATGAAATACCGGATTCGTAGCAATTTGAATAGCAGACTTGCTGTCGCAGTAGGTCAAAACAGGAAGTCGCAAGATCACCCCAAGTTCTGAAAACAATCCTTTAAGCCATACGATTTCTGCTACCACTGATGCCAAAGATCTATACTCAGATTCTGCCGAGCTCCGAGAGACAGTCTGCTGTTTCTTGGATTTCCACGACACACGAGAAGACCCAAAATACACTAAATACCCCGAAACCGATCTTCTAGTGATAGGACAGGAAGCCCAATCTGCGTCGCAATAGGCTGACAGCGTATCACTGTCTGCTGCTGCTATCAGAATTCCCAAACCAGGTGCTTGCTTGACATATCTTACAACTCTTTCAGCTGCGATCATATGAGACTGTTTGGGTGTTTGCATGAATTGACTCAGGCATTGCACTGCGAAGGATATGTCCGGTCTAGTATTGGTTAAATATAATAGTCTTCCAACCAGCCTTTGATAAGCTGCTGGATTTGTCAACATACTGTCAGTGTGGAGTGAAATTGCTGCATTCACTTTGCTTGTTGCTGTCTCATCTTCCTCTGTATCCTTCACATGTGCATCATATTCTGTGGAAGTGATTTTCACATGTGCTTCCATTGGGGAAGTTACTGGTTTAGAACCAGTTAAGCCCATATCTTCAATTAGCTCCAGTGAATACTTCAGTTGGTGCATCACTATCCCCTCTGTACTTCTTGCAAATTCGAAACCAAGGAAGTACCTAAGCTCACCAAGGTCCTTGATTTTGAAATGATGTTGCAAGATGGTCTTCGTCTCATCAATGAGTCCCTGATCATTACCAGTCAAAAGAAGATCATCCACATATATCAATACCATAGCTATCTTGTTTCCATCCCTTTTGATCAGCAGTGAATAGTCGAAGGGACTTTGGACAAAACCGGTGACTTGGTCTGATGGTTAATTTTATGTTCCATCGCCGGAGGCTGCTTAAGGCCATCTGATGACTTAAGCGACTGCAGACTGTCTTGTTCATGCAATTCCTTGTGGCAAGTTCATATACACTCCTCATTAAGATCTCCTTGAAGGAATCATTGAATACATCCATTTCTTTGAATGGCCCACGCTTTAGAAATCGCAGAATCGCAATCACACTCCTAACAGTGACCATCTTCACAACTGGGGAGAATGTCTCCTGGTAGTCTATCCCTTCTCGTTGATTGTATCCCTTAGCCACAAGCCTTGCCTTAAATCTCTCCACTTCACCTGTAGCCTTATACTTGATTTTATATACCCACTTGCAACCAATGGCCTTCTTGTTGTGAGGCAAGTCAACAACCTCCCAGGTTTTATTGTCTTCTAGTGCTTGGATTTCTGCATTCATAGCTTCGATCCACCTTGAATCCTGGGCTGCTTCATGGTATGTTTGTGGCTCATGGTCTGCTGAAATTCTGGCTAAGAAACTGTGGTATTGAGCAGAAACCCCAGTGTAGTCCATCACCTTTGACATTGGGTATACACACCCTGCCTGACTGTGTGTAGATCCTGGATGCAGGAAATCATTCAGCCAGATTGGAGCTCTCCTTGTTCTATTAGACCTTCTAATGTCATCAGCAGCACCAGATCCCTCTGCATCCTTTCCATTTTCCAAGTTGGTTACATGGTTGTCAGATGGCCCTTCTAATGAGATTTGCATTTCTGCTGGCATCTCCACCTCTGCTGGCACCTCTATCTCTGCATCTGCTGGTCCTCCTCCAGAGGTCTGTTCATTCTGTATGCCCATACTCTCCACTGCAGATTGTGAAGGAGCCTGTGTAACATCAGGAAATAGATTATTATCAGGGCATGGAAGTATAGGTGAGCCTCCATTTTCCTTGAATTGATGATAGGGGAATATGTTTTCATGAAAAGTGACATCTCTGCTAACAAAAACTGTTTCAGCAGACAAGTTTAGCAGCTTGTATCCTTTCCTGTTAACAGCATATCCAAGTAACACTGCCTTAATGGCTCTTGGTTCAAACTTGTCCTTGCTTACCAAGTTAGAGGCATAGCAAAGACATCCTATCACCCTCAAGTGTGAAAGTGAAGGTGTCCTGTTAAACAGTTTCTCATAAGGTGAGGTATTCCCTAATATAACAGTAGGAACTCTGTTAATGATGTAAGCAATGATGCACGATCACTCGTAATTTAAGCGGTAGGTGACCTTGTAACTTAACGGCCCAGCAATCTCAAAATGTGCCTATGTTTCCTTTCAACTACTCCATTTCTTTGGGGGTATAAGGCGAGGATCTACGATGAGTGATCCCTAATTCATTGAAGAGATCTAAACATGCAGTGTTGACAAACTCAGTCCCATTATCTGTCCCGACTTCATGTGTACATCGAATCGAAGTTTTTATTTCTTTGGAATAGGTTTTTAAGAACAGACATCACATCAGATTTAATGTGCAATAGGAAAATCCATGTCCATCTAGTGTAATCATCCACCACAGTAAGGAAATATCTCATATTATCATAAGATGAGATTCTATAAGGACCCCATACATCCAAGTGTAAAAGCTGGAAAGGCATTTCAGTTCTACTTATACTATCAGGGAAAGACTTTCTTGTTTGCCTAGCTAATGGACAAACATCACAATGACATATTGAGAAATTCGACTTGAGTTTGAAGGCAGGAATTTTCCTAAGCATGCTCAGTGGAACATGCCCCATTCTCCGTGCGAGCTCACCTTCCACCATCCTGAAACCATCACAAAGAGGCATGGCGTGTGCCTTTATTGCTTCAGAGCTCTACCGATTCCAAAGATGTACAATCCATCGACCTCTCTACCGCCTCTCGACCTTCCCAAGAAATGATCCTGCAGACAAAAATCGTGGAAAAATTTGGCACGCAGCTTTAACTCGCAGTCGACATCGACAAAGAGTTGAACTTAAAGGAAGGAACACACAGCACATGCTCAATGAGATCACCACTATTCAATCTACAGCTCCCAGTATGTGTGATTCTAGCCACAGCACCTGTGGGGAGTTGTACCTGCCCTGCACTGTCACTGTCCTTTTTTTCAATCATGTTGTTGTTACTAACCATGTGGTTAGTTGCCCCTGTGTCAACTATCCAAGCTGAATTAATGGTACCCCTATGTTCATAAGTCATAAGGTTACCTGCCATGTGAACTCAGCATCGCTTTGTCCTGTGATCCAACACTGCGGCAGACCTTGTCATATCTGCTCGACTACGTTAAGCGACTGCTCGAAGATTATCATGCTGCTGTTTGGTCAACTCCCTTATGTCTCTGCAGTGATCAGGAACAGCTGCTGCTGCATTCACTTTCCTGTTTTCCTTGGAGTCTGCCAACATTCTATAACACTTTTCCAATGTATGGCCTTGTTTCTTGCAGTAATCACAGAAGAACAGCAGCTTGCGACAATTCTCTCTAGTGTGCCCTTTCATCTTGCAATAATCACAGAAACCACTAGATTGATTTGGTTTCCTTTGTTGAAACTGTGTTGTCTTCCCATACAGAGCCACAGATTCTGTAAAATCACTTCCAAATCTTCCAGTAATGGATTTCTGACTCTCATCTTGCGCAATCATAGCATATGCTTGATTGACACTAGGTGTAGGTGTTAACAACAAAATGTGGCTTCGTGCTTGATTATAGCCATCATTTAATCCCATCAAAAATTCTAGCAATCTCTGACTAGCAAGGTGATCCACATAAGCCCGAGGACTGTCGCATTCACACGTAGGTGGAGGAATTATAGAGTCGATTTCATCCCATAAATCTTTCATTCGTGAATAGTAATTGGCTACAGGAGACACTCCCTGCTGCAACATACTGAGTTCCTTTTTTAACTGGTATACTCGCGACAAGTTGATTTTGTCGAATCGCTCCTTCAAGTCCCTCCAAACAGCTGAAGCAGTGGATCGATACAATATACCACTAAGTAAATCTCGACTAACATTCTTCATTATCCACGACGCATCGTTGCATTGCGATCCGTTGTTGCACCGCATTTCTTCATACATGTCCTTCTCACCGACATCGTCGATGAAGCCAATCTTATTCTTCGTCAGTAAACTGAGCTTCATCGCACGACTCCACAACGTATAGTTTTCCATTCCCGTTAGCTGAATCTCAACAAATACAGCCCCGGGAGTATCAGATGAGCTCAAAAATAGTGGATTATTGTGATCCACTATGTTCGAACATGGATTCGAGGTTTCCTCCGTAACAGCTGGTGTATTCTGTGAGGCGTGCTCCATTGTAATCTATTCTCACTAATATTTGAAACAAAAATTGAGATAAGCAACAACTATAGAAGGTCGACAAACTTCCTGGTCTCAATTTCACAAATCGAGCTTCAATTTCGATTTGCAGATTTGCAAAATCGAACTTGTCGAACTTCGATCTTCGATAGTTTCAAACTTGTAAATTGTGTTGCATGCGTCTGATGAACCACGAACAGAAGTTTCCAGAATCGAGCCTCAATTTCGATTTGCAGATTTGCAAAATCGAACTTCGATCTTCGATTTCTCAGCAACGACTGTCAACCTGGAACCATAGCTTTGATACCATGTTAATTGTAGTAGAATCAGATAGTAAGAGCAGATTTGTGGAAGCTTTTCTTAGATTTCATAAGAACACCCACACAAGGGGCAATGTTCAATGTAATATGCAAAATGAAAACTAACTGTCTGGAAAACCAAAAACTCTAACTTAAGAACACATCTCTAAAATGAATAACTAACTAAAGTAGTAAAAAGACCATTTTACCCTTGTAGTGTAAAATTACTATTTTGCCCCCGACGGATCACTGACTGCATTATTAATCAATATTATGTCATGACTTCAACAAGAGGACGTTCCAGATGTCTGAAGTGAAACCACTTTTTCTAAAGCTAGAACCATTAGAAGATCGTATATATGAAAGACACATATCTTGCATTAATTTATTTAATATAAATATAAAGAGCAAATACATTTCTATTATTTTAAATTCATTAATCCGACCAATTTAAATTCTCATCGTAAACTTAAAATACATAAAATTTTAGCACTCTAATTAAAGTAAATTACATTTACTCCTATTAGAACTTGAATTCAAAGAAAACCTTCAATGTTTCACAACGTAACGTCTCAATAATGATACCTATCATTTAATGCTTAATTAAATTTTTAATGTGAACTAGCAAATACTTTTTTTCCTCAAAAGGCTTATCTTTTAAATATAATTTTAAACTAATCAAGCTAATAAAATGAACATGTCGATTGCATAGAGACAAAATAAAATAAGTATATAGAGAAGTGGATCCAAGTAAGTGATGTGGACCTCATGATAAGAGTAGAGAATTCCGCTAACGCTGATTCAACTATTTGTAAATTGTAACGACATTTGTCATCTGCCACGTCACACATCTAATTCTCACAATAATCACAAATTAATATTCCCCCAAAATCAAATTAAAAAATTATATCTAAAAAAAAATGACTTATTTTTTTAGTTAATTAAAAAATAACATATATTTTTATTTGATAATAACTTAATTTTAAATTTTATCTTTTATTTAAAACAAGATAATTTATAACCACACAAATATCTTTAATTTATAGATCATAAAATTCAAATTTCTTTTTTTATTTCTTAAAGTACGTGACAGATAAAAATACATCACGTAAATTGAGACGGAAGGAGTAAAAGACAAACAAATAAAATCAAACTACTTTATCGTCTAAACTGTTATAAAAAGTTAAAAACTAAAGGAGGGAAGTTAATTTTTTTTTTTTTGAAGTGACCTACTAGGCAGTTAAATTGTGATTTGAAAGTTTAAAATGGCTTTTGGATACTTCAATTATGCCAAAATTGTCAATTGAGTCAAGCATCATGATTCATGAACAATTATCCGCATAAACAACTCAACTGATTTTCAAGGGAATAATTGGAAAAATAATTCATGAACAATTATTTAATACTCCAACAATTAGTAACATTGAGTGTGCAAACTTCTACACACATCTGAAATAAAACAAATTATTACTGTATCTACAACTAGCACAAAATATCTATAACAAACTAAACGACTAACAAATCCTACAATAACAGCTTGTAACAACTGCAACTAACTATTACACAATGCACTAATAACTAACTACAAGCTCTGTAAGCTAATAACAATCAGTAGGGCCAGAACGGAGGTGAGATTTTCTGGGGTATGAGACCGTAATGCGGTGAAACCAGTTATTTTAAAAAGTTTACCCTACCACAGTTTAATCTAGAGGGATCGGCCTGTTGGCTGAAGATCGAGTTTGAAGCCTTCAGTTTGCAAGATCGATCCCTCCGGATACGTTCTCCGGGGCATATGCCTCGTATTAAAGCCTGGTAGCTTAACCGCGCGGGCATGTTGCAGTGTGGGATGATCCTCCCCTCCTCATGTGAGGGGGTAAACCTTGTAGCATTGATCCGTTGGTGACGATCAGACACTGAATGCGGGGTGCACATCCCGCGATTTACCCGGCGATGGCGGCTAAGGGCGGGTTCCATCGCCTCCAGGAGCCTAGTACCAGTACTTGTCGTATACTAGCGATATGAAGTCTTAAGCGAGACCTGAATTATCAAAAAAAAAAAAAACTAATGCAGTAGTAACACAACAGTAATGCCAGCCTGGATTGTACTCTAACATCCTTCCTCAAGCTAGGAGCTACAAAGATGTTTTGAAGTCCTAGCTTGGACATCAAATAAGTGTGCTAAGGTGTCAATAAACCTTTAATAAGTATATTAATTGGTTGTTCTGCAGAATTCAGGTAGACTGTATAAATAAAGTCAAGTTGAATCTTTTCTCTAATAAAGTCGTAATCAATATCAATGTGTCTGGTACGTTCATGAAAAAATGAATTGATAGCTATTTGAATGACAAATTTATTGTCACATGACATATTGATGGGCAACTGTATGTTTACTCCTAACTATTTGAACAAACCAAGAAGCCAACAACATCTGCCACTAGGGATGTCAGTGGGGCGGGTATGGCGATGGTTTGGTGGGTGGTGGGGCGGGTATGGGTATCAAAAGTGCTACCCGCCATGGGTAGTGGGGCGGGGGTGAATTTCATATAAGACCCGCCCCGCACCCGCCCCGCCCCGCTACCCGCACCGTACCCACACCGACCGTACCCGCACCGCCCATATCCGTATCATCTATTAGTTTAATTAGGCTATTTACGAATTTATTTGGCCCTTTCTTGATTTAAAATGTGACTTGAGCTAACCCGCACCGTAATGCACCACGTTTCTTTTTCTTATTCTCTTTGTTCTCCTTTTTTTTGTTAAATATTTTCATCTTTACTGTTTTTTAATATTCATAATATTTTGGCAAAATTTTAGACTTGATATTCGATACACCATAGTGGAAAGGTTCCTTTTTTTTCCCCTTTTTCTTATATAACTTTCATTTTGGTGACTAAAACAATTGCTGGACATTATTTGAGCATTTTATTAATGGGTACCCGCCGGGTAAGTGGGTATCCGCGTGAAGTAAGTGGGGCGGGGGCGGATGGAAGAATTACTACCCGTGATGGGTGGTGGGGCGGAGGTGGGGATGTGTTTTAGATGGTGGGTATGGATATGGGAGACCCTTCCCCCGCCCCCGCCCCGCCCCATTGACATCCCTGTCTGCCACTACTGATGGAAGGTTCCTATATTCAACCTCAGTTGAACTCCTTAAAATTGTGGTTTGCTTCTTAAACTTAAATACTTATTTGGACACAATGCATGTACCAAAACACTTGTATTGTATGACATACGTCTTTTGTAATAGTGTTCACTCCACCTATTTCATTTTATGTTGTTCTGATTGACCGAGTACGAAGTTTTGAAAAAAATTGAAACCTTATCGTTTTAAATATACAATCAAACCTCCTAATAACAATGTTATTTGTCTGTAATCTAAATATTTTTTGACTCCTATAACAAACATATAATATAACATTACCTTAAAATTGATTTCAAATAAAATTTGATTGTTATAGTGAAATATTATTATCGAATATGATTGTTATAGAAAATCTAACTGTATCATAATACTTGTATCAATAACAATAATAACATATCCAGTGTAATCTCACAAATAAAGTGTGAGGAGGGTAGAGTGAAGTTTGAGGAGGATATAGTATACGCAGATCTTACCCTTATCTGGGGAGGTAGAGAGACGGTTTCCATCATAATAATTGTATCGCTATAAAAATATTGTCACTAAGAGAAAATGAAAAATATACTCAAATTGCTAAAATAATGATTCATTTTTACAAAACAGATTTAAGGTTAGTGAGTATAGGAGTTTTTGTTGAACAGTCGGCTACCCTCTTCATCTCTACTTCTCTTTCTCTTAGTATTATTATTTAAATATTGTGTAGATCCCTTTTCTTTTTGTGTAATATGAGTTGCTTCATTTATTTTATATCTTGATATTTTGATATCTTATTTTTCTTGCAATGGTCCATCCATTATTCTGTTGTTGAGTCGAGAGTCTATCAAAAATCGTCCATTTACCCACATAGATAAATGTATGGTCGATGCGTACATCATATATTTCTCAAACTTTATTTTATGAGATTATATTAAATATGTTGTCGTTGTACTTTTTTTAAACATATAAAAAAAAGACCTACGTAAAAACTTGTCCTTGTTTAATGGAGTAACATGTAGGGGTATTATTTATTTATTTAATCAAAACTACGTATGGTAAATTAAAAATAAATAAATCCTTCTAAATAAGTACCAAACCAAGGGCTAAATAACCACCTTCACCATATCCAGATTTCATTTCTTCTTCTCTTCTTGGCTTCCCCTCCAGGCCTCCACTCTGTCTCTGTTCCCCTTAACACGTAGGACACATGGAGAGTAAGCCATAATACAAACAACATCAAATAAATTAAATAAAATAACACTCATTATTTTTCATCAATAATAATTGAGTACATACATACAAATCTTTTCATTTGTTGGGATCCAATAGTTCAGTTAGTTGTCTATCTGAACTTTGAACTTTCCTAGTAAAGATTTGAATCTCCACGTTATAATTACGTCCCCATTTCACTTCTAATGGCGGCAAGAACAAGGATCATTAGATCACTTAGCAATTTAACACACAAACCAAAGTTACAGGTTCTTGTAAATGGGCCACCTGATCGGATTTGGGCCGACCCATGTGGAAGCCCAGTGTCATCATTTTCGACGGCCGCCACTGTGTCGCCGGTGGAAGAGTCGCCGGAGATAGTAAGTGGGTCGAGGTTGTTTGGGTTTGTTAAAGAGTATGAAGAATATAGAAGGGGTTTGTGTGGTGGGCTTACACATAAGGCCCTTCTTGTTGATGCTGTTGGTACCCTTGTTATTCCTTCTCAGCCCATGGCTCAGGTTGGTGGATATTATTTTCTTAATTTTTTTTTTACATGTAATTGTTAGATGTATTGAAGATTTGTTAATGAATTTAGATACACATTTCAATTTTTTTTCTTTTTTTCTTTCAATTTGTTGATTATTTGTTTAAGTTCTGTATTTTCTGCAGTTATAAATGTTCAGTTTCTCTATTTTACTTTTTTTTTTTTTCCTTTTTCTCGTGTGTGGCATAAAGTTTAGTACTTTTTGCAGTTTCATGTTATGTGATGTTAATTCTTTAGAGTACAAATTAAATGCTTTGGGCTAAAGTGAACAGTTTAGTATCTCTATTTTGTTCTCTTTCTTAACTTCATATTCACAATATTTTAATCATATTGAATGTTGTAGATTTACAGGCAAATTGGTGAGAAGTATGGGGTGGATTATTCTGAAGCTGAGATATTGAAAAGATACAGATGGGCTTATGAGCAGCCTTGGGGTAGATCTAGGCTCAGGTATCTTGTTTGAACCACTTTTTATCTTAACGTTAGGTTGTATTTTATATCTGTAGTAACTGGTCTCGTTGGAAATACCTTTTCTCTTGAACCTTTGAAAAGAACATCATCAGTCAATGCTAATCATGCTCTACTTAAATTCATTGTTGTTTAGTACTATTCGTTTATATATGCAATATGTTTTTTAAATTATTTTGCTGAAAGATTATGTCTCTCGTGGATGGAGAAAGCCCGGTGCACTAAGCTCCCGCTATGCACGGGGTCCGGGGAAGGGCCGGACCACAAGGGTCTATTGTACGCAGCCTTAACTCACATTTCTGCAAGAGGCTGTTTCTACGGCTTGAACCCATGACCTCCTGGATGGAGAAATGATATTTGCTAATAATATGCCTTTTGGATTTTACTGTTTACGAAGTAATCCAAGTGGTTTTTAAGTCATAGTAAGTTAAGTATGATACAAGGAGAATGTTGTTCTTTCTTTTCACTGTTCCATTTTTTCTGCTTTGAAATGGATAACCATTAAAAACTAAGTTAGAATTGATTGGTATAGTGACAGAGGAGATCGAAACAAAAACATACAAACAAAAAAGAATAGAAGAAAATTTCGCATCGGCTTGAGAATAAGAGATACTCTCCTTAGGCTAATATTGGCTTGTTCAAAGAAATGGGACTAACTTCTCTTTTTCCTTGATTTTGATTGTTTTGAGGAAGTTGACTTAGCTTGCCTGCTAAAGAAAACCATATCAAATGTTTTGGATGTTGTCTTTCTCTTGTTGATAAGATTCTGAAAGATGATTATATACATAGTCTATGACATAATACATAACTTGTTAGCAGCAAAAGTTTATGGAATCTACATTTTATTTTCTGTTTTTTTTTTGTAATTCAATTTGATATTGTCAAGGGACATATAAAAACCTTTTACAGACCTTTTTATTTTCTGTTTAAACCTGTGAACTTCTGGAGAACTATGCCCTTCAAACATTTTCTTGCTCTCATTCAACAATTGTATTTATTTATTTATTTGACATCACAATGGTAGCCAAATGCTTCTAAAGTTCTAATACACTCATAGGCTATATTTTTTTTTACATCTCAAGAGGGGATGTTGATATCTAAATAGTTTGAATTCATGCGACTTATTGTTATAATCTGTTGATGAACTTATAAATTATTATATTTGGTAGTAAATTTCTCTCGACAGGAAGTATTAATGATATGGTTTGTATTTTGCAGATATGTTAACGATGGAAGACCATTTTGGCAACATATAGTTAGTTCTTCGACTGGCTGTTCTGATTCTCAGTACTTTGAAGAGCTGTATAGCTACTATACTACAGAAAAGGTTAGCTTAGTTTGAGCTACTCTACTATTTCTGTTGATAGCAAACTGTTATATTTTTCAAGTTTACAATCAATAAGACGACACTTAAATTCACTTTGGTTTTTCATTTTTCAATAGGCTTGGCATCTTTGTGATTCAAATGCGGAGAAGGTATTTCAGGCCCTCCGAAATGCAGGAGTAAAGTTGGCTATAGTGTCAAATTTCGACACCCGATTGAGACCAGTGTTGAGGGCTCTGAACTGTGATCACTGGTTTGATGCCGTAGCAGTTTCATCTGAGGTAACATGTTTGTCGTCTCTCCTTTTGCTTCCTTAGCGATCCAACAACTAATTTCTAATTGGCTTTAACAGGTAGAAGCAGAGAAGCCTAATCCAACAATATTTTTAAAAGCTTGTGAGTTACTAGGAGTAAATCCAGATGATGCTGTTCATGTAGGCGATGATCGGAGAAATGACATTTGGGGTGCTAGAGATGCAGGTTGTGATGCCTGGCTGTGGGGAAGTGACGTTAACTCCTTCAAAGAGGTAACTAATTTATTCGCCTCTCTTGTAGGTATTTAGTTTTCCCATAACTTGCTTTATTGGTCCCGATTCAATAGAATATTTTCATCACTAGTTGCAGTGAATTATTACTCTCGACTAATTACCCTAATCTTTTGCTTGATGCCTGACCTGATATTTGTTTTGTGCAGGTTGCTCAGAGAATAGGAGTCGAGGTCTGAAAGGATTTATTAGTAATGCTTTCGATGTGTAAAAAGCCGCTTCTTGTGTAGAACTCTCCTCACAATCCCATGTATGTATATATTCTGCTTTTGTAATCACACTGAGAGATATCACCAAGGCCTTTGTTGGTGGCAATGTTTATTGTGTGAATAAACAGGCTGTGTAGAACTTGGTTTCTCAATGCCATATTTTAGTAGCCTCTTTCGTATTTGGGAGTAAGCTGTTGTTCTTCCTAGTTATGCATCTTTTGTCTCCTCAGTGAACAACAACAACGTACCCTATATAATCCCGGGGTCTGGAGAGGGTATGATGTACTTACCCATACCTTTGTGAAGTAGAGATATTGTTTTCGATAGACCCTCGGCTCTAAAGAAATGTTTCCTCAGTGAACCTAATACAATTGAACAAGGACTAGACTCGATGAATTAAACAATAAACAAGAACCAATTCTCGAGCTTGGTTCGTCACACACTTTTTGAAAGAAAACACTAATTAAGCCTCTAAGTTCCAAAGTAAAACAATAGTACAAACCAAATAGTTCATAGATTGTCTAACAATGTTGCGCGAATTCTTCAAAAATGTCAATGAATGCGTGTCGGATTCTTCAAAAGTAGTGTATTTTTGGAAAATCCGACACGGGTGCGACATCGAAAATGAAGAGTCCGTCATCTAATCTGAAGAGTCCATGCAACTTAGTCTAACAGTAACCAAGACAAGCAATCTGAGATGGAAAAAATATTTATCAACTTTGATTAAAATTTATCCAGGACAGAAAATATATACTTACTTTAACAAACATAATAAAGTTACTATGCCAAAAAATCTGAAAACTTGTAGCCCCTATTTTCACCAACTAAAAGGTTGGTCCC
The DNA here is from genome assembly GCA_029844215.1 of Przewalskia tangutica. Lineage (NCBI taxonomy): Eukaryota > Viridiplantae > Streptophyta > Magnoliopsida > Solanales > Solanaceae > Przewalskia > Przewalskia tangutica. The sequence goes on along the minus strand of CM056738.1, from coordinate 95,698,587 downwards.
ATAATCTTCTAACCCTTTTCTTCCTCTTTATTCTTGGCCTCTGCTTGTTCTTTCTACTCCGTGTATAGAAAATCCATCAATCCCTTAAGTGAAACTTCATCTTCCTTCATCAGCTGCTCCGCCACCTCGGCCGGCGTTACAGCTGTCTTTCCGATCAATTCCTCAAGTTCTTCAAACAATTTATGTTATACCACCGAGGTAATTAGCAACAAGAAGCTTGAAGCCACTAGGAGTACATTATGCCATATTGCCATGTGAATATGCATGTCCATTCGACCTGGTCGCCACAATGCAGGGTCCAGTTTTCTATGTGATTTGTTGTGAAAATTATAATCCTTTGATCTCCACAGCTCGACCATAGACCATTTATGAAATTCTAATCCAGACAATGTTATCTGTAACAACATTAAAGAATTTTATTATCCTCCCGCGGAACCAGAATTTTTAACTAAAGTATTCAAAATATAAAAAATAAAAATGCAAAGAAACTAATGAAATTCAAAATCTATACATAAAAAATATTTTTGATAAAAAACAGAAATTCGCGACGGACAAATCCAATCGTGAGTCCTATTTAGTGACTGGTTAGCGAATTTTTTTGTTAGTTACAAGCAATTAGGGATGGATGAGCGACAAATTGCGTAACTGTTTCTTTTTGTAGTGGTGTGTGTGCATATATATATATTGAAATATCCCGGCAAAGGGGGTTGGAATAAAAGAGAGATATTTACTTGTTTCCTTCCTTATCTTTTGTTGAAGGAGAATCATCACCTGTCTCTCTGTTGCCCAATTTATCTTGTAAATCAATGGTACAATCAATATCCTCCACAACCAAAATAGTATTATTAGCAGTAGCCAACAGCAACCGCCGCAAATCCGAATTCTTTTTGATCTCTGTTAACTCCAAATCATATATATCAAAGTTCAAGTAATTAGCCATAGCTGCAATCAAACTCGATTTACCCATCCATACAACAGATACCCTCTCGTCCATGCTTTCCCAACTTTCCTATAATATTCTTCCTCTTCACAAATCTATCTAAATCCTTCAAAATCTTATCTTTTTGCTCTAAGTCCATTGCTAATGTCTCGAATGTGGCTGGATGATCAAGATTCACGGGCATCCATACTTCAGTTAGATCATGCATCCTCTCATGAGCCACCGTGTGAATTTTGTGTCCTATTTTTGTGTTTACTCAATTTTTCTTCGTTGATAACCTGGGGCAAGTAAGACTTCAGGACATTATCCTGGTTTTTACGATGAAACGTGCGCTCGAATGATCTAACCTCGGCTCATGTCATGCGGATGATAGATAGATCGTGGTGATGATCCTACGTTTTGATAAACCTAAACCCACGTGTACTTTTGACCGTTGTGAAAGTCAAAACTTCGTTGCGTTCCATGCTGATGTTGATTTTTTTTTTACCTTGACCGGTTTGTTGATTTTGAAGCGATGAGTGTTTGTTGGGGAGATTTTGGTGCCTAAGTAAATTTGGGCAGCTTCGTATGCTTCGTTAATGTCTAGTCCTAGCTGATTCGAGAATTTGTTGAAAACATTCCGTAGGCTGACGGAGATATAATCTTGGAATTCCGATGGGAGAATTTCACGGGCTACTGAACGGACCACCATGGCCGTTGCAGCAACGGAGCCAACAGGAGCTATTATGGTCTTGGCTAAGGCCCTGTTTTATTTTGCCGAGGAAGACACGTTTCTCAGATTAACCCGTTGTTGTTGCAGGTAACTTGTCTTATTTTGTGTATAGTAAAATTTGATTTAGTTGGTATATTTATAATCAGAGAGTGCAGTTAAAAAGTATGAAAAATATTTGAACCAAAGCCAAATTGGTACTACAATATCGTTCAAAAGTTCTATATTTACACCAACTCTTTTGTTATTATTATTATTATTATTATTATTATTATTATTATTATTTTATCTCCTCCCCAGGAGCTCCTCCTTGCTCCTTTGATGACTCAAACTCGCAACCTTCGAGTTGAAAGTGGAGGGTGTTTACCATCTGGGCAAACCCACTCGTCATATTTACTCCAACTCAAACCAATTTTCAAACATTTCTCGAGTCTTTTTTTTTAATTTGAACTACCACAAGTGTTGTATAATTGATTTTTTACACTATTAGGTCACCTAAAGGATATTTATAAATAAGTCTTCTTAAAATGTGAGATTTGTTAGGTTGATAATAAGACACGTTATCTGTAAAAGTTTGTTACTACACTGATGGCGTATTAGGCTTAAACCTATAACTTAATCCAAGCATGCAATTATTTTTCAAAATGAATAAAACAATAATAAAGTAAATTCAAACTTGCTCCTTTCTACTCATTTTCTTCCTCAATCTTGGCCACTTCATGTTCTTTCTTCTTCATATGAAGAAAATCAATCAAGCCCTTAAGTGCAATGTCAATTTCATCTTCCTTCATCAGCTGCTTTGCCACCTCAGCCGGCGTTACCGCCGTAATTCGGATTAAATTCTCAATTTCTTCAAAAAGTTGATGCTCTGTAATGCCAAGGTAATTGGAAGCAAGAAGCCTAAAGCCACAAGGAGTGCAATATGCCATGTGAATGTGCACGTCCATCCGTCCTGGTCGTAACAATGCAGGATCAAGCTTTTCGACGTGATTTGTTGTGAAAATTATAATTCTCTCGTCTCCACAACTTGACCACAATCCATCAATGAAGTTCAGCAAACCAGACAATGTCACCTATAACAATAAAAGACAAAACAAAAACATGTGGACATTTAGTATGACTCTTCGTTTGGGTGCAAACGAAGTCTCGTATTGTTTCTGAAAGCCCATATAAGATGAAGGAATACTCTAAATTTTTTGAAAATCATCATGAGAGCTTGGTGAAAGTCATGTCGTACCATGTTAGTTTCCATGGACCGGATTAATACCTAACAAATTGGTACACTGTATGGATAGTTCAATCGACTGTGACGAGCATAGAGATGTCAGATGGTATGGAAGCGAGTTGGTTAGACACTTGGATGAGGTGGAGAGAATATAAGAGGAAGCCTGTTTGCTTGATGGTGAGTTTCGGTGACCATAAGAAAAATACTTGGACAACGTGAATTGCACAATAACAGATCGCTAGATAAGACTGTCAATCTTGGTCATAGGTTGGCCCAGTGGCGGAGCTAGTAAGGGCCACGGGGTTCATCCGAACCCGCTTCGGCGAAAAATTACATTGCATATGGTTAAAATTATTTTAATGTATATTTAGTAGACGTTGAACCCCCTTAGTTTTTTTGTATGTTTACTTATTTATATTTTTGAAATCCCTAAAAATCTTCCATGACAGACTATGTGGAACTAAGGTCGAGGAAAAAATATATCAGTGATGCTAACAAATTAATCCTTTTTTGATGGTCAAGAAAACAATGTGAACTTAATCAGAATCGAATAATATCACATCATGCTGATATTATACTAAATTAAAAAATGTTAAAAAAAAAAAAAAAGTAGAAAGACACTAACCTTGTTAACTTCCTCACGAGTGTCATCAGAAGCAGCGGCTACAGGACTAGACAACTTCTGCAAATCAATGGTAGCATCAATATCCTCCACTACCAAAATGGACTTATTGGCGGTTGCCACTAGCAACCGCCTTAGGTCCGTGTTCTTCTTTACCTCAGTCAACTCCAAATCATATATATCGAAGTTCAAGTAATTAGCCATAGCTGCAATCAAGCTTGATTTACCCGTCCCTGGTGGACCATACAACAGATACCCTCTTTTCCATGCTTTCCCAACTTTCCTATAATAATCTTTCCTCTTCACAAATCTATCCAAATCCTTCAAAATCTTATCTTTTTGCCTTATCTTTTTGCTCTAAGTCCATTGCTAATGTCTCGAATGTGGCTGGATGATCAAGATTCATGGGCATCCATACTTCAGTTAGATCATGCATCATCTCATGATCCACCGTGTGAATTTTTAGTGTCCTATTTTTGTGTTTAAGCAATTTTGCTTCGTTTATAATGTGGGGCAAGTAGGACTCCAGGGCATTATCCTGGTTTTTACGATGAAACGTGAGCTCGAATGATCTAACTTCGGCTCTCAGGGTGGAATTCATGTCATGTGGATGATAGATAGATCGTGTTGATGATCCTACGTTTTGACAAACCCAAACCCACGTGTACTTTTGACCGTTGTGAAAGTCAACAACTTCTTCGTTGCGTTACATGCTGATGTTGAATTTTTTTACCTTGACCAGTTCGTTGATTTTGAAGCGATGAGTGTTTGTTGGGGAGATTTTGGTGCCCAAGTAAAATTGGGCAGCTTCGTATGCTTCGTTAATGTCTAGTCCGTCGAATTCGTCAATCACTATAGTTAGCTGATTCGAGAATTTGTTGAAAACATTCCGTAGGTGGACGGAGATATAATCTTGGAATTCCAATGGGAGAATTTCACGGGCTACTAAACGGACCACCATGGCCGTTGCAGCAACGGAGCCAACAGTGGCTATTATGGTCTTGGCTAAATATTAAAGCAGGACGATTAAATTCTTGCAATTGCAGTAGAATTTGAAAAGTACTACAATATCGTTCAAAAGTTCTATATTTACACCAACTTGAAAAGTACTACTACTTTTTACATGGTATTTTGCAAGTTAATATATCCATCTTTATAATTAAATGTAGCATGTGATTTGATTTTTTGATATCTAAAAGAAGTTGAAGAATATAGAACACTTTCCAAGATATGTGTTTCTAAGAAAGTTTTGCTTATTGGATTTGCATGTGTTAAGACACACTAACAGTAGAAAACCATAGAGTTAGGGAAATAGTAGTATGAGAAGAAAAAGAGGTTCAGGAAATATTCTTCATACATTGAAGTTCATTAGAAAAAGTTATTCAATCAGTAGACCCAATAGAAATATTATTCAGGAACCTAACACATGCTAAACGAAAAATAAGGACTGTCTAGTTATCCCGTGAAACAACACAACAGAAAGGTCTTTTTAACATTGGGCAGTGTGAATTAATTGACGGCCTTACTTGAACAGGATCTGTTCTATAGGCTCGTATCACCTTATCCTTGAGTTCTAAGGGAGTGGATGACCTCAAAAGGGAACATTTGCGCACATCAACCTCCCGAGACAAGAAAGAGCACCTTCAAGAATTGTCAATCATACAGAGTTTTAATTCTAGTGAAGAACTTATATATCATATATCTTCTCTTTTCTCCATGATTCATGTGTCCAACCTCCTAGAAATGACATTAAGCAAAAAAATAATTAGTGCAAGATGGGACTCTAAGTTGTCAATCATCACATAGGTTGGCATACTATGTAGGAGTAGAAGAAAAAAAGGGCCGAAAATTAAAACAAAGGAAAATTGCATTAAGAAAACTCCTATTTCACTTTAAAAATGAAGTTAACTTATCAAGATCTATACTCATAAAGGTATCTTTCTGCAATGGCAGCATGAGTAGCTGCACCAATAGGCAATACATCTTCATCAATCATGAAATGTGGTGAATGTCCTGTGTGAATTGATCCTAATGTTTCATTCCTTATGCCTATATAGAAAAATCCCGCAGGGATCACTTCTGAGTAGAATGAAAAATCTTCTGCTCCCATCATAGGTGGAACAACGTTAAAGTTGGACGTTCCGACCAAATCTCCGGCGACTTTCTTCACGTGCTCGTACATTCTATCGTCGTTAACTGTCGGAGGATAGATCGTGTCCTTGTCCTCGAAAAAATCAACTGTTGCACTGCATCTGAATACACTAGCTTGTTCTGTGAATACCTGTTGTTAAGAAGGAATCAGTACCAAGTTAATAAAAAACACACCTTGTTGTAAAACATGTTAGACCTATATAAATACATACAGTTTAATTTTCTACCAAACCACGGGGTTCGGAATCCCTAGCTCTGGCTTGCTAACAACCACATAAATGTTATATCATGTTTAAAATTTCAAATTTTATGAGCCTCTTTTACTTTCTTAAAAGTCGTACTGAACCAAACGACTTCACGTAAATGAATGGACCATGGAAGATTTCAATATGCACATTTTTGTTATTTTTCTTGTTTTACTGTTTTGCATTATTTTTCAAACTTCACAAACCTATCACCCTACCATGTGATGTGTAATTGCTCAATCAAATCATGGCTTTTTTTGTGGACATGACCAATGTTGGGTCCCTATGATATTTGGCTAAAACAGGGTTATCTCTGCAAGATTTAGGATAAGTGCTACTCTTGAATGAACTATTCCCTCCGTTCATAAATATTCACGTGGCTATAAAACATCTTATTAAAGGTAAAATATAAAAAGATATCTTTTTTTGGAGATCGATTAAAAAAAAGTTTCACATAAATTAGGAGAGAGTAGTAATACTTTAAGACTAAGATCAATAATTGGTGAAATAACACATGATATGATCGAAGCTTATGTGTTGGTTTTGTAATGATCGAAGCACGAGGAGGAAGAAGGATCGCAGAAGGAGAAGTGAGAAGAGGAGAGGATATTTGGGAGCAAAACGTGCTCTTCTGATTTTTGTATTTACAACTGATTTGCTCAAACAAAAACATTACAACTAATGCCCTATTTATAATAACTAACTAATCTTGAATATGACATATTGCAGAAATAACCACTACTAACCACTAACCACATATAACCAACCACATATATATACAATGTATATATGTGTATATCTTTATCTATATCTATATCTCTACTTCAACAACTCACACCTTAAAAGAGAAGATTGGAGCACTAATGAGAGATTTCTTATACCTTTCTTCACTTTCTTATTTTGTATTGAATATTTAAGTGTGTAGTATTTCATTCTTTTACTTGAAATTTATTTATGAAAATATACATTATTAAAGTTTGGATTAAAACTCTTGTTATGCTTATGTGTCGAATGATTTTTATTTCTAATGAAATGGATCTTTGTTTCTTTAATTAATCTTGTTCTTTATTTTCTCAATGAATTAGTTAATCCTAGGACTTAGTCGCCCATTTACTTCGATTTGAGCCCGCAAGTAGAAAATTGAGGTTGAGAAAGATTAATTAACAAGAATTTTGAGGCTTTAAACCTCATCTAATAACTCGAGCAGTAATAGGATAATTAACTTGAGGTTAAATTGATTGTGCTTGATATCACACTCTAAGGCTTGGAAAAGCTTAGAGTGAAATTCATTAATTTGGTCGAAAGACTTTCAATGAGATTTTAGATCATTATCTATTAGCATAAACTCTTTCGTAGTTGTAAAATCGTAAAATACATTGAATTATTACTTGAGAGTAATTCCCTTATATCCATGCTTGTGGCCATTGATCATTTTACTTGCTTTCTAGGTTAGTTTTATTTTTGTTAGTTTTTAAATCAAAAAATTAAATATTGAAAAAGTGTTTGGCTTAGCTTAGTCGGTGATAAATCATTTACTTTCTTAACCGCCTATTATATTGTTTCCTGTGGATTCGATCCCGACTCATAATTGAGTAAATTATATTACAACGACCGTGTACATTTTCTCTCTTTGAGGAGTGAATTTAAACGTTATCAACGGGTACAGTGATGAAGAAGCGAACTGAAGAAATTCGTTTTGCTAATTTAAAAAATAAATACAATGAGGAGGCTGGAGTGTCTTGTCTAACGCAGCTGCATCATAAGCAAACCTCGTCCCTACAAGTATATCTTTAGGGATCGATTTTTGACTCGCCCCTAAATGTTGGTCGCTAATAACCCTTCTTCTTGTAGTGAATTTTGCATTATCTTTTAACATTAAAAAGGTAGAGGTGGCATATTTAATTAATTAAACGTGATTATGCGTGACATTACCACTAATTACTCGAGCTTATATGTGTAATATACTTGAGGCTTGTGCATGCCATGGTATTCCACACGCATTACGCCTTACAAGCATGTACGTTTTTCATATAAAAAATTATTGTCATTTGTATATTTAAATAATTAGGAATTTTTTATCTTTCAGTCCCTCAAATATTGATATTTCAATTTTTGGTCCCTTTATATTATGGTTAAGCACATTTAACTTTCAAGTAATTGAGAGTTGCACTTTTGATCCCTTTTGACTGTCGGGCGGAGCTACTTTGGTTACGGGTAATCCGAACTTTGTATTTGTATTAAATTCATTAAATATGTACAAACTATTAATTTAGAACTCAATAACTTTAAAGGATTAGAAACACGAATCATAAACTTTAAATCCTGGTACGTTCCACCTTTGTTGGCTGTGAATCGTCACGAATTTAACAAATTATTAAGTGCTAATTCATTTCATTATTGACGTGATGTTAAATTTGTACGATTACTCCATATTTGAGAGTCAAAGTTTTAAAAATAGTTTAAATATCCTATATTTCTTCAATTAAAGGAGAAAAAAAGTACATATTTTTATTAATTAAAAATTAAATGTGCTTTGCCAAAAAATACAAGGACCAGAATTTTGAATTTATCAACAATTGAAGGACCAAGTATGCAATTATCCCAAATAATTAAATATTCCTTAATTAGAGTATTATGCTGAGCTGTGTCCTGATGAAAGCCATTGGTATAAATTGTCATATATAAACATCATGTCAACATTGTCTCACAAATTAAGTAATTAAAGCACAAAGTGTTATAATTAGCAAAAATGCTAGGCATTTCTCCTCCTCCTATGTTTTGTACTAATAATAATTTTGGCTGTCTTTTGGAGGATCCCATAAGCCAACAATTTAACACTACTGCTTTTGAAACTTCAGATAATTCAGCTATTGCTCTTCATTCATCATCATCATCACAAAAAAGCCTACAACATTGTGATTCAAATAAATTTGATAAGATCATCAACGGTGGTGATCATCATAATCAACCTTATCAGATGGTGAAGAAGCTTAATCATAATGCTAGTGAGCGTGATCGTAGAAGAAAAATTAATGACTTATATTCTTCTCTTCGTTCTTTGCTTCCAGCTTCGGAAAATAAGGTATATGTTTTTATTTAAATTTTAACCTATTGTTTTTCATTCTTTTTGGGAGTGAAAAAACAGAAGTTGAAGTTAGGAAAAATAGAGGATTGTGATATATCGTCTCGTTAAGCGTAAAAAGTAAAATTTAAAATTAAATTGTTGTCAAATAAGGAAATGTGTCATTTTTTTTTGGATTGACTAAAAAGGAAAGTGTGTCATATAAATTGAGATAGAGGGAGTACTAACATTTAAGAATTTACATTTTTTTAAAAATCAAATTAATCTGATATCATAGTAAATAGTAAGTTTTTGAAAAATATATGAAGTCTAACATTTTGTAAATAATATATATAAATACCATAATCTTTTCTTCTTTGTTTTTTCCTCCTTATCAATTTGTTCACTAATTACTTTATCATTTCTTGATGCTCACAGAAAAAGCTAAGTATTCCATCAACAATAGCAAAAATTCTCAAGTACATACCAGAGTTACAAAGTGAAGTGGAAAGACTGATTCAGAAAAAAGAAGAATTTACATCAAGAACTATTTTCAATAAAGAAAATTCAGCTGATTTTAACAAGCAAAAAGGAAGAAGATGTGGAATTGATGAGAGCTCTTCATTAGTTATTTCAGCAACTCAAATTGGTGATAACCAAATATTGATTCAAATATCTACTTTGAAGATCAATAAAGGTTCAATTGCTGAGGCTATCTCAGAATTAGAAGATGAAGGTTTTGTTCTACTAAATGCATCTTCTTTTGAAACTTTTGAAGATAGGGTATTCTATACCTTGCATTTTCAGGTATTATCAAATATCCTTCTGTTTTTGTTTTTATTTCAGGTATTATCAAATATCCTAATTGGTTTTCTTTTGGTCAACAGGTTCAAGGAGCAACGGTAGTTGATGTAGACATGTTAAGAGACAAACTTTCAACATATTTTGATAAGGATGACAAATTATTATAATGAATTTCTAGCTCTAATTATTACAAAGATGCTGTATAGATTCGCATTTTTCTTTTTAGTTTCCCACAACTTTGTTTTTTTCCCATAGGACAGGATAGCACAAAATGTAAATGTTTTTGTTTTTACTTTTCCCTGTTATTGTGAAAGCCTTCATTTTCAAGAGAGGCAATCATAGACATGTCGACTATTAGTAATTAACAGGATTCAAATTGCTTTGGACTTTTGAGTCATTTGCAATTCTTTTCTAAAATTTTCAGTTCTTCTAGTTTGGGATTTTGTAGATTCCTTTCACTTTAAGTTGAGGGTTAGTTTCTGTTAAAAAGAGGCCCAGCGCCGCGTCCGTTCGACATAGACATGCCCAAAACACGGGCTTATATATAATATTTGGTATATATTAGAATTAGTTTTATATCTTATAATATTATCATAAATGTATAGTTAATCTTATAGAATAGGAATATAAATGTAAAGTAGGAATAATATTATTCTATTGTAATTTGTATATATATGTTTTTCATCAATAAGAATAATCAAGAGATTAATTTTTTCAGTTTCTCTATCTTGAAATATCATATCCATCCGGTGAGTGAAATACTATTTTTCTCTTAATTTGATGGGCTTGTTTTTATCAAACTTAATTAGAGGTCTCATATTTAAGTACCAAGAATAGAGTTCTTGTGACACCCATGATGGAGGGCGGGACAATGCGAGCAAGTCAAAGAGAAGGACTAACATCGTGTAGGCTACACGATAAACTTCTGAAAAAGAGGGTGTATATGACATCTTAGGTGAATTTGATATTAGAATGGAAGAGAAAGTAAAGAGTTTTATAAGACATAACACAAATTTACATAGTACGATCACTTTTGAGCTTGATAATATAATTGTTAAAGATTAATTAGAAGTGTGTAAGGGTGATTAATTAGAAGTGTGTAAGGGTGCAGATATTTTGTAAAGTAAAAGGGTAGAGTGGTCTTTTACTCTAAGGGGGTAGGATTGTCCTTTACTATTAATATGTGGTATGAGATATTTATATACCAAACCCAGTTGTACTATTGATAATTAATTATTATTTTGAATGACTATCGAGAAGGTTCTTCTGTCTTCTCTCCTTGCTCTCTTTCGATGAACATGTGCTCTCTCTCACTGTGCCTTCGTTTCCATTAAAGAGGAGGAACCTTTCTTCACTACCTTGTTCTTGACGTCGGTCTAGGGTCCCTTTTAATACCAGTCACAATAGAGCTACTAAAGCATTTCAACTACTACACATGGATGTATGGGGTCCCTACAAAGTTGAAACTATCAATGAAATGAAATACTTTCTAACTATTGTGGATGATTACTCTAGATGAACCTGGATTTACTTAATAAGATTAAAATCTGATGTATTCTCAATAATCAGGGATTTTTTTCTTAAGGTCAACACACAGTTTGAAACCAAAGTTCAAAGGATTAGGTCTGATAATGGACTTGAATTCTTTAATCACAGTTGTAATAACCTTTTCTCACAGTTTGGTGTTGTTCATGAAAGTTCTTGTCCCTATACACCACAACAAAATGGTATAGTTGAAAGGAAACATAGACACATCCTTGAAACAGCCAGGGCCATTAAAATACAAGGAGGGTTCCCAGATAGATTTTGGGGATTCTGTGTGGAAAATGTTGTCTACATACTTAACAGAATACCTTCTACTGCCATAAAAGACAGGTCCCCTTTTGAGATGCTATATAATAGGACACCACAACTTGATCACCTTAGGGTATTAGGATGTTTGTGCTTTACCACTGCCCTACCTAAATATGACAAGTTTAGCCCAAGAGCTGTGAGGTCCATACTTGTTGGTTACAGTTCCACTCAAAAGGGATACAAATTGTATAATATGGAAAACAATGTTTTTTTTGTTAGCAGGGATGTGCAGTTTATGGAGCAGTGTTTTCCATTCAAAGGCAGCACTGTTGAGGAGATTAATCACATTACATCACAGGAGATGTTCTGTTATGAAGACTTGGCTTCTCACCATCAAACTATTTTGCATGATGATGTCCAGGACATCCATGGCCATGATCAGCATACAGTAGAACCACCAGGGCATGACACTACACTACCAACAATTCCTGAGGGTGCAAGGAAATCAGCAAGGACCAGCAGACCTCCTATATGGCATGGCACAAGGACTACATTACTACACTTAGTTCCTCTGCTTGCCTATACCCCATTTCTGACAATATTTCTTATTCTAATTTGTCTGCAGGATATCAGAACTTTGTTGCCAAAGTCTCCCTTGACACAGAACCAACCAACTATTCAGTGGCAGCCAAAGACCCAAGATGGGTTGAGGCAATGAAAGCAGAAATCAAGGCACTTGAAGACAATGACACTTGGCAGTTGGTGACATTACCTGCAGGAAAGAGGGCCATAGGGTGTAGATGGGTGTACAAGATAAAGTACAAAGCAACTGGTGAAGTGGAAAGGTTCAAGGCCAGGCTGGTAGCAAAAGGTTACAACCAGAAGGAGGGGATGGATTACCAAGAGACATTCTCACCAGTGGTGAAGATGGCCACTGTGAGAACTGTGATCTCTCGTGCATCAGCAAGACAATGGACAATCCATCAGATGGATGTCTACAATACCTTTTTGCAAGGAGATCTCTTTGAAGAAGTATATATGCAGATCCCAGATGGCTTTGATCACAGCAATACAGACAAGAAGAGACAGGTGTGCATATTGCAGAAATCTCTTTATGGCTTGAAGCAGGCATCAAGACAATGGAACATAAAGTTAACCACAACTCTTGTCTCCTCTGGTTTCAAACAGAGCATCAGAGATTACTCTCTATTCACTAAGAAACAAAATGGTAGCATTGTGATAATCTTGATTAATGTGGATGACCTGTTAATTACGGGGAATGATTCAGCACTGATTCAAGACACCAAAGAAACACTGAAATCTACTTTCAAGGTCAAAGATCTGGGTGAGTTGAGATTTTTTCTTGGTATTGAGTTTGCAAGAAACTCACAAGGTATTCTTATGCATGGAAGTATGCTTTAGAGCTAATCTCTGACATGGGCCTTGCAGGTGCAAAACCTACACATTCCCCCATGGACATGAATCAGAAGTTTACAACACTTGAGTTTGATGAGCATATGGCATCAGTAGCAGATTCAACAAGACCTCAACCATCCAGTGGTGATGATCTGTTGAGGCATCCCAGTATTTTCAGGAGGCTAATTGGTCGACTCCTATATTTGACCACCACTAGACCAGACATCACATTTGCAGTACACTGCCTCAGCCAATTTATGCATGCACCTAAAATGTCACATATGGAGGCTGGTTTGCGAGTTGTCAAGTATGTGAAGCAGGAACAAGGAATTTTCTGTCCATTCGATTCACCTCACCAAGGTATTCGTGATCTTGCCGGGGTTCTTGCGTGAGCGATAAGGTCGACCATCGTTACGTGGTTATGCATGACTCCTCACCTATCTCGTGGAAATCAAAAACAAGACACGCTTCCGAGCTCATGAGGCGAATATAGGGCTATGCGCTTGATGGCGAAGTGGTGTGGCTCATAGGACTATTTCAGGATCTTGGTGTTGAGATTCAGACACCAGTTTCGGTATACACAGACAGCAAGTCCGCTATTCATATTGCTGCAAATTCAGTCTTCCACGAGAGGACTAAACACATCGACATAGATTGCCATTTCATTCGGGAAAAGATACGTACTGGCCTCATCAACACTGTGTACATACCTTACGAGCAAAGAATCGACTTGCTTACCAAACCTCTTGGTCGACAGCAACATGCGATTCTGGTTTCCAAGCTAGGAATGAAAAATATTTTCATAACTCCTAGCTTGAGGGGGGGTGTTAAAGATTAATTAGAAGTGTGTAAGGGTGATTAATTAGAAGTGTGTAAGGGTGCAGATATTTTGTAAAGTAAAAGGGTAGAATGGTCTTTTACTCTAAGGGGTAGGATTGTCCTTTACTATTAATATGTGGTATGGGATATTTATATACCTAACCAAGTTGTACTATTGATAATTAATTCTTATTTTGAATGACTATCGAGAAGGTTCTTCTGTCTTCTCTCCTTCCTCTCTTTCGATGAACCTGTGCTCTCTCTCACTGTGCCTTCGTTTCCATTAAAGAGGAGGAACCTTTCTTCACTACCTTGTTCTTGACGTCGGTCTATGTCTCAACAATAATATTGACGTAGCGTGAGGGATAAATTAGTAAGATTTATTAGATCAAAGCGGACAATACTTATTAGATTTGGGTTGACAGCCGTCTTTGCTATAAAATGCTAAAGCTCCTCACAATGAGCTTTCTATAACCAAAATCCGGACCCGTTCCGCGCTCTCTATCCCCTTTTTTTGGGGTCCCCATGAACCGCTTTTTAGTATTCGTCTTCGCCTTTGCTCCGCACCTTCCCTTCCACACGGAAGGATCATGGGGTTCTCCCAACATACATATCCAGGGGTGCAACTGTTTAGTAGGCAAGGATCGGAACAGGCGAATCCCAGGTCAAATTCCTGATCTATTCGTTTCATATATTAGTAGGACTTAAAACGTCTTGTTTCGTGGCTACGCCTAACAAAACACCGCTTAGCCCTTTTGAGATGTAAACGAACTCTTTCAACCATCGAGATGATTTATTTATTTTTTCATTTTATCATATTAAGCTATATATATCTATTGATTCAAAAAATGGATCTTTAAATCTGATTTTAACAAGAAGATTGTCACTCCCATGATAAAAGAAGATTGTCCCTTTTTTATACTTATTGGATTCCTTATCTTTCCTGGAGTTTGGGAACACCCTTTGTGGTCTATGAGTGTAGTTCAAATAATTTTTGTTTATCTAGGTACTATCTAGAAATAAAATATAATGGCAGTTGGTTTCAGGGGAAGGGCTGGATTTTATTAAAGGAATTAAAAAAAAAAAATATATATATATATATATATATCAAGAAGATACATCTACTATATAAACATTAATAATCAGTTTTGACCTTGTTACGGTACCCTAGTAGTCTTGGGATGACAATTGGGCAGGGCGGGTGCGGGTACCCCCTCCCCCGCACCTGTATCCGCCAAAAAAAATCATAACCACCACCTACCCGCTTCAACATTCATACCCGCCTAGGCGGGTATATTTTTAAATCCACACCGACTCCATCACCCAAGTGAATATCCGCCACCCGCCAATACCCGCCTGTACCAGTCAATGACATTAACACAAATAGTGCAACTGTGCAAGTGAAAAACCCCAAAAAAATATTTGGAGAGCTTATTGTATATGATAGCTCACAGAAACATGCAATATAAATTATCTGTGTTAGGATGGACTCCATTTATAGGCATAAATAATCTCTCCAGTATAGTTAACAAATGACAAAGTTCAAGATTCCCTTCATTCGTTAATTATATTGCAAGTTAAAGAACTTCACGAAAATTTAAAAAAAATCCTCAAAGTCCTAATATTACACCAAGAAATCTACCATCATTCTAGTGCTTTAAAGTAGAAGTAGCAGTGAGAGGGTTAAGAAATAGAATTGCGGAAGAGTGAAGAGTGAGATATGTGTGTTGAAGTGCCTGTGAGACAGTGAGAGGCTACTTTGGTGAGTGTTGAGAATGAGAAGTGAAGGGAATGAAACTCTACTAACTTGTAATATATTTTTTATATTGGGCTTATGAGTTATGGGCTTGCGGATTAGTTTATGGGGCGGGTAGGCGGGTATAACTGCAAATCCACCACCTACCCGCCTATCCGTAGTGGGTACATTTTCAATGTCCATACCCGCTTACCCGTCAAAATTATACTCATATCCGTCCTAATTGAGGCGGATGCGGTGCGGAACGCACAAAATTATACCCACCTGTCATCCCTAACCCTAGCTATGCTCATGGTTGAGTTAATGATTGTTACACAACCCTATATTTCCCAGAAACAGAAAAGGAATTGAAGAATTTATAGTTGTCACAATTAAGTTGATAACAGAACTTTCTACGGATTCAAGACCTAATTTAATTCAGCAGATGCAAAATATCAATATCACTATTTTTATGTTAATGAGTACAAAGCAGGGGGCAGGGGCGTATGTAGCCTTTTAGCTACGGATTCATATGAAAATAGATATATATGTTAAAATTTACAATACATTAAGAAATCTTATATTTGAACCCATAATTTTTAAAAACAATAAATACAATGCTAAAAATATTAAAAAGTTAAAACACGTTAAATTTTAATTTTGAATCTGCTTCTAATACAGACACAACAAAAAATTCTCATATTTGTAACTAAATATGCATTGAGATTGATCAAAATATAGTAAGTACATTTGTGGTCGATGTTTAGTATAAAAAAAAAAGTGATCGATGTAGATAATAGTAACTTGAGATTTCACTGAGTATGTTATTGTATGTAGATAATAGTAATAGTACAAAAAAAACTTGTCATGGTGCTTACACGTGTCATTGCCACTAAATTCTCGAGGTTATAAGTGAAAATATTATTTAAGGCTCGTGCATGCCATGGTTTCCACACGCATACGCATTACAAAACGTATACATTTTTAATGTAAATAAATATTGTCCATGGAATTACACAAGTACTCCATTGTTTGTTACTTTAAGAAATAAAAAAGACTAAACAATAATTTATTTCACTATTATGCTGAGGTATGTCCTGATCAAAGCTATTGATATAGAGTCTCATTATAAATGTCATGATAACATTACAAATTAGTAAAGCAGAAAATTAATTAGCTAGTCTTCATAGTTCATAGTACTATTAGCAAAATGCTAGCCATATCTCCCTCTTCTCCTTTGTTTTCTAATTATAACTTTGGCTCATGGAATTTGGATGAACTATACACTACTGCTCATATAGGAACTTCAAATTCAGCTATTGACATTCATTCATCATCATCATCTCAAAAAAGCCTTCAACATTGTGAATCAAATAAATTTGATCAAATTATTAACGGTGGTGATCATCATCAACCTGATCAGATAGTGAAGAAGCTTAATCACAATGCTAGTGAGCGTGATCGGAGAAAAACAATCAATAGCTTATATTCTTCTCTTCGTTCTTTGCTTCCAGCTTCTGATCATACGGTATGTTTTGTTCAATTATTCCTCTTTTTCTTTTTACCAATTCTTTTAGGCGGCGTTAGATGAGTGAGTGGAACTGGATTTGAACGGGTCAAAATAAATTATGTGATAAGTCATAACTCAACTCACCAAATTCTTACCAAATTTAATTTCATCATTTGGTTTCTTATATATTCTTAATTACCGTATAAATCTATTTTCTCTTTAATATGAAATATAACATATCAAACAAACAAAAGTCTTTTTAAAATTTCTAACAACGTTCCTAATTAGGTATATTTAGGCTATATATTAACTCAACTTCTAGATGAATTGAATTGGACGGATAAAAATGGAATGAGTTTACGACTGAATGAGTCATTAACTCGATCGGCCAAACTTGATATGTTGATTAATTTTGTCACCCGATGTATATATATGCTCATGACTTCATTTATTCTTCTTGTTCACAGAAAAAGTTAAGCATTCCATCAACAATATCAAGAATTCTAACATACATACCAGAGTTACAAATTGAAGTTGAAAGACTGATTCAGAGGAAAGAAGAAATTACATTAAGAACTATTTCCAATAAAGAAGAATCAGCTGATTTTAACAAGCAAAAAAGAAGAAGAGGAATTGAGAGCTCTTCATTAGTTATTTCAGCAACTCAAATTGGTGATAAAGAAATAGTGATTCAAATATCTACTTTGAAGATCAATAAAGGTTCAATTGCTGAGGTTATATCAGAATTAGAGGATGATGGACTTGTTCTACTAAATGCATCTTCTTTTGAAACTTTGGAAGATAGGGTCTTCTATATCTTGCATTTTCAGGTATAATTCAGATGTCGTTACTTTATATTTTATAGTAGTTTTTGTTCATATATTTTCAAAGTTGTGTTTGTTCTGTTTTTCTTATCCTTTTGGTCTAACAGGTTCAAGGAGCAATGGTAATTGATGTTGACATGTTGAGAGACAGGTTCGAATCATATTTTGAGAAGGAAGACAAGTTATTGTGAACGCCTTCATTTTCAAGAGCGGCAATATCTTGTAATTATAGATATGTTGACTATTAATATTAACAAGACTCAAAATGCTTTGGACCTTGCAATTCCTTTCTATTTATTTTTTGCCTTTCTAGTTTGGGATTTTGTAGATTTTCACTTTAAATTGAGTGCAAGTTTCTCTCATATCAACAGAGTGAATTGTTATTTCATTTTAACTTGATGGTCTCTTGTTCAACCACAATTAACGAAAGTCTTGTAGTTAAGCACTGAGAATAGAATATTTCCTAACGCACGAGGGCGGATTAAAGAGAAGGATTAACATGTTTATAGGCTGGTAAGCTTTTGAAGAATGGTAAATATGATATTTTATAAGGTGAATTCTGTAAACGTGTAAATATAGAAAATAATATATTCTCAATCCATAATTAGAATATTTTCATATATTATGTAAATATAATTATGGTAAGACTAGGATTCCTTTTTTGTATAGGCTTAAGATTTCTATTGTATAAGGGATGATTATTGTATTGTTGTGGAAATACCTCATAAGCAGGATTCTTTGGGGTATTAATGAAAGACTCTCCAATGGAGATTAATATCATCTTACATGGTATCAGAGCAGCGGCGCCCCAGTTCAGAGCCGCGACACCGAGTCCATTCCAATACCAGCAGCCCTACAATCCCCAAGAAATAACTCAGCTTTCTCAAATCAGTCATTGAAAATTCGACTTAAGCAAGGCAATCTCATTTTTCAATCTATCGAGAGGCGATCGAAACAATATCATCCACGCATGATAATAAGTGGCGATCTTTACTACCTCGATGGAAAATGAAGAGTGATGTATCACTCTTGCTGCATACAAAACCAATCTGCAAGATATACCTGGCAAAGCGATCATACCACACACGGGGAACCTGTTTCAGACCATATAGTGACTTACGGAGACGACACACATAGTGAGGATCATTGGATGGGTGAACTCGGTGGTGATGAATGTCTGATGTTTCTCTGTGTCCCACGTATGCCACAGCGAGTCTCATTTCACTGCTCTTAAGCGTATCATTCGATACATTAAAGGTACTTTTGATTATGGTTTGCACCTATACCCCTCTGCCCCAAACAGGTTGCTCTCATATACAAATGCAGATTGGGCAGGGTGTCCGGACACGCGACGCTCCACCTCCGGCTTTTGTGTTTTCTTAGGGGATAATCTGATTTCTTGAGTCCGCTGCGGCAGGCTACCTATCTAGATCGATCTTTGAGTGATCTGAGGCGTTGCAAATGTCGTAACTGAGATTTGTTGGCTCAGAAACTTACTGTTAGAACTTTAGTGTCCTTTGCGTCAGGCATCTATTGTGTACTGTGATAACATCTCTGCCATCTATTTGTCTCATAATCCGGTTCAGCATCAGCGAACCAAGCACATTGAGATAGACCTACACTTTGTTCATAAGAAAGTTGCTCTAGGCCATGTCAGAGTGTTACATGTTCCATCATCCTATCAGTATGCAGACATATTTACCAAAGGACTTCCCAGACAGTTGTTTCTTGACTTCAGATCCAGTCTCAGCGTCCGGCCTCCTCCCGCTCCGACTGATGGGGTGTGTAAATGTGTAAATATAGAAAACAATATATTCCCTACCCATAATTAGAATATTTCCATATATTGTGTAAATATAATTATGGTAAGACTAGGATTCTTCTTTTGTATAGGCTTAGGATTTCTATTGTATAAGGGATGAATATTGTACTCTATATATACCTTGATATTAATGAAAGACTCCCCAAGAGAGATTAATATCATCTTACAAATCCACATCGGAATAATTAAAGAGAAATGTAAGAGTTTTATAAGACATAACACAAATTCACATAATATGCACATTTTTAAACTCGATAAAGACATAGCGCGAGATATAAATCTATGAGGTATGTTGGCCGAAGAGCATAATACGTACTATGGGCTTGAGTTGTGACAGTCATCTTTGCTGGGAAATGCTAAAGCTCCTCACAGTGAGCTTTCTATGACTTAAATTCTAATAATTCGAACTAGTATTTTCCGAATTAATTAGCTAAAGTCTTGTTTCGTGGTTACTGCCTACGCCTATCAAAACACTGCTTAATTAGCCTTTTGTGATGTAAAAGGGATTTTCAGCCATCGAGATGTTTTTTTTTTCATTCTATCACATTGAGCTCTATATATCTAGTCATTTAGTTGAAGAAATACCTCTAATTTTGATTGCAAAAAGAAGTTCGTCACTCTCTTAAAAAAGTTTGAAGATCATAGCCTTTTACCTTTGTGATACTTATTGGATTCCTTATCTTTCCTCGAATTTGGGAAGACCCTTTTGACACATAAATTGATTCTGGTCTAAGAGTGTAGTCCAAAGATTTTTTGTATTAGGGATTAGCTAGTTGAGTTTTAGGACGGAGCCAGGATTTTGGTATTTAAAATATCAGGTGCACTAAGCTCCCGTTATATGCGGGTTTAGAGAAAGGTCAGACCATAAGAGTCTATTGTATGTAGTCTTATCTTGTATTTCTGCAAGTGACTAATTCCACAACCTGAACCCGTGACCTCATGATCACAGTGGCGGAGTCATGAATTTGGCGAAGGGTGCGCAAATTTTTTTCACACTTGTGTAAAGATGTGCAAAATTAAAAATCTACTCATAATAGCTAACATCTAACCCCCATGTACACATCGTAACTTTCCGGTGAAGGGTGTGTCGGACCTCCCTTCGCCTAAAGTGGCTCCGCCCATACTTGATTACATGACAATAATTTTACCAACTACTACATACTCCCCTTCCTGGTATTAAAAATATAATTAAGTAAAATATATAAAGAAGTCGAAGGGAATCAATATCTACTATATAAATATAAATAATTAATGTTAACCTTGTATATAAGTAATTTTTCTGACACACACAGTTTTATCACGGCCCTATATTTTGCAGAAACAGAAAAGAAAGAAATTAAACAGTAGTGATAAATTAAGTCGAGAAAGTACTTTTGCCAAAATTTAAAATGGATTCATCATTCACTTAGTTTAAGTCAGCGGATGTAGAGTTATGTAGAGTATCACTATTAGTACTATTTTTAACTAGTATACATTGATCAGAATATAATAAGTACGCCTGTGGTCGATATCGATAATTGTAGTTGACAAGAACTTATGGTATAGTTGATTTGCATAGGTTCTTCAATATTCAGCCTAAAGATTTTTTTTTTTAAATCCCTACCCGGAGCTCCCCTCTACTGCCTTGGTGACTCGAACTCACAATCTTCGGATTGAAATTGGAGGGCGTTTACCATCTGAGCAACCCCTCTTATCAGCCTAATGAACCCGCTTGCATAATCTTGTAATCTTTAAAATTAGAGGCATAATTAATTAATTAACTAAACACACTTACACGTGACATGGCCACTAATTATTCGAGCTTATAAGTGAAATCTTACCCAAAGGCTCGTGCATGCCATGGTTTCCACACGAATTGCGCATTACAAGCTTATACATTTTTAATGTAAATAAACATAGTCCATGGAATTACACAAGTACTTTATTGCTTGTTATTTTTAGAAATAAAGAAAATGACACTAAACACAATTAAAATAACTAAACATTAATTTATTTCACTGTTATGATGAGGTATGTCCTAATCGAAACTACTGATATATATTCTTATTATAAATGTCATGACAACATTGTCTTAATTGCAAATTAGTAAAGCAGAAAATTAATTAGCCTTCATAGTATTTATTAGCAAAATACTAGCCATTTCTTCTTCATCTTCTCCTTTGATTTCTAATTGTAATTTTGGCTGGCTTTTAGAGGATATTAAAGGAATATGTTCCTTGATTTTATTGATGAATGATTTATAATATATATATATATATATATATATATATATATATATATATATATATATATATGGTTACAAGAATATTTACTTTGATACAAACTAGGTAACTAATTATCCTAATTACAAAAGAATTATAATTCTACATAAAATAGGAGATATACAATTAACGAAAAAGAATATTGGGAAATATTCTATTACACCCTCGCAGTCGAAGCGGGATGTTCTCGAACACTGAGACTAGCTTGAAAATCATCAAATAGTATGCGCGAAAGTTTTTTGGTGAAGATGTCGGTCTATTTTTTTTTATATAAATTGAAAAAATAAACTATGAGATAAAATTGTTAGATTACGATCTAAAGTTTTGTAAGCTTCTTGCAAACATTAGATGATAATTAATATTTATCTATAGAGTTGAGAAATATATAAGCAAGCATTAGATTCGAATCTAACATTATTGAGAAGAAGAATTTTCTAAAAGATATATTTACACCGACTTATAAAAGAAGAGACAAAATTTAAATGAGAGCCTAAAAATGAACATTTGCCTAAATCAGCCCATTACCGAGCCCATAGTAATCCCAAATTTGGCCCACAAACAATTAATCACTTCATGTTGTATTATCACCCATACCTTCTTTTTTTTACCAAAATCTAAAATTTGAGAAGCAATTTTTGGAAGTAAACACGTCTTCCCTATTTAGTCTTCTGGCAGTAAAAAATGATAGATTAATAAAAAAAAATGTTAAGAATATGTGAGTGGTAATGTGTACAACGGGAAATTAACAATAACAACTATTTGTTAGAAATATGGAAATGATCAAATATGCGGGTTTGCTGAGTCGACCAAATTCTTGATATATTCTTAAGATAATATTGCCCCTATATCCTTTCAACAGTTGTAATGACAACTTATCTCACAAGATAAAATAACAATCAACCAAATGAGCAAAGGAAACTCAAGTGTTTGCTTTGGAAGAAAGATCTTTGAGTGTTTTTTATTGCAGGAGAGGAAGACAATTTCAGAGAATTGTTTAGTGAATGTCAAATGTGTTTTGCAAATGAGCTAAAGACCTCATTTTATAGTGTTGAGAAGAAGACCCTCCAACTAGCCAATTTATGGCTTTGAATGACCAAGTAATGGCCATTAGTATAGAGTTACAATTCAGCCAAGTAATGGCTGAATTCAGTTTTTATTCTTCTCCAACGGACTAAAAACGGTCACAGCGTCGCAGTCCTGCAGAGTGGCGTCGCGGCGCCGAAATTTCAGGGACTTGGCATCGCGGCCCTGCATGAAGGCGCTGCGGTGCTCTAGCACCACGGTCCTTACCGTCGCGGCCCGATTCATGGCTCGTTTCATCTTTTAACACATTGCACATGTCTTTCCTTTGTTTACCAATGTGAAACCATTGTTATTTGGCCAATAACCATTCATTCTCTTATGTCTCAAACAATTCGTATACGTACCAATATCTCTTCCATTTAAGGAAATTACGATCTTTGACACTTTATGTGCACGTGTGTTGAAACCATGTTTCCGACGTGCGGGGCCTCAATTGTTCGAGTCATAATTAATAGGATTAATTTATTTCACATTTAGTAAATTTTCAACAATCCCCTCTTGGAAGAGATTTAGGCGCACGCACATGGTGTCTTTCAAGCAATCACTCGGCGGATCGATGTTGCCTCTGGAGAGGTAGCCGGAACTTTGAACCTTCCATAGTAGAATACCATCGAACATATTTACTGCGCGGTGAACGTGATGTCTTGAACCGTCAGTGTTTAGTATATGCCAAGACAATGGTACCAACACAACACCTTTCCTACTCAATCTTTCTAGTGTTTTGTCCGTCGTGGGCCGTGGACACCCATGAATTCTTAAGTGCGTTCTTTTGAGGCGGCATGTCCTCGCACTTAAATAGGTGGTTTCCTACAGGGTATCATGTAATTCCCCGCTACACAAGCGTTAGGAACCATTAAAAATTTCTCCAACCTAACCTCAATTATTGAGGATCACTAAAGGTTTGGAAATTTATCCTTTACCCCTCTAACAGGTATTTCTATCACGGGAATAGCCTTAGATTATGTTTCTTAAGAAAGACACATTATTCAAAGTGCTCTTGCTTCACCGAAGCTCTCACGGAACCTTTATAGTTTAGTTTTCCCATTGAATCTTATTCCTGGGATCTCCAGTCTGTAAGGTTGGGTGTCCACTATATCGGTTCTTATTGTTTGGGTTTTAAGCCCATTCTCCTAGACAGGCAGAACCGCTGATCTTTGGGCATTCCCTTCGTCAAGGGATCTGCGATATTTTCCTTAGATTTTATGTAATCAATGGAAATAATGCCCGAGGTGATCAAATGTCGCAGTGGATCATTACAGAAGACACAGGTTTATCCCAATGATGCACGATTTATGCACACTCTAAACGCAAGTGCACGTTTCGTGATAAGTAATATAGTCTAGAAGACCGAGTTATCGTCCTCAGGGATTAGTGTCCAATTATCAACCTCTATTTTGTGGTATCTATTTGGTAACCGATAATTTGATGAATTGTTTATAGCTATGATTATAGATGCTAACTAATTTACTTTACTTTACTTCAGATATGGTGGAAATAGGGCTTCCAAATCTCCTCAACTATGCGCTCGCTTTACTAGTTAGTGCAAATAATTATGGTTCTTCTTCTATTTTGAGATAGCAGGTTAGCTAAGCCGTTTTATACTCCTGTTAAGGTAATATAAACACTCAACCCCAATGTAGAACCCTTCTATCTTTCGATGACAAGATTGACTACAAAGGAGGATTAAGAGCAATAACCTATTAAACTACACAAGTATCGGGGTACTTTCATCCACGATTTAAACCTATGATTATTCAACTATAGCATATTCACAATCTCCCATTTCGGCTTTCGATTAGAAATCATATAAGTTATGATAATTAGTGATCAATTAATTACCAAGCAATCAAAAAAATTATTAAATAAATCTCAACAATAATAAGAAGAAGTCAAAACATGCATTAATTCATAAGAGCGAGGTTCAAATGATTCAACATGGAAAGCCCTAAATTAAGTTAGTTCCTAGCCATAGACATTCCAAGAACTAAACTAATATCCAACATACACAAAAAGAAATAAATAAAGAACAAGAAATTACACAAAAGTAAGTCTCCAATCTTGATCTCCAAGTTGTGATGAATTGTCAAGTGTGGAACCCCCATAATCTGACCTAAAAGGTCCTTTTTATAACCTCAAAAATGTCTCAAACCCTTTCGGATTTGGCAATTTTCCCGCCTTGGAGCCGCGGCGCCGAAACTTCTGCGGCTCTCTGTTATTTGGGTGTCGTGGAGCTCTGCTGCTGCTGGTTAGTGGCGCCGCGGCGCCGCCCTTTTTCTCGCCCGGGTTGTCAACTTTTCAGCTTTTTGAGCTCTGGAACCTCTGTTTCTGCCCTCTTTTCGCTCCTTCTCGCCAATGTGCCACTTTAAACCATTGTGACTCAAAAGAAAGAAAATATATCCTAACACGATACATATTTGTACAAAAATGAGCAAAAGACTAACTAAAAATGACTCAAAAGGTGTATATAAAATATTCCGATCAAACACCCCCAAACTTAACATTTGCTCACCCTTGAGTAAAGATCAAAAATATAAACAAAGACACGAAAGAAAAGAAAATAAAATGACTCAAAGACATTGATCAAGTTGCTGCATCATTGTTACTTAGAAAAGCATGAAGGTTAGTAGAATAATATGCAGGAACATATAACATGAATTTTTAGCATTCTAAACACATCAAGTCAGATATTTCGCAAATTCAATTTAATCATGTTCAATGGAAGTAAGAATACCTAACTATGCATGTCAATTTCAAAATCCTATGGCATGTTTACCTTACTCGAGAAAACCATTCCTTCAACATTTCATAAAGTTGTTATAACCAACTTCCCATAAAGCCGTTATACTAACTTTATGCTTTAGGAACTAAGACATCCTTATCCTTTCATAAAGTCGTCATAACTAACTCCCCATAAAGCTGTTATAACTCTTTATGTCTTAGACAAATTCATTCTTTTTCTGACCAAGAGACTTATACTTTCAAATCAAGTTTCTTAACTTTCAAAATACTTCAAGTCTCTTAACTTTAAAAAAACAAGTTTCTTAACTTTAGAATAGCTCAAGGAATCTACACTTTCCAAATCGAGTATCCTATACCTTTTCAAGTCAAGAAATCTTTGTCTACCTTATAAGAATAAATCATTATTTTAACCTTTCTTTAACAACAAGGGAGTTAATTCTCTAACTCAACCAACTTAGACATTCTTAAAACAAGTCAAGTATATCAAACGAACTGACTTCATTTAAATTACGTACGTCTACCGTACTATACGTTTATAACTACTCATGCTCAAGAGATAAGAAAGTTTCCACATACCTCTCCGGCTTAATCCACTTGCCAAGTCCAATATGCCGTCCGTAGTATGTCAACCTATAATGACCATAATATGTCTATTAGCTTCTAGCTTCAATGTAGAATATTCTAATTGTAAAGTCCCTTATTCTACGGAAAATTGGACAACACTTCCTTTGTTTCTACGCACTTTTCCACCTTTTCCAAGGCCCATATTCAACAACCAAAACGCCACATTTAAGGCTCAACCAAACAGCTAACCAAAGGGGATTACACGCCTTACTGGACGTGTAAAATTCTGCCCCATAATTCATATATAATAGTCCATTATTATTAAGGCCAATCTCGGCTACAATAATGACAACATAGTCCTTTTTCCATCCCTTATAACCCAAGTCGTTATTCCAACATGTTATACAAGTCATAACAATTATAACAACTAAATTCACTTTCTTGTATAACATGTGACGATTATAACTAACAACAAAACTGATTAACATCTTCAATGACTAACATGCCATTTCTCGGATTTTAACCTTCCAATGTATCTTAACACTTATAAATCTTCATTCCTTATATCACAAGTTCATTTATCAAATTACTACGACATGAAATCTTCAATTTCATAGGAGGACAAGAATCATTACCTCAATAAGCCCAAAATATTTCAAGGATCTCGCCCGCTTAAGCTCTTTTTCACAACTCCTTTTCTTGTCAAAAAATCATCCACACGAACCCTCTACAAGCTTGCCAACATATATTCTTCTTGCCGCCTCACCAATAATTTCACTAGGCTTAGGGTTCTTAAAATTTTAGGGAGAAGAGAATGGGAATTCCTTTAGGGTGGATCTTTGCAAATGACCAAGTCTTCAAGACTTGGTCCTAAAATAAGACCCTCTCTTGGTCAAAAAGATGGGAGGGACACTTGTCACCCTCCCATAGGCCTTTTACCAAAATATCTTCTGATTTTTCCCCAAATTTCGCTAAAAATCCCGCCGCGGCCCTGCAGCCGGCACCGCGGCGCTGCAACTTCAGAGGGGTTCAGGACTTACGGCGCCGCGGCCCTGCTGCCGGCGCCGTGGTGCTATGGCGCCTGACTGAAACATTTTCCCTCTCTTCTGTCAGCTAATTTTGTAACATCCATAACTTTCTACTCTGATGTCCAATCGACGGGCGGTTTGTTGCGTTGGACACTAGACTCAACGAGCTTCATACTAGGCTTTTGAAACACCTAAAAACCCCTAATTAACTAGGAGATATGCCACTCCAAAGTTGACTAAAAATCTGCCTACAACATTTGTCAACTTATCTTTCCAAATTTCAAACCTTACTTCCTTTCGTAAGTTCTTATCTTATTCTCTTGAATTTACGGGGTGTAACATCCGCGGCGCTCCAACACCACGGTCCTTGCCGTCGTGCCCGATTCATGACTTGTTTCATCTTTTAACACATTGCACATGTCTTCCCTTTGTTTACCAATGTAAAACCATTGTTATTTGGCCAATAACCGTCCATTCTCTTATGTCTCAAACAATTCGTATACGTACCAATATCTCTTTCATTTAAGAAAATTACGATCTTTGACACTTTATGACGTGTGTGGAAATCATGTTTTCGACGCGCGAGGCCCCAATTATTTCAGTCATAATTAATAGGATTAATTTATTTCACATTTAGTAAATTTTCAACAGGATAATCAATAAAATTGGACCAAGTACTCATCGTGGACGAAATTAGATAGAAAAACAAAATCTGTTTTGTAAACTATTTGGATACACAAATTTAACAAAGAAGAAAAAAATGGAAAAGATTTCTGGCTGATGGTATCAAATTATATGAAAGTAATTAAATAATTGTAAGATAGAATTATTTACAATTATTAAAATGGAAGTTGAGAAAAGCAACCTAAGTGGTACTCCCACGTGCCCCAACAACTTTGGCTCGAGCTTGTAATATGGTTGCTTACTCTTGGCTTGCGTTGGCCATGCATGGACACACACTTTTTATAACTCAACCTCCAAAATATATTGGTACGTAGTGATTCTTTTATAACACTAACATGTCATGTAATAGTAAAAATGTGGAATATTTTATACTCCTTTCGTCTCCAATTATATGATGATGTTTAACTAGAGATAACTTCCATAATTTATATTTCTTTCTTTTATTTAGCGGTGTTTAATTGACATGCAGTTAAGAGAAAACTAGTGATTTGTGAATTTTGAGATTCTGAGCATATCATGAGATTTTATGATTATAAAACCATGTCATTAATAATAAAGTTATTTTTTTTAAATTAAAGTATTTTTATTATAACAAAATATTATACATTTGGAATAAATTATATAAGTTAGAAAATAGTGTCACATAAAATCGAATAGAAAAAATAAATTTTTTGGATGGATAATCTATAGAAGAATAGTACGTAAGCAATATGCATGTTACAATCGATAAGATAAAGAAAGAAAATTATTTGAAAAAGTGTATACGTATATATGTTGTGTGTGCATGTGTAATATGTCCATTCTTCACACTTTCTTTAGCTTCCTCAAATATCTTAATAAATGTTATCAAATAAACGGGCTGGATTGAATTTTGATGGGTTAAAATGGGTTGATCGATTAATAGATGAGCGGGTTATAATTTATAAACACATCCAATGGTTACTCGGGTTGAAATAAACGGAGTCAGAACGGGTTGAGTTAATAAACGAATGGGTCATTAACCCGCTCTAGCGTCTAAGGTCACTCGGGCAAAAATAGACTGGGTCAAAATGAGCTAAACAATTAATTATAACACAACCCGCTCAACTGTTACTAAATTTTAATTTCTTTGTTTGATTTCTTATAATTTATTTAACTCTAAATAAATAAATTATATTTTAAAAAGTATTTGACAAAGTTTCTCATGAGTCAATCCGAGCTACATATCAACCTACTTTTAAATTGGTTGATTTAGACTAATCAAAATAAATTATGTTAGTAAATAAAGATTATAACTTGTCCAGACTTTAACGAATTAAACAAATCATATTTTTATGTGTTACTTTTATCACCTCAAATTTTAGTCGTTGACTAATTAAGGGACTAAATTGTGTAGGAGGAAAGGTTATTAGATTCCCTTCACAAATTTCAACTCACATAGTGTTAATCGATGTTGGATATCAAATTATATTGTCCACGCTCTAATTAACAAGGTCTGAACGTGCGGATGAGTGTTAAGAGTCTTACATCGGAAATGAAATGAGAACATGAACTTCTTATATGAAATTGTACAATTATAACCTTATAAGCTAGCTTTTGAGGTTGAGTTAGACCCACTTTTGAGGTTGAGTTAGGCCCAAGATCCATTCTTTATATGTTATCAGAGTCAGACCCGTCTCAATTCATTGTTTTCGATGTTGGGCCCCCTCTTATATTATCCACGCTCCAGATGTCCAGCCCTGGGCGTGAGGCGGGGTGTTGAGTTCTCCCACATCGATGGAATAAATGGTTATTAGTCTCCTTATATGACTTGGGCAATCTTTTTCCCTATAAATTAGCTTTTGGAGTTGAGTTAGGCTCAAGATTCATTCTCTACCGTTTGTTTATATTATTTCTTATTTAGTTTATAGTCATTATTATATTTTAATTTATGTAACACTCTTTATTTTTTTTAGAGATCACAAATATTTGACATTGTTTGACTAATAATTTTATTCTCTATGATTTCTATCTCATTTATTAGTTTCTAGAATTCAAGTAATTTATTTAAACTAATTAAATTTAAATTTTGAACCGTTGTATTCCCTTAATATCTTTAACTTTATAACTGTTGGAGTACATCAATAACTACTAACATAAGATCCAGGTCATAGAAAGTATCCCTTTGTTTAGTATCTTATTATATTCATCTAATGTTAAATTTTAATATTCGTAAGCAAAACTAGGAAAAAAATTCTTATTTTATATAAGTTGCAAATATATGTATGTATGTACTTTACCCAAGTCTTAGCAAGATTCGATTTTTATTTATGTTCATCCAAGAGATAAGGTGTAAATAAGTAATTAAGCTACACCAAACGCACCAAAATGCATTATGTATAATTTAACTAATTTTTTCAGCCATGATTAAACGATGGAAATTGACACTTTTAGTCACTCAAATATTAATAAATTCTTACTTTGATCCTTATCATTTTTTGTTAAACACATTCAACCTTCAATTAATTGATATGTGCACTTTTTATTTCTATATCTGACAGTAAATCTTCACAAATTTAATGTTTTATTAAGTGATAAACAATTCAATTATCGACGGGTTATGTCAATGCTTTATTGTAACTGTGTTCAAGGTATAGTTCTAAATATATCAAATACTTGCTTTATAAGGGGACACGATTACACACTTTAGTTCTTTGAAGGTCAAATGTGCTTAGACAAGTATTATAAGGAACCAAAATTATATTTTACTAATAATTGAGGAATTAAAAGTGCCATTATCCCGTTAAACTAATAATAAGTACGCTTTTTTTAATCTAATCAATGTCAAATTGTAATTCTTACATTAAAATAGAACGAAAAAATAATAAAATCAACAGAAGAACCTATAAGTACGGTTACAATAGTTTGTATAAATACTCAAGATATCCATCTCCCATTTTCTTATCTAGGAAATTATTTAAAATCATTCCTCCTTAAGAAATCTTATACAAAAAATGTTAGCCTTTTCCTCTTCTAATAATATGAATACTGGATGGTCCTTTGAAGAACCACTAATTAGCTATGATCACCTGAAAATAATAACTACGCCTCCGTCCCAAACTGAGAATAACGACTTGTTTGAAGGTTTACGTATTGATGATAATATTACTCATTTTCCTTCATCTCATCAACAATATTATTCCAAGGAAAGTGAGTTTGATGTTGAGTTAAATGCAGAGAGATCATTAATGGCTAAGAAGTTAAGCCATAACGCAAGTGAGCGTAATCGAAGGAAGAAGATGAATTTCCTTTATTCCACTCTTCGTTCTTTGCTTCCTGCAAATTCTAATCATCATCAAAAGGTACAACCCTAGCTTACAAGAACTTGTTATGAAATACAAAGTCAATTTATTCTTTTAGATACGTTATTTAAACTTTGGTTAGATCTGACACACTTCATACAGCTCTTCCTCCTAGTTATTTAGACCTTCGGGTATGAAGTTTTGAATTGTCTGAGCTGAAGTTTGATTTGGCAATTGAAACTTCATATCTTCGTGTCGAAATTTGAAACTTCAAATCTGAGGTTTGAAGTTTAATTTTGAGGCAATTAAATTTTAAATACTTTGTAAATTTCGGCTATTTTAAATAGCGATTCTAAAAGCAGATTTTTATGCACTTTTTAAAAGCTCTCTCTATCAGTCTATTTTCAGAACTTGAACCCAAGATATGAAAATAGAAGGATCTCATTCATTCTACCACACCCCTTGGCAGTGCAAAGGCCCTCTTATATTTTTTTTTCTTATTAGTAGTATCAGAAAATTATTTAGTCTACATATATACTAGGAGTAATTGTTTTTGTTAGATAACAGTTTTTCCCAATCCCTAAGCTAGTTTAGTCTTTTAAGGCAGTTCTAATCAAG
Organism: Przewalskia tangutica; assembly: GCA_029844215.1. NCBI lineage: Eukaryota > Viridiplantae > Streptophyta > Magnoliopsida > Solanales > Solanaceae > Przewalskia > Przewalskia tangutica. The sequence goes on along the minus strand of CM056738.1, from coordinate 95,666,673 downwards.
TTTACCAGAAATTAAAGTATTATCGTCCAACAACTTTACTCTATCAACTAATTGTTGGGTTTTGATATTGGTGAATGGGAAATGATGGGATGAAAATTAAAGGGAGTAAAATGCTCCTTTGTTCCACATCGAAAAAAGAGAAGGAAAGAGATGTGTATATATTACATTACACCTTCTCTAGTTGCTAAAAGGGTTGAGAGGGCAAGGACCTCTCGCGCCGTCGTCGCTTGCTCGGATTCAGATTTGTCAAACGATTGATTGATAATCTTTTTAGACAAACGTTTCTTTAATTAATTTAATTAAAAATAAATCCAAACTACCCGCGACCGACCCGACCCGTTCGGCTCTCCCTCTCTTTTTCGAATTTCCCTCCAAATATTAGGTGACTATTCTGAATGGTTGCAAACATTCAGAATCATGCAACCATTCAGAATCAGTACCTCCAAACCTATAAATTCTTGATTGTTCCAAGAATTTATTCATTCATTTAATTTTTCAATCTGAATTTCAGTGTTGAACTCAAAAATTATTTTGTCTTCATTCTGTGTGATATACTGTCGTTGAGTGGTTCGCTGCTACCGGAATTTGGAGTACTACTATTCTGGTAAGATAATCGTTCTATCCTGGAAGACGATATTCCGTTAACCTCGAGTACTGTGAGGGGAATAATTTCCTTAAGGACACACTTTGAACTAAGTGGACTCGATTATATTCTGAAATTATTTTCCAAAATAAATTCTGTTTTCGTTTATTGTTTCATGATCAATTTACTGTTAAGTAATGTTATATCGTGTAATCTGTTTCACTAAGTGATTAACAGATTGTGTTAAAATATTATTTAGCCAAATACAAATTATTATACCAACACTAATTAGATCTACCTACTAAAGAATTCTTACTATCATCTATTATAGAGGGATATCGATATAGTAACAAGTGAATACCCATTTTAGAAAGTAAGAAATATGACTTTCACTTATGGATATAACTTGGTCTTTATTAAATCATCTGCAGAGTCTCTTATACATGCATGGATAATTTTAAATGATAGTCCTGCTAATTCTAGCCTAGGGTAGATAAAGCGGGATATGCATGGGGGTGGACCGGTGGTTGTCGCGAGTTCAACTAAACCCGTTACTTTCAGTTTGTATAAATATGAAGAAAGAAAAGACATAATAAAATCATATTCATTTTGAAACATTTTGTTTCTAGATTCTAATTTGCCTATATTTCTAAACATAAGACTAACAAAGACAAGGACAAATGTAGAGTACGTATCATGGGTTCGACATAATCTAATAACTTTACCTTATATTTTTTATTTAATATGTATAAAATATTTGATTTAATCCGATCAACATTTAAAAAGTACTAGAATCAAGAACCTATATGCTTCATGAGTTCATCTCTTAACTAGGATTAACATTTACTGCTAAGTTTGGTTTAATATTACTTCTGTCAATATGTAAATATATGAAACAATATATTCCCTACCCATAATTAGAATTTTTGGTTTTGTTTAATTAGACTGAGATTAATATCATCTTATATCAGATCCTAAACACAAACCCTAGAATTTTTTTCTTCCCTTTCTCTCCACAAAATTCTTGGTTTTGTTTTTCTTCTCCATTCCTCTCTTCTCTAAATGGTTATCCCTGAATCTTCCACGATTTCTGAATCTTCTACTTCCACAAAGGTTATCCCTGAATCTTCCACGATTTCTGAATCTTCTACTTCCACAAATCCCACCACCACGTTGTCATCCTCTTTTCATCCAGCCCTAAATGTTACAAACATCAAGAACTCTATTCCCATTATTCTTCATCAAGAAAACATTTAGTATTCTCCCTAGGTTGAACTGTTTCGTAATCATGCATGTCTCTATAACGTGCTTGATCACATCGATGACACCATTCCGCGCCTTCCGGAGGTTGATGAGTATACTTGGCGTCGTCTAGACGCCGACGTCAAATAGAGGATTTATGGTAGTATTTCTCAGGACCTTCTTCTTACTATCATGAAATCTGGCGCCACAGCCATTGAGTTATGGAATCGTTTGGAGGAAATTTTTCAGAACAATAAGCACACACATGTTGTGTATTTAGAGGAGCAATTTAACAATACAAATCTTGAAAACTTTTCCAATGTGATCGAAATCGCAAGCGATTAAAGCTCTTGACGGATCAACTTCTTTGTCGGCCGAGTCATTCGACACCCAAACTGGTGTTACAATTGATTGCTAGCCTTCCTAAAGGCGAATATGATACTTTGGCCACCATGATTCAACAGGCAGATCCGTTACTCAGCTTTAACAAAGCTCGCTCGCAGTTGTTGCTCGAAGAGACTCGACGTGCTAAGCAGGATGAGCACAGTCAGAAGGCATTAGCGGTCGAAACGAGCCCTCAAGATCCAACGCCGCCAGAAAACTCTCAACCGCAGTAGGGACGCAGTGGAAATGGTGGCAAGGGCATGGCGAGAGGCGTGGTCGTGGCAAGGGTCGCGGTCAACAGAACCAGCAGCAACAACAGCAACCGGGATCGCAGAACAATCGGGCCCGCGGCCACCGGCAATTCCCACACTCGCGGCGCCCGCATATAGCCGCGGCGCCCAGTAGTCGCGGCGCTGGCCCATTCGATGCAGCGGCCTACAATCCATATTCTTACCCTGGTTTGTTGGGCTCCGCTCCAGCCTCGCAGCAGGTCCACTTCATGCAAGGTCATGTTTTGCAGCCCTCATCAGACATGACACCCACTGAGTTGGGACAGGCATTCAGCACCCTCTCCATGCAACAGCCTGACAATACTTGGTACATGGACTCAGGCGCCACATCTCACGTCACCCAATCTGCAGGTACTATCCCTAAACTGTTTAGTTTAAAGCATCATCAATCTGTTACAGTTGGTAGTGGACAACACATTCCAGTTAAAAGGTATGGTACCTCATACACACAACCTCCTCATCCACCCTTCTCCCTAAAAAACACCCTATATGCCCCACACATGATTAAGAACCTTATATCTGTCCGCCAATTTACTCGTAATAATTCTGTCTCCATGGATTTTGACCCTTTTTGTTTTACTGTGAAAGATCTTCATACGGGGATACCTCTTACGAGATGCAATAGCACGGGGGATCTCTATCCATTCACTTCCACCTCCGCTGCCAGATCTTGCTTTCCCGTCACTCTTGCGGTTGTTTCTTCTTCAACTTGGCATAATAGACTTGGTCATCCAGGAGTCCCAGTTTTTAATTTTCTTAAAGGCACCAATTTCATTGCTTGTAATGGAAAACTTGCCCAAAATTGTGTTTCTTGATCTTTAGACAAACATATTCGTCTTCCGTTTAAATCAATAACTAGTGTTACATTTGCTCCTTTTGATATTATACATGCTGATTTATGGACATCTCATATCTCTAGTTCTCTCTGTCATAAATACTATCTTGTGTTACTTGATGATTTTTCACACTATGTTTGGTTATATCCTATTAAATTTAAATCGGAAGTGTTTGTCAAATTTCTTGAGTTTCACAAGTTTATCCACACACAATTTGGAAAAAGTATAAAATTATTTCAGTGCGATAATGGTCGTGAATTCAATAACTCTATGTTTCACCGGTTTTGTACAAATAATGGCATGTTTTTCGCTTCTCCTGCCCTCACACCTCACCACAAAACGGTAAAGCTGAAAGAATCATACGTACCATTAACAATATGATTCGCACCCTATTGATTCATGCCTCCCTCTCTCATTCCTTCTGAATATATGCTGCTAAAATGTCAGAATACATTCTAAATATTCTCCCTACTAGCACTCTTCACAATATGACCCCTACCGAAATCCTCTACCATAGAGTCTCCTCTTATGATCATCTACGAATTTTCGGTTGTCTGTGCTATCCCAACCCAAAGTCCATTTCAACTTGTCTGCCCAAATCATCTCTCCACTTCCAAAGAATCCAAAATTGGCCAAACAAGACCCTAATTGGAATGCGGCAATGTATGAGGAATTCAATGCTTTAACTAAACAACACACGTGGGATATAGTACCTAGACCTGAGAGGGTGAATGTAATTCGATGTATGTGGCTTTTTCGTCACAAGTTCAGAGACAATGAGGATCTTGAGAGGTATAAGGTTCGTCTTGTGGCTAATGACACAAATCAGCATGTGGGCATTGATTATGGCGAGACCTTCAGATCGGTTGTCAAACCGGATACTATTCGCACAGTTTTGAGCATTGTCATGGGCAAACACTGGCTGATCCATCAACTTGATGTGAAGAATAAATTCTTACATGGGGACCTGAGAGAAACAGCGTACATGCATCAGCCGCCTGGGTTCATCCATCCAGCAGTCCCTCACTATGTGTGTCGTCTCCGTAAGTCACTATATGACCTGAAATAGGCTCCCCGTGCGTGGTATGATCGTTTTGCCAAGTATATCTTGCAGATTGGGTTTGTATGCAGCGTGATACATCACTCTTCATTTTTCATCGAGGTAGTAGAACTGCTTACTTATTACTGTATGTGGATGATATTGTTCTGACTGCCTCCTCAGATAGATTGAAAAATGAGATTATTGCCTTGCTTAACTCTGAATTTGCAATGACTGATTTGGAAAAGATGGGTTATTTCTTGGGGATATCAGTGACCAGGACTGCCAATCACATGTTCTTGTGTCAGCGTAAGTATGCAGTGGATATAGTGTACAGGGCTAAGATGGCGAATTGCAAAGTTATACCTACTCCAGTCGATTCGAAATCTAAGCTCAGTGCTATGGATGGTGCTCCAGTCTCTGATCCTACTCTGTATAGGAGCCTTGCAGGTGCACTTCAATATCTCACATTTACTAGGCCAGACATAGCTTATGTTATTCAGCAGGTGTGCTTATTCATGCATGCCCCCAGAGAGTCTCATTTCACTGCTCTTAAGCGTATCATTCGATATATTAAGGGTACCCTTGATTATGGTTTGCACCTATACCCCTCTGCGCCAAACATGTTGCTCTCATATACGGATGCAGATTGGGCAGGGTGTCCGGACATGCGACGCTCCACCTCCGACTTTTGTGTTTTCTTAGGGGATAATCTGATTTCTTGGTCTGTCAAGCGACATGCTACCATATCTAGATCCAGTGCCGATGCTGAGTACAGAGGCGTTGCAAATGTAGTAGCTGAAATTTGTTGGCTCAAAAACTTACTGTTAGAACTTCAGTGTCCTTTGCGTCAGGCATCTATTGTGTACTGTGATAACATCTCTGCCATCTATTTGTCTTATAATCCGGTTCAGCATCAGCGAACCAAGCACATTGAGATAGACCTACACTTTGTTCGTGATAAAGTTGCTTCAGGCCATGTCAGAGTCTTACATGTTCCATCATCGTATCAGTATGCAGACATATTTACCAAACGACTTCCCAGACAGTTGTTTCTTGACTTCAGATTCTGTCTCAGCGTCCGGCCTCCTCCCGCTCCGACTGATGGGTGTGTAAACATGTAAATATATGAAACAATATATTCCCTACCCATGATTAGAATATTTTCATATATTGTGTAAATATAATTATGGTAAGACTAGGATTCCTCTTTTGTATAGGCTTAGAATTCCTATTGTTGTATAAAGAATTAATATTGTACTCTATATATACCTTGATATTAATGAAAGACTACTCAAGAGAGATTAATATCATCTTACAACTTCCATTAATAAATGTCCATAAATAATCTTTCTTGTCCATAACTTGTTTTAACCTATGTCTGTTTTTTTAATTACAGAAAAAGCTAAGCTTTCCAGCAACAGTATCTTATGTGCAAGAATACATACCAGAGCTGAAGAAAGAAATAGAGAGGCTAAGCAAAACAAAGGATTTGCTTTTATCCACTATGCCAAAGAAATCAAATTCATTAGTCCAAATTGATAATCACAAAAAATTAAGTATGAGTGGAACTTCTTTTGAATCTTCAACAACATCAATTTCTGCAAGTCCACTACGCCATGGACAGGTTTTAGTACAAATTTCAACAAGTGAGAGAAATGGTTTTCCAATTTCAGAAGCATTCAACAATTTAGAGGAAGATGGGCTAATTTTGCTAAATGCAACATCCTTTAAATCTTTTGGAGACAAGATTTTTCATAGCTTGCATTTTCAGGTATATATATGTTGCATGATTAATTAATAGTTCTAAATTGACTATATATTTTTATAATATTGTGAGTCAACGACTTATATAAATATGTGTTACACATCCAAAGGAAAAATGCATGTAATTTAATTTCACAAATGGTAACTCAGTTTCTAATTGATTTTCTTTTTTGAAATTTCCAGATGCAAGGGCCACTAGAAATGGAGATTCAAATTCTGAAGACAAAGCTTTTAGTAATGTATGAAAAAAAACAAAATCATATATTAGCTTAAATTATCATTTCTGCTAAACACTGCTCGTTGATGAGAAATAAAAGTTGTGTCTATAGTTTTGATTATTGTTTTAGAATCCCATTAACTCCCTATTAAAACATCTTAAATATAATACTACGTGAAGTCGTTTGAAAACAAGAACAAGATGACTTTAAATAAAACATTAAGATGTGAGAGCCACTCCTTGTCATACTCGTACAATTTTATCAAACACGACTAATTTTGTTTTGGGTACCAAATTTACAATTTCTTATATCATGGCCTGAAACTTAAAAGTTGAAACCTTATAATATCTCATTGTTAAAATGCAGGGCCGTCTTTGGACTCGTGTGAGGTGTGCTGCAGCACATGTCCTCCGAAAAACAAAAAAAAATTATGGCCCCTTTTTCATTTTTTATTAAGTAATATTAGCCAGAATTTACTGTAAAGACTCATAATTCGCAGGTCTTAGCCCAATTAAAGATCAACTTTTACGAATTATAACACGGCCCCCAAAATGTTTGAAACGACCCTGTTAAAATGTAACAACTTTAAATTCACGATACAAACAACAATTAATTGAATATTAAGGGAACAAGGGAAGGATAATCATAAGGAGATGAGAAAGCAGAACTCGAAGAAAGGGGACGAGGGAATAGATACTTTATAATTATTCGCATAAACTCTTCCGTCTAACCCCTAGTCCTATATATTTAACAATTGATAGTTGGGTCTGGATCTCAAATTAATAAAATTCTCCAACATTTTAGTTGGCCCAATAATCTCAATTGAATATTTAAGTTACAAGTTACCATTCTACATCACAAATCAATATTTCGAGGTGGGCGACAAGTAGGATCTACCTCCAATTGCTACGTTAAGAGATCGTTTGGAGGAAAATAATTCCAAAATGTTGTGTTTAGTTGGCCGTATTAAGAAAATAACACATGCATAATTAACAAGGCATTTAGTTAACATTATTAAATAACACCATTAAAATGTGCAAAACATTATGTATGATTTTATGAGAGGAACAAAAATACGTACTAGGTTATTAACAATACAAGGATAAAAGTATCTTAAAGTAAGTATTTTTTAGTAGCATTTCTCTCTGTTATTATTATTCACCACATAATAGCTTCTCCTGTATCACTCATGCAAGGTATAAAAAACTTTTCATTGTTATTTGCAATATAAAATAAAATAACTTTTAATAAAGTTATTTTATTTGATATGTTATATTATATAGTTACAACAAACAAAAAGAAGTTTAAGTGGTGGCTAAACAATCTATAAAAAACATACAATGAAATTGAACACTAGTAAGAGTTGGCTTTGTTTAGGACATCGCGACTCAACTGTTCAAGTAATTTTGGACGTGTTAATAAGCCATCCATTTTATTAATGTCTTAATCAGCCTAAATTTAGTACAACCGTCCATTATAATTTTAACAAACACTACCCAAAAAACACCTTTTAGCCACGGTTTACTAACCAAAAAAATCACGTTCTCTACAATGTAAGAAACCGTGGCTAAAATTTGGTGAGTAAATCAGTCGGTAACTATGAAAGTATGTAAATAAAAATTACAAATAGATAATAGAATTTAAAGTGCAATATAGTACTTAAATATTAGTAGAATATTATTACAATATTAATTTAAAGTGCAAATAGTATTTAAATATTATTACAATACTAATTTTGCATGTAAGTTATAATTTGATTGCGGACTAAGTCTCGAACGTGATTCATCTATGATGAAGAAGCTACATTAAAAACATGTGATTGATCCAAGTTAGATGATGTATGATAATCATCATTGTGAATGATTGTGCTTTCATCTTCGGGAAGGAGCCGTGGCGCCTAAGTTCCAGTGATTTTTCACGCCGAAGGAGTCGCGGCCCTTGGGAGGAGTAGGCGCCGCAGCGCTCTTCAGACAATTCTTCAAAAATAAAAAAAAATTGATACTTCAATTTGGGTATATTTATTTCTTGTTTGTTATTGTTGAAGTTATTAAGTAGTGTTATTAAGTAGTGTTGGTTAAGTAGTCATTCGTGGGTGTTATTGTGTGTAATTGTCATTAATAAGTGAGGGGCCTATTGGTCTTTTCCTATTTTCTTCAATTCATTTTCTATTTGTAATCCTCTGGTTACATTGTCTCTTTCTGAGACTTGAGAATAGAACAATTGAAAAGCTCCCATAAGCTACTGCTCTTCCTTCTCCTTCTCCATACTAACTCAATTCTCAGATTTAACATGGTATCAGAGCCAGCTGACGATTGCTGTTGAATATCAAAGCAGGCGAGAACGCTGTTGGACAAATCGAATATCAATTCGATTCTGAAAATTCGATTCTGGAATAATTGAAAAACATTGAAGATCGAGATTCGCTCGCAACTCAATTTGAGAGGAATCCGACACATGCAACGCAGATTTGCAAGATAACCATATACAATCGATAGGTGAAAATCAGGTTACTGGTTCGATATTGTTCATTTTGTTGATATTGGGATTCTGAAGGTCGATTGGTTGATTGTAGATCTCACTAGTATCGATTTTGTGTCTATCGACTCTGTTGTGTATTAATCTGGTGATAATCAATTTTCGATGGAAGACACTTCACGAAATGCACCAGTCGTCACTGATGAGATTTCGAACATGAGTTCAAACATAGTGGACCATAACAATCCACTATTCTTGAGTCCATCTGATGCTCCCGGAGCTGTGCATGTGGAAATACAGTTGACAGGAACGGAGAATTATACATTATGGAGTCGTGCGATGAGGTTAAATCTGTTGACGAAAAATAAGCTCGGATTCATTGATGGTACAGTGCGAAGGGATATGTATGAATGCAATTTGGTGAAGCAATGGGATCGTTGTAATGCGATGGTGATGTCGTGGATTATGAAAAATGTTAGCCGTGATCTATTGAGTGGAATTCTGTATCGATCGACTGCTCTAACTGTCTGGAGGGATTTGAAGGAGCGATTCGACAAAATAAATTTGTCGCGTGTGTATCAATTGAAGAAGGAACTCAGTATATTGCAGCAAGGAGTGTCTCCAGTAGCCAGCTATTACTCACGAATGAAGGATCTATGGGACGAAATCGATTCTATTATTCCTCCACCTACATGTGAATGCGATAGTCCTCGGGATTATGCTGATCACCTGGCCAATCAACGACTGTTAGAATTTCTGATGGGACTAAATGACGGCTATAATCAAGCGCGAAGTCACATTTTATTGTTGTCACCTACTCCTAGTGTCAATCAAGGATATGCTATGATTGCGCAAGATGAAAGTCAAAAGTGTATTACTGGAAGATTTGGTAGCAATGATTCAAATGAATCTTTAGCACTGTATGGTAAGTCGACACAGTATAATCAGAGGAAGCCAAATCAGTATACCTTATGTGACTATTGTCAAATGAAGGGGCATACTAGAGAGAATTGTCGCAGACTTTTGTTGTTCTGTGATCATTGCAAGAAGCAGGGGCATGTCGCAGGGAAGTGCTATAGATTGGTTGGCCATCCAGCAGATTCTAAGGAAAGGAAGAAGGTGAATGTCGCAGTAATGGGATTTCAGGTGGATCCAGCTATTGATCATGAACACAGTAGAAACAAGATGCACTTGTCCAAGGAACAACAGGAATTTCTGCAACATGTACTTGATCAGCAGGAAGGGAATAATGATAAGGCAGCAGTAGCCAAGGTTCACATGGCAGGTAACATTATGTGTCATGAACATAGAAGTACCAGTTCTTCAGACTGGATAGTGGATACAGGGGCAACTAACCATATGGTTAGCAATAAAAATATGATAGACAGAGGAGATAAGGACAGTGAAGGACATGTACAACTTCCTACAGGTGATATAGCTAAAATTACTCAAGCAGGCAGTTGTAGATTGAAGAATGGTGATATCATTGAGAATGTGTTATGTGTTCCTACTTTTAAATTCAACCTGTTATCAGTGTCGAAGTTGACCAGGGAATTGAACTGTTGCGCAAGATTTTTTCCTGATTTCTTTGTCCTGCAGGATCTGTTTACTGGGAGGGTCAAGGAGATTGGTAAAGAAGTTGGTGGATTGTACATACTGGACTCAGGCAGGAACTACAAGGAAGCAATAAAGGCACATGCTCATGCATCAACTGTGATCACTAAGGATGAGCTGGAAGCAGACCTTTGGCACAAAAGAATGGGTCATGTACCATTTAGTATGCTAAGGAAGATTACTGCTTTTGGAATTAAGTCGAATTTTTCAATAGATCATTGTGATGTTTGTCCATTAGCTAGGCAAACACGAAAGGTTTTCCCTGACAGTCTTAGCAGGACTAATGTTCCTTTTCAACTTTTGCACCTTGATGTATGGGGACCATACAAAGTACCATCTTATAATAACATGCGATATTTCCTCACTTTGGTGGATGACTGTACTAGGTGGACATGGATCTTCTTGATGCATCTTAAATCTGATGTGGTGACTGTTCTTAAGAATCTGCTCACACAGATTAAAACTCAGTTTAGTATGGTTGTTAAAAGTGTCAGGACAGATAATGGGACAGAATTTACAAATTCTGCCTGTTCAGATCTCTTTGATAAACTAGGGATTATACATCAAAAGTTTTGCCCCTATACTCCACAGCAAAATGGAGTAGTTGAAAGAAAGCATATGCATATATTGGAAATTGCTAGAGCAATCAAGTTACAGGGTTGTTTACCAACTAAGTTCTGGAGTGAATGTATTGAAGCAACTGTTTATCTCATTAACAGAATTCCTTCTGTTGTATTAAGGAACATTTCCCCTTATGAGAAGTTATTCAAAAGGATACCATCACTCTCACACTTGATGGTGATATGATGTCTATGTTATGCATCCAATTTGGTGAGAAAGGACAAGTTCGAACCTAGAGCCATCATGGCCATATTGCTGGGTTATGCTGTCAACAGGAAAGGTTACAAGCTGCTGAATCTGTCTACTGAGACAGTGTTTGTCAGTAGAGATGTGACTTTCCATGAAAATATATTTCCCTACCAGCATTCCAAGGAGAATGGAGACTCAACCTTGTCTTCACACTTTGAAAATAATTTGTTTGTTGATGATATACAGGTTCCTTCCCAACATATCCCAATGGAGAATATGAGAACTATGTCTCCTGCACAAATTCCTGAAGATGTGACAGTGAATACAGATGGTGTGACAGCAGGGTTGCCTTCACCTGATGCCACTAGTGCTGATGACTACATGGATAATCTGGATGCTGGTGTAATCAATATGGACTTTTTGGATAATGATGGAGTTGCTGAGGAGGTTAGAAGATCTACTAGAATACGGAGAACACCAATTTGGTTGAATGATTTTTTACATCCGTGGCGGTCGGTGGACAACAGCGTGCTTATCAAATGTCAAAGCGATGACTACTCAGGGTGTCGACGATTATCACGACTTCTTGGAAAACATCTCGTGAGCATGAGCCACGATCATTTCATGAGGCGACGAGGATCCAGGTGGGTCGGCTATGAATTTCAAATTCGTGCCTCGAAGACAATAAAACTTGGGAAGTTGTTGACTTGCCTCACAACAAAAGGGCTGTTGGATGTAAGTGGGTATTTAAGATTAAGTATAAGGCAACCGGAGAGGTGGAGAGATTGAGCGATCTTGTAGCCAAGGGGTACAACCAAAGAGAAGGAGTCGACTATCAAGAGACCTTTTCTCCAGTAGTGAAGATGGTCACTGTTAGGAGTGTACTCTCTATTGCAGTTTCTAAAGGTTGGGTCATTCAATAAATGGATGTGTTCAATGCATTCCTACAAGGGGATCTAGATGAGGAAGTGTATGTGACATTGCCACAAGGGATAGAACACAGGCAGGGACAGGTTTGTCGATTGCTTAAGTCACTATATGGACTCAAGCAAGCCTCCCGACAGTGGAATATCAAATTGACTACAGCCCTTGTCTCATCTGGTTTTGTCCAGAGTCACTTTGACTATTCCTTACTTATCAAGAAAGATGGAAGTAAGATAGCCATAGTGTTGATATATGTGGATGATTTGCTTCTCATTGGAAATGATCAGGGGATAATAAATGAGACAAAGTCCATTCTGCAGCATCATTTCAAAATCAAGGACCTTGGTGAACTTAGGTACTTCCTAGGTTTTGAATTTGCAAGGAACAAGGAGGGGATGGTGATGCACCAACGAAAATACTCTTTGGAGCTAATTGAGGATATGGGATTAACTGGTTGCAAGCCAGCTACTTCACCAATGGAGGCCAATGTGAGGCTTACATCTGTTGAGTATGATGAACACATAAAGAATCAGGAAACAACAAAGACACTGGAGACAAAAGGCAGAGATGATATTGTAGGTGCTGATGCTCTTCTGCGAAATCCAACAGCATATCAAAGGCTGGTTGGACGATTACTTTATTTGACTAATACGAGGCCGGACATATCTTTTGCAGTTCAATGTCTAAGTCAGTTTATGCAAGCTCCTAAACAGTCGCATATGCTCGCAGCAGAAAGGGTGATAAGGTATTGTAACACCCCATTTTAAACCGGAGTCGAAACGGGAGTGCCACGTATGGTTGATTTCTAAATGCATTTTAAGGAGTCGCCACCTAATTATTATAGTGAATTAGGACACTAAAAATGTAGCATAAAATACTACGAATGATCTCCATTTTAAAGGTCTGCGAAAGCTATGTGAGATTCCGGGTAAGGGTTCTTTATTATCCTAAAGGGAAGGGGTTAGGCACCCTATAGGATCCGCTAACTTGCGGTTATCCGTTCAAACCTAGGCTAATTATATATTGACTTTTACTCTATCTATTCTAAGCATTTTTACAATTAAAATAAAATGCAATACAAAATAGTAAAACTAAAATTAAATGCGACACGAGATAAAAATCAGGACATCTTTAGCCCTTTAGGCCTTACGCACAAGATGATCTTGGTACTGCGTAGACACTTAGTAAAAGTGTTAGTAATAAAATAAACAATTTTTAAAGTAATTGCAATAATTAATAAATAAAGCCAAAAAATAAATCCGTCTTTGTACATGGAAGGCCTTGGAAATCAGACGGAGATTTCTTCATCGGCCATATTGCTAAACATAATAAAATAAATAAAACTTTCAGATCCGCGCCAAAACAGTAATAGTTTTAAACACGGAGGGCTCAGATATAAAAATATAAAGTGGGACAGCCTAAACAAACGCGGCTGCGAGCATTCGCCTTGCCAGCGCATGTTGGTTATCCGGTGTAAGTGGAAGAAATCATCATTGCCCAGAAAGCTTCATTTATTTTATTTTCCGTCTTTGCAACTGTGGAGGCCTCAAAAATCGACGGATAACTTTTTCATTGGCCAAAGTGTAGTATCATATTCAAAATCAGTTTAATACCGAAGTGTAGTATCATGTTCAAAATCAGTAAACCAGCAAAAATATAGCAAAAATAGCCTAAAATCAGTCCAGCAATATGGCCAAAAATCAGCAACAAAATAGCCAAAAATCAGTAGCCAAATGGTAAGTAGCAAAAATGGCCGAAAATCAGTAGCAACGCGGTCAACAATAGTAGAAGCAATAGCCAAGTTCACCGGAATTTTCAGAAAGTCGCCGGCGTCAACTCCGTCCAGATACCCAAAAACCAAAAACAAATCATATCAGTCCACAACCACAACAATATCATAGCAACAAAGTCGAAAAACAACAATAGCGTTGCCGAAACAAAAACATGATAAAGAGATCAAATCAGTCCAACAACCAACAACAACATAATAGCAACAAAGTTGAAGAACCAAACAGTAGCGTCGTTGGAGTTTAACTCCGGCCAGATTTTGCAAAGAGGACGGCGCGGGGCGATGGGGCAACAGTGGTGGTGATTCGGTGGTGTGATGGAGAGTGGTGTGAGGTTGATAGTATTGGACGACAGTGGTCGACTGTTCGACGGTTGTATGGTGGGATAAAGGGATTCGACGGGAGAGGGCTGAGTGAGGGCTGAGGCGGCGGCGACGGGCGGCGGCAAGGGAAGGAAAGGGAGATGATGTTGAGAGGTTAGGGGTGAGGGTGAGGGTTGACTAGGCGAGTGAGGGAGAGGAGAGAGTGAGGGAGTTGTTAGGGTAGACGGCTGCTGATTTTCTGAAAAGGGTGGGGGGAATGTTTTATTTTATAAGGTAGGTTTAGGGTTTGGTATTTGGGGGGGGGGGAAATGAAAAGTGGGGTATTGTTTTTGGGGGGGAAAATGAAAAGGGGTATTTGATTTTAGGGGGGGAAAATAAAAGAGGTTGTTTGGATGATATTAAAAATAGTGTTGGCTTGGACTGATTCAAATTGTGTCTTGGACTGGACTGGTTTGACAAAAATGCAAGGCTGGTTAATTATTTAAAAGAAAAAATTATTTAAAAATATGCAAAATTATTAAAATGCAAATGCCGATGCAACAATACTAAAATGCAATATTTAAAACATGTTTAATGCTTGATTAAAAATAAAAACGCGGTGACGATTAATTATTTAAAGAGATGCAAATATTATTAAAATAAAAACATAATATTAACCAAGACATAATGCTTAATTTTAAAATAAAAAGATGAAATGCGTTTTGTGAAAAAAATAAACATAGAATATTATGTAAAAAATGCAAAAAAATGCTGATTAAAATGCGGTGTGCTAAAATACTTAAAATTGCACAAAATATACAAAAAACGGGTCAAAATTGACTGTCAACAGCATGTCCCTCTTTGTACGTAGATGATGGAAGAGTCTTCGGACAAAGATGTTGACTTGTAGCCAATTTTGTCCTGTTTTATAAACTGGAACTCAAAAATAGGGATGATGCAGATCCAAAAAATGTCCCAGTGTCAAATCATGATGACACTGGGTCGTTGTGATGCAAAAAATAAAAAGCAAAGCTGACGCTGATTTAAAAATGTCCCAGTGTCGAAGTATGATTGACACTGGGTTGCAAGTGATGTGGTGCTGTAATAGACATGGTGTTGTAGATGTTGATGGCGTCATTGCATAGACGCGATGCAGATGCTCGTCGTTGCATGGACGAAACATAGATGCGATGCAGATGTTCGTCGTTGCATAGACGAAACATAAATGAAGCCGTTGCATAGACTTTTATGAAATGACGTCGTTTTCGGACGCAATGCAGATGCTCGTCGTTGCATGGACGAAACATGAATGAAGCCGTTGCATCGGCTTAAATAAATTGGCGTCGTTGCATAGACGCGATGCAGATGCTCGTCGTTGCATGGACGAAACATGAATGAAGCCGTTGCATAGGCTTAAATGAAATGGCGTCGTTGCATAGACGCGATGCAGATGCTCGTCGTTGCATGGACGAAACATGAATGAAGCCGTTGCATAGGCTTAAATGAAATGGTGTCGTTGCATAGACGCGATGCAGATGCTCGTCGTTGCATGGACGAAACATGAATGAAGCTGTTGCATAGGCTTAAATAAAATGGCGTCGTTGCATGGACGCGATGCAGATGCTCGTCGTTGCATGGACGAAACATGAATGAAGCCGTTGCATAGGCTTAAATGAAATGGCGTCGTTGCATGGACGAAACATGAATGAAGTCGTTGCATAGGCTTAAATGAAATGGCGTCGTTGCATAGACGCGATGCAGATGCTCGTCGTTGCATGAACGAAACATGAATGAAGCCGTTGCAGAGGCTTAAATGAAATGACGTCGTTGCATAGACGCGATGCAGATGCTCGTCGTTGCATGGACGAAACATGAATGAAGCAGTTGCATAGGCTTAAATGAAAAGGCGTCGTTGCATGGACGCGATGCAGATGCTCGTCGTTGCATGGACGAAGCATGAAGAAGCCGTTGCATAGGCTTAAAATGAAAAGGCGTCGTTGCATGGACGCGATGCAGATGGTCGTCGTTGCATGGACGAAAGATGAATGAAGCCGTTGCATAGGCTTAAAATGAAAAGACGTCGTTGCATGGACGCGATGCAGATGCTCGTCGTTGCATGGATGAAACATGAATGAAGTCGTTGCATAGGCTTAAATGAAAAGGCGTCGTTGCATGGACACGATGCAGATGCTCGTCGTTGCATGGACGAAACATGAATGAAGCCGTTGCATAGGCTTAAAATGAAAAGGCGTCGTTGCATGGACGCGATGCAGATGCTCGTCGTTGCATGGACGAAAAATGAATGAAGCCGTTGCATAGGCTTAAAATGAAAAGGCGTCGTTGCATGGACGCGATGCAGATGCTAGTCGTTGCATGGACTAAACATGAATGAAGCTGTTGCATAGGCTTAAAATGAAAAGGCGTCGTTGCATGGACGCGATGCAGATGCTCGTCGTTGCATGGACGAAACATGAATGAAGTCGTTGCATAGGCTTAAAAGAAATGCATTGGTTTATGAGCGTACCTGCTTTGTGACTTGCCTGGGTTGAGATAACGTCATTGCATAGACGTTGTGCGTTTGTAACCCGCATAGGCCTATTGTTGTGTTCCTGCCTTTGCTGATATGAAGATCCTGCACTCAAAGAAAACTTGTGAGTTTTTTAGGAAATGAGTGGTTGATTAGCGTCGACTCTGTAGCTTTGGCTCTTGACGCTTGCATTCTTGGTTTTGCCCGAAGACCTAGTTGGCCTGCTTTTTCCTGTCTATTGCCATTTTCTTGCACTGAATTCCTTAAAATGTCCCAGTTTCTGGTAATGAAGATGTTGAACTGGGTAAGGTTTCATCTTGACGCTATCAAGGCGATCAGGTAAGCATTTTTTTTTATAATGAATGAAAAACTAATGCGAGAATATGGACAAAAACGAGTCCAGTGCAAAATAAGGAAGAAATATTTCTAACGGTGTGGAAAGCCGATGTGGTATCACGTATCCCGCAGAAGTCGGTCGAGCGTAGTCGTCTTTGCAAAATAAGGATTTTTATCATTTTTAAAATGATGTGGGACCGGTCGATGTGGCGCCACGTATCCGTGAGGATATCAGGTCAAGACGTAGTTCGTGATGCAAAATAAGGATTTTTATCATTTTTAAAATGATGTGGGACCGAAGCCGATGTGGCGCCACGTATCCATTGAGGAATCAGTCAAGATGTAGTTCGTGATGCAAAATAAGGATTTTTATCATTTTTAAAATGATGTGGGGCCGGCGATGTGGCGCCACGTATCCCGTGAGAATCAGGTCAAGACGTAGTTCGTGATGCAAAATGATTTTTATGTAATATGCATTTTGTTGTTTTTTTTTCTGAAAAAATGGAAGACGACATTACGTTCTGACTCCAGTTGATACCAACAATTAGTATTGTGCATAAGGATGTTCTTTTATTGTTTTCAGTCTAACCGAGATTGACTCTGGTGTAATTCACGATTTGAGATAGTACCTCAAACATACGAGTGTCGACACACTTGCTTGCATCGAGTTTGAACTACACGTAGCCTCGCGTTTCAAATGCCTCATTTGAAAGAAAGTCCCATTTCACACATATATTTCAGTATTTTGAATTTTGGGACGTTGAAAGAATTGCGCTCACACTCAAAAAGATGTTCAATGCATGCAATTGTGATACCATAGGCTTGGCCGTCATGTAAGTATCCACTAATGTGAGAACCCTCAGTATAAGATCATGTAGGGCTTGTCACGGGCTTGTAATGTAGGTTTGGGGCAAGGGATGGATATCATTTGGGTAAAAAGTGACTAATCCTTCCTCGAGAGTTGGACTATGTCCGTGCTTGATATTTGTGCGTTTTGATGCTGACTTGCGTTCTCTTTGTCTCAGTTTTTTGCATTGACTTCTTTTGAATCTTTCATTTCGAGCACCTTTTTTTCGGGGTCATATATTTCCCTCTTCTTTTTTTTTCTTTTTTTTTATATTGGGGCTTTTAATTTCCTCTTTGTGTGAAGTCGTCTCTGCTTTTGTTTTTTGGGACTTTGACAATTTTTTTTTCTTTGCAAACTTCAGCTAGAATTTTGTCAGCCACTTGCACATTTCTAAAGCACTCGAGGAGGTCGGACCAAGAGAGGGATAGTGCGTACGCACACAGAAAGGTTATAGGTGTAATATGCGGTTGTCAAAAAATAGGTTTTAGGCTCAAAGTGGTGTACTAGGGATAATGTTATTTGGTAGGCTGAAAAGGCTCAAACGGGTCAAAGAAAGCCTACGTTCATTTCCTACACCGAGTGTTACTCAGGATTTCGCCTCAACAAACATTCAGGCCAAGTTCTAGATCACAATGCAATGCAATTGAACTTATTCAAATAACTCACCACACAATGCATATGAAACGATGAGGTCGGCTTCATTCTTATCTTGGAAACATGCAAGACAATGTTATCTGCGGGTATGAATAAGAGGTACCAAAAGAATCTATGGTTTACCACAAAGTCAACCCATACTGATTATCACTTTTTATTTTTTTATTTTATTTTTTATGCGCAACTCTAACTGTATTGGTATCAACAAAGTTAACCAATAATACTTAAAAAATGTTTTTGTATTTTTTTGAATAACACATTTTTTTTTATATATATTTTTTGAACAATTTTTTTAATTAATTAATATTTTTTTTGAATAAAAGGTACCGAACCCGAATAGGGCTGCCTACGTATCTCATCTTTGACGAGAATCAGGTGTGCGTAGTTCGTTCAAATATGTTATAAAATGTATGCTTGGAAAAATTTTATCAATGAAAGCATAGCAATATAAAGTTGTGCAAAAGAAATGATTGTCCATTGTGGACGAATGCAAAGTAAAATGAATGCCCGAAACATGATGAATGAGATGCATGAGTGAGAAATGCATTTTTTTTTTTTTTTGGTTTTTATTTTTGTGGTAGTGGTGTCGAACCCTAGATGGGTTGCCTACGTATCACACCGTATGGTGAGAATCAGACACGCGTAGTTCGGAATGATTATGTTGTAACATGCATGATAAATATTTATGTAATCAATACTAGACATATTAATTGGACTTGCAAATATGTATAAAATGCAAAATATAAGACTCAGAGCAATGCTTCGTTGAAGCTGGTATAAGCTGACTTCTTTCCGTCAACATAACTCCAGCTCATTCTTGTGATGATTTTTTTTTTCCCTTTGTTTTTTTTTTTTTTTGTTGTTGTTGTTGTCCGCCCTCGACTATTTGCGAGGACGGACTTCCTGCAAAAATATGACAAATGAGTGAGAGTAGGCAAGCCACAAAAATAGTAAAATGTAAAGGCGTGACAATATAGTCAAAGACTCTCCTGCTTGATTCGACCGGACTGGTGGTTGATGCTTCACAAAGTCCAAATCGTGTTGTTCAAGAGCGATTTACGCAGTAGAAGTCCTGATTGCAATGTGACAACAAAAGTGCAAAAATGCAAATGCTAATGACCAGAATTATAAGCATGATATGTACAGGGGTTAAAAGGATAATTATTGCATTAAATAATATGTACAGAATTGTTAGCGACAACAATAGTAAACAAAAACATGCAAATCAAGTGCGCGCCTAATATGCATGGGACCTCTCTTATGCCAGAGGTCGGCCTAAACGCCAGATATGCGAGATTATGACAAATAGGTCCAAGCTGTTAAATTGCAATGTTTTGTTGGAAATGGCGACCAAATGACGGTGCACTTTTTCCAATTTCGGTGTGTCATAACCAGTCTTGGATCCGTCTATCATCATCACGCTACACATAGTATGCTAATGGGTCGTTGGGTTGTGAAACCCGTCGACAAGTTTGGTGGATTTCTAATTGTGGCGTTAATACCAAGGATTAACGCCCCTAAGGTTTATGCATGCATGACTTAATATTAAAAGGGTGGTATAGCTCTATCATATGTTTCTAAGATTTGGCTTACTAGGCCTTGAGTTCCCGAGCGGACAACTCGAGTGAGAAGGCTACGCGGCTGATCAGACGAATCGATCTAACTCCGCGCAAGCGCCAACTCTCCTAAATTTTGGGTATTTTTGAAAGAAATTCGCGGGTGCGCGAAGCACACCAACACGTGTAGTGTGTAACAATGTGAATTTTCCAGAGTGGAAGATATATGGACGGAATGCCAATTTAAGGAAAGCAGTAAAAGCAAATGACAATTAAAACAGTTAAACATACAAAAATAAAAGCAAGCAAATTTTAAGGCATTTAAAACAAATAAAATCAAATAAAGTCAAGCAATAATAAACATTGGTTTGTTATGGTCAAGAACCTGATTATCCCCAGTGGAGTCGCCATCTGTAACACCCCATTTTAAACCGGAGTCGAAACGGGAGTGCCACGTATGGTTGATTTCTAAATGCATTTTAAGGAGTCGCCACCTAATTATTATAGTGAATTAGGACACTAAAAATGTAGCATAAAATACTACGAATGATCTCCATTTTAAAGGTCTGCGAAAGCTATGTGAGATTCCGGGTAAGGGTTCTTTATTATCCTAAAGGGAAGGGGTTAGGCACCCTATAGGATCCGCTAACTTGCGGTTATCCGTTCAAACCTAGGCTAATTATATATTGACTTTTATTCTATCTATTCTAAGCATTTTTACAATTAAAATAAAATGCAATACAAAATAGTAAAACTAAAATTAAATGCGACACGAGATAAAAATCTGGGACATCTTTAGCCCTTTTAAGGCCTTCTGCACAAGATGATCTTCGGGTACCTGCATAGACACTTAGTAAAAGTGTTAGTAATAAAATAAACAATTTTTAAAGTAATTGCAATAATTAATAAATAAAGCCAAAAAATAAATCCGTCTTTGTACATGGAAGGCCTTGGAAATCAGACGGAGATTTCTTCATCGGCCATATTGCTAAACATAATAAAATAAATAAAACTTTCAGATCCGCGCCAAAACAGTAATAGTTTTAAACACGGAGGGCTCAGATATAAAAATATAAAGTGGGACAGCCTAAACAAACTCGGCTGCGAGCATTCGCGGTAGCATGTTGGTTATCGGTGTAAGTGGAAGAAATCATCATTGCCCGAAGCTTCATTTATTTTATTTTCGTCTTTCTGAATGTGGAGGACTCAAAAATCGACGGATAACTTTTTCATTGGCCAAAGTGTAGTATCATATTCAAAATCAGTTTAATACCGAAGTGTAGTATCATGTTCAAAATCAGTAAACCAGCAAAAATATAGCAAAAATAGCCTAAAATCAGTCCAGCAATATGGCCAAAAATCAGCAACAAAATAGCCAAAAATCAGTAGCCAAATGGTAAGTAGCAAAAATGGCCGAAAATCGATGTAACGATCAACAATAGTAGAAGCAATAGCGAGTTCACCGGAATTTTCAGAAAGTCGACGGCGTCAACTCCGTCCAGATACCCAAAAACCAAAAACAAATCATATCAGTCCACAACCACAACAATATCATAGCAACAAAGTCGAAAAACAACAATAGCGTTGCCGAAACAAAAACATGATAAAGAGATCAAATCAGTCCAACAACCAACAACAACATAATAGCAACAAAGTTGAAGAACCAAACAGTAGCGTCGTTGGAGTTTAACTCGACGATTTTGCAAAGAGGACGGCGGCGCGGGACAGTGGGGCAACAGTGGTGGTGATTCGGTGGTGTGATGGAGAGTGGTGTGAGGTTGATAGTATTGGACGACGGTGGTCGACTGTTCGACGGTTGTATGGTGGGATAGAGGGATTCGACGGGAGAGGGCTGAGTGAGGGCTGAGGCGGCGGCGACGGGCGGCGGCAAGGGAAGGAAAGGGAGATGATGTTGAGAGATTAGGGGTGAGGGTGAGGGTTGACTAGGCGAGTGAGGGAGAGGAGAGAGTGAGGGAGTTGTTAGGGTAGACGACTGCTGATTTTCTGAAAAGGGTGGGGGGAATGTTTTATTTTATAGGGTAGGTCTAGGGTTTGGTATTTGGGGAAAAAAAATGAAAAGTGGGGTATTGTTTTGGGAAATGAAAAGTGGGGTATTGTTTGGGAAATGAAAAGGGGTATTTGATTTTAGGGGGGGAAATAAAAGAGGTTGTTTGGATGATATTAAAAATAGTGTTGGCTTGGACTGATTCAAATTGTGTCTTGGACTGGACTGGTTTGACAAAAATGCAAGGCTGGTTAATTATTTAAAAGAAAAAATTATTTAAAAATATGCAAAATTATTAAAATGCAAATGCCGACGCAACAATACTAAAATGCAATATTTAAAACATGTTTAATGCTTGATTAAAAATAAAAACGCGGTGACGATTAATTATTTAAAGAGATGCAAATATTATTAAAATAAAAACATAATATTAACCAAGACATAATGCTTAATTTTAAAATAAAAAGATGAAATGCGTTTTGTGAAAAAAATAAACATAGAATATTATGTAAAAAATGCAAAAAATGCTGATTAAAATGCGGTGTGCTAAAATACTTAAAATTGCACAAAATATACAAAAAACGGGTCAAAACTGACTGTCAACAGGTATGTGAAGCAAGCTCCAGGGCTGGGAGTGTTGATAGCAGCAGAAGGGAGCAATGTCTTGAACTGCATGACGTGATGGGCTTCATGCCACTGTTACGAAGGTCGATGTCGCTACGTGGTATATTTTGGATCATCTCTCATTTCTTGTAAGTCCATGAAGCATCAAACAGTGTCTCGAAGCTCAGCAGAATCTGAGTACAGAGCTTTAGCATCGGTGGTAGCGAGTGCGGATTAGAGGATTATATTCAGAGCTCGATGTGACTTTGCAACTCCCCATCTCGACTCATTGCGACAGCAAGTCTGCAATCCAGATTGCTACTAATCTGGTATTTCACGAGCGCACCAAACACATCGAGATCGACTGCTATTTCATCAGGGAGAAAGTGCAGTCGGGTCTGGTTTCACCTAAGTACATCTTGACTAATGATCAACCAGCAGATATACTCACCAAGGCTGTTTTACCGGGACATCATGCTCATCTTCTTTCCAAGCTAGGATTGAAGAATTTGTTCTTAACCCCTAGCTTGAGGGGGGGTGTTGAAGTTATTAAGTAGTCATTCGTGGGTGTTATTGTGTGTAATTGTCATTAATAAGTGAGGGGCCTATTGGTCTTTTCCTATTTTCTTCAATTCATTTTCTATTTGTAATCCTCTGGTTACATTGTCTCTTTCTGAGACTTGAGAATAGAACAATTGAAAAGCTCCCATAAGCTACTGCTCTTCCTTCTCCTTCTCCATACTAACTCAATTCTCAGATTTAACAGTTATATAATGTGTTAAAGTATCAGTATTCTGAGTATTTGAAAGAAGACAATAGAAAAAGGAGAAGGATAATTCTTGTATAATCGGACAACGTTAGGATGTTTGAGGAGTTTAACGTTCCAATCTCCAAACACATGAACAAATGTCAACTTTAGTAGTATATTTTTTTAATTAAAACAAAACATGAGTAGTATATTTGATTTTTTTTAGTAATTATTTCTAGATATTTAAAGAGGCTAATGAAAGTTGTATATTTGAATTTTTTTTATAGTAATTATTTCTAGATATTAAAGAGAGTAATGAAAGTTGTATATTTAAATTTTTTAATAATTATTTTTAGATATTTAAAGAGGGTAATGAATGTAGATAGAGTTGTTGATTAAAATTAAAGAAGGTAATAAAGGAAATGATAAAATTCAAATTGAAATAAATGGTAGAAGTGCTTACGCGAATTACAAATTTTAACCATCGGAAGTGCTTCTGGAGACTAGAAGCACTTCTGTAAAGCCAAATCAAACACGTCAATTTTGCTATTTTCACGAAAGCCAGAACCAGAAGTCAATTCAAACAGGCACTAAGTGCCCGTTTGGTACAACTTATTAAAAAGAGCTTATAGAAGTAGAGATTATAGGAGTATAGCTTTTTCAAGTAGAGCTTTTATCAAAAAGTTGTTAGGTGTTTGGTTGTCAATAAAAAAAAAAGTGTTTTTGACTTAAAAATCACAAAATGCATAAGTTATTTTGCCTCTACTTCCAAAAGTCCAAAATAGTAGAGGTAAAATAGTTTTTGCTTTTGCGAGAAACACTTTTACTCTTTCAATCAAACACTCAAAAAAAAGTCAAAAGCGCTTTTGTTAAAAAAAACACTTTTGGCCTTTTCAAAAGCTCAATCAAACGGACACTAAGACCATTTTGGCCTTATATTTGAGAAACATAATACACCAAACTGGAGATGAGTTATGCTAGTTCTTTCTTTAGAAGTACTACTAAACAATGTCTAGTACAAATATGAAATTATGCAAGATAATAAAATAGAGTTGGAATTGCCATATAGAGACCTTGATCAAAACTCCCATTACTCCAAATAGATCATCCTTATATTTTTCTTATTTTAATTTAAAAGTATCACTTATTTGCTTAAATGAAGACCGTCGTAACTTCTATTCACAATGGAGCAATAAAGTTACTAGTACTTATTTTTAAGTTATTGTCCTCCTATTTCCATAGTAATTAACGTGGTTGCTTTAATTCCCATTCATGGGTTTTGGTCATTGTAACAATTGATATTAGCTAGTTTTAAGATATATGTCTCATTGCAATGAACCGTATGTCTGGTCTCATATATGGTGAGGGAAAGTACATTCTCAATTGAGTATACTAAAGGCCCTACGTTGTCTCAAAAAGTCAAATTAAAATTGCTATCGTCATCTATTTTTGTCACGGAGTTTAAAAATATTAACAGCATTCATGCAGCTCCTAACTTGTGAATGTTTTGTACCAAATGTTGTGTGATTCTTTATCATTTCTAGCTAGGCATACTTCTTCTGCAACATTTTCCACATTTAAAAACAAAATCTTCAAGCGCAAGGTCATTTGTGTTTAGGGATGGATCATTTGAGAACTAGAAGTTTGGAGAGAATAGTGTGCGATCATATATTATTATTTTTTGAATATTGCTTTGCATTTTTTTTTTTGTATACAATATTGAATCAAAACTACTTAAATGTATTTGCATTTCGATTTTGAACATGTCTTTGCATCTGAAGTAAATTTATGTAAATTAATTTGTGCAATAATGTTGATTGCACGTGAAAATCCCACTATAAATTTATTAGAGACATTCATGTATGAGATTCGCAAAACGAAATAGCTTGTTGAAGTGTGAAATTATTTTGTCTAAAAGATTAAGTTGTTAGAGAGAACATATTTTTATAATCTTAATTATATCTTCAACGCGCTCCTCCTCACGAGTCACGAGCAGGTTTGGTTCTTTTTCAAGAGCCAATAAAAATATAAATATTTTTTTAATAATGGATGACGATAAGACTCAAACTTAATATGTCTACGTAATATCTTAAAGTGAGTGACCATGAGCTTTGGCGAAAAAGGCCTTTCGAATTTGACCTTTGGCCTATATATGCTATTATCTCCAAAAGAGTATATACTATATGAACTTGTGTTCTATCTTTATAATATTTCACTTTCTGTCCATCTTTCAGTACCACTTTTTCAAAAGTTTGTCAATCCTAAAAAGAATCCTCTTAGTCTTTTCTCATCTCTTTAATTAACTCTCCCTCTGTCAAGAGCGTTACAATTATTCTCTTTCATGAGTGTGACAAGAAGTACTTAAATGATCCCTCTCAAAGCTATCGATTACTTGGAAAAATAACAACTTTATTACTTTTCATCAATTTGTGTACGTATGTGCAACATGAAACATATTCAACTAATCTGCTAATGGGAGATTCCAAATTGAAATAAACAAGATAAAAGGTGACCTAAACAAGTACGTACGGTAGAAATTAAATACAAGTAAGCTTATTTATGTTGAGATTATTCATAAGTGTACACAACTACCATAGAGTAGCCCACATATGATGATTATTGTAATTAGATATTTTAATGAGATAGTTAGTATTAGTTAGAGGTGGTTAGATGATATTTTAGTTAGTTGGATATTTTGGTCATTTCCCTTGTATAGTATAAATACATGTAAACCACTGAAGAAGTAATGTAACTTCTCATTTTCTTCTTCTGGGCTTTTCTCGTCTGCTTACGCTTCTTCTTTCTCTCGACTGCGTCGCCAACAATGGTGATGTAGTACTTTCTTGCTGATTACATGTGTTTCATCATGGTATCAAAGCCACTTAGTATACATATCTCTAGGTTTTCTTTCTTTGAAGTTGTGAGGTTTGATAATCGATCAACTTTGAATCAAGGGAAAAAGTAATCGGAAGTTACATGCAGTAGTTTCTATTGTCGAAATTGAAACTATTGAGAAGATTGAAGGAGGATTCTGCAATTGTGAACAATCGATTGAAGGAGATCTACAATTGCAATCGAAATTAAAAGAGGAGATCTGTTTGATTTTTGCAATTACAATTAATTACTGGAGGAAGAACTGGTTAATTGAAGGAGTTTAACACAACAATTATGGGAACAATTGAGGAATCAGCATCATCGGCTACTACAGTGATTTATCACAATCATCCACTCTATCTTTTTCCTTATGATGCTCCATGATCTCTGACTATTGGAGTAATCCTCACATGTATGGATAATTATACCTTATGGAGTAGAGCTATGAAACTAGCTCTATTAGGCAAGAACAAGATTGGCTTCATAGATGGAAGTGTAAGGAGAGAATTGTACCATGGATCCCTGTCTGGTTTATGGGAGAGGTGCAATGCAATAGTAGTGTCGTGGTTAATAGGAAATGTGAGTAAGAATCTACTCACAGGGATGTTGTACAATGCGGATTCACATGCTATTTGGAAAGATTTGAAAGAAAAAATTGACAAAATTAACAGCTCGAAAGCTTTTCAAATACACAAGGAAATAGTTTCTCAGTGACAAGGAACTTTGTCAGTTTCAATGTACTACTCGAGGTTAAAAGATTTATGGGATGAGTATGATTCAATAATACCATTGCCATCCTGTTGTGAGAAATCGAGGGAGTTTGTAGATCACTTACAGTATCAAAGAATGTTGCAGTTTTTGATGGGGCTGAGTGACAGTTTTAATCAAGCAAAGAGTCGGGTACTTATGATGCAACAAGTACCCAACCTAAATCAGGTCTATGCTATGATTAACCAAGAGAAAAGTCAGAAATTAATGCAAGATTCGATGGAACATGCAGTCATGTTCACAGCAAAGAACAAGGGTGGATTTCGGAAACGTCAAAGGACATTTGAAAGTGGATTGCTTTAAACTAATGAAGTGTGACTATTGTCACAAGACGGGACATGTTCAGAATGATTGCTATGAGTTGAATGAATATCCTGAGGATTTCAGAAACAAGCCAAAGAAAGCAAATCCCCGTTACTTCCATACCCCCAGAACAAATTAAAATTATTTATCCGAAATACTCTAAAATTATGATATTAATATGATATATAAATATTCTAAGACTGTATCACGAAAGACTGTTTCAGTCCTTCTTTCAGTCCTCCATGACACCATCATGGTATATAAGTATACTGAGATGGTATTGTGGATTGTTATGTTGATTTATTCAAAAAGACATTTTTCTCAAAAAATCCTCTATGATACCATTATTTTATATACATATAATGTGATGGTATCATAGAGGAGTGTTTCAGTCCTTTAATGAGACACTCCTCAGTCTTCCATGATGCTATCAACAACAACAACATACCCAGTGAAATCTCACAACGTGAGGTCTGGAGAGGGTAGAGTGTACGCATACCTTACATCTACCTTGGTAGGTAGAGCGGTTGTTTCCGAAAGACCTTCGGCTCAAGACACAGCATAAACACTAGCAAAACAAGAGAAATGATCAGAGCGATTGATTCTATCCTTTTTTGAGTCCTCCATGATACCATCTAGATATATAAATATATTGTGATAATATCATGGAGGAAGGGTTTTGGACGATGAACTACAGGTAAACACTTTGGACTAGGATGGGCAGAAACGAAAATAATTTGGATGGGGCATGAACGGGTAATTAGTTTCAGCTTAATGAGTAATTAGTGTTGTTTACACACACATATATATATAGGATGCCAAGGGGTCCCATTAGCACTCCGGGACACCCGCAATTGGGACCCGGCCCAAACTGCTAAAGGGATAACGGGTGGGCCTAGCTTAGTAGAAATTTTAGCTGGTTATTCATTTTTGCGACAATTGATTAGTAAAAGGTCTTTTTTTTGTTTCTATTACAATTCATGCATTTTTTAACCACGGCCTAAAGATTTCCTTTGAACAAAATTAAAATCTTATGAGAAAAAATGTTAGACCACTGCCAAAGATTTCCTTTGAACAAATTAAAAATCTTATGAGGAAAAATGTTAGATCACGATCTAAAACTTTACCGACGTTAGACAACATTTCTTCAGGCCCAAGAACTATATATATATATACATAACTTTTAAATGTAAGGATAAAATCTAAATAGTGACGGCGAATCACGGTTAGGCCGGTACGTGGTTAGTAAATTTGTTCACGCTTCACACAGTTATGAAAGTAATCAAATGAAATTATTCTTTTTCTTAAATAAGAACAAATTGTTTTGATAACAAAACAAAATATTGCCACTCCCTCCGTTTCAAATTATCTATCGTAATTCTCTTTTACACCCCTCTTAAAAATATTCGTTAGGAAGTTGATTTACCTTTGTTAATCATTACCCCTAACCAATCGAATACACTACGCGTTGAAGTTGATTTACCTATTTCATCCTTCATTGATAGTTGAACAATCATAATTGAAATGTTTGTAGTATTCAAGAGCAATTACTACTAAGGGTAAAATGGAAAAAGATAATTAATTTTATCTTAAACTTCTAAGTAATTTGAGATAACTATTTTTAAAAAATACCACAAATAATTTGAGACAAAAGACCAATAGCGTTCTTTCCACTAAAAGAATATCGTGTACCACAGTTCGAGAGTATGTCTTCATATGGTCCAAATTCCAAAAGAGCTTAAATTTAAATGGACAAGGTGATGTGACACATCTCTATAACCGTATTTATCTTTTTTTCTCAAATTTTTAACTTTTTTCTCTTCATTCTATATTTTACTAAATTAAATAAAATATTAAAGATTCATCCCCCACATATAATAAAGGCTTACACACAATTTAATAGACATTATTTGTCATTACTTTCCTTATAATTATTGTAATTACATCACTTTATTGAGCAAAATAAAAATGATCGCCCACAATTAACTGTTACAAAATTCTATGGAAGAAGTCTGAAAGTTTCCTTATAATTATTGTAATTACATCACCTTTTTAAAGTATGGTTGTATATAATTTTCGTTAATTTTTTCATATTTGTTCGATCGTCATTCATCATTTTCTCGTCCCATCTTTATTTATAATAAATAACAATTGATCTCTCTAATTGTAAAACCTGAATTATTTGATTGGAGTAAGCTAACGGGTCTTTACTTTTTCTTTTTCTTTTTCGTGAAGGCGATTAGCATTCTTCTTCGAGTCTTGCATGAAACTCCTGATCGACGAAATAGCCTTCACGCGGGTCTTTACTTTCGTGCCTTGATTGTAGAAGCCACGAGAGCTTTAGCAATAATTTTATATGAAAAGTGTCACACAATCAAATACAAGATTGTTCTAAAAAAAAAACTTAGAAACTGAAAAAGGAATATTTTCTATAATTTTCGTTTTTCAAGATTCAAATTATATAAATTTTAATCAGTATTTTTAAACATATTTTTATTATCTTGATATGAGAAGAATTACAATTTATAATATTTTTCGTATAATTTTTAAATATCTAGATTCCAATTATATAATAGTGAGTTGATTTAATCCAATATAGCTTTGCAAAATTAACCAATTATTGACTCTCTATAAGTCAAAGAGGGAAGGAGTATAATATTTTTCTTTTAACTTAAGATGTTAAATTGTGGGGTAACATGTACTAGGATTTTCATATAAAGGATATAAAATGTTTGATATTTGTAGTTGAATCATATTACACCAAGTGTTTTTAATTATTTGTCCGATTAAATAATTGGTCTTTAGTTTTCTTTTTTCTTATTTTTTGCATTTTTTACTCATTATGTACATATATTTTTAAAATTTTAAAAAGACAAATCACACTTACAATAACCTGTTGCATTCTTCCTGTTAATAGCTTATACAATACTGTGCAACATGCTATTTGTCGAAATTCTTTCACAGTTGTCGGACTTTATACTTTAGGCACCTGTTAATAACAGCCATTTTGGCCCCTCACACCTCATAATAAATCTCCTACCTCTTTAATATTTATTTTTAATTTCTAAGTTAATATATTTATATTTTAATCCTATTTTTCAACTATAAATATCTCATTTTCCTCTTTTTTCTCACAAATCTTCCTACCATCTCTCTAATTTCTATCAAAGTTTAAAAATTGGGAGTGAAGTTGGAAACTAGCTTGGGAATCATCGAGCAAAGTTTCAATTTTCAACATCGATTTCACGTCGACGTTACGTGGGCGTTTGGTACCTTCGTTCCTTCTTTAAATTATTATTGTTACTTAATTTTAATATCGTACTTAATTTCATTAACTTTAATTATTTATTTGAATAATTATAATGGAACGAAGTGAATGTTTTTCTGGTAGAGGTATTAGCGGTAACATGGGTAAGGGTATATCTTCTAGTAATCCTAATTACGATGATTTCATTCATGTAGATGAAACTGGTTTTTTCAATGTTAATTAATATATCTTTAGATCATGAGGTATATTATGCATCTGAACTAGACTTTAATTTAGAAAATGAATTAGAAAATAATTTAGATAACACACTCACTAGTACACCTCCACCTCAGGCTCAGACTGAGTCTCACGTTGAAACTGAAATTGGAATGCCTCCTATTCCCCATAGTATGAGTCGAGGACAAAGACATCGAAAATTAAAATCACGTGCATGAGATTTTTTTGATAGGGACATTCCTAATCAACTAGCTATTTGTAAAATTTGTCGCGAAGTTTATAAATTTAAAACTGGAAAAGATCAAAGTGGGACGGGAGGTTTAATGAAACATGTAGAAAACTCTCATACAACAATGAATAACCAATACTTAGCTGAAAATTGGGTGTGCAAACGTCTTCTGAGTTGGGACAAAGTTCACATAGTGTCCCCGACCAAATACATGACCGAATTAACTTTGATGACGGGGAGTTATAGATCCTAAATATGATAAAACACAGAGATAGGGAAAATTAGTTGTTTTGGAGGATTTGCCTTTTTCATTTCCTTCTCTCCTGATTTTATTCATTACATTCGAGAAACATATAATCCTGTTTTTAACAATTTTTCTAGATCAACTATTAGAATATATGTTTTTAAATTTGTGCATGAATATCAATAATATTTACTTTATGTATTGTATCATTTTAATGGCAAAATGGTTATCACTTCTGACATAGGTCGTAGTACTAACGGTAATGATTATTTAACTGTTACATGTCATTGGATGGATCAGAATTAGTCTATGAAAAACTTATATTAGCATATAGATATATTGATGATAGACACACTAGATATTTTATTTCAAAGAAATATTTATGAAATTTGTAAATATTATGAAATTACTGATAAAATTATGAATATTACATTAGATAACGTTGTTTCTAATGATTATGATGTATACCTTTTTAATACTCGATTTACTCATATTTTTCATATTAGATGTGCATATCATATTTATAACTTAGTTGTAAAGTATGTCCTAAAACTTTTTAAAGACCTCCTTGATAAAGTAAAATTTGCTATAAACTTTATTTTTAAAGGTAATAAAATACAAAGACGCACATAATATAAAAAAACTTGTCATGATTGTGGATTACTTTATAGAAAAATTCCAGAAGATGTTGCGACTAGGTGAAATTCTTTGTATGAACAATTACTTGTTGCTCACGAGTATAAAAGACATATAACTTTATTATTTAACATCCATAATTAAAATCCAACGGATATTCTTGTAGATGATGATTGTGATAAATTTTTGGAACTTATTGTATTTTTAGAGAGAAAAATTCTAGCTACTAAGGAATTTTCTGGAATTTATTATCCAATTATTTCATGTATGTTATTTTATATAGCTCTAATATTTTTACTTAATGAATATATGCAAAAACCAACTTACGCGTCAACTATTAAAAAATATTTTTTCCTATTTTCACTATTTATTTTATTGGTGTTGTATTAAATCCTACTATTAAAGTAGACGGTTGTAAATCACTTGTTCAAATGATTTATGAAAGCTTAGAAATACTTTCAACGGACTCAACTGAAGAACCAACTTACGAATCAACTAAAAAAGAAGTTATGTCTAGCATACACACTGAATGCAAAAATATATATATGTATTACCAAGAGCAAAGTGCAAATAATCAACTGGCTTCTGTACCATCTTCTTCTACTTCACCGCAACCTAATAAAAGACATGTTTCTGCTTCTAGTATTCAAGTGATTCAAGTTCTTCACAAATTAGCGAGTTTGATGCTTATATTTTGCATTGTGTTGTACCGTACGAATCAATTGTCAAGATAGACGTGAAGACTTGTTGAAATACTTGAGAGAGAATAAGAAGACATTTCTCAATGCCCGAGTTGTGTTGAATATTCAAGCGTCGTCAACAACTTCTGAAAGCGTTTTTTCTGCTGAAAGATTTCAAATAGAAGAGCACAAACACTCATTGGCGGGTGACGACTTGGAGATTGCAGTTTTATTCAGATATTAGATTAGAGCGGAGCGTAGAATGTGCGTTCAATCAGAGATCAACGAAAAAGACGACTACAACTACAACAGAATCTTATCCGAGGGAGCAGGAAGCGACGTCGAACAATTTGACCAACAACTTCCAATTCCAACAGAAATCCTCATGAGATTGTGAGGAAATTAGAAAGAGTATGGTTGAATATGCAATTTTTTAATAGCAATTTTACTATATGATTTGCAACTTTTGAACTACGAAACAAAGTTACAATTTTGAAATTATATTACAAAAAAATCATATTTCTATTAAATAATATAAGAGACACAAAAACGGTATTTGGATATTTTTATTCACTATCTTGTTCAATTAATTAGGTGTTTGAATATATATATATATATATATATTAAACTAAGTGTCTAAAAAAAATCCCCCTACCCAATCCGTCCCGTCCCCCCAAAACTCATTCCATCTTCCGACGGGATGTGGGACGGGACGTGACCTCTTCCCGTCCCCCTATATCTCGGTCCGCCAAGTCCTGATCCCGATCCCGATCACCCACCCCGCCCCCCCCAAATCCCGTCCCGTTCCACTGGCCACCTTACATTATAGACCTTGGATCATAATCCAGATCCTCCCATTAATTGCATAGTGATAGTTTTCGAACAAGGCCCAACCCGGAGCAATATTTTGTTACAAATTCTCTAGTTTTGTGAGGTTTTACCTTAGTCTCAACAAGTCCTTCAATTTTTATTCTATTATTATTCAAATAGGTTCTCATTTCCTTCTGCTTCAACCTTCTACTTACTCCTAAGCCAATTTTTATTCTATTATTCAAATAGCAATATTGTTCATATACTATCAATGCACATCGCCATTTCTGCTCCTCCTGCTCACAATCTTATTTCTGAAACAGTTTATGATATTTCATAAACGTACCATTTGTAACAATAAAAGTTTTTCATTAAAAATAAAATAAACAATTCAAACATAAATTAATTGCAATCCATAAAGGTTAATAGTGTTACATACAATTTGAAACGGCTGAACAGATTAATATGAAATGAACACAAACTTGTCGACAACTCGAAAATTTTCAAACAAACGGTACACTAATATTCATGTCAGTCACCCGCAGCAGGGCTGGTTGGTGTAAGAAGAAGCGCGGGACCGCGTCACGAGTTCGATCCTCGCATAAACCTTCTTGGTTGATGTCACACATGGCTTGCCAAGTGTGGTTTACATGATCGACGTGGTTTGCGACTCTGCCATCGACCGGTTTACCTCATGCGCACTCGAAAGAGTAGCGGCTGCGGGTTCCTTCGTCAACAAAAAAAAAAAAATTCATGTCAGTCTTTTTTTCTTCAAATTTACCAACATACCCTCCCTCGTGTACGCTGAATCCAACACAACTTTACATTTCACGTCCTCCGGGGCATAGTCCCGTGGCAAAAATCTGGGCGCTATAAGGCGCTCTGACATGAACAGCGTGGGTTCGATTCCCCGCAAGCACGAAGAAATTGTGCATGTTGGGGAATTGGACCTTGTCTCATTGATCAGTTGTACGTTCCCAGAAACTTGTTCACAGGAGAACATCCCGCGATTTACCTGGTGATAGTATTGAAGGACCAGTGCTATTACCTCCAGGACGTCTGGATAATACCAGTGAAGTAGTCAGGCGCAAGCCTGAAAACCTGGGTTATCAAAAAAAAAAAACTTTACATTCCGCTTCTGGTTGGTCAGGTGACGTGTCGGTTTGACGTTCACGCCTACATAGATTTCGATACTAAGTCCATCTATACTCAATATTTTTAATGTGAATACGAAGCCCTAGACCAGTTGGTCATGAAGGCAGGGGGTATCCTCATTGGGTGGTGTGGGAGAGCTTGGTCACAACTTCGAAACCCCAGGGTAACGCCTGACCTGCCTTCGCCTCTTGGGGGAGCCTGTCACACCTGGCTTGCCAAGTGCGGTTTAACTGGCTGACGGGGTTTGCAGTGTTGGATTTAGAGACGTCTAATTACAATAATTAAGTTGGACATACGTGCATTATGATTATGATATCAAATACTGTCGCAATATTACATTTATATAATGATTAAAATATGTCAAACAATGTGATTAATTAAGTCATGGCATTATACGTATTTCAATAAGGATTTGGACACAAATACATATAGAATAATGTTAATCAATTATAATTGTTAATGGACCAATTATAGTTGATTAAAATAATAGCAGTGATAAATTTAGGCTAAATAAGGAAAATGGAATCTTTCTGGTTTATTCCATTTTTATGCCTTTCAGCATTTATAGTCCTGCTAAGGGTTTACACTGCTATAAAAGGGCTGGGTCTCCATAGCCTTGAACTTATCATGATTCTCCACAGTCTTGCTCCATAAAAGACTAGACATTCTGCCTTCAATTTGTGAGACAGAAATAAGTAAGAAAGAGTTCAAGAGTTTTGGAAAGACTCACTAGCCAACTAATTTGTCGGTTGAGCGTGCGAGCAAGTCAATCAAGTCATCTTCATCGATTCCTTTGATATTGCTTGGGAGGCAATAGACGGAAGGCCATAAAGATGGAAAGTAAGTAATTTCCGCTGTGCTTATTTCATTCTTACATTGATCTAGGTTAAGGATTTAAGTAAATTAGAAAAACCTGACATATAGAATTAACATGCAAGCTATTACGTCAGTCCGTGGTTTACCCAGTGTGCACCTTCGGATAGCGACTGCGGGTTTCAGGTTAAACAAATATTTTTAATGTGATAAATAGTACGTAGTACTTTCTTTGCCCCATTAGTTATCACCTTTTCTTTTTTAAAAGTTAAACTTTATTAATTTTAATCAACATTTTAAGATATTCAAAACGAATAACTTGCTATTCTGGTTAGTTAGTCTAAAAAATAACATATTTCATTATTTGACAATAATTTAAATGAGTATAATTGAAATAAACCTATACTATTAAAAATATAATTGGTATAATGTAAATATTAAATGAGTATAATTGAAATTTTGAATCGACTCTGTTAACTCCCCTACCCGTACCCACCTAGACCCCACACCCCGAAATCTTCCTCCATATACTCCTCACTTTTCTCTTCCTCATTTATAACCATTCACCCCCCTGTGTCCCAAACACACACACACTTTTTATATAAAGGAACATTTTGTTAATTATATTTATATCCGAAATGAATGAAGATGATGATGTGCAGAATCGACCCATTTGATGATAAATCCATCTCTACAAATTTGATGTTGAAGAATTTGAGTTCATCAAGAGTTATTTTTGTAATGGTGTTTCTAACTATTTCACTCCTCGTCTTGCCTTTAGTGCTGCCACCGCTACCGCCACCGCCGCTAATGCTACTGAGCATCCCAGTTTTGCTTATGGTTTTGCTTGTTTTTTTAGCTTTTACTCCTTCTCAATTACCTAATGTGCCTATCACTTCTATGTAAAACTTATAAGTGTGCATGCAAATATATATAAATTTTGGTTTTGACATTTTTTTGTTTTTTTAGGCTATTCATTGTGTTTTTAGGCTATATGGGAGTTTCCCAAGAGGGTTCGTCAGAAATATGAGATTTTCGATAAAACATCCTAATGAGGATAATATTGATTTTGTTTTCTCTTTTTTTTTTTTACAATTATGATGTTGTTTCTACTTTACTTTGAACTAAGGATTTATCAAAAATAATTTTTTTATTTATTTATCTATTTGCGTAATGATAAGATCTGCGTATACTCTTTATGATAGAAATATGAGATTTTATGCCATCATAAATCGCTACTTTCTAACTAATGTTCGGTCGGAAAGTAGCGATATTTTAGTTTTGTTTTGTTTAGTATGTTTTATAATTTTTATCGAATATATTCTAGAGAAGTTATAATAAACTTGTTGTTGCTTTTGTGTTTTATAGTACCACAAGCCATAGAAATCTTTTTGACGTATATATTAATGTTTGAATTCTTGTTTATACCGACGTATACGTATATTCCTTTTTCTGGTTTTACGCAAAGAAGGTGTATTAGAATTTTGATGTTGGCGTTAAGTGTCGATGTGGCTGTTGTATTTGTTTGCACTTCTATTGGATGGACAATTGATCCGAAAATAACTTCAGTTTGTCCAACCAGGTGGATGGCGTACTTATCTTTTATGACATTATTAGACTAGTTACGTTAGAATTTCCATGGTGCATTGAATATAACTAAGGAAATTTGTTTGAATTAATCTCTTCGGAGTATATATATATATATATAATGGGAAGGCATTCCAGTTTTTGGCACACATTTCTTTTTAATTTATACAAAAACAAAAGACATTTCTCCTAACTAAATAGGGATTAGAATGTAGTGATATTAATATGTTTTTCGATCTTTATATTCGCGATAAAGTTATATAAATATCATAATTCATCAAAATCGTGAAAAAGGAAAATTAGCACCCTCTTTTTAAAATAAAAAAAAAGATTTCAAGATTAAACTGTAGAAAAAATAAGATTGTATATTATCAATGTATTCATAGAGATTAACTCAGGTCATAAATAATTTCGGGCGTGCCTTTGAATGTTAGTTTCAAAAGCTTTAACTTTTGGGGAATTATATCCATAGCTTTGACGTTTAATTAAAGATAAAACTAGTTGGTTAGAAGTCTTTGTATTGTAGTAGTTAATATAATATTTACTGCTAGTTGTAAGAATTTGCCGCCACTGGTATTGTCGTAATTGATGCACATATATGGTCAATCTTAATTTAATTCAACTACCTAACTTTTCCATATGGTTTTGCAAAACAAGGGAAAATTACCAATAAACTTTAGTAACTAAACACAAATGTTTAATATAGACGCAATATAGTTGAAGTTAAATACAAGGACTTTGTTAGATTATTAAATAGACAGAGGGACACTGGGGGTCGTTCGAGACTAATACTTGAAGAAACTCAAAAAATCAAGCGGCTCATGCAATCACTGCCGACACTGCTCTTGTCACTACCGACGGCCCCTCAACCGACAGCATGGCCCCATTTTCAGGTTCACAACACCGACAACCCGATGACCCGACACACGGTCCACCATCCCGGAATCAGGATAAAGGATGAAACTCTAGCAAAGCTTGCGGCAATCGTGGTGGGAGCATCAGTCGTGGCAGGAGAGGCCAGCCACTGCTGTTGGCAACATCCCGTAGCATCAGTGGCAATGACAGGAGCCTCCGTCGTGGGCTACCTACCCGCCATGGGATACGTGTATGTAGCCAGCTTGGACTGCTCCACCTTGCCCATACCCGACGTCCTCTTAGGCACCACCTTCAGCCCAACAACCCCAGCCCGGCATCATTGGCACACGTCCTCGGTAGGCATATAATGCACAAGTCTCTCCTCTTTCCACATACGCCCAAACAGATATTGAGGCGACTATGAACACAATGTCCCTCAACATTCCAGACAATAGTTGGTACATGGATACTAGCGCCACATCTCATATGACGACATCCCAAGGTACTCTCTCGTCTTATTTCAATACGAAAAATCACACAACTTTTGGAGATCAAGATTGAAGACATTTTCTTAGTAATTTCTTATTCTTGTTTTACTTTCTTTACGGTTTATGTTGGATATTAATTTAGTTCTTGTCATGTCTATGGCTAGGAACTAAATCAACTTAGGGCTTTCCATGTCAATTCACTTGAAACTTATCTTTATGAATTAATGCATGCTTTCCATGTCTTTGCTTATGAATTAATTTATTCTCACATGAATATAGCTCGGTTGATTCCAGAGTCATAGATTGCTTCGGTCCCAAGGAAAGCATGCACTAGTACTTATTTTTAACTTTTAAATGGACACTGGGGGTCACAACTTGATCTAACATACATAGAGCATAATCAGAAGAAATATAAAAGAAAACGGACGGAGTGCACAAAGGAAAGCATACACTAGTACTTAGTTTTAAATGGACAGTGGGGGTCACAAGTCACAACTTGATCTAACGTACATAGAGCATGCAACAAGTGGGTATATAATTACCTTTTAATACAATGTCAGTTGAGCCTTAACTCCAAAA
This sequence comes from Przewalskia tangutica, assembly GCA_029844215.1. NCBI lineage: Eukaryota > Viridiplantae > Streptophyta > Magnoliopsida > Solanales > Solanaceae > Przewalskia > Przewalskia tangutica. The sequence continues at coordinate 95,627,621 of CM056738.1, read as the reverse complement.
CTTGTGTCTTCCCAAGAAAGGAAAATTGGGGTTATTGCTGTGGGCTACTCATGATTCATCTGTACATAGACAAGTTTTTCTACTTTAATTTCCATTGGGTGTTTCTTATGTTCTCTTTGAAGGCCTAGTTGATATGTAATGTGAAACAAAAGTTATCCTCTTTGTTTGTTTGTTTGTTTCTCGGTGTTTCTATTAATTTAAACATGTTGTGTAATATCCATTAAAGGGATCAACACTCTTGGATTTTTCCATATCTGGCCTCGTTGATATGTTATTTGTCAAGCAATAGCGTTTAAAGATTGACATCGACACCTCTACTTAAGAATAAAGAAATCTAACCCACATGGGTGCCATTCGATTAGTTAGGGGTGGCGATTAACAAGAAAGCGGTTCAGCTGGCGTAGTAGTGTGGGAGTTCATTTCTCTGTGAGGATATTTCTTGTGACACCAGATCGCTGCCTCCACCTAGTGGGCGTGATCTGTGATTCCTCTCCACCAATCGTCTGCCGGGTCGGAAGGGTGGGCGCAATGGCGATTTCGCCTTTTTTGCTCCCAAGAATAAAGAAATCTAATTTATCTCACCGTAACATTTGATGATAACCAAACTTATGCTCTAATAATGAATTACTAAAGCTCTCGTTTGCCTATAGATTTTGGGGGTAGATTTTGAATTTTTATTTTATTTTTTTTGTATGGCCATAAAAAATTGATAGATTTTAAAAATAAATTTTTAAATCTCAAATTCTGGCTCAAACATGTTTTTGGGCCAAGATTTGTGTTTATGCCTTTCAAAACTTTTAAAAATTACCCTAAACTTTTATATTTTATTAAAAAAGCTCCATATATTTATATTATACGAACACCTTTAGCTTATACGAACACATTTAGCTCTTATGGATTTTTGGTTGTTGAAATTGGGGATTCATGTTAATTGGTTGAATCGGAGATTGTTCATTTGTTTATAGTTTTTATTAGAGTAGAAATCATAGCCGTGAAAATCAAAGTATTGGCTTGTGAGAAAAATGAACTCTAGTGTAATTTTGTACAATTTTTTTTTTTTGTAAATCGTGAAAAAAATTGTTAGGCCTTATTTCAGATGTTATTATTATAAAATTGAATCGGCCTTTCTCAACAATATCTTTTTGAGTTGTTAATTTGATTCAACTTAAAGGACATATGTGAAGTCATCAACTTTAAATGTGTGATTGGTTTGGTATGAATTTTCTGATACTATCATGGTTTTAATGAAGTTGTTGTTAGGTCTTAAAATATTGTGTTTTGCATAATTGGGATCAACAAGTATGTATGTTTTGTATGATTGAGTATTCTTGATAGTTTTTACAACTTACGGGTATAAGTTACGTTTCATGTTTTTCAAACAAAAAAGTGAAATATGTTTTAAAAACTATGGTCAAACACAACTTCAAAACTTTAAAAACTTTACCCAAATCAAGTTTTTCAAAAAACAATTGGGGAATTTATGGCCAAACGCTGGCCAGTTATAGAGAAAATACATTTTTTCACCCCTGAACTTGCACCAAAAACTTACTTTAGCAATTAAACTTTACTTGCAATTGTTTACCCCCTATTCTTGTCGATAGTGTATTAAATATCCCCTAAGTAGAAAAAGTGTACTCACATTCTTAGAAGCAAGGGAGAAAGAAGAAAAAAATTAAAAAACTGATAAAATAATTCATATGTCATTTTTTAATGGACAGTATATAACTAATACTCTTAATATTTTTTTCTTGATTATATAAATTTATATTTAATATTTTTTATTATGTATTTTTTTTTATTTTGAGACAAATAAAATTTGTGGGTCTCACTTTTCCTTTTAAGGTTTTTTATTTCTCTTCTCTTTATTTATTGTCTTCTCCAAAAGACCTTCTCCTCCGTTTTCGATTCCCCCAGTCCCGGGGATGTTCGTAGGTCACAATCCTCCCACCTCTCCAACCTTCTCAAGGTAGACGTCACATGTCACCTAATAACGTAGAATATGCTCTTGTTGATGAATTTAGTGGAAAGGATACATATCATGTGTCTAACCAATGACGAACTTTTTGATTCGTATACTTTGAATTCTAATTTTGTTATGTCTTGTTGGATATGTTTATGATATTTAAGTGTTTGAATGTAGTTTTATTCGAATTAGAAGTACTTTGAATGTGAGTTTAAGTGTTTGGTTGGAATTTAATTGTAGAATGTTGTAGTTTATGATTGTGTTGTAGAATGTTGTAGGTGGAATTGGATATGTTGAATTGGATTTGTTGCATTGTTGATTTGGCAGGTGGGCTGCTCTAGAAGCAGTCAAATGCTGTGAATTTTTTTTCAAATTTTCGACTGTATGTGGTTGAAAATTAGCCCAGAAATATAAAATAAACCGCATGTAATTGAAATTTAGTAATAATCTTGTCAGATTTCGACCACACAAAGTCGAAATTGTGGGCAATATTTACATTTTCGACCACATGTGATTCAAATTTTTAAATGAAAATTAAATAAAAAATAAAAAATTTGACCTCGTGTAAGCTAAAAGTGTTTCTCTTTAATTTAGGTAGAAATTATTTTTCGATCTTGTGATTTAAAATCTTCGACTAAATGAGGTCGAAAATTTATTTCTATCAAGCTATTAACGACGGAGGTCTGATCGAAAAATTTATCAAAATAATGGCTTTCTCGATCGCGTGTGATCGAAAATTTTGGTCGAAATAATGGCTTTAACGAAGATCACATTACTTTTTTCAGTGCATAAGATCAAATTTTTAACGAAAGCTCACCTTACTTAATTCCGAAAAGTGCATGACCAAGTTTGATGTTTTTCCTTTAATGTACAGTCCCTTTTAACTGTTGTAAATGGGTCCCTTAAGATCACTTTCAGACTATAATTTACTTACAAGTTATTACTCCTATAGTATTACATACAATTTAAATTTTATTAGTTTCATTGATAGCGAATGATAAGTCGTTATTTTTTAATCCCACTCATGGACTAAATATTAGAAACTATATTTATAGTTTGTTTTAGAGTAATATTATTTTATTTGAAAGTGCAATTTTAATGTTCTTAAGTGATGTCAACGATCCACTTAGAGTTTCAAATACTTTAAAATAGAGAATTTAGTTTATTAGTTTGATTGATTGCGATAAGTGTTTACTCTTTCCACATCATGATTACCTATCTCCACTCAATGTATATATTTTTTTAATTATTGAGGTTTTCACTAATTAAAATAATCAACGAAAGATTCTGAGTTAGCTGAGCTTAATCAATTAAAGGAGTAACTAATTCATCAACTATTGATTCCTAATTATCGAGATAAAATATTTATAGCGAGATTACACTACACTCCTCAACTATGACTACGGATGGCATTGATGCGGTGCAGGTTTAGCGTAAACAATGGATCTCGGGCTTAACTCAGTCCCAAAAGTTAGTTTGTAAGGTAAATATTGTTCAAATACATATAAGCAGGGCTGCACAACAGGGTAAAATCGGACCGATCCGGACCGGATCGAGGACCGAATATTCAGAAAATTAAGATCGAAGACCAGACCAAATTTATCGATCAGATTCGGTCCAAATCTTTTTCAATCCGGTCCGATTATATGGACCGAATGGACACTATTTCACCAAAAGATAATGCCAATAAAAATTTACTACATACTGCAAAGGTACCTAATTGCAAATATTTATGAACCAAACCACCTCGTGACTGAAATCTTGATTTTACCTACTCGTCATACAAGCCAAGGACAGTTTGGTAATTTAGAAATCCAGTACTAGCATGATAAATGTAGAGGTACCATATCAAAATCTTTTTGTACTATGCAGAGGAGATTACGGTGACTAAACTGTCCCCCCCCCCCCCCCCCCCTTACCGACTACTACTTATCATCTGAAGCCCAATCCATGTACAGCTAATTTTTCACCCCAGTTAAAAAATTTACTTCTTCCAGATATTAGTTAAACAAATATACTATCATAAAAAGTTAAAAGGACCGGAGAGAGAGGAGAGCTTTGGAAAGAAAATTAGAGTAGCATTATAATTTAGGGCTGAAGCCTGGAGCCATATATAAGTGGCTCCAGGCTATATATAAGTGGCTCCAGACTTCAACTCTAAATTATAAATCTAAATCTCTAATTTTCTTCCCAAAGCTCTTGCCTCTCTCTCTCCGGTCCTATATATATATGGACTGACCCTGGACCGGATCGGACCAAAACTCAAAATATAAATTAAAAGGACCGAGGATTGGACCGAAACTTAACGGATCGGTCCAGTCTGAACTGGGTCGGTTCGATCCTTTTTTCGGCCCGGACCAAATTTTGTGCAACCCTATATATAAGGAGTACATGTTCTCATTCAATTTCCGATGTATGACTCTTAACACTCTCCCGCATGCCCATACCTCGTTAACTAGAGCTTGGACAATATAATTTGGTGAACAGTATAATTTGGGGTCCAACATCGACGAACAAACAATTGGAATGAGTCTGGCTATGTTATCATGTAAAGAATAGATCTTGGACCTAACTCAATCTCAAAAGTTAGTTGTAGGGTGATGATTGTTCAAGTCCATATAATGAGTTCATGTTCTCATTCCATATCTGATGTGGGACTCTTAACACTCTCCCGCACGTCCAAACCTTATTAACTAGAGCGTGAATAATTTAATTTGGGGGTTCAACATCTGTGAACAAAGAATTGGAATGAGTCTGACTCTGATACCATGTAAAAAATGGATTTTGGGCCTAACTCAACCCCAAAATTTAGCTTGTATTAAACCTGTCTACCGGTCCGGGTTGACCCGGTAAAATATCCGGACCGGTTGACCCGGTAGAATATCCGGACCGTACCGGACCGGTAAGGACATACCGGGTTGGGGGTTGGATTGGCCCCCAACCCCAACCCGCACGGGTTAGGGAAAAACCCGGTAAGGTCCGGACCGGTTAGACCCGGTAACGGTAACAAAAAAAAAATCCCAACGGTAACAATACCGTTGGGAGGGGTGGGGGAGGGGGGAGTGCCAACGGTCATTTCGACCGTTTGGCTTGTTTTTTTTTTGTTTTGTTTATTATTTTATTTTAATTACATTTTTACCCTTTAAAAAATCTATAAATTCTCTACATTTTTTTCATTTTTATCACACAACATTTCTCTCAATTCTCTTATTCTCAATTTCTCATACTCTCTTAATCATCTTTATTATCAATTTTCAAGTTATTATTATTATTAGTTTTCAAATTCAAAGTAGCAAGACGCAAGACTTCGAGCTTCGAGTTTCAATTGAATTCTGAATCCCGAAGTTTGGTACACTCGTTTCATTATCTAATTATTTTATTAAATTATCATATTTATTTATTGATTAATTAAATATTTTATAATGTTTTTACTAAGGGGAATTGCGTCGGGACTGCGTCGTAAATCTAGTTCAAGAGGTAGAAAATCTATAGGTTCTTCATCATCTAATCAAAATATAGATTATGATCAAATGCAAGAAGATTTTGGAATAGAAGATAATGAATATGATAACGTTCAATTAGATAATATTGTTGAACTTGAAGAACAATAACCTCCTACACCTACTAGTGTTCCTTCATCGATGTTAGTGCGCTAGTGGCGATCGTAGTCGTAGTCGTAGACCTCCTTTACCGTAACCGTAGCAAGAAAAAAAGAGTAAAGTGTGGATCTTTTATGATAAAGTTGTGGGTAATTATAGATTTATATTTAATATTTGTGGGAGAACTTATAAACATAAGACAGGGGGTGGTGACGGGGGGACGGGCACTATAGGTAGACATATAAAACACGATCATACGGCACAATGGAATGCTGTCTCTGATTTAGAACCCGGTCAACAACAATTTAATCCATTAACTGGGGGGTGGCTAAGTACGATCCAAAAAAGGATCGCATTGAATTAGCAAAAATAATTGTCGGAGGTTGTTTACCTTTTTCTTTTGCTTCTTCTTCATATTTAATTACATATATTCAAAGAGTATAAATTCCTTTTTTTAAAGGTGTTCTTCGTAGTACTACTAGAGCCGATATTTTTAGACTTCATAATGATTGTGTTATTTTTTTACAATATTTGTTTGCTAATCTTCCATGCCTAGTTAGTTTTACTTCAGACATTGGACATGCATTAAACGGTTATGATTATTTAACAATTACTTGTCATTGGATTGATGAAAATTTTAGAATGGAAAAATGTATTATTGCTTTTGCGTATGACGAGGATCAAAGTCATACTGGAAAATATATAAGCGAAACTATTTGTTCTTATGCCCAAAAATATAATCTTTATAATAAAATACTTTGTGTATCATTCGATAATGCATCTAATAATACTGCTGCTGTAGATCTTTTAAAAGCGGAGCTACACCCATCACTTCCTCATATATTTCATGTTCGTTGTGTTTGTCATATTTATAATTTAATTGTTAAAAGTGGTCTTGATTTATTTTCACCTGAAATAAAACTTGTCAAAAAAGCTGTTGGAGTTATTCAGGGTAATAATTGGAAAAATAGAATTATAGAATTTAAAGAAAAATGTAAACAATTTAATTTGAGACCTAAATTCATGCCAGAAGAGATTATTACACGGTGAAATTATACTTATTTATTTTTAAAAGAATGTTATAAGTATAAAGACCCCATAACACATGTTGCAAATGCGCATTGTAAGAACGTGATGTGTATGTTAACCGACGAAGAAATCAATTGGTGAACTTTTAAAAAATTTACGTAAATTTTACACTGCTACTGTTGAATTTTCAGGATCTTATTACCCAACAGTTTGTAATGCTTTAGCTTCATATAAATTTGAAATTTCATATTTACTTTATGGTTTAAAATCAAATGTGAAATATACAGATGCAGTTACACTTATGTTTGAAAAGTTTAAAAAATATTTTTTCCCTATTCCAGATATTTATTGTATTGGTGCAGTCTTAAATCATTCTATTAAAAAAGTAGATTGTCATAATTTAATATTTAGTTTATATACTTATATGGAAGTTGGTGAAACAGAAACTCCAACTTCATTTGATTGCATAAGTACACTTGATACTAATTTAACTACATTATATAAATATTATGCTACATTACATGATAACAACAACTCTGCTACTAATATTCCTTCTAGTTCTGCTTCTGTGTCTACACTTGCGGGATTCAATGCTGATGACGATGAAGAAGAATCTTTAGACATATGAAGCACTTTTACAACACAAGCAAGCACAAGTCGATCTTGCGATGAGATGCAATTTTATTAACATTATGAAAGTTCAAAAGTTTACATCTATCATTAATTTTAATTTTACTATCTATTTAGTTGTTAATCGGTTATTACTTATTTATTAACTTATATCTACTAATCTAATAAATTAATAAAAGTATAATTACAATATAAAGTTATAAACTATAAAGTATAACTGTATAAGACTATAAATGTATAACTATAACAGTACTATAAAGTATAAAGTATAAACTATATAAAGTAAACTATAAAATAAATATAAAGTATAAAGTTATAAACTATAAACTATAAACTATAAAGTATAAACTATAAAGTTATAAACGGTAAAATAGAAAGTTAACTTTAAAGTTTCAATTTTAATATTTAAAACTAAATTATATATTATATTATTATATTACATATTTAAATTGAATTTAGTTTATATTATAAAAAATAAATACTAGAAAAAGAAAAAAGCGGACCAGGACCGGTTCGCACTTAGAGTCCTGTGAACCGGACCGTTAAACCTGCAGTGGTTACCGGTCCGCTTGCTCGACCCGTTAGACACCTTTGGCTTATATTGTGAGGATTGTCCAAGTCCATATAAGGAGTTCATATTCTCCATTCCATTTCCGATATAGGACTCTTAACATTTAGCCTAACCAACAAAGACTTTACGGGAAAGGTCATGCATGTCCATGCACATTTATATTATATGCTTGAACTTTTTTAGATACAATATATGTGAAGTTGTTCCAAAGTGGTGATCCTAAAATCGAGTATGGGTGCACTTCGGCCCCCTTTTTTCAGGTATTGGGTTGGATTATCCGGAAGTTATCACATATTTGAGTCTCTTGGTTTAACTATATAGTCTAGTCCATTGGACGTCCATCCAAATTAAGCAGTCGAAGTTAACTTGTGGAGGCCCAATTTCCCAAACTTGATGTTAAAAGCACAGTTCACAAAAAAAAATCGTTATAATGGACTGATTTTTTTCAAACTGGGCTTTCCTACTTTTAGATAAAATGTTTTTTTAATCCCATATCTGTTTTGGGCCTGACTATTCAAATTCGCACCGAAAAGGATTCCTATCAAAGAAGATTTGATTTCATAGTAAAGGATTCTAAGCATTTAAGCTGTGGATCGTAAGCATTTACATTTAATTAATACATGGTAGGAAAACAAGGATAATCATATGACTGCTTAATATAGCTCTGTGGACTTCCTATAAATTTGGTTGACCATTCATTGTTTTAATAAAAAAAAAATATCTACTAAAAAATACACATAAAGAAATGGAAAACAAATTTCTTCTTCTTCTTCTTTTTCTAATCTTTTGTTTTGTTAAAAATTCCAATGGAGATCAAATAGATGATATTTGCAAAAAAAATCTTGATCAAAATCTCTGTGAAAATTCTCTTAGAAAAGATCCAAAGGGACCTTCTGATGATTTTAAAGGGCTAGCAGGTGCAATTCTCAATCTATGTTTAAACAAGGCCAAAGAAAATTTGGATCAAGTCCAAAAATTGGCTCCCCAAAAATGCCAACAAATTTGTGTTCAACAATATAATTTGGCTATCAATACTTATATTCCTAATTCAATTAAAGAATTGGGATCTGATCAATTCAGACAAGCTATTGCCTCAATTTTGCAATCTGGAGATAGAGCTCTCACTTGTGAAGATTCATGTGGTCAATCCCGATTGAGTCAGAAAAATAATGAATTTGCTCACCTTGTACAAGTGTCTGGTGATGTTATAAAAACTAAATTGTAATGAATTGTGTCAACTAGCTTAGTAAGTAACATTGCTAATGATATAAAGTGTTACGGATTTAAGATTTAAATTTTATGAGCTCATTTTGCTTTTTTTAAATTACGTGTTCAAATTTATGTAATTTTTAAAAGTAAATTAACGTTCTGTGTCGAATGACGAATCTAATACTTTCGATGCAACACCGCACATGTGTAAGTTTGTGTTAGCAAAAATCGCATCGAACTAATCCTAGAAGTTGCAAGATTTTAAAAATAAATGGTAATCACCATCTTTTAAGTAGAGAAAAATTAGGAGAAGGAAGAATGAGCGGAAGTATATATGGGAGGAGTAAAGTGGAACAGCAATGTTTTAGTTTTACCTGCAAAGCTTCCCAACCAGGGCGGAGCCAGGGTGGCGAAATCCCCTTAATCGAAAAATTACGCTATATATATAAGGTTCATTTTATATTTATATATATAATACGTATTAAACCCCCTTGACACAAATGAGAAGCTTAGCTAAATGATCAAGATGGGTTCAAAACTTCGCCAGGTTGCAACTTGCAAGTTTGATTCCCTCACTGTCAAGTTTTCACCTTTTTAGTTTTTTATTTTATTTATGATAATCCAGGTCTTGGGGTGGCCTTAGTACCCTCATATCGCTAATACCTGCATAAGTACTGATGATCGCCACCAACGGATCAATGCTACAAGGTCCGACCCCCCCACAGGGATTGTCTGAGGGAGTATCAAACCCACACTGCAACATGCCCGCACGGTTAAGCTACCAGACTTTAATACGAGGCATATGCTCCGGAGAACGTATCCGCCGAGAATCGAACTTGTGACCCTAAAACCACAAATTTAACTAATGGCCACTGAGCCACTATCTTTGGATACCTTTTTAGCTTTTGTCCACAACTTTCATGCATAGCTTTGGCCCAAGCTTTCTAATTTCCTACATTAAATTCCCATTTTTTTTATACTTTTCCAGCATTGGTAAAAGTAAGGTCCAAGTATATAGTTATTTATTTTTACATTGTAAGTCTCTTATTAAAAAAGAATTGATATTAATATCATTATGTTCTTATTATTCAATAGTGGCGGATTTTATAACAAATATAGCATATATAAATAATAAATACTATCACTTTTATTCGTATATTCTCTACTTTTTATGAAGATTAGGAATTACATTTAGATTCTTGTTATTTCGTTCATCCTTCTCTCTTATTCATAAATCATATTAATTTATTTCCCATCTAATAATCTTAACGATTTTCAAAGGTAATATATGATTGAAGGGAAGGAAAAAATGTTTTTTTTAAGATAACGTAGAAAATTGCAAAAGTGGAAGAAAAAAGTGCATTTTTTAAGAAGACTCGACAGAGCAGGATAAAAGTAGGAAGAAATATTAAACGGTACATGACAAGGTGAGTTAAAATTTAATGCTTAAGATTAGTCTTGTCCTTCCAGCCTCAACCCGACCCGTTTATCATCCTTTAATTTTTTGCGTGTTTACTTCTTTATATTTCAAACCCCTTGAGTGAAAATTCTGCCTCCGCCACTGTTACCCGTTATACGACCACGCCATTTCTTGAGGGGTGATTTGCACAAATAGAATCTTTCGATGTCATCATTTAAATTTTAATCTCGTTTAGAATAATTATGCGAAAATAATATTTTTGCTAGAATTAAAAGTAAAATCTTGACAGAGATTTTCCTTAAAAGCAAGTTATGGTAATCGTCATAATTTTTGATAAAATTTTGGTGATCAACATAACATGATGTGTAGAAAATTCACCAACACAATATATTATGGTGATCTCCTGAATTTGATCAAAAATTCTGATAGAACGATAGGATTGTTTCTAACATTTATTTGAAATTATGGCTTGTAAGAATATATGGTCAAAATCTTAACGATCATGTATGTCTCAATAATTTTCAATTGTTAGATTCAACTCAAACATTCAAAAATCAATATATTTTGTCATCTTCTACAAAAGAAGCTCAATAATATCCAACAATGATGTTCTTTAAGTTTCTTCGACCAAAACAAATCCAAAATAATCACACATATAAGCAATGAATCTTCATTTTTTTTTTACACATACGAAGAAAATACAGAACAAGAACAAAAAACAACATAGTAAATAAGTTGAACATTTGAAAGATACTACTCCAAGTAATAACAATTGACAAATCAATGCAGCAAGTTCAATGCTGATAAATTACTCACTTAGAACTAGGGCTGGCCAGTGGGCCGGGCCCAGTGAAATCGGGATGGGCGAGGTCGGGACGAGATCGGGACAGAGAGGAGGGGCGGGGCAGGCGGGACCGGTACTAGCGGGACGATATCGTGTCCCGTCCCGGTAACGGTCCGGTGGGCAGTTGGTCGGGTCGGGCGGGACATTTTTTTTAAAAAACTTTTCACTAAATTAAAAATACTAACAAAGTAACATAGTCATATACTCATATTATAGTATTATACTCATATATATATTTATAAACTAAATAATTGAACAAAGACAAGAAGAGTGTAAAAAAAAACATCTCAAGACTGTTTTTGTGCCTCTTATATTAGTAATTATTTCATTGAAATATACAAGATTCAGAATTAAAACATTGTAGTGTACTGTTGTTGAAAAAAATTGCAAAAAACATAGAAAAAAATATTAAAATTGCAATGAAATAAATTACCAATTTGAAAATACTTTTTCTAGTTTCTTTATAATTTCGTGTGGTTCTTCGGTTGAAATTGGTATATCTTGGTCAAATTGTTCCACGTTGCTACTCATGCCTTCAGATAAGATGTTGTAGTTTTCGTCTTCTTCGTTAATCTCTGGGTAACCGCACCTTCTTCGCTCCGCTCGTATCCAATCTCTGAATAGTACCGTCATCTCCAAGTTGTCTCCGGCTAATGGGTGTCTGTGCTCTCCGATTTGAAATCTGCCGGTAGAAAAAGCACTTTCAGAAACGATTGATGACGCTTGAATGTTCAAAACATCTCGGGCCATCATTGAATGTGTCGGAAATGTCTTCTTATTCTGCATCCAATATTTCACCAAGTCTTTCTTTCCGTCTTGATTGACAACTGCTTGGTAAGGTAAAGTGTTCTGCAAAACAAAAACATCGAACTCGCTAATTTGGTTAGCAGTGCTACCACCGCACATTCTCACCATCTTTTTCAATAATGTATTGTGCATGCAAGGCTTTGTGTTTTTGCAGTAGGTGTCTTCCTAAACCTCTCGTCCCATCATGACCTTGTCCAGTTTTAAAAGTATAAACAACTTTACAAGTTTTACATATAGCTATTTGATTTGATACGTCTCTGTGAAAATATTTCCATACAACTGATGTTAATGGTCGTTTCGTCGGACCTCGTCTCATACTAGGGGGAATAGGAGACATTTCACTAGTGGGTGTATCATCCTCTAAAGTGGCATCTAAAGCAAAGGTTTCTTCATTTTGAGAAAATACATGGTCTTCTAGATCATATGGTATTTCAGAAAACTGTTCAGGATCAATAAAATTATCTTGTCTAGGATTAGGACTAGGAATACTAGAAGAAGTACCCCTGCCCTTGTTACCCGCCCTATTAGAAGAAGTACCCTTGCCGAAAAGACTTTTTGTTCTTTTCATTTTAATTATGGTAATAAATAGTTAAAGACTTAAAGATAATGATATTAAATGTGCTAAATGAATAAAGACAAAATAATAATTTAATGAGAGAACGAATGTACCAAATGCCGACGTAGAGTCTACGTGTAATCGAGAGGTTGAAAATTGAAACTTTGCTCGATAGATAATCCTCAAGCTAGTTGCCAGCTTAACTCTCAATTCCCAAATTAATAAATAGATTGAATATGTAGTACAATGTTGTATAGAGATTGATTGATTGAGATTAGAGAGAGTAGAAAGATTTGAGAAAATAATAAGAAGAGGAAATGAGGTATTTATAGTTGGGAAATTTGATTAAAGTGTAAATATAATAACTTAGGGGTTAAAAATAAATATAAAGAGGGTAGGGGGGTTGGGGGAGTGGGGGAGGCCAAAAATGGTTGTTGTTTAACGGCCAAATGTAAAATGGTCGTTATTGCAACGACTATTTTTGTAATTGGGTGGGTTTCGGGCGGGACCGGGACGGGTCGGGTCAGAGCGGGACAGGGCCAGGCGGAACCATACCATGTCCCGCCTCGGTTCGAGCCCCGATCCCGCTAATATTTTTTTAATTATTCGGGTTCGAGATCGGTCGATCGGCCGACCCATCGCGACCACTAGTAACGCACCAATGGATTAGATCCCCATTACTCGCCTGACTTCTCTTCCTTTAATTTAAGATTATCTGTACGGTCAATTCTACCATGTGACTCAAATCAGTCAATTCTACTTTTTTTTTTGTAGTTGTATATTGACTGATTTGAGTCACGTGGTAGAATTGACATGTCATACATACGTAGCAAGGGTAAGGGCTAGTTCACTTGACGAATTTTTTACTTTTCACCATTGAGGTGATGGGTGTAAATAATTCCCTTTTCACAATATACTTAGGGTGCGTTTGGTTCGGGGTAAACAGGAAAGAGAAAGAGAATGGAGGAATGAAATTTCCTTTGTTGTTGTTTGTTTGGCCTTATTTTTCATTCCATTTACCCCTTTTTCACTTTCATTCCCTTTCCTTGATTCCCTCCACCCCACTAGGTATTTGAATTTCCTTTCCCAACCGGACCGGACCGACCAATTCTGCACTCACCCGTAATCAAACGTGTAGGGACAATCAGGTAATTCTTTTCCTTTCCATTCCATTCCCTTATTGGATTCCATTCCGTTTACCCTGCGCGAACCAAACACACCCTTAGTGTGATCTCATAAGTAAGGTTAGAGAAAGATGGGGTGTAAGTAGGGGCAGAGCCAATAAAGGTCAAAGGGGTTCTCATGATAAACTCTCTTCGTCGAAAAATTACACAGTATATATTAGGTTAAAATTATTTTTATGCTTATATAGTATATGTTGAACCCCTTGGCTTCTTCGTATGTTTACTTCTTTATATTTTTAAATATCCTTAGTAAAAAAAATTATTCCGCCACTGAATGTAAGAAGATCTTACCTCCATCTTTATTAGTAGAGAAGTTATTTTCGACAGACCCTCTACTTAAGAAAAATGTTTTCTATAAGAGTTTTGAAAATGCAAGATATTGAAGACAGAAAAATACCGATTTATCTCCCCTAATATATTAAAAAAATTAATATCATACCACATTACTTATCATTTTATCAGATTTTCAATTAATATTTTCAAGAGATTTATCTGTAATTACCTAATAAACAACCTAATAGAGTTAAATATTTATATTCATCTAAGATTTGTATCAATCCAATAAATACATAACACATGTCTTCAAAAGCATAATTATCACTATTACCATACGAAAATAATATACATTATCACCTTAATTTATCACTTAATCATATTGTAGTTTGGTATAAATAACCAGTACAATAAAATTTACTCATTGTTTAAATAGTGGAGTACATTTTTACTCGTTTGCAAATCAAACTCTTTTTTTCTTCTCCTTATTTTTTTTGATATTCAGGCATGCGTCAGACTAGTTCTGAAGATAGTAATATCGGTCCCTCAATACTACTATCAGTAAATCGCGAGATGTGCTCCAATAACCAGGGTTTGAGAATGGACAACTGATAGCACCTACAAGGATCAACCCAGAAGAGAGCAGAATGCTCCCATTGAGAATCGATCACACGTTGTTAGTGTCCAAAACGCCTTAAGTCTTCCTCCTTTGCTATTGGACCGTGCCCCGGAGATTATTATCCCCACGTGTTGTTGTAAACGCTTATAGCCTCTGTATGTCCCCTACCACTATTATAGTACCACTCTCACAGTCTCTCACTCTTCTAAACTTCTTCTTTTCTCTATTTGATTAATCTCAAGAAAACATAAAATTTTAGCTTATCATTGTGTTTCTTGAATCTACATATCTTAATCCTTCTATGACCAAAAAAACTCACAATTTAAATTACCATAGAAAATCCCTTTCCAATCTTGTATAAAACAGCAGTTCTATCTTTCTTGTTTCATTAAATGGCTGCAAAAAAAAAACATCTTCATGGTGATGATGAACTTATATGGATGTGCTCTCAAATCATGTCCTTTTTATTTTCCGCTGTCCTAATCTCTTCTTGAAATGTCTTTTAGTTCTCTTCTTCTTTTTTTTTGAAAAATGTTCATGAATTTAAATTCATAGAATGGATACAAACTTAAAATTGGACGATTATTAGAATAAATTTGTAGAAAATTGTACAAGTGAAATTAAGTTTCTTTATTGGTGAAGTCGACTTAAGTATTTGTTAGTGTAGACTTCACTAACAAATACCCATCTTTTACCCTTTTTTTTCTTTTAAAATCTCCACAATATACCCCTCTTGACTAAGAATTAAAGCTAATCCAAGTGGTGGAGTCATGAATTTGATTAAGGGTGTGTAATTTTTTTTCTCACTTGTAAAAGGGTGTTCAAAATTAAATATATATTTATAATAGCAGTAATATTTAACCTATTTACACAGTGTAATTTTTTCACGAAGGGTGTGTCGTGTGCACCAGACCACCCTTCGCCTAAAATGGCTCTTCCCATGGCTAATCCACCCCACTAAGACTAATAGCATGTTTGACCAAACTTCTTGAAAGTCAGAAGTGTATTTTTAAGCTCTTATTTTAGAAAGTTGAGCATTAGGTCTATTTTTTAGGGAAAAAATATAAAGTGATTTTGAAAGTATCAGATATTCTCCCCATAAAGCTTGGTCAAACAAAAATTGCTACTTTAAAGAGAAAATTCAATTAAGAGAACCCTCTCTAAAAATAGTCGTATGCTACTTAATGTCGCGAGCACACGATATTCTTTAGTAAAAGGCAAAATAATAGTTCGCTATGTGCACACTGTGTGGTTGCATAAATTGCTTGTGTTGTTTAATTGTTCACAAATTTTGTTGGCCTGACAATTGTTCACAATTTCTGCACAGATTGACAAAACATATTTGTGTTGTTCAAATAAGGGGGATTCGGGGAAGCCCAGATTTTCAAATCAAACCAAGTCCTCCCAAATTCTGCATATAAACTTTTCTTAAAACAAGCCCCAGTAGCCAGATTTCTATCCAAAGCCCATATAATGAAGTTTCGGAGGCCCAATGGATGGCAAAACGCCCATGATTATGCTATACACTACCTTGGATGGCAAAAAGCCCATGACTAAAGGCAATAGAATAAAGCATTAGGTACAAATCAAACATTACCAAATACTTTTGAAGTTGATGTGCCTAACTTGTGTGAATCCAAAGTTTTTTTAGAGAACACTATTTGTAGCTGATTTATATTTAATGATTTACTATCATATAAATAATGCATATTACAAATTTTACCATTTTCTTTTTTAAAAAAAAGTGCATATCTTGGAAAGCTTCCATCGTTACTAAATAAGGACATATTTGGACTAATCTTGTTATGACCGAGATATATTTGACTCAATTATTAATGGAGGAAAGTTGAATGGCAAATTTGGATCTTTTCTCTTTATATATTTGTTACACCTCATATTTTCGTGTGTCGTCTCTATCGTAACGTGGTCAATATAGGCTCAAAGATGGTAAGACCCCTCCATGAGGTTTATGAGGGTTTACTAATGTATTACATAAGTTTCGGGATCATTAAATCGCACGTTCCGAAAGAAACTCCTATTCATAGAAGATTCAAGCGGAGTTGCTATTAAGCATTGATATCGTATTTATTCGTAACTCTTCCAATTGGCTTCGTGACTATCATACATCCTTATTTAAAGTACTCCTTGCATTATGTTAAGATTGTTGGACTTGTTTTCTTGTCAAAGACATTCTTCGTATTCTATTGAAATCCATTTGCTTGTTTCTCATGTCAAGATGGTGTATCGTTCTTATTGATAATCGTAGTTACACTGTTGTGTTCAGAGTTTGATAAGTGGTGATTTTACCACTTAATCGATATCGTTTACTTAGATTTTTAGTATTTTTAGTGACTATTTACATTTGATCTTTTGTGTTTTTATGGTGCTTCAGGTTTAATAGTCAATGAACGAGTTCGAGGACGGAAATTATGAAAAAGAAGTAAAAAAGAGCAAAAAAACAAGAATGTTGGACTCAACACACAAGCTAAAGTGCTAAAGGCATAATCCAAAGTGTTGAAGGCACAATGCAAAGTGTTGATGGCAAGATCCAAAGTGATGAACACACAATTGGATTGTGCTTAACACACAAAATTGTGCTACATGGCATTCTGTGCAGAGAAAAATTACTGCAAGCTAAAAGTCGATCGACCAAGAATGTTTTTGTCAGAAAATTCCAGATTTTTACTTAATTATAAATAGCAACACTTATTTCAATTATTATAATCTTTTGTTTGGGAAAACACTAGAGAAACCCTTGGAGAAACGTTGTGAAGAAGAGTAACACAAGTCCGGAGAAATCCAAACTTGTGTTCGATTTCTAACCTCTTTTCTTCTATTTTGTGATCAATATGGTGAGTTCTAATTGTTTATTTATTTGTGAGTCCAGCAGCTAAACACCTATCTAGGGTTTAAGGTAAATCTATGTATTTCGTTTAGTTTCTTGATTCATTTGTGGTTAAATTGTTAGCGTTTTACTTGTTCTAATTGAATATGTGCTTATTTTATAATCGAGAGAGTGCACGCTCTTGGTTGTACCCTTGCGATTTATCTTGGGAAGGAAGAATGTATCTAGGGTTTGATTCAATTAGCGGTTTGGCTAGACTGCCCAAGGAATTAGAGAGTCGAACTAATAGAGATAACTAGGAATAGTTTATCTCATCTTAGAGATTTGCTGGAATAATCACCAAGTCATACTTAACGAGTAGGGATATGAGTTAAGTAAAAATATGACAATGTCGGGAGACCTTAGCATATGAACAAAGGTAGCTTAATAATTAATTGCTAACAACTAATTCATATGAATCAACGAAGGTGAATGAATACATAGAGGCGGTGGAACCCTAGGTTTCTCTTCTATTGAATACAACATATATTTACTACACATTATTGTTTGTTAGCTTACAATTTTTAGTTATATTATTAGTCAAAATCACTTAAAAAAAAATAATTGGCACTGAGCGGAGGTACGAGACAAAAAGGGGAGTTTCCCTCGACTAAGTTGTTACACATAGATAAATGAACTTAGACTTAACTGCCTCATATAATTGTTTTTTGTAGAATTCGACTCGGAAAAACTTTCGATAAATATTGTGACAATCGCTTTACTCTTTTACGATAGTATAATTGAGCGTTATCAGAGTTCATGATGGATTGTAACATTTTCTGTAAATGAGTTCTATAACGATCGACGGAGGGTTAATGACTATGTGTCACCCCGTCTTGTTCCTAATGGTTTCTTTGAGGTCTATCATGCATTATTATATATATCAATATATGTATCTATTTTATAACACCGAGTCATGTTATAGTCGGTTGGATGTGACATTTATATATACACACCACTGCAGTAGGGTACGATAACTCCGAGTCATATTAAGGTCGGGTACAATAACACAAAGTTCTATTAAGGTCGGGTACACCCACACCGAATTCCTTGTTAGGGCCGGGTACGACATGATATTAACATTGCTCTGAAGTATGACTATACATACATACATAGATAACTTATTTTCAGTGATACTATACATTGCATATGTTCACAGTGGCTTCCCGAAGCTAAGGTTGTTTCTTTACTTTGCCTTACTCTGGTTATTGTTCTTACTTATGTTTACATGTCTTACATATTCAGTACATTTTTTGTAATGACGTCTCCTTTTATGGGCCATTGTGTTCATTCCCATATGTATAGATAGACATGCCGACATAGCTCCTCAGTAGGATAACGACCTTCATCTATTGGTTGTCGCACTCCTCTTCTCTGGAGTTGATGTACAGAGTCGGTAGGCGCTACTACATATGCATATATTTATTTTGGGTATGTCGGGACTCTGTTCGACTTGATGACATGTGTTAGTACTCGTAAAGGCTTGCGGACTAGCGATTGTTGTATATATGTTTTGTGTGACCTTATCGGCCCTTGTCAGTTGCTGATATATTCGTGACGACCTTAGTTTACGCATACATGTTGTGTTGGGCCTTTTCTGCGTGCATGGTTGCTTTCTATTTTATGATTGCTACTTGGAGGCTTTGTCGGCCCAAGTTTCATATCATGGGATCTATGTACTATAGTTGGTTCGCTCGGACCTTAGGGTGCCGAGTGCCAGCAAACGTCCCAAGGTTGGGATGTGACAATATTTTAATCATAGTTTTAGCTCACCTTTGCTAACTAGTTAATTAGCCCACACGATCTGTCCATTATGTAGAGGGATATAACAATCTATGTCCTAACAACTGGATTTAGTTGGTTAACACCTCAAGAAAATAAATTAATGTGGCATTTTCTTGATTTGGATTTGAATAATCTCAAAAGAGATCCCCTTAAGCAAGTTGTACTAGTTTATTATCAATTGTGCTTTGTGCAATGTATCTTAAACAATGAACATAGTTTATTAAATTCTTACAACTACATTACTAGTTGCTCCTTTCCATCAACAAATTAATTAAATATTCAGCGAAAATATTTTATTATAATTCATAACCTGTTTCGGCCTAACATACACTAGAGAGAGCATTGCTCTCTTACAATTTGTATGGAAGAAAATGACCCTTTAGATATCTTAATTTTTATGTGTAAAAAAATAAAGATCACTTGTTAAAAAGTCATAAAACTAAAGAAAAGTTTGTAAAGGACTAAAAAACCATTTCACCCAAAATGAGTATTTTTCTATTCTTTTTTTTTTGTAGTCGGTATGCAAGTTGAAAAATGTCATCATTCGCATATATTTGAAGCAAAACACTATAAGATTTGAATTTGGAGTGCAATTTCTAGTGGCGGGGAGGGGGCATGGTGGTGGGTGAGGTGAAGGAGGTGGGGTGAAGGGTGGGGTTGGGTGGTTGGAGGGTGAAGTGGATGGTGGAGGTGAGGTGGGGTACTGGGGGTTGAAGGGTGCAGGGTGGTGGGCGATGGGTTGGTGGTGAAGGGTGTAGTGGGTGGTGGGTAGATTGGGGTAGGGGTGGGCTAAATTAGTATGAAGGGGTGGGGTTGATCGGGAATGCGTTGTTGTGTTTTTGTTGATCCAAAAATGTTTCCGTCAAATTTTTAAGGAAATCATTTTCCTCTATTTTAAGGGGAATGAAATTCCCCGAATTTTTTTTCCAATATATTTAGTGCAATCAAACAAGATAAAATAGAAAAAACATTTTTCAAAAAATATTTTTCAAAAAACATTTTCCGTCGTACCAAACACACCCTAATATGACTTCGATTTGGTTTGGTTCCTAACGTATATATCAAACCTTTATTACTACGAAAAAGAAACACGAATTAATGACGGAAAATTTTTATCGTTAAAAAAAATCATTGCTAATTCTATTTAGTAATGTATTCGTCTGAATTAGCTACGAAATATAACTTAAATTTGCTAAATATTTTCAATAATTTTCTTTTGTGAAAAAACTAATATTTGTCAAAAGTTAGTTATTTTATGTTTTAACATGGTATTGTCTTCAGTATATGGATTTCAAAGTTTGGCCAAGTATTTGTCTTCTCTCATTTATAATAGTTATGATAACTAAGTTATGTGAAAAATCGAGGTGATAATATATACACATAATCATATATAGTCAATTCGATAAAATTACTTTTATACTGATTATGATCGTTCATATAAGTATTTTCCCTTCTCCTAGAATTGCCTGTGATTCATGATATTCATTGAAACTTATTTTTAGCTAGTACGTATATACACACTACACATACATATCTACACTTACACACATATATATCTAATTCATCTAAGTATTTTAAAGTTTTAATGGTGCATGATCAGCAATAAGATCTCAGAGTACAACTATATCACTTTAAAAACTTAAAAAGTAATAGTTATGGTGGAGGGTTCACTGTACCATTGGAAATTTTAGATCAAAGCGACGTCGTTTTGGATGAAACACTGTGTTTTAATTTTCTTCGATCAAAATTTTTTTCGGCTACACAAAAGCATCTCTGCACCACTAGAGTTTGTTTACTGGTTCCGCCACGGCTTCTGGTCAACAAGTTTTTTATGTATGTGCTTTTATTTCCTTGATAGAAAATTGCATAGTTGGATTGTCTACTCGTGAACTAATTAATTTAGTTAAGCTAGCACTTTTTA
Organism: Przewalskia tangutica; assembly: GCA_029844215.1. Lineage (NCBI taxonomy): Eukaryota > Viridiplantae > Streptophyta > Magnoliopsida > Solanales > Solanaceae > Przewalskia > Przewalskia tangutica. Next base: position 95,606,327 of record CM056738.1, on the reverse strand, counting down.
TTTCACTATAAAATGAGTGAGTTTATCACGTCCTTCTATATTGACCAACCTTATATTATGACATGTTAATATAAAATAAATAAAACGCATATCAATAATGTCAACTAATTGACATTATTGAACCACCCCCCTCTATATCATCCATAAGTCAAATATTTTAATATTATTAGTTAGGCGAATAAAATCTAATTCTACTTAAGGCTCTTGATTATTCCTCCAAAGAAAAATGCTTAATGGATTAGCACCGTGAAGATTTTTAGATTAAAATACTGGCTGACTTTATTCGAAAGGGGAACTTATGATTGACTTTGAATTTGTTTATAACCTTTCATTGCCTTTTTTTCATAGTTTACAACCAACTTTGAGCGGGAGACAAGGGGCGCTCCCACAGGTTCCCGATGCCCTACCTGAAGCCCCCCGCAGGTTCTCAATTTGCCGATACCCGAAATAGTTCGGCAAGGAAGGGGGAACCTTTTTTCATAATAAAAAATACAAGTATGGAATCTTCTATGCTCAATCGAGTAAGAAAGCTCGAAAGGGAAAATAGCATTTTTCTACTTGATAAAGCAAGGGGGGAATATTGATCAGAAGTCAAGAGCGGACTCTACAATAATAGCTTTCAGAGCGAATATTACAGATTACTCTCTTTCGAAAATCGGAATCTGCAAATCCTGGAGAGAAAACATTCATGTTTTTTTCTCTTGAATTCTTTCAATAAAAAACCAACTTGATGACTAGCTCTTTAGATTTATTGAAATTTGAAGCCACGTAAATAAATGCATACTGCAAATATCTTAAATAATTAATGTATATAACTAATACAAGTAGGACTATGTGTACCATGTCATTAAGGAAATCCTTATGGAAAAGTTCGCTAACATTATTATTTTTATTATACTGTTTTTAAGATGTAAAATATAATTGTGTTATTACTTTGTGTTATAATATAGTATGGTCACGCTCACAAGTAATTGTATGTCGTAGTCTTAGCGCTTTACTCTTATTTCAAATTTAATTTATATATATTAGCAGTGTAAATTTCTTTTATTTCATTAGATTACATTTATTTAATGTAGTAGATAATTTATTTTATTTTTTTGAAAATGAATGTAAAGTAGAAATCCAGCTTTTAAAGGAAAAAGAAATATATCAACAAATAACTCAATGTTGAGGATCTTTTTTATTGACACTCTATGTATATTTACACCAAAATTATAAATCAGTTTGAGGAGAGGCTTCCATTAACTAATTGGTGAGACAATAGCTTAGTGATGTGATAATCATTAGCTGGTTCGGGAGAACCGGATAATGACCAGTCACATTTGTACTGAAACACGACCATGACTCATACAAGAGACAATAATGAAATGTTTTTCGTAAGTATAGGCGAAAGTCTAACTTACCCATACCGCATCGAGATTAAAGGCCCACAAGTCATGAATTTCTTTTTTCGGAAAAGAAGTCATGACGATATTTGAAGAAAAGTTTTCACTAATTCTATGTTAACAATAGGGTAGAGGATTCTAGCGTTATTAGAAATGACGGGCTTAAAACGTTTGTAGAAAGCTTTTTAAGTCTGCATTAAATCTCATACAAGATATATGTCTTATATGTACATTTTATCACTTAACTATAATTATAATATTATGAAGTACTTATTTTGGTTAGTGTATAACTTTTAAGATTAAATTGTTCAATTTAATATAAACAACGGGTGAAAATACACTTTTCCTGAATTAAAATTAATGGTAGCTATGTACGAAGCATTTACTCTGCAATAAAACCAAGTTAGGGAAGTAAAAGGTAAACTAATAATAATTTATTATAGTGAGATCTTTGTAATAATTACTAGAAAATAGAATTTCAACTCCTAACTAGGTCCATACATTTTACTTTAGGGAGACCCCGATATTTTCGAAACCAAAATTAAATGGGACCAATTATTAGAAAAAGAAAACTTAAAATCGAAGGAACAATTTTCTGTATCAATCCAGAAGGGGACCAAATTAAAAAGCCAACAAATAATTTCAGCAGTGACAAATCTATGTGATGATTACATATATATATATATATATGCATCACGTAACCTTATATATTACCAAGAACATATAAACATTTTAACAAAAATTTAACGACTAAAAAAATACAAAATAATTGGAATATTATAGCAAATATGCACAGTTATAGTATAGTATTTGACATTATCGTCCTGTTAAACACGTGGATTAGTTACAAGAATATCAAACTTCAATTATAATTAAAATGTCACAAATTAGTTTAATGAAGTTAAGATAGACCATGCAAATGTGATTAGTAGTCTCAATATTTCATTTTATATGATACTATTTTCTCACTAATTATATTCGTATAAAAAAGATCACTTTTCTAACTTTATTTATCATTTAATAGCAAGAGGCGAAGTCAGTATTTGAACTCTATGACTTCTAAATTCTAGGATATCGATGACATGTGTTATAAATGAGTTCTAGATTTAAATTTTATACATATTTGATAAATTTCATGATAAAAATACAAATTTGGACTATTAAATTTGGCTGAATCAGTAGGTCGACTTCCAACTCTACCCTTGTTTAAAGGCAAATTCTACAGAGTAATAGTTAGACCTACTATGTATTAACATGTTGGAGTGTTTGTCAGTTAAGAAATCTCATATTCAGAAGTTAAAAGTGACAAAAATAAGAATATTGTGATGAATGTATGATCACACTAAAAGAGATATGATTAGAAAAGTGGAAATTCTAGACACGGTTAAAATCATAAGTTATAGATCTTTTTTAAAAAACTTTATTTCGAGCCAAATATCGTTACAACAATTGAAATGAACGGAGTAATATATAGAATGGACAAAAAGACAGTAAATCGGATTTTGTGGATCCATAAAAGATGGGTAGATCCTTAAAACATATATGGGGTCAAAGTGATGATGAAAATAGTACGAACAAACAATCAAACATGCATGGTTCCTCAATAGGTAGACCACAATCTGTCCGAATCAAACTGTTGTAAACTGATTATACTCTTCCTTGTCTTATAAAGATGGAGGATTATTGACCTAGACAGGTCCATCCCTTCTATTTTTGTTTAATCATATGATATTCAAATTTTATTGATTCCATTGATTTGGATTCACATTGAATAAATAAGATAAAACGCTTACAAATATTTTTTTATTTTCAGATCAACTTCGAGATCAACAATAATCTGGTGTAATCTCACAGTGGAGTTTGAAGTGAATAGGATGTATATACGGATCTTATCCCTATTTTTATGAGATAGAAAGACTGCCTCCGATAGACCTTCGGCACGATGACACATTACCGAAACATGCAACAATTACAACAATATACCTATTATATTTTTACAATTTCAAACTCGAGATCATTGGTTAAAATGGAGGATTCTAACCATTGCACCACGACACTTCTAGGTGATGACACATGTCGAGGTGGATTTACAATGTAAAATGTGAATTTACGTGAAGTAGTGAATTCGATAACTTTTACCCAATCTTATATGTGTATTAAAAAACCTACTAAATATTATAAATATTTGCATGTATATCCAAATATTTGCATGGAAATAGTCTGCAGAAATCTGAGTGAAATCAAGCTGACAGACTTCTTGTGGCCCTTCCTGGACCTGCGCAGAGGAGCTTAGTGCAGTGACCGCTTTTTCCCATGTATAGTCAGTTATTGTTATATATAAAATTGAGTTTGTTGTAGGAGTCTATAAACTTCAAATCTTAAATTCGTCATCACAATCCATCATATTAGCATGTACTCTGTACTATATTTATCATATTTGGTGTTATATAATTATGGTAGAACTAGGATCCCTGTTGTATAAGGATTCCACATCGTATATACATATATATATATATATATATATATATATATATATATATATATATATATATATATATATATATATATTAACGAGAAATGCTTCCCAAGAAAGATTGATACAATTTTACATGATATCAGGAGCCTAAAACTCAAAACCTAATTCTTTCTTCCAAACAATTGCAGCAGCCGTCGTTGGATTTTTTTTTCGTCGACCGTCTCCTTATTCTTCCTCTCTTTCACGACTCCCTTTTCCTGTTTGTGGCTACCATGTCCATGTCTGCTCCCACCACTCCTAAAGCTTCCGCTTCTTCTACCATTGTCTTTGACGACCACTCTTCCTCCTCGAATCTCTTATTCTATCCGGCGTATACTGTCACAAATATAAAAAAATATGTCCCTATAATTCTTGATCAGGAGGAGGGTTAATATTCTTCATGGGTTGAACTGTTTTATATTATGCTTTCGCGTACAACGTGTTTGACCACATTGATAAGTCCGTTCCTCGCCCTCTTGACATCCCCGACACAACACTGCGTCGTCTTGACACCATTGTCAAACAATGAATTTATGGTACTATTTCAAAAGATTTACTTCATACGATTATGAAATCTGGTGACTCGACACGTGAACTTTGAGTCCGTTTGGAATGTAATATGTGCATTCATGTAAATTCAATAAGTTTTACATGTAAATTCAAAAGATCTACTCCTCGGTGATGACAAACAAGGGCTTATTTACAATGTAATATGTGCACTCATGTAAATTCAATAAGTTTTACTCAATCTTATATGTATAAATATTAAGAAATTTACTAAATATTTATAAATATTTGATTGCAAATCCAATTATTATTGTATATCAAATTGATATTGTTATAGAAATCTATAAACTTTCAATCTTAAATTCATCGCTGATCACATGTCCAATTCTTCCTCACTCTCCCTCCTACCACACTCTTTTAGGGGTAAATCTACAATATCATATATGAGATCATGTGAATCGAATAACTTTTTCCAAAATCCTATATATTTTACTAAATATTTATAAGAAATTCATTGAAGATTTATAAATATTTATTGTGCACTCAATTATTATTATATATTAAATTGTGATAGATGCAAAAATCTAAAAAATTTAAATTTTGAATTTGACTTTGATTATAGGTCAATCCCGTCCCCACTGTCCCTCAAGCTCATCACCAATCTAAAGAAAAGAACTAAATAGCAATTAAGTTAATATCTTTACTGCATGCATGAATGTTTCATCTTTTAAGTTTTTTGAAAAGGATTTGTTATTCTCCATGTACCCTAGCTGTTGTTTGGCTTGTCTAGTTATGGTCTTCTTTTCTTTTCCTTTTTCCCCTTTGGCTTTGTGAAAGAGAGAATATTTTTTATCATAATGCAAAGTAGTTGTATGTGTCTTGGGTGGTCCTTAATTTGATCACAATCTTCTTGAAACTTAACTTTCCTTCTTGTCTTGAATCTTTGATGTCGTTATCACATGCATGCCTTTGCGAGGAAGGTAAATGAGAGCTTACAATTGCTTAATTACATAATTTACTGATGCTAATTGTTTCAATTTATGTAATATATCTTGATTCATCATGAAATTTAAGGGGAGGAATTTATGATCGAAATTACGTAACTGTAAATCATTTAAAATTATATTTGTGATATTAAACATGTTATAATATTTGTGTGACTATAAAATTTCTCATTTACGTAACTGTAAATCATCGTTTTAATTTGTAAACGGATTAATGATAAAACAGTTTACATAAACTGGAAAAAAAAGAGTAATAAGTATTAAGTTGTCTAGTTTAATGTAAAAATTTGCAAATAAGTAATATCCTTACCAAACAAGGGAAATAAAATAAGATATGGGATACATTAATAAGGTTTCCTCAATTTGGCCCCTACATGACACGATATTTTTTGGGTAGTCTCAGCAGTGAGAGTTAAACAAGTTTGTAGCAGATTCATATCCTAGTGTGTCGGGAGTCTTTTTTTTTCTAACAATAATATTGCCTCTGCAATACATGTGGCTATTCTTAGCCAAATTTGTTGTAAGATGATATTAATATTTATTGAGGAGTCTTTTTTATTAATATTAATATATATAGTGTATAATATTTATTTCTTATACAATAGAAATCTTAGTTCTAATTACAAGATAAATCATAGTCTTATCATAATTATATTTACACAATATATGAAATATATTCTAATTATGGATAGAGTTTTGATGCTCTTTGGATTTAAATTTATTTTTATCATTGTTGAACTTCCTTACCATCGAATTGAATTTTCGAGTAAGGAGGGCAACATTTGCACCATCACCAATTTCTTCAAGATTTTTATCCTCATCATTGACGTGACTCTCTAAGGATTTTGCTTGAAGTGTTATATCTTTGCTTTTATACAATGTCCTTTGATCCTCCATATTCATCTCATAAGTTTTGAGAATACTCATTAAAGTATGAAGGTCCATTGTAGCAAGATTGTGAGCTTCTTCAATCGCACATATCTTTATATTGAACTTTTCAGGAAGAGAACGAAGTGTTTTTTCCACAAGTTGATTGTTGGTTAACGGAGAACCAAGAACTTGACATTCATTAGAGATGTCAATCAACTTTTCAAAATATGTTTTAATGTCTTCCGTCTCTTCCATCCTTAAACGTTCATATTTACTCATGAGCATACGAAGTTTTGTTCGACGAACACTAGAGCTACCTTCACAATGTGTTTGCAAAGTATCCCAAGCATCCTTGGCCGTGGAGCGATTTTGAATGAGCTTGAACATGTAGAGATCAACTCATGCAAAATAGCATTTAAGACTTTTTCATTGAAGTTTGCATTGTTGGTTTCTTCCACACTCCATTCGGATTCATGCTTAACAAGAATGTCGCATTCCTCATCCGGTGGTAGCATTGGAACAATATATCCATTGGTAATAGATCTTCATGCTCTAATATCAATGAATTTGATATGAGAGCGTAGACGAATTTTTCAATAAGCATAGTTTGATCCATCTAAAATAGGAAGTCTATCAATTATTGAATTAGTCAGATCCATAGTTTTATTTAACAAGACCAAACACTTATTATGTCAAGTGTTGGCTCTGATACCACTTGTTGGGTCCCGGGGGTTAATACTATAAAATAAAATAAAAACACAGTACGTAAAATCGCTTGTACGCTGAAACAGTTTGTAAATGTCGCTGACGACACTTAGATAAAACAGAAAAACCTTTGAAGAGTAAATTGTAGTGGAAATAATAAAGAACACAAATGTTTAAATTTACATAGGTTATATATTAATATAATCAATGATGGTCAATGACCAAAAGTATTGTATATATATATATATATATATATATACAATATTGAATATATTTCTTCTTTTACAATCTTACAAAATAATACAAAATGAATAAAAAGGTTTAAGTCGCAGATGACTTATGTCTGAAAAATCTAACTAAGTAGATATAGACAACATCTCGTTATAATTGTTTCAATAAAGAGCTAATCTAGAAATGAGACTGAAAATAGGGACAAGACCGCGGTGCCTTTGATTTTGGGCCGCGGTGCCTAACCAATTTCGGGCGGTCCAAATTTTAGTCAGTCCGGGTTTTGCTGGATCTGGCCCATAGAAACTCTAAAGCCTCTGTTTGCAATTATAAATAGAGGGCTTACCTCCCATTCCAAACACACCAAAACTTAAGAGAGGTAAATCTCTTCTAAAACTATGTCAGAATTCCTAGCATTCATGACTTAGCAAATTACATCATAGTTTCTGAACTTACAAATCGAGGGACGTTTGTGTGTGCACTCTCGGACTACACAAAGATCCAGAAGATTCAACTCATTGGCTGATTGCTTCGAGAATGTAAGTCTTCCATCGAAGTTTTACATTATACTTTGTGTTTGTATTTTCATTACATATCATACTGTAGTTCGACCGTCTATGTCAGGTTTGAAACATAAATTTTTAATTTCGCTGCGTGTACGAACCCGACGTAAACCCCTACAAATATTTCTATAAATAGAAATAACTGAACTTTAAAATTCTCCTTTTACCTTTAATGAAATGATTTATAACAACACAAATGTCCAAATGTAATTTTAAATCATAAATTTCAAAAGTTTTTTATTTAAACTTTATGACAAATCAAACAATGTCACATAAATTAAAACAGAACAAATATATTACTGTATTATTTATGTTAAAAATTGTACTTAATGTGCGCAATTTTTTTAATATAAAATTTTATAAATTATTTTTAATAAAAATTAAAACATAAAAATTTAAAATTTTAGATCCATCTCGAGACTTAAGATGCATGAATAAGAATAGGTCAGAAGGAACATATAGAGATGGAGGAGCACACATTGGGAAGCAAATGTTGAAAGAAATTGCCATGTCTGAAAGATATGGTAAGCTCACATTGCACTATTGCTTACATCACCTGTATCTCTTTGGTGGATTTTTGTGGGTCCTCACTCCCACCCACGCCTCCCTCCAAAACACCCAACCCCCACTTGCCTTTTCCTTCCAATTCCAATTTTTTGTTTTTTTCATTTACATAATATTTGTTACATTTTATAAGGATATATTTGATTGATCATATAATTAAAGATACTAGTTTGACTTATATATTACATTAGTAATAGTAAGAGGAAATATTTTTGAAAAAATTCCTTTATTTCATTTCATGTTAATGTATTTGGGTGGGCATGGAGTTTTTAAGTGAGAAAAATAATTTAAAATTAATAATCTAGTCTTAAATATTTAATTATAATTCCGTGGTTAATATGACCTAGTGTTAATAAAGTGAGTTGATAATTATGAGATTTTAGGTTCAAATCTACTAGAAGTAAAAATACTACTAGGTGATTTCCTCCCGTAGATAGAAATTTTGATGGATAGAATTATTCGATACTATGTTGGTGGGAGGTATCAAATATCCGATAAAATTAGTTGATGCGTATACAAGCTGATCTAACCATCACACTTATTTGAAATATTATGTCACTAAAAATAAAATAAAAACTTTAAAATTAATTTATTTTTAAATATAGAAAAGTATCGATCTTTTTCAAATAGACTAAATCCAAGAGTGTCCTGCCGAACGGAACGGAGTAGTATAAAACTAAGACATTTAAATTAGGACGGACAGAATAATATAAAACTAAAATGGTGACAATCCAAATTCTCTTTATATATATTTCCACTTTCTATTATTTCATTGGCCTTTCTTATTGCCTCTGATCAGATCTTCCTTTGTTGGAATTAAACTCAACAACAACAAATAAAAAACCAACTTTTTTTCCATCTATTTTTCCCTTTTCTATATATTTTGTTGTGAAATTAAGTTTGAAAAAATGGGAATGGCTGCTGCAGATCTACAGTTTCATGTTTTAGCTGTTGATGATAGTTTAATAGATAGAAAGCTCATTGAAAGACTCTTTAAAATCTCCTCTTGCCAAGGTATTTTCTTGATTCATGTCATTTTATAAAGTTTCATAATTTGTAAAGGTTTTATTGTTGTTTCGGTTCGGACGAATCTAATAACTTTTGTTTAGACCCTGTCTTGTAGTTCATTAAATATACGAACTCAGTAATTAAGACGAGCTATAGGTTTTGTGACAAAGTTATGAACTCGTAAACTTCAAATTCTGACTAAGCCTCGGACTATGTTATATTGGTATTGATTTATTTTTTCTTTGTGGGCATCTTTTGCATTTGTTATAATGGCAGTTACAACTGTGGAATCTGGAAGTAAAGCTTTGGAATTTCTTGGTTTGCAACAAGAACATGATGAACAAAATAACCCAAATCAGCCTTATGTTTCTCCTAGCAACCAACAGGTAACTAATTCACTAATTTTAATGATTTTTCTTGGACTTTCCCACTGATTTTCCTAGAAAATTTGAACAGAAAAATTAATTCTTGTTTACTGGGAATTAATTGCAGGAAGTGGAAGTTAATCTTATTATTACAGATTATTGTATGCCTGGGATGACTGGCTATGATTTGCTAAAAAAAATTAAGGTGTGTTTTATTTTTTTTGGTTTTATTTTTCTGATATTTCTTTTTGCTGCAATATTCCCCCTTTACTTTCTTTTCTATATTCTCTGTCATTTTCCTTTCTTGGAAAATACTTTGAGAACAAAATTTTCCCCATCAAGTTGCTTTTGTCATTTTTAAGATTTGATTTTTTTCTTTTTCTTAAAGGGTTTCTCCCACTTGGACTTGGGGTCCTTTTCTCACCTTTCAATTTTGAGAATCTAATTAGTATATATTGCATAAATACATATTGAAAGGGACATGTGTCCAATGGTTTTCACTTTTCACTTTTCACATATGTTGCTCGGACTCTCTTCAAATATTATCGCATTCGTGTCGGATGCTTCCAAAATGTACTATTTTTGGAAAATTTCTCACACTTATCTATTTATAGTTTTTGAAGAATTCGAGCAACATATTTTTCTAGATACTCGTGTTAGATACTTTTAAAATGCACTTTGGAGGATCTGACACGTACCCTTCTCTATTTTTGCAGAGTCCGAACAACATAATTTTCTAATTCTTCCATCTGGCCTTCAATTTTTTTATTTACATTTTTCTTTCTTTTGAACAGGAATCTTCATCTCTGAGAAACATACCTGTAGTCATTATGTCATCCGAAAATGTTCCTTCAAGAATCAGTAGGTAAGAACAAACAATTAATCTCTTTGTGAGTATAAATGAATCAATTTTATCTTCCTCTAAATTGATTGTGTGTGTTGATTTTACAGATGCTTAGAAGAAGGGGCAGAAGAATTTTTCTTGAAGCCAGTAAGATTATCAGATGTTAATAAACTTAAACCACATATGAAGAAAACCAAATGCAAAAGCCACAAACAAGTAGAACCTGAGATAATTGTTACAGAAGAAAATCAAGAATCAATAGAAATTGCACATGTCGTTCCATCACAACCACCACAAACAGAATCAGATACAGTACAACAACAGCAATCACAAGCCAATAGTAATAACAAGAGAAAGGCCATGGATGAAAATCTATCACCAGACATAACAAGACCAAGATTCAGTAGCGTAAAGAATGGATTTTGAGTGTAACTCAATCCCAAAAGCTAGCTTGTAGGGTGATGATTGTGTCCATATAAGAAATTCATATTATCATCCATATCCGATGTGGGACCTCTTAACAAGTAGCTTTACTACTACTGTCTGATCTATGTTGCAAATATGTAAACTCACCCCCCCCCCTAATTAGGATAATGTGAGATGAGGTGAAATGTAGAAAATTTAGGGGGAGAGAGGGCGGATCAAAGAGACCGTTTGGGCGGAAGGCCAGAGGGCAGATCAAAGAGACGGCTGACAGGCTTCTAGGCTTGTAATCTTCTGAAAAAGGCGTATCCCACATCAGAATAGAAAAGAGAGAGTGCAGAATTTTGTTGGAGAGGAAAGTGAAAGGTTTTGTAAGGCATAACACAAGTTCTTTTGGGCTCGACAACTTTTGTGCACGTTTTACATGGGGAAAAACTTTCATCCAGTTTTGTTTTGCTAATCTAAGAGGAAAACAGTATTGCCAATATAGATAGAAATGTGCTGAAATTTACTTCATGTAAATAGAGAATAGACAAGCATTTTGAACATAGAAGTGGTATTATCTTTTTGCTTTCTCAAATTTTATGAGCTTGTTGCAAATTTTCAGTGTCTACTTAGGTCATTGGTTTGTTAAATATTGTGTTACGAATTCAGTATATAATGGTCCGCTTCTCTACTTTTCTTCACTTAAATATGTGGTTCAAATTCGTAAAATGTGTCAAACTCATACATTATGGGTCGTGTTCTTATCTGCCACTAAATCAAACCACTGGGTGCAAAATATTGTGTTCTTTTTGTTCCCCTTTTCTTTGTTTTTTTTGCTGCACAGTAGTGATGCTGCATCGAGAATCTCCAAAAAAATTAAAAGCCCATATAATTATTCTCATTTGTTATTAAAGATTGCTTTGCTGGTAAGGTGGGGATCGATAGCGTTCAAAAGTCTTTAATGCTATCAAATATCCCTTCCTTATCCAAATATTTTTGCGTATATTTTTTTTTTTATGCCAAAGTGCGTTTTTTTAAATTGCCATTTAAAAATACAAAAACTTACTCATTGTTATTGTTGAATGTGAAAGACATGTATTGTTCAAAAGGAATCTCTTTTTAAGTAGTATTTATTTTCCTACCCTTTTCCTTTGAAGTGCTTAAACATGGCTAAGACATTAAATGAAGCTACAAAGTTCCTTAGTTTTCAAGAATTCATGATAATTTTGATGAAAGCAAGATTGACTTTTAATATGATGCCTTTGTTTATTTTTTTGCCGAATCTTTTCTTGAATGAAAGATTTGGATAAATTTTGCAACACCCAATTGGTTAGTTGAATGTCTTTGCTTTTGGATAGGGGAAAATAGTGTATGCTCTATTACTTTTATGACTTATTGTCCAATTCACCTTACAGAAGAAAGTTCCAATAGTGAAAAAAGATGCCAAAATTTTGGAGATCAGTTGTCATTGGTTTCTTTAGTTAAATTTCAAATACATGGCAGCAGTGGTGAAGTTAGAAATTTTCACTAACGGGGTCAAAATACAAATATAACAGCACAAAATAAGTTAAGGGAATTTACTAATTCAACATAGTATATATATACATATATAATCTTTACTTGTTTAAACCGTGTAATTTTTTAACGAATGAGTGTCAATTGACTGATTGTTTTGAACAAGGTGGCCCCAATCCGTCAATCTGAGGAATTAGGTAAGGAATAAGCTAATCAATCAGAATTGAGACAGGGAGGAGAGGCGAAAGAGAGATTTTGAACTGAGACCTACTTCAGACTTTGACTGGTCTTTGCCTTTCGCTTTCCCATCAGGTCTTGAAGAGCCTGAGGTCTTCCTGACCTACGACTGATTTACTCAGGCCCTTTCTCACTGACTTCTTCTGCTCTTAGTTCTTGGACCGAATGGAAAAGATGCAAAGCTAAGAGAGAGGTGGAAGGCTTACACAACTGAAAGAACAGAAGGTCGCTCTACGACAACAACTACCCGAAAATGAACAGTGAGAATCGAACTCACAACTATTATATGGAAGATTGCCATTAAATGGAGAAAACGTTACTACTGTATTCTTTTTGGTGCACTTGAGCCTCTCTTTTTTTTGCCCTTCCTTTCGACAAATTAAAGTACTTTAGACCATATCAACAAAGGTCATTACTATATGGTTGCTGATTTTATATGCTTTTAAAATTTTAAAAAGAAGCAAGATATTAAGAGATTTTACAGAATGCAGAATCTGAGTATATGTCAAGTTGTCAACTATCTATAATCAAATCCTTCTGATGCTTAAGATCTTCATTCTAGTTTTCACACATATTATATATAGGTGACAGAGAATTGAACGATTTCTTTGGAACAATATTTTTACATGTTAAATTTGGTACTTCCTATTATTTTATGTGTGACATAATTTTACTTGGCACTAAAAGACTAAAAATAGATAAAATAATTAGTATGTTGTCAGGACGTCTTTGGACCGTGCGAGGTGTGCTACCGCACAGGGCCCCGAAAACAAAAAGTTTTAGGACCTCTTTTTCATTTTTTATTAAGTACTATTAGCCAGAATTTACTGTAAAGATTCATAATTCGCGGGTCTTAACCCAATTAAGGGTCCACTTTTACGAATTAGAACAAGACCCTCTATGTTGTAAATCTAAAAGCACTTAGAGGAGAGAGTGTAGAGTAAGCTAGATTGCGAAAAGATCTCAATAAGTATTTAAGTACTTTGCAATATTTGAACCGTTAGTGGTATATTTGTCTACATGTATTTAAGATATTTATTCTGAGTTCAACATATTTTTATTGACAAGTAAGTGAATTTTGATAATATTGCTAGTGAAATAGCAACTCCAGCTAAATTTAATGTTTATTCCGGTTTGTATGAGTTTGCTTATACTACCGATATCTTTGATGAGGAGAAAGTCCCGAGATACAATAGACTAACAACATCTAAAGCTATCTCATCTAACATTAAAATTTCAAATATCTTTGATTTAATAGATGATTTATACCACTTTCTTTTTTAAAAAAATCTCATGCTTAAGGAGAAATAAATGGTAATTTTGTCGAATAACCCCAATAATTTAGACTACTAATTGATTTTCTTAATAGATATTCCAAACCTTTAAAAACACTTAAAAAGTAAAACTATTCGACCTTAAAAGAACAAGTTCGAGACCTCGATTCAAATAGAGTGGTAGAATCTGATATTACTATTCAAAAAAGAGAGTGAACTGTTTATATTTTAAAATATCGGGGTTAAATTCATATCAAAAACTTAACAAGTTGGTACCTAGGCTAATAGGAAATATATAAAAACAAGTGGATATTTAAACGTATCTTCTAATAATAATTGGGGGTTAAAAGACAAGAATAATAGAAGATTCTAGTCTTCTATGATCTGTTCAAACAACTTTGCAAAAGAGAAAAAGCGGGAGTGAGAGAGAGAACTGAGACGAACCAAATCGGAGCACCGGCGACCTGCGACTTCAACGGGTTTTCCGGTTAACTGATTATATTTTAGGTAAAATTACCTAAAACTCCTTATTTGAGGTAAAATTACCTATAACTCCTTATTTTTGCGTAATTAACTTGATTTTGGTTCATTTATATTGATGTATAGTTAAGTTAAATGCTTAGGATTGTTCATAGAGCTATTTTACTTAATATTATGTCATTAAAACTCCTTTTTTGCGTAATTAACATGATTCTGGTTCAGTTATATTGATGTAGTTAAGTTAAAAGCTTAGGATTGTTCATAGAGCTATTTTGTGTAATATTATATCACAATTAGTACCATTTAATTTGTTTTTGTACAGTATTGGCAAAATTTAAGCTCTTTGAACTTATTTGTGTTGTTTGGGAAATAATATTATTTGTGTTGGAGGATGTTGCAATGGATGTGTGGGCATACTAGGAATGATAGGATTAGAAATGAAGTTATCCGGGATAAGGTGGGAGTGACCTCGGTGGAAAACAAGATGCGGAAAGCGAGACTGAGATGGTTCGGGCATGTATAGAGAAGAGGCACGGAGGCCCCAATGCGAAAGTGTAAGATTGGTTATAGACGAAGTCGAGGTAGGCCGAAAAAGTATTAGGGAGAAGTGATTATGTAGGACATGGTGCAGTTGCAACTTACCGAGAACATGACCTTGGATAGGAGGTTGTGGATGACACAGATTAGGGTAGAAGGTTAGGTAGTAGAACGTGTCACGTATATCCTTTCATACTAGTAGGTGTAGTGCTATCTTTGTAGTTTCTTGTCCTTCAATTTCCAGTCTTTCTGCTATCTCTTGTACTTCGATTATCGTATTAGTTTAATGCATTTACTGTTACTTTTCTTCATTAATGCTTATCTATAGTATTCTGCCATGAGTTCTTTACTTTCTTCCATCCTCGTCCGATCCTTTTTGTCATGCTTTCTCTTGAGCCGAAGATCTTTCGGAAATAACCTCTCGACCTCCCAAGGTAGGAGTAAGGTTTGTGTACACTACCCTCCCCAGATCTGTAATAGAACTGAAGTTGTGTTACTCGAATTCGTAGAAAAAGGAAGAGAATGAGGAGAGAGAGAGAAAAGAGAAAGTTTTAATATATTTCTGATAATTCACTGAATAAGAGAAGAGGCTATGTATAGCCTTTACATACTAACATACAACTTAGGGTACTAAAAGGTAAATAACAGAACTTAAAAGAAATAAGTGAGATATCTGAGGACTACTTAAGTTACTTAGATACTTTAGGGACTTAAATGAATTAATGATAGTTGGTCACAATACTATATTGTGACATTCCACCCTCCTTAAGAATCTGATCCTCTTCAAGATTCAGCTATATCCAGAAATTGTGATTTCACAAACTGATAATCTTCCCAAGTTGCCTCTCTGGTAGCAAGTTTGCACATTGAACCAAAATTTGAGTAGTTGCCTTATTACCCTTTCTTATCAACCTACCTTCTGTCCAGTACTGCCACTGGTTCCACCGGTAATTGACCTTTTGTTGAACAATGATCCACGCATCCACCGTAGGTATAATTTGATCTCCTACTCTTTTTTTAAGTTGGAAAATGTGAAAGACTGGGTGTATCTTAGCAGTGGTTGGACGGATGCGTAGCTTAATTTTTCATGCTCGGGTATATTGAATAACTCAAAGAATTTCTCGCATTTTCTAAGCCAGCTCCTAGGGTTAGTTCCATCAAATCCTGGAAAATTGATTTTCGGTTTTGGGGTTTGAGGGTGGTTGCAATAGTCTGGGTTATGGGTTATCTGGTTGGGTGAAACTGGAGCTACCATGGTAAAATTTGGGTTTCGGTAAATAGGCGGGCTTGAGAAAATTGGAGCTGGAGGAAAAGTGAAACCCCTTTCCGTCGATGGGGTGTAAATGGATTGAACATTAGGTATGGGTGATATATTACCTGAAGAAGGTCCAGCCTCACTCGACCCGATGTTGGTGAGTGTTCCTTCCGGTGTTGTCCTCGAGTGCCGCTACTCCAATGTTTGCCGGTGACCCAGGGTTTGAACTCGTCGGAACCGTCATTTTAGACAGAAATACCTCGATTCTTCTATTTCTTTCTCTCGATTCTTCTATGCATGACTGAAACTGTGTCAAACCGCTTTCTAGGTTTTCGAGTCTCTTGCCGGTATTGTCGACGAAGGTCGATAGTTGAGCCCTCAAAGCACGCATATCCTCTTGTAACTCCGCAACTTCCGGTGGTGGTGCCGTCGGCTCAGGTAATGCCATTTGTAACAGAACTGAAGTTCTGTTACTCGAATTCGTAGAGAAAGGAAGAGAATAAGGAGAGAGAGAAAAGAGAAAGTTTTAATATATTTATGATAATTCACTGAATGAGAGAAGAGGCTATGTATAGCCTTTACACTGAGATACTAACATACAACTTAGGGTACTAAAAGGTAAATAACAGATTTAAGTGAGATATCTGAGGACTACTTAAGTTACTTAGATACTTTAGGGACTGAAATGAATTAATGATATATTGTGACAAGATCCCACTTGTGGGATTACACTGGGTATGTTGTTGAACTTATTTGTGTTGTCTATTTATCCGTAGCCATTTTTGTTCAATATTAGTGAAATTATTTTGAATTATCGAAATAGAAAGAAATAAATATTAAATAATCAGAAAATTGTTGTAGTGGATAAATCTTGTTAGTTTTTTCTGGACTCTTAAAAGCTGCATTTTGCTGTTAATTGATTGATAGTATAGCTGTATTTTTTTTAGCGATATTTGTTAATATTAAGTATCTAATATTGAATTTACTTTATGTTATCAGGTGATATAAGTTGTTTTGTGTATTTGTTAGCAAGAGGTGGATTACATTCCTTTGCCAGGCCTTGTCAACACGAATTGCGTTAGAATTTTTGCTCAGATTTTTCAGTATTGAAAGATTGGAAATGTCTGAGGGGGAGGTTAAAAAGATCTCACGTCAAGATATACAACTGGTAAGCAAATAACTTAAATCATTGGTTTTATGCATTACCTATATAAATTATTTAAATGGAGAAACATGGACAGTGAGGATATATAGACGACCGCCACTTGTCCAGGACTGAGATGTAGTAGTAATAGTAGAATGCAATGGAAGAAAATAGAGCATGCATTTTTATCTTTAAGCTTATAAATTAGGTATTTGATTGCACTTTAGTGCTTAGATAGAAACACTCTTTGTAGTTACAACACTTCCAGTTAATTCGGATTAAGGTATTTCAATCCTTCCAGAAGTTTTGCCTAACCATGGATCTCCATGAATTAGTGTCTGTTTAATCGAAGAGACTGCCAGAGTATGTAAGAGAAGCTATTATTTGAAACTTTTTTACTTCGTTTAATGCGGATGCCTAGGTTATGTTAGTTGTTCTTGTGGTCATTGTTTATAACCTACCATCTAAATCAGTTAATGATGTCCAAAATAACCTGAATCATCTGAATGAAAGGAAGTATCTGAAAACCCATTTTTTGTTGATAAGCACTGTGGTTAATGATGTGAGCAGCACCAGGGATTTCATATTTGTATGTGTTGGGTTTTCGGTGTGAATGGGGTCTGATCCCATGACCTTTGGGTTATCTAATGAATGGGGAATGAAGGGACTTTGTCCTGCATAGGAAGGAGAAAATAAATTCATTGTGTATAAATACAAAACTACTTCCACTCTAGCTTAAAGAGTTGGTAAGATGGTCTGCCCTCGCGCTGTCGTCGTGGTTCGCTCGGCTCGGAGACACGCCTAAATTCCGAACAAATACCTCCCGTTGTGTATAAATTCAAAGGCTTCACCTCAGATTTGATATATTGCAAAAACACTGAAATTCTAAATTCTCTTCCCCTCTTCTTCTGCATTGTTTTCGACTTTTTTTTTTTAAACTGGTAACTATTTGTTTTCGAAAATAAAAGTAAGTGTCAAGTGGGATTTGCACTGTTTTTTGAGTTCGCTTGGAGTTCTTTAATTTGAAGTGCCGCTATTACATAATAGTTTACTCCGTTCTATTATGGGAGGAATTAATCCAAAACCTTGGGCAATAGTAGGGGGATTAAATTCCTTAAGATTGTTATCGCTTGTATTCTTAACCAGACCTAATAAAATGGCTAAGTTTTTATATTTTCAAACCGAGTAACAAATCGGAGTAGAAAATCACAAGGATTTTAGTCTCCAAAACGGGAGTAGAAAACCACGAAGATTTTAGTCTCCCAAAAACAGAAAGTAAGATACAACAACAACAACATACCCAGTAATCCCACGAGTGGGGAAAAAATTAAGGAAAATATTAACAATCTTAAGGAACTGAGTTTACGTTAATATTTTTTTATTCATCTTACTTTCTGTTTTTTGGAGAATAAAATCTTTGTGGTTTTCTACTCCCATTTTGGAGACTAAATTCCTTGTGATTCTCTACTCCAATTTGTTTCTCGATTTGAAGATATAAACACTGCGCTCTTTTATTACATCTTTTTAAGGATACGAGATAACAGTAAGGAGTTTTGCTGTTAAAAGGGTAGAAAAATTAAAGGAAGATTTCAAGTAATACCTTGGTCAAAGCAACAATCAGAAGACATGATTCATGTTAAAAGGGTAGAAAAAAGAAATATGAAGTTTTGCTTCCCTTTTGAAGATGTAAGCTAAATTATCATACAGAACAGTAATCTCCTTATGGACCACCAAGTGCTAGTTAACATTTTTTTGAAATTTATCATAGAGAACAGTATTGCAATGTCTTGATGGACCTAGCCAATTTCTTGTAACATTTTGTCTAATTCTTATTGGAAATGGGATTCTGAGGCCTAGTTTTGAAGTTCTCTGTGTTAGTTGCTGATGCAGTCGATACTTCCAAATCTGTTGTAGGTTTCTAATTCCGTGTTTGCAGGGTCACTGTTCATTACAATTGCAATTATGGTTGCTCTTTAGCTGTTCGTCTGCTATAGGGTTTGTCTTGTTATAATTAGAAATTTGGAAACTCTGTAACTATTGTTGGTGTGGCACAAAGTTTGCATTCTTAAGTTGATTCTTACAAGTAAAGAGTAGGTCTTACACAATTATCAAGTTCTTCCTTCTTGTATAATTGCTCGCGATGCACATGCCTTTCTCTCTTCTAACATGAGCTTCTTTGATGTCAGGTTCAAAATCTCATAGAAAGATGTCTACAGCTTTACATGAACCAGGAGGAAGTTGTCAGAACCCTCTTAGATCAAGCAAAAATCGAGCCTGGTTTCACCGAGCTTGGTTCGTCCTTTCTCTTCCCAACATTTTGTTCCTATTTTTTGCCAATATGAACTAAGCAGAGTACCATATCTATTCAGATATAATTTGGTATTCAATGACTTGAGAGGAAGGAAAAATATAGACTGTGACCTGCTATTTACGTAAACTAGGATTCAATGACCAGGAAAGAAAAATAGCTACGAAAGTCGTCATTTTCTCAGAATTGATCCAATGAAGAGGACAGACTAGAGATACAAAAATTCTTTCAATGACAAGCACTCGTTCACCTACTTATATTTCAAAGAATGAATTAGTATCTAGAGGAACTAACTTTTAAGCTGAAGTGTGACGGAAATGAGATATCTGAAATTTTATTTTCTTGATTCACTTGGTCAATATCCCATTTCTCAAGATCTGTAAGAAATGTGTGATATCTATATGCTCACTGTGTATCTTGCGGAAGAGTGAATCTGACATCTAGATATGTTTACAGTGTGGCAGAAGCTTGAAGAAGAAAACCACGAGTTTTTCAGGGCATATCATGTAAGGTTGATGGTCAAGAATCAAATAGAGAGATTCAATGATTTGCTTGAGAGACAGGTTGAGTCAATGCAGATGTTTCCAACTGGATCAATCCCCATGTCTAATGGATCTCAGATTCGGCCAAGTAAGGCATAATATCTTAGATTGACATGTTGATCTTCCTGGAGACAATTACTCTGCTGATTTTTTCTTTACAATTGCATGGTAATATTCATGATGGATTCCTACCAACCCCAACAATTTTTATATTTGCTTTAACATGCCTTCTGTTAGCTCTGTCTTTGAACTGAATTGTTAGAGAACTAACTGGCTTATTAGCTTTAGAATGGATAACTATGGGAAAGGTGTAAGCCATGAAAATGGCTGAGCAAAATGTGAATTTTGTGAATTGTTGTGGAGGGAGTGTATTACAAATGAAAAAGAGGAGAGCACAAAAGGATCTCTCTTCTGGTTCTAAGACTCTGCTTCTAATATGAGACTTTGCATACTTGTTGAATTTGGCAATATGATGGAATTGATTGCTGGATTTTGATGTAAAATGGCCTAGAAATCTAATAGAAATAGTGGAAGCAAGAGATGAAAAATAGGCATCTCCTCACCATAGCATAGGCTTTTGTTTGATGCTTTAGGATTTATTTGCATTATCAAAAAACTGTGTTCCTCTTATAGCCCTTATACTTCTTGAGTCCTTTCTCCATTTAATAAAACCTAAACAAATTAGAATTATGCTCTTTAATTCATGTTTGTCATGATCAGGGTTAGTTTATGTATTTATGCCAAGTCTAATTTGCTAAACTGTGGACTTTATTTCGGAGAAGCGTGTGCTGCTTGCTTAAAGCCCAGGAGCAGTGTTGTTTTTTTCTCTTCAATGCAATAAATGCTGCTTCTTTGGGTGGCTTTATTCCCTCAACCTCTCCACAGTTATAAAGATGTGTGATGGATAAGTTTGAAGTTCTATAGACAAGCATAGTACTAACCTGGAGGAGAGAGATCAGAATTTTGATAAATGTTCTGTAACTGGATGTGATCTTGGTAATTAATGTAATCTTTAATTATCATGGAAACAAGTGTTGACAATCAAGTGGAGTATATGGTCAAGTGCAAAGGTATGAAGTATCTTGTCATCAAGTTTCAAACTTTAAATTATGGATTACAAAGAAATCTGACTAATTACAAAGTGTATGAGGAAAACTCTGTGGTTCATCTTCTTTTCAAAAAATGGTCAGTAGCAGCATTATTGATCGGCTCTGAAGTTTAAAGGAGTGATGGATGTGGTATTCTGTTGAAATTTGATGTTTATTATCATGCTGACAGGACCAATTCCATTCTGATATTAACTTAACTATGTTAAGTGTTTCCATATTCTCTTGCTGCTTTCTTTTTTTGGCTGAAGAAACAGATCCTAAATATGCATTTATCATTCTACCTCAACTTCATTAGTAATTTTCAGGTTCATAGATTAGTTGAACTACCATTCCCTATATTCTTTATTGATTGTTTGCTTACTTTTGACTCCTGCTTTTGCTGTGGTTCATAGATTGTACTGCATTAGATTTCGCTACTTATGTTATTTTGACTCAGCAGTAACGAAGAGATGTAAAAATTTGCATACTTTTTACTAATAGTAATATGGTATCCTCTAGACTGCCGGTGCAACACTGAAATTAAAGTCTCATGCTTGATTATGCAATCATTTCATCAGTGACTTGTTGAATAAGGATAAAGGTTTATCTGATGACTGTTACACTTTTACAGTCCCACCAAACTCAACATGTCAAGCAAGAGATCATGCTGGACCTAATGTGAAGCCTGAGAATGTGCACCAGACTGTTAATGCCAATTTATCTCACGTATACACTAATGGTGCGTCCTCTCTCCAACCATGTATGCAAACTGCTATTGATGTGTCTGATCATGCAAGAACTGATGCATCCTCAAACATGCTATTGGCTCAGAGCTCAAATTTGGGAATGCTGCAAGGTGTGAGAGGGGGAATGATCAAGTCAGAAGATGGTTATTCAGGCAATTTACCCTTCTTGTATGGTACTGAGACAAATATCCTAGAAGCTCATCCTGGAATCACGGATCCGTCTGTTTCATCTTTCAGCAGTGTAGAATCAGATTCACAACCAGTAAATGAGACTGTATTGGATGCTGATACATCTTCATTTGGTTTCTTGGGACAGATTCCTCGAAACTTTAGTTTGTCAGACTTAACAGCTGACTTTTCTAACAGTTCTGGTTTGTGCCTGCCCTCTCTTTTGGGTTAATATTCCTCTAAAGTGCACATTCTTATGCTTTAAAATTCTGTCATTTGTAGATATTTTGGATAGCTATTCTGGATCAGCTTTCCTGGCAATGGATGTTAACAATTTCTTGGATCCACAAGGTAGGAGAGAACATCAAGGTTAGTCGCGTGACATGTTAACTGGTTTCCTTAACCTGGTAAACAAGTAGTTATATCAACACCTCACATTTTAGCAGACATTAAAAGGTTGGATGTTATATCTGAAGGCTTGAGCTTTGAAGATTTTGCCAGTGATTGAGTGAACAATCAGATGGTACCATCTGGTTAGGGAGTATAGTTTAGGAGTACTCCAGCCTAATGTCCTTAACTGAGAAATTTCTGATTGTTGCGTATTTGTTATTAACATTGATAGTTCCCAATCAATACGCGCTCTTTGTTATATTGGTGCAACACATATTTGACATTTTTTTTCTCTTTGTATGATTGCAATTGTTGTAGGTCCAATGGCTCCTGGACTCAGAAGGTATTGTAAATAGGATTGCAAAAGGAAGTGCTTTGACCCCTGTTGAAGGCATTAGTTGGTCACTTTCAAGATTAATCTTTATGGTTGACATGTCTGTAGTTGTGGGATAAACATGAAATAATATAAGCAAAAAAGCTCTTGGAAATTGGTTTTCCTGCTTATCCTAGAAATAAAGCATTATTTTGTTGTGAGTTTTGTTAATAGGATCGTGATGAATAAGATCTGATGTTTGTATTTATTAGTATTATTTTTTACAAGGTCTGATGTATTTTTTTTTTCTTAAAATGACCTGAAGTTGTGTTTCTCTTTCCCTTAAAAGCTGTCGGAAAAGATGGGATGCTTCATGACTTGCATCAAATGTAAAATATTCATATATAGTTTTACCGGTCATTTGCGATATCTTTATTAGGCAAGTTGGCTCAAACACAAAGGTTATATAAAAAAACAATTGCCAGTCGATGTAATCGAATTGTCAACTAAAAGGTGTAGAAACAACAATATGGATAGCAACATGCCATTAGTTGATCACCTTTTCAACTCTTTAATTTTGCCCAAATATCAAACTGAGAATCCAAAGAGAACAAACTTGATTACATTGCCATGAATAACAGGATCGCTCAATATCAAGGACATTTTGAACTAACTTGCAAAATCAAATAAATTACTGAGACGAAATTATGCGACGAACGCTTACAATAGGAAGTGCATTAAAGCTTGGAATCTGTCCCACAAACTTGTTTAATCCTCTAGGCAGGCCCAGTCTTGAGTGCATAGTCCAAATCATCTATCAAGTCGTTGACATCTTCAATCCCAACAGAAATTCGAACTAGATCCTCAGTAAGACCTCTAGCCTCTCGTACTTCAACAGGTATGCTTGCATGGGACATGAAGCAAGGCAAGCTTATGAGTGATTTGACACTTCCTGCAAATTTTGAGGAACATACAACACGTTTGGATAGCGATAAGCCGATAAAGAAAAATGCAAATGGAAGAACGGGAATATAATGAATAGCATCAAAAGGGAAAAGAGAGAAAAGACAAACGTCTCAGGAATTGTACATTTTGATAGGAAAAAGTTATCCTAAATATCGGAAAAAATAATTGAGAAATAAGATGAAACTAACCAAAGCTGACAGTAATGTTGAAGTATTTCGTAGCCTCAGCAACATGCTTAGAGAGTGCCAAAGAATCTGTCAGAAAACTCAGCACCGATCCTGCACCCTTGGCCTGTAAATTGATCAACATTTCAGATACATATCTATCAAGGGAAAGCTCCATAGAGCCTTGGTTCAAATTCCCAAAAATTTCACATGTTTGAATACCTGAGAAAAGTGCAAAGATCTCCCTGGATGGTCAGGAAGACCTGCATAGTTGACCTTCTTCACTCGTGGATGGGAAGATAAAAATTCAGCAATTTTTTGTGCATTTGCCTGCAATATTAAAATATTAATAGAACCCAAACCACTCTACAAAATGCACCTCCAAATGTAAATACATATCAACAACAGAATCTTTATACAAATGTTATGACTGCCCAGCAACCTCTTGCCAACAAAAGCAAAATAAGGGAAACAGACAAAAAAATCCTATGAGTTCAGGTTCTCAACCAAGTAACAGTCAGCAAAGATAAAAGAGACATTCTTAGTAACAGAAAATTCACCAGAAAACTGAGGTAAGAACCTCTAAAAACCTTTAGTAATAGCACTTGTCCATTTTCATATCAGCCACTTGTTACGTCTTCTTTTCAAGAATTTGACAGATTCATACTTCATCAAAAAAGAATTTGACAGATTTATGCCCCAAATTCTCTAAATGGAACTTTGAAATTTTCCTTTTGATAATATTCACAAGGATAATGTCGAAATGAACCACCTCATCTAAAGCTTAAATTACGAGAGAGAGAGAGAGAGAGAGAGAGTGAGAGCACTTTTAGTTATATAATTGTCTTTAACACACCCCTTGTTGGGGTCAGATTCTTTCCATTGGCCAAACACATAAAAATCTCTTTATACAAGGTGGCATTGAGACTCTACCTACTTTAATACCGTGCTGAATGTGAATCGCCTCATCTAAAGTTTAAGCTACTAGAGGTAACACTTTCATTTATTTGATTACATCTTAACACTCCACCTTATGTCAGGCAAAATTATTTTTGGGAGGCACGCGAGAATTCTTTTACGATTGGATAACAACTAGACTCAAACTCAGGACCTTAGTCTATGCTGATACTAGTATAATTTTGTAAACCACCACATCCAAAAGCTTAATCAATCAGATCTCGGATGCTTATATTCATTTAACTTTTGACTTAAACAAAGGCCATCAATGTTCCCCCTTCTCAAGTTTTGAATTTTATGAGCTCTTCATCATAGCATCTCCTCGATGATTTAATTTCAATGTATTTGTTTAGAAGCTCTTTTGGACTTATACATGCAGCACTCTTTATAAAGTTGAAGATGCAGTAGTATGCATGCCATAGTCATGAAGATCTATAAGGTCAAGAATAATAAGATTAACGAAGGCACAGGAAGGAATATATGTTTCTAGAAAGAGTGGTGGGACAACTAACTTCACCAAATTAAATAAAATAAAATTAAACCTGTTGTTTTTCAACACGAAGAGCCATTGTTTTGATTCCTCTTAAACAAAGCCAACAATCGAATGGCGCTAACCCTGCACCTTCGGCATTTTGAAGGAAGTATACCTCCTTTACCAAGCTGGTTAATAGGAAAATTTATAAGAAAATTATCAAAAGGACACTTGAGATGTTCTAAGAGAAAAAAGGCATCAGACATCATTTGCATTCAATACTTTATACATATCTAACTATAGATTTTCAGATATAGAGTTGTCAAGAAAACTAAGAAAATACAACCATAAGGTAACAATAAATAAAAATATGAAACATATACGAAATAGAGAAAAAACCTTTCTCCTCTGACAGCAAGTACACCAGCCATGAGATCACTATGACCGGATATGAACTTAGTAGCTGAATGCATCACAATATCTGCAAAAGCATGGACAAGTAAACCAACATCACGTGCATGTTATTGGAGAGTGTTTCAGTTAGTGGAACAAAAAGTATTTGCACAATACCTGCTCCGAGCTCCAACGGATGGGACAATACTGGGGACATAATGCTGTTATCTACCAGCACAAGAGCCCCATGTGCATGAGCCATCTTGGCTATTTTCTGGAACAATTAAGAAGAGACAAAAAATCATTATCTTTTGAAGATCATTATAGTACTATCGAGAAAATGACAAAAATGGTCCCTTATGTTTGAGTGTTCGTTCAAAATAGTCCCTTAAGTATGCACTTAAGGGTTTTGGTCCTTTAAATTTGCCAAAAGTTTAACACTTTTAGTCTCCGTCAAATATTAATTGAACTCTCTGTTAGATTTGACGAGAACTATGAAAGAAAGGAATATTAGCGGGAACTCACAATTAGAGGTATAATTTTTGTAATTTCTGCTATTTTTAATTTATTTCTAAAGTCGTGCAGCTTTTTGAGGTGTAGTTTCTGTTTTTTTATTATATCTTTTTAGTATCTAGTGTAGTTCTTTTGTGTTTCATATTTTAGGATTTAATGAGACTTTCTCAATGTTTATAGTTAAATCTTCTTTTTCACTGTTTTCGTCAAATCTAACACACAGTAAATATTTGACGGAGACTAAAAAAGTTAACTTTTGGCAAACTGAAAGGATCAAAACTGTTAAGTGCATCCGTAAGAGATTATTTTGAACCTACTTTCAAACATAAGGGACCATTTTTGTCATTTTCTCTATTACTATCTATCAGCTACGGTAAAAGCTGAAAAATGTACGTGCATAATCTACATATGCCTCGTCAATTACCCACACGAATATCACAAATTTGTTGACGAGGGTTGGTTGGACTCTCCAGCCAAACAAGCTTTGTCGAAGGTTTAATCACAGAAGCAACCTCATCTAAGTTAGTGCAATCCACTCGCCTGTACAAATAAGGTGACAATCAAAATTCTAACAACTTAATTGAAAAACAAAAGTTACATCAATAAAAGAAATACCAACTTGACCACAATCCCGGCTTTTGGAACAACTTTTGACAGCAGCCGGTCAGAACCGCCATATATGTCATCCCCGGCAACAATCTCCTCACCTATAAAATCAACAAATTGAAACTATTCTTTTACAAGGTGTTAATCAAGTTGTTGCATAATTCATCTGATATGCACATTTTCAGTCTTTTTCGGATTTTTAGAAGTACCAGCTTGAACAAGACGAGTTACAGCTGCCAATGCGGCCATTCCACTGGTAAAGCAAAATGCTCGATCTGCTTTCTCAAGCTCTGCAAGAAGCCTGAAAATTTTCAAAATGCGGTAATAGTATTTGCTTAAAAATAATGTTTAACATATGAACTTTCAACTATTAGCAGTCTGCAACACAGTTGAACGTACTTTTCCAATACATCCCTTGTTGGATTTCCACTCCGTGTATAATCATATTGCCCATTTTCCGTCGCCGAAGGCTGCAGAAGGATGTAAAAACAATTAGGTTAATAAGACATGCTTTTTGTTACTTATGTCTATGAAGCAATGAATTGTAAGGCTGAACTCTGTTGCTGAAGGCTGAATTGGAAAAAAAAAAAGAAAAAAGAAGAGGATCTGATGAGACAATTGGAGCAACATAGAAGTAATGAATTGTGCTGTCAAAAGAGAAAAGGAGAAATGAAATGGTTATTTAACAACGCACAGGAGAGATTCTTATATAGGAATACTGGGTACATGAAACAAGGAAAGTTTCTTCTGATTCTTAATTATGACATAATTATCAAAAATATTCTAGACAATATTCTTAATAGTCCTCAATCCCAATTGCATTGTACTCATTTGGTTAGCTTTAAAAGGCAAGTGACCTTCTGTGTAATCCAAATGCAAATCTCCTCTTCTTTTTTGCAGCAACTCGTTCAGGAATATTTTCTTCCTCGAGTTAGTTAGAGTTCTGTGACATGCTCTTTCAGCTTGATTGAGCTCATTCCCACTCTAGTTTTAAGGACTTCTCCTACCTCACATAGTTTAACCACTTAGCTTTATAGAGGGCGCGTCCTCCTATCTTCCTAATTTGGCCCTTTTTCTTCATGAAAGATGAAGACCATAACTCTTGCTCTTCCTAAATGCCCAAAGAAATGTGCACTCTCTCCTTGATTTTTTCACCTTTTCTTACAACACCCTACTACTTATAAGGGGTCTTTTACATATACACAGTCACATACATTCCTTTACCTTGTACTTATTGCTGGTGGGAGGTGACAGATACCCCGTGAAACTAGTCGAGGCACGCGCAAGTTAGCCCAGGCACCACGTTATCAAAAATAAAATTTGCAATTTTTTTTAACAGGTAACAACTTTGTATTATAGACCAGTACTATGAAAAACCCCTTTACAAAAGAAAGTAAGAAGACTAATAAGCTAAGAAAAATAAAATCCTAGAATGAGTCAAGGACTTCAAGGATTTGTTCTGCATCTACATAGGGATTCTTTGTGCACCAAAAACAGAGCTGCGGAATACAAATTTGCTTGATCTTCTGTAGAGTGCTATTCCTATCCTCAAAACATCTGGAATTCCTTTCTTTCCATATACTCCACCAAATGCAAGCTGGAATGGTCCTCCAATAACTTATATTTCTTGCCCCAATCCCAGCCTCCTCCCAGCTAGAAAGAGTGTCAACGATCTTGCTAGGCATTGTCCAAGATATACACATAAGCAACAGTTGGAAACTAAGATAACTCTCCTCTCTCACAAGTTTTCATGTGTCAAAACAGTTTCTCCGGCTAGCAACCATGTAAAGCATGCTACCTTAAGAGGTATTTTAGCTTTCCAAATTTGTCTCCATGGCCAGTTAGAGGTTCGTTGATGCACCATGTTCATGATCTTATAGCTTGAGTTCACTTTGTATTGCCCCTTGTTATGCCCAGTACACCATCTGCAGTCAACCCTATCCTTCAGCCCTTGGAAAGATTCCAAATGTTTATATAGCTCAACTAATCTAGGTATTTCCCAGTCATTCAACATTCTTCTGAAGATCAAGTCCCAGCCTTGAGATGACCACATTTCAGCCATTGTTTTGTTCTAATGTTGTGCCACAAACATATCAGAAAATAGTTCCTACAAACTTTTGTTTCCCAACCACATATCCTTTCAAAAGATTGTTTTGTTGCCATTATTTACTCTGATTTGCTCTTTAAAAAAGGCCATGATGCTATGATTGACCTCCATACAATTACTCCATATAGCCCAAAAGCCCAGCTCCCCAGACTTCAATTTGATCACATTACCCCATAAAGATTGCGAGTCTTGAGTAAGGGTGGCCCGTGGGCCGGGCGGGACCAATCCCGGTGGGCCGAGATTGGAGGGTCGGGTCGGGTCGGGTCACGGGATTCGGGGGATTTTTTAAATTGAATTTTCAACACTGAAATTGACATTCACACCTACATTACCACGAAATTTCGACGTTGAAATCTATTGTATATTATCAGATGTTTACTACAAGGGAAAATTAGAAACCGATTTGGGGGAAAACACAAATTAATTGGGAAAATAGACGTTTTCCTAAAAATAAGCAGCGCCAAACCGCCTTGCGGCCGTTTGATTGGCCACGTCTCGAAAAATAACACAATAAAAAAAAATGGGTAAAACGGACATCCGAGCGCAGAGTTATTACCCTTTAAAGTTGCATCAATTTACAACTACTTTTCCTCATACATTTTATGTCAATGTTTCGTGATACGTTAATTAAGTTCATGCTGCATTCGACTTCCATAAAAGCTTCATAGATTGACTTCAATCTAGCCACTCAAAGACAAATGTACCATTAAGCCAATAAGGGTTCATAAATTGACGTTCATAACACATCTCATGTTGCTACTTTATTTGTTCATAATATGATTATTGCATGGTGTTCCGTAACCAATTCGTACATGCTATTCAAGTTTCCCAAGTCCTCGTAAGCTATACGAACAATTATGAACAATTATCTACATTATATAAATGATAGCAATACTGGAGTAAAAAATTTAACTCAAAAGAATTGACAAGTTCACTATTCACAATTTACAGCTTCTGAGATGGTAGTAAGATTTGTGAGAAAAAAATGAGGTATTTATAGTTGAAAAATTGGATTAAAGTGTAAATATACTAACTTAGGGGTTAAAAATAAATATTAAGCAAGTAGGAGGGGTTTATGGGGTGGGGGCCAAAAATGTCCGATGGAACTGTTGCACAACGGCTAAAATCTAAATTTGGCCATTGTTGCAACGATTAGTGTTGCAAAGGGGGAAGGGGGGACGAGGCCAGGTCCTGTCCCAGTTTCGAGTCCCGACACCGTCAAATTTTATTTAGGGGGATCGAGGCGGGGCCGGGATCGGACCGACCCGGCCCACTGGCCACCATTAGTCTTGAGCACACCTCCACAATCACTTCAGATTTAAAGTTTTACTTTGATTATTCAACATTTTTATACCAAGACCCTCTTAGTTTTTACTATTAATCAAAATTTTCCATTTTACCAAATGAAAACCTTTTTTCCTTGTTTCTTCCGGTCTTTGGACTAGACTCGAGGGAATATTTGAAATAAAGATAGCATATATGTTGGAAGGGCATCAATGACTGCATTAATCAAACTGAGCATGCCTCCAAATGAAAAATATTGTGTTTTCTATCTAGACAACTTCTTCTCACACTTCTCCAGAACTACGTCCCAAATGTTCTTTGACCTTGATTTAGCACCCAATTGGGATAATGGCATCCCAAGATAGATAGAGGGTAGAGAACCTACTTCTCCTCCCAAGATTGAGGCCAGAATCTCCATGTTAGGGACTGAGTTGATAGGGTATATATGACTTCTCCCCTAGTTGATGTGAAGCCCTCAGATGCCTACAAAAAGTACTAGATTAACTCAAATATTTCAGTTGTTCCTCATCTACATCACAAAAAATCAAAGTATCTTCTGCATATTGGAGAGTCACCCCCAAACTCCTCTCATTGTTTGTGGACACCTCAACACCGGTAATCCATCCATTTACTTTTGTTGTCTTGATCATGTTATTTAAACTCTCCATAGCTAGAATGATTAGGAAAAGATATAAGGGGTCCACTTGGGATAATGGCATCCCAAGATAGAGTTTAAATAGCACCCAATTGGGATAATGACATCCCAAGATAGATAGAGGATAGAGAACCTACTTCTCCTCCCAAGTTTGAGGCCAAAATCTCCATGTTAGGGACTGAGTTGATAGGGTATATATGACCCCCCCCCCCCCCCCCCAGTTGATGTGAAGCCTTGTGATGCCTTCAAAAAGTACTAGAATGACTCAAACATAACCGTTGTTCCTCATCTGCATCACAAAAAATCAAAGTATCATATGCAGATGAGTCACCTCCACACTCCTCTCATTGTTTGTGGTAACCTCAACATCTGTAATCCATCCATTTACTTTTGTTGTCTTGATCATGTTATTTAAACTCTCCATAGCTAGAATGAAAAGGAAAAGATATAAGGGGTCCACTAGGCATCCAAAGATAGAGTTTAAATAGCACCCAATTGGGATAATGACATCCCAAGATAGATAGAGGGTAGAGAACCTACTTCTCCTCCCAAGTTTGAGGCCATAATCTCCATGTTAGGGACTGAGTTGATAGGGTATATATGACTCCTCCCCCCCCCCCCCCCAGTTGATGTGAAGCCTTGTGCTGCCTTCAAAAGTACTAGAATGACTCAAATATAACAGTTGTTCCTCATCTGCATCACAAAAAATCAAAGTATCTTCTGCATATTGGAGATGAGTCACCTCCAAACTCCTCTCATTGTTTGTGAAAACCTCTGTAATCCATCAATTTACTTTTGTTGTCTTGTTCATGTTATTTAAGCTCTCCATAGCTAGAATGAATAGGAAAGGAGATAAGGGGTCCACTTGCCTAATTCCTCTTTGAGCATCAAAAAATCTTCAAGGGCTCCATTAACTGAGAATTTCACAGTAGATATACAGAACCTAGTTCACTTGATCCATTTCTCCCCAAAATCCATTTGTCTTAGGATTTTGAGTAGAAACTCCTAGTTAACATGGTCATATGCTTTCTCAATATCCAGTGTATACAAAATGTCAGGCGTGTTTTGTGATATTCTTGAATCTACTGCTTCATTAGCAATCAATACAACATTCATAATTTGTCTTCCTCTTATGAAAGCCATTTGTTGAGAATCTACCAACTTGTCCACCACTCCTTTTAACCTCTCGGTTAGTACCTTAGACAGAAGCTTATAGAAACTACCTATCAAGCTTATAGGTCTAAAGTCTTTCAGTTCCTTTGCCCCTGTTTTCTTGGGGATCAAAGCAGTGTAAGTACCATTAAAGCTCTTCTCAAACATTTTCTGATCATGAAAAGTGTGAAAAGCTTCCATGATATCTTGTTTCAAACTTTTCAACACTTACTCATGGTGTACCCATCAAGGCTAGGAGCTTTATCAACAACACACCTTTCAAACAACTATGTACTTCCTGTTCCTCAAATCTGGCTTGTAAATTGTTCTTTTCTGATGTTGTTATTGAGGGACAATTGATCATATTCCCAGCAGGCCTCCAATTCTGTCTCAGTGTAGAGCTTCTTGTAAAATAATATGATTTCCCCCTTAACTCTTTCAGGTTCCACTATGGTTTCCCCTTGCACTTCCAGATGATCACTAAAGTTGTTTCTCTTATGGGCATTGGCTAAATTGTTTCTCTTATGGGCATTGGCTGAATTATGAAAGAACATTGTATTATTATCCCCTTCTTTCAACCATAGACTCCTGTATCTTTGTCTTCATGCAATCTCCTCATTTCTGAGGAGTTCTTCATACTCCATAAGTGTTGATGCCTTCCTAATTGCTTCCTCTTCAGTCAATGCTCTGTTATCTTGTAAAGAGTCCAAACTTGCCATTTGACTTAGCAGTTTAGACCTTTGAATATTCAGGTTCCATTGTTCATTTCTCCTCCACTCTTTAAGCTTGCCTTTTAGAGCTTTCAGTTAGCAATCTAGAATGAAATTCGGCTTCCCGTAGAACACAAAAAAATTTCACCAAGAACTGATTCTATTAACGAAACCTTCAGTATTTAGCCAAAATCTTCGAACTTAAAATAAGATTTGTTGTGTTCCCAAGGTCCACAGAAGTGAGCAATAGGAACATGGTCAGAAATCAGCCTCTAAAGAGTTGCTTGCTTCACCTTGCTGAAATGCTCATTCCAATCAAAAGAGAATAAGATCCTGTCTATTCTAGAGGTTGTAGTGTGAGTATCACCTCTGAACCAGGTGTAAGTACCCCCTTCCAAGTGTAAATCATTAAGCTCCAAGTCTTCTATGAGATCTGAGAATTCTACCATGGCTGAAGATCTCCTCTGACAATTCCTCTTTCCAGAAGGAAACCTACAAACATTAAAATCACCATAAACTGCCCAAGGCTCCTCCATAAGACCTCTAACAGCCCCCAATTCATCCCACACGGCTCTCCTCTCCACCTTACTATTGGAGCATAGACCCTAGATATATGGCAATTGAAATTTTGAAGCTTAGCCTCAAAGTTGCAGGTTAAAGTGTAAACACCTGTTTGTAGGATCTCTCTCCCTTCCAAACTATACAATTCCAGATCAGGCCCACTGGAATTGCTGATAAAATTTGCAAATTGCTGCATGTTCTTTATCCAATATATCACATCTTAGATAAAGAGAGTAGAAACAAGTAACTAAGGAGCATTGATTGCAAAAATTGCACCATTAAATTCTTCCAAAAAAAGTTGTTGTACAAAAAAAAATGCAGCCGATGTAATTCATACTACATTTTTTTCAGTCTAAAAAAATGAAGTATGCAATTGCATTACACTGCGAAAGTACCTTCAAACTTACTTGCTTAAAAGTAGATGTTTGATACAAGGGGGTACTTAAGGCACCATAAGGATCAAACTCGTTACTGAAGTTCATCAACATTGTTGAAACACTTGGCTCTTTTTCCTCCGTAGCTTCAACTCGAGGAGGTAGTTCCGTAGTCTCCGTATCTGCCATCATTTAAATATGTACGATTAGCAAAAGATTAACAGGAAGAATAGAACTCGTTCATCCTCGTTTACAGGTGGATTTACATACCATCCACGCATTTGGCAGCTGCATTATCAATCAAAGCTGATGCAGTGAGATCCATCTCTTTGCTTCTCAAGCAATTCAGTTGGAATTTCTTTTCTATTAGAGTTCCCTTCCCACTCATGTACCCAAATGTCACTTGAAAGTTTCCAGGTAATTTACCCTACACATTAGCACAACATTCCATCAGAAGTAGGGCTGGCAAAATGGTCAAAAAAACAAGTAACCATCCAATCCGACCCATTAAATATGGGTTGGATAATTGACCATTTAAAAATGTATCAAATATAGATATTATGCACTAAAAATGGATATCCATATTATCAATACTCATTTGTTTGCTTGTTATTTTTCACGAGTTCTTGTTTTCGGGGAGTCTTAACCTTATTTATATTAGCTTGTGTTCTCACCTAACTATTTTTTGAACCATGGATAATCCATATTATCCCTCGTTTAACCCATTTTTATCCATGTTAAATATTGGTAAGTCGGACATCTGTCTTCGTTTAACCTATTTTCAACTCCCCCCATATCCAATCCGACCCACCCATTTGCCAAAGTAACACTTGTTTGACTGCTCAACAAGTACGAGTAAAAACTATCTATCATATTTTTTTCATCTAAGTTAATGGGAAAAAGCCCAAAACATCAAAAAGATGTCGCCTTAGCTTAAACAAGAGCTTTAGTTTGTGTGAAATATCAATCAAATTGCTTTTTTTTATGTTTCCCTTGAGAAAAAGAAAATTTAGAAAGGCCCAAAATGTATGAAGCTCATAGAAGCACAAAGATGACAACTTTTCAATTTATCAAGCTTAAATTGATTTACTTTATACATTCTTATGTTCCAAAAAGAAAATTAAAGAGCCCCAATAAGCAAAACAACTATGTGAAGCATAAGAATCATTAAAAATCCTAACTTTTTTCAATTTCTTGGTCCTAAATTGAATAAAGATTACAACCCAGTTCTTGATTTCTCTAATTTTTCTTACTGCCAATGATTATTACACACACAAAAAAAAGAGAAAAAAGATTACACCCACATATATATATAAATCATATTTGGGGTTACCTGAGTGTTTGGGTAGATAGGCAAAGCACTGAAGGGCTGCTTGAGAGACATAGAACATGCCATTTTCTTCAGGTAAGGGCTGAGAAAACGTGAATTTGTTTATATATATGTAAATATATATATACTCTTAACCTAAATTATGTATAATTAATTAAGTTTTTAGAGATCATATTTAATACTTACTGTTATAAATATTAGTTATTTATTTATTTTGAATGTCTATTTTTTTTTTTTAGAAAAAGTTACATTAGTGACTTTGAGATCGAATTAATGTTCCACGTAAATAGAGTGTTCTCCTTTATTATAATCTCATCATCAAAAAAAAAAAAAAAAAAATAGTTTTATTATCATAACAAAGAATAACATTTGCTTACTATAAAATTTTGAAATTTGTTGCATAACATTTAAAAGTTTATAGTAAGCAAATGTTATTCTTAACATTATTTAAACATGAAAAAAGAAATTTATATTGTCTTCAACTATAAAATTGTCATTGGTTTTTTAGCTGAATGAAGTGGTCATAAAAAAATGTATTTTAAAAATTATACTATTTTTTTTGTGTGTTGACTCCTTAAATAGTGTAATAATGGTGCATCAAATGGGTTAGATAGATTAATAAGCTTTTAGAAAATGTGTTAAATTACCACCAAAGAAAAGGCAATATATGTGTATAAATAGTAGTACAAGTATTTGGATGAGTTTTACCAAAAGAAGTAACTTCAATTTAGTAGGGTACAAACAAATTAATGAAACTTGTTTTTAAAAATATATTGAAAATTTTAACTTTATTAGTTTAGGTGCTCAAGTTATGATGTTAATGTATTGTATTTTAACAGAATTGATGAATGATCGTTGATATGAATCTTTAAATTATTTCCTTCTAGGCCAAACATAAATCATGAGGTACTGGGTAATTGTCCTGATTTTAAACAAATTATATTTTCCTACTACTTTTTGGTTTATTTATGATCAATAATACTTCTTAACAATAAAGACAAACGTTTAGTCATATATTAAAATGGCGCAATAAATTATTTAATTATGATCCACTATTAGGCACTATAATTAAAACAAATCACATCACTTGGATAGCTTCTTTTTTTGCTTCACTTTACCAGGTCTTGATCAAACACAAGTCATTCAAATGTCTATTAGATATCTTGAAAACTCCATTTCATTTATGCTTTGTGAATGGAGTATTGAATTGTATCTGTTGAGCTCAATTTCATATGTTTTTTGGGTTCTAAATGAGAGATTAATGTTTAAACAGTAACTCATCCTTTTCTTTTTTAATAAGGTGGTGTCTGAGGACCAGTTTGAGCACACTTTGGGTCGTTTGGTTGATGGGATAAGGATATGCGGAATATTTTATCCCACCAATTGTAATGGTGGGATTACTATCCCATATAGGTGGATAAAGTAATCTCATGGATATCTCTGTCTATCTCATCCCGCGTACCAAACGATCCCTTCAACTATTCCACTGAATACCTATTACTTAGCACTACGCAATTCTGCTCGCCAAAACTTAGGCACAGAATGCACCCCATCTTCGCCAATGGAAGGCGAGCAAAGGCCTTGTTGCAACTGTTCACTTAGCAATCAGCTTGAGAGCACATAAATTAGGCTTCTAGTACAACAGTCATCTTAAAATGAACTTGAATAGCACCTGGGCTCGGCATAGAGCACACACAAACACTTGGTTAAGCACCTGAGCCCACAACATGTAGACAGCTTGCAATTTCTTTTAAATCACTAGGATAGAAAACATATCCATTGTACTGGTTTCACCTTTCATATATTCCACAAGTTAGAGTTAACATTTGGAATGGACCTTTTCACTTTGCTAGAGCAGCAAGTGAGAAGCAAAACAATAACAATAGTAACAACTACTCAATACCAAACAAGTTGGGTTCGGCTTTAATAAGCAAAACTGAAAGTCAAGCCACAAACCGAATAATGTATTTTTATCAGGAAAATGATCCAAAGCATGCTTAGGCTCAGAGAAAAGGGCAAAGAGAAACATTGACCATCAACAAAGTTAGCATACAAAACAGTTGTCAGGAAAGTCAACTGCCGCGACTAAATTGAAAAAGCAAGGAAGTAGTTAAGTCTAAGCGGGTGGTTTAAGACCTTCGTCTGGACCTGGTCATTCTTCTAGTTGAATTGGAAGTATCAAGACTTTGATTACTTTTACTGCAGTTCTTAGCTCCGGATCTAGTGGCACCTGCAAATGTAAGAGCGTTAGTGCTTGTTCACCCCGTTAAAGAAACAAGTTGCAAAGGACGTAGGGCATGTAAGGAACCTCTGGTGCGACTTATAGGGGATTGAACTTCATTTTCATCAACTGCTGAATCAGTCACCTCACTGGAAGCATGAGAATTTACTTCCGGCTCAGCACATCCTGGTTCTGAAGGCGAACATTCTGGTTGCGCTTCCATTGGTCGATCAGTGACTTCAGAATCTGCACCATGATTAAGTAAATGAATGAAGTTACATAAAATTCAAGTGAACCAAATAAGGCATTTTGACCCCTATCCTCTTTATATTCTCCAGCTCTCTCGCCAAATGACTTTAGAGTTCTTTTAGCAGTATCAACATCATAAATATAACAAATTGTGAAAATCCCCATCATATAAACTTTATAATTATTTTTTAAGAAATAGTAGCGAAGGATCAACTATTTATATAAGGTAGTACCACGAAATGTCTCAATAACAGCTACTACCTCCTCTACATTGTTCTTAAATTCTTTTGCGGACTAAAAACATAAATGACCCGTATATAATTAAAGAGAAAAACATGAAGCTCTGATGCCCTCCGCCATAAAAAAATTCAAAATGAGAACTTTGTAAATAAAACATGAAACAGTAATAACTGAATGAACAGGCAATAGACTTGGAGAAAATTACCTTCAGTAGTTTCAGATTCATCGATTTCCTCTTCTTCATTTTTATTCACCATGATGCTCTCCACTTTCTGTTGATGGGTTTGAGCATTTTTGGCAGTAAGTTCTTGTTCCTTCCTCTCTATGTGGAACTTATTCAGCTTTTCCTCAAACTCCTCAATGCATGATTTGAGTTCAGGTTTAGCAAACTTCTTCCCCTAATGGAAGACATTCAAACAGGGAAATAATGGTTTAACACAGTGAAATAAATTCCCAATAACTTCTAAAAACTAGTCTAAGTGCCCTTGTGAAGCTACAGCAAATCTTACCTTGTTGATAATAGTTCGGAAATTATCCATCACAGAGTCTTCAAATAAGGCATGTTCATATGTCTTAAACAACTCTATCAGCTTTCTCATGCTCTTATCAGTGTACGATAGCTGAGCAAGGCAATATGAGATGTATTCACAGAGCCTAATATCTGCATAAAAAAAGATGTTAATATGCAGAAGTTTCTTCAGTGACAATTAAAATAGCAATCAGAAGCTAATCTATCCACTAATTTTTTTTTTCATTCAAAGGTCTCCTAATTATGATTTTCTTTTAAATTTTTACGAAGGCACTCCTAAAATATGGTACACGTGCCCGCCATATATCAGCCTCTTTGAAGCTCACAGAAACACAAAGACTGTAAAATCTAACAATTAAATGGGATCAGTTGCCTAGCAATAGCAAGCTGGCATCATGATTTATCCACAAAAGTGTAAAACCTCACAGAAAGTCATGAAAAAACCTCAATGTCAAGTTTAGGGTTTAAAAAGAAGAAAGAGACGTCCATGTTTTCACATATAGTCTCAAGCAAGTATATGTAAGCAACGCCAAACCCAGGGTAGAAAAAGACTAATTCCGACTAACTTCTTAAGTTTAGCATAGTGTAAACTTAGAGAACAGATATCCTTGCAAACTACAAGTACCCAATACATTTTCTTTCTTCTTCTAAATGGTTGATCTATAGTTGATAATTTATAGTTCGATCAGAGTACACAGATACTTCAAGGAGACAAATCAAAACAATTTTCAAATTCCATACCAGTAACTCCACAAAATCTATTGCACAACTTCTCAACAAGAGCTTCCATTTGTTTGTCCTAAAAATACAAACAAACATTTCAATCAATCCTCTATAAAAGAGCCCAAAGAAGCAAGTCAAATTCATGGTACCTTCTTAATTGAAGCAATTAAAAATTGCATGATGTTACAGAATGATTCTTCCTTCAAGTTCTGGCAAGATAACTTGCCAAGGATATCTGGAAGTAGGTTATAAATTGGATTGCTCCCTGTAAACATTAAGTTTAAAGAAAAAAAAAAGCAGTATTATTTGATGTGTGTACACACAGAAACACGTGACAGCAGAATAAAGAAGCTCAACCGTAGAAAGACTAGATATAAATTAAATAAATTAACTTCTTTGTTAGCAACTGATAAAGAAAAGTTGGGTAGATATACTACCTTTCTTTGACAACTCATGAAAGAAAAGTTTGGCTAGATTTGAAATTCTTTCATCTTCATCTTCCAAGCAGATGGCCATTTCATTTATATAACCTTTCACCTAGAAATAATACACGCAAATCACGATACTAAAATCTACCACAAGAAAGCTAAATATAAATGTATGATAAGCCAGCCAAACCTTCATCATGTCATTCAGTATCAGATGAGAAAGAACCAATACAGCATTCTTCCGCACGGAAACTGATGAATCTCTTAATCGTGCATACATGTGCTCTGTCCATGGTTCTAACAGATTAGGAAAACGAACTGCCAGATCTCCAAGAGCAACAGTGTAATTTGATCGAACAGTTTCAGAAGGTGCATTCTCCACAACAGTGAAAAGAAGCTGGAGATTCGCATTACTAGGAAGTTACATAGACACATGTTTAGAAACTTTTTCCATAACCTGGAGTATAAAAGAAGAAAAGAGGAAAGAGCAGCCCGGTGCACTAAGCTCCCGCTATGCACGGGGTACGGGGAAGGGCCGGACCACAAGGGTCTATTGTACGCAACCTTACCTCACATTTCTGCAAGAGGCTGTTTCCACGGCTTGAACCCGTGACCTCCTGGTCACATGGCATCAACTTTACCCGTTACTCCAAAGATCCCCTTCAAAAGAAGAAAAGAGGAATTGAGGAAAAGGCTAACCAGAAGTCAGCATCAATTATCATAAATCGGCATAATGCAAGCATTCCAGATGCTTGTAATTCAGGGTACTGGAAGAGATATAGAACATATGTCAGTATCAATTAAATGATGTTGGATACAGAATACTGATTAAACAATGAAGTAAACTGTCCTTGGGTATAAAATAGAGTTCGAAGGTGCTGTTTTCTTCTTAAATGATTGAAACTCATGCTGCTCTTTAAGTGCTTGATAATAACATATAAAGTCTAGAGCTACATGCATCTAACATATCAATAGAACACGAAACAAACATTTCACATTTGAACTCTAATGTGACTAAATATTACTCCCTCCATCCCATTTTAATTGTCGCTTTACCTCTTTTCATGTCCATTAAGAAAACAATAAATACAAGGTATAGTTTACTAAGTTACCCCTATTTAATAAAAGCAAATTGATTTCATCTTCTTAAATAATGTGTCATTAAGGGTATAGTTGGAAACAACTGCCAACTTTAGTCTTGAATTCCTAAAGTGACATTTATTTTGGGACAACTTTTTTTTGGATCTAATACAACAACAACAACAACATACCCAGTGAAAATCCCACAATGTGGGGTCTGGTTTTTTTTGGATCTAATGTGACAGTTAATTTGGGACAAGGGAGTATTAACTAATCTGAACAAAAAGTACATACTTCACATTCAGTCGAACTACCTTAGAGTTAAACAAGGAGCAAAAATCAAAAGGGAATGGTATAGTTCCAGTGTTTTAAAGCACAAAAACATAGACCGTGTAGGCGCAACAATCACCTTCTGCATCAAACTGTAATTCCTACAGAGTTTAGAAAGAAAAGGTGTGCAATGGCCAATCAAGTTTCTCACACAGGAACCGCCAGATACAATTTCTTTCTCTGCTCTTTCAGATAGTGTATCGAGGAATGCATCTTCAGAAGCTGCTAGGCCTAGCTCTGCGTTGATACCATTATCCTGCAAACAAGCAGAACACATATTATAAAATATATGAAGTTGAAAAGGGCTGAGGCTGTTTAGGCTGCAGACTTCATAAAAAAGGATCAATGTGCCTTAATATCCTTTTCACCTTCTGTGCACCAGTATTGTCTGTGCAATCACTCTTATCCTCCGTAACCATTTTCTCTCTCTTAGCTTTATCTTTCCGAATCTTGCGGATCCAAGACTCAATGTAAACCAATTGGTTCAAAGCTACATGGCTTACAACAAAAAGAATCCTACTGAGTTTTGACACTTGAACTATG
This sequence comes from Przewalskia tangutica, assembly GCA_029844215.1. Classification (NCBI taxonomy): domain Eukaryota; kingdom Viridiplantae; phylum Streptophyta; class Magnoliopsida; order Solanales; family Solanaceae; genus Przewalskia; species Przewalskia tangutica. The sequence continues at coordinate 95,564,777 of CM056738.1, read as the reverse complement.
GTTAGCACATTTTGTAGCTCATCCCCTCCACTGCAATCAAATACAGAACTAAGAGATTTCTTCACCAGACCAGCAGCCATTCTGTCAGGATACGGATGGATATTGTATATAGTAGCTATTGCTCTATCTGCAGCAGCATACCATATATGTTCAGGAAGCCAAAAGCCAGTAACTAAGCTTTCTAAGATACTAAATACGTGACTTCCATTAGTGGATAACAATTCTTTCTTGTCCTCTTCAGACAGCCTCTGAAGAGCAACGCATGCTGTCCTAGCAAGTAAAGGGTCCACTTTTGCCCAACGTCCAAAGCCTATGTCAATGATGTCTTGTAAGTGAGAGCTGAGAATAGAATTTGATGTTTTTGCTGCCATGCATAAAATAGATAAAGCACCACGACTTTGCTCTGCAGTTGTTCCAGCGATATTGAAACAGAAGAAATCCCATAATGCTGACAACTGCAATATTAAATGAATCACAAATAAAATTTTCCCTGAAGCTTTAGGCAAGAAAGATAGATGAGTGAGGCATCAGATGAGTCAAGCTTATCAATTTTCTATGAGGATGGCTTATTTCATATTAAGTCAAAGTGAGTTGAGCAAATGCAATATAGCTTATTGAAGTCAAAAGAGTACACTTTCAATTCATGACAGAGATATTAAGCTTTTAACACCATGTTGATAAATGAAGAAGCTTCAAAGACATTAACTACTCTTATGAATGGAAAAGGATGATTCACTTGCCATTTTGTCAGGTTGCAAATTTCTCTGACACAATGAATTATAAAGCCTTTAATCCTCGTCAAGTCTTTGATAAATTGTTAGGTAATCTGAGCCCTTTGTTAATATCAAGTTTCAAATTATATGACGTTCTTCTCAAATCCTGAATTTGTTAGAGAGTCAAATGACTCCACATTACCACCAAAGACATAACCATTCCAGCAATTCAGCAATGATGTTGGTGTAAATGTTTAAAATAACCACTTATAGGTCCAATAGCAGAGCATTGTTTAGGTGATTAAATCTGGATTGAAGGATAATATACACTTCTTATCTAATATAATGATTATCTTCAGCCTCGCTACAGTGTTTCAAATAAAATGCACATTTTAACACTTAACCCACGTCTCTCTAGCTCATGCTTAACAACAATCTCTAAGGCTACTAAATCAGCACACATCACCCAGTACCAAAATAAACATCTGACATTCATTTCCTACATATAATTAAGTGAATCAAATTATGGCATGTTTCCCCACATGAGCTCCTCAACAAAATAAATGCAACCATTCTACCATGCTTCAAAAACAAAACTTACAACTTCTTGAGTCACGCTAGATTTCTTATATAGCAAACTCAGAAGAAAAAAAAGATTTTACAGATTACATACTGTGCTATTTGTTAAATCGCCCTTGGACATCAAGGCTCCAATTAGGAACTCCAATGAAGCAAGGTCTCCAATATTTGAGTCTATAGCAAGATTCAAGAGATTCTTAGCAGTTTCCTCTGGGTTCTTCCTTACATAAATTGTAATGAAAGCATTCTCAACAGCTTCATAAATTGCTTTGTCTTGTGAAAATACCTGCACGTGTGCTTTATTAGGTCAAAATGTTTAATAAAGCCTCAGTAATAAATCATACAAGATAAAAACCTGAAAAAAACATCTTAAAGTGCACAATAAAACATATCGAAATCGGCGCACTCCAACTATACAAAGTTAACATTACCAGTGGCAACATTTTCCGGAGGCAGGCTTCGGAGCCATCTATTTGGAACTGTCTGCATCTCATCAGTAGAAGAATTGTGTTCTCCACATCTGTGGCAGAAGATGAGGCCATTAATTGGACAAGGGTTGGCATTGTGGCAGAGACACAATTGGAAAATCTCAATCCTGCCTCTAGCGATGCAACCAAGGTCCTTGTTTGCTCGAAATTCCCAAAATCTGGCACAGAATCATCCGTCTGGCCTATCAGATCTTCCTCATGAGGCAAGCAGCTGTCCGCCATACTGTCATCTTGTCCCTTGTTCATCTCTTCACCCACATTGTGGACCTCGCCATCTCCATCACTAATTTCATCACAGGAAGACAATCCATCCAAAGCACTTGTTGGCTGAGCCTTTGGTCCTAGGTCATCTAACTTTTTCTTGTATTGTTCTAAGGTTGCCTCAAAAGATGCTGCTCGAAGCTGGGGTCCAAAGGGATTGTGCTGCAACATCATAATAAGTAAATTGAGTGCAGATTTTCTGACAATTGCACTCTTATCCTCTAACCTCCCAGCCGCTACTTCTGCGACCTCATTCCACATGCCAATTGAAACTGAATGCTCTTCACATAATTCAGCCCAGACTTGAAGCGCTCGACTCCTTGTATAGGCTGACCGCTGACACATCCCTACAACGTTCCAACAAGATGCAGGGCCGGAAGGAGCGCACGCCGAGTTAGATAGAGCAAAGGAGGGTCCTGTCAAGTCGGTCCGCTAACGCCTTATCTTCCTATTTATAAGCCACAGCCTACTTCGACGATTTCCAACATGGCTTGCTTGGTTCGGAGACGAATGGATTTAGAACTCACTTCAACTTCAGTATTATCGAAAGCCTTCATGATCAACTTACCCAACACCCCGACAAGAGCATTTCTCATCTTATAAGATTCACCTCCAAAATGTGGGATTAATAAGCCAATATTTGTTGAGACCAACTTAGGCATTCTATCAGCAAGCTCTACAAGAAAGCGCCCAACATTTTCAGCCCCTACTGTATCCTTCACATAGTCTTTCGGGGATGTTCTTCCTATCTCTCTGATAAGGAAAGAGGCCACGCTACCATCAGCGTATTTCTTCTCAGCCCAAGCAACTGTATCAGCCAAATGGGAAACTGCAAAATCATATTTGTGAACCAGGTGCAAAATTGAAGCACATGATTGTGCAGCATAGTGGTATTTGGTAGCACATGTCCCGATTATGCGGGTCAGGGCGTCTTTTGTTTCTGAATTTTTTAAGACTGCCGCATTCTCAAACATCGAAAAAGCATTTCTACAGCAACCACATCATCAGATTGGATTAGTATTTGATTCACTAAAAGATAGTCAGCTCAATAAAAAAATATCTAAAAAAAACTTACATCACAATGAAGGACAAGTAATTTTCATCAGGGTCTGATCCAAAGAGCAACGACAGGTTGATCTCTAATGAATTTGCAACTGAATTCAGTATCCTTGCCCTTTGTGGCTCCCAATTCCATGTACTAACAAGTTGCTTCTTTCGACTACTAGCGACCACCTAAAGCCAACCAACCATACTCTCAATTGCCCTCCAAATTTCAGTATGATATATAAAGGAACATATACTTTCGAAGAAAAGCTATAAAGGAAAGAAAACACACAGGACATCACAGAATCAACTAAACTCAAATTCTCCAGAATCCCTTGAAACCCAACCTAAGTTACAACAGTCAATATACCCCCTTTGTTTCAATATGATCACCTTACTTTCCTTTTTAGGATGTTTAATAAAGAATGCCTCTTTCCTAATTTGTCAACTCTTTGATTTCAACATCCCACGTGGCATGTTTAAGACCACAAGATTATAGGGCATTTTGGTACATTTATACATATCTTTAGTTTAAGACTACAAAATTCAAAAGTCATCCCTCTGCCAAGTCAAATTAAGACAAACAAATTGAAATGGAGGGAGTACCAGCCTTTCGTCATTTTTAGTATCAACTATACATGCAGGATTACGATAGTCCATTACCAGCAAGAGAAGACACATTGATACCTGCAGTTGCATTGACTAAAAACAGTTGAATTCATTATAAGCGATTCATAAGACTGCACACGTTGGGAATATACTACATGCTGACATGCATCACACACATACACATAAACACACTATATCAGACAAAGAAAGGAGTTTACTTTTGTATTGTTGTTAGAACTAGAATTAGACTCCTCAATGAGCACAATGTGAATGAGGAAAAAAGTGTATATCTTGAAAGCATTTCGATACGATGCAACTCGATCAGCAAGCGAACACTCATCCTCCTCGCTGTCATTCTTCTCGTCATCAGCATTTCCATTATCCTTATACTGAGACACCCTCAAGAGGGAATCCACAGTGGGAAGTAAAACACTTAGATTGGACCTAAGAGACTCCACCAAATTGAGCTTACAGATAGGAGTAAGGCAAGCAGACTCCTTCACTAGTGAATACACACGATCAAACACATCCTGCTCCTCCACACAGAATAGCTCTTTGTCCGATAGGTCGAATGAGACACCTGTTTAAATTGAAAAAGAATTGAAAATTTAGGACCCATTTGACCATAAAACAAAAATAGAGAAAATTACACACTTTTTTTTTACTAGGGAACCCGCAGCCGCTACTCTTTCGAGTGCGCACAGGGTAAACCCGGACTGACGCAATAGCCTGCGAACCACGTCAACGATTAACCACACTTGGCAAGCCATGTGTGACAGGCTCAACCAAGAAGGTTTATGCAGGGATCGAACTCGTGACCTTGCGGTCCCGCGCTCTACTGCTACACCAACTTGGCTACCCGAAGGGTGAGAAAATTACACTCTATGTCTATGGGAGAAGATATTTATTGTCTATTGGGAGAAGATATTTATGCCAGGTAGCCCATTTTTTTTAGTTTGTAACCTTATTTAGCCTATATTGTGTATAAGCACCTTTTATAACACTTTTATACAAAGTTGATACATTATGTATATTGCTTTGCCCAATGTTTTAAAATATTGTATAAACTGAAAATATGACTAAGTGGCGTAATATTTTATGTTGGGTTGTATATTTTTGAAAATTACCCAAAAAAAAACATTCACTTTTTTCAGGAGTGTTTGGTCATGAAAATTTCAAATCTAATTTAAATGTTGTATTTCAAGTTTGAAAAATAACTTATAATCTATTTTCCAACTCCCTTTTCACTTTTGAAAGTTATATTTCATATTTGAAAAAGTAAATATTATTTACAAAAAGTATAACCAAACACAAGTCCATTTTTAACTCCAACTCCATAAATTTCATCTAAAGTAAAAAAAAAATTGGAATCTATTGCCAAACGCCTACTTACCCCCTGTTTGGATGGTTGTTTTCCGTGGTTCATTATTGTATTGTTTTCTATAAAACCATATTTGTTTCCATTATTCTTAAAATTATGTTGTATGATATTGTCAATACATTGTAATTACGTGGTTATATAATCATGAAAAAGTCCAATTTTTATAACCACGGATTTGGTAATTTTTGCGTGGTTACGTATTTCATTTTCCATTATACCCCACCCACCAATTTACCAACCCCACTGTCACAAAGCTCTATTGTGACCAAGTTTATAATTAATATGTTAAGTATTTAAATATTTTAGTTAGGACATTGTAGTCCAGCAGAATAATTAATTACATTTCAGTACCTTTGTTTTTTTATTTCAAGAAAGGTCCATTTGTAGACTTTAAAGGTGTTAAGTCCCCTTTCAGCACTCATTGAGAATATATTATTACAAATTATCCTCTCTCTTTCTCTCTCTCCCTTTCCCTGTCGTTCACCATTGTAACTGACTACCAAATCTGTTACAAATGGTATCAGAAGTGGTTCCGACACCGATGACCGCAACACCACCAGAGCTGCAACTCGTGTACGACGACATTCGAATGATTAAGACGCAACTTGCGGTGTTTGCCGAAGACAAGGCAAGAGGTTCGAATCACTTGAGCAAAATCAAAATCGATTTCAATCACAGTTGGACGAGGCTCGTGAAACTAACAGAAGACTGGAACTCATTTTATCAAGTTTGAATATGACACAATCGGGAGGATCGACGCAAACCACACCGGCAACGACACATGCAAACATAGACACTGGCTTGAACACGACGGGTATACTACCCGTACCCACGGCAAAGGAGAACGATCAAACTTCAGGTACTAGACCTCTTATTGCTAACACACAAGTTGTATACACCACATCGACCTTCCCGACAGGAAGAAGGTTTACTTTTCCTCCTGCTCCTCCATTATTTTCAAGCCCACCCATCTATCGTAAACCTACTATCTCTTTAACACCTCCAACATCCCCAAATATAACAGTTCAAAACCCTGAAACCAGCACCAGCCACAGAACTCGCAAGCCTAAAATAAACTTTCCGGAATTCGATGGCACTAACCCCAGGAGCTGGCTTAGGAAATGTGAGAAGTTTTTTAAACTATACAACATAAATAAGCAAGAAAAGCTTAGCTATGCTTCGGTTCATATTGGGGAAAAGGCTAATGTGTGGTTTGATAGATGTATGATTAATAATAGGGAAAACATGACATGGTCTATGTTCAATAGTGAGGTGTAGAAGGTTTGGTAATATTAGACCACAAGATATTGTAGATAAATTCAACAAGATTATGCAAACATGTAATGTTGATCAGTACCAAAGTAAGTTTGAGGAGCTTACGGGATATATGACTATAATCAATCCTTTACTCAATGAAATTCATTATGTGTCTAGTTTGATTAGTGGATTGAAGCCTGAACTTAAACCTCTAGTAAAAATTACCAACCCCACAAATGTATTAGATGCCTATGAAACTGTTAACTCTATGAAGAGTCTTTCAAGGCTCTACTTCCCTTTGTCCAGCAGAAAAACTATCAGTGTTACATTCCAAATTCTATAACCACTCCATACAACAGAAATACCCAAACTACTATCCCTAAATACCTTATATCCTACCCAACTCATAAAACAATAAGACAACCAATAAACCAAACACACTTCCAACCAATTTAGAAAACCTCAGGGAGCAGGGGTTGTGTTACAGGTGCAAAGAGAGGTACTATCCTGGGCACCAATACAAACTGAGAATCTTGAACACTATAGATGGAATGGTAATTGAGGAAGATGGTGGAAATCAGGAAGTGTTTATGGATATGGTTGAGACCTTAGAAGAGGCAAGTTGAGGTGTCTATAAATGCTCTATTGGGTTTAAGTTCTTCCAAAGGAAAAGTATCAACTATCAAAATCATAGGATATGCTGGTAAAACACCCATGACAGTTTTGATAGACAGTGGGTCTACTCATTCATTCATAGACCCCTACATTGTTAAGAGACTGAGATTACCAATACAACCTATGGAGAAGCCTATGAAAGTTTATTTAAATGGAAAATACAGAATGAGCCTTTCACTTTCAGATTAAGACTAATGAAGGTGGGGGTTGTGATATGATATTGGGCATGGACTGGATAGATAGGGTAGTGTTAGTGATATTTCGAATGCTCACGCAAGCGTACGCATCGTTGACAAGTAATATAGTATGATAAGACCGAATATTGTCCTAAGTGGTTTCTAATTACTGTTCATCTATTTTATGTTATCTATTTGGCAATCGATATTTGAGTTGGGTTTTGTTTAACTACTAGAATAATTGCAAGAATTACTAAACTAGCGAGTGTAAGCAATGCACCTTCACCATCAAAGCTCTGCTTTGTGTAGGTGGTCTAAGCTATTTGGGATGAGTAGCTGATTCGTCTTTCTTTGGTCCCGTAACTACGCGATATGGTTGTTCTTTGGGCACAGTCGTTCCTCGCGAAAAGTTAGGGTGATTCCTCCACTTTGGATTGTATGTTGAAATTATAAGGCGAAAGTTCTCAATTTGCTGAACTCGCTCGTTGGCACATTATTAGGGTCCACCGATGTGCATCTGTCAAAGGAATGAGGTCCACCACAAATCTCACAATTCTGAGCATCCGGATTGCATTCTGAGACATGGTGTTCTGCTGCGATTGCCGTCGGAGAAGGGCGTATATGCGTTCGAGCGGTGATGGCATCTAACTCATGTATGCCATACCATTCACCGACTTGTTGCCCGCCCTTGATGATTGTTGGTAGCCATGTCTTCCAAGAACTCATGTGCCTCGTCGACACTCTTTCATAAAGGCTCCCTGCGGCAAAGATCAATGATGGTACGAGTAGTACCATTCAGCCCATTATAAAAAATGTGGACTAACATCCACTTCTCTATGCCATGATGTGGGCATTTCCTTTGCAGATCCTTAAATCGCTCCCAGACATTGACTCACCATCCACCTGATAGAAATTGTTCAACTATCCCCTTAACTTTGCTGCCTTTGAAGGAGGGAAGAACTTTGCGAGAAACTTTTGGGCTAAATCCTGCCAGGTGGTGACGGAGTTGGCAACCAGCTCTTGGCTCTGTCCCTAAGTGAGAACGGGAAGAGCTTCAGTCTAATGGCATCGTCAGTAACGCCATTGTACTTGAAAGTGGCACACAGCTCCAGAAAGTTGGCAATGTGTATGTGGGGGTCGTCAGATGGCAATCCCCCAAAGTGTACTGTGTTCTGCACCATGCTCAGGATGGCTGGCTTGATCTCAAAGTTGTTCGTCCATATTGCTGGGAGTCTAATGCATGTCTGTGCACCAGTAACCGTGGGCAAAACATAATCCCAAGCTTTTTTCTGGAGGTGGTGGGACTTGTCCCATGTCAGTCGGTACCTCATTATTCAACACCTCTTCAGGTACCCCGTTGTTGTTATTCTGCTTATTTTTCATGGCTAGTAAATCAACAATTCTTTTCTCACGCCTGTTTTGCTTGCACAGTTTTTCGATTTCAGGGTTGAAGGGAACAAGTGTATCTGCTCCTCTCCTTCTTCGCATACACTAGATCCCTGAAATAGACCAAAATCAACAAACAAATCAAGGCAACAGTGTTCTAACACTAAGAAAAAATAAAAATAAAGCCAAAGTAGAAATAAAAATAAATGCTTCGATATTAGATGTACGTCAGTCCCCGGCAACGGCGCCAAAAACTTATTAGCGATATTTCGAATGCTCACACAAGCGTACGCATCGTTGACAAGTAATATAGTCTAATAAGACCGAATATAATCCTCGGAGACTGGTTTCTAATTACCGTTCATCTATTTTATGTTATCTATTTGGCAATCGATATTTGAGTTGGGTTTTTGTTTAACTACTAGAATAATTGCAAGAATTACTGAACTATTTAAGTTGTAATCAGTTATGAATGAATTAGGGCTTCCAAAATCCTCGACTATCCACTCTATTCAATCCTTAATGCAACTAGAATGACTTCTTTTTCTACGTTAAGATAGCGGTTAACTAAACCGTCTTATATTCCGGTTAGGACATATAATCACTCAACCCAGTGCAAAACCCTTCTATATTTCTATGATAGGATTTACCACATAGGAGGATTAAGAATAGTAACCTCTAATGCTACACAAGTATCGGGGTACTGTCGTCCGCGATTTTAACCTATGTCTAGTCAATAAAAGCATATCCAAATCTCTCATCTCGGTTCTTGATTCGAAATCATATATATTATGATAATTAGTGATCAATTAATTATCAAACATTCATACCAATTATTGACTAAATCTTAATCAAGTGAAGAAGAAATCAAACTACTGCACTAATTCATGAATAAAAGTTTTCAAGCAATTCACAAGGAAAACCCTAATAAAGTGTTTAGCTCCTAGCCATAGTCACGCTAAGAACTAACACAAAATCCATACATAAACTGAATTAAAAACGAAAGAAAAGAAATTACTGCGAACTAAGTCTCCAATTGTAGCATCCCTTGTTGTCTTGTGTTGTGCTATGTTGTAGAATGACCAACCCCTCATGGCATTAATCCCTAGGGCTTAAATATGTTCTAAATTTCGTGCCTTATTGACCAATCTGCCCTTAGCCAATTCTTCTTCGGAACTGAGATTTTCCGCACCGGCACCGCGGTGCCGAAACTCCTGCACCTTCTCAGCAAATATGGCACCGCGGTTCTGCATAGTAGCACCGCGGTGCTGAAAATCCTTTGATGTGCGAACTTTCGTCCTTTTTGCCTCGGGAGCACCTTTTCTGCCCAATTCTCGCTCTTTTTCGCCATTTTGCCTTTTGGAACCGCTGTGACTCAAAAGAAAGAAAAACAAACCTAATACTATACTAAACACAACAAAAACGAGTAAAATACTAACTAAAAATGACTCAAAAGGCGTATACAAAATACGCCTGACAGGTAGCACCTGTGATACTACACACCAGGCCTTATAGTCTGAGCTTCATTTGTAAAGTAAGAATGATTACATTGTATGGTGAACAAGAAGATGTTGGGATAACAACAATGAACACTGAAGAATTGAAGAGAATGGTACAATGTGGTACTGGTGAAGTAGTTGCTGAAATAGCCATGATCAAACCAGTGATGCCAAGTAAGAAGAAACATGTTATACACCCTACTATCAACACATAAGTACAAATCATTTTTTCATGAACCTACTGAACTACCACCAAAAAGAAACTGTGATCATGTAATCAATCTAATTCCTGGAGCCCAACCCTTCAACCTAAGACCCTACAGGTATTCTTATGATCAAAAGAATATCATTGAAGCTATTATCACTGACATGATTAAGGTTGATACTGTGGTACCCAGTCAATCAGTTTGCATCACCTACTCTATTAGTTAAAAAGAAAGACTCCACATGGAGATTATGTGTAGATTACAGAAGGCTAAATAGCCTTACTGTTAAGAATAAGTATCATATATCTATGATTGAGGACTTGTTGGATGTGTTGTGTGGGGCCAGAGTGTTCTCTAAGATAGACTTGAGAGCTGGCTACCATCAGCAGTGGCGGATGCAGAAAATTTTCAAACTGGGTGCATACATTTAATCAAGTTTATAAATCATCCGAGTGCCCAAATTTAATAAAGTTTACAAATCAGTAGCACTTCTCCAACACTATTTTTGCCCTACATTTCAATCAATCCAACACTATAGGTGGGTCACGTTGAAAATGATAGGTGGGTCACCTTGTAAAGCGGACGTCGTTTTACAAGGTGATTTAAAAAAATGGGTGCACTTGCACCCAATTTGGTATGTGTGTGTCCGCCAGTGACCATCAGGTTAGAATGAAAGAAGGGGAGGAGCACAAAACTGCATTTAGAACCCACCATGGTGTGTGGGAATTTAAGGTAATGCCTTTTGGCTTAACCAATGCACCTGCAACCTTTCAGTTCCTTATAAATTGTGTATTCAATGAACACTTAAGTGTGTCTTTGATGACATATTGGTCTATAGTAAGATTATGGAAGATCATTTGCTACACCTAGAGTCTGTATTAAAACTACTGAGAAAACATCAATTATTTGCCAAGCTTAGCAAGTGTGAGTTTGGGCAGTCTCAAGTGGAGTATTTGGGGCACATCAACCATGACAAAGGGTAAGTATTAACCCTGGCAAAGTGGTTGCAATGTTGGATTGGCCCTACCAAAAAACAGTGAAAGAACTGAGGGGTTTCCTGAGGTTAACAGGGTATTATAGAAAGTTTGTAAAGGGGTATGCACACATTAGCAAACCATTGACAAACTTACTAAGGAAGGGTGAATTCCAGTGGAACATGGAAGCTGAAAGATCAGCTAAAAAAGGCTATGTCCAGCACACCTGTATTGGCACTACCTGACTTCTCTAAACCTTTCATTCTGGAAGTGGATGCATGCAACACATATTGGTGTTGTTCTAATGCAAGACAAAAGACCTTTGGAATTTATGAGTCAAGTTTTGAGCAAAAGACACCAAGGTATGTCTACCTATGAGAAAGAATTAATAGTCTTACTGCAAGTTGTTAATAGGTGGAGACATTACCTACATCCCCATCACTTCATCATCAAAACTGATCATTTCAGTTTATAATTCCTATAAGACCAGAAAATAACCACCTTTTTGCAACATAAAGGATAACTAAGCTGATGGGATTGAGTTTTGAAATACAATACAAGAAAGGGGTTGAGAATGTAGTTGATGCCTATTATCACTATGGTTCAGCATGATAGTACCTTGAAAGACAGAGTAATACAATATTCTGTAATAACTCAAGTACAATCCAAGTGGATAGAGGAAATTTTGAACAGCTACAAAGGGGATCCAGAAGTGTTACAAGCTATAACAACAATTGGTGTCAATGGTAGCAGAGAACAAAACCTCTCAATACAACAAGGGGTGTTGAAGTATAAAGGTAAAGCTTGGGTGGGACAAAATGGATCCCTAAGACAGCAGCCGGTTCTAACAATACACCAATCTGAATTAGGAGGACATTCAGGGGTTGTTGCCACTTACCAAAGGCTAAAATCAATATTCTATTGGCCTGCAATGATGGAACAAGTTAAGGATGTGGTACAAGTATGTGAAGTATGTCAAAGATGCAAGGATGAACAAGTGGCCTATCCAAGCTTGTTGCAACCACTACACATCCCTGAAGGAGCCTGAGAACACATTTCCATGGACTTCATTAAAGGCCTACTAATATCTGAAGGGAAGGATACTATACTAGACCTAGTAGTTGTTGATAGATACAGTAAGTATGCACATTTCATAACAATTTTCCACCCATTCACAGCCCCACAGATTGCCAGAATGTTTTTAGATAACATCTACAAATTACATGGCTTACCCAAAAGTATAGTGTCTGACAGAGACAAAGTGTTCACTAGCATTTTCTGGAAAGAAATGTTTAAACTACTACAAGAGTACAAGTTCAAATTTGTTACAGCTCAGCTTATCATCCTCAAACAGATGGTCAAACTGAGAGACTCAACAGATGCCTAGAAAACTATTTGAGGTGCATGATCGGGCATAAAGCAAAAGAATGGCACAAATGGTTATCCCTAGCAGAGTATTGATACAATAGCAACTACCATACTTCATTAAAGATGACCCCCTTTAAGGTACTATATGGTTATGATCCTCCTCAACTAACTTTTGAACTCATTGCCCAAATTAAAGTGGATACATTGGATCAACTACCCAGAGAAAGACAATTAGTGGCCAAGGTATTAAAAGAGAACCTAAAGAAAGCACAGAACAGGATGAAAGTTAATGCAGATAGAAGGAGGACTGAAAGAGAATTTCAGGAGGGTGACTGGGTGTTCTTAAAACTACAGCCTTATAGACAAACATCAATAGCTCATAAAGAGCCTCAAATTATCATCCAAATTCTTTGGCCCTTACCAGGTCATTCAAAAGATTGGGCCAGTAGCATACAAGTTGATATTACCTAAGACTGCAAGGATACATCTATATTTTCATGTGTCCCAACTCAAGAAGAAGATAGGAGATCATATAGTAGCTTCTGTTGACCCTCCTTTCTGCAGAAGGTCAAATGAGGACAGAACCAATAACAATACTTACCGGAGAGAAGGATGATCAAGAAAGGAAATAGAGTTGTTACACAATTGCTAGTACAGTGGACCAAATTATTACCTGAAGAAGCCACTTGGGAGTACTACCAATGACTGAATTTTAAAGGCACAATCTCACTTTCACTTTCAACGACATGGAAAGGGAGAGAGATAAAGAGAGGGGATAATTTGTAATAATATATTCTCAATGAGTCCTCAAAGAGGACTTAACACTTTTAAAGTCTACAGAAAACCTTTCTTCAAATAAAAGAACTAAGGTACTGAAATATAATTAATTATACTACTGACTACAATGTCCTAACTAAAATATTTAAATACTTAACAGATTAATTATAAACTTGGTCACAATAGAGCTTTGTGACAACCACTCAGCACCCCTCATCCCCCATCACCCCCAACCCACACCACCCACCATCTACTTATTTTCTAAAGTTTCTATCTTATCCTTCTTCTTAATTTAATTAATATATATAAACTAGTTTGTAATTAAGGATCAAGAGTATGTTATTATACAATACCATATACGCTATCATACTACTATACTGTTACATTATGAAACCATGGGTAACGACCATCCAAACAGAGTGTTAGAGAACCCAGTTGGCTCAATTAAAAAATAAAAGAGAACCCAGTTGGCTCAATTAAAAAAATAAAAGAGAACACAGTTACAAAAATCGAAAAAAAAAATGAGAACCCAGTTGCATAAATCGGATAAAATGAGAACCAGTTGAAGAATTCGGGAAAAAATAATGAAGAATTGGTGTTGGAAGTTGACATAAGTTAGGGATGTAGTAGCTCGATTGGTGTTTGAATCTCCACATTTTAATCCCCTTACCCTACCCCTATATAATAAAAAAATGGTGGAAACCCAAGATGGGAAATACTGACCTTTGACAAATTCTTCGAGTTCAGAAGGACGAAGATTGTTGAGTGAAGTAGGATTTTGAACTGAGAGCTGGTTGTTGTTATCGGAGTCTTCTTCTTCAAGATACTGTAAATTTTGAGGGAATATGAAATGTGGGGCCATTTAAGAGTAAGGGGAGTGAGGATTTGAAGATATCTGTAGAGAAAAATGGAGATGAGAAGGGGGTGGAGTTTGAAATGGAAAATGTGGGTGTATGAGAGCGGGAAGAGAGAAAAGGTATAAAATTGTTAAGAAAATGACAAAAATGGTCCCTCATCTTATTACTTGAATAGTTTGCACTTTTGTTCTCCGCTGGATATTTATTAAACACCCGAAATCATAAAAAAAATTAATTGTTGAGAAAATGACAAAAATGGACTCTTGTGGTCCGATCCTTTTTCGGATCCGCGCATAGTGGGAGTTTGATGCACCGACCTAGTTGATTTCTCGCAATATACATTGTTTAACATTTGAAGAAAATACAGATTTTCCATGTGGTTTAGACCTATAAAGAATACTTCAAAATACACATATGTCAAATAAGCTATTATTATGTCATAAAATATCATATATATTATGTTATACAATATCATATATTATATATTCCCATTTTATATGTAATATTCTCAGGATTAATTTTATGTTTGTTTCTTTAATATTTTGCGAGTACAAATATCAAAACACAGACTCTCAAACCATACTTTCTTCGTTTCCTTTGCATATTCCCTTTTATGTAATCTTATTTGGCTATGCAAACCTAATAGTGCAGTGTTACTTGTCCCAGAATTCATGCACATTAATCTAGTTTGTATTTTACACTAGTGTATGGAAACACGACTGGAAATGATTGAATATAATACTTTACAATTTTAAAAGAAGAAAATGACCCTACAAAAGATTTGATATTTTATATTTAGATTTTTTATGTGTAAAAAATATCTCTTATATAATATAAAATTAAAAAGATTAAGCTTTGGGCATGAAATTATTTTTGTTAGGGAGCAATTTATCTTTCAATGTGGGACTTTCTTGATGCGAATTCGGAATAGTTGGGTCTGGATGCGGGTATCAAACACCGGGTGAAAATAAAATAAAATAAAATAAATCTGAGGTCTCAGGTTCAACATTTGGGTATAAAGTTGTCTTTGCTAGGGAGTGCTTAACGAGGGGTGAGCACGGGTATAGGGTACCTAGATACCCGACCGGAACCGACACTAATGAATATGTTTCGGGTAGATATATCAGAATAATGAGTAGGTTCCGGATAGTAAAATTAGTAATCGGTCAATGTCGAGTCCGGTTCCGAAAAATAGAGACCGGGTACTCAGAACCAAAACCGGTACCCGAACCCTACGAACTCACTCCCATTTAAATTATTTAGTTTTGGGCCAGTCCATTTTAGGCCCAGTACGCACTACCACTACTTTTCTTTTCCACACCCTAATTCATCTATATTTCTTTCGTCACTTTCAGCATGCAGCCACACATCAAAGTTCAAACTTTCTCCATTCTCACAGTTCAAAGTTCAACTAATTGATTCACGAGCCACGCTTCAAAGTTCACGCTTCATCACTGCAGTACGCACTACGCAGCCACACTCGCACAGTACGCAGCCAGCTCGCACCCTGTTATCGGAACTTCTCCAGTCTCCACGCCCGTTGAAAATCACAAAGAATAGAAAACTATCATTACCAAAGAGAAGGTGGGAGACTCTTCTTTCTGAACCAGGTACTTTTCCTTCATCCCTTGCCTTGCTTGTGCACTCGGCCACTCTCTGTTCTTAAGTCAAAAAACAATTAAATCCTCTGAGAAACAAATAATGCATTATCCTTGTGAAAATGGCTGCCTTCGAGATTTCAGTAAGGATAAGCAAGTAATCTTCGACTGGGTGCTGGAGGGGCTAATCCAGGGATGTCCCGGATGTCTTTGTTATGTGGGTTTATGATCTGCAAATCCAAAAATTAAAGTAGCTTTAGCCTCAACATATGTTATTACTGGACTGCTGGACTGTTTTAAATAGCTACTGCTGGACTGTTTTATTAACTAGCATTCTGAATGTGTTTTCCGTTACAGGGTACCCGAGTAGTAAATTTAGGAATCGGTCTTTACAGGGTAGGGTCCGGTTAGTTAAAAAATGGTAGGGTACCCGGACCCGCTGCTTAACCCCTCAATGTGGGAATTCTCAACGCGAATCTAGAATAGTGAGACATCATGTGGAAAAAAACACATCTGAAAGTCTTTGATTTAAGCCTTGTGTATGGAATTGTATATGTTAGGGAGCATTTTACCCTTCAATGTGAAACTTTACTACACTTTTCGAAATAGTCAAACCGATATGGTTACCGAGCACCGAATAGAAAACTAAAAGAAAAAAGTATTGGATTGTTTCATACCATTGTTTCATACTAACTTTGCACTAAGCATTGGGTTGCTTCGGCTTTCCCTCATTATATCTCTTACAGTTGCCAACAAATTCGATCAATACCTGGTTTTCCTCTACGAATTTCTTCAAGGCAACATTAATAATATAAAAATAAGCTCAATTAATTAATAAAATCAATGAAGAGGAGTGGAAAAAGATTTAAAACCTATGGGGCTCAATTGAAGAGAAAGATTCTGGATTGAGCAATTTTGTGGAGGCTCCAACCTTTAATTGTTTGTGTCGAAACAGAGTATTGAATCTATTCACAAATGAAAGCTTCAATTTTAATATTGAACAAATGAGCACAAACTTAACGTTTTTTCAAAAATGTCACTAGGTGCTTAATTTGTTTTTCTCCACTTTACTTTTTAGTTTGAAAAAAATAAAAGGTCAGACCACAATAGTTTATTGTAGTTATTTTTGTATTTCTGCAACTTTAAACTAGGGAAAAGAGTCAAATATACCCTTAAACTTTGGTAAAAGGATCACATATATCCTTTGTTAAAGTATGGAGTCATATATACCCTAAAACTTTAGTAAAAAGATCAAATTTACCCTTTTTTTAACGGATTGGACACGTGGCAGCCACGTGGCTGCATCATGGCAGCCACATCATCCACATGAACAGTAACACCACCGCTATTGTAACGCTACAGTAACGCCGCCGCCGCTACAGTGATTCCGGCCACCACAGCGAGCCAACGCCGACGAGTCTTATACCAAAGTGTCATGAAATTATATGTTGTCACGAGTCAAGTGCGCGTCAATCTTCGTCTAATCTGGGATACAGTAAAGTGTCATGAAATTATATGTTGTCACGAGTCGTTCGAATTTTTTTTAATGCGTGTTTATTTGTCAAAGGCTATTTTGGTTGACGAAATGTTCTGTACGGTTTGTTGCTAGACCGGTTATGGATTGTTTTAATCAGAACAAATGGTCAAACGTGTTAACCAAAAGCTACATTAATCAGTAAGCAGTCTGTTCGTACTTGAAATAGTGTTAACATGACAATTTGAAACTTGTCTGATTAGTAAACCAGTATGAAATAAGATGATGGTTGCTATTTGAATTCTTAACAACATCTAGAACCGTTGAGGAATGAAGACTGAAAAAAATTCAAGGTGGTTATTGACTAATGATTTCAAGGATAGGCTTTAAATCATATCACACATAGGTCCCCAGATCCCACGGTGTGAGATTTCACTGGGTATGTTGTTGTTGTTGTTGTTGTATGTTAGTAGACAAAACCCTGTATTTGCCCTAATCCGTTAGCTTTGATCCAAACCATGTATTTGTCTTAAAAGGGCTAGAATCCACAACCCATAAATTTCAAATTTTGGATCCGAGCCTATCGGTTAGAGATCTTGTTGGGATAAGGATAATAATCTCCCATGGGATTATTTTAATGTTGTGTTTGGTAATGGGTATTATTTAGTCCCAAAATTATTTTATTCCACCATTTTAGTGGGATAAGTTCCCATATAGAAGGTGAGATAAAATAATCCCATGGATATCTTACTCTATCCCATCCCATCCCACCAACCAAACGACCCCTAAGATTAAGAAATGAAGGAAATCCCATTACTGAGAGAAGTGGTGATCTTGTCTCTCTTGTTGGGGGAGATGAACTTTATGGACCATCTTTTCCAGATAGCGAGCGTTTACTTAGCAATCTGAACACTAACTCAACAATGTAAAATAACTGAAAGCGGCCGGGAAGTAGTACCTACTCCTTATTGGAATAAAACCTCATTTTTTTGATAATGTAGTTCGTAACTCTTATAACCTAGAGTTATTGCATCTAGAGAGATATTTAATTATTAGAAGATTGGTTATGTATTCCACTTTGTTTTTCTTTTCAGTGATCTTGCATCTTTCATCATGTAATTTGTGTGTGTACTGATTTTGGCTGAAGGGTCTGAAAATTCATAAGGGACGAACAAGAAAAGGGAAAGAAAGAGATGAGTGATATAGCAGGGGGCGGAGATCCTTCTGCAATTACATGGGTAACAGCAGAATCACCAAAAACTACTGGTTTTGATGCAAATCAAATTGCTGAAGTGAAAGCTTGGCTTTCTTCACAATTTGACGCTGTGGGTAAAGATGTCTCTGATTTTGGGTACACCCCTCGAAGCATTGGCGAATTACACAAAATTGCCACTCTATCGCAGGCCAAAACTCAAGCTGCTGTAATTGTTGCCAATGATCACCGTCAAAAAGCAGCTGAGTACAGGTCTCAAGGTCATAATTTTTCTGTTGAAGTT
This sequence comes from Przewalskia tangutica, assembly GCA_029844215.1. Lineage (NCBI taxonomy): Eukaryota > Viridiplantae > Streptophyta > Magnoliopsida > Solanales > Solanaceae > Przewalskia > Przewalskia tangutica. The sequence goes on along the minus strand of CM056738.1, from coordinate 95,545,959 downwards.
ACTCAAGCTGACATTTGGTTTAGAATTGACGTTCTTGTTTCAATGAGCTGATTGTGTGGTTGTGATTGCAGCTGCAAGGTTAAGAGAGATACTGGAGAGTGTGGGGTTGGCCCAAGAGAGTTTACCATCTAATGTGGTTTCGTCTGCACACGTTCTTGCAAAGGTTTCAAATCTGTTGGATATTAGAGATACCGAATTAAGTAGGTAGGTCACCATTTTTTCACTATTTTATTTTATTCTCTCTCCTTTTAATTTCGTTATTCTTACTTGGAAAACATTGTAGTTTTCTTGTTGCAGTGGCAGATCTTTTTCTACGGAAAACAGCAGTAGAAGAGAAGAGAGGTAAAGTGCAGCAGGAATCAAAAGTTCTTCTTGAGTACACTCGAAAGGCAATAGCAAGATTGACTTATTTGAAAAGGTAATTTTTTTGTTACATCTGATCTCACTCATGAAATTAACTCCTGGTGGAATGGGGTAGTAGATAGCACAACTTGGAGTCAATGTTCTTATATCGTTGAGTTTGACTTTCTGGCACTATATTTCTGCAGTATGTTGTTTCAAGAAATGAATACTTCTCTTACCAAAAAGAAATTCCGAGCCTTTCAGTTAATCAATGCCATCTTTCTTCTCTTATCTATTTTCTGTGTTCCGGCAGAACACTTTCACAGCTTGAAGATGATGTTGCTCCATGTGAAGCACAAATGGAGAACTGGAAAACAAACTTAGCAATTATGGAGTCAAAAGAGCGGCAGTATTTGAAAGAGTATGGTTATTATAAGGTAAGTTTACTTTTGTCTTGAATAATTTGCTGCGAATTTATGGATATCATTTTCTTCTCTCAATTAAAAGACAAGATGCTTCACACTTATAGGCGCATTTTTGCTCTATAGTACTCTGTAGTTTGATTCCTGCTGCTACGTGTTCTTTAGTGTAATTTATTTATCTGGTGTTAGAATGCATTATCGTTACGTTTTTATTTTTGCTGTATGCATGTCCATAATGTGTTAATTTGTCGTCTGAGGTTGATTGTTTCTCATACTTTGTTTTGTTTTGCTTGTTTTGCCTGATTAATGTTTTGTCTTGAGCCGAGGGTCTCCAGGAAACAGCCTCTCTCCCTACCAAGGTGGAGGTGAGGTCTGTGTATATTCTACCCTCCCTAGACCCCACATTGTAGGATTTTCACTGGGTATGTTGTTGTTGTTGTAGTTTAAAGACAATATGCTGTTACAATATTTTAGTATCGTATGAATGGTTATGAGGACATCTTTTGATGTTGTATACCCTGCAATTTTGTGGTTCTAGAGCTTCAACTTTATTAGTTTTCGCTACACTTCCTCTTAAACTTTCTGCTAGTTTCCATGGAATATGTATGTATATACATGCCCGTGTGCATATGTGTGTGTATGAGTGTATGTATTTCATATCTTCGAGTTGCATTTACTTTTGTGAAGAAGAAAGCTTGATGTGAAAGTCTTCTAGTATAGAGAAGATTCAATATCCTCAGGATGATAGTCTGCGGCTTTGTAAGTGAGTCTTTTATTTTATCTCCTTCCTCAGTGCCAATAGAGATGGGAGATTTGTTGATATTTTTAATGATGAAAAGTCGCCCGGCAGTGTCTCTCTTCACATTTAATGCTAAATGAATGATCGTGGCAAAGGTAAAGCCACAAGTTGGCTGGATTTGAGGGTCGTGAAAGCTTCGGGAGGGCTGTGCTATCTGTAAAACTCTAATCCTCCCTTTACTGGTGGACAAATGTGAGCGAAATAGTGGTTCATTGTAAGTTCTTGAACCTTGATTCACAAGGCAGCACTTGTAGGACCAGTTGTGCGATGAGTGGCAAGGGCTTATGTCAGCAAGGTACTGGTTAAAGTGTGCACATGCGCGATGACTGGATGAGTCAGAAGGCAGCACTTGCAGGACCAGATAAATTGCTTAAATGGGCCCAATTTATCGTTCTATGAAGCAGCAACTCATCTTTCATCATCTCTCATAAAAGCTACTTCTGCTGTGAAACATAGTTTATTTGATGACCTGCCCTTCAGCAGGCAAATTCTTCTGTAAAAAAACCTATTTTAATCTGAAAAGATTGAATCCTTTTTGCCTCAACATGCTAGAAACTTTGTGATCTGAATGTATACCCGGCACCTGATCATAATTTTGTATTTTTGTATACCTGAAACTGTGAAGTGGATGTTAAAAGGACTTTGGATGCAGGCTATGCTTAATCGGGTTGGTTACACCCCAGAGGTTAGTCACGGGGTATTGGTCGAGTTGGCAGAGCATAAGAAGGACTTGGAGAAGAAAACAAAACCAATTCTTGATACTCTGAGAAGCTACCAAGACTTGCCTCCTGTAATTATCTCTAAACGTGACATGAGTTTCATTATTCTTCTCTCTTAAATCATGCTGATGGCCTTTTTGACTTCCATTCGCAGGATAAAGCCTTGGCAGCGTTGGCAATTGAGGACAAGAAAAGGCAGTATGCTGCTGCTGAGAAGTATCTTGAAGATGTGTTGCAGTCTGCTCTTGCCTCTTCAGAGTGATGTAGAATGCTTTACTTCGAACATTCATTTTGACATAACTTCAGCTTGTAGTAGTACCTCGTCTATCAAATATCTAGGAAATTGAGATTGTGATTGATTTTCTTCGACGCTTGTGCTATTTTATCTTTCTCTTTTTGTATGGTGCCATGACAGTGTATTCTTGAGATCGTAGAGAACTCGAAAATCGATTTGTGTAATTTGAATAGCAAAAATTGCATGTAAAGCCTATATCTTTGTAGAGTGATTTGATTTCTCCTTCATTTTCATTTCTGGGTTTTTTCTATGCATCTCTCTTGTTTTCCTTTACATCACAAACTTGGGGGTGTAAAGGAATTGCTCCTTAGTTGCTCCATCTTGTTAATCTACTGAATTTCTCAGTAGATATGAATAAATGAATTTGATGTATTCTTTAGTGTCAGTCCAAGAAAACAAAAACGAAAGAGAGAACTAATCAGAGAATTTCTGGTTTACACAATCAGAGACATATCCAGCAATGAAATAGTTAGGGCGCCAAAAATAAATCGGCACCGAGTTTAATAAATAAAGAAACTTTTGATATTTGTGGTCTAAAACAAGTTAAAGATATTGGTGTGGTTATAAATTATTTTGTTAAACCTAGAAGTTACTCAACAAAAGGCCAAGCAAGCACCACTATAATCTGGAATTGGAGTCCAGCTCAATATAAGTAACATACCTGGTCCATTGAATTTCCATTTTCCGCGGCACCATGACTGATGCTGAATTCGTCGCACTTACCGTCGCTAGAATTCCCTTCTTCAAGGCAGGGTTGTAGGCAGTGGCGGATGCATGTGTATACATGGTGGTGCAACGATTTTTAAATTTTTTTTGCCTTCTAGGCATAAATAATAAAAAAATAAAAAATTGCTATGCAAAATATTATTATTTCATATGTTTGCACCACCAAAATTTGTCGCCTGGATCCGCCACTGGTTGTAGGAATTAATGCTTTTAGAATGAGGTAACTTTTATTTTGAGATTTATGCTTTATCATTGTGATAGTATTATTTATGTAATCTTTATCGTTGTGAAGACATATTTTCTACTCTTTATCTCTGTGAAGACAAACCCGGCTGTTGATTTTATCGTGGAGTGATTTATCATCTAAACCATACTTAAATTGACCGGTGTCTGTAAGTGCTGTAATGGTCAGATATTGTTCTGTATATCTGCTTAATCCATTTGTTTTATGCCTCTGGAGGTATCATACTCCTCATGTCTTGTTGCTTTTAGCAATTTGTGTTGCTCACTGGGGCAATCTGGTTTTCACTTGGCTGATATTTTGAGTTTGTATTGCTGATATAGAGGAGCTTTTGAAATGGAAAATAGGGCGCTTCTGGCATCTTTTAGTCAGGGTCCTATCTGCATTACATGACATACTTTTCGTTTTCTTGTGCATCTGTATGATGTCAGGAAGAGTAGCCTGTGCAGTAGTTTAGGCATAATGGTAGTATTTTGGTCGTATTTTTCTTAATGCGCCTTTTGAACCTTTTAATCTGTGTGTCAATTTTCATGTTTCGTGTACTGCCTTAAATTTGTCCAGCTACGAATTTGAACTAAACGAAAGAACGTGTTTCCTCCATGTGGTCTTGATTTCCCGGTTTCTGCTTGTTTATTTCGGATGTAACTCAGGTACATGCTTCCTAAGAGAGAATAAATTCTTGAGATCACTCTCTCCTACTATCATGGTGACTTAAAGTTATGAACAACTATAATGCTATTTAATTCTTGATCCCTTTAGTATCTAATGCAGTCCTCCAAATGATGTTGGTCAAAGTGAATGAGAGGTATACACGAGTTCACAGCCGCACGTACATATACATCCACGGATTTATCTGGACAAGCTTATTATCATAAATTAGCCCCTAGAACTTTTATCAAGCTATGAAAAAGGTAGCCCCTAAAAGTCACTCTACTGCTATTCTCAAATCAATTTATGAATGTTTACCTGTTATTTGATTAATAGGAACTGATAATGTCTTTCATCTTCTGGGATTACACTTAATTTTTCGTGGCTGGATGATAGATATGTTTGGGATCTCAATTACAAGTATAGTGCTTTCGGAATTACAGGTATTGTGCAGAAAATGACGCTACGCACGGAAGTTGACGTGGTTCAATAATCTTTTGTAACAATATTTTCATATTGACTTCGTTTGACTCTTGAATCTCCAAAGTTCATTATTTTTGCATTATTTAGTACGTATAAATGAAAACAGAAAGTCGTTCGTTCTTAGAGAATCGCTGAGTTTTTCATCCAAGAATATTTTGACAAGACCTCTCTCCGATTTTTATTCGGTGTCATTGATTTTTATAGAGCTACACAAATTCTAAGAACACACTACTCTACTTCTCAGCTTGATTGACCTCTTATAAGTCCCTCAGGTGACGGGTGGACAATCTTTTTAGTTACCGCGTGTATCTCTATATAATTTTTATTTAGTGGATATTGTTTCAAGGAAAATTGCAATAGATATTTTTTTAAAGAGAATATTAAGTTGAATGAAATGGTATAGAAACGGCTTTCATTGTTATGTATCAAATATGCTTGATGCAAGTTCCATTCTTGATTTTGAAGATCAACTTACGGAAGTTAGTGAATTTAACTAGCTTCAAGTTTTTATATGTGAAAATGAGAAAGAAAAACGTTCTTGCAGTGAGGATGATGCAGCCTCTACTCGTTCAAGAGGTAACGTTTTCTTGATCAACTTTTCAGAGAGGATTCTGATGTATTCTTGATTTCGGATTGCTATTCGTTTTCTTGATATACTTTAGCTGTATTAATGAACCTCTATTTTATGTTCAGTTGCAGCCAAGTTCTTGTAAAAAAAACTCTTCTGAGTTGTCTATAAGCTTTGGTTGTTACACTTAGAATTTGGAAAGGGAAGCTCTGTTGTTTTGTTAAAATGAGACGAGTAGTTCCATACTTGGCTTCAACATACCTAATTTGATTTCAGGCAGATCAAATCAAGACTACTGAGTTGAAGAAGTACACTTAAATCTCTTTATAACGATTTTGTTTGCTCGGATATTTTTTGATTGCTATAACGAAATGCTATTATAGAGAACATACAACATAACATAACATGAAAAATCGGTTCCAAAGGAAACTCGGCCGTTATTGTGAAATATTGATATAGAGTATGACTGTTACGGAGAGGTCTAACATACAACCATATTCTTCATTGAACAACAAGAAATATATATCATCATAAAAAGTCTCAGATCTTAACAACATATTTGGTTATATAACAACATAAAGTATATTATATATATTGCATAATTAGATGAATAGGCCAACATCAGTTGATTTCTTTAGTCAAAGCAAGCTTCACAGAGCCAGCAGCAGCATAGTGCAAAGAGGCTGCATAAAATAAAGGAAAGTATACTTAGAATTCATGATAGAAATTGTTACAAAAGACTTCAATATACTTGATTTACTTGGCAGAGAACTGTATCACTGCCTGTTGAGACCTATGTTGCTCGAAGACTTCAAAAATGTCACCTCTCCCGTGTCGGATCCTTGAAAATGTATTACTTTTGAAGGATATGACACACACCTAGACATTAAGAGTGTTTGAGCAACATAGGTTTAGACCATATTTGTAAAAACTTTTGATGACTTTACAAACTTACCATCCTTCAAGGAACCCCCTTTCTCCTCTTGGCTTACTTCTTGGCCAGCCCTTCTTTTTGTTCTCATTTGGAGTAAATTCAGTTGGATAGCCTTCAAGTCAAAAATAAAAAAGTTGAGAAACACCAAAAGGAAGCAAGTACAGCGCCGCGAGCATAGGCAAATTCTGGATCTAAAATAAGTTCAGAATGAGTGTGATATTATCGTGTGTATACATTTGTAGGCGAACATAAAAAACATACCCGGAGGAGGTTGGTTTGCTTGGTTTTCTTGCTTTTGCATCTTGAAAGATGAAAAACAAAGGCCAATGAAAGATAAAATTATATATGTTTCAAGTCACAAACAATTGATTGGATGCAATGTGCAAGTACTTGGTTTCTATTTGCAAATGCTATCCTCTATTTATACAATTTCAGTTTGGATGGACAAGAGGCAAAAGGAAATCAGGATGCAGCATTCAATTTTTTAATTGGATGTGCACCTCCTCAAGATTTGTCTAAAAATTATGACTTCTTGAGAATCTATAGTGTGAATAGAAAAGTTATCAAGTTTTACGTCAAACGTAAGTACATGATTGTCTTCTTCACTTATTTAAAGAATCATAGAAAAGTTAAGGATATTAATACTCTAAATTATGATATGTATTTCTTGGATTTCTTTTTGGTTTCTCACTCGGTGTCCGGTACCCGTATTGGAGTCCAATTATATCCGAATTCGCGCCGCGTAGTGTCCCATTCGGGGGAAGCGCTGCTATCAATGATTTTTCCATATCAAGGCTCGAACTCAAGATCTCTGATTAAGAAATGAGCAACCTCATTCGATGCACCACAATGCTATTCTTGGATTTGGTTGAAAAGTGTCTTTTCGTGAATTCTTGAAGCCATCTACATAGTATGGTTTACATTATTAATTAGTGGTCCTTTGTTAGTCATATGACTTCCGATCTTTTGATTAATTAACCTTATATATACATATTAACACATCTCTCACACCCACCTCACACTCTCTCTTTCTTTTCGGTCACACACTCCTCTGACAAAAGGGTGACAAATGAACCAGTAGAATTGAATCAATAAATAAGTTATTATTCAACTCTGTCCAAAATGTATTTGAGCAAAGATGGTTGAGTTAAGATGGATACACAATAGGTCCTATCCAACTTGTCCGTGCACTATTTGTTAGACATATAGACCAAATAAGCATTATTATGAAAAATACATTTTCATGGGTTAAATTGAGCATATTCAGGGTAAGGGAATAGAATTCCCTGATTTCCTTTGAAATTATTTGTTTGGCTTATTTTTCCATTCCCTTTACCCTTTTTTTTTTTCATTCCCTTAGATTGATTCCCCACCCCCATAGGTATTTCCATTCCCTTTCCCCAATTCATTATCCGGACCCCGTTTCCATTCCGTTTCTGAAACAGACCCAAACATGTAGGGACAATCAGGGTAATTCCTTTCCTTTCCATTTCCTTACTGGATTTCATTCCGTTTACCTTGTGCGAACCAAACGCACCCTCATTAGTCGAGATTGGGTATTGCCATAGGTCCACCTGCTGATTTTATATGGGTGAACTTGGACATACCCTAGAGCAGTATGTCCAACGAAAGCTCTTAACTAGTTATATACTACTGTGAGAAAATACACGTATCTGAGGGACGTTTGAGTACGTAATTCCTTGTTGAGACTTGAGACTAATATATACTACGATCTTATCAAAGAGAAACCCTGATATAATTAATCTTAATAAATGACTCACAACGAAAAATCTTACTAGCGTAGTTGATTGGTTATCTAAATGTTCACCTAATTGATAAGGGTTTGATTTCCACCTTGTGATTACCTTCCTCATTTCCCTTCTCCTACCCCCAATTTCAAAAAGAAAAAAAGAAATTAATGACTCAAAACAGATATTGAGCTTTAGCTAGTAGGTTATAATAGCAGTACGTGCACCAAATCTTGTGCATCATTTTGCCATTGGCAGCAAGTCCTTGTTACCTAGTATTTATTAATAAAGATTTTGATTAATTAAAGTTTATGTTAGCATTAAGAATTCATGAAAACTTACATATCATGCAAAAATCAAAATAATTCACCAACGCTTCCTTTACACGTTTATTTTGCAAGAGACAAAGAAGACGATGCATTTGCATAAATGAATCCATAATCAATGGAGTATATCAATAATAGCCATTATTCGTGCAGTCGCACTCAATCACTCAATGTCATGCAAGACAGCCAATCAATTTTTTCATAGCCAAATCATGTACTAGTGAATAAAAATATTTTCTTTAGAAAGGGGGTTTGGAGGGGGGGAGCCAGCTCACCCTTTTCATTAGAATAAAAAGATTTATTAATGTCCAAATATGGTCTCAAAGGAACTATATTATCCCACCATCACAAGAAACCAAAAAACATTCGTTTGTACACATATACATGTCTTGAGTGCACCCCAAATTATGTGTGTGTATGCACTTGCTGGAATTTTCAACCTAGTAAAGTGTCCATAACTGATCGATCCATAAAATATTGTTGGATCTTGAAAGCTGGAAGATGATCGTAAAGAATGAATCTTGGGTCTAACTTAACCCCAAAAGCTAGCTTGTAGGGTGAGGATTGTCTAAGTCCATATAAGGAGTCGTTCCTATTCATTTCCGATGTGAAACTCTTAACAATGATAATGATTTGTCTTACTCGAAACAAGACTTAAATGAAGCAAAAATTAGAAGACATCTCAATAAAAAGAGTTTTAGTTCACTCATCGGATAGACCTGCAGCCATCTGAAGAACAAGACAATAATTTGTGATGGGTACACCAACGTTTTTGAGTTGATCTGTCAATTCCTGACCAGCCTTTTATAACAGGCTGAGACAGTCGAAAAATCCTCCATATTGACATGGGAAAATTCCTATTCAAGAGTGACGACACAGGAATTTTTGTTATCTTGAAAGATATCACGCATCCTATTTCAAGTTTCCATCATCGTAGCGTCGGGTTCAATAATTGTATGCAAGAGGTCCATAGAAGAATTGTAGCATCAAGATTCATCCATAATGTAGGGTCATCCTCAGGGGTATGCACCTTCTCCTTGCCTGTTACCGATGGGGATGATGTGATGAAGGACTTGATGCGAGCGTGGGTGAACTTTAAATAATTCCGTCCACGTCGCGTATTGGACGTTTTTCATCTCAAGAACAATAGGGATGTGGTTCTTGATGTTGGCGACTGTAAGGGCATGATGAACGTATTCTTTGAGGTAGACATGACAAAAGAACAAGAGGAGAATCAAGGATTTGGAAGAGAATTTGGGAAGAGGGGAGGGAAGAGCTCGGATTCCGAGGACAGAAACGGGCAGAGGAAGCTTATTGTGGAGAAGGTATTTTATCCCTAAACTTCTGATACAATGAAAGAGAATAATCTCTTGATTATTTTCACTAATGAAGAGGTCTATATATGCCATATCTAAATATGAAAAATCATATTTCTAGTATAATACTAATATCCTAATTACACTTGTACAAGAATTCTACAAAATATGATAAGTAACCTAAATATACTTGTTTTGTCCGTGATATTCATACACGGTTTCTATCACATAATTAGCTAGGATTTCCTACTTATTTTAAAATTCTTAAAAACTAATTTTAAAAGATATAAGTACACACACAAGAAAAAAAACATGTATTTTTCTTTCAATATTTTGTACCTATTAAATGCTATAATTTCAATACTAATATTTTTTTTGCGACAAGAACTGTAAGATGGAAATCAGGCGGTGGGATGAGGAGACAAGAAAATTATTAGTTGCAGAAAACAGTCCATGACATAACTATTTAAAATAAATATTTAAAATACCTGTATTAGTATGAAATAAAATAAAACTAAACGAGTTGACAGGCTAGTGCTGAAAGTTGGGTGTCCCTTGGATCTTCATCAAACGCAAAGCAAAAAAACTTAGATTCTCTTTGTCTTTGTATATGTTTCAATTCCACCGCCAAATGCCCATTGTATTATTGTTGTAATCTCTAACACCCTACTTAAAAACAAAACAAAACAAAAAGAACAACCATAATCCAGCAGGTACAGAGATGGGAATGACGAAAAAGAAGAAGATTGAAAAGAATAATAGTATTTCCATCTGAGTTTCATTTCATGTGTCTTAATTTAACTAAGCACGAAAATAAAACTTTTGATTCTTTAAATTGAAGATATATATAATATATCAAAATATCTATTGGATATATATTGTAGTTTTAAACATGTTGTCATGCAAGCACCGAAGGAATCAGAATTCTATTCACTTTAGAGCATTTAAAATATAAAGAAATAGGCACAAATTAAAAGAACCCAAAGAAATTCAACATCTAATATATATAATAATAATTTTGATCCTATATATACAGCATAGAGGGTTCGGATGAACCCTTGCGCCCGGTGCACTGCAAGTGACAGATTGAAATAAAAGAGTAGTATTAAGGCCAAAGTGACATTCTTTTTAAAAACACACTTAAAAGGGAAAGTGTATAATTAAGACACATAAATTGATAGTTATATAAGGAATAGTATGTAACTCTGAATAATTACTTAAAAAATTTCCCATGAGATTTCTTGACCATCAGATTTTGCATTATCATTCCCACTTCGTTCCATATGGATCATTGACCTTTTTATCTATCTAAAATAAGAGAAAAGTGAATTGAGGCAAAAGATCACGTATTGATACAAATGTCAGTAATGTGATTTAATTTTCATACATTGACAGATTTTAGAAAGTATCTTTCTTATCAAAGACCATCAAATAATTGATACGTTTGTGCAAAATCTTGATTATATGTAGGGTAGCATCAATGACTCCATTTTTTTGCTTAAAACCAAATGAGGAAAGTAGATTTGATTAGATGTATGATCACTGTTGAAAGACATGACTACTGCAGAAATGATCAAGAACCAAAATTGGAAACCTTTTAAATTAAGAGAGAACCATTTCAAGAAACTCAAATCTATTACATGAAATATAATAGCATATGATAGAATATTTAGTAATAATTGTGTATATTGTGAATATGGTAGATGTATATTTAGTCATTTATTATCATTATTCTAGCTTAAGATTATTACCATTACCTCTATACCACTATCATTTTGGCATCATGCATTATAAATGACACCCTATCTCCTTAACATACTTTCGAGCAAACAATTAGCCTATCAATTCCCTCGCAAAATTTTATACCTAAGGGAACCATCCTACTCTCATCTACGGGTATTTGGGTGCTTATGCTATCCTCTTTTGTCTTCCACTACCATCAATAAACCTCAACCCCGATATACTCCGTATATTATTTTGGGATATCTATCAAATCATCGTAGTTACAAATATTACGACTTATCCTCTAATAAAATCATCGCGAGTCGTCATGTAGTTTTTTATGAGACACGTATTTCCTTTTCCAAAATGTATTGTTCTGTGCCTCCTACCAACGAATTTCTTGAAAATAACATACCCTTGTATTTGGTTCACCGGTTGACTTCACAAACTGGCCCAACCATTTCAGCCAGCCCAATTAATTCGGGAAACTCGACCCAATAATTTTCTCCTCAAACACAAAATAGGCACCGCTGCCGAGTCGATGTTGCCCGGCCAGTGGGATTCTCGTTAGCGGCCAGCTGCAAGCGATCGGCTGGTAGCGGTCCATGCTCGAGCGATGGCGAACCAAAGACGCCAGGCCACTCCAAGGCAATCTGCTACCCATTCAGCCTAATATTACGTCCTCTATCCAATCAACTCCAATTCTGGTCCAACGACCAGTCACTCGTAATAAACATGATATTTTCAAACCAAACAAAAAATATGGTCTTCATACCTATGTTACCAAATCATTGTTGCCTCGTAATCATGTGTCTGCCCTTAATGACCCGAATTGGATAATAGTTATGGATGATGAATATAATGCTCTTATTTAATGACACCAATATGATTCAGTCTATGTGGATTTTTAGTCATAACGAAAAATCTGATGGTACATTCGAGAGGCATAAAACTCGTCTTATAGGTGATGGAAAGACTCAACAGGTTGGTGTGGACTGAGGTGAGACTTTCAGTCCAGTGGTCAAACCAGCAACTATCTGCACGGTACCAAGTCTGGCTCTTTCGAGGGCATGTATGTTTCATCATCTTGATGTAAAAAAGGCATTCATGCATGTTAAACTCAATGAAACGGTGTACATGTATCAGTCTATGGGGTACAGAGACCCTACTTATCATATCAAATGTTTCTGCTGAAGAAATCATTGTTTGAGCTCAAACAAGCTACTAGGGCCTGGTACAAGAGATATGCGGATTATGTTTCACGTATTGGGTTTTCTAGCAGCATGTCTGATCATTCATTATTCATATAACGTCAGGGTAACAATATCACTTACATTCTTTTGTATGTGGATGATATTATATTAACTACCTCATCTGATGCTCTTCGTAAGTCTATTATTTCACTTCTTGGCTCTGAGTTTGCAATGAAAGATCTAGGGCTACTGGGTTATTTCTTGTGGATAGTTGTGACACGTCATGCAGGTGGTTTAATTTTATCCCAAAAAAAGTATGCAGAAGAGATTGTTGAACGAGTTGGCATGTCATCGTTTAGGTCGTCCTCCACTCCGGTTGATACTAAACTGAAGTTGAGTGCTTCTTTTAGCAAGTCATATGTCGATCCATCACATTATCGCAGCCTTGTAGGGGACCTGCAATATCTCACTTTCACGAGGCCTGACATATCTTATGTTCTGCAACAGGTTTGTCTATTCATGCATAACCTGATGGAGGATCACATGCATGCTCTCAAACACATTGTGCACTATATTCAAGGCACTCTCGATCATGGCTTGCATCTATATAGGTCTCCGACAACAACTCTCATTTCTTACACAGATGCAGATTGGAGTTGATGTCCGGATACCAGACACTCCACGTCTGGTTATTGTATATTTCTCGATGACAATTTGATATTTTGGTCCTCCAAACGACAAGCTACCTTGTCCAGGTCCAGTGTCAAAGTAGAATACTGAAGAGTTGTCAATGTGGTGTATGAATCTTGTTGGCTATAGAACCTTTTTTTGGAGCTTCACTGTTCGATTTCGAAGGAAACATTGGTTTATTGTGATAATATTAGTGCGATTTATCTCACAGAGAATCCGGTTCAACATCAACGCACTAAACATATTGAGTTGGATATTGACTTTATTCGCGAAAAGGTTGCTCGTGGACAAGTTCGTATCTCACATGTCCCGTCACGCTATCAAATCGCTGATATTTTTACCAAAGGTCTTCCGCTGATTCTATTTGAAGATTTTCGGGATAGTCTCAACTTACGCCGACCTCCCGCTTCGACTGCGGGGTGTGATAGAATAAGATAGAATATTTAAATATAATTGTGTATATAGTAGATGTATATTTAGTCATTTATTATCATTATTCTAACCTAGGATTATGCTTGTATTATGAGTATATTTACTACCCATATGGAATGAAATAATCAATGAAAATATTTCTTACAAAATTAATATACAACTAGTGAAATGACACATCCAGCAGGGCTGTCTTTGGGCTTGTGCGAGCTGTGATACCGCACAGGGACCCGAAAAATAAAAAAAATTAGGGGCTCTTTTTATTCATTTTTATTAAGTAGTATTAGTCATAATTTACTGTAAAGACTCATAATTCGCAGATCTTAGCCCAATCAAAGTAAAATGATTCAGTTCCAATGACGCGCGCATGTGGAGGCCCAAATTCAGATTTCAAATCAAACTTATTAGGTCTATACACTTTATATATTTACTTATATTAATGATCCACTTTTATGAATTAGAATAGGACCCTAAAAATGTTTGAGACGGTAGATAGCAACAAGATTCCACCATATTAAAAACAAAACAAAAAACATTGGAAATAGCAACAAAAAGGCTTTATCTCGGATGTTCCCCTAACGAAACCCGGGAACGGACCGGAGGGAACCGCAGCATGGGGAATGTCCGCAATGGGCTCTCCGCTCCTAGTCACTAAGAAGTGATATTCTGTCCTTCGGAGGACTGGACTCCACCAAGAGGTTCTTTCTCTCACATAATTTCGCCCGCCCGTTTCATTTCCGTACCGGAGGAAATGGGATCTCTCCTTCCTTATAGTCAAGCGAGTGGCTTAAAGCTCCTTTCCTGGATTAGAAAGAAAGCTACTAACAGTACCGTGCAATATCTGGCCTAGTGCAAACCTGGGGCGGGGGTTAAGCGTCCGATTCGACAATGAACACTAAATGAAAGAGGCAAATCAATTTTCTCACCCGCCTACGATTGATTGGAGACTTATTCAGTAGGTCCTCCTCCGTTTTTTACTTCCCGGGGCGGACACACAAAGGACGGTTTTCTCGTAGGAGACAGGCCATCGGTCGACCAGTAAAAAGAAACCTCACGCGGCGAACCTCTAAAGGATGATAGCCAAGAGCCACTCATCTGAGCCATCAGATTCTAATTCTGCTATGTCCTTGTATCATGATCAGTCTAGCAATGGTTGAATCAGTCTCAATCACCACATTTGGGGGAAGAGATATGAATTGCAGCGAAAGCAATGCCCTTCACACCTAAGTGCCACAGGCTTAATATGCAAGAGTTAGGATAAATTTTTGCTACTTTTGAGAGTAAATGAAAAAGCAAGATTTTTTGGATACTGAGCTCGCCTATTATGAAAAGTATATATATATATATATATATACTTGTATCATATGATTCTGTAAAAGAAATCTAGTGTATAGACCAGAGAGAAGTGATCCACTGGATCTATTTCATATCAAATTTAAAATAGGACTTTCCAAAAATATTATAGCGGTCGTGTCCGATCCTCTAAAATACACTATATTTGGAGGATCTAACACACTTAATGATATATTTTTCATTCCCATGAAAAAATTATGATCCCATTGTCCAAAAATAAAATTCCAGAAAGTTTAGATAAAGACAAATTTACCTGAGTGAGGAAAGCGAGCTGTTCAACACCAAAAGATCTAGCGGCTGCGAGTGTATCAAGTGCTAGATCAACGGCTGAGGTGCAATGTGTATGCCAACAGCTTCTCTCTCCACAATTAGGCCTAGGTTCATGTTTTTGTGGCACAACTGAAACTTGTCCACTGTACAAAAACTGCAACATCAACAAGAATACCTCATACCCAGTGGACAAAAACTTGTGATTTTAATTCACATAGTGTAAGATTTTCTCTTTGTTGTTGTTTATGCTAATTGATGATGAAAGAAGTAGACTATTATTATTGCTTGTGAGATTCTCTCTAGTGATGAAGTTTCTGTTTTGATATGTGGTCGCTATTATGGACGGAAAAAGGAATACGGATAAAAAGAAATATAATCTTTAATGAAGAGAAAGAGAAATTAATACAAGTAGCCAGTAGGAAGGGAATAAATTAATCTTCCTTTTTGTTTTATATTCAGGTACTCGGTTTGCGTCATACTAGTCCTGAAATTAGTAGTACCGGTCCCTCAACACTACTACCAGTAAATCGCGCGATGTCTTTCTAATAATCGAGTTTGAAAATGAATGACGATAAGCGCTTTCTGAGGATCAATCCAGAAGAGGCAGGAATCTTTCATTTGGAAATCGATCTGTATTCTGAGTGTTGTGTAGCTTAAGTCTCCTCCTTTGTCATTGGATTGTGCTCGTGGGGACAATTAATCTTCGTTTCTTACCCTAAAAGGAGTGTGGTAGAGTAGGGTGGTAGTATAATATTTCAACGTACGTAATTAAGGAGATTTATGAGTTTTTACTTGAGGAAGTGGATTTATTGCACTATGATTTTCGAAAAGAATTATCATAATTCACAACCTAAATATACTCAATAAGATGTAGAGATTTTTTGTATAGCTAACCCTAACCATTGTTTGTTTCTCACAAGAAACGTTAGGAAAATCTTATTTCGCCATAAACGTTAGATAATCTGTTAAGGTTTAAATGAAAAGCAAACTAATGGTTTTTCCTAAAGTCAAATATCTTTATTTAGAAGTTAATTAATAAATTAATGTGCTAAGTAGTACCCTTTATGGGTAATGATATGGGATTTTTTCAATAAGCTGACGTCTGATTATAGATTTTGAATTAAATTTTAATAAAATTATCTTCAAATATCTGTTTGGTCATGCAATTTGATCAATTTTTAAAAACTTTATCTTTAAAATATTTTCTAATTTTAAAAAAAAATTAGAAAAAATTCACTTTCACTAAGAAAACTTCAAAAAATATTAAGTAAAATGCATGTGCAAACACAATTTTAAATTCTAAAATCACAACTTCAAAACTCAAATTTTTAAGTTTCAACTTTAAAATATACCGATATCGAGGTGTGAGAATGATGAAATTTTTGATAAAGAGTGTCTCTTCATTATTGAATTATATGAAATGAGAATCTAAATTATTCAGTAAATAGGTAAATATATCTACTGATTATACAAAAAAAAAAGCTTCAATCCTGCTTCATTTTTACTTTTATTTATGGTTTTGTAGGGTGGGGGGGTTGATAGCTGGGAGATGCTCTATTATGGTTGGCTTATTAAACATGCAGATATCTTTCTTGGGAAAGGTGTTTAAGGAAAAGATTAGACAAAAAGAAAAGAGTTGTTTAACTCTAAAATGTACTTTAGTTATCTTGTGAGTTAACTTAAAGATCCTTGGAAATGTAGTCTTATTAAGTGTACGCTTGGTTGAACTTTTAGATTTGTCAAAAGTGCTTTTGGAACCAAAAATTGAAGCGTTTGGTTGAAAATAAAAAAAAAGTTTTTGGCTTTCAAAAATATTTCTGGCCTATATTCCAAAAAGCTTAAAATTTGAGCTTTTGAAAGTAGAAGTTGTTTTTGCTTATTTTTAAGCCAAAAATATTTTTTTATTGACAACCAAACACCTAACAACTTTTTGATAAAAAACTCTACTTGAAAAGTTCTACTCCTAAAAACTCTATTTCTAAAAGTTTTTTTTTAATAAATTATACCAAACGGGCAAATCAAACAGCACCATATATGAAAAATAAAATAGAAAAAGTAATATGTTTGCATGGTTTTGTTATCGAATCAATAGACAAAAATCACTGCAAGTTTTTAAGCTAGATTGAGATCATGTCGGCCGGGTTTGGGGGGTCTTACTAATACTCGTGTCAAGTCAAACTATGTCAATCTTTTTGAAGCAGGAGAAGTATATATTTTACGCACGTGCGAGGTAGGGTGTCTAAAATCGCACCATCTAAACAAAAAATAATATTAAAAGTGTTTTCGGATGTTCATCTAAAAGGATGATAATAATTTTCTAACTTGTTCCTACGAAATCAAGATTAAAAAGATTTTGAAAAAATCAATCATTTACGAATGACTAAAAATTCCTCAAAAAGTCAAGAATTAGTAATCATTTTTAGAAATATCAATGTTGAAAATTGTGGAAATATCTTTCCCCCTAATTAGTAGGTGAATTAGTTATAGTTAGAGATTGAAATTGAACCTAGAAAGAGTGCAGATCTTCTAGGAAATGTCGATGTGCCTTGAGTAAACGAAAGATATTCACGAGTATATAAGCTCTTTCTTGTTCTGGATAAGAAGAAATTGCCGGCCTTTGTTACATCTAGTACTTTTAGATTATAGTTTAAATCGCTCGACCTATATAAGTATATTTCCAATTTTTTTTTATCAAGTATGCAAATAAAAAGCTCGTCGTATAGAAAGATGAAATCCCAAAATTATTTTAAAATTGAAAGTAGAATGACAGTGATTGAAAATAATATTTTATGTACGATAAAAAGTTATTGATTAGTGTAAGATGATATTAATCTCTCTTGGGGAGTCTTTCATTAATATCAAGGTATATATAGAGTACAATATTATCTCTTATACAATAGGAATCCTAAGCCTATACAAAAGAGGAATCTTAGTCTTACCATAATTATATTTACACAATATATGGAAATATTCTAATTATGGGTAGGGAATATATTGTTTCCTATATTTACACGTTTACACACCCCTCAGTCGGAGCGGAAGGAGGCCGGGCGCTGAGACTGGATCTGAAGTCAAGAAACAACTGTCTGGAAAGTCCTTTGGTAAATATGTCTGCATACTGATAGGATGATGGAACATGTAACACTCTGACATGGCCTAGAGCAACTTTCTCACGAACAAAGTGTAGGTCTATCTCAATGTGCTTGGTTCGATCTTTGAGCGGATTATGAGACAAATAGATGGCAGAGATGTTATCACAGTACACAATAGATGCCTGATACAAAGGACACTGAAGTTCTAACAGTAAGTTTCTAAGTCAACAAATCTCAGCTACTACATTTGCAACGCCTCTGTACTCAGCCTCGACATTGGATCTAGATAGGGTAGCCTGTCGCTTGACAGACCAAGAAATCATATTATCCCTGTTGACACCCAATTTTGACCCTCCCGTCCAGCCATTAACTATAAAATTACACTAATTTTGTAAAATAATTTTTAGGATTTTTATAATAAAATACAACAATAAAACATAAATACAGGCGTAAATAATTAATTTAATAATGACATCGCGTCTTACGTAGAGTTTTAAGCATTTAGAGTCCCGCGCCCGCACCTATTAACTCTAAGCTTTGTCGTAATTCTTAAATAATTAATAAATGCATAAAATAAATAATTTAGCGATAACGTCGTGTCAGGTAGCATAGCCGCATTAATTAGTAATCATTTGTAATTTAAAGTCAATTTTTTAATCTAATATATGCATTTAATAGCGTCGCATTTATAAGGCTTTAAACAATTCTTAAATATCGTACTTGCATTCGGCATTTAAGTAATTTAATATAAACTCAATTCAATTTTAATTTTGCAATAATGCATAATAATAAGATTTTAAATAATAGCGTCGCATTCTAAAGTATTGAGCATTAATTAAATAGCGCGCATTTATTTATTATAACAATTAGATTAATGAAGCACCTAATTAGTTTAATCACATTATTAATACACTTGCCTAGAATTAATTAGCTAATTAACTAAGCCTAAAACTAATTAATCTATCACTAACTAATACTAATTAAATAACTTAACTAATTAAATACCTAAAGGCCTTAATTAATTAATTAACTAACCTAACACTAATAGCCCACTAAATTAATTAACCACAATTAAAACATTCTACCACCAGCGAAAGCCACACCCGATCCGATTACGGACCCGTAAACTTACGCCTCTATACCTTACCTAGCGCCTCCCCAAAGCCCGTTCGTCCAACACAAAAATCGACTTCATCTCGCCAAACAAAACCTAACGAAACCCTAGCGACTAAGGCATCCATCGCCGCAGCGCAACACGCCCCGAGATTCTCGCGGAGAATCGGGGCCTTCTACCAGCGCAAGCGAAGCCAACCCTTCTTACCATAACTAACCAAATCGTTTACCTTATCAACCCGATTCGAATCACGAAATCAGTGACAAATGGACCCAAAATCTTTTCGAAATATCAGCACAAATCAGCCTTTATTATCTACCAAGTTTAGAACCCGATATGGAGACTATAAATTGAGTATTTTACACATGCAAAGGGAGGAGTGGACAGCAATCGGACCACCGCTTTTGCTAACAGGTCGATAGCGATAGGCAGCGAGCTCGGTGAGGTAGCACGCCGCCATGTCGAACACCCCTTAGCGGCGATTAAGAATCCTTTCTTTTCGGCCAAGAGACCAGCAAACAAACCTCGCCTCAATCGCATCGCAATAACCCGTCAGTGGCTCAGAAGCGACTTGATCTGCTGCCCGGCTCATTGTCGGAGAAGGTAAAATCCGCTTCTTATCGACTACTTTGCGGCTCTGTATTTACGTATTTTTGCTTGCCATCGAATATGTGTTAGTTCGTTCATTGGCGATTTCTTTGTTAATGTATGAATAAGATATTGAATGATTTGCTTCGATTAATCTAGGTATGGTAATTATGGTAGTATCGTGCTATCGTGTCATATTTAGTAAAGATGAACATATGCATTGGCTATTATTCTTATATGTTTCTGCGAGTGATATGAGATAAGCAAATTTTGAGGTCTGCATTAGCATGTTCTGAACTGTTGGACTTGGGATCTAATGCAAGATCTGAAATAGATGTTAACCCGAGAAAAATGTCTATTGTCGATTGTTTAGTGTTTCTTCTTGGTTGCACGAATTGGATCTTCATGTCTAAATTACCTATTGTGATGTGTGTGGTTTTTCTTTGGGCTCCTTGAAAAAATTGTTTATGTCGTCTATGCTATGATAGATCTAGCCATTCTACATTCATTCTAATGGCGTGATATCTTAAAGTGTTAGTATATTTGTAAAAATGGCTTGAGATTAGTGTATCTCCTTCCCTTTGAGGCTACTGCCAAAGGATCAAGTAAAAGTGATCCGAATGGTCCTCAAAGACGAACAAACATCTACGCTTTTACGATCAAATTGCACTGCGTATATGCGATTCATCTTTGCGGCATGTATTCGTCGCGTCGGTTTACGAATCTGTCCATTTGTGACTACTCTAGTATGCTTGTTTCATTCAAGTCATATAAGATGTCCCCGAATTCCCTTTCTTCTGGTGGTATTAGTAGTCGACTAGCATTGTTTGATTCGTTTGTATGCTTATTATGTCTTGTCAGAGGCATAAGAACTTAATCTTTCCTTTGCCTAATCCTATATGTCAATCTAGTTGTATTACTAAAATCTAATAATTTGCCTTGAATAATGAGGCAGAAATTTGTTTTCTCCATTGTTTGTTTTAATATATACACTAGTATATCCCTTAGTCGGACCACTTGCCTATTCATATTTGGTCTGCTTTGGTTTGATTCGTAAATAGTCTGAACCAACATATGTTCAAATGCTCTGTTTTTCCTGAAAACCACTTAGTAAAACTCTACTGGATCTTAATTTGCTTGAGAAAATATATATACATACATGCCTTTACCCCTCTAAGTGTTGGAATATACCTATGCTAGATAGCTACATCTCTAAGTCATTATCGTGCCTATGCATTGAGTTTGTCGGATGGTGCCCGTGCTAGCATACTACTCCTCCGAACCTCCATGTATACATCCTTTGTGTACTTATTCGGACATCAACTTGATCCACGATTCTCTGTTTGCTCTGAATATACACTAAATGCCTTATTATCTCTTATTCAATAACTTTAGGTATATCATTGTAACATTCATATTTGGCTACCGTACATAGGCATACTGGATTCAACCCATACCTGTGACCCTTAAACTGTCCTAACAAGTTGTAATAGGTCTTCAGGCAGTGAGTATTCATTCTTACCTTTGCATTATTAGGCGCCCGTGTGTATATTTGGGTTAAGTCCTCTCTTGGTTTCTCATTTTATCTGCTGCATCGACCCATTGTTTATTCACGAATATATGGGTTTTGATATAAATTGTGTGTTGAAGTTTGCTAAATGCATATTTATTAATTGACAAGTTAGTGTATACTAATCCTTATCTTCCTTTGTTTTACATAGCGCATTGGAGCAAAAAAGAAGAGTCTCATGGCGAGACTCATCGCGAGCTTATTCAAATGGCGACCCGCATCCGCATTCGCATTCCCGCTTCAGAAACTCCTAGAAAAACAAACAGGACTGAGCCATCCGCTCCAATCCCTTCATTCTCTTAACTTTCTCGTCTTATTTTTACGCCTTTATTTGTTTACTGTAATTTCATTATTTAATTTTGTAATTAATAGGAGAACTTCTAGCAATTAGGTCTTTAAATATATAAGACGGGAAGTAATTACATTTTAGAAACGCATTCTTCTTTATTTGCCTTTTAGGACTACTAAGCATGTTTAAAATCTGCAAAAAATAAGTGATCTAACTTGCATCATAAAACCAACAATTTGTTAAAATCCATAAACAGATTTTCTCTTAAACTCTCAAAATAGCATCTTAACATTTTATATAATATTACGCGCAGGTTAAGCAAGATTAATTTAGCTAGTAGCATACCTAACTAAATAACCTTTGCATAAATACATAATTAGTCCATAAAGCACCTTCCTAGCATTCTTTAGCATTTTAGCATCCTTCTAGCACCTTTTTAAGCACCCCTTCACATTTAACACTTCTTGCATTTTTAGCACCTCTTTTAGCATTTTGCACTTTTAGCACCCTCTTAATATTTAGGCACCCTAGCACTACTTTGTTTACACTTAGCACTTTTAAATTGCTAGCACTTTTGTTAAGCGTCTTTAACATTTAATATTTTAGCACCTCTTAGCATTCTTTCGCATATAGCACCTTTTGCTCTTTTAGACCTAAGCACCTTTAAACATTTTAACATTTTAGCATCGCATTTTTCTTAAATATAATAATTACCCTAGGTTTGGCAGGACAACCGCAAGTTAGCGGATCTTAGAGGGTGCCTAACCCCTTCCCTCTAGATTAATAAAGAACCCTTACCCAGAATCTCACTAAGTTTAGCAGACCATTAAAATGGAGTTAATGTTTTAAACTAGTTAAACATTTAGGTGTCCTAATTCACCCAATTAATTAGGTGGCGACTCCGCGAACCCTTAGCATTCTAGCAACCTTTTGCAGCATTTAGCATCTTTTGCACTTTTAGCCTCTTTTGCATTTTTAGCATCCTTTCAGTATTTTTAAAACCTTTAAAGCCTCTTAAACTTTATTAGCAATTTATTTTTTATTTTCTAACCTTTGTTTTTTAAGCAGGAGTTTAGAAAATAAATGTCGCGGTCGAAGAAGGGCGCGACAGAAATGGCGACTCCACTGGGGATTTTAGGTTCTTAACCACAACAGACCTAGGATAATTATTTGGCAATTACCTTTGCATTTAATTTTTGTGTGCTGTATTTTGTTTTGTTTATTTTAAATTGCTACCTGTTTTACTGCTTTCCTTAAACTGGCATTCCGCTCATATTTCTTCCACTCTGGAAAATTCACACAAACACACACTACATGCGAGGTGCGCTGGGTGCATCAGCAAAATTCTTTCTTCAAAATCCAAATTTAGGAGAGTCGGTAATATCGTGGAGTGCGGTCTAGCAGGTGGCAGCGTAGCCTTCTCGCTCGAGTTGTCGCTCGGGAACCTTGCGTCGAGAAAGTCAAATCTTAGAAACTTAAGATAGAGCTATACCACCCTTATTTTAGGGCATGCGTGCATTTACCTTAGGTGGGTCGGTCCTTGGCATCGGCGCGATTAGGAAAACGCCAAACTTGTCGGCGGGTTTACGAACCCGGCGACCAAGCGGCGTATTATGTGTAGCGTGGCAATGACGGACAAATCCAAGCCCAATCATGACAAGTGAAATTGGGAAAAGTGCACCGTCGTTTGGTCGCCATTTCCAACAAAGGCATTATAGTTGGGCGACTTGGACTAATCCGTCATAATCTCGCATAAGTGGCGTTTAGGCTTACCTGCGGCATAAAGAGGTCCCTGCATGTTAGGAAAGCGTTTGAATGTGCTATATGCAATATATACGCTACATACGCAAATTATGTGCTTTATGCTAACAGTTTGTTGCATTTTTAGAAGAAATTTATCATCCTCCCTGAAGGGTCGGTTCGTATTTTTACTCAACAATGTCGGAGCATCCAGCTTCACGAGTCGAGGCAAGAAATGATGATATGGCGGCTCGGGCGTCGAGCCAAATGGTTTGGGAATTATTCTGTCGGTAGCAGAACCTTGAAGGGAGGAATATCACGGTCGGGAAGAATGTATTGCCGCATTTCTGCGACAAATTCGATATGCGAGTTGAGATGGAGAGGCTACGAATCGACCAACCTATCCATTAGCTTGAATACCCTATGCGGATCAAAGGGCCACTACTTCACAAACCGTCCCGGTCAACCTCCGCGCGTATCTCCCAAAACTCTCGCAAGGCCACGATCGCGAACAAACCGCCCGCCGCCCGGCCAACCCTCAACCCGCGCCCAAAATGACCCTCCTACTACCCATATACCTCGGCCCCGCTGCACTTCACCATAATCAGCCCCAATCGCGGGCGACCAATACCCGCGCACCACGCCAATTACGGCCCAGAAACAACCCGACGGCTAACATGCAGCGAAGCCCGGCCTTTTACCGTCCGTGCTTCACCGAAGGGGATCATTATGAAGAGATGGAGAGGAAGTCAGAGCCAAAATGGGCGAGGGCGTGGCGAAAATTCATAGTGCGAAAGAAGCGGTTCGGGGCATGCGATCGGACAAAGGTCACGAAGGACTAGACTACGAGGATCTTTGCGTGCATCGGGCGATGGAGCGCACATGGGGTACAAGGTGCGAAGTTTGAACCATTTGATGGAAAAGGAACCCCGTGCACACACGAGGTCATATTGCGACAAGCTAATCGGGGTGAGGAAGAACCAGTGGTCATTATGAAGTTGTTCATTCGGAGCTTGGCCGTGAGGCACTAGATTGGTATACGGCCAAGATCGCGGAAATGGCATATTTGGAATGCATTGGCCCAAGATTTTGTGGGCGGTTCGGGTTAACACGAAACCGTTGTGGATAGGTTCTACTTAATGAAGTTGGAGAAGAAGACTACGAAACATTGGAGAATACGCCGTGAGGTGGCGTTGAGCGGCGAAAGTGCAACCACCCGTGGTGGAGAGTGAGATGACCACGTTATTTGTACAATCTTTGAAGGATGCAACCTCTTATGGCGGATGATAAGCGTCGTGGGCGGAATTTTGCGGAAGTTATTAGAATGGCGACCGTAGAAGAAGGTATTAAAGCGGTAGGATTACAAATCGCGGCGTTCAGGCAACTAATAAGGCGATTGATCGGGGACACGGGAGTACTTCACGAGAGGAAGAAAGAGGCGATTTCCCTTCCGTGTTTGTACAAGCGCAAACGAAGCATTCATAACATACCAAAACCCATCATACTACCACAACTACCACACGGCTATATATAACACTTCAAGCACCGTTTATCACGCCGCGTAGATCCACCCATCAACGCCCAATGAATAGAGCACGATGCTTTGAGCAAATAAGAATTTGAAGGAAAACCACCCAAAGTTCGCACCCATTCGTGAACCCGTACCTCGAATATATGAAAGGTTGCGGTGCGAGCTAATCGGCGATTCGGGAAGGATCACGACCTATCCCAAGATGGTATGATGAGAACAAGCGCTGCGCGTATCATCCGATAGCCGGGACATGACTTTGAAGGTTGCCACTCCTCGGGGGCGAGAATCGAGGCAGCGATCGAGAGAAGGGTAATCGGCTAAAGGATCACGCCCCAAATGTGCATGATAACCCCTTGCCAAACCACGGCCACGTCGATGTGCACTGATAGCCTTAGATGAGAATACACTCACTGCTATGCCCGTTCCGCCCTCGAATCGGTCATTTATCGGCGTGCCACGCGAGAGGCGGAAGAGGGAGATAGCGAGCGTGAAGACCCGGCCGTCCACGGCGAGCATGAAGGCATATTGATTGGATTTGCACCTGTCTTGGTCGCAGAGCACGGATAGGAAAAAGCGATTTATTTTAGCGAGAATAATTTATAAACTCATATTTAAGCTTTAATAATGTTTTCTTTCGTTTTTGTAATAATGAACTACGTTCGACTGATTCCGTAGTGGATCGTGGCGGCGTCTCGGCCGGTCCCAGCGTCTAGAAATTTTAATTTTCCCAATATTCGCTTGTAATGAACTACGTTCGACTGATTCCCTCGTGGGGATACGTGGCGGCCTAAATCGGCCGGTCGCGCGTTAGGAAACTTTCCCTTTGCTTTGAAAATGACAAGAATACACAGCCTCTGACTGACTACATTGAGACCCGTTTTAGGCGGACACGCTTTTCCAAAGCGGGGCGGTGTAGGAAGCAGACGAGGTTGCAAGTCGAACAAGCGAACGCAGATATCGAGCAAGGCGGCAAAGTCAAATATGAATCGACCCCCCCCCAAAACTCACAAATTTTCTTTGAGCGCAGGTCTTTTTAACAGAAGCAGAAGTGCAACAGCCGAAGCAGAAAATACGACGAAAGTCTCTTGAAGCGAAGCGACCAAAGCGAGAGGATGACAACAATCAAAGTCGCGTGAAGCGGCGGCGAAAGGGGCATCAACAATCGGCAATCAAAGTTGAGTTCATGACAAAACCTAGCGTCAACTTCGGGCATAAAGTCAAATTGGCAACCAGCGCATCGCGTGCGGCAATTAAATTCGCGGCGTTCGGCGTGTCGTGCAAAGACAGCGTCTCGGGGCGACATCTCTACCCGTAAAATTGCACTCGCCGTATGTATTTATCATTTTGTTTAAGCGGTATACACTTGCGTCTTTTCTCAAGTTTAGCTTGCGTGAGCATTCGTTACGGGAAGCGGCGACACGTCCGAACGCGGCGTTATCGACCGCGCAAGTCTGCGCAGCGCCCGGCAACAACACGTCCGGACAGCGGCGTAATCGGCAAGTCCATGCAGCGGCGCCCGGCGGAACAGCGTCCGGCAACGGCGCCCGGCGGCAACGCGTCCGAACGCGGCGTGTCGGCAAGTCCGTGCAGCGGCGCCCGGCGGCACGTCCGGACAGCGGCGTAATCGGCAAGTCCATGCAGCGGCGCCCGGCGGCGACAGCGGCGTGTCAGCGGCAAGTCCATGCAGCGGCGCCCGGCGGCAACACGTCCGGACAGCGGCGTAATCGGCAAGTCCATGCAGCGGCGCCCGGCGGCAACCGCGTCGGACAACGGCGTAATCGGCAAAGCAAGTCCGCAGCGGCGCCCGGCGGCAACACGTCCGGAACAACGGCGTGTCGGCAAGTCCGTGCAGCGGCGCCCGGCGACCGCGTCGGACAACGGCGTGTCGGCAAGTCTATGCAGCGGCGCGGCCCGTCGTCGAACAGCGGCGTTATCGGCCACGGCAAGTCCACGCGGCGCCCGGCGAATACGTCGAGCAATGGCGTTATCGGCCACGGCAAGTCTACGCAGCGGCGCCCGGCAACCGCCCAACAAGTCGAAGGCAGCGCCATCATCGCGATATCACGCGAGGGCGATTTCTATACTCCGAAATTGCATTTCTTACGCATCTTTATTATTTTGTCTTAGCGATTTATGCACTAACTCTTTCTTGAGCTTTAGTCCACGAGGGCAATTGCGGCAGGACAGCGTATCGCGTTCACAATCGCGACACGTCCGTGCAAGGCGAAATCACGGCATTTGCGTCGCGTCAACACGGCGTCGTATTTTTGCGGGATAACCTTTTACTCACGGTTGCATTACTTTAAAATTATGCATCATTATTTTGCCTTAATGATTATGCACTAACCGTTTGCTCAAGTCTTAGCGTGCGGGGCGGGAGCCTGGCGTGGATTTTCTCTTCTGACGGGGCAATGCATTTGGGGGCGACGCTGGCGATTAGCGAAGCGACCTCAGCGTCGGTCCGCTCGCTCCATCACCGTAGAACCCAGCGCGGCCATAGCGATCGCGAGTTCAAGCGGTTATATTCTTTTACTTTTTGCACCGTAGCGATGTCATCATAACTCGACCTGGGACATCTTAAACCCGCGTTAGCCCGCCAGTGTTTTGACCATGGTAGCGATGTCATCGTAACTCGACCGGGACATCTTTAACCGCGTTAGCGCGCGGTGTTTTGACCATGGTAGCGGTGTCGTCGTAACTCGACACTGGGGCGGCGAGTCGCGTTAGCGCGCAGTGTTTAGACCATGGTAACCCGATGTCGTCGTAACTCGACCTTTGGGGCGATTTGATTTTTGCGTCGGCCTTATCTACGCCCATTTTTGCAACTCACGAAGATCGAGACAAAATTGGCTGAGTCAGCGTCTTTGTCAGAAGATTCTTCCATCGTCTCCATACAAAGAGGACATCTGACACCCGATTTTGACCCTCCGTCCGACCATTAACTATAAAATTACACTAATTTTGTAAAATAATTTTTAGGATTTTTATAATAAAATACAACAATAAAACATAAATACAGGCGTAAATAATTAATTTAATAATGACATCGCGTCTTACGTAGAGTTTTAAGCATTTAGAGTCCCGCGCCCGCACCTATTAACTCTAAGTTTTGTCGTAATTCTTAAATAATTAATAAATGCATAAAATAAATAATTTAGCGATAACGTCGTGTCAGGTAGCATAGCCGCATTAATTAGTAATCATTTGTAATTTAAAGTCAATTTTTTAATCTAATATATGCATTTAATAGCGTCGCATTTATAAGGCTTTAAACAATTCTTAAATATCGTACTTGCATTCGGCATTTAAGTAATTTAATATAAACTCAATTCAATTTTAATTTTGCAATAATGCATAATAATAAGATTTTAAATAATAGCGTCGCATTCTAAAGTATTGAGCATTAATTAAATAGCACACCCGCATTTATTTATTATAACAATTAGATTAATGAAGCACCTAATTAGTTTAATCACATTATTAATACACTTGCCTAGAATTAATTAGCTAATTAACTAAGCCTAAAACTAATTAATCTATCACTAACTAATACTAATTAAATAACTTAACTAATTAAATACCTAAAGGCCTTAATTAATTAATTAACTAACCTAACACTAATAGCCGCTAAATTAATTAACCACAATTAAAACATTCTACCACCAGCGAAGCCCGCATGATCCGATTACGGCCCATAAAACTTACGCCTCATACCTTACCTAAACGCCTCCCCAAAGCCCGTTCGTCGACACAAAAATCGACTTCATCTCGCCAAACAAAACCTAACGAAACCTAGCGACCTAAGGCATCCGTGCGCGGCGCGTGCAAAGACACCCCGAGATTCTCACGGAGAATCGGGCCTTCACTACCAGCAAGCGAAGCCAACCTTCTTACCATAACTAACCAAATCGTTTACCTTATCAACCCGATTCGAATCACGAAATCGGTGACAAATCGACCAAAATCTTTTGAAATATCGGACAAATCGGCCTTTATTATCTACCAAGTTTAGAACCCGATATGGAGACTATAAATTGAGTATTTTACACGTGCAAAAGGGAGAGTGGAGAGCAATCGGACCCGCACGCTTTTGCGAGGTCCAATAGCGATAGGCAGCGAGCTCGGTGAGGTAGCACGCTTCCTCATCGAACACCCGCTTAGCGGCGATTAAGAATCCTTTCTTTTCGGCCAGAGACGGCAAACAAACCTCGCCTCAATCGCATCGCAATAACCCGTCAGTGGCTCGAAGCGACTTGATCTGTGCCGGCTCATTGTCGGAGAAGGTAAAATCCGCTTCTTATCGACTACTTTTGCGGCTCTGTATTTACGTATTTTTGCTTAACTTGAATATGTGTTAGATTCGTTATTGGCGATTTCTTTGTTAATGTATGAATAAGATATTGAATGATTTGCTTCGATTAATCTAGGTATGGTAATTATGGGAGTATCGTGCTATCGTGTCATATTTAGTAAAGATGAACATGTCATTGGCTATTATTCTTATATGTTTCTGCGAGTGATATGAGATAAGCAAATTTTGAGTCTGCATTAGCATGAAGCTGTTGGACTTGGGATCTAATGCAAGATCTGAAATAGATGTTAACCCGAGAAAAATGTCTATCGATTGTTTAGTGTTTCTTCTTGGTTGCCTGAATTGGATCTTCATGTCTAAATTACCTATTGTGATGTGTGTGGTTGCCTGCTGGGCTCCTTGAAAAATTGTTTATGTCGTCTATGCTATGATAGATCCTAGCCATTCTACATTCATTCTAATGGCGTGATATCTTAAAGTGTTAGTATATTTGTAAAAATGGCTTGAGATTAGACTGTATCTCCTTCCCTTTGAGGCTACTGCCAAAGGATCAAGTAAAAGTGATCCGAATGGTCCCTCAGCACGAACAAACATCTACGCTTTACGATCAAATTGCACACGTATATCGATTCATCTTTGCGGCATGTATTCGTCGCGTCGGTTTTACGAATCATCCATTTGTGACTACTCTAGTATGCTTGTTTCATTCAAGTCATATAAGATGTCCACTGAATTCCCTTTCTTCACAGTGGTATTAGTAGTCGACTAGCATTGTTTGATTCGTTTGTATGCTTATTATGTCTTGTCTAGAGGCATAAGAACTTAATCTTTCCTTTGCCTAATCCTATATGTCAATCTAGTTGTATTACTAAAATCTAATAGGCTGCCTTGAATAATGAGATGAGGTTGTTTTCTCCATTGTTTGTTTTAATATATACACTAGTATATCCCTTCCGTCAGACCCTTGCCTATTCATATTTGGTCTGCTGGTTTGATTCTCGTAAGTACGAACCAACATATGTTCAAATGCTCTGTTTTTCCTGAAAACCACTTAGTAAAACTCTACTGGATCTTAATTTGCTTGAGAAAATATATATACATACATGCCTTTACCCCTCTAAGTGTTGGAATATACCTATGCTAGATAGCTACATCTCCTAAGTCATTATCGTGCCTATGCATTGAGTTTGTCGGATGGTGCCCATGCTAGCATACTACTCCTTGAACCTCCATGTATACATCCTTTGTGTACTTATGCGGACATCAACTTGATCCACGATTCTCTGTTTGCTCTGAATATACACTAAATGCACTGACTGTCTTATTCAATAACTTTAGGTATATCATTGTAACATTCATATTTGGCTACCGTACATAGGCATACTGGATTCAACCCATACCTGTGACCCTTAAACTGTCCTAACAAGTTGTAATAGGTCTTCACAGGCAGTGAGTATTCATTCTTACCTTTGCATTATTAGGCGCCCGTGTGTATATTTGGGTTAAGTCCCTCTCTTGGTTTCTCACATCTGCTGCATCGACCCTCACTGTTTATTCACGAATATATGGGTTTTTGATATAAATTGTGTGTTGAAGTTTGCTAAATGCATATTTATTAATTGACAAGTTCGAGTGTATACTAATCCTTATCTTCATTTGTTTTACATGGCACGCATTGGAGCAAAAAAGAAGAGTCTCATGGCGAGACTCATCGCGAGCTTATTCAAATGGCGACCCGCATCCGCATTCGCATTCGCATTCCCGCTTCAGAAACTCCTAGAAAAACAAACAGGACTGAGCCATCCGCTCCAATCCCTTCATTCTCTTAACTTTCTCGTCTTATTTTTACGCCTTTATTTGTTTACTGTAATTTCATTATTTAATTTTGTAATTAATAGGAGAACTTAGCAATTAGGTCTTTAAATATATAAGGCGGGAAGTAATTACATTTAAACGCATTCTTCTTTATTTGCCTTTTAGGACTACTAAGCATGTTTAAAATGCAAAAATAAGTGATCTAACTTGCATCATAAAACCAACAATTTGTTAAAATCCATAAATGATTTTCTCTTAAACTCTCAAAATAGCATCTTAACATTTTATATAATATTACCTTGAGTTAAGCAAGATTAATTTAGCTAGTAGCATACCTAACTAAATAACCTTTGCATAAATACATAATTAGTCCATAAAGCACCTTCCTAGCATTCTTTAGCATTTTAGCATCCTTAGCACCTTTTAAGCACCCTTCACATTTAACACTTCTTGCATTTTTAGCACCTCTTTTAGCATTTTGCACTTTTAGCACCTCTTAATATTTAGGCACCCTAGCACTACTTTGTTTACACTTAGCACTTTTAAATTGCTAGCACTTTTGTTAAGCGTCTTTAACATTTAATATTTTAGCACCTCTTAGCATTCTTTCGCATATAGCACATTTTGCTCTTTTAGACCTAAGCACCTTTAAACATTTTAACATTTTAGCATCGCATTTTTCTTAAATATAATAATTACCCTAGGTTTGGCAGGACAACCGCAAGTTAGCGGATCTTAGAGGGTGCCTAACCCTTCCTCTAGATTAATAAAGAACCCACGAGAATCTCACTAAGTTTAGCAGACCATTAAAATGGAGTTAATGTTTTACTTCAAACTAGTTAAACATTTAGGTGTCCTAATTCACCCAATTAATTAGGCGGCGACTCCGCGAACCCTTAGCATTCTAGCAACCCTTCAGCATTTAGCATCTTTTGCACTTTTAGCCTCTTTTGCAATTTTAGCATCCTTTCAGTATTTTTAAAACCTTTAAAGCCTCTTAAAATTTTATTAGCAATTTATTTTTTATTTTCTAACCTTTGTTTTTTAAGCAGGAGTTTAGAAAATAAATGTCGCGGCCGGAAATGGGCGCGACAATCCCCTAAGAAAACACAAAAGCCGGAGGTGGAGCGTCGTGTGTCCGGACACCCTGCCCAATCTGCATCCGTATATGAGAGCAGTCTGTTTGGCGCAGACGGTATAGGTGCAAACCATAATCAAGAGTACCCTTAATGTATCGAATGATACGCTTAAATGAAAATGAGACTCGCAGGCGTCGTGAATAAGCACTTGTTGAACATCATAAGCTATATACGGCACAGTAAATGTGAGATACTTAAGTGCACTGCAATCTCATATCTGAGTAGGATCGGAGTGGAGCACCATCCATAAGACCGAGCTTAGATTTTGAATCATTGGAGTATGCATAACTTTGCAATTAAATGTCTTAGCCACTATCTCCTCTGCATACTTACGACACGAGAACATGTGATTGGCGGACACAGTCGCGATATCCCCAAGAAATAACTCAGTTTTCCCAAATCAGTCATTGCAAATTCGGACTTAAGCAAGACAATAATATCATTTTTCAATCTATCTGAGGAGGCAGTCAGAACAATATCATCCACGTACAGTAATAAGTAAGAAGTGCTACTACGCAAGATACAAGCCCCAAGTTGGGTCAAGGACCTTCAACTTTAATGGACTCCTTTAATTAGGCATTAACAAGTAGTAGTTGCCAATATTTTAGTTCAGCATTTTAGTATTATTTCAGCATTTTCAGTAATTGTACTAGTGGCTGTAGTAGTTGATAAGTAGTGGACATATTAGGAGATCATGGGATGGTAGTCTTTCATTTAGAGAGTAGTGGTAGTAGTGAAAAACTCTTAATTATGTATAAATAGGTGTGTATTATAAATGAAAAGGCTCATCTTTAGTTTGGCCAAAAACATTGCGTATTTTCACTATGTAATTTTGGAGTGTTCATTCCTCACTCGAATTTGCAATGTCGTCCCAACAATTTTTGTAGTAGTTGATAAGTAGTGGACAAATTATGAGATCATGGGATGGTAGTCTTCCATTTAGAGAGTAGTGGTAGTAGTGGTGTCGCGCCCCTTTTCGACCGCGACATTTTCTAGCGAACCCTGCTTCAGTAAAAATGTTAGAAAATAAATAAAAAGTGCTAAATGTTAAAAGGGATGTTAAAGTGTTAAAAAGGTGCTAGAATATAAAAAGTGCTAAAGGGTTCGTAGGGTTCACGGAGTCGCCACCTAATTAATTTGGGTGAATTAGGACACCTAAATGTTAACTAGTTTAAAGTAAACATTAACTCCATTTTAATGGTCTGCTAAACTTAATGAGATTCTGGGTAATGGTTCTTTATTATCCTAAAGGGAAGGGGTTAGGCACCCTAAAGGATCCGCTAACTTGCGGTTGTCCGTTCAAACCTAGGTTAACTATTGTATTAGAAAAATGCATGTTTAGAGATATTTAAGTCAAAAGATATTGCAAGTATATAAAAATGTATTTTTTGACAAACATAAGGGAGTTGTAAGATTTGTTTATGTAAAGTTTAAAAAATACATATCGTATAGCAATAGTGTGAAATGTAACTCAAAAGTCGGGTTTGGACAAAATAAACATAAAGCAGACATGGTTTATAAAAGTATAAGATTGATTTATTGAAAACAGTACTTATATTTGCAAAATTGATTTTTGACTAATATATATATGTGTCCTGATATCTAAAGTGTTTATTGATAATAGGAAAATGATAAATTATATAATGTTAATACTTAGTATGAGAAAAATTATTTCTTTTGTTATGGATTTAGTAAAAATAGTCTTAATCACATGATATGAAATATAAATAAAGGGTGGTTAAATTGTTTTTAAATCTAGACCTATGTGTTGAACCTAAAACAAATAAATAAAATGGATTTATATTTTAAACTACCCTCCCAATCTATTCGACGACTAATAGAGTCATGTATCATATTAATTACGATATTAAGTAGATAAAATTACACAAAGTAAATAAATAATGAGGAAGGAGATTAAAATCGATGTGGCGTTTAGGATGGATGACAATGTCAATTCGCTCTATTTGTCTTGGAAGTTCTGAAGCGAGAATATAGACGTGGATGTGGATGGTATGGTTGACTTGTTGTAGCACATGATGAGTCTTGCCATGAGACTCTTCGTTTCGCTCCAATGCATTTCATGTAAAATAAAGGAAGATAAGGATTAGTATATGCTCCAATTTTATCGATCATAATAAGTATTAGGCATAAAAGATCAACACGTGTGGACTACACTTTATTTGGCAATATGCAGACTAAAGAAAGGATGATCAAATTACTTCATGCTATGTCCAATATAGACAGAAGCAGAAAGAAAAACAGTCCAATATAGTCATTGGGCCCTGGAGGCAAACAATTAGGCAAGAATGCAAAATAAGGCCTAAGGCAACCTCTGAAAAGGAAAGGAAAAGAAGGCAGTAGGGCTCAGGGACTTATGCAGGACAGAAGGCAAACAGAAAGGGAAACAAGGCTTCATTTTTGTTAGGCAGTTTTTTAAGCATAAATCAGTTCAACATGTATAGACATTCCCTGGATTAAATGACCTGGCAGCGACATCTATTGCGACTTGCTAAACATTTACAAAGATGGGACAACTGAATTTTTTATTCTAGATGCCATATATTCAATTCATTTACGATTCAATTATAGGCTTGCTTGATGTCCTTTAAGGTCAGATTACCAACTATAGATATAGACTAGTATACTAACATAGGAAAGAAACAATATATGGCCAGTTATGTCATGTTTCAACCGTTGGCCTCAAGATGTAACAGGCGCAACATTGATCAACTAACAGGTATGCAAGGGCAGAAAAGATACAGGAATGGACAAGCAGGAGGCAACATATTCAGATAATCAGTGACCCATTTGTTCTGGACTCAATATCTGATCGTGACATGATATTTATAAACAATATTGAGAGAACGTGACAAGCACACCGCGTCATAATAGGCAATTTAGACATGAAGATCCAATTTAAGCAATAAATAAGGAACACTAAGCAATAGACAATAGACAAAACAGACAGAAGCTAAGAGGTGGGTTCCTCTCTAACAAAACACGAAGCAGGTATAGACACTCTCCACAGAGGCAAACACAATAGCACAATACTCCCATAATTCCTCATTCACAACTTGATTGTTCTGAACAGATTTATGGGAATATTGGCAGCCAAATCTTTATAATATTCATTTGATCAGGGAGGCATTTGAATAGGTTAACACGGCAAGCCTTCAACTATCGCAAATCAGAGACGAAACAGATGCGTAGACAAGCTAACAGTCAAGTAAAACAGTGTTGACATTAAACCAACAATTTCGACCACACACAGCAGTGATTAAAAGCGTTAGCATTATCCACAGGGCATGTTACTCAAGCAGTTGCAAAGTGTAAATTGCATAATAAAGCGAAAGAGCGGGTTTACCCTAGGACGAGCGAACCGGCGTATCAAGTCGTCGATACCACTCGGAGTGTTCTGTGGTTATGCGATTAAAGGTGATAAAAGGGTTGTTTCTGAATTTCTGTTTTTGTGCTATTAGGGCTAAGATGTGCAGAACTAGTGTGCTAAGTGTTCTTGCGGTTGCATTCCAATTATCTTGAAGGGTTTTCTCCGTCTCGCCGTTTGGGTTATTCAGCTTTGCTAGGGGTGTCGATCGATGCTATCGGTTTTGGGTGCCCTCCTTTTATAGTCCCGTCTTGGGGTTCTAAGTTTGGTGAGTATTTAAGGCTGAGATTTTGGCTGAGATTTGTAAGTGATTTCGTACTAATTTCGTGCGATTCGAACAGGTTATGGTAAGGTACATGGTGTCGATATGGTGGCTGATTCGCGAGGTACGATTTCGTACACGATTTGGTTAAGGCAAGCTATTCTAATGGCCAGCTATGCTTCGATTGCCGCGGTTTTATTCAAGTGTTGGTTATGGTAGGAAATCGCTGGAGAAGGGGGGAAACGGCTAGGTTTAGTGTGCATGTGTAAGGAAAACCCGGATTCTCCGGCGAGAATTTCGGGTTGAGTCTTTGGTCTTTGGTGCGGATTTTAGGTTTAGGGCTTCGTTGTGAGGGAGACGATGAGGCCTGCGTTTTGAAGATGAAGTGAGGGCTGTGGGCGTACGCGGGCTGACAAGGGGAAAAGTAAGGGATAGGGACGTGGGCCGGAGCGACGGGTTTGGGCCACGCGGGTGTGGGCTGCGGGTAGTTAGTTAATTAGGTGGAGTTTAAGTGTATTAGTAATTAATTAGTTTTAGGTTAGTTTTAATTGTTAGTTTTAGGTAAAATTAATTAGTGGTAAATCAGATTAATAAATTGTGATTAAATTATTTTAGGTGCTTTGTTAGTCTAAGTTTGAGATTAAACAATGAAGACGGGCGTGCTATTTAATTAGTGTTTTAATGTTTATAATGCGACGCCGTTATTAAAACTTTATAAAAAATTGAGTTATTTAAAAGCTAAATGCAGATTGGACTTCTTAATTCTTTTATGAATGTTATTATTAAAGCGCGTGTGTATTTATTATTTATTATTAAGAATTATGACAGGGCCTAAAATTAATAAATATGGGCGCGAGACTCTAAGTGCGTAAGAAGCGGTGTCATTATTAAATTATTTATTTATTTATGCCTGTATTAATGTTTTATCGCTGCATTTTATTATTTAAAAATTATTGAAAATTAGTGTAATTTTATAGTTAATGACTGGACGGGAGGGTCAAAATTGGGTGTCAACAGTTGTCCCTCTTTGTATGGAGATGATGGAAGAATCTTCGGACAAAGACGTTGACTTCATGCTTGATTTTGTCTCGACCTCGAATAAAATGTTGGGCAATTGGGCAAAGCGAGCGGACTCAAAAATTGTCGATGTCGAGTTATGATGACCTTTGGGCTATGGTGCAAAGAAAAGAAATAAAAATAAGCGGCTTGAACACAGGGTGTCTTGTTATGGCTTATAGTCTTTGTGGAATGAGTGGTGATGTGGAATGAGTGGGCCGAGCGCTCGAGGCGCTTCGCCATTCATTGGGAAGGTTGGCCCCAAACAAATTGCCGGTTATTTGTAAGAAAATTCACGTTGTCTCCTGCTCACTGCGTACTAAGACTTAAGCAAGCGGTTAGCGCATGCTGTTAAGGCAAAACAATGTAAGAATGTGAATTTGTGTTGTGGTTGTAGTCGATTGTATATACTATAAAATGAAATGATGTGATGAATCTGTATGCTTGTATAAGCGAGATCACGAGATATTAAATCGTTGTATAGGCGAGATCACAGATGTTAAATCGTTGTATGGGCGAGATCACGAGATGTTAAATCGTTGTATGGGCGAGATGCGGATGTTAAATCGTTGTATGGGCGAGATGCAGATGTTAAATCGTTGTATGGGCGAATCTGAGATGTTAAATCGTTATGCGGGCGAAATGTAGATGTTAAATCGTTGTATGGGCGAAATGTAGATGTTAAATGCGTTGTATGGGCGAAATCAGATGATAAATCGTTGTATGGGCGAGATGTAGATGTTAAATCGTTGTATGGGCGAAATGCAGATGTTAAATCGTTGTATGGGCGAAATGCAGATGTTAAATCGTTGTATGGGCGAGATCGCAGATGTTAAATCGTTGTATGGGCGAAATCACGAGATGTTAAATCGTTGTATGGGCGAGATGCAGATGTTAAATCGTTGTATGGGCGAGATCAGATGTTAAATGTTGTATGGGCGAGATGCGAGATGTTAAATCGTTGTATGGGCGAAATGCGAGATGTTAAATCGTTGTATGGACGAAATCAGATGTTCGTCATTGTATGGGCGAAATGTAGATGTTAAATCGTTGTATGGATGAGATCGGAGATTAAATCGTTGTATGGACGAAATGTAGATGTTCGTCGTTGTATGGACGATATGCAGATGTTCGTCGTTGTATGGACGAAATGCAGGTGTTGGCTCTGTTGACCTGTAAAATTCACTCAAAGAAAAATTGTGAGTTCGGGGAGGGGGGTCGGCCGATTTGTGTTGGCTCTTGATATTTGCACGCGTTGTCTTGTCTGGACCATGTAACCGCATGCGATTTCGAGTCTCGGTCGAAAACATTTGTTGAAAATATTCTATCTTGAGAAAATATACTAGTAGGAAATTATGTTGATTTTTGAATAGTGACATGTTGTGAAACAGAGCGAACATCCTTATTCGAAATCGGCGGTATATTCTCCCATACTCTCGGTGCTCCGCTGCCGTCAGGTTCTCTTTTAAAATTTGTCCCAGTTTATGTCGATCTTTCGAGCATATGGAATCATATTTGTCGGTGTCCTTTCGTGGCGAAGTCCTTAAAATTGTCCCAGTTTTGACTGACAAATCTGAGTCGAATATATGTCGTCGCCTGGACATAATGCTGATAACGTCGTTACTGGGCGTGTTCTTCTTTGCTCCTGTAGAATAAATGCTCCTGCAAGCTAAGCTTGAGAAAAAGTTAGTGTATAACTTTTTAAAACAGAATGATAAATATTTGAAAAAGACAATTATGTGGGTAGAGATGTCGTCCCTGAGATGATGCCTTCGTTGTGTGCTTTAATGCCCGAGCTGATGCGCTAGACTTTGTTGCGGACTTTTGAATTATCGTTGATTGTCGGTGCCTCTCTCTGCTTTTGCCGATATGAAGAACTTTTGTTGTATCTTCTGCTAATATGAAGGACCTGCGCTCAAAGAAAATTTTGTAAGTTTTGGGGGGTGGTCGATTCGTATTTGACTTCGCCGCCTTGTTCCTTGACATCTGCGTGCCTGGCTTGTTTGGACTTGCAACCCTGTCTGGTTTCCTACATTGTCCCAGTTTTGAAAAGAGTGTTTGGCCTAAGGGGGTCTCGATGGAGTTGCTTGTATGTTATGTGTATTCTTGCTATTTTCAGAACGAATGGAAAGTTTCATAATGGTGTGACCGAAGCCGATTTAGGCCGCCTACGTATCCTCATGAGGGAATCAGGTCATGACGTAGTTCATTACAAGCGAATATTGGGTAAAATTCTAAAGGTGGGACCGAGGCCGATGTGGCCGCCTACGTATCCGCCAAGGGAATCAGGTCGAACGTAGTTCCAAGTACAAGCAAAACAAAGGAAAACATTATTAAAGCTTAAATATGAGTCTTGAATTATTCTGTTAAACTAAATTGTTCTTTCTTATCCAAGACTCTGGCGGACGAACAAAGTGCAAATCCAATCGCGCGCTTGTTACTGCGTCATGGGTGGGTCTTAAATGCTCTGCTATCAATATCTTCTTCTCTTGGCCTGCGTGGTGCATGCTCGGATAAATGATTGATTCGGCGGAATGGGCTAAGCGAGTGTATTCCTCATCTAAGGTTGTTAGGTGCACATGGACGTGGCCGTGGTTTGGCAAGGGATTATCATGCACATTTGGGGCAGACTCGCCGGTGAATTACCATGCTTTGATCAGCGTCTCGATTCTATCACGAGGAGTAGCGATTTCCGATGTCGTGACCTCGACCGGAGTGGTATGCACAATGTTTGGTTTTATCGTGCCCTCGGGAAGTAGGCCTGGGGATATTTCTGGGAATTGGCTGGAGTATTCCTGCGGCTTTCAGCTCCTCATACACTTGGGCTATGGGTTTGGTTAAAGGTGTATAGGTTCTGGTTGGTTTTCTCTTACTTTATCACGGGGTTTGAAGGTGTTTAGTGAGCGGGCATTTGGTGTGGCGTATGCACGGATGGGTATCGTAAGGGGTTGTCGTATGCATTGCAAAAGTGGGTTTGTGGTGGCCTTTGGTTTGTGTTTGGCTGGAGCATAATTTGGTTTTGTGTGGGATGTATGGGTGCATTGTATATTGGCTGAATGGGATATGTAGTAAGGGGATACTGGTAGTAATTTGGAGGATTTTGTCTGTTTTGGTTGTTTGCAGTGTGAGTACTTGATGATGTTTCGAGCCTTCGATTCGGCTGCGAGTTTGTCATTTGTTGCGGTATTTGGGCGAGGTGTTCTATCGGATCTAAGCTGCTTTTCTCTTCTGAGACCCCTGCTTTGCCTATAGGAACGAGCGAGTTCCGGCTTCGTTCCTTCGGATGCCCTTGAATCAGTCATGTCGTTGGATCGTGCCTTTGATCTTGTGAGATATCGATGTTCTGCCATTGTTTAGTCAAATACAAATCGACCTTTGGGGAGATGATAAATCTTTCTAACAAAATGCAACAAACGGTGTTAGCATAAAGCACGTAATTTGCGGTATGTAACAGATATATCGCATGCACGTTCAAACGTTTCCTAACATGCGGGGACCTCTTTATGCGGTAGGCCTAAGCGTCACGTATACGAGGCCATGATAGATTTGTCCAAGTCGTCCACTATAATGCCTTTGTTGGAAATGGCGACCAAATGACGGTGCTTTTCCCAATTTCATGTCATGATTAGGCTTGGATTTATGCATCATCACCGTACTACATAATATCTTTGGTTGGCGTTGGGTTGAGAAACCCGTCGACAAATTTGGTGTCTTCCTAATTGTAGTGTCGATGCCAGGACCACCCACCTAAGGTAAATGCATGCGTGCCACTAAAATAAAGGTGGTATAGCTCATCTTAAGTTTCTAAGATTTGGCTTTTCTAGGCCTTGAGTTCCCGAGGCGGACAACTCGAGTGAGAAGGCTACGCGACCACCGGTTGGGCCAGGATTCTCGCGCAAAACACCAACTCTCTTAATTTTGGGTGTTTGAAAGAAATTTGCAGGTCGCGAAGCACACGCGTGTTGTGTGTGATAGTGTGAATTTTCAGTGGAAGAAATATGGCGGAATGCGGTTTAAGGAAAGCGATAAAACAAATAGCAATTAAAACAGTTAAACATACAAAATTAAGCGAGCAATTTTAAGGCATTTAAAACAAACAAATAAAGCTAAGCAATAATAAACCTAGGTTTGTTATGGTCAAGAACCTAAAATCCCCAGTGGAGTCGCCATTCTGTCGCGCCACTTTTCGACCGCGACATTTTCTAGCGAACCCTGCTTCAGTAAAAATGTTAGAAAATAAATAAAAATTGCTAAATGTTAAAAGGGATGTTAAAGTGTTAAAAAGGTGCTAGAATATAAAAAGTGCTAAAGGGTTCGTAGGGTTCACGGAGTCGCCACCTAATTAATTTGGGTGAATTAGGACACCTAAATGTTAACTAGTTTAAAGTAAACATTAACTCCATTTTAATGGTCTGCTAAACTTAATGAGATTCTGGGTAAGGGTTCTTTATTATCCTAAAGGGAAGGGGTTAGGCACCCTAAAGGATCCGCTAACTTGCGGTTGTCCGTTCAAACCTAGGTTAACTATTGTATTAGAAAAATGCATGTTTAGAGATATTTAAGTCAAAAGATATTGCAAGTATATAAAAATGTATTTTTTGACAAACATAAGGGAGTTGTAAGATTTGTTTATGTAAAGTTTAAAAAATACATATCGTATAGCAATAGTGTGAAATGTAACTCAAAAGTCGGGTTTGGACAAAATAAACATAAAGCAGACATGGTTTATAAAAGTATAAGATTGATTTATTGAAAACAGTACTTATATTTGCAAAATTGATTTTTGACTAATATATATATGTG
Organism: Przewalskia tangutica; assembly: GCA_029844215.1. Taxonomy (NCBI): domain Eukaryota; kingdom Viridiplantae; phylum Streptophyta; class Magnoliopsida; order Solanales; family Solanaceae; genus Przewalskia; species Przewalskia tangutica. Next base: position 95,504,039 of record CM056738.1, on the reverse strand, counting down.
TCCTGATATCTAAAGTGTTTATTGATAATAGGAAAATGATAAATTATATAATGTTAATAACGAGTATGAGAAAAATTATTTCTTTTGTTATGGATTTAGTAAAAATAGTCTTAATCACATGATATGAAATATAAATAAAGGGTGGTTAAATTGTTTTTAAATCTAGACCTATGTGTTGAACCTAAAACAAATAAATAAAATGGATTTATATTTTAAACTACCCTCCCAATCTATTCGACGACTAATAGAGTCATGTATCATATTAATTACGATATTAAGTAGATAAAATTACACAAAGTAAATAAATAATGAGGAAGGAGATTAAAATCGATGTGGCGTTTAGGATGGATGACAATGTCAATTCGCTCTATTTGTCTTGGAAGTTCTGAAGCGAGAATATAGACGTGGATGTGGATGGTATGGTTGACTTGTTGTAGCACATGATGAGTCTTGCCATGAGACTCTTCGTTTCGCTCCAATGCATTTCATGTAAAATAAAAGAAGATAAGGATTAGTATATGCTCCAATTTTATCGATCATAATAAGTATTAGGCATAAAAGATCAACACGCGTGGACTACACTTTATTTGGCAATATGCAGACTAAAGAAAGGATGATCAAATTACTTCATGTTATGTCCAATATAGACAGAAGCAGAAAGAAAAACAGTCCAATATAGTCATTGGGCCCTGGAGGCAAACAATTAGGCAAGAATGCAAAATAAGGCCTAAGGCAACCTACAAGAAAAGGGAAAGGAAAAGAAGGCAGTAGGGCTCAGGGACTTATGCAGGACAGAAGGCAAACAGAAAGGGAAACAAGGCTTCATTTTTGTTAGGCAGTTTTTTAAGCATAAATCAGTTCAACATGTATAGACATTCCCTGGATTAAATGACCTGGCAGCGACATCTATTGCGACTTGCTAAACATTTACAAAGATGGGACAACTGAATTTCTTATTCTAGATGCCATATATTCAATTCATTTACGATTCAATTATAGGCTTGCTTGATGTCCTTTAAGGTCAGATTACCAACTATAGATATAGACTAGTATACTAACATAGGAAAGAAACAATATATGGCCAGTTATGTCATGTTTCAACCGTTGGCCTCAAGATGTAACAGTATGACATTGATCGACTAACGGTATGCTGAGGCGAGAAAGATACGAGGAATGGACAAGCGGGAGGCAACGTATTGGATAATCGGTGACCCGTTTGTTACGGACTAAATATCTGATCATGACATGATATTTATAAACAATATTCAGAGAACCTGACAGCAAGCACTGCATCATAATATGCAATTTAGACATGAAGATCCAATTTAAGCAATAAATAAGGAACACTAAGCAATAGACAATAGACAAAACAGACAGAAGCTAAGAGGTGGGTTCCTCTCTAACAAAACACGAAGCAAGTATAGACACTCTCCACAGAGGCAAACCTGATAACCGCAATACTCGTAATTCCTCATTCACAACTTGACATTGCGAGCAGTTTATGGGAATATTGGCGACAAATCTTTATAATATTCATTTGATCGGGAGGCATTTGAATAGGTTAACACGGCAAGCCTTCAACTATCGCAAATCGAGAGGCGAAGCAGATCGTGAACAAGCTATGATCAAGTAAAGCAGTGTTGACATTAAACCAACAATTTCGACCACGCAGCGGTGATTAAAGCGTTAGCATTATCCACGAGGCATGTTACTCAAGCAGTTGCAAAGTGTAAATTGCATAATAAAACTGAAAAGGAACGGGTTTACCTTCTCCGGACAGCGAACCGAGGCAGCGTATCAAGTCGTCGATACCACTCGGAGTGTTCTGTGGTTATGCGATTAAAGGTGATAAAAGGGTTGTTTCTGAATTTCTGTTTTTGTGCTATTAGGGCTAAGATGTGCAGAACTAGTGTGCTAAGTGTTCTTGCGGTTGCATTCCAATTATCTTGAAGGGTTTTCTCCGTCTCGCCGATTGGGTTATTCACTGCTACTAGGGGGTGTCCAATCGATGCCTATCGGTTTTGGGTGCCCTCCCTTTTTATAGTCCCCATCTTGGGGTTCTAAGTTTGGTGAGTATTTAAGGCTGAGATTTTGGCTGAGATTTGTAAGTGATTTCGTACTAATTTCGTGCGATTCGAACAGGTTATGGTAAGGTACAGGGTGTCGATATGGTGGCTGATTCGCGAGGTACGATTTCGTGCACGATTTGGTTAAGGCAAGCTATTCTAATGGCCAGCTATGCTTCGATTGCTGCGGTTTTATTCAAGTGTTGGTTATGGTAGGAAATCGCTGGAGAAGGGGGGAAACGGCTAGGTTTAGTGTGCATGTGTAAGGAAAACCCGGATTCTCCGGCGAGAATCTCGGGTTGAGGTGCTGGTGCTGGTGCGGCGGATTTTAGGTTTAGGGCTTCGTTGTGAGGGAGACGATGAGGCCTGCGTTTTGAAGATGAAGTGAGGGCTGTGGGCGTACGCGGGCTGACAAGGGGAAAAGTAAGGGATAGGGACGTGGGCCGGGGCGACGGGTTTGGGCCACGCGGGTGTGGGCTGCGGGTAGTTAGTTAATTAGGTGGAGTTTAAGTGTATTAGTAATTAATTAGTTTTAGGTTAGTTTTAATTGTTAGTTTTAGGTAAAATTAATTAGTGGTAAATCAGATTAATAAATTGTGATTAAATTATTTTAGGTGCTTTGTTAGTCTAAGTTTGAGATTAAACAATGAAGACGGGCGTGCTATTTAATTAGTGCTTTAATGTTTATAATGCGACGCCGTTATTAAAACTTTATAAAAAATTGAGTTATTTAAAAGCTACATGCATATTGGACTTCTTAATTCTTTTATGAATGTTATTATTAAAGCGCGTGTGTATTTATTATTTATTATTAAGAATTATGACAGGGCCTAAAATTAATAAATATGGGCGCGAGACTCTAAGTGCGTAAGAAGCGGTGCCATTATTAAATTATTTATTTATTTATGCTTGTATTAATGTTTTATCGCTGCATTTTATTATTTAAAAATTATTGAAAATTAGTGTAATTTTATAGTTAATGACTGGACGGGAGGGTCAAAATTGGGTGTCAACAAGTGGGAAGCTCTTAATTATGTATACAAATAGGTGTGTGTTATAAATGAAAAGACTCATCTTTAGTTTGGACAAAAATATTGCATATTTTCACTACGTAATTTTGGAGTGTTCAATCCTCACTCGAATTTGGAATGTCGTCACAACAATTTGGTGCTTTCATCCAGAGTATCATGCCTCCCAAACAAAACAAAAATCCTATCACAGAAGAACTCAACGCACTAAAAGAGTTTGTGGCAGCCCTCATCGAGGTCACACACGACCTGCGAGCCCGGCTATTCCACTATGAAAGAGTCTACCATTTCAAAGCAAAGTACTAGACTCTTTCTCCTGATGTGTCGCAGCAAGTCTCACATGCTGCAGTTTCACCTCATGGTTTGGCCGGATATGCGCCTCCACCACCAGAAATAAAAGCCGCCATGTCTCAGCCGCGGAGGATAGAAACGACATTTCCTGAAATAACTAAATCACCACCATCGACAGAGTTTCTTGAAATATTTGGCACTAGGGTTTCTGCTTCTGGACTTGCTACACTTGAAACTGATCAAGATGATGATTTGAGTTCTGTTGGCAATGTGTTCTTGCCTTTGTCGAAGCCTTGTAAGAATAGTAGTGGTAAGGGGGGTCTAATTACTATTGGGGTTGAAGATGATGTGAAGGAGTCTGTTAGGTTCATTGCTGCAAACAAGAGGAAAAATGGGGAGGACCCACTTAAGGATGAAGTTGATGATGCTATGGGGTATAGGGGTGTAAATGTTGCAACTAAGGCAGTTGAACTATCGGATTCGGTGGAACAGGAACCAGGCAAAACTTTTTCAGCCAGTAACTCCAAAGTGTTGAAGATTTTGACCTACAATGGGTGGTTTGCAGTTATAGAGATGCCCAAAAGGATGAAAGCTCTAGGTGGGCTTATTGTTATGCATTCCCCAGATGTTATATGTTTTCAGGAGGTTACTCCATAAATATATGTCATTTTTCAGCACATTAGTTGGTGGAAAATGTATTCTTGTTCAGTTTCAAATATACATCTACTTGGGCAGTCGGGCCGTCAACCTCTTCTGGGTTTAACGGTTCGGACCGTTCACTGACTACAAGGCCAACGGTCCGGTTCATTATCGGTTTCAGTCGGCGGTCAAGTGCGAAGCAAGACCTACCATTTTTTTAATTTCGAGTATTTATTTTCTATAATGTAAACTAAATTCCATTTAAATATGTAATATAATAATATAATATATAATATAATTTTATATATTAAAATTGAAACTTTAAAATTAACTTTCTATTTTATAGTTTATAACTTTATATTTTATAGTTTATAGTTTATAGTTTATAACTTTATACTTATCTTTATTTTATAGTTTACTTTATAGTACTGTTATAGTTATACTTTATAGTTTATAACTTTATATTGTAATTATACTTTTATTAATTTATTAGATTAGTAGATATAAGTTAACAAATAAGTAATAACAAATTAACAACTAAATAGATAGTAAAATTAAAACTAATGAAAAGATGTAAACTTTTGAACTTTCATAATGCTAATAAGAGTACATAATGAAGTAATAATAATTTTATTTACATATTATGTATCTTTCTTGCAAGTTCTTCGTAATCTATAGGTTGATTGAATTGGTTATGCTCCATAGCCTCTCAATCTGGAGTATTAATTCCAGTCCCGCCTCCGCTCCCGCCTTCCAAAATATTACCTATTTCTTCATCTTCCGGAGAATTAACGTCTCCACTGTTGACACCCAATTTTGTCCCATCTTTACTGAACATTTCATTTAGATCGTCCTTTTATCTCCAATTAATTTTACTATGCTTCTCAGTCTTGAAAATCGTCGAAATATAAGTAGTTTTAATATTCTTCACTAATTATCGCATAATTTTACAATATCGAGTATTACATTTTTTTTTTATAATTAAAATATAAGCAGAATAATTTTAATATCTAAGTAAATCATTATTGATGATCGATTTTCTCTTAATATGTTCTTCAATTACTAAATTAATCATTTTTTATGAATATTATATTCAAAATTAAATACATATATTAAATCTTTTGTATCGTGTTTTATGCGTGTGCATTTTTAAATTAATTAAGTTGAAGGAAGCATATTTTTAATTAATTGAGAGATTTGGACTAATTATCTATTAATCTCCCAACATTAACTCAACCTTATTTTCCTACCCAATTCCGCTCCTTAAATTAATTCCACTTATTCCCATAACCCGTTTCTTGACACCCCAAATTAAATCAGCCCAGCATGTCCCAATACCGAGACCGGCCACACCTTTTATTTCTTCAAGACACCTTCTATTTCCTTCTTCATCCCAACATACCACAAAAAAAATCGAACACGTCGACTTCAAGACCAAACCGGGACGAGAAAACCATTGTTCCATCTCGACTCCACGGGAACGATCGATTACTTTACCCCATACCCTAGTCGACCCATCACCTCACCCGTCGCCGTAGTACTATCTGCAACACCCGAAAACGCGATTTCATCCCTTTACACAACATTCATCCACACGTCGCCCGGCTGCGGGCTCGAGACATGCGTTTGGTACTATCAACAGTACCACGCATGTCTCCCATCAAACTCCACCTTTATTTTGAATTTCAAATTGGGGAGGGGTGGGGTGTGAGGAGAGTTCTGTAACTATAAATACAACCCATGGGGGTTGTGTTTAGGGATCGATTTTTTTATGTTTTTTAAAGCCAAGAACAAAAACTTATATCTTTACTACTTGGAAAGTTGTAAAATCCTCTTTTACTTTCGGTTCTGTTTCGGAAAATCCGAAAAATCCTTAAAATTTTGCCCTTTTTTAAATCGCGTAGTATAAAAACATCTCTGAGCGGATTCGACAAGTCGAGACGACGCCTCGGTTATTTGCCGGAGAAGGTCGATGGCTTCACGCTCTTTCTAATAATTTTGCTATTTAATTCGTATTATGCATTTTGCTTGATGTGATTATGTATCTTTATTAAGTGTGCTCAGTTTAGTGTAGTTGTTGTTCGAGTCTGTTAATCAAATTATAGCATGTTAGTTATGAATTTTTACAGTATGTTTGGTGTTTATTCATTTCTCAAAAGGTAAACAGCTTTAGCATGTACTAATGACTACTTTAGAACATTTAATTATCTCTCAAATATGATTAAGAGCTTTGGTTCCTTTTGTTTATCTGTTGAGCATTTGTTTGTTTGTGGTTTGAACCTAATTCATATTAGTCATTGACAATGTTATCGTCTAATGACTATAGGGATCGGTTAGTATAAATTAATGATAAGTTCCTGATTAATATACTTCAATCGAGATTAGAATAATAATGAGCTTCTTATTATAGATGTTTAACGCTGCTGCGCACTGAAATTGTGCTAAAACAATAATAGATCTATTGTTGCTTTGTAAGCCTATCTATATATGAATTTTTATGTTTTATTTGGTTTAAGGGTAGTATAGGTTCATTTGGTCTTGAATTTCTACTGATAGGATGATTAATTCGAATATATAGTTTGAGGATAGTTAATGTAGAACTCTGTATGTGCGGATGTGTTTGGAACCTGACAAAACATCATTTGGGACACTCTCATATGCCTCAAATGTGATCTTTTGGATTGATTTATTTGAGCCATACCACTGCATATCAAAATGCATCATTTACATACTCGTGTGGTTAGTGCATTAATATACTCCCCTGCAAGAATGTTAATTCCTTTCAATGTCCCCTCTGTGTGCATTTAAATACATAAGATAAATTAGCAAATTTTTAAGCCTTTCCCTTTCCTTGTTCTCGCTCCTTTTCCTGTTATCTATGTGTATCAAATCTGATGCCTAATATTATGTTTGTTGAATAACTTTGCTAGTCCATTAGGGAGTTGTCAGCTTAGTTTAGTTTTGAGTCATCAATATGCATTAAGACAATATTTTGTGCTAGTAGTATGTTTGTTTATTCATCCATATTGCATCAACCATATTATGTGTTTGCATAAGATGCATATCAACTGTTAGTTCTGCTTTATCCCTTAAAGAACAGAGAATTGCCAAACCGCGCCATACTTTACTTTGGACCATTAAAATAAAATTACTTACATATGCTTGAGTCTTTCATGTCGATGTCCATTTATTATTTGATAAATTTTGTGGGATATTTTCTAATCCTTTTCCTTTGTTTTATTTTACATGAAATACATTGGGAACAACGGAGAGTCTTGCTATGAGACTCCTAGCATCCCTCGTCAAACGAAGACCCGCGTCTACATTCCTTGCATCCTTCGATCTCGGGACCTTCGAAACTAATAGGGCAGGATAATATCTTCACCTGCCCTAGTCATTTTATCTCCTTTCTTTAACTCTATCACTTTACTTTTATTTGTATTTTTGTTAACTAACCTTATACCATTATTGAAAATGCTTAGAATAGTTAGGCCTAGAATTATTAAAGGTGGGTAGTTAAATAATAAAATGTGTCGCTAGTTTAATCTATCTTTAGGCCGTTATGCATTTTCAAAACTTTTTTTTTAAAAATAACTTAGCCTTTTCATTAATATTATAGGAATAAATGAGTTCCTAATTCTTATTAAACTTCATAAAATGACAAAATCTATTTTTCTACAACAAAGATCTATTTTCTTATTACCAAGTGTAAAAGAGGAAAATCTTTCTACCCATTTGTATACCCTTTACAAAGATTAAAATTTACATATGATACGTATTTTTAGTAAAGCATCTTTTTTTATTTATTTTTTGCATTTTTTATGATAAACCTCTTTAGAATATTTTCCTTGCATTTTTACAAATAAACTTCATGGAAAATATATATACCTACATATTTTTTTTAAATAATTATTTTAAGCACCTTTTAACCCATGTCCTCCTAAATATACATTTTTTTTTAAATAATATTAACCTAAGTTTGAACGGACAACCGTAAGTTAGCGGATCCTTTAGGGTGCCTAACCCCTTCCCTTTAGGATAATAAAGAACCCTTACCTAGAATCTCACATAGTTTCGCAGACCATTAAATGGAAGTCATTTGTAGTATTTTATGCTACATTTTAGTGTCCTAATTCACTATAATAATTAGGTGGCGACTCTCCTTTAAATACACATTTAGGAATCCAACCATATGTAGCGGCACTCCCATTTCCGGCTCCGGTTGAAAATAGGGTGTCACAGCATGGCGACTCTGCTGGGGATTTTAGGTTCTTAACCACAACAAACATAGGTTAATTTATTGTGCTTTGTTTTCTTTATTTTCGCTTAAATTGCTCCCTTTATGTTTTACACTTATTTGCTCTTATTATTTTGCCTAAATTATTCTGCTTTACATATAAAAATTTGCATATTGTCTTAACAGCTATATGTTAATGCTTTTCCTAAATTGACATTCCGCTCATATTTCCTCCATTACGGAAAATTAACACTATCACACACTCACGCGCTGGTGTGCTTCGCGCACCCGCAAATTTCTTCAAATGTCCAAATTTTAAGAGAGTTGGCGCTGCTGTGAGTTAGATCGGTTCGTCTGATCAGCCGCGTAGCCTTCTCACTCGAGTTGTCCGCTCGGGAACCTTGCGTCTAGTAAAGCCAAATCTTAGAAACTCAGGATAGAGCTATACCACCCTTTATTTTAAGGCATGCATGCATTTACCTTAGGTGGGTCGGTCCTTGGTATCGACGCCACAGTTAGGAAGACACCAAACTTGTCAACGGGTTTCTCAACCCAACGACCAACCAGCATATTGTGTGTAGCGTGGTAATGATAGACAAATCCAAACCTAATCATGACGTGCGAAATTGGGAAAAGTGCGCGTCGTTTGGTCGCCATTTTCAACGAAAGCATTACAGTTGGACGACTTGGACAAATCTATCACAACCTCGCATATGTGACGTTTAGGCCTACCTCTGGCATAAAGAGGTCCCAAACATATTAGAGCACACGCTTGATTTGCAATTTGCTTATTATTATATATTGCCTGCAATTCTTTGCATATTATACTAACTTGGTTTGTTTCATTCATTAGAAGGTTATTTTTTGCCTAGCTTATCCCCAAAAGGTTGATTCGCGTTGGTGGTACACAATCATCCAACAAATGACTAATTCAGAGGCACCAGAACGAAACAACTTAGGACTCGTCCCCGTTCCTGTAGAGGATGCAGAGGCGTTAGAAAGGAGAAACACCAATGATCAAAACCTCGCCAAACTATTGCAGCAAATGGAAATCATGCAAGCCGAAATAGAAAGGCTCCGAAATATCACAAACATGTCTATTAGTTTGAATGCACCACTCCCAGAGCAAAGGACAAATGCAATCATGTCACAAACCCTTGAGCCTCCACTTCCCCAAAACTCCCCGCAAAGGCCGCAACATACCAGCTCATACCAAAATGTCACTCACCCGGTCAATTTGCAAACCGACCTCCAAAATGATCCGTTTATTACATACACATCTTATCCTCCACCTACCTATATCTCCCCACTCAGTCCAAATTGCCAAGCCACTCAATACGAGCAGAGGACACGCATCACTAGTCCTAACAAACAATATGGGGGATTAGCACATCCGACCGAAAGCCAACCATTTATTATGCATGCATCCTCTCAAGAGACAGATCAATACAAGGAAATGGAGCGGCAGACTCGAGCCAGAGCTGATGAAAATATGGCAAAAGAAATCCGTAGTTTGAAAGAGGCATTTAGAAGCATTCAGATGAACAAGGGGGAGACAGGTTTAGAATATGAAAACTTATGTATGCACCCCGATGTTGAATTACCTATAGGATACAAGGTGCCCAAATTTGACATGTTCGATGGAAAGGGGAATCCTCGAGCTCATCTAAGGTCATATTGTGATAAATTGATTGGAGTTGGGAAAAATCAAGCAATAATCATGAAATTATTCATCAGGAGTCTAACCGGCGAGGCTGATCGGTACACATACCAAAACCCTCGAAAATGGGACGGTTGGAATGCCATGGCACAAGATTTCATGGATAGATTCAGATTCAACACTGACACCGTACTGGATAGATTTTATCTTATGAAACTTGAAAAGAAATCCACAGAAACTTTCAGGGAATACGCCCTGAGGTGGCGGTCGGAAGCAGCAAAGGTCCAACCTCCAATGGCAGAGAGCGAAATGACCACCTTGTTTGTGATCATTAAAAGACGCGACGTATTATGAAAAGATGATCGGTGTAATTGGGCGAAGTTTTGCGTAAGTCGAGAATGGGCGACCGTGGAAGAAGCATTAAGACAGCGGGATTAAAACTTGACAATTTCTACAAGCAACTAGCGAGCGATGCGGATTCCATAGGAGGTACCTCGCAGAGGAAAAGGACGATCACCCTCTCACGTAGTCATTCGGGAACATAGGCGGAACAACTTAGGTGTATCAAAGCCCACCGCGTTACTATAACCAAAACATTCAAAATCCACAAATATACTATCAAGATCGCTACCCCATATCCTGTTTACCATACCCAACAAGCATATCCAAAATACTCACCACAATCACGAACGCACACCAAGCGGACCCAAACCCCGCATCAATACAGAAAGAAAGCCAACCAGAACCTATACAACATTAGCCGAACCTATATCCCACGGGTATCAAAAGCTGAAAGCCGCAGGAATACTCCACCAATTCGAAATACCCTGTGCCTATATCCCGAGGCACGATGAAACCAAACATTGTGCATACCACTCCTGTCGGCGGGCACGACATCGCAAATTGTTATACACTCAAGGACAAAATAGAGAGTTAATCGAAGAGGAGTCATTCAATGAAAGATGCCTCTCGTGGTAAACAATAATCTTATTCGGCTATGAAGATGCCCATGTGAGCATGATAGCTAAAGATGGAGAAAAAAGTCTGGAAGGGACTATTACGCCAGCCCTACAAGGGAAGAAAATTGAATCATCGACCAACCGTCAGAGAAGAGGAGGTGCTCACATAGGAGATTGTTTAACCATTGAATAGGTCATTCGTTTAGTTGTGTCTTTGCAAGAGATGATCTCATCAAGACTCAGCCTTTGAAGACTCAGATCAAGAAAACAAGTGGACTCGTGCCCCTGCCCTGGCCCGCCGAGTCCGGAAATAGTTAGTTTAATATATTTTGCCCTTTATATGTAATGAACTACGTCATGACCTGATTCCCACTGGATACGTGGCGCCTAAATCGGCTTCGGTCACACCATTAGGAAACTTTCCCTTTATTTTTGAATCATAAAACGAGAATACACACCCACTTTTAGGCCAAACGCCATTCGCACATTCAAAACTGGGACAAGGTAGGGAACCAGGCAGGGGTTATGAGTCCAGGCAAGGCAGACGTCCGAGCATCAAGAGTCAAAACTACAAAGTCAATGCGAATCAACCACCCCCCCTCAAACTCACAAATTTTCTTTGAGCGCAGTTTCTTCATATTAGCAGAAGCAGCAGAAGCAGACATACATCAACAATCAAATCCCGCAACAAAGTCTAGCGCGTCAGCTCGGACCTAGAGTCAAATCACAGTCATGCGATTGCACAAACGCACAACGAAGACATCATGACAATCCATATGGTTCACAAAAATGCATTACAACAACATCTCAAAGATTCATGTCACGACCGATCCGGCCGTGATCGTGCCTACCCCGCACCCTGGTGATACAACATCGAGAACACCAATGAAATAAAAACTTAAACATGAACATGAGACAAGATAATAAAGCAAAGCCAACCAAACGGTTACCTTCCAATAAAATATATATAAACAACTCTTTCAAAACGAGCAGTTTAAACCTTTTACAAAACCCCTTGCCCACACAAGGCTGCACTTAAGATTTACAACAACTATGACGGACAGGCCCCGCCATACCCTCGAATGTCTGAACCTACAACTCAGTGGAACACATACCAAAAGATAAGCCTCGAAGGAACGGGATTCGAATGCATTGAAGGTGATCCTAAGCGGGGATCGGCGAATGTACTTACTGCGGCGTGAACGCAGCGGCCAGGAGGTCGATAACGGTACCAAGTATGTGAAATCAGAAATCAGAAATGAAATCATAATAGTCTATATAAAGCGAGACATGTATGATGACCAAACTACGACATAACATATAACTAGTTACATCAAGTCGTGGACTCACGCCCAAATTATCACTCGTGCTGGAATTCCTTCCTCATCACGGCTAGCTTTATGATATGACAATACCAAGGAGTATCATGAACACCGGTCCCACTGTGTCATAAAACCGTATAGGACAAGTATAACTACCGATCCGACCGTACCAATAATATAATGCAACGAAAACACGGCCGTCACGGCAAGTGCGAGCCGACCATCGGATACCAAGGCCGGCCACGAGTCGACCGGCAAGTACGAGGGTGACCACGGGGACGAGCGTCAGATCACGAGACTTCGTCACTACACCGAACGGGCAAGCGAGGGTGACTCACGGTACGAAGGCCGAATCACCGTGAGACGGCAAGTACGAGAGCCGACCACCAGGGACCAAGGCCGAACAGTAAGAAACCTCATGGAGAGCTAGTCCGTAAAATAACCATTCTTGCACAACCAAGGCTATCACCACAAGCATAAGCAAGTTACGCAACAACAAGCGTAGGCAAGTTACACAACACAAGCATAGGCAAGTTACACAACAACAAGATAGGCAAGTTACACAACACAAGCATAGGCAAGTTACACAACAACCAAGATAGGCAAGTTACACAACACAAGCAAGTTACACAACTCAAGTTACTTCCATTTTATGCCAAAGCGGGTTTTAACCTAAAGTACTACGTGACGTTAAATTCCTTTTAAAGAGATCCATTCCTTTATAAAAGTCACCGATGTCAGTAGTATAAAAATAGAGTGACGAACATTGTTAAGTAAACAAAAGGCTTTCCTTTGTAAAATCAAGTAACAACCTTATTTTCCAAGCGTTCAAGTTTGCCTAATTTCAAATGCTCAAGTTTCTCATTTTTAGAAAAGGTTTCGTAGTTCCTAGTTTTAATCCTTTAAAACATAATTCTCCTTTAATGATTTGAGAAACGTATGCCTTATATGTGAGTAGTTTATTCTTGTTTAGAATCGATCTTATTAAGCGACCATGATCTAGGATATGTAATATCATTTTGTCTCATCTTAGCTTCATGCGGATGGAGGTTTCTACTGGTTTTAATACAATACTTCATTATTCAATACATTCTCCTTTATTAACGCTGCGGTGGTGCTGTCGATACACATTCGATTTCGAAATCAAGAAACATTATCCCTTTAAGTAAAACCAAGTACTCATTACTCACGAATGAGGTTTCACACAAACATCCACATTAAAACAATTAAGTTAAGTCTCTTATCTTATAAGATCAAGTCTTTTAACTTCAACATCAAGAAACCATTTTCTTTACCTTTCTTAAGACATTATACCTAACTTCCCATGCTAGTATAACTCTTTTTAAAACCTTTAAAACCAAGTGTTACTCTCCCTTCAAAGCGATTTATAACTCTTTTGAAATACATCAAGTTCTTTATTATAACTAGCCGCTTATAATTCACATCGATTACCTTTTAAAACCATAAAGTATTTTCTTACCTACATAAAGTCATATAACCAACTTCCCATAAAGCCGTTATAACACTTTATGTTTTAAAAACAATCAAACACAGTTAACACATGTACGTCTACCGTACTACATAGTTCACACATATCATGCTAGAAGAGATAGGAAGAGGTTCACATACCTCGCGACGAGTGCCGACTAATAGCAAAACGCTCAAGTACTTCAAACCGTCATTACTCCTTAAGCCACGTAGATCGCACCACACGTAGTACTTCAACCTAGAAGGCCACTCGGCGCTTATTAACATCTAGATCTCATCGTTCCATATTCTACAGAAAATTCGCGACTCTCCCAAATCGGCGTTAATCTCCTCCTTTAACGAGGCCGGCTACCAAGCCAACCAGGGGGGGGGGGTTGTACGTCTAACCGGACATGTACAATTCTACTCACAGCAATACTACACAAGTCTACTGTAATACAGTCCTATGTAGTTACAGTTCAGTTCACTTCTTTAAATTCAGGCTTAAGTCGCAAGACATTGCCATAAGTAGTGTTCAGGCTTAAGTCGCAAGACATTGCCACAAGTAGTATTCAGGCTTAAGTCGCAAGACATTGCCACAATTATAATCAGTTCTATATATAGTATACTTCAACTATATATTCCTACAACATGTAATTCCCAATTACAATAGAAGGTCAAGAGTGTTTACCTCGATAAGCCCAAAATTATCCGAGTTTATATGTCGATCCTGAGCAAGGTTTAGCTCCTACTCCGTGCGCTCCGACCCGCTCCAACCAACCCTTAGAAGTTCTGACCAACTTCTACTTATAACTTCAACTACGGGTGAAGATTTACTTAGGGTTTCGTTTTAGCGACTGAGGGAAAGTATAATGGTATTTTCTGGGCTAGTATAAGTGTAACCTTGGGAATACTACAAGGTATTTGGGCCAAGGTATTTGGACATAACAACAATACTAGGAGAGTATTTCTATACCACTACAAGGGGTATTTATACGAGACAACTAGGCAGTGGGTACCCTACGCCAAACACCACACAGGGGAGGGGGAGAGGCTTTGGACGAGAACCACAAGAGGGAGGGAGTATTTTGAGACTTAGGTAGATTGCTCAATTTTTGGATGAAGAAAGTTCATCAACTAAGGGGGTATTTATAGGTCAAGTGAAGGCCAACCAATGGCGAAGATGAAGACAGTGGTGCAAGTGTAGGGCTAGATTTCCACCACGTGTACCTTATCCATCTACCACACAACTTGCACAAATATCCTACCAACTACACAAGACCCAATCGGCCAAGCATTACCGCCACTTCATCGATGTGAGGGTGACACATGTCACCCTCCCGTTGGTCCAAAATGTTTCGTCTCTCGGAAAAATCCGCAAAAATTATAAATGACATAGCCGAATTTTCCTACAAAAGTGGAAGCGTTTATTTAAAAACGACTCCTAACGGTAGTTGTGTACAATATTCGAAATTAGCCAATCCTTAAGGCTTAAATTATAATACGTACGCCCTCACGTACATACTCTGGAAATACGGGGTATAACAATTCACATCATCTGACATATCAGAGACGACATCCCACCCATAGAATTACACCTCTCATATATATTTATCATTTCGTTTAAACAGGTATACACTAATTTTTCTCAAGCTTAGTTTGCAGGAGCATTTATTCTACAGGAACAGCTATCAATGACATCCTTTATTACGTCTATCCAACGACTTTATTTCTTATTACGTGCACACAACGGCGTCCTCCTATTTTCGGCTATCAATGACATCATTTGTTACGTCTATTCAACGACGTTCATCTTATTACGTCCACACAACGACGTCCTCCTATTACGTCTATCCAACGACGTTATTTCTTATTACGTCCACACAACGACGTCCTCCTATTTTCGGCTATCAATGACATCATTTGTTACGTCTATTCAACGACGTTCATCTTATTACGTCCACACAACGACGTCCTCCTATTACGTCTATCCAACGACGTTATTTCTTATTACGTCCACACAACGACGTCCTCCTATTTTCGGCTATCAATGACATCATTTGTTACGCCTATTCAACGACGTTCATCTTATTACGCCCACACAACGACGCCCTCCTATTACGCCTATCCAACGACGTTATTTCTTATTACGCCCACACAACGGCGCCCTCCTATTTTCGCTATCAATGACATCATTTGTTACGCCTATTCAACGACGTTCATCTTATTACGTCCACACAACGACGTCCTCCTATTACGTCTATCCAACGACGTTATTTCTTATTACGTCCACACAACGACGTCCTCCTATTTTCGGCTATCAATGACGTCATTTGTTACGTCTATTCAACGGCGTTCATCTTATTACGTCCACACAACGACGTCCTCCTATTACGTCTATCCAACGACGTTATTTCTTATTACGTCCACACAACGACGTCCTCCTATTACGGCTATCAATGACATCCTTTATTACGTCTATTCAACGATGTTCATCTTATTGCGTCCATACAACGACATTTCTCTTATTACGTCTATTCAACGACGACCATCTTATTGCGTCCACATAATGACGTCCTCTTATTCCGTCTATCAACGACGTCTTCTTATTATGGCTGCACAACGACGTTAGCTCAATTACATTTATCAACGACGTCCATCTTATTACACCTATGCAACGGCCTTATCTATATTTCGTCTAGACAACGACGACCCATATATCGCGTCCACTCAACGACGCAATCTTATTCGTCTATGCAACAACGACTTCTATATCTCGTCCACAGACATGCATCATCTTATTGCGCCTAAGCACCGGTGTCATCTTCATCACAATACGGCCATAAGACGACGCTGAGTCCGAAAACGACTCCGCGTCCGAAAACGACGCCACGTCCGAAAACGACGCCAAAGTCCGAAAACGACGCCACGTCCGAAAACGACGCTAAGTCCGAAAACGACACCACGTCCGAAAACGACGTCGAGTCCGAAAACGACTCCGAGTCCGAAAACGACTCCACGTCCGAAAACGACGCCCCGTCCGAAAACGACGCCACGCCCGAAAACGACGCCACGCCCGAAAACGACGCCACGTCCGAAAACGACGCCAAGTCCGAAAACGACGCCACACCACGTCCGAAAACGACGTCGAGTCCGAAAACGACTCCGAGTCCGAAAACGACTCCACGTCCGAAAACGACGTCAAGTCCGAAAACGACGCCACGTCCGAAACGACGTCAAGTCCTAAAATGACGCCACGTCCGAAAACGACGTCATCAGCATATCACATCTACGCAAGGACACTTTCTCTACTCTAAAAAAAAATGCATTCTTGTTCATGTTTTACTATTCTGTCTTAGCATTTATGCACTAACTCTTTCTTGAGCTTTAGTCTACAGGGGCAGTTGGAATAAGGACAACATATCTGCATTCACTGTCGCAACGCGTCGGTGCAAAGGCGAAATCACAGCATTTGCAGCAGGCATCGCATTTTTCGCAAGATAACATTTTCTACTCGCACAGTTACATTGCTTATAAATTCATGCGTTATCATTTGCCTTAACAGTTATGCACTAACCGTTTGTTTAAGTCTTAGCATACAGGAACAGGAGCACAACGTGGAACTACCTCTTACGGCGAACCGAAGCAATTTGTACCTCGAATGTCGATCCGCTCTTCTCCAGCATCCTGCAACGCCAATGACCCCAGTGTCATCATAATTCGACACTGGGACAAATTTTAAATCTGCTCCCGTTTTGGTTTTAATTTTCTAGCGTCACAGAATCCAGTGTCATCATAATTCGACACTGGGACAAATTTTTAAATCAGCATCCGCCCTGCGTTAATTTTTCAGCATCACAGCAACCCAGTGTCATCATAATTCGACACTGGGACAAATTTTTGAATCAGCATCCGCCCTGCGTTAATTTTTCTAGCGTCGCGTAACCGGTGTCATCATAATTCGACCTCGAGACAAATTTTTGAATCAAGATCCACCTCGCTTTAATTTTTCAAAGATCACAAAGAACCCAAAGGTCATCATAATTCGACACTGGGACAAATTTTGAATTTTGCGTCAGCCTCGTCTTAATCGCCCAACATTTTTAATTCTAAGGATCGAGACCCAAATTGGCTTTAAGTCAACGTCTTTGTCCGAAGATTCTTCCATCATCTCCATACAAAGAGGGACAAGCTGTTGACACCCAATTTTGTCCCATCTTTCGAACATTTCATTTAGATCGCCCTTTTATCTCCAATTAATTTTACTATGCTTCTACTTGAAAATCGTCGAAATATAAGTAGTTTTAATATTCTTCACTAATTATCGCATAATTTTACAATATCGAGTATTACATTTTTTTTTTATAATTAAAATATAAGCAGAATAATTTTAATATCTCGTCGTCAGTATTGATGATCGATTTTCTCTTAATATGTTCTTCAATTACTAAATTAATCATTTTTTATGAATATTATATTCAAAATTAAATACATATATTAAATCTTTTGTATCGTATTTTACGTGTGCATTTTTAAATTAATTAAGTCAAGGAAGCATATTTTTAATTAATTGAGAGATTTGGACTAATTATCTATTAATCTCCCAACATTAACTCAACCTTATTTTCCTACCCAATTCCCACTCTTAAATTAATTCCTTATTCCCATAACCCATTTCTTCAACACCCCAAATTAAATCACCACATCGCACCTTGATACCCGAGACCCTACCACACCTTTTATTTCTTCAGCACCCACCTTCTATTTCCCTTCTTCATCCCCAACATACCCCTAAAAAAAAATCTGAACACCCGTCGACATCAGCAACCAAACCAGGACCAGAAAACCATTGTTCCATCTCAACTCCATGGGAACCAATCGATTACTTTACCCCATACCCTAGTCGACCCATCACCTCACCCTGACATCGCCGTACCTATCTGCAACACCCCGAAAACCCGCGATTTCATCCCTTTACACAACATTCATCCACACTCGCCCTTCATCAGGGCTCGAGACATGCGTTTGGTACTATCAACAGTACCACGCATGTCTCCCATCAAACTCCACCTTTATTTTGAATTTCAAATTGGGGAGGGGTGGGGTGTGAGGAGAGTTCTGTAACTATAAATACAACCCATGGGGGTTGTGTTTAGGGATCGATTTTTTTTTATGTTTTTTAAAAGCCAAGAACAAAAACTTATATCTTTACTACTTGGAAAGTTGTAAAATCCTCTTTTACTTTCGGTTCTGTTTCGGAAAATCCGAAAAATCCTTAAAATTTTGCCCTTTTTTAAATCGCGTAGTATAAAAACATCCCTGAGCGGATTCGACAAGTCGAGACGACGCCTCGGTTCGCTGCCCGGAGAAGGTCAGTAAACTCACGCTCTTTCTAATAATTTTGCTATTTAATTCGTATTATGCATTTTGCTTGATGTGATTATGTATCTTTATTAAGTGTGCTCAGTTTAGTGTAGTTGTTGTTCGAGTCTGTTAATCAAATTATAGCATGTTAGTTATGAATTTTTACAGTATGTTTGGTGTTTATTCATTTCTCAAAAGGTAAATGACTTTAGCATGTACTAATGACTACTTTAGAACATTTAATTATCTCTCAAATATGATTAAGAGACTGCTGGTTCCTTTTGTTGTCTGTTGAGCATTTGTTTGTTTGTGGTTTGAACCTAATTCATATTAGTCATTGACAATGTTATCGTCTAATGACTATAGGGATCGGTTAGTATAAATTAATGATAAGTTCCTGATTAATATACTTCAATCGAGATTAGAATAATAATGAGCTTCTTATTATAGATGTTTAACGCTGCTGCACACTGAAATTGTGCTAAAACAATAATAGATCTATTGTTGCTTTGTAAGCCTATCTATATATGAATTTTTATGTTTTATTTGGTTTAAGGGTAGTATAGGTTCATTTGGTCTTGAATTTCTCTTGATAGGATGATTAATTCGAATATATAGTTTGAGGATAGTTAATGTAGAACTACTGTATGTGCGGATGTGTTTGGAACTGACAAAACATGTGGGACACTCATATGCCTCAAATGTGATCTTTTGGATTGATTTATTTGAGCCATACCACTGCGTATCAAAATGCATCATTTACATACTCGTGTGGTTAGTGCGTTAATATACTCCTGCAGAATGTTAATTCCTTTCAATGTCCCTCTGTGTGCATTTAAATACATAAGATAAATTAGCAAATTTTTAAGCCTTTCCCTTTCCTTGTTCTCGCTCCTTTTCTGTTATCTATGTGTATCAAATCGATGCCTAATATTATGTTTGTTGAATAACTTTGCTAGTCCATTAGGAGTTGTCACTTAGTTTAGTTTTGAGTCATCAATATGCATTAAGACAATATTTTGTGCTAGTAGTATGTTTGTTTATTCATCCATATGCATCAACCATATTATGTGTTTGCATAAGATGCATATCAAGCTATTAGTTCTCGCTTTATCCCTTAAAGAACAGAATTGCCAAACGTGGGCTGCATACTTTGGACCATTAAAATAAAATTACTTACATATGCTTGAGTCTTTCATGTCGATGTCCATTTATTATTTGATAAATTTTGTGGGATATTTTCTAATCCTTTTCCTTTGTTTTATTTTACATGAAATACATTGGGAACAACGGAGAGTCTTGCATGAGACTCCTAGCATCCTCGTCAAGCGAAGACCCGTCTACATTCCTTGCATCCTTCGATCTCGGGACCTTGAAACTAATAGAGCGAGGATAATATCTTCACCTGCCCTAGTCATTTTATCTCCTTTCTTTAACTCTATCACTTTACTTTTATTTGTATTTTTGTTAACTAACCTTATACCATTATTGAAAATGCTTAGAATAGTTAGGCCTAGAATTATTAAAGGTGGGTAGTTAAATAATAAAATGTGTCGCTAGTTTAATCTATCTTTAGGCCGTTATGCATTTTCAAAACTTTTTTTTTAAAAATAACTTAGCCTTTTCATTAATATTATAGGAATAAATGAGTTCCTAATTCTTATTAAACTTCATAAAATGACAAAATCTATTTTTCTACAACAAAGATCTATTTTCTTATTACCAAGTGTAAAAGAGGAAAATCTTTCTACCCATTTGTATACCCTTTACAAAGATTAAAATTTACATATGATACGTATTTTTAGTAAAGCATCTTTTTTTATTTATTTTTTGCATTTTTTATGATAAACCTCTTTAGAATATTTTCCTTGCATTTTTACAAATAAACTTCATGGAAAATATATATACCTACATATTTTTTTTAAATAATTATTTGTAAGCACCTTTTAACCCATGTCCTCCTAAATATACATTTTTTTTTTTAAATAATATTAACCTAAGTTTGAACGGACAACCGTAAGTTAGCGGATCCTTTAGGGTGCCTAACCCCTTCCCTTTAGGATAATAAAGAACCCTTACCTAGAATCTCACATAGTTTCGCAGACCATTAAATGGAAGTCATTTGTAGTATTTTATGCTACATTTTAGTGTCCTAATTCACTATAATAATTAGGTGGCGACTCTCCTTTAAATACACATTTAGGAATCCAACCATATGTAGCGGCACTCCCGTTTCCGGCTCCGGTTGAAAATAGGGTGTCACATCCACATCCTTGATTTCTTCTCTCTGATCTGATCCAATCTCTTAAGCAGACTAACACTTCTAATGTGCTTCCACCCAATGAGTGATGTGTGTCTCATATTTGATCTCGTGCTTGGCTAAATGAACTTTCAGAAGCCACTGTTGAGATAGACACATTAAGAACATCTCGGGTCATCGCTGCAAGTACCGGGAATTGCCTTTTGTTGTCCTGCCACCATTGTAAAGGGTCAAAACTTTTCTTCGGCTCCGCTGACTTTTGCAAATAAAATTGCATCTCATCGCAAGATCGACTTGTGGTTGCTTGTGTTGTAAAAGTGCTCCATATGTCTAAAGATTCTTCATCGTCATCTTCATTGAATGATTTGAATCCTGAATGTCTAGACACAGAAGCAGAACTAGAAGGAATATTAGTAGCAGAGTTGTTGTTATCATGTAATGCAGCATAATATTCATATAATGTAGTTAAATTAGTATCAAGTGTACTTATGCAATCAAATGAAGATGGAGTTTCTATTGCACCTACTTCCATATAAGTATATAAACTACATATTAAATTATGACAATCTACTTTTTTAATAGAAGAATTTAAGACTGCACCAATACAATAAATATCAGGAATAGGAAAAAAATATTTTTAAATTTTTTCAAACATAAGTGTAACTGCATCTTTATATTTCACATTTGATTTTAAACCATAAAGTAAATATGAAATTTCAAATTATATGAGCTAAAGCATTACAAATGTTGGGTAATAAGATCTTGAAAATTCAACGATAGCGGTAAAATTTACGTAAATTTTTAAAAGTTCAATGAATTGATTTCCAATGTTCACGATTAACATATACATCACGTTCTACAATGCGCATTTGCAACATGTGTTATGGGGTCTTTATACTTATAACATTCTTTTAACAATAAATAAGTATAATTTCATAGTGTAATAATCTCTTACGCATGAATTTAGGTCTCAAATTAAATTGTTTACATTTTTTTAAATTCTATAATTCTATTTTTCATATTATTACTGAATAACTCCAATCTCTTTTGACAAGTTTTATTTCAGGTGAAAATAAATCAAAACCACTTTTAACAATTAAATTATAAATATGACAAGCACAACGAACATGAAATATATGAGGAAGTGATGGTTGTACTTCCGCTTTTAAAAGATCTACAGCAGCAGTATTATTAGATGCATTATCGAATGATACACAAAGTATTTTATTATAAAGATTATATTTTTTGGCATAAGAACAAATAGTTTAAACATATATTTTCGGTATGACTTTGATCCTCGTCATACGCAAAAGCAATAATACGTTTTTTCATTCTAAAATTTTCATCAATGCAATGACAAGTAATTGTTAAATAATCATAACCGTTTAAAGCATGTCCAATATCTGAAGTAAAACTAACTAGGCATGGAAGGTTAACAAAAAATATTGCAAAAAAATAACATAATCATTATGAAGTCTAAAAATATCGGCTCTAGTAGTACTACGAGGAACACCTTTAAAAAAAAGATTATATACTCTTTGAATATATATAATTAAATATGAAGAAGAAGCAAAAGAAAAAAGGTAAACAACCTCCGACAATCATTTTTGCTAATTCAATGCGATCCTTTTTTGGATCGTACTTAGCCACCCCACCCCCAGTTAATGGATTAAGTTGTTGTTGACCGGGTTCCAAATCAGAGACATCATTCCATTGTGTCGTATGATCGTTTTTTATATGTCTACCTATAGTGTCCGTCCCCCCGCCACCACCCCCTGTCTTATGTTTATAAGTTCTCCCACAAATATTACATCTAAATCTATCAGTACCCACAACTTTATCATAAAAGAGTCACACTTTACTCCTTTTTTTTTCTTACTACTGGTTCTGGTAAAGGAGGTCTACGACTACCACTAGCAGTACCAACATTGACAGAAGGAACACTAGTATGTGTAGGAGGTTCATTTTCTTCAAGTTCAACAATATTATCTAATTGAACGTTATCATATTCATTATCTTCTATTCCAAAATCTTCTTGCATTTGATCATAATCTATATTTTGATTAGATGATGAAGAACCTATAGATTTTTTACCCCTTGAACTAGATTTACGGCGTGGTCCCGATAAATTTGCCATTATCGAAGACATTATAAAATATTTAAATAATCAACAAATAAATATGACAATTTAATAAAATAATTAGAGAATGAAACGAGTGTACCAAACTTCGGGATTCATAATTCAATTGAAACTCGAAGCTCGAAGTCTTGCGTCTTGCTACTTTGAATTTGAAAACTAATAATAATAATAACTTGAAAATTGATAATAAAGATAAATAAGAGAGTATGAGAAATTGAGAATAAGAGAATTGAGAGAATTGTTGTGTGATAAAAATGAAAAAAATGTAAAGAATTTATAGATTTTTAAAGGGTAAAAATGTAATTAAAAAAAATAATAAACAAAACAAAACCGGCTGCACCCAGCCCCAACATTCCATTTTTTATTTGTGTTTGTATTCGTCGTCCCACCGGTTAACCCTAACATGTCGGTTCGAATTCACAGGGTCAGACGCCTACGGGTTTTAACATAATCCGTGCGGGTTGGGGTTGGGGGCCAACCCAACCCCCAACCCGATAAGCCCTTAACGGTCCGGTCCGGACCGGATTTTCTACCGGGTCAACCGGTCCGGTTCCGGGTCAACCCAGACCGTTAGACAAGTTTAGTTTCAAATGTGATGGGATTGACGAGAGGATACTTCTGCAGGCAGTTGAGCAAACTTGCAGTGAAATCCTACCGCTGCAAGCCATTTAACAATTCTGCAATGAGAAGGGAACTTTGTATTGCTGAGATTGAAGTTCAGAAAAACATGACATTGGTCGTTGCTACCAGCCATCTTGAGAGTCCCTGCCCTGGCCCACCCAAGTAGGATCAAATGCACAACAAGGAACGTGTGGAGCAAGCCAAGGAAGCTGTTGAGTTACTTGACAGAAACCGGAATATAATCTTTTGTGGTGATATGAACTGGATAACAAATTGGATGGTCAATTTTCTCTACCCGATCGGACATGGGAATCGAAGGAACTTCTGGAAGCCAACCACCCTCAATTATGCGATTACATCGAGGGAGCTACATCGAATACCAGTTCAAGAAAAACATTGGATGTCAACTATGTGGGCCTTGAGGACAAGGCCCATTGTGAAGGGGAGGGAATTGTTATGGGCCAGTGGCCAGCTCCACGGACAAGGCCAACAGGAAATATCAGCAGCAGGCCCAAACGCAAGATACAAGCCCCAAGTTGGGTCAAGGACCTTCAACTTTAATGGACTCCTTTAATTAGTCATTAACAAGTAGTAGTTATTTTTGTTTAGCATTTTAGTATTATTTTAGCATTTTCAATAATTGTATTAGTGGGTGTAGTAGTTGATAAGTAGTCAGATTAGGAGATCATGAGATAGTAGTCTTCCATTTAGAGAGTAGTGGTAGTAGTGGGAAGCTCTTAATTATGTATATAAATAGGTGTGTGTTATAAATGAAAAGATTCATCTTTAGTATGGCCAAAAACATTGCGTTTTTTACTACGTAATTTTGGAGTGTTCATTCCTCACTCTAATTGGGAATGCCGTCCCAACAGTTTTTTAAAATAAAAAATAAATTTTATTCGGTTCATACTTTTTTGATACAAAACCGAACCTAACCGATATACGCCTACCCCTAATATTTTCTACTTACTTATCAAATATTAAAAACTAAGAAAATCACTTAATTTTTAGAAAAATATTTTCGGTGATTTTTTTTCTTTGGTACCAAACAGGCAAACACACGTAAAGAAAATGTTTTTTTTTTTTTACATAAGACATATCAGTCTTTCAGCTACTTTAGAATTCTCTGCCATCATGTTTACCTAGTTGCCAAGTTGTAGCAACTAGCTAGTCCACACAAAGTGCTTGGTAGCCGGTAGGTATATACCTTGGATTTTAGTTCACATGTTTTGCAATTTGTGTTGTCAACTTGTCATCATGTTGTCCAAAAATACTTTTATTTTCTTCAGTTTTGTCCCATATATGCATTTGCTTGCCATATTTTCTAGTGCGTGCATGAACAACGGCACAAACAAGATTTTATGTATAGTTTGACCATAATATACTTTAGATGCAAAAGCTACGTGCATGTATATTGTATCCCAACAAACAAGACTTCTCTTGTTTTATAGTTAAGATTTAGAATATCTCTAAATATCCTAACATGATTTATTTATTTTTTGAGTGAAACATCTCAATGTTAATCGGAAGACAGTGTACTTCCAAATATATATTATGCTAAAAATGCATAAACGTGCTTTTGACTTTTCAAATTTCAACAACAAACAACAATTATAATTCCACAAGTGGGATCTGAGGAGAGTATGTTGTACACAGATCTTATCTAAACCTTGAAAGGTAGATAGGTTATTTCTGATAGACCCTCGGATAGGAATAAAACAATAAAGCAATAACAATAAGCAATCGATCAATAACAAAGCATGTCAAATAGGAAAAAAGAGCAGTAACTACAACAAAATAGTATGTTACGCGAAGTACGATAGACAATAAATACTAACATAAATCTAAGGACAAGAAACTACAGAAGAAATACTATGACAACAAATCAACAAGTATGGAAGGATAAGCTCGGCAACACTCTATTACCCACTACCCGACTACCCTAATACGTATCCTCCACAACCTCATATCTAAGGTCATGTACTCGGTAAGGTGCAACTGCGTTATGTCTTGTCTAATCACCTCTTCTCAATACTTCTTTGGCCTACCTCTACCTTTCTTGAATTCATCCATAGTCAATCTCTCACACCTTCGCACCGGGGCATCCGCGCCTCTCCTCTTCACATGACCGAACCATCTCATGTCTTGCGTCCTGCATCTTGTCCTCCATCGAGGTCACTCCCACCTTATCCCGTATATCTTCATTTCTAATCATATATCTCCTAGCTAGTATGCCCACACATCTATCAAGTTGTGAAATAATTAGTTTATAGTCATGCTGAACAAGAGACAATAACTAATATTGTACTATATAGACTAGGATTCAAATAATTTCTTTCCTTTTTCCTTTTTTGATAAAAATATAACACTGGACTTAGTTTTATTAGATACTCCAACTAGGCTAATAGTATATCGATATATTTTGGCATTTATAATTTTGAGACGAAGACAACTTTTCATTTTCCAAATACAAATTATTTGCAAGTTTTTAATTCAACTCTACTTCAAGATAAGCATAACTTTGTCCAATTCACATCTATGACTTCTGGGTAATTTCGTAGTTGTTTACTGAAGTAATTATTTTAAAATTCTTAATGCTTAATTAGTCATAATATTTAACTGTTTAATGCTGTACTTTCCTCTCCTAACATTAATAACTTTGCCAGCTACTTTAGCTTCATAGAGATAACTAGCTAGTCCACACAAAGTGCTTGGTAGCTGGTAGGTATATACCTTGGATTTTAGTTCACATGTTTTGCAATTTGTGTTGTCAACTTGTCATCATGTTGTCCAAAAATACTTTTTATTTTCTTCAGTTTTGTCCTATATATGCATTTGCTTGCCATATTTTCTAGTGCGTGCATGAACAACGGCACAAACAAGATTTTATGTATAGTTTGACCATAATATACTTTAGATGCAAAAGCTACGTGCATGTATATTGTATCCCAACAAACAAGACTTCTTGTTTTATAGTTAAGATTTAGAATATCTCTAAATATCCTAACATGATTTATTTATTTTTTGAGTGAAACATCTCAATGTTAATCGGAAGACAGTGTACTTCCAAATATATATTATGCTAAAATGCATAAACGTGCTTTTGACTTTTCAAATTTCAACAACAAACAACAATTATAATTCCACAAGACCGAGGATAGATACAGACACAGATCTTATCTAAACTCAGAAAGGTAGATATGTTATTTCGATAGACTTCTGACAGAATAAAACAATAAAGCAATAACAATAAGCAATCGATCAATAACAAAGATGTCAAATAGGAAAAAGAGCAGAATTACAACAAAATAGTATGTTACGCATGTAATGATAGACAATAAATACTAACATAAATCTAAGGACAAGAAACTACAGAAGAAATACTATGACAACAAATCAACAAGTATGGAAGGATAAGCTCGGCAACACTCTATTACCCACTACCCGACTATCCTAATACGTATCCTCCACAACCTCATATCTACGCCACGACTTCAGGCGCAGAATCTGCGTTATGTCTTGTCTAATCACCTCTTCCCAATACTTCTTTGGCCTACCTCTACCTTTCTTGAATTCATCCATAGTCAATCTCTCACACCTTCGCACCGGGGCATCCGCGCCTCTCCTCTTCACATGACCGAACCATCTCATGTCTTGCGTCCTGCATCTTGTCCTCCATCGAGGTCACTCCCACCTTATCCCGTATATCTTCATTTCTAATCATATATCTCCTAGCTAGTATGCCCACACATCTATCAAGTTGTGAAATAATTAGTTTATAGTCATGCTGAACAAGAGACAATAACTAATATTGTACTATATAGACTAGGATTCAAATAATTTCTTTCCTTTTTCCTTTTTTGATAAAAATATAACACTGGACTTAGTTTTATTAGATACTCCAACTAGGCTAATAGTATATCGATATATTTTGGCATTTATAATTTTGAGACGAAGACAACTTTTCATTTTCCAAATACAAATTATTTGCAAGTTTTTAATTCAACTCTACTTCAAGATAAGCATAACTTTGTCCAATTCACATCTATGACTTCTGGGTAATTTCGTAGTTGTTTACTGAAGTAATTATTTTAAAATTCTTAATGCTTAATTAGTCATAATATTTAACTGTTTAATGCTGTACTTTCCTCTCCTAACATTAATAACTTTGCCAGCTACTTTAGCTTCATAGAGATAAACATACATGCTACGACCAGTGACGGATCCAGAAAACAAAATTTGGTGGTGTAAATTGTTAAAGTGTATATGGGACCCTTTGGGTTTCCTTTGTATATTTGGTGAATATTAGACTTAGGTTTATACCTTAATTAGTAGTGTAATATTACCATAATTGTAAAGTTATTATTCTTATAGAATAGGGATTCCTAGGTAGAATAGGAAGAGGATCTTCCTTGTAACTTGTATATATATGTCTTTCATTAATAAGAATAATCAAGGGATTATTTATTTCATGGTATCAAGAGCCTAGATTCTCTTTACCCTGCTTTCGCTCCTCAAAATTTATTCTTCTTTTCTCGAAATTTTGCTCTATATTCTCAATTTTTTTTTATTCTTTCTCTTTCACAAAAACCGAGTATCTTCTCTTCCAAAAACCTTTCTCACAAATTTCCTTCTCTGAATTTTGATGTTCTATTCCCTATGGCTGATAAGAACATTTTTCACCGTGCCCTCACGGTTTCTAATATTAAGAGCGTTCTTCCTATCGTTCTTGACCTAGAAAATGTTCAATATGGGACGTGAGTGGAATTATTTAAGATCCATTCTTTGGCACATAAAGTCCTCTATCATATCATTCCTCCAACTCCTTCAAAGGGGGGTGATACGACATCTACTTCTACGACGATTGTGCCCACTAAAGAGGCAAATCCAGAATTATGGGTCATGCTTGATGCGAAGGTTATTAAGTGGATTTATGTCACTATCTCCTTGGACCTTTATGCACGACATGGAACCAAATTCCACAAATGGCGGCGTGGATCGATTATGCGACATATTCCAAGATAATACCATTCTCGAATTGTTATCCTCGAGCGAATTCTCCTGCACGGCTATGGCGAGTATTTCCAACGCTTCTTCTTATTGCAAACGCCTCACGACTCGCGCACCAACTCAAGAACGCTGGTTCTCCGCTTTCAAAGTCGCCTAGTTCTTCGACGGTCAGATACCCGCCAAAGCGCCTATAGCGGTGTTGCTTTGGCGATTCGTCGAGTAACCTCCCGCGAGTTTTATCAAGTCCGCTCTACGCTACTTCGGCGGTTTAATCGATAAGAAAGTGCGATTGGGGTCGATCCGCCGTCATGACGATCGCTTAATTTTACTCCTTCCAATCCAGCCAACACGACTCAAAATCACAACAACTGGGTGGTGTAAGGCTGACCTAAGAATAATGGCAAGAATCAGGCAAAGAATAACGGAGGCAACCGGCCAAGAAGCGTGATCAGCCCCGAGGCCCACAGGACTCGACAGCGCAGAGGTCCCAAAGACATCACAAAGACCGCAGTTCCACCTTACAGAGCAGCGGCGCAGCCTTACAATGTCGCGGCCACCTTTTACAAGACCACGGTGCCTCGGGCCGCGCCGCCTTCTTCCCGGGCTCAGACTCGGTTCGATCACCACGGGCACCCATCATCCAAAGATACTGGCCTCGCTTCATCGTGCCCACCACGCAGTGGGGCCCACCCATACCGACATTGAAGCAGCGATGCATACGCTTGGCTTGACTCAACCGGACCCAAATTGGTACATGGACACCGGCGCTATCTACCCACATGACATCCGATCAAGGTACTCTCTCGTCTTATTCCAATTTGAGCACTAATCGTGGTATAACTGTTGGTAATGACAATTCTATTTCAATTAAGGGTTATGATCATAAAACTTTGTCCCCTCCTCATCCACCCATTGTCCTGAAACATACCCTTCATGCCCCAAAATTGATTAAGAATTTGGTGTATGGCCGTAAATTCAACACTGATAATTGAGTTTCTATTAATTTTGATCCGTTTGGGTTTTCCGTGAAGGATTTCAAAACGGGGAGTCGTCTCATGAGATGTAACAGTAGGGGTGATCTTTATCCAATCACTCCAAGTCTCAGCATCTCGAGTCAAGCTATGCCATCCACTTTTGCAGCTCTTGCTCCTTCCTCGGTACGCCGCCTCAGTGTCATTCAGGGTCGTCTATTTTATCTTCTTTAGATAGACAAAAGTTTATTTCTTGTAAGGGTACGCGTAGTACTCCACTTTATCAATCACGTGCTTTGGGAAAATTATTAAGTTGCCATTTGTAGCGTCGATTTCTACTACTTCAATGTCATTTGATATTATTCATAGTGATTTGTGGACATCTCCGGTTCTCAGTTCTATGAGTTATCGTTATTATGTTTTATTCTTAGATGATTATTCTAAATATTTATGGACGTTTCCAATTGCAAAAAAATCTCAAGTTTTTTCCATTTTCATAAAATTTAGAGCTTTCATAAGAACACAATTTGAACGAAAAATCAAAAATATTCAATGTGATAATGACAAAGAGTATGACAATGAGGAATTTAGGGAGTTTTGTGCTCAAAATGGGATAAATTTTCATTTTTCTTGTCCTCATACATCTTCACAAAATGGGAAAGCTGAACGAAAAATTCGTACCATTAATAATATTGTTTGCACTTTATTGGTTCATTCTTCCGTTCCTCCATTATTTTGGCATCATGCACTACAAATGGTTACCGATCTACTCAATATTCTTCCTTCTAAAGGTTTGACATATTCATCCCCTCTCAAAGTCTTATATCATAAGTCTCCGTTATATTCTCATCTTAAGGTCTTCGGATGCTTATGTTATCCACTGTTTTCATCCACTACAATCAAGAAACTTCAGGCACGTTCTACTCCTTGTGTGTTTTTGGGTTTTCCGTCAAATCACCGTGGTTATAAATGCTTTGATTTTTCCTCTAAACGAATCATCATTAGTCGTCATGTTCTCTTTGATGAATCTCAATTTTCCTTTTCTAAAGTAGAAAAATCCGTGCCTAGTTCTTATGATTTTTTGGATGAGGATATCTCCCCCTATGTTCTACGTCATTTTTCAGATTTGCCTGAAAAAACGCCTTCGACGGTTGTCGCGCCCTTTTTCGACCGCGACATTATTTAGCGAACCTCCTGCTTAATAAAAAGGTTAGAAAATAAATAAAAAAATGTTAAATGTTTAAAAAGGTGCTAAATATGTTAAAGAGGTGTTAAAAAGTTAATTTTAAAAGTAAAAGGTGTTAAAATGCTAAAGGGTTGCTAGGGAGTCGCCACCTAATTAATTTGGGTGAATTATGACACCTAAATGTTAACTAGTTTAAAGTAAACATTAACTCCATTTTAATGGTCTGCAAAATTGTGAGATTCTGGGCAAGAGTTCTTTATTATCCTAAAGGGAAGGGGTTAGACACCCTAAAGGATCCGCTAACTTGCGGTTGTCCGTTCAAACCTAGAGAATTATTATTCTATAAAAATGCATGTTTAAAAGTGTTTAAATAGAAGGGATAAAAATTGTAAGATTTATTTAGAATATAAAATTAGCTTTGGATAAAAAAACTTGCATTCATAACGTATTAGATAAGATACATGTATTGCAAAATCTTATTATTTGAAATGTGTACTTTATGAAATAAGATGTAGAATATCTATTATGCAAAGACTAACAAAATAATTTTTAATTATGAAGGTTAGTAAGAATTTATGAAGAAATTAATTTATTATGCTAAGGATTTAATAGCGAGTGATGTTTTAGCTACGTGAATATTTATGTCATTTTGATATGGCTTAGGCAATGCATAACTAGTCATAAAAAATAACTAATTTAAGGAGAGTGAATCTCTAGCGTCAAACTATTTTTCTAATGACAACCCAAAGTTAAATTATTCTAAATGTACTACTAGTAGTGTAATGTTAGACAAATAATTACAACAAACAATAGGGTGAGGATATGGATTAATAATGACTCGAAGAAATGGCGAAGTGACTTCGCCTATGGTTTGGAGTTTATGATGCGGGGAGGATGAAGCACATAAGATGCATGTCTTCAATTGGTTGCGACGAGTCTCGTATTGAGACTCTTCCCTTTGCTCCAAGGCATTGCGTTTCATGTAAAAATAAAAAATAAAAAGATAAGGATAAATACATATCCAACTTTTATCAAAAATAATAAATAAGCATTTGGCATAAATCAGAAGCAAGCTGTTTTAGGGGGGCGGGACCCTAAATAATTCTAAACTATTCTGAACTATCATCCTACTTCAAACAGAACAACAGAGAAGAGCTGAAGTAATGGCTACTCAATGATAAAGGCTCAGCAGGAGATTTCCCCTCTTATTCTTTAGTGTTTTAGAATGGATATATAGATCCAATAGGTATACATTTTAAGCAGGGAAAACAGAACACAAGAACATAATTTCAATAAGAGCAAAGACACTTTATCCTTTATGATCAACTTAAGTAAGCTTTGATATTTAACTAACCCTTGCATACGTTACTGCATTTTGACTCAAAGTAACAGACAAGTAGTCTCCCAGGTATATATATATATATATATATATATATATTGCTAATGGTATAAAGGACTTAAATAACTCAACCCAATAGGTGTAGGCACAAGAAAAGGATTTAGACAGATAACATGGTTCAAAATTTGCAAAAGTTTCACGGAAGACAAACTTGTCTAACTGATACACATAAGTCCAACAAATTCATGATTAAGTTTATGTAAATTCCTAAACTGGTATGGTCATGCATAGATTTCAATTAACACAAAAATCAGAGCATTCTAAACACTATGTACATCATATATGATGGAAATGACTACAAATTTGAACATAAGAAAAGGGACATTCATTTGGGAGGTCCATCGATTAACGAAGTGAATATAAGTTCCTATGTTACTCTTGCAGAGTTATTTTCTAGATTGGCTTATGCAGGTTATCGCCTTTTGTTTTATATGATTTAGTTACATTGTTATTAGTGTTTTCTCATTCGTATCTTACCAATTACGTAAGAGGGCAAGCAAAATGCAATACATAGGCTTGGCCTCAAACACACACCACAGTGAGTATGCGAACGCATGTAAGCGATGATAGATATTTTAACCGGGCGACATTTATACTTATTGCATTTAACTCGGGACGACATGCAAACACAAAAAAAATCATGGCTTGAACAGCTGCTCATTGAAATTGGACCTCCGGGTATGTGCAAAATTCAGTTTCAGATTTTTCTGTTCAGCAACACTAAGTTGGGCATTCCTAGTATGATGCAAGGTCCTTAACTGATTTTTTAGATGGAGTTTAGCAATTCGAAAAGTGCAATATGAAAATTCAGGGATATCCTAGCTATTTCAATAATCTCAAATAGATACCAAATAGCATTCATAATTCCAAATAGGTTAAAGCAGGGGATTTTCAGGTTTATTAACTACTTAGCATATAGTTACTTATCTTTAGGATCAATTTAAGTCGGATTTGAACACACTAATCTCGACACGTCAAACATGTATGAAACTAGAGAGATGGATGACCACATATTCTTTTATATATCGTGACTACCAGTGTATCATTTCCAGATTGTTATTAACGTTATGACACTCACCAATATAGTCAAAGAAACATGACAGTATACATAAGTTCATCAAACATATTGTGCGTTAGTCGATCATGCCCAAACAACATTATACCAGGATATTTCTCAAACAAAAAAAAAACATCATACAGATTGTAAGAATGTAAGTAAACAGAAAAATGAAAAAAAAAAGTGATCGAATTTACCTTCTCCGGGCAGCGAATCGGGGCAGCGTGTCAAGTCGTCGATTCACTCGGGAATGGCTATGCGAATGAAAAGAAAAAAAAGAAATGATGGCTTGAGTCTTTCGATCGCTCGCGGTGTTCTTGGTTAGTGTTTTCACTGTCAAAATGCCACTTTTAAAGGAAGAGGTTTCAGACTGTGTAAGGGTTTTTGCATGCCAGAATCCGATGCCCCGGATGTGTAAATCGATTGGGTTTATATAGTTTCAATTCCGGTTCTGAGTTTGGAAGTTTAAGGCGATTTCAAAGGTTGATTTTGGCTATTTTGTGACAGATTTGGGGCGATTTGAGATTGATTTCCTAAGATTTGGGACTGATTTTGAGACTAGTTTGGACTGATTTGGTTCCTAATATGGTCAGTTTTTTCGAAAGTGATTTGAAAAGATTTGGGGATATTAATTCTGGTACGCGATTTGAGGAGAAGATGTGCGATTTGAAGAGGTCACGGATTCTCAGGCGAGAATCTCGGCGAGGAAGGTGCGGCGATGGATAATATGCAGTGGATTTTTTAGGTTTTGTCAAAATGTTGTACGCCTGGGCGATGAAGACGAAGGGTTATGGGTTAGTTAGTATAAGGGGCTAGTGGGCTGCGGGTGTTGGGCCTGGCGGGTTTCATAGGTGGGCTGGGTAGAATTTAGGGTAGTTAGTGTTATTAGTTTTAGGTGTTTTATTTAATTAGTGGTAAATTATTATTAAATTGTGATTAAATTATTCAGGTGCTTTATTAATCTAAGTTTGAGTTTAAAATTATTACAATAATAAATGCGGGTGTGCTATTTAATTAGTTCTTAATGTTTATAATGCGATGCCGTTATTAAAACCTATTAAATAAAAATTGAGTTATTTAAATTCTACATGCAGATAGGACTTCTTAATTCTTTTATGAAAGCTATTATTAAAACGCGTGTGTTAGATTATTATTTTATGTATTTATTATTTATTATTAAGAATTATGACAGGGCTTAAAATTAAAAAATATGGGTGCGAGACTCTAAGTGCGTAATTTCTACATAAGACGCGGTGCCATTATTAAATTGTTTATTTATGCCTGTATTAATGTTTTATTGCTGCATTTTATTATAAAAATCATAAAGAATTATTTTGCAAAATTAGTGTAATTTTATAGCTACTGTCTGGACGGGAGGGTCAAAATTGGGTGTCAACAACGGTAATTCCAGAAATTCACGAAAATTCCCAAAATTCACCCAATCCAACCCAGAATCTTGGTCCAGTCACTCGCAGTCAACGGGGTATTTTTAAACAAAAAAGACATTTCAATTTGAATTCTAATGTTTTGAAATCTCTCTTACCCCGTAATCCCGTGTCTGCCTTAAATGACCCTAATTAGAAAATTGTCATGACCGAGAAATATAATGCTCTTATTGATAATAAGACGTGGTAGTTGGTAACCCGTCCATCTGGTGTTAATATTATTCGGTCTATGTGGATTTTTGTTCATAAAAAAAATTATGATGGTTCATTTGCAAGGCATAAGACTAGACTTGTAGGTGATGGTAAGACTCAGCAGGTTGGTGTGGATTGTGGTGAGACATTTAACCCGGTTTTCAAGCCGGCTACCATTCGCATAGCTTGACTCTTTCAAAATCATGGCCCATTTTCTAAGCACCGTGAAAACCAGTGTCATCATAATTCGACACTGAAACAAAATTATGAATCAGCGTTAGTCGTGCCTTCAATTTTCAAGCGTCACCGTAACCCAGTGTCATCATAATTCGACACTGGGATAAAATTTTGAATTTGAGTCAGCTGTGCTTTCGATTTTCTGGCATTAGAAATCTTTGTCTCTTTTTTAAACTTCGTTTGCCCGTGCATTTCCTAATCCTTGACAATCAGGACAAAATTGACTACAAGTCAACGCCTTTGTCTGAAAACTCTTTCATCCTCTCCATACAAAGAGGGACAAGCTGTTGACACCCAATTTTGTTCCTCTCTTCCGATTATTTATCGTAAAATTAAACTATTTTTTTAACACCGCAAAACAATTTTTTAATCTTGATAAATACATACATATACATACATAAATAAAGATTTTAATATTCTCAAAATAATCACTACTTATTATTATTATTACCTTCATTTCACATTTCTTTTTTACCATCATGACATTTTTATCATAGTCATAATTTTCATCAAAATATTCTATATTATTCACAAAATGACATTACATTTAATATTAAGCATTAAACTATTTTAAAAATATTATCATATTATTTTATTATCACATTAATATTTTTATCCTTATAATTTAATAATTTATAGTGTTAGTAAATCATTTTATATACTACAACCCATTATTAAAATAAACACCCAAAAACTCTTCAAGCAAATAAAACTCCTAGCCCATTTCTTAATCCTTTATCCGTGGCCCAAGTCTTCAATTCCCTCTGTTAATTTCCCCAAATAATTAAAGACCACAATTCGAAAAGACTCAGCCCATTTGCTTTTCTATTCCCCCTAAAATCCCTAACCTAGAAAAAGAAAAGAAAAACGTTTTCTTGTCCAAAAACACACACACACACACACACACACCGCATCACTCTCTTCCCCTCTCCTCTTCCATTTCTAGAATGAGACCAAACTCCTTTCAGCCATGGACAGAAAACATTTCGAACGATTTTCGTTTGACTTTTTCAATTTTTTTTGGAACACAAAAGTCCTAGTATCCCTAATTTTGTGCTATATAAACTAGTTTTTGGAGTCCATTTTCGGACGAACTTCTGGCCGCCGCTTTACCCCTTTTAAAACCCATGAAAATACATTCCTTTTTTTTGTTCGATTAGAACTCTCAGACCAACTCTACAGCCACCACCTTGCACTCTTAAGAACCCTAAAATACTTTGCATTTCTCATTCAAACTTACATCTCTTCAGCCGCTCACTTTTCCCCTTTTAAACTTTAATAGTTTCCATTTCTCATTTAGCTTCCTGAAAATACAGATACATATTTTTAAGAACAAGTTCTTTTCCTTCGGTAAGTCGATTTGAACTCGAAGGACCCTTGCCTCAGTTTGCCGCACCACAAAAAGGTAATCTTTAATCCTTGCTATATTTAGTCTAATCTTGTTAATATGTGGCATTATAATGCGATGTGTATTGATGTTTTGATTAGTTAGGTGTTAAGTTCTGTTACTCATTACTTACAACAGATGTGCAGTAACTCTTCATAACATGCCATAACATGTAACCATATATACCATTAGCATTAACCAAAGATATCCCAAAAATTATTACAAAACCAAAAAATAAGATAGTATCCAAATGTCTGTTAGAAACAAATCATCAACAAAATGATTGTTCAATTAGTAACCAACAGTATCAATAAAACTTTCACTGCATCACCACCATCATTATCTTCACTGCATCACCACCATCATCTTCTTCATCTTCATCATCAATCTAGCAGTCTTTCAACTCTTCTCCCCCTGCTTGCTTGTCCCAGCACCATCTCCCCCTTTCTATTTGCTTCTTCCCTCAGAAGCAACATCATCATCATTTGCATCACTCTCTCCCCCTTTTTGTGAATAAAGCATGTCCTCATAGTAGCTCTTTGCACGCACATGATCCAGAATTTGTCTATCAAGCTCAGTAGTGTGCTTCCTTAGCCAGGTGTTGGACATAGGGACTGTACTCTTGATGTTGCCAGGAATGTTGGCAACATCGTGTGTTGGCTCAGTGGCAACATTCCGTGTTGGTTCTGTGTCCCAATTTTCTTTCTTCCAGGGCAGGTCTATAACTCTGTCCCTGTTGTTTACTACTATTTTTTGTACTGGATAAATATCTAAGGGTTTACTCAGTCTTTCTCCTTTCAAAGGGTAGTTTAACCGGACCGGCCCGGCCCGGTAAGGGCATACCGGGTTGGGGGTTGGATTGGCCCCCAACCCCAACCCGCACGGGTTGTAAAAAAACCCGGTAAGGCCGGACGGTTAGGCGTGAACGAAAAACCGTTCCATTACAGGTTAACCGGACGGTAACAAAAAAAAATTAAAATTTTGCCCAAAGCGGTATTGTTACCGCTGGGAGTGGGGGGGCCTTGCCCACGGGCATTTCGACCGGTCGCCCAATTTTTTTTGTTTTTTTTGTTTGTTTTTTGTTTTGTGTATTTATTTATTTTAATTCCATTTTTACCCTTTAAAAAATCTATAAATTCTCTTCATTTTCTTCATTTTTATCACACAACATTTCTCTCAATTCTCTTATTCTCATACTCTCTTAATCATCTTTATTATCAATTTTCAAGTTATTATTATTATTAGTTTTCAAATTCAAAGTAGCAAGACGCAAGACTTGAGCTTGAGTTTCAATTGAATTCGAATCCGAAGTTTGGTACACTCGTTTCATTCTCTAATCATTTTATTAAATTGTCATATTTATTTGTTGATTCTTTAAATATTGTATAATGTCTTTACTAAGGGAATTGCGTCGGATCGCGCCAGTAAATCT
This sequence comes from Przewalskia tangutica, assembly GCA_029844215.1. Lineage (NCBI taxonomy): Eukaryota > Viridiplantae > Streptophyta > Magnoliopsida > Solanales > Solanaceae > Przewalskia > Przewalskia tangutica. The sequence goes on along the minus strand of CM056738.1, from coordinate 95,465,669 downwards.
AGTTCGAGGGTAAAAATCAGAGGTTCGAAAGTGCATTTAGCCAAGCACGAGATCAAATAGGAGACACACGCGTCACTCGTTGGGTGGAAGCACATTAGAAGTGTTAGTCCGCAGGGATTGGATCGATCGCAGAGAAGAAATCAAGGATGTGAGACGTTAATTCTCGGAAGATGAAGAAATAGGCAATATTTTGGAAGCGGGAGCGAGGCGGATCAAAATTAATACTCGATTTAGAGGCTATGGAGCATAACCAATTCAATCAACCTATAGATTACGAAGAACTTGCAAAAATGATGCATAATATGTAAATAAAATTATTATTACTTCATTATGTACTCTTATTAACGTTATGAAAGTTCAAAAGTTTACATCTTATCATTAATTTTAATTTTACTATCTATTTAGTTGTTAATCTGTCATTACTTATTTGTTAACTTATATCTACTAATCTAATAAATTAATAAAAGTATAATTACAAATTTACAATATAAAGTTATAAACTATAAACTGTATAAAGTATAAAGTTATAAACTATAAAATAAAAAGTTAACTTTAAAGTTTCAATTTTAATATATACAAGTAAATTATATATTATATATTATATTATTATATTACATATTTAAATTGAATTTAGTTTATATTATAGAAAATAAATACTAGAAATTAAAAAAATAGAAACGGACCAGAGGACTGCTTCGACTAACCGCACGCCGACTGAATTCAGAACGACGGACTTGGGTCTTAGAGTTCAAGTGAACCGACCCAGAACGATCGAACCGGTTAAGAACTGGCTACGGTCGACGTCACCTGTTAGACACCTATAACTACAACCCATTATTAAAATAAACACCCAAAAACTCTTCAAGCAAATAAAACTCCCAGCCCATTTCTTAATCCTTTATCCGTGGCCCAAGTCTTCAATTCCCTCTGTTAATTTCCCCAAATAATTAAAGACCACAATTCGAAAAGACTCAGCCCATTTGCTTTTCTATTCCCCCCCCCCTAAAATCCCTAACCTAGAAAAAGAAAAACGTTTTCTTGTCCAAAAACACACACACACACCGCATCACTCCCTTCCCCTCTCCTCTTCCATTTCTAGAATGAGACCAAACTCCTTTCAGCCATGGACAGAAAACATTTCGAACGATTTTCGTTTGACTTTTTCAATTTTTTTTGGAACACAAAAGTCCTAGTATCCCTACTTTTGTGCTATATAAACTAGTTTTTGGAGTCCATTTTCGGACGAACTTCTGGCCGCCGCTTTACCCCTTTTAAAACCCATGAAAATACATTCCTTTTTTTTGTTCGATTAGAACTCTCAGACCAACTCTACAGCCACCACCTTGCACTCTTAAGAACCCTAAAATACTTTGCATTTCTCATTCAAACTTACATCTCTTCAGCAGCTCACTTTTCCCCTTTAGCTTCCTGAAAATACAGATACATATTTTTAAGAACAAGTTCTTTTCCTTCGGTAAGTCGATTTGAACTCGAAGGACCCTTGCCTCAGTTTGCCGCACCACAAAAAGGTAATCTTTAATCCTTGCTATATTTAGTCTAATCTTGTTAATATGTGGCATTATAATGCGATGTGTATTGTGAGGTATTATGAGGGTTTTATGTCTGTTGAAGTTTTGTTACTGTTTTGGCCATTTGTGTCGGATTGAGTTTAGCCATTTGGCTACTGATTTAGGCCACTTCGTTTGCTGATTTATTTTGGCCATTTTGCCGCGGAATACGTTGGTTTTGTATGCTCTGGACTCTTATCATTTTTGCTAAAATTTGTGTAATATGATTATATCTGAAATAACTTTAGATAGTACTCTGTTTCTCGGTTTGGATTACATTATTCTTACCATTTTTTTGGTCGTGTTGTTTGTAAAAAAAAATATATATATTCGTTAGACCTTAATCTTGAGTTGGTTTTCTTAACAAGCATGTTTTCTTTACAGTAATATATTTTGTTTAAGTTCTGGGTGTCAGGAATGGAGGGTAACAACACTGCCTCCATCTAAGTTATATAAATCAATATAGCCGCATCATTTGTTGCCTTATCCATCATGTATGGATTAATATAGCTTCCTTTCTTTTAGACTCAAAAGAATTGTGTAATGATCTGTTTGAAGTGGAATGTGAGTTTAGTGTTTGGACCTGCTTGTATTCTGGGCCATAAAAAAATGGAAGGATTTACGTATGCTCGGAGTTTTTTATGTCGATGTCCATTTATTATTTGATAAAATTTTGTGGGACGTTTACTAATCCTTTTCTTTTCTACCGGAGTACGCCGTAAATTGAGAAAAACCGACAGTGGTATATTCGTCCAAAACTTCGATCGCGAAATTGACAGTGAATGTTGAAATTGACGGGAGTGGTTAGTATGGAAATAATGGGCTTGATGAGACGAGTCTTTTGGTATAAGACTCGTCGGCGTTGGCTCGCTGGGGTGGCCGGAATCACTATAGCTGCGACGGCGTTATTGTAGCGGTGGTGTTACTGTTCATGTGGATGACGTGATTGTGGCAGACACGTGTCCAATCCGTTAAAAAAGGGTAAATTTGATCCTTTTACTTAAGTTTTAGGGTATATATGACTCCATACTTTAACAAATGGTATATGTGATCCTTTTACCAAAGTTTTAGGGTATATTTGACCCTTTTCCCTAGTTTAAAGTTGCTGAAATACAAAAATAACTACAATAAACTCTTGTGGTCTCTAAAAAGTAAAGTGGAGAAAAACAAATTAAGCACCTAGTGACATTTTTGAAAAAAAGTTAAGTTTGTGCTCTTTTGTTCAATATTAAAATTGAAGCTTTCATTTGTGAATAGATTCAGTACACTGTTTCAACACAAACAATTAAAGGTTGGAGCCTTCACAGAATCGCTCAATCCAGAATCTTTCTCTTCAATTGAGCCCCATAGGTTTTAAATCTTTCTCCACTCATCTTCGTTGATTTTATTAATTAATTGATCTTATTTTTATATTATTAATGTTGCCTTGAAGAAATTCGTAGAGGAAAACCAGGTATTGATCGAATTTGTTGGCAACTGTAATAGATATAATTGCATAGGAAAAAATGGGTTTAGTGGTTTTGAGTTCTACATGTTAGTAGCCAAGAATAGGGAGAGGAGGGCCCGTGACTTGGATCAAGTGAGGGTGCATCAAGGATGAGGACGGTAAAGTACTGGTGGAGGAAGCACATATTAGGCGGAGGTGGCAGTCTTACTTTCACAAACTCTTGAACGAAAAAGGAGATTGAGACATTGTGCTAGGAGATCTGGAGCATTCTGGTAGGCACGGGGATTTTGGGTATTGTAGAAGCATTAAGGTTGCAAGTGTTATGCGCAGGGGACGAGCGATCGGGACTAGTGAGATCCAGTTGAATTTTGGAAGAGCGCAGGCATGACTGGTTTGGAGTGTCTGACTGAGTTATTTAACGTCATTTTTAAGGCGGCAAGAATGCCTGAAGAATGGAGGTGGAGTACAATGATTCCCTTGTACAAAAACAAAGGTGATATCCAGAGTTGCAATAACTATAGGGGTATCAAGCTGCTTAACCACTTTATGAAAGTTTGGGAAAGAGTCGTGGAGACGAGGGTGTGGAGAGACGTGTCTATTTTCGAGAATCAGTTTGGATTCATGCCGGGGAATTCAACTACCGAAGCCATTCATCTTATTAGGAGGTTGGTAGAGCAATATAGAGAAGAAGAAAGACTTACATATTGTTTTCATAGACCTCGAGAAGGCATACGACAAAGTTCCTAGGGAGGTTCTATGGAGATGTTTGGAGATTAGAGGTGTACACGTGGCGTACACTAGGGCGATCAATGATATGTATGATGAAGTCAAGACTAGAGTATGGACAGTAGGAGGAGACTCGAAACACTTCCCAGTGATGATGGGGCTGCACCAGAGATCGACTCTTAGCCCATTCCTATTTGTCTTGGTGATAGACGGACTGCCGCGATAAATCTAAGGGGAGGTACCATGGTGTATGTTATTCGCAGACGATATAGTCCTGATTGATAAGACTCGCAGCGGACTAAACGCCAAGCTGGAGGTTTGGAGACAGACTCTGGAGTCTAAAGGGTTCAGGTTGAGTAGGACCAAGACAGAATATTTGGAGTGCAAATTCAGCAACGGGAGTGACCATGAGACAGACGTGGAGGTAAGGCTTGGTACTCGGGTCCTTCAAGTACCTAGGGTTCATTATCCAAGGGAATGGAGATATTGATGACGATTTCACATATCGTATTGGGGTAGAGTAGATGAAATGGAGGCTCACATCTGGAATCTTGTGCGATATAAAGGTGCCACCAAAACTTAAAGACAAGTTTTATAGGGTGGTGGTTAGACCGACTATGTTGTATGTGGCGGAGTGTTGGCCAGTCAAGACTTCACACATACAAAAGATGAAAGTTGTGGAAATGAGGATGCTGAGATGGATGTGTGGGCATACCAGGAGAGATAAAATTAGAAATGATGATATTCAGGAGAAAGTGAGAGTGGTCTCGGTGGATGATAAGATGCGGGAAGCGAGGTTGAAATAGTTCGGGCATGTGCAGAGGAGAGACACAGATGCCCCAGTGCGGAGGTGTGAGAGGTTGGCTATAGACGGGTTTAAGAGGGGTAGAGGTAGGCCGAAGAAGTATTGGAGAGAGGTGATTATAGGGGATATGATGCAAGTTGGCAAATGCAACTTATTGAGGACATGACATTAGATAGGGGTTGTGGAGGACACGGATTAGAGTAGGTACTCGAGCGTAGTCCTACTGATGCTTACAAATTGATAGTTGTAGTGGTATTATTGTAGACTCGATTAACCTATCACACTTATAGGAATATTATTGCTTTATAATCCATTGTAGCTTGATTTTTGCTGCTATGTGTTTTTTAGTGTATTTTATTTAGCTTATTTAGTTGTGTTAGCTACTGCTCCCTTTTGTTCGAATGCACTTTATACTGCTTTAATTCCTTATCTGAATTTATGTTGCGTTACTCTTGCTTTGTTTTGATTACTTTGCTTGTGATTATGTTTTGTCTTGAGCCGAGGGTCTCCCGGAAACAACCGCTCTACCTAGGTAGATGGAGGTAAGGTCTGTGTACACTCTACCCTCCCCAGATCCCACAGTGTGAGATTTCACTGGGTATGTTGTTGTTGTTGTATGTTAGTAGACAAAACCCTGTATTTGCCCCAATCCGTTAGCTTTGATCCAAACCCTTTATTTGTCTTAAAAGGGCTAGAATCCACAACCCATAAATTTCAAATTTTGGATCCGAGTTTATTGGTTAGAGATCTTGTTGGGATAAGGATAATAATCTCCCATGGGATTATTTTAATGTTGTGTTTGGTAATGGGTATTATTTAGTCCCAAAATTATTTTATTCCACCATTTTAGTGGGATAAGTTCCCATATAGAAAGTGAGATAAAATAATCCCATGGATATCTTACTCTATCCCATCCCATCCCACCAACCAAACGACCCCTAAGATTAAGAAATGAAGGAAATCCCATTACTGAGAGAAGTGGTGATCTTGTCTCTCTTGTTGGGAGAGATGAACTTTATGGACCATCTTTTCCAGATAGCGAGCGTTTACTTAGCAATCTGAACACTAACTCAACAATGTAAAATAACTGAAAGCGGCTGGGAAGTAGTACCTACTCCTTATGGGAATAAAACCTCATTTTTTGATAATGTAGTTCGTAACTCTTATAACCTAGAGTTATTGCATCTAGAGAGATATTTAATTATTAGAAGATTGGTTATGTATTCCACTTTGTTTTCTTTTCAGTGATCTTGCATCTTTCATCATGTAATTTGTCTGTGTACTGATTTTGGCTGAAGGGTCTGAAAATTCATAAGGGACGAACAAGAAAAGGGAAAGAAAGAGATGAGTGATATAGCAGGGGGCGGAGATCCTTCTGCAATTACATGGGTAACAGCAGAATCACCAAAAACTACTGGTTTTGATGCAAATCAAATTGCTGAAGTGAAAGCTTGGCTTTCTTCACAATTTGACGCTGTGGGTAAAGATGTCCCTGATTTTGGGTACACCCCTCGAAGCATTGGCGAATTACACAAAATTGCCACTCTATCGCAGGCCAAAACTCAAGCTGCTGTAATTGTTGCCAATGATCACCGTCAAAAAGCAGCTGAGTACAGGTCTCAAGGTCATAATTTTTCTGTTGAAATTACTCAAGCTGACATTTGGTTTAGAATTGACGTTCTTGTTTCAATGAGCTGATTGTGTGGTTGTGATTGCAGCTGCAAGGTTAAGAGAGATACTGGAGAGTGTGGGGTTGGCCCAAGAGAGTTTACCATCTAATGTGGTTTCGTCTGCACACGTTCTTGCAAAGGTTTCAAATCTGTTGGATATTAGAGATACCGAATTAAGTAGGTAGGTCACCATTTTTTCACTATTTTATTTTATTCTCTCTCCTTTTAATTTCGTTATTCTTACTTGGAAAACATTGTAGTTTTCTTGTTGCAGTGGCAGATCTTTCTCTACGGAAAACAGCAGTAGAAGAGAAGAGAGGTAAAGTGCAGCAGGAATCAAAAGTTCTTCTTGAGTACACTCGAAAGGCAATAGCAAGATTGACTTATTTGAAAAGGTAATTTTTTTGTTACATCTGATCTCACTCATGAAATTAACTCCTGTGGAATGGGGTAGTAGATAGCACAACTTGGAGTCAATGTTCGTATATCGTTGAGTTTGACTTTCTGGCACTATATTTCTGCAGTATGTTGTTTCAAGAAATGAATACTTCTCTTACCAAAAAGAAATTCCGAGCCTTTCAGTTAATCAATGCCATCTTTCTTCTCTTATCTATTTTCTGTGTTCCGGCAGAACACTTTCACAGCTTGAAGATGATGTTGCTCCATGTGAAGCACAAATGGAGAACTGGAAAACAAACTTAGCAATTATGGAGTCAAAAGAGCGGCAGTATTTGAAAGAGTATGGTTATTATAAGGTTAAGTTTACTTTTGTCTTGAATAATTTGCTGCGAATTTATGGATATCATTTTCTTCTCTCAATTAAAAGACAAGATGCTTCACACTTATAGGCGCATTTTTGCTCTATAGTACTCTGTAGTTTGATTCCTGCTGCTACGTGTTCTTTAGTGTAATTCATTTATCTTATTTAGTTGTGTTAGCTACTGCTTCTTGGTGTTAGAATGCATTATCGTTGCGTATTTGATTTTTGTTGTATGCATATCCATAATGTGTTAATTTGTCGTCTGAGTTTGATTGTTTCACTGGGTATGTTGTTGTTGTTGTAGTTAAAAAACAAGATGCTGTTACAATATTTTAGTATCGTATGAATGGTTATGAGGACATCTTTTGATGTTGTATACCCTGCAATTTTGTGGTTCTAGAGCTTCAACTTTATTAGTTTTCGCTACACTTCCTCTTAAACTTTCTGCTAGTTTCCATGGAATATGTATGTATATACATGCCCGTGTGCATGTGTGTGTATGAGTGTATGTATTTCATATCTTCGAGTTGCATTTACTTTTGTGAAGAAGAAAGCTTGATGTGAAAGTCTTCTAGTATAGAGAAGATTCAATATCCTCAGGATGATAGTCTGCGGCTTTGTAAGTGAGTCTTTTATTTTATCTCCTTCCTCAGTGCCAATAGAGATGGTAGATTTGTTGATATTTTTAATGATGAAAAGTCGCCCGGCAGTGTCTCTCTTCACATTTAATGCTAAATGAATGATCGTGGCAAAGGTAAAGCCACAAGTTGGCTGGATTTGAGGGTCGTGAAGGCTTCGGGAGGGCTGTGCTATCTGTAAAGCTCTAATCCTCCCTTTACTGGTGGACAAATGTGAGCGAAATAGTGGTTCATTGTAAGTTGTTGAACCTTGATTCACAAGGCAGCACTTGTAGGACCAGTTGTGCGATGAGTGGCAAGAGCTTATGTCAGCAAGGTACTGGTTAAAGTGTGCACATGCGCGATGACTGGATGAGTCGGAAGGCAGCACTTGTAGGACCAGATAAATTGCTTAAATGGGCCCAATTTATCGTTCTATGAAGCAGCAACTCATCTTTCATCATCTCTCATAAAAGCTACTTCTGCTGTGAAACATAGTTTATTTGATGACCTGCCCTTCAGCAGGCAAATTCTTCTGTAAAAAAACCTATTTTAATCTGAAAAGATTGAATCCTTTTTGCCTCAACATGCTAGAAACTTTGTGATCTGAATGTATACCCGGCACCTGATCATAATTTTGTATTTTTGTATACCTGAAACTGTGAAGTGGATGTTAAAAGGACTTTGGATGCAGGCTATGCTTAATCGGGTTGGTTACACCCCAGAGGTTAGTCACGGGGTATTGGTCGAGATGGCAGAGCATAAGAAGGACTTGGAGAAGAAAACAAAACCAATTCTTGATACTCTGAGAAGCTACCAAGACTTGCCTCCTGTAATTATCTCTAAACGTGACATGAGTTTCATTATTCTTCTCTCTTAAATCATGCTGATGGCCTTTTTGACTTCCATTCGCAGGATAAAGCCTTGGCAGCGTTGGCAATTGAGGACAAGAAAAGGCAGTATGCTGCTGCTGAGAAGTATCTTGAAGATGTGTTGCAGTCTGCTCTTGCCTCTTCAGAGTGATGTAGAATGCTTTACTTCGAACATTCATTTTGACATAACTTCAGCTTGTAGTAGTATCAAATATCTAGGAAATTGAGATTGTGATTGATTTTCTTCGACGCTTGTGCTATTTTATCTTTCTCTTTTTGTATGGTGCCATGACAGTGTATTCTTGAGATCGTAGAGAACTCGAAAATCGATTTGTGTAATTTGAATAGCAAAAATTGCATGTAAAGCCTATATCTTTGTAGAGTGATTTGATTTCTCCTTCATTTTCATTTCTGGGTTTTTTCTATGCATCTCTCTTGTTTTCCTTTACATCACAAACTTGGGGATGTAAAGGAATTGCTCCTTAGTTGCTGCATCTTGTTAATCTACTGAATTTCTCAGTAGATATGAATAAATGAATTTGATGTATTCTTTAGTGTCAGTCCAAGAAAACAAAAACGAAAGAGAGAACTAATCAGAGAATTTCTGGTTTACACAATCAGAGACATATCCAGCAATGAAATAGTTAGGGCGCCAAAAATAAATCGGCACCGAGTTTAATAAATAAAGAAACTTTTAATATTTGTGTGGTTATAAATTATTTTGTTAAACCTAGAAGTTACTCAACAAAAGGCCAAGCAAGCACCACTATAATCTGGAATTGGAGTCCAGCTCAATATAAGTAACATACCTGGTCCATTGAATTTCCATTTTCCTAATCAACCATATATTTTTCCTAATTAATTTGTGAAAAATAATCACACTATATTAAGTGAGCTATGGACAATACACGTTACAGAAAAATCTTTGTTGTGCAGATTTAGAAGCAAATCCATCACCATATTGAAGTTGTTTATATCTTCTTTGACTAATTTCTCGTACTAGTAAAGTATTTTTTTGCTCTTTCATCACCATACTGAATTCGTCGCACTTACGGTCGCTAGAATTCCCTTGATCACTTTGGTGCATTGGTGTTACTTAGAAAAACATGAAGGTTAGCAGAATAATATGCAGGAACATATAGCATGAAATTTTAGCATTCTAAACACATTAAGCTAGATATTTCGCAAACTCATTTTAATCATGCTTAATGGAAGTAAGAATATTGAATTATGCATGTCAATTTCAAAATCCTATGACATTTTTACTTGCTATTCTCCACTAATCATGGATATGCATACAAGAGATCTTCAGGACTTTTCAGTTTTTCCCTTTCTTTCGATTTCTTTCCTTCACTTTATATCTATCTTTCCCTCTTTTGTTTTGGGAGAGTGAAGTGTATTATAATAACAAGCACCCACAAACTTAGGCTTTTGCCTATTTCTTATTACTTTATTATTGGGGTGCATCAAACTTGTTCGCTCTTTTTGTCTCTTTTTTTAACACATTCTATTCCAACTATTTCACATTTTTACTTATGGCACAAGTATGAGAATATAGGGTGTCAAAGAAGAAGTCTCATGTTTAGGCTCAACGGGGCTGACTAGGAATATTTTTAATGTCAGGGATAGAAAAGAGTGGTAAGAATTGGCTAACAAAGAAACGCCTGAGTCATCTCCCTAACATGCATATCCTAGTTATTTCGCCTCAAATAGCAAGCAATCATAACACATAGGTTTTAATCATATAACATGCACAATTCAAGCAAGAAACCCCAAATAGACAGATTTCATGAGTTTTTGGCATATCTAACCTAAGTGTTTAGATAGTTGCTTCTAATTCCATTACATTATTCCACCTTACTTCACTAGGTGTTTCTAGTAACTACAAAGATGCGTGATCTTTGATGCATAATTATGACTCAAAAAGAAAAAAAATTATGACTAAAAAATACACAAAACAAATAAAAAAGACTCAAACATATTACAACAATAAGACACAAATAAGACACCCCCCCAAACTTAAATCACACATTGTCCTCAATGTGTGCAAGACTCAAAGACAATAAAAGAAAACAAGACACTTACAAACTTGGTTTAAAATGGTGGCGGTGGCGGTGGATAGTGCACTGACCACTGGTTGAACAAGGAACTCAGCTCGTCAATTTGCTGCCTCATTTCTTGTTGTCCTTGTATCACCGTGTCGAACTTCTGCATCATCCTTATCTGATTCTGGAGTAACTGCTCCATCATGGGCATCAAGGTTACGATTACGTGTGTGGTGATGGTCGCTTCGCCTCATAGTGAGCCTCTGCTTTCGTGCTCATTCGCCCATGGCACCTCTGCTGCTGTGGTGGTCTTTGGTGCTCTTCGCTGCTTCTTCTTTGGAGGGATTGGATGCAGGAAGGAGTGCACTATCCCATATGACACAGGCAGTTGGTTTCTCTCATAAGTATCAGTGGGTAGGGTTGGAACCCCATTTATGGCGCATAAACTTGTAATAAGTGAGCCATGTGCCAACCCACCTGTTGTTACCAACCTGCTGGCCTCTTCAATATTTTGCACTATCTCCTTCCCCACATCAATCGTCTTCCCCGTCATAATTTCATATATCAATTTGATTCTGTCTTCTGGCACTCTGGTGAAGTGCGTTGATGGAATTAGGCGGGCACTGACGAAATACAACCAACTCTTGGCTGCTTTGTTGAACTGACACCTGCTCAGTCCTCTTGACCCATTTCTGGCAATATCAAATGCAGCCCCAGGGTAGCTCACTGTGCCTGCGACGGCATTCCAGTCGATGTTGGTGGTGCTTCTAGACCATGTTCTAAAATAGCTCCAATCACCATCTCCTCCTTCAACATCAATTGTTTCCAATAACGCATTGACCTCTTCTGCCGTCACAGGCACATATTTTCCCCTCACAAAGCATCCATTGTCCACCTTCTCCGGAAGATTAGCATAAAATTCACGCACCATCACTGTGTTCATTGGTGCTATCTTTCCAAAGGTTTACAAATCTTTTCCACCCCATCATCTCAATCATCGCCCGAATGGGCTCATAGACATCCTCCTCCCCAAGTGAATCCCTTTGATAATCCATTCTTCTTTCAGGGATTAAGGGCCTAGTACTAAGCTTTTTGTATCTTTCATGAGCTCGTTGGCTAACAAACCTAGTATCATCATATTGAGGGGCTGAGGTGGATGTGGAGGCTCTTCTCTTTCTGGCAGACATGTTTAGATCACTTTTTGCAGCGTTTCCTTAGTATCACAAAGTTACCCAACACTATCACCCAACACTGGCAGCTACAACACCTATCACCCCCAAACTTTACTTAAGAAGCTTCTACACAACACCCACACCATTCCTTGTATACTCTTCCTCAGAATTTCACAACTAATTTTTCAACACCCCAACAACTTCAACAATACAACACTCCTCCAATCTACTACCTCCCTTGACTACAGTAAAACTTTCAAGAAAAGAAAAAGATTACCTTTTTACGGTGTTCTTCAAGGTTTTCTTGCTTCTAATGGTGATTTGAGGCTATGAGATGAAGTTTTGTTGGTTGAGATGGTTAAGGGTTTAGGGAATTTAAGAGCTTTGGTTGTATTTGGGTTTGTTTTATGGAAGATGTTTAGGTAAGGTGTTGATTTTCGTGGGTTTTTGTGGAGAGGATGGGTTAGGTTTCTATTTGGAATTTGGGGAAAAATCGGGTTCTGGGCTATTTAGTTTCTGGGTTTCCGCCCACATGCGCCAGACTTAGCCATGGCCCAATTTATCGCGCTTCTTCCGAATTTCGCGCGTTCGGCATCAGGCGCGCGCTTAGACTTGGCATTTGTTATGGGTTTTTGGCGCCGCGTTCGCCTCTGGCGCCGCGGCTTAAACTTCAGCGCTACGCTTTTCGCGCCATGCCCTGCTTCAGCGGCGCTTAACCTGCTTTTTCCGAAATTCCTGGCTATTTTTCAGTTTTTCACCCTCCAAATTGCTGGCCCTGCACCTGTCATCACAACACATAAACAAGAACCCAAGACCGTGAGATTGTTCAAAATAAAATAAACTAAAGACAGAAATTAAAATAACATAATTAAAAACATTGGGTTGCCTCCCAACAAGCGCTGTCTTTAACGTCTTTTAGCCGGACGCAATTAACCTTTACGAGTGCCCATTGGATCCTTCTGCGAACTGCTTGCAATCCGCAGAGTTATTGTTGTAGGTCTCACTTTCCCTACAACCATCTGTTCAAACAAGGGCCTTAAACATAAAATTATCCCCCAATTACACAGGACATGCTTTTCTTTTAGGCTCTCTATAATGTAGGGATCAGTGAAGTTCCCTACATCTCTCAACTCTAGGGGGTGCCCTTGATGGTATGGACTTCCTATTTGGGGATCAACAGTGATAGCTTGTGGTATTTCTTCTGTAACAGGTGCAGGAAGAAGAATTTCCACAGAATCCAAAAAGGTGAATAAATTGGATCTCAGCGATCTTTTCCTTCTCTACACCAACTATCTCGCCAGAATCCTCCATAGCTGGGTGTGGTTCAGGCTCCTCAATTTGCGTGCCACCTCCCATAATGATGTCGCTAGGCAGATTTACTTGAGGTGTATTGCTCATCTCATCCATCAGTTGCCTTATGTGGGTCTCCAAATTTTTTAGGGATTCCCTTGTCTCAGCCATAAACTGAGCCTGGCACTTGGTGAGCATAAGTATTCCTGCCCGCAACTCATTTCGATCCTCCTCTGGAACCTGTGGGTTAAGCTGCTGTTGATGACTCCACTGTCTCTGATAGTAGTAGTCCATGTGTCCTGATTTGTTTTTTTTATTTTTTTTATTTTTTATTTTTAACGTGCAAAATAAGAAAAACAACAAAAGGTGATAAAAAAATGCTCGCAGAACAATTTAGAACTTGTTCTTGGAGCAACCAAATTAGACATAAGAATAGATAAATCGATATTGAACTATGTCAATCCCCGGCAACGGCGCCAAAAACTTGATGCGCGATTTAATGCACACACTTTAACGCAAGTGCACGTTGTCGAGTCAAGTAATATAGTCTTTGAAGACCGAGTTATCGTTCTCAGGGATTAGTGCTCAAGTACCAACTTCTATTCTTTGTTATCTATTTGGTGACCGATATTTGAGTTGTTGATTATAACTAACAATTATAAAGACTAATTAAATATGTGTTTACTTCAGTGATGATGAAAATAGGGCTTCCAAATCTCCTCAACTATCCGCTTATATTACTTATTAATGCAATTAATTATGGTTCTTCTTCCATTGGAGATAGCAGATTTACTAATCCGTTTTATACTCCCGTTAAGGCTATATAAACACTCAACCCCAGTAGCGCTCCTTTCTACCTTTCGGTGATAAAGATGACTCTATATGAGGATTAAGAACAAAAACCATATTAATGCTACACAAGTAATTGAGGTATTTTCATCCCCAATTCGACCTATGTCTACCCAACTACAGCATAGTCACAACCTCCTCCTTTCGGAGTTTGATTAGAAATCATATAAATAATGATAATTAATGATCAAGTAATTACCAAGCAATCAAATCATCTATTGGATAAATCTCAACAATAAGAAGAACAACCATAAACATGCATTAATTCATAAAATAAGGTTCAAGTGAATTGACATGGAAAGCCCTATAATAGGATTAGTTCCTAGCCATTGACATGACAAGAACTAATTCAGTATCCAACATAAAACTGAAAATAAAGTAAAATAAAAGAAAGAAATTACAATAGAATGGTCTCCAATCTTGAACTCCAAGATGTGTTGTGAAATTGGCAAGAAGGGAACCCTTAAAAACTGCCTAGGGTTCTCTTTTTATAGCCTCCAAACCGCCCTTAAGGTTTTCCTTCAGGCCTGACCCATAAACTCGTCCAAAACCTGATTTTTCCCGCGTCGGCGTCGCGGCGCTGGAAGTTCTGCAGCTTTCGATCACAGCCGCGCGCACTCGCTGTTCTGGAGCGCGCGCCTGGAACTTCGCAAGCCTTCAAGATTGGGCGCCGGGCGCTCGCCTGTTGGCTGGAGGCGCCGCGGCGCTGACCCGTGTCCGTGCCTGGTTTGCCACTTTCTCGCATTTCGAGCTCTGGAACCTCCATTTTTGCCCTCTTTTCGCTCCTTTTCCGCCAAAGAGTCATTTTAACCAATTTGACTCAAAAGAAAGAAAATCTATCCTAAGACGACACATATTTGTACAAAAAGGGACAAAAGACTCACTAAAAACGACTCAAAAAGTGTATATAAAATACATCGATCACTTATATATTGTTATATGTTGATGATATTATTTTGACTGCCTCTTCTGATGCTTTGAGAAAGTCTATTATGACAATGCTCAGTTCTGAGTTTGCCATGAAAGACTTGGGACCCTTGAGCTATTTTTTGGGAATTGCGATCCACTAAATGCGCAGCGGATTGTTCTTAACACGAGGGAAGTATGCAGCAGAGATCATTGAGAGGTTGGGATATCATCCAAGAAGTCTACTTTACTCCATTGATACTAAACCCAAGTCAGGCCGCAGAATCGGCTCTCCGTATGAGGATCTGACCCGCTATCGTAGTCTTGCAGGCGCCCTTCAGTAACTTACGTTCACAAGACCAGACATTACATATGCAGTCCAGCAGGTGTGTTTGTTTATGCATGATCCCAGAGTTGAACATATAACTGCGCTCAAACGCATCCTTAGGTACATTCACGGAACACTTGATTATGGTTTGCATTTGTACCCTTCATCGACATCTACACTTGTCTCATATACAGATGTTGATTGGGGTGGTTGTCACGACACCGCACGGCCCACGCCGCTATTGTATGTTTTGGGTAATAACTTGGTCTCATGCTCGCCAAGCGCCAATCTACGCTGCTCACGCTCGCGCATAGGCCGAGTATCGAGGGGTAGCCAATGTGGTTTCCGAGTCATGTTGGTTACAAAATCTACTTTTAGAGCTTCATTGTCCTATTGAGAAAACTACCTTGGTGTATTGTGATAATATAAGTGTCATCTACCTTCTCGTAATCCATCAAAGATCGCACTAAACACATAGAGATGGATATTCACTTGTTCAAGAGAAGGTAGCTAAAGGACAAGTACGCGTCTGTCATGTCACTTCCAGATATCAGATTGCAGACATCTTTACAAAGGGTCTTCCCTCGGTCCTAAACACATAGAGATGGATATTCACTTTGTTCAAGAGAAGGTAGCTAAAGGACAAGTACGCGTCTGTCATGTCACTTCCAGATATCAGATTGCAGACATCTTTACAAAGGGTCTTCCCTCGGTCCTTTTTGAAGATTTTAGAGGCATCTCGCTAGTGGCCATGGCCGTGGCCCACCGGGTCGGGTTTGGGAGCGGACGGGGTCGGGGCGGGAAAATGGGCGGGTCGAGTGGGGCCTGGAGGGTCGGGTCGGGCGGGACCATACGTGTCCGCCGGTCCCGCCCCGCTGGGAAGTGGGGCTGGACGGTCGGGACGGGACGGGTTGGCGGGTTTTGTGTTTTTTTTTTAATAATTTTTTCACTAAATTAAAAATACTAAATTACTAAGTACTAACAAAGTAACATTAACATATACTTGTCATATAGTCATAATGTCATATACATAGTCATATACTATAATATTATAGACTTATAGTATTATAATTTATAATTATAGTATTATAGTATTATACTCATATATATAATATATTTATAAACTAATAAAGTATAAAGTATAAACTATAAAGTATAAAGTTATAAACTAAATAATTAAACAAAGACAAGAATAGTGTAAAAAAAACATCCCAAGGCTGTTTTTGTGCCTCTTATATTATTAATTTCATTGAAATATCAAATATACAAGATTCAAAATTACATTGTAGTGTACTGTTGTTGAAAAAAATTGTAAAAGAGTGAAAGACATAGAAAAATTTAAAAATTGCAATGAAATAAATTACCAATTTGAAAATATTTTTCTAATTTCTTTATAATTTCTTGTGGTTCTTCTGGAATTGGTATATCTTGATCAAATTGTTCCACGCCGCTACTCATGCCTTCAGATAAAATGTCGTTGTAGTTGTCGCCTTCTTCTTCGTTAATCTCGGTTGATCAGACTCCTTCGCCTCCGCTCGTATCCAATCTCTGAATAGTACCGCCATCTCCAAGTGTCTCGGCTAATGAGTGTCTAGTTTCCGTACTCTGAAAGATGAGAAGTTTCTGGCTGACCACCAGGTTAAACCACTCTCAGATATATTACCGACTCTCCTAAATTTGATTTTATTATAAAAAAGTGTACGTGCTCTCCTATTTGAAATCTGCAGAAAAAGCGTTTCGAAGCGATTGATGACGCTGAATGTTCAAAATATCTCGCCATCATTGAAAGTGTCGAAATGTCTTCTCATTCGGCTCCAATATTTCAGCAAGTCTTCCTTTCCTTCTTCATTGATAATCGCTTGGTAAGGTAAAGTACCTGCAAAACAAAAACATCGAACTCACTAATTTGGTTAGCATCACTGCTACACCGCATTCTATTTCGAGGCTTTCAATAGAATTAATACTAGGCCTAGCCACGTAAACCGCTTGTCTTTTTAGGTTGTGTTGAAGAAGAAGATGGTACAAAAGTCGGTTGGTTACTAGCACTTTCTTGGTAATGCCGATATACTTTTTTGCATTCATCTTCTACGCTATTCAACACTTCTTCTAGCGTTAGTTCAATAGGTGGCTCAACATTTAAATTTTTGGGAGTTGGAGGTGGTAGTACGTCCATACAGGTATAAATATTTTGAATAAGACTTTTACAACCCTCTACTTTAATAGTCGGGTTTAATACAGCACCAATAATATAAATAGGGGGAATAGGAATAAAATATTTCTTTAATTTCATAAATATTTTTTAATAAACTTGATAAGCAGGTTTTTCCATATATTCTTTAAGAAGTAAAAATATTATAGCTATATAAAACAACATAGTTGAAATAGTAGGATAATATAAAGTAGAAAATTCTTTTGTTGCTCGTTGAAAATTTTCTAAAAATACAATAAGTTCTCTAATTTTCTCCCAATCAGTATCCACAATCATATCATTTGGATTTTGATTATGGGCGTTAAAAAATAAAGTAATAGATTTTCTATAGTCATAAGCAACAACTAGTTGGTCATATAAAGAATTCCACCTAGTTGGTACTTCTTCGGGAATTTTTCTGTAAGATAGTCCACAATCGTGACAAGTTTTTTTATATTCTTTTCTCTGTTGAATTATATTATTTTTAAAAATAAAGTGTATAGCAAATTGTATTTTTTCAAGAATATCTTGAAAAAGTGAAAGACCATCCTTTACAACTAAGTTATAAATATGACACGCACATTTGATATGAAAATGTTTTGGAAAAGACGGAGTTAAAACATCTCTTAAAATACTAATAGCAGAATTGTTCGAAGAGGCATTATCTAATGTAATACTCATAACTTTATCGGTTATTAAAGTAATAATCACATGAATAAATATTTTCAAAAATAAACTCACCAAAGGTGCCTACTATCTATATATCTATATGCTAAAATACGTTTTGCATAGACCATTTATAATCTATCGATGACAAAGTTACCGTTAAATAATCATGGCGTTAGTACTACGACTATATCGAAGTTAAAGCGACTTTGCAATTTAAATGATATAATGCATAACGTAAATACTGTTGATATTCATGTGCAAATTTAAATACATCTCTTTTAACAGTTGATCTAGGAAAACCTTTATAAGCAGGATTATACATATCTCTAATATAATGAATAAAACCAGGAGATTCAGGAAATGAAAAAGGCAAACCCTCCACAGCAACTAATTTTGCTAGTGCTTCCCTATCTTTATGTTTATCGTATTTAGGGCCTACAACTCCCCCCGTCATAGGGTTAATTTGACCCTGTACTTTTTCCGAAACAGTATGTGAACCTTGTTCCGATTGAGAGAGGACGTCTTCTCACCTTCTTTTTCAATCATGTATTGAGCATGCAAGGCTTTGTGTTTTTGCAATAGGTGTCTTCCTAAACCCCCCGTCCCACCATGACCTTGTCCAGTTTTAAAAGAATAAACATTTTTACAAGTTTTACATACAGCTACTTGATTAGCTACGTCCCTGTCAAAATATTTCCATACAACTGATTTTAATGGTCGTTTTGCCGGACCTCGTCTCATAGTAGGGGGGATAGGAGGCATTTCACTAGTGGGTGTATCATCATCTTCATTAGTAGGTGTATCATCAACTAGAGTGTCATCTAAATTAAAATCTTCTTCAATTTCAGGATAATCATTTGTGTCAAGATCATATGGTATTTCAGGAAACATTTCAGATCTATAAAATCATCTTGTCTAGGAATAATTGGAGCAGAATACTAGAAGAACTTTGCCACTTGTTACCACCCCTACTAGAAGAAGTCCGACTTACCCAACACGCCTCTTAGTCCTTTCATTTTAATTATGCTAATAAATAGTTAAAGATAATGAAATTAAATGTGCTAAATGAAATAAAGACAAAATAATAATTTAATGAGAGAACGAATGTACCAAACGCCGACGTAGAGTCGACGTGTAATCGAGAGGTTGAAAATTGAAACTTTGCTCGATAGATAATCCTCAAGCTAGTTGCCAACTTCACTCCCAATTCTCAAATTAATAAATAGATTGAATATGTAGACAATGTTGTATAGAGAATTAGAGATTGATTGAGAGATTAGAGAGTAGAAAGATTTGTGAAAATAATAAGAAGAGGAATGAGGTATTTATAGGGTTAAAAATAAATATAAAGGGGTAGGGGTTGGGGAGAGGCCTAAAATGGCCGTTGTCAACGGCCAAATGTAAAATGCCGTTGGACAACGACTATTTTCTCGCAGCGGTCGAATCGGGATCAAGTGGCGGGGTCGCCGCGGGTCGCGAGTCGGTGGGGTCGGTTTGGGCGGGACCGATTTGATGGGTCGGCCGCCCATCGTCTCTAGTCTCACAGAGACCACCCGTATGATCATGCGGGTGTGTGTTGAAGTGTATATGGGACCCTTTGAATTTTCTTTGTATATTTGGTGAATATTAGACTTAGGTTTGTACCTTAGCTAGTAGTGTAATATTACCATGTAAAGTTAGTATTCTTATAAAATAGAGATTTCTAGGTAGAATATGAAGAGGGTCTTCCTTGTAACTTGTATATATATATGACTTTCATTAATAAGAATAATCAAGGGATTATTTCTTTCACAAACATATACGTCAAAAAAATAATTTGTGAGGAAATGTGGGTAGAGTACAAACTACTTTTAGTGGATCCACCACTGACTACGCCGGTATTGAATTAATAATATATCAGGAAACAAAAACATGTAGTACATGTATGTTTGTGTATGTGAGAGACAAATTTCCACATAACTTAATAAATTCTCCTTAATTTCAAGTCCAGAAAACACACTACAACCTGACCCCCACCAGCCAAGAAGTCCAGGCCACAGTTTGTGACTTTTTGCCTAATGTGGTGGCAGATTAAGAATTTAGATATTATATCAATAAAAAAGGAATTGAGATGTTAGTATAAGTTTTGAGTTCGAATAGTAAAGGCCCCGTTTGGCGATGCAATTTATATTCTAAATTTAAAGTTTTTATTTATGATTGAATAAAGTTTTATCTTTAATTTGAAATTTTGATTTCAAATCTCAATTGATCACCTGAAAGGGAGAATTTCAATTTCAAGTTTGTGATTTCAATTTCTTTCTTTTTTTAAAAATAAAATTTGACTAATAAGTTTATATTTTACAAAAACGATCCATACTCGATTTGAAGAGATTGTTTGTACCATGTGAGAAGAGTATATTAAAGAAATAGCTAATTACTATTATCATTGATTTATTGGCTCAGTAAATCTTTAAAGAATTATGTGTATTTGAAAGTTTGTATCAAAAGTATTTATTTATAAAAGATAACATATAAATACCTTTTGAATTACTTGTGCAAATAAGTTAAGCTTATATACGGCGGTAATGGAAAACTCGATTCCGTCAAACAATGATCTGTCATCTGTCACAAAATTAAAAAATTAATGATCAAAGGAAGTTTCATGGAAGGTGAAGAATAAAACTAGTGAAATCATAAATAAATCAAACAGCAAAGTGGCAGCAACCCGTGGAATAAACAACACTCTTTTCCTGAGAGAAAACAATCTTGGAATTTGTTTGTCCAAACAAGAATTAATGATAAGTACTCTGTGAACAGATTAATGAGAGGCTCAACAATTGTGGAGCTCTGTATTAGTATTTATAACAGTGAGTTTACATAGAGTAATTACATAATGACTCTACAATTCAAACATATGTATAATCCTAATTTATCTAGACTTCAAAGTCCTAATACACCCCCTCAATCTGATGAACGTGTAGAGATAGTGGGCAGATTGTCACACAAATAACCAAATTGAGCATATGGTAAACTCTTTGTAAAGATATCAGCAAGCTGCAAACGAGTGGGTACATACTGAACCACGAGATCCCCTTGAGCTAATTTGTCACGAATAAAGTGAAAGTCAACATCATTTGGAGCCGTCATGAAAAACAGGATTATGAGTCATGTAAGTGTTAAAACGCAGCTGGGAAGAAGAATCAAAGTTTCTATGTACAACAATGGTGAAGGGAAATGGGAGAGGAAGAAGTTTCTGGAACCTTTCTCTGTTATTTTCTGTATTGAAGAAGACGAAAACAAAACGTCAATTACATGTATAGACTATTTTACTAGAGAGGGGTAAAATAGTAAACTACTAGGTAGAGGGTAGAATGGTAAAATACCAATAATAAAAATATTGTTCTAACTACCCATATTGTTCTAACTACCCTCAACACCCCCCTGTAAGCTAGGTACTGAAAATAAGTTCTTCAGGCCGAGCTTGGATAACAAATAGGAGTGATGACCCTGGGTGAGTCCCTTCGTTAGCACATCAGCGGGTTGATCCTCAGTGGGAACATAGACAGTGGAAATCAGTCCCTGATGTATTTTCTCCCGGATAAAATGGCAGTCAATGTCGATGTGTTTCGTACGCTCATGGAAAACAGGATTTGCAGCGATTTGGATAGCGGACTTGCTGTCACAGTACAAGGGGATAGGCAAAGGCAATGAAACACCAAGATCCGCGAACAAACCAGACAACCAAACCACTTCTGCCACAGCAGAAGCCATACTCCTGTACTCAGCTTCTGCCGAGCTCCTGGAGATGGTCTGTTGCTTCTTTGATTTCCAGGAGATGAGGGAGGCTCCAAAGAAGACCAGATACCCTGTAACAGATCTTCTAGTATTGAGGCATGAAGCCCAATCAGCATCACAATAGGCAGATAACTGGGTAGAACTTCCAGAGGACAAGAAGATCCCCAATCCAGGAGCCTGTTTGATGTACTTCACCACCCTCTGTGCTGCCAGAAGATGAGATTCCTTGGGAGTTTGCAGAAATTGGCTCAGATTCTGGACAGCAAAGGCAATGTCTGGTCGAGTGTGAGTTAAATACAAAAGGCGACCAATCAATCGTTGATAGCTGACTGGATCTTCTAGTAGTGGATCACTGTGCAAATCAGCAGAAGAATCAGAAGTGACATGTTTATCATAAAGAAGAGAAGTAAGCTTGATATTCAACTCCATAGGAGAACTAGCAGGCTTTCCTCCTGTGAAGCCCAAATCAGCAATTAACTCCAATGCATATTTACGCTGATGCATCACAATCCCAGTTGTATTTACGCAAACTCATTCAAAAATATCGCAAATCCCCTAAATCCTTAATTTTGAAGTTTTGTCGAAGTAAAGATTTAGTCTCCTGGATGAGGAGTGCATCATTCCCTGTGATAAGCAAATCATCCACGTAAACAAGTACCACCACCAATCTGTGAGCATCCCTCTTGGTGAATAGAGAGTAATCCAGATGACTCTGGACAAATCCAAAAGAGAGTAAGGCTGTGGTGAGCTTTATGTTCCACTGTCGAGAAGCCTGTTTCAGTCCATAGAGGGACTTCAACAGCTTACAAACTTTTCCTTGCTGACTAGTAAAGCCCTGTGGGAGTGTCATATAAACTTCCTCTGTGAGATCCCCTTGCAAGAAAGCATTGAAGACATCCATTTGATATATATTCCAGCCCTTTGAAGCAGCAACTGAGATCACAGACCTGACAGTTACCATTTTTGCCACCGGGGAAAAAGTATCCTGATAATCTATGCCTTCCTTTTGATTGTAGCCCTTTGCCACAAGCCTTGCCTTGAATCTCTCAATCTCACCAGATGCCTTGTACTTGATCTTAAACACCCATTTGCAACCTATAGCCTTCTTTTGAGCAGGGAGATCCATTATTTCCCAGGTATGGTTGTCCTCCAAAGCCTGAATTTCAGACCTCATGGCCTCTACCCATCTGCTATCTTTCACTGCCTCACTGTAGGACTGTGGTTCACACTCTTCTGATTCCTTGACTAAATAGCTGTGATAGGTGGATGATAACCCTGCATAGCTGAGAGTAGCAGACAGTGGATATAGGCATGTCTGCATACCCTTTGAATCTGCTGCAGGCTGAATGAAGTCCTTCATCCATGATGGGGGTCTTCTAGCTCTGTCAGATCTCCTGATTGCTGGGGTCTGAACAGTTGGTGAAGTAGGGAAAACACTTTCAGAAGGAAGGAAGTCTGAGTTGTCTGCTGAGGCAGGAAGGAATTCTGAGTTATCTGCTGAGTCTCCACCATTAGTTCCTCCTACATTTGTATCTTCAGTCTGAGCTGTTGACCTGTCTGCTCCATCTGACTCAACAGTTTGTTGGTTTGTATTGCCTTCATTGGACATCTCATCCACATGCTCTTCAGAAACTGTAGGAATAAGGCTGCCAACTTCTGGAGTGGTGTCCTGCTGCTGAGTTCTGAAGGGAAAGATGTTTTCATAAAATGCCACATCTCTGCTCACAAAAACAGTGTTATTAGTGAGATTAAATAACTTGTAGCCTTTCTGTCTAGATGAGTACCCCAGTAACACTGATTTGATGGCCCTAGTGTCAAACTTATCCTTCTTCTGCAAGTTGGTGGCATAACACAGACATCCCAAAACTCTCAGATGTGATAGATTAGGAACCCTTCCATACAATCTTTCATATGGTGAAACATCACCTAATACTACAGATGGGATCCTATTAATCACATATACATCTGATTCCACACATTCTTCCCAGAATTTAGATGGCATATGACTCTGAAATTTGATGGCCCTGGCAATTTCTAGTATGTGTCTATGTCTTCTTTCCACTACTCCATTTTGTTGAGGAGTATGTGGACATGAACTTTGATGCACAATTCCCAGATGTGTAAACAACTCACTACAGGATCTATTAAAGAATTCTGAACCATTATCTGACCTAACCCCTTTAATACATGCTCCAAACTGATTTTTGACCATTATGCTAAGATTCTTAGGAATGGTAACAACATCAGATTTGACATGAAGCAGAAAAATCCAAGTCCATCTAGTATAGTCATCAACAACAGTTAGAAAATATCTCATACCAGTATAAGTTGGAATCCTATATGGTCCCCATACATCAAGGTGTAACAATTGAAATGCACTATCAGTTCTACTACTACTCACAGGAAATTTCATCCTAGTATGTCTTGCCATGGGACAAACTCCACAGTGTTGTATGGTGAAGTTAGACTTATTTTTGAAACTATCTATCTTTCTAATGACACTCATGGGCACATGTCCTAGCCTTATACGTACAAAGCTCTGATTCGGCTCTTACTGTCACATCAGCATGTGCCTTTGCCTTCATACATTCTAGACTCCTTCCTCTTGACTCCAACATGTATAAACCATCTACTTCTCTACCAATCTCCTTCACCTTCCCAGTGAAGAGATCCTGTAACACAAAGAAGTCAGGAAAAAATCTTGCACTACAATTTAGTTCTTTTGTTAGCTTCGAAACAGAAAGCAAGTTAAACTTGCTTGGTACACACAAAGACATGTTTTATAATGTCACCTCCGCTTAGCTGCGATTCCCGGTTTGTGTAATCAAGCGATGTCACGGTGGCGGTGAACTCTCCTGCATTCTCTAATGTATCAGGTTGTTCAATCAATTTTCTATCATTTACCATATGGTTAGTTGCTCCTGAGTCAACTATCCAGGAACTTTCTTTGTCAAGTGCAAGTTTACCTGCCATATGAGCTTTATGAACTGGTGGAGGACCATATTGTGGTCCTGTTTCCACTGGATACACCATGGCTTTTATCTCCTCAAGCTTCTCTGGAGTGCACATCCTCAGCAAGTAATTAAGGTGCTCCTGTTGGTCCTGGGATAAATGTCTGCATCCTCCATATCCTTCCAACTGTGGCATACCTGTCATAGCTACATTTACTACCTTCTTTCTTCCCTTATAATCCGATGGATATCCTATCAACTCATAGCATTTTTCCTTGACATGCCCTTGTTTTTTACAGTAATCACAATACATCAACTTAAAGCATCCTTGTCTAGTGTGTCCCTTCATTTGACAATAGTCACAGAAAGCATCGACCTTTCTCGTTGTTGTTTATTACGAGGAATCGATCGCGGCAATGTTCTCAGTATTTTCTCCTCCATAGGAATGTCCTTCTGCTATATGCTTTTGACTCTCGTCTTGTGCAATCATTGCGTAAGCTTGATTTACACTAGGAGTGGGAGACATCAAAAGTATATGGCTCATTGCCTGATTATAACTGTCATTCAGCCCCATCAGAAACTCCAATAACCTTTGATTAGACAAATGCTCTATGTATTCTCTTGGACTTGTACAATCGCATATTGGTGGAGGAATTATCGAGTCGATCTCGTCCCATAAATCCTTCAATCTAGAGTAATAACTCGATACAGGTGAAACTCCTTGAGTCAACATTGTGAGTTCTCTTTTCAGTTGATAAACCCTAGATAAGTTGATTTTATCGAACCTCTCCTTTAGATCCTTCCACACTGCATAGGCAGTCGATCTATACAGTATACCACTCAATAGATTCTTACTAACATTCTTCATAATCCAAGAGATAACTACAGCATTACATCGATCCCACTGTCTCACTTGATTAGGACTGAATGTATCTCGCTTTATTGAACCATCTATGAATCCAATTTTGTTCTTCGTCAATAGAACCAGCTTCATAGATCGACACCAGAGGGTATAATTTTCCATACCTGCCAGCTGAATCTCCACCTGTATTGCTCCTGCTGTGTCCGATGCTCCTAGGAAGAGAGGATGATTGTGATCTGCTATGTTGTCTACTGTCATAGCTGAATCTGCTGCAAACGTGTTGATGTTCTCCATACAACTGCTCAATCAACTGAAATTGTAGAGAGGCGACGCCGATTGTAACCTCGAAAACTCAAAAACAGATCTGAATTTCGTAAAGTTTCAGCGAGTCATAATCGACTGCTGCATGTTCATAATTTTCGATTCTTCACTGCGCTGGCTTTGATACCATGTTAAAACGCAGCTGGGAAGAAGAATCAAAGTTTCTATGTACAACAATGGTGAAGGGAAATGGGAGAGGAAGAAGTTTCTGGAACCTTTCTCTGTTATTTTCTGTATTGAAGAAGACGAAAACAAAACGTCAATTACATGTATAGACTATTTTACTAGAGAGGGGTAAAATAGTAAACTACTAGGTAGAGGGTAGAATGGTAAAATACCAATAATAAAAAATATTGTTCTAACTACCCATATTGTTCTAACTACCCTCAACAGTAAGTAGAGATAACATTATCACACAATACACGAACTGGATCACGAAGGAAAACATCAAGTTCGCAGAAAATATGACGAATCCAAGACAACTCAGCAACAATGTATTTGATAGCCCTATACTCGGCCTCGGTAGAGGATTTAGAAACCGTCGGCTGCTTCTTTGCGCGCCAAGAAATTAGATTTGAACCCAGAAACACAACAATTCTGTAGTAGAGTGTCAGCTATCAGGACACCAAGCCCAATAAACGTCAGAATAAATAATCATCGTGGAAATAGATAAGGACGCACTGAGAAAAAGACCATAGGTGAGAGTTTCTTGTAAATAGCTGAAAATACGCTTGACATAGTGCAAGTGAGTAGTACGGGGTGCATGTATAAATTGAGAAACAACATTTACAGCATAGGCAATATCAGGACGCGTCATCATCAAAAATTGAAGAGCACCAACCATGCTCGATACTCACTAGGATCTGAGAGTAACTCATCATCCACAAGAGAGAGAGTAGTACGAGAAACAATAGGAGTACAAACATATTTACAGATATGCGTATGGAACTTAAGTAATAAATAAAAAATATACTTATGCTGAGACAAATGAAGACCACTAGAAGTACGAACAGCTTGGACGCCAAGAAAATAATGGAGCACACCTAAATCTTTCATTGCAAATTGACGTTAAAGAGATCTAATAAAGCGATCAAGAAGAGTTGTATCACTACCAATAAGAATGATATCCTTAACATAGAGTAACAAAATAAGAACACTCGAGTTGATCCGAAGAATGAACATAGAAGGGTCAGATTTGCTGCAAACAAAAACATGAGCAAGAAAAAATGTACTAAACCTATGAAATCAAGCGCGTGGAGCCTATTTCAATCCATAAATAGTTTTGGTTAGTTTGCAAACTTGATGAGGGTAATCTGGATAAATGAAACCAGGAGGTTGTTTTATAAAATCCTCCTCACTAAGTACATCACGTAGAAATGCATTTTTAACATCTAATTGACGAATAATGGCAACAGTAGTGGCATAGACAACAAGACTAAAAGTCTCATGATAGTAGATATCAAGTTGTTGATGCAAACTTTATGCTAGTGGTGGTGGTGATTGGATAAAGCTCTCCCCGACTATTACATCGTATTAGAGGTATCTCCATCGTGAAATCCTTCACAGAAAATCCAAAAGGGTCAAAGTCAACAGAAACACAATTATCAGATATAAATTTTTAACAGACACCAAATTTTTAATTAAGTGAGTATAATGAAGGACATTTTTCAAAGCTAAAGGTAGGTTAGGGGAAGCTAAATTTGTGTGACCGTAACCATAAATTGGAATTGAATTACCATTATCAACAATTATGCCACAATTTTTGCTCAAATTGAAATAAGACGAGAGATTACCTGGCGTGAATGTCATATGAGAGGTAGCACATGTATCCATGTACCAATTTGCGTCCGGAGAATTTAATCCAAGTGTATGCATCGCTGTCTCGATATCCGTGGGGTCAGAACTCATGCTGATGTCGAGGCCCAAGCAAGCGACTTACTACTACATCGTTCATTTGCCCGCCTGTTTGGTGAAAATAGTTGGGCACGCCCAATTGGCTGAATCGAGCAGGGTGGCATGGGCCACTACCCATTTGTCCACGACCTCTACCCAGCGTCTTGTCGTGGGTTCGATGGCGGTGACCTACTCCGCGCCACCACTCGTCGTCTACCACCACCGGCTTGCGCCATTGTAATTTTCGCCATCATTTTTCTGATTTTTGTCATTTTTACCACCACCGTTGTTACGGTTTTGGCTAGAATTGTCCGAGAATAAGTGAGGGTCATCAGGCGTGGCTACCATTATGGGAGAATTGGCTCCAGTTACCGCCTTTTTAGCCAACCTGATTTCTTCTAAAGTGAGCATGGAACATGTTTGGTAGAACGACAGGATGATTACTTTGATGAAGAAGAGTTCCAATGCCATTATAAGTCTCAGATAGTCCTACAACCATCTGAAGAACAAGACGATCATTCGTGACGGGCGCACCAACGTTCTTGAGTTGATCCGTCAACTCCATGAGCCTTTTACAATAGGCTGAGATATTCGAAAAATCATCCATGTTGATATGAGCAGGTCACGACACGATAAGTTTTGATATCCTGGAATATATCACGCAACCTATTCCAAGTATCCATTGTCGTGGCGTCGGATTCAATAATAATCTGCAAGAGGTTCGTAGAGATAGTGGAATAAATCCACTAGAGTACCGTAACATTAAGAGTTGCCCACAACTCTATTTCATTATCGGTGGTAGGCACCTTATCCTTGCCAATTGTCGAGGGGATGATATGGTGAAGGACTCGATGAGACCTTATCCTTTGAATAGTTTCGCCCACATCGCGTATTGGATGTTTTTCATCTCAAGAACGAGAGGGATGTTGTTCTTGATGTTGGAGACTGCAAGGGCAAGATGAAACATGTTCTTTGTGGTAGACATGATGAAAGAACAAGAGGAGAATTATGGAAGATGAAGAGTCAGTCGGCGGCCGATGGTCGGAATCTGAGAGGTATGGCTGCGGAAGAGAGGATTTAGTGAAGGAAAATTTGTCCTAGACTTCTGATACCATGAAGAAAAAAAATCTCTTAATTATTTTCATTAATGTCAACGGTATATATACATGATATACAATATTTAATTATGGAAATTAAATCTACCTTTTCCTAATACAAGACTAATATTTTTTCATAATACAAAACTAATACATTTTTCTAATACAAGACTACTACCATAATTACACATGTACAAGAATTCTACAAATATGATAAGAAAGGAAACGGTGTATATATCCCATATATACATTGTATACATAATTGGGAAAACCATATATATTGAGTCCAATATACACGATATATTCTATCGGGTTATTCGAAGGTAATTGTTGCACTTGGCTACCTCGACCTTTAGATGAGGAAAATCAGCCTCGACCATGACCACCTTGAGAAACAGATTGAGAACCAGACATTTAATGTGGGACATTATGAGTAGCAAAGGCTTGAGGCAACACATGTGAATCGAGCTCCTTGAAGCGTTGCAGTCGTTGTTCATGAAGCAAAAGCTTGGTGCGTAACTCCTCGATAGTCAATTGTCCAGAAAAGTGAGTGATGATTCCACCTAATGTGTCATACTCCTTACTTAATCCTAGAAGAACATGATCAATAAAATCTTGATTAGTAACATGACAATTTATTGCTGCAAGAGAATCGGCAATCTGCTTGGCATCACGAAGATACTGATCGATGCTCATCGAATCTGACTTGCGTAGAGTAGTAAGTTGTCGTTTCAGTTCTATAGACTTGGCTTGACTAGCATCCATGTAACGAAAATTAAGAGAGAACCATATATCTCTTGATGTAGGTAATAGATGAACATCAATAAGAACTTCACGAGATAATGTTGCAAATAACCAAGAGCGAACACTTTGATAAACCCGGAGCCATATATGATGTAGAGGATTAGAGTTTTGTGATCCAGATGCATCACATATAATGGAGTTCGAAGCCGGTATGGAGCCATCAACGAATCGAATTTAGTTTGATTGTCACCAAATTTGTGACGTTAGGAGCAGCAAGAGCGGCTGTTGAATAAAAAGGAGATACCGCTGTCGAATAATCAAGAAAAAATTAACCTTATTTTTACAGATGTGTCCCTGTTAAGTACTATGTGATCAAATTCCAATATATATTTAATTAGAGACAGTTTAGTTAAATTACTTCTTTTTGTTTAGAAGTTAGTATTTTTTTAAAGAGCGTGAAAAGGGCGAAGTGAATACTTTACTACTACTATGTCAAGCTAATTTACACAAATATCCTTCTTTTAGGTTATCATTTTTTATCTCTATTTTAAAAGTTATATTACTATAACTCTTGAAACTGACAAAATATTAGAATGTCTTGTAATATCAACAAAATATTAGATTATAATTTAATATTTTTTTATAAGTTATTTTAGTTACTGAAAATGATCTTTAGATAGCGATCTAAAACGTTTATAAATTGCAAGAAAAATACAAAAGAATCAATTACTAAATAGTTGTCACAAAATAACAACCAACAAAAAATTATTCCTATGTAATAACAGTGGAGCCTTGGAGGTTCCCATACTGGATAAAATTCTCAAATTAGCCTTAATAATTGAAAATACTCCCTCCCGGATAAAAAAGAATATCCACTTAGTCATTTGCACACCCCTTAAAAAAATAATTTCTAGGAAAAAATAAGTAATTTGAGTAAAATGCCTCTAATTAAATAAGTATTGGGATTTGATCACCTAACACTTAATAAGGGCAAATATAAAAAAGTAAGGTTATTTCTTTTTTGATTTGGTAAATAGACACTCTTTTTAACTCAAAAAATAAATGCTAAGTGAACACTCTTTTTTATTCAGATGGAATAGTTACTTTCATGAATTTTCAAATTCTACATGTGAAATTTCAAAAAATTATCTTGAAACTCATGAAATTTCACTCGTAAAATCTTAAAACTATATAATAATAACTATTTTTCAAAAATCAAACTAAAAACTGAAAAGTGGCCAGCATACAATATTTCTAATCTAATACCAAATGCCAAGTTTCAAACAAGGCCCCAAAGCAAGAGTAAAAGACATCATTCATTTTTTTAATGGGACGCATGTTATTCTTTAGTTAATTCACACAGACACATTTGGTACGATGTATTCTGATATTACGCTGATCGAACAAAAATAATACTGATGTTTGATGGCGTTTTAGGATGATGTATTATTTCTAAAAATAGTACACTCCAACAATCATTTTTGAGACTCATCTTCTCCCCTGGATTGTACTAAAAAAATACAATTCATTACATATTAATACTCTAATATCATCCATTATATATTAATACAGTCCAATTCATTACAATACAATACAATTCATATAAAAATATACAGTCCAGTGCGACATACCAAACGAGCCCATATATAGTCCAAGATCAAAATAGATAAACTATGTTTACTATCACTTCCCTCCAAACCGCCCATGTCTGATGACTTTTCTTTAAAATAATCGACTTATTAGCCCTAAAATAACTTAAAATTACATCCAGCATTCCATTGACGTGTGTTGTTTATTTCTTGAGTTATTTTGATCGTAAATCAACTGATCAAGGAATTATATCCTCAAATAACATCTGAAAGTAAATACAGAAATAAGTATATATATCCAAATTTCTTGTGAAGGCGAAGGTATCGCCGATGAGTGGTGTGGGAGGCAGTGAGTTGTCACAAGTCAAACCCTGCAGAACGCTGCGCCGCTTTGGAGCCTGTCGCACATGCATGAAAGTGGTTTAAGCCGACGTGATTTGCGCTATTGCGTCGATCAGGTTTCGCTTCTTGTATTTCGAAGAAGAATGATCGCGCTCTTCACAAAAAAAAAAAAAAAGTATATATATGTGAAAATATTAGCAAATGCAAAGAAATTGTTTGTTGCCTCTTTCAATAAAAGAAAAAGACCTTTCATTGGTACATATTTGTACTATAGACAAGGATTACTGGATTAAGGTAAATAATATGTTTTAATGAAAATATTTAGTTTACTCCGCTTGTATTAGGTTTAATTAACTTAAAACGTGCTAACTAACAAGATAGGGGTTCTTTTGATGTCAAGTAGATTGGTTGATTATGACAATCCGTGAACGAATAATAGGAATGAGTGAAGTCGATATGTTTTTTAAGCTTAGAATTATCGAATCTAATTTAAAATATGACCTAACTTTTTATATTAAATCAACTATTGAACTTGAATTTAATTTGATACATTAATTTTTTCTTTATATCTTAATTAATCAAGGAGTAAGTAATTACCTTGTACTTAAGCGAAAGAAGTCAACTCTTTCATTAGTCTTTCTTTGGATCCTTTTATGACTAACACAAAAGTAAAAGCATGAAGATCTTTTGGGTGTTGTTGTTCTAATGGACGGTTGGATGATGTTGTGGATAGTGAGAGATGGGGCCCAAAAAATGACAACTTTCTGCCACGTGTTCATATGGCATTATTGGAGTTTATGGGTAGAGATAAGAATTCTATGAACACAAATTTGTATGCCCTCTAATGATGGATCCTTAATTCTCTGTTTTTTTTTATTTTTTATATATTCAGGTTCTCGGCTTGTGTCAGACTAGTCCTGAAGGTAATAGTACCGGTCCTTCAACACTACTATCAGTAAATCACGGGATATGCTCCAATAATCAGGATTTGAGAATGGACAACTGATATCACATCTGAGATCAACCAGTAAGAGAGAATCTTCACCGAAAATCGATCTCACGCGGAGTGTTGAGCGTCTGCCCCCATTTGCCATTGGACTGTGCCCGGAGGACTTCTTTTGTTCTTTCCTTTTGATTGGAGGTGGGGATCGAGTGAAATTAGGAAATAAATGTTAGAGCTCAAGCTTGTGATATGTATTGTCCGTTTTAGGTCGATAATTTTTACAGATTTATCTTTTGAATGTTATAATCAACCTTAAAATAACATATATCATGTAATTAAACTTGTGTTATTCCTGATATAAGTTCTTCAATTTTATCTTTTGTTCCGATGTTATGTGAATCTCTTTTCAAAAGCTCATCTAAAAACCTGTTTGATTGCTTTTATCAGTTCGCCATCAATAAATCATATACATACACACATAGGCACAATTCTTAGTTGTAACTCAACGATAATCTAATAGATTTGATCCTTCAAAGTATTATTTGATAGCATAAAACTGTACCAAGTTAATTCTATCAAGCTATTACTGTTATAGTGGGAATTCTTTTTTTAATAGTACATACTAATTTGATTTTCTTTTCTTGTGTCACCAATAATAAAAAGGAAAATAATCCAGCAACAAGGATTTAACACTTTTCTTCTCTAATTTGGGGACACAATCAAACAAATGAACATTGAAGTAATAAAATTCAAATCTGAGAAATTATTAGCAACGCTCTTAGCCATAAATGGAATGTTGCGTCAGTCTTGAGTTAGTGATTGGTAGGGATGTCACTGGGCGGATAAATGCGGGTACCGCCCCGCACCCGCTCCAATTGAGGCGGATATGAGTATCAAAAGTGTTATCCGCCATGGGTAGTGGGGCGGGGTGGATTTCATATAAGACCTGCACCGTATCCGTCCCGCCCCGTACCCGCACCGCCTATTAATTTAATTAGGCTATTTACTAATTTATTTGGCCATTTCTTGATTTAAAATGTGACTTGACTGACTTTGGTCATTCCCTTTTTATTAATCAGCCGAGCGAGTCCAGGCCCCAGACTCAACTCAACTTAACAAAAGGGCAAAGAACCCTACATCTCATTACTAAAATGTAAAATCCTAATTTCACTTCGCAGAAGGCAGAATCGCAGTAGACACCAGTAGGGTCTCTTAAGCTAAAAAAAAACTCAATATCGCAGTAGCCATTGAAAATATGATATTTATTTACATGATATTTCATCGAAGGAGATTCAGTTGATATATATTGAAATATGATACATTGTTTTAGTAATCTGTAAAATAAGGGAAGTAAAATACTAATAGTGTGGAGGATTTTTATTCACCTTATGTGATGTTGTCTTCTTCAACGCAATTTTCAAGAGATCTTTTTGCGATCAATTTTTGAAATTTTGCCTTGATAGATTTGAAGTCGGGCTATGATCGTCTGCCATGGAGTTAGTATTCACAAATTGAATTGGTTTAAATCTAGTGATTTAATTATTTAATCTATTGAAACAACATTTTTATTATAATTTTAATTTGCTTTCCCCCATTTTATAGGAGAAATAGGTGGGTTGGTGTAAATGGGTACCACGCCAGTAAGTGGGCGGGCGGTGGAAGATTTTAGTGATTGGTCTATATTAAGAGTTTGATTAAAATCCAATTACTAAACATACTATTTAATAGCATTAGCCTCATGCTTAATGCTCTAAACATGATTATTATGAGGTAATATTACAATTTAAGAATGAAAAGAAAAGATGTATCACTATTTATGAATCAAAAAACATTTAGAAAATGACGCAAAGGGAAATGCGTTGTACCAAAATTCCACCTTTTGGCCTTTGGTGGATGGACTCTAATGATTTTGTCATTCTTTTAAGTTTTTCGCCCGAGTGTTAGGTCCATATATTGTAAAATTTATTTACACAACCAATTTCACTTATTATCTAACTATAAGTAATCTTTGTGATGCCCCTGTCAAAAGGATAGGCTGATGAGTGCTGGTCAAATAAAATTGACATGTTTTAGGCCGATAAACTTCTCGAGATAAGGTGCACATGACACCTTAATTGAATTTCACATCGGAATAAAACAGAAAAGTGAAAAGCTTTATAAAAAGACATAATTCAAGTTCACGTGAAAGATAAATTAGTGTATTGTGTAGTTTTAATCTTTTTTTTTCCATTTTACCCCTAATCCATAGTAGTTTGAAAGTATTTTTTATGAGATAAATATATAATGATTGATTTGCTTTTAATGATTGTGGTATGTATATTAGTAAACTATCACAATTTCTTAATAAAAAGTTTTATTTAGGTAGACAAACTTATGAAGAAAAGTGAAGAGATTTATAATCATAAATAAAAATAATATTTTTACTATATTACTTTTATTTCTCTTCAATTAATTACACTCTAATCAATATTAGTTATTTTAAAAAACAATTAATGTTAAGGGCAAAGTAAGAAAAAACATAATTAATTCTCTCTTATTTTTAGACAAATATTTTTAGTAATGATAATTCAAATTCTGTGGCATTGCCAAAATAAAAATTTAAAAAAAAAATTTTGTCTGGATCATCGCTTACATATCATGGAAAAATTAACTTCATTAATGACGGGAAATTCTAAATTAGGAAGTCTAATCCGATTCCATGATATAGTTAAAAACAAATTCAGCAAATAGTGTGCAATTATGAAATTGGCATGTAATTTCATGGTTGTATCAAGAAGAAGAAAGTTAAACGCATGGGATGAATATAATAATTTACAATATTTCATTGTTGGAATACTGCAACTAGGGTGACTAATTCCAAGCATTTTTGTTGGCTAAGGAGTAGTTTGTGCATGATTTGAACTTGAATTGCCGTGTAACTATTCTTTAATATAATTTTTTCATATGGTATGGACAATCTCTTAATATACTACCAACTTGAAGATCTTTTAATATTTGATAAAATAATTGATAAACATGATTAGTAAATCTATCTACTAACTTATGAATCTTTTTTTTACAAAATATAAGCTTATAGGTCAAGTTTTATATTTAAAAATAAAACACGATTTGGAATCCTAAATCACACTTTTTTGAATGATTTGAGATTTCAAATCATGATATGAAGTTAAAGTTGATTTTTTGTCTTAATTTGTATAAACAAACAGTAATTTAAAATTAAATTATGAAATCATGATAAAAAAACGCATGACCAAACATCTACTAACACTTCAATTTATCTATAATATTTTGGCATAAAAAGTTCAACGGGAAATGGTTATATCCACATATTTCCTTCTTTTATTCTGCATGATTTTATACCAATCAATTAAATTCGCCGTATCTAACCAAACGATTGACTAAATGCCAGTGAAAGTTTCATGAAAAGGAAAAATATAGAACATACTCTATTTTTTACCTTCTAAAATAACACTCCTTCCGTTTCAAAAATATTGATTTACTTTCCTTATTAATTTATTTAAAAAAGATTGACAAATTTCTAAATTAAAAATAATTTAACTTTATAAAATAGATTTACAATCACATAAACAACTTAATTTAGATCATACATTTCAAAAATCTTCGTTTATTTTTTAAACTTCGTGTCAAGTCAAATTAAAACATTTTTTTAAAAAAGGGGTAGTATGTTCTATATACTTAGATGGTATTTGAATTGATTTTTAAAAAGTAGCTTATAATTTAAAATTCATAAATTGTTAATACTCAATTTTTTACTTTTAACTTATTTTTTGTATTTTTCATAGCTAAAAGTAAGTGTTTTTAAGCATTTTTTCATTGATAAACACCATAAAATTAGAGCAGTGCTTAAAAAACAATAAACATTTAAAATTGTTCAAATTAATCGAGTTCCAATATGGGGTCGCTTTTATGAATGATTACCCTAATAATTTTTTAGAGGAATATGATTATCACATTTAAATTAAACACAACTTGATTGTAAATTGCAAGAAGAATTTGGTACCAACAATGAAACAAACATTTTTCCTTAAAACTCCATAAAATTAGATAATTACTAGTAGCAATTATACAATATAAAGCTAAATTACATATATGTATATAATTAAGCCAATTCCATTTCGGTTCATGGGTAAAAAAGGGAGGAATTTGTTCTCTCAGTCACATGAATTACGATTATAACTTTAGTAAAACCTCCAAAATGGATAAATCCTAGCCGATAGGTTAAACGTAATTAATCCCCACCCTTAATGAAATTGAAGAAAAAAAAGATGAATAATCAAAGGACTTAAACACCAATTATTTATCAATATCTTTGATGTTCCATCATAAGACAAAAGTCCTCGAAGCATACGAACCCATCTCCATTTTTATCCACGCCTCTTATCATACGCCGGCATTCCTCTAACGTGCACCGTGAATCTCCACTCATTTTAAACACGTTAAACAATTCCTCCGCCGTTATCTTTCCGTCATGATCGGCGTCAAAGAAATTAAACGCATCTCTCAACTCGCCGTCACATGCAGGCGGTCCAAACGCCGAACTAATAGCTCCAAATTCCTCTAAACTAATCAATCCATCTCCATTAACATCAACTTCATTAAGTAATAATACAAGTTCTTCTTTACTTGGCGGGTCGGATCCAATTCGGGTCAAAATCGCTTCAAGTTCTTCCTTCTTTATCTTCCCGTCGTTATCACTGTCCATTATGTGAAACGCATGGATGAGTTCAGCATAAACTTCTGACCACTCGTCGTCTGAGCGCGTGGGTAATACGCTCTTTGGGGTGGATAAGCCGGCAGGTTGTTTTGTGAAGCCGCCATGGGAATCCGAATCGGATGAGGATCCGAAAGACGGATTTTCGGATCTGGAAATGGAGCTGGAGCGGGATTTTTTGTACTTGAAGAGCTTCTTAGGGAAGTTTTTGATGAGCTTCATTATTATTATGGAGGAGAATAATAATACAGATAGGAAGAAGAGGAGGTGAGTGGAAGGAAAGAGGAAGGAGAGGGAGGTTAAATGGGTGTCTCAAGGATGAGGCCATACTCAACTTCCACGAAGCTTCCTAGTGAGAGATATGAAAATGAAGAGTATTTATTTGATATTGTTTGGTGGTCGGGCT
The DNA here is from genome assembly GCA_029844215.1 of Przewalskia tangutica. Taxonomy (NCBI): domain Eukaryota; kingdom Viridiplantae; phylum Streptophyta; class Magnoliopsida; order Solanales; family Solanaceae; genus Przewalskia; species Przewalskia tangutica. The sequence goes on along the minus strand of CM056738.1, from coordinate 95,428,103 downwards.
TTAAAGTTTAAAATAATGATTTTTGGGTGTAACTCAAATAGTTTGTAGGTTGATGATTGTTCAAGGTAGTCTATATTTTCATTTTATTTTTTACGTGGAACTCTTAATAATTTCCCGCATGTTCAAACTTCGTTAAAAATAAAAGAACATTTACTATTTATTATATTCTTTGTTCGAACTCAAAATATAATAAAAGAATATTTATTACTTCATTATAATTATAATTATATTACTCCTTCCGTCTCAATTTAAGTTTTTTAGTTGATTAGATACAAGATTTAAGAAATAAAAGGATATTTTAAATTTTTATATTTCTAAATTAAAGATGTGTATAAAAACTAAATTATTGTTTGAATCTTATTGTCACCTTAATAAATAATATACTTAAATTGAAATAGAGGGAGGACTATTTACTCCATTCCATTTTTCGTACTCTTATTAATTTCTCTAAGTAGGTGTTTGTCCATAGAAATAAAAAATAATAATCACCTTTTTAGAATTTTTGAAGTTGGAGTTGTATTTGGTCATAGTTTTTACGAATAATATTTGATTGTTGGATTGCACTTTTCTTAAAAGATATAAAATATGATTTATACCCTCTAATTTTTAAAAACTATTAAAATAACCCAAAATAATAATAAACATAATAATTTTCGGTGTCCTTATAAAGACAATCTGAAATCATTTAGCAAATCAATTTACTTTGCAGATAGATTCAACGTGCGGTTATAGATATGTCAACTCATGTATTATAAGAGGGAAAATTAAGCTTATATTTTGTTTTGTAATGCTATTTTTCAGACCATGCAAAATCATAATTTGCAAATTGAGCTTGTTCACTAATGCATATGACATTTTTTATATCCATTCGATCATGAAACTCATCGGTCAAATGACTCAAATCTATTACGGAGTCAAATTTATAAAAATAAAAAATGTAGGGTAAATTTTAAAAAGTGAGAGATAAACGCAATGAACAAAAATAAAAAGTGAAAGATAAAAGCAATGAACAAAAATAAAAAGTGAAAATTGTGAAAACAAAATTTGAGGTGTTTTTCAAATTCCAAATATAATTTCAAGTTGTATTTAAAAAATTTATGGCCAAAAACCATTTTTTTTTAAAAAGTGAAAAAAAAAACCTAGAAAAAGTAAAAAATATCTATGGCCAAACGGATCCTAAATTTATAAGGATGAATTTTCATAAAAATAATTTTATTTAATACAACATGTTTTTATAGGTACAAATCACGACATATTTAAATCATAATTTTTTTTTGTTTTCTTAGATTTTGTGTCTATTAAACACCATCATATAATTGAAAGGGAGGTTTTGTATTTATTTTTAAAATATCAAACATCTTTCTTTTTTACCACGACGTTTCAACATGTTGATTGAATATTTTGTATTGCATAAGACTTCACCATGTATAATAATACACTAATACTTATTCGTTTCATTTAAATTATGTAACCTATTTAGATTCAATGTAGAATTTTATTTGAAATAAAATAAAATTTATGGTCTGAAGTGTAAATATCTATATTATAGAAATAATTGTATTTCTACCCATAATTAAAATATTTCCATATATTGTGTAAATATAATTATGGTAAGACTAGGATTCCTCTTTTGTATAGGTTTAGGATTTCTATTGTATAAGGGATGCATATTGTGCTCTATATATACTTTGATATTAATGAGAAGACTTCCCAAAAAAGATTAATATCATCTTACATGGTATCAAGAGCCTAACACAAAAACCCTAAGAATTTTTGTAGCTGCCGAACGCCCCTCCCCCCTCGGGTTTCTCAGCAGCGGCGCTCCTCCCCTCTCCTACCAAAATTCTTGGTTTTTCTCTACATTCCTCTCTCCACTAAATGGATACTCAGGGTTACTCTTCTGATTCCGACACTTCTACATCCACAAATTCCATCACCACGTCGTCATCTTCTTTTCATCCCGCCCTAACTGTTTCCAACATCAAGAATTATATTATCATTCTTCTTGATCAGGAAAACAGTCAGTATTCTCTTTGGGTTGAACTGTTTCGTAATCACTCATGTCTCTATAACGTGCTTGACCACATCGACGACATTATTCCGCCCCCTCCGGAGGTTGATGAGTCTATTTGGCGTCGTCTAGACGTCGGTGTCAAACAATGAATTTAAGGTAGTATTTCTCAGAATCTTCTTTTTACTATCATGAAATCCGGCGCCACAACCCGTGATTTATGGAACCGCTTGGAGAAGATCTTTCAAGATAACAAGAACACTCGTGCAGTGTATTTGAAGGAACAGTTTAACAATACACGCCATGAAAATTTCTCCAACATGAGTGAATACTGTAGACAGTTGAAACTACTGGCGGATCAACTCTCCAACGTCGACACGCCTGTCTCGAATACTGAGATGTTGTTGCAATTGATTGCAGGTCTTCCCAAAGGCGACTATGATACGTTAGCCGTCATAATTCAACAAGCAGATTCGCTTCTCAGTTTTAACAAAGCTCGCTCACAGTTGTTGCTTGAAGATACTCATCGTGCTAAGCAGGATGAGCACACTCAAAAGGCGTTAGCTGTCGAAATACGCCCTCAAGATCCAACGCCGCAAAAAAATCTCAACCGCAACAGAGACTCGGTGGTAAGGGTGGCAAAGGTCACGACAGAGGAGGTCGTGGTCGTGGTAGGGATCGCGGACAGCAGAATCAGCAACAGCAACAACAGGGCCCACATATTTAGTTCATCGTCGCGGCACCCCAAAAGTACCTGTATGGCGCTGCCGCAGTTCCAGTACCAACAACCCTTCCACCAGTTCTCCAACCACGGCGTGTTGGGCCCTCGCCCACCGGCAAGACGCTCCAAGACTGCAACATGCTCACTTACGCACGACCGGTTTGAAACCTCATCCAAAGATGACACCCACTGAGTTAGGTTAGGCATTCAGCAGTCTCAACGTGCAACAGCCTGACAACAACTGGTACATGAACTCCGGAGCAACTTCTCACCTCACCCGGACTGCATGTAATATTCCCAAATTGTTTCGTTTAAAGCATCCTCAATTTGTGACAGTTGGTAGTGGTCACCGCATTTCGGTAAAGACTTTTGGTACATCATACACACCACCTCCTAATCCATTCCCACTCTAAAATACCCTATATGCCCCACATGTCATTAAGAATATAATCTTTATCCGCAAATTCACTCGTAATAATTTTGTCTCTGTTGATTTTGACCCTTTTGGTTTCACTGTGAAGGATCTTCATACGGGACACCTCCTAAAAATTCAATAACACGGGGGATCTATATCCATTCACTCTCACCTCCGCTGCCAGATCTAGCTCTCTCGTCTCTCTAGCGGTCATTTCTTCTTCAACATGGCATAATAGACTTGGTCATCCAGGAACTCCAGTTTTTAGTTTTCTTAGAGGCAATAATTTCATTACTTGTAATGAGAAGCTTGCCCAAAACTGTGTTTCTTGTTCTTTAGGCAAACATACTTATCTTCCATTTAAATCATCTACTAGTGTTACTTTTGCACATTTTGATATTATACATGTCGATTTATGAACATCACCTGTTACTAGTTCTCTCGGTCATAAATATTATCTTAACTTACTAGATGAGTTTTCTCGCTTTGTTTGGTTGTATCCTCTCAAATTTAAATCGGAAGTGTTTGCCAAATTTCTTGAGTTTCGAAAATTCATTCACACACAGTTTGAAAAAGGTATAAAATCTTTTTAGTGCGATAATGGTCGTGAATTCAATAACTCTATGTTTCACCGGTTTTGTACAAATAATGGCATGATCTTTCGCTTCTGCTGGCCCCACACCTCCCCACAAAACGGTAAAACTTAAAGAATTATCTGCACCATGAACAATATGATTCGCACTCTTTTGATTCATGTCTCCCTACCTCCGTCTTTCTGGGTCTATGTTGCTAAAATATCATAATACGTTCTATATATTCTCCCAACTAGCACCCTTCACAATATGACTCATACCGAAATTCTCTATCATAGAGTCCCCTCTTATGATCATCTCTGAATATTCGGTTGTCTATGATATCTTAATTTTGCCTCTACTGCCCCTCACAAACTAGCCCCCGGTCCACTCCATGTGTCTACCTAAGCTTCCCGCCAAACCATAGGGGATATCTATGCTATGACTTGTTCACTCGTCAGATCCACATCTCTCTTCACGTCACATTTGACGAGACCACTTTCCCATTTTCAAATCTTAAACAGTTTCAAAAATAGGATTACTCTTTTCTTGACGAGTCTGTCATCTCTCCCATCATCTTCAGTCAACTAGAGCATAGCAGTTCCTCTTCAGCATCAGCGTCGCGGCGTCAAAACATCAGAGATGTAGTCCTCCAGCGCCGCGGTCCATGATCTAGGAACCGCGACGCCTCCTCCGACGTCAGTCCCTCCTTCTCCATATCCGAAAAATCCCTCCGCCTTGGAGCCTCCCACTATCCCCACTCACCAAATGGAAACTCGTGCAAAACATGAAATTTTCAAACCCAAAGTTCAATTTAACTTGTCTGCCCAAACCATTTCACCAATTCCTAAGAACCCTATATTGGCTAAACAAGACCCTAATTGGAATGCGGCTATGTCTGAGGAATTCAATGTTTTAACTAAACAACATACATGAGATCTAGTATCTAGACCTGAGGGGGTGAATGTGATTCGTTGTCTGTGGATATTTCATCAAAAATTCAGAGACAGTGGAGTTCTTGAGAGGTATAAGGCACGACTTGTGGCTAACTGCATAAATCAGCAGGAGGGCATTGATTGTGGTAAGACCTTCAGCCCGGTTGTCAAAGCAGCTAGCATTCACACAGTTTTGAGCATTGTCATGGGCAAACACTGACCGATCCATCAACTTGATGTGAAGAATGCATTCTTACATAGGGATCTGATAGAGACAGTCTACATGCATCAGCCGCCAGGATTCACCCATCCAGCAGTTCCTCACTATGTGTGTCGTCTTCGTAAGTCACTATATGGCCTGAAACGGGCCCCCCGTGCGTGGTATGATCGCTTTGTCAGGTATATCTTGCAGATTGAGTTTGTATGCAGCAAGAGTGATACATCACTCTTCATTTTTCATCGAGGTAGTAGCACTGCTTACTTATTGCTTTACGTGGATGGCATTGTTCTTACTGCCTCCTCCGACGGATTGAAAAATGAGATTATTGTCTTGCTTAAGTCCGAATTTGCAATGACTGATTTGGGAAAGTTGAGTTACTTTTTGGGGATATCAGTGACCAGGTCTGCCAATCATATGTTCTTGTGTCAACGTAAGTATGCAGAGGAGATTGTGTACATGACTAAGATGACGAACTGCAAAGAGGTGCCTACTCCAGTTGATTCTAAATCTAAGCTCGGTGTCATGGATGGTGCTCCAGTCTCTGATCCTACTCTGTATAGGAGCCTTGCAGGTGCACTCCAGTATGTCATCTTCACCAGGCCAGACATAGCTTACGTTCAGCAGGTGTGCTTATTCATGCATGCCCCCAGGGAGTCTCATTTCACTACTCCTAAGCGTATCATTCGATACATTAAGGGCACTCTTTATTATGGTTTGCACCTATACCCCTCCGCACCAAACATGTTGCTTTCATATACAAATGTAGATTTGGAAGGGTGTCCGGACACGCGACGCTCCACCTCCGGCTTTTGTGTTTTTTTTAGGAGATAATCTGATTTCTTGGTCTGCCAAGCGACAGACTATCCTATCTCGCTCCAGTGCCGAGGCTGAGTACAGAGGCGTTGCAAATGTAGTAGATGAGATTTGTTGGTTCAGAAATTTACTGTTAGAACTTCAGTGTCCTTTGCGTCAGACATTTATTGTGTACTGTGATAACATCTCTGTCATCTATCTGTCTCATAATTCGGTTCAACATCAGCGAACCAAACACATTGAGATAGACCTACACGTTATTCGTGAGAAAGTTGCACTAGGCCATGTCAGAGTGTTACATGTTCCATCATCCTATCAGTATGCAGATATATTTATCAAAGAACTTCCCAGACAGTTATTTCTTGACTTCAGATCCAGTCTCAGCGTCCGGCCTCTTCCCTCTCCGACTTAGGGGGTGTGTAAACATGTATATTATAGAAACAATCGTATCCCTATCCATAATTAGAATATTTCCATATATTGTGTAAATATAATTATGGTAAGACTAAGATTCCTCTTTTGTATAGGCTTAGAATTCCTATTGTATAAGGAATGAATATTGTACTCTATATATACTTTGATATTAATGAGAAGACTCCCCGCAGATTAATATCATCTTACATGAACTATTATTAATAGATTAATGAGAAAATATAGTGTTATAAACAGGAACTCACTTTCATTATTTAAATTTGTAGGACTTTAATCTCTAGAAGTTTTAAGTCAAAATTATCTCTTTAAGGAGGTGTTTGGGAGTGTACGAGGGTTTACGTGTTTCTCACGGATTTTAGCTAAAAGATAACCTCATTTTTTAAGTTTCAATTTTTAGAACAAACCTCTAATTGTTCAATGAAGTACGTAATAACAAAACTAAAAACTATACTGAAACCTCCTTAAAAATTATACTGTCGAGTTCAACAAACAAACAACAAACAAAACTTAAAAAATTAATATTGAAACCTCTAAATTTTCAAGTTTCAATATTAATGAAGGAGAAAGAAAATGGAGTACGTAATAACAAAACTAAAAACTATACTGTCGAGTAGAGGTGGATTCTAAAATTTTACTTGATGATTTTAATATTTAAGATTCTTAATATGCAACTTTCGATTCTTTTAAATTTATGTGTTCAATGTAATATTTATGATTTTTTACATGTAAATTTACATTCTACGTTCAAAATATTGAATTCTAATGAATCCTTTGGCGAAGTAATGAATATGCATGTGTTACCATCAAAGGATATGGTGCAACGGACAGTGACGGAATCAGCAAGCAAATTCTAGTGGTGTAGAGACGTTTTTGTGCAGTAAAAAAAAAATTGATCGGAAAAAATTAAAACGCACTGTTTCATCCAAAACGACGTCGTTTGATAGAAAATTTCCAAAAAACTGGTGTTGCAATTGCACCACCTTGCTTAGAGTGCATCCGCCACTGACAACGGATGAGGCTAATCCTCCTTAATCAGAAATTTAGAGTTTGAGAAAAAATTCTTGATAAGGAGCGATTCTTTCCGAATGGACCCTACATGACGTAAATCATATTGTTGGGCTCCAATGCGATTATCGAACACCGTTGAAAAAAAAACTAAAGAAAAACTGCCAGTGTTGTTAATTCCTCTTTTAGGCAGTGTGTTAAATGATAATGATGAAATCTGGCTGGTACTGTTAAAGTTTGGATCAATTTCCAAACATAGAAATTGAAACGCAGTGGAAAAAATGAAATCGTGGGAGAAGAGAATAGAAGTTTTCTTTTTGTGCAATCTTTTCTTAATCTGTATTTCATCCTCAAGACTCTATTTATACTAATACATATGCGCACTACCTACCACTATTATGGTCTATAGCCAACATTACAAATGTAACCAAAATAAGGAAACTAAGAACCAAACTATTAAGTAACTAGTGGATTGTATATTAAGTGTAAATATCTAGTGTATTCCTTATACTTCAACACCCCCCTCAAGATAGACACTGAAAACAGAGGTTTCAGTCCTAGCTTGAAAGCAATGTCCATAAGGTCTTCCTGAAAATCCTTGACTGTAAGTGTTCCTGAAAATCCCCCAGCAGCTGCAGCAGCTAGCTTGGACATTAGTGCAGGAGCATCACTTGACAATTCCTTCACATAAAGTCTTCACAATTCCTGCATATATGTTGAAGAGATCATCTCTTGTCATGTCTAATTTTCTAGAAACACCAACAGTGATTATTACAAGGTACATGCCCGTGAGAGCATCTTCTAATTATTGAGGCCCTAGAATCCCAGTCCAAATTGTTCTTTGGAAGCAGCATGACCAGAAAGAACCTCATCTCCAGCAGTTGTCATAATGCAAAAGAGTCTCACAACTAAATAGAAAGTTAGTTGCAGTCAGATTTTCCACAAATGCTCACCAATCACAACATCACACCAGTAACAGAAGCAGCAAATACACCAACCACAACATCATCTACAACTAGCACAACAGCTGCTTTAGCAGCGACAGCAGCAACATCAATAGCAGTAGGTGTAGCAACAGCACCCTCAGCTCGCTGTTGATAGAGATACATCATCCAGAATATCCCCAAGATGATGTCAAGCTGAAATCCTTGCAACAACCAAGAAACCATCAATACAAGTTTTGTAGACATCCTCATGTTCAACATGATCAAATACCACAGAGATAACAGCAACAATATCACTTCTCTCTTTCCACAATTACGCCATCGCTTCCTCCTTCATTGGCGGCTACACATGAAAATGCACAACATCAGTTTTAACAACAACAACTGATGATCCCCCATTCTACATATGTACCACTGCAGCACTTCATGAGATACTTCTTCCAATAGATTTTCATTCTACTGCTACGTCTCCTTCCATTGAATTTCTCTTCCATCCTAATCAACTGCAGTAATATTATCCATAATAGAAGACCAAAGAATCGCATTTGTAGCGACCAAAAACAAAGATATCAAGACCAAAGAATTACACACAAAAGAAAAACAATCCTGCAGTTGCAGGAAATATAAGCAGCAACACAGCTTGCAAAACAAGCAGGAGCTTCAACTCTCACATCAATAATGAAGAACATCTCATTCTCTAGTCTCACTCGGACTAGAGAATCTTTCGATTCTCCTTATGCAAGCTAGACGGCAAGATCCCCTCGTTCTCTAATCACATTCGGACTAGAGAATCCCTCTATTCTCATTACGCAAGCTATTTCAATAAGCGGCAAAAACCCCTCGTTCTCTAGTCTCACTTGGACTAGAGAATCCCTCGATTCTCATCACACAATCTCTCGTAATAAGTTCGGATATGCAGCGGAGTTGTCGCGCCCTTTTTCGGCCGCGGCATTTTATTTTCTAAACTCCTGCTAAAATAAAAGGTTAGAAAATAAATAATAAAAGTGCTAAAAGAAAGTTAAAGAGGCTTAAAGGTTTTAAAATGTTAAGAAGGAAAGTTAACGTGTTTAAAGAGGTGTTTAAAATATTAAAAAAAAGATAAAGGGTTGCTAGAATGCTAAGGGTTCGCGGAGTCGCCACCTAATTAATTGGGTGAATTAGGACACCTAAATGTTAACTAGTTTAAAGTAAACATTTAACTCCATTTTAATGGTCTGCTAAACTTAATGAGATTCTGGGTAAGGGCTCTTTGTTAATCTAGAGGGAAGGGGTTAGGCACCCTCTAAGATCCGCTAACTTGCGGTTGTCCTGCCAAACCTAGGGTTAATTATTATGCTAAGGAAAAGATATATTAAAAACGTTTTAAGAGGGAGAGTATACGACATATTTTTTGCAAGATTTATGTATTTAAAGTCAAAGTCAATTTTGAGAAATATGCAATTTAAGATGCCTAAATACTATATTAAACATAGGTATAACAGGAGTAAAATATGTGCAAGTATTCTTTTACCTTAAGGAGTATGTATCACCTAACATAATAATGTAAGCTTATCATGACAAACGTGTGTTTGTAAGATAAAGTAAAATAAAAACGTTTTTCTTATGCCATAGGAATATTTCTTATTCTGTATTTCGTATTAATTTGCAACACGGTTTTAAGAATGTTTGGCAAATAATATCCCAGCTTATTATGCGAATGTAGGGTGTTAAGTGATCTATTATGACTATTAAACAAGGCAAGGCAAACCTAAAGTAATTAATTTAAGGTAAGTAAGTTAAACTCATTTCTAGCTATTGATTCCAGATTTAACTATTCTAAATGCTAAATAATAGTGCAGCGTTAGCCAATTAATTTACAACAAATAAATAAGGCAGAATATAAAAAAATAAGTAAAGATGACTCGAAGGAAAGGCGATGTCTTTTACGTGACTTGGAATTTACAGCGCAAACATAGATGCACGTAGATGTGGGTTTTCACGTTTACTACCACGAGTCTCGCCATGAGACTCTTTGTTGCTCCGTCGTTTCATGCAAAATAGAAGGAGATAAAGATTAGTACGAGCCTAAATAATAATTGATGCAAATAATTAGGGCGGCACGTATATTAGCTGCATGACGTGTCACGATAACTCACGACTAAAGGAAAAGCGGCGGGCGATCAGGCCACTGGTGCAGCGATTGAGCAAAAAATGCAAAAATGGCCCAAAACATGGATTTCTTTTGATTTTATAGAAGGCAAATGGCGCGAGGCGAAATGCGAGGCCTTATTTTGGCTATTAAGACCGGATAGAGGATATTATCAATGGGGGTAAGCATTTAGCGGATGGCGAAAAGGATAATAATAGGCACGTATGCAGTGCACTAAACTGCTACATAACCTCAGCGGTTCTATGTGAAGAACAAACAACGATAGCATAAGTGATCCCTTTCTTGTAATCATCTCACCAAACCAAAAATGCAAAGAACACAATGGAGGACACCACGACTCGGATCAGATTACGGTAGACATATATATTCATTATCTTGTGAAGCAATGTAGGACCGATTATGTCATAATTCAATTATTGGCCTCGAAGGTAAACACGCTAATCAATTAGCGGTATCACGAGACAAGGACATGACTCTTTTTAAAGAGTCTAAGTGTTAAGTCGCACCCTAGGCTTTTCACTCACTTAAGCACTTTTTCCATCATATTATAAGACTGTAAATCAAGACAACATGCAACGGACAGTTAGACCAACAAAGCAGATATTCGTCCAAACAGGGGACTTACAAATATCACGAGAGATTGTAGAAAGATCATGCGTAGCTTAAAATATAAATAGCGATGGATAGGAAATCGGGAACCAAACATGCATATTTCGGTTTATTTAAAAGATAGTAGATAGGCATTTTAGGATGAAATAGAAACATATATGCCCTTTTTCATAGCTCAGTTTTCAGAGGAAGTGTTCACCGAAACTAATGGGTGATTTAGTAAGCATGCTAGACCTTAACAATCAAAGAGATCATTCCAAATAGTATTTAAGCAGCTTAGCTGCGGATAGCAAGACCAACTAGGCTAACACAGTTTCCTTAGGACAATGGTCAATGAGGTTCGATCGGTATACATATTGGCGATGTAACTCATGTAATCTCACGATGATACATAAATCATGCTAGAAAACAAACAAGGACAAGTATCGCGTTGATTTATATCACTTAGTTAGATGAACCCGATAGACATATTAGGATTTTGGCCTGGTTTGAACAATCTACAATCGATCCATAATGAAATAACATTGACTAATCAGAGTTTATATCATACAACCTGATTTGGGCGTTGGTTTAAGGAAGACATTCGGTATCTCGCGCGGACTAACTAATTACGCCTCGATACAAACTAACTCACTTAGCATGTCAAACACGAAACACATAACATGCTTCATGGCTAAGCATATTAAATCGAAAGATCAAATGCGGCGGTAGCGTCACTAAATCTCGGATAACTTAAACAAAGTCAAAACAACGGTTAAATAACATATAATCCTTTGCGCGTCATGAAACACAAATTGGGCGAGAATACGAAAGGAGCGAGTTTACCTTCTCGAGCGTGGCAAGGCGTATCAAGTCGTCGGTCATTTCGGAAAGCTTGCTAATGCAATGGAAAGAAAGAAAGGTTTTACGAGAATTGTTGGCTATTAGGGGTTAGGTCGATTGAATTTCTTGCCGCTTTGAATCTTTGGTCTCTGCTCCTTGGTGATACTAAAAGGTGCTCCTCGAATAAATCGATTGCCTCTTGATTTTCCCGATCAGCGCCTTTCGTGTACATGCGCCCGTTTATATAGCCTCAGGTGGATTCTAAATTGGGTGCGATTTGGACTGCATGTAAAAACTTTGGTAAGGATTGATTCGTGAGGTATTTCTTACCATTCATGGGTGATTCGGACAGATTTGGCTGCCTATTTTGGACGAATCTTGGTACTAATATCTTGTATAATCTGTTAAGGCAAGTATTGCTTATGGTAAGTTGGTTTTGAGGGCTCGACCACGATTTTGGATGGTACTGGCAGGGGAAAGGAAAATCGCCAGATTTTCCTCCCTAAAATCCGGTGAGATTCGTGTGTGAAGGGGAGGGAAATATGCGGCGGTTCTCTAGGGTTTTCTAGGTCAAGGGAGCGGGAGTGAAGGGCTGAGGGAAAATGAGGGTGTGGGCGGACTCTTTGGGGTGATAAGGGTGGAAGAGGCTGGGTGGCGAATTCGGGTTTGGGCCAGTAGATTTGTTGGGCTGCGGGTTTGGCTGTGTTAATAAATGGGCTGGGTAGAATTTAGGAGTTAACTAATTAGGTATTAGTTTAGGTTAGTTTTAATTATTAGGTATTTAATTAGTGGCAAGTTATTTTAATTAGGGGTAGAGTTTTAAGTGTATCATTTAATTAATCAGTGGTAAATTAAACTATAAATGTGATTAAATTATTTAGGTGCTTTACTAGTCTAATTGTTATAAATGCGGGCGTGCTATTTAATTAATGCTTAATACTTTAGAATGCGACGCTATTATTTAAAATTTTATTGTTATGCATTATTGCGAAGTTAAATTAAAATTGAATTGAGTTTAGATTAAATTATTTAAATGCCGAATGCAAGTACGATATTTAAGAATTGCTTAAAGCTTTTACTTAAAATGCGGTGCTATTATTTAAAACGCATGTGTTAGATTAATTTACATCACGAATTGTGAAATTGTCTTGCTATCAATGAAATGCGAATATTTATTTATTTTATTATCATTTAAGAACTATGACAGGGCTTAAAAATTACTAAATGCGGGCGCGAGATTCTAAGTGTTTAATTTTCTACGTAAGATGCGGGGCCATTATTAAATTAATTATTAATGCATGTATTTATGTTTTATTGTTGTATTTTATTATAAAAATCCTAAAAAATTATTTTTTTCAAAATTAGTGTGATTTTATAGTTAATGACTGGACGGGAGGGTCAAAATTGGGTGTCAACAGATGTCCCTCTTTGTATGGAGATGATGGAAGAATCTTCGGACAAAGACGTTGACTCATAGCCAATTTTGTCTCGATCTTCAGAGTTGCAAAAATCTTTGGCGGTAGATAAGGTGTATGAAAATCAAAAAGCGTCCCGATGTCGAGTTATGGCGACCTTTGGGTTACCATGGCCTAAACACCACGGCGGGCTAACGCGGACTTAAAGATGTCCCAGTGTCGAGTTATGATGACACTAGGCCATGGTGCAAAAGGTAAAAGAATATAACTGGCTTGAACCTGGGGTGTATTGCTATGGCTTGTGGTGCTGGGTTCTATGGTGGAGCGAGTGGGACGGCGGCAGGCGCTACGCGTCGTTGGGAAGGTTGGCCCGACAGTTGCCGGTTATTTGTAGAGAAAATCCACGTTGTGCTCCTCTGCTGCGTGCTAAGACTTGAACAAGCGGTTAGTGCATGCGCTAAGGCAAAATAATTTTAAAAACAATGTAGCGTGAATAGAAAAGGTTATCTGCAAAGCGCGATGCTGCTTTGTGTTGATGCGATCTGCGAAATCTTGTGATTTCGCCGCTTGCGCGGGCGTGTTGCGATTGTGAATGCGGATCGTTGTCGCTTGCTGCAATTGTCTCTGTAGACTAAAGCTCAAAAAGAGTTAGTGCATAAGCGCTAAGACGAATAATAAAGCATGAATGATAAAAATGCAATTTTGAGAGCAGAGAAAAATCGTCCTGTGCGGATGTGATATCGCGATGATGGCGTCGTTTCGGACTTCTTTGTCTTGATAACGTCGTTGCTGGGCGTCTTCTTCTTTGGCGTCGTTGCGTAGATGCAATCTTGATGGTGTCGTTGCTGGACACGGTGAATCGTCGTTACTGGGCGTATTCTTTGGGGCGTCGTTGCGTGAGCGCAATCGCGATGGTGTCGTTGCTTGGACACGAGGTGAATCGTCGTTACTGGGCGTATTCTTTGGCGTCGTTGCGTAAACGCAATCTTGATAGCGTCGTTACTGGGCGTGTTCTTCTTTGGCGTCGTTGCGTAGGCCGCAATCTTGATGGTGTCGTTGCTTGGACCTGATGTTGATAACGTCGTTACTGGGCGTATTCTTCTTTGGCGTCGTTGCGTAAGCGCAATCTTGAGATGTCGTTGCCTTGACATAATCGCGATGGCGTCGTTGCTGGGCGTGTTCTTCTTTGGCGTCGTTGCGTGAGCGATCTTTGAGGTGTTGTTGCTTGGACCGCAATCGCGATAACGTCGTTGCTGGGCGTGTTCTTCTTTGGCGTCGTTGCGTAGACGCGATGCTGATGGTGTCGTTGCCTGGACACAATGCTGATAACGTCGTTACTGGGCGTGTTCTTGCTCGCGTAGAATAAATGCTCCTGAGTTGATATGCTGGCGAATCTTTGGGATGTTGCCGCTTGCGGCGCAAATGGCCAATTGTTATGATGCCTTTGTTGTGCGCGATGCGTAGGTTGCCAATTTGACTTGATGCGCTAGGTTTTGTTGCGGAACTCTGAACTTTGACTGCTGATTGTTGATGCCCCTTTCTGCTGCTGCTGCTCTCGCTGCGGACTTTGGATTGTTGTCATACTCTGCTTTTCTTTGTTTTCACCTTTCGTCATATTTTACGCTTGGTGTTGCACTTTACATACATTAATATTAAAAGACTGCGCTCAGAAAATTTTGTGAGTTTTGGGGTCGATTCATATTTGACCCATTGCCTTGTTCCTTGATATCTGCGCGCCTGACTTGTTTGGGACTTGCAACCCCTGTCTGACCTCTTTGAGATGTTTAGTAGTGCCCCAAAAGCATTTTCCAAAAATGAAATGTTTTCATGAAGTATGCACAAAACATCTTTAGAAATAAACATTATATGACATGCGTAAAAATGTAAAAGCCTCGTCTAATTATTGAGTATGACATGTATTTTGACAGCGAACATCCTTTGGAATCCTTGTTATTGCCTTATCGCGGTCGCAAAGCGTCTCAATTTCAATGTGTGTCGCGTGGGCGGAACTTAACTTCGTGATGAATTGCTCATATCGCTTTTGGAATAACTCAGACATGTTGTTGCCCATAGACAAATTGGAAGATTCCTAACGGTGTGACCGAAGCCAATTTAGGCGCTCGTATCCGTGAGAGAATCGGGTCATGGCGTAGTTCATTCAAGCGAAATTGGGTAAAATTCTAAAAGTGGGACCGAAGCGATATGGCGCCTACGTATCCGCCAAGGAATCAGTCGTAGCGTAGTTGATTACAAGTAAAGGGCTTTCTAATTTGCGTGGCGAGACCTATATGGGCTCTGTACCCAGCAGGGAATGCGGCTTTTCTGATATAAAGGGATTACGGAAAACAAATACTCTAGAGCGTAATATCTCTTCGCTGCATCTGCGTTGATAGCCTTGGGCCATACCTCGCCATCCATCTCGGCCAAGATCGGGGCCACTCACTTAAAACTCGATGAACCGTAGGGCCGCTTGCGATTAGAGGCGAACTTTCCTTTAGCTTCACTTTGATTCGGAAATATGCGTTTCAAAACCAATTGTCGGTTTGAATAACGGCCTTACTCTCTTATTAAAAGCTCTAGCCATTACGCTTTGATATACCGTATCCATGTGATTGCATTCAACCTCTTTCGTCGATCAGCGTCAATTGCTCATGCGATCTTGTATCCACCGGCCGCTCGGCTTCGGCTTCTTGGATGATTCTCAGCGATGGTATTTCCACCTCTGCGGTAGCGGCTTCATTCCATACACCAAAGATCTGGCGTTGCCCGGTAGAAGTCCGGATTGTGGTGCGATAACCCAAAGAAGCGCGAAAGGCAAATTCTCATGCCAATGTTTGTAGTTGTTGATCATCTTGCGCAATATCCTCTTGATGTTCTTATTGGCTGCTTCCACTGCTCCATTCATCTGAGGTCGGTACGGAGTGGAATTACGGTGAGTGATCTTGAAATTTCCACATATCTCAAGCATCAAATTACTGTTGAGATTGGTTCCGTTATCGGTTCTGATTGATTCGGGAACCCCAAATCGGCAAATGATGTTGTTGCGACGAAGTCGACCGCCTTTTCGTCAGCGATGCGTGTGATGGCCTTACCCGTTTAGTGAAATAGTCAATTGCTACGAGGATGAATGCGCCCGTTCGAGAAGCGGGTTCGACGGGGCGATGACATCCATGCCCCAGTGCGAATGGCGAGAGAATTTGTCACACTAAGCTCACTTGGAGGCCTTTCGAATCAAATCTCGTGAATCTGGCATTGTCGACATTTACGCGCGAATACAATCTGTTTCCATCGTCATCCAAAAGTAACTTTCATCGCAGAATCTTTTCGCCAAAGTGAAGCCGTTCGTATATGAGGTCCGCGTCCTCCGTGTATCTCTTCTACTAGCTTGCCTGCCTCTTGAGCATCGACACATCTCAATAAGCCCAGATCTGGAGTCCTTCGGTACACAATTTCCCCATTCAAAAAGAAATGATTTGCTAGTCTTCGAAGTGTCTTCTTTTGGATGTTGGTTATGCCTTCTGGATATTCTCCTGCCTTGAGGTACCTTTTGATGTCATGGTACCATGGATTACCGTCTGTTTCTTCACCTATATGGGAGCAATAAGCCGGTTGTTCCAGCACACTTACTGTGATTGGATCGATGTAATTCTTGTCCGGATGCTGAATCATGGAGGATAAGGTTGCTAATGCGTCAGCGAATTCGTTCTGGATCCTCGGAACATGCCTAAATTCTATGTGGCTGAACCTCTTCTGTAATTCCTTCCGCCAAAATAGGTAGGGAAGTATCTTCGTATTCTTGGTTGCCCGTTCACTTGTACTGATGGATCGGTAAGTGCGAATCGCCTATGACCAGCAACTCTTGTATGTCCATATCTATGGCGTTCGAGCCGATATGCAAGCCGTATTCGCCATATTGTTGGTGCATGGAAATCGAGCTTAGCGGAAATCGGATAATCTTGACTGTTTACGAAACCAAAGCGCTCAATGCGACTCGCTGAAATTTGCCGCTCGTGAAAAACATCCTCGGCGGGTAAACCTGCGAGATATCTTCTCCGACAAACAATACCTCTTCATCGGAAAATAGGTTCGAAGGGCTCGTACTCATCGTTTGGGTTACCGGCAAGATGATCGGCTAATGCACGTCCTTTACGGCTCTGCGTGGCGTGAAGCGATGTCAAACTCGCTCAACATAATTTGCCATTTATTAGTTTTAGGTGGGCATGGGCTTACGAAGGATATACTTAAGCGGATCCATCCTCGAAATAAGATAAGTAGTGTATCTTGGAGTAGATAGTGTGCGAACTTAGGCGACCAGTTAATGCGACAAATGCGTTCTAGCGAGTATAACGAGCCGTATGCGTGAACTTCTTACTCAAATAGTATATGGCCTGTTCCTTTTTCCTGTTTCATCGTGTTGCCCAACACGCATCAAAGCATTTTCTAACACGGACAAATAGAGTAGCAAAGGTCTCGGTTGGAGGCCTAGAGGCGGCGGATTAAACAGTATTCTTTGATTACGTCAAAAGCTTTGTTGGCAATCATTTGTCCACTTGGTATGCATCCTTTTTCAATAATTTGAATATCGGCTCGCATATCACGGTGGCGGGCTATGAACTGCTGATGTAGTTGAGGCGACGAGGAAACTCATCGCGTCCTTTTTGCTTTTGGAGGAGGTAATTCTTGGATGGCTTTTATTTTGAGGGTCTAGCTCGATCCTCTCTGCTCACTATAAAACCAGCGACTTCCTGCGGGGCGCCAAATGCGCACTTTGCGGATTCAACTTCAAGTTATCTTGTCTTAGTCGTTGGAAAAACTTGAAGTTTGCGAATGGTCCTCCGTTTTTAGCGATTTGATGATGGCGTCGTCCACATAGACCTCGATTTCTTTATGGATCATGTCATGGAAGATGGTGGTCATGGCTCTCGTGTAGGTGGCGCTGCGTTCTTGAGACCGAGCGGCGTAACTTCGATAATAGTACACCACGCGGGGTAGTGAATCTTTGTCTTTCTGCGTCTCTTACGCCGTAAGGATCGATGATAGCCGGTAAGCAATCGACGAGCGGCGTAGTTCATGCTTCGCACAATTATCGATGAGTATATGGATGTTTGGAAGAGGAAAGTCATCGCCGGGCTGGCTCTGTTGAGGTCTCTGTAATCTGTGATTCGGACCTTTCCATCTTTCTTCTTTACTGGCGCGATATTTGCTAACCAAGTAGGATACTTTGCAACTCGAATTACCTTTGCCTCAATTGTTTAGACACCTCTTCTTTGACCTTCAAACTCGTATACGGTTTGATCTTTCTCGGCCTTTGTTTCACGGGGAAACAAGATGGTTCAATAGGTAGCTTTGTGTGCGGCGATATGCGTACTCGAACTGGCGTGTCCTCGTATGACCAAGCAAACACGTGATTGTCTTGTTTGAGCTCAATTAATTCTTTCTTACGTGCGGCGTTTAGGTGGGCGACTCTAGTCTCTTTCCACGGTTCCCTCATCGCCTAAGTTTATTAACTCTGTTTCTTCCAAATTTGGTTTAGGCCTATTCTCAAAGTTTTCGACTCTTGGCTAAGTTACATTGCGGACATTCCTCTTGTTCCTCGGGGTTATGCTCGTCATTTGAACTTTGTTCGTTGGTCTCATTACATGTCATATTAGGCGTTATCAACGAGGTTTATTAATATGATCATTGAAAGAAAAATGCTTAAAGAATTTAATTTTAACACAAACAAAATCTTTTAAAAGTGCAAAAATGTCACGGAATTTATGATGAAAGTAAAATTGCGAGATTTAAAAACATATTAAGAATCATAAATGCATGTCTGTTTTCTTTCTAGATAAAAAGGCCACGCTGCTAGAACTAATCATAAATTCTACCAAGCTTCGGGCCGGTCGGGGCGAGTGCGAGTCGATTATTCAGTGTATCCATGCTCTGCGTCCCGAATGGTGAGCTCTTCCTTGTGATCTCTGCGATCACGCAACAATCGCCTCATCATCACCCATGAGCAGTTACGGAACCTGCTGCAAGATCATGCAGGTCATCTTCTCTCGGCATCTGGATGGTGTAGGCTTTGTGAATAGTGACTCGAGGCGGAATGGGCGCGAGCGAGGAATGTATCCTTCTTGGGAGGTTCGTGGTCACTAAATCCTTGAAGTGGTGGTGGTACCCCAAACCAAAAGTGTCCCTCTTCCCAAATAAGCTGGATAGGCTCTGTGATCCCGCCATGCGACTCAGAGACCTCTGTAGGGCTCGTATCCATTTCTTAACATTTCGCCCACCGTTTTGAGAGAGCGTGGCGGTGATGGTCGGACCTACTTGCTCTCTTGATCTCATTAATATGAAAAACCGAACCATCAGATGTTTCCGTCTTCTATGGCGGGGATTGCATAATCGGTGTTGATGCTCCCTTTTTATCTCCAATACTACCACTTTTTGTGATTCCATATAAACTTTGAAGCGATCACGAGGTGGGCGGAATTGCGCACCTCGTGGATCCACGGCCTTCCTATCAACGGGTTGTAACATGTAGCAATATCGATATTTGAAATTCCACAGCGAATTGCAGTCCGATCCGCGGTGTGAGGTCCATTACGCGCCGACCTACATGGACTCGTCGAAACCTTTGACCACGATATGACTTTCACGAATTTTCTTACGATGCGCTGATTTCAATAGTGTCGTCGTGGGACAAATGTTGTGGTGAGCCTCCATCAATCAAGACCTTGTTGAAACAATCTTGTCTGCGACTTGGATGGTGATATTGATGCAAGTTGTGTCGGCGCCTCGGCGGGTAACTCATCATCGTGAAAGGTGATTCTGCGGGCCTCTAGTACTGTCAGACCAAAGCCAAGTTCCGTCTGTTGTACCTTCGGAGCGTGTCGTCCTTCAACACCTCCATCAATGCGATCTGTGTGGCGAGAATGCATTAACAATGAAAGTAGAAATATCGCGGTGAGGTTTTCTTTAAGCGCTCTGACGGAATACTCTTTGGTGGGCATCTTATCCAAAATTCCTCGACTTGACCTCTGTCACGGGCTTCTTTTGCGGTGCCTCCTTGGCTGCCTCTATAGGTGTGTAATACCTCCGACACAGTTATACTGCGGCGGTGACCATGACCGCTTCCCACTTTCTCGCGATCCATCTTGGCCGGTGGCCCTTCCGGCGCTGAATAGCGTGATTGAACCTTTATGTCTCGGCGGTGCCGCTTTCCAACTCAAATCGCTTTCTTTCGAGTTGGTGGCGGGCGGAGCGAAGGTTCGACTCTTCCTCGACGGCGATCGGATGGTTCCTCGAGTTGTATTCCTCATCGAGGGCTATCAAGTGCATTGGCGTTGCGTGGTTTGGCAAGGGATTATCGTACGCGTTTGGGGCGAGATCCTTGGTGAATTACTCATTCTTTGATCAACTCTTGATTTTGTCCACGAGGGTGTAGCAACTTAGGTGTCATGCCACAGGCTATCAGTGATCTGCACAACGCTTATTCTCGTACCATCTTGGGATAGAGTGGGAATCCTCCACGGAATTGGTTGGATCAAACTGCGGCTCATGATCTTTCGTATATCCGGGGTATGGGTTCGGCCCGGTGGGAGTGCGGGTTACGGATGGTTTTCCTTCAAAATTCGCATTTAGTGCAGGCGCGTTGGGTGCTCATGTTGTTGGCGGGCTTGATGGGCGGGTTGTGAAATTTGGATAAATGGGTGCTTAGGAAGCGTTATATATGGGGTGTGTGTGGTAGGTGGGGTGTGGGCGGTGTATAGTGAGGTGTAAAGTTTTGGCTTGGTGTGGTAGTATGGGGTTTGATAGGGTGGGTTACGGTATGTTATGAATGCTTGGGTTTGCGTTCTTGTACAAACATGGAAGAAGCGTCTCCTTCTTCTTGAAGTACCCAGATCGTCCTGTTGAATCGCCTTATTGGTTACTGCAATGCCGCTTGGTCGTAATCTGCGGTTTAATACCTTAACCTACGAAGTCACCCATTCGGCGACCTCTGCAAAATTCCTTGATGGCGCTTATCATCCGCTCGTAATAGGTTGCATCCTTCAAAGATTGTACAAATAGTGTGGTGCGTCTCACTCTCGCGTGGGTGGTTGTACGCTTTCTTGCCTCTGACGCCACCTCATGGCGTACTCACGAAAGTCTCGTAGATTTCTTTTCCAACCGTTAGATAGAACACATCGCGCGGTTTACGTGTTGAATCGAACCGCTCGCAAAGTCTTGGGCGATGCATTCCAGTATGCGTTCTGCGGATCTGGCTGGTGTACCAATCTATTGCCTCGTAGGTTAAGCGAATGAACAACTTCATGATGGCCATTGAGTTCTTCCTACCCCGATTAACTTGTCCATGATATGATCTCAAGTGTGCGCGAGGATTTCCGCTTCCCATCAAATAAATCGAACTTGGCACCTTATATCGGCTGGCGATTCCACGTCGGGATGCGTGCAAAGATCTTCATAATCTAGTCGCCCGTGACCTTTATCCGATCGCGTACCACGGCTGCTTCTTTGGTGTGAATCTCTCGGGCTCGTCATCGTCCATTTGGCTCGGACTTCCCTTTCCATTTCTTCGTAATGATCCACTTCTTGGTGAAGCGGGGGCGGTAAGGTTGGGTTTTACATTGTGTAAGTTAGTATGCAGGTGGTTTCTTTGAGTGGTAGTGGGTATGGTGCGTGGGCATTGGTTGGCTTGGTGATTAGGGTGATTATGGTGAAGTGAGTAGGCGGAGGCGGAGTACGTGGGCGATGGGAGGATCATTTTGAGGTGAGGTTGATGAGTGGCGGGCGGGCGATTGGGTCGATGGCGCGGCCTTTGTGGGGAGTTTTGGGGGATATGTGGTGGTGGAGGTCGATATGGGGTGTTCTGCGAGATAGTGGCCCTTTGCTCTGGCATAGGGGTATACAAACAGATGGATAGGTTGGTCGATTCGTAGCCTCTCCATCTCGACTGCATCGACAATCATTGCGGCGGTGAGCAATACACTCTTCATTGGTGATATTCCATACGAAGTTTACGTTTGTTGTGAACAATTCCCAATCCATTCGGCTCAGACGCCCCTGAGCCATTCATATCGTCATTTCTTGCCTTGGATGCGGTGAAGTGTGGATGCTCAGGCATTGTTGAGTCAAAATACGAACCGACCTTTGGGAAGATGATAAATCTTTCTAAAATGCAACAAGCGGCGTTAGCATAAGAACATAATTTGCAATTATGTAGCGGATATATTACAACATATTCAAACGTTTCCTAACATGCGGGGACCTCTTTATGCGGTAGGCCTAAGCGTCATATATGCGATAGTGATGGATTGGTCAGAGCCATCGAAATGCTTTTATTGGGACTAAAAATAATTAAATTGCAACAATGAAATGTCAAACTAAAGCTCTATTCCTAATGCTATATTGTCTTTGTTGGCGAGCGTGGCGGTGGTGTTGCTAGGCCTGCTCTGCATCTTTCAAATATTGCATGATGTTTTGAAGTTGGTCCCGGAGCGGTGTTGTTCCTGTCTGCACACTTTTATCCAATTGGTCGTATCGATATCCTCGAAACCTTGCTTGCCTTTGGGGCTTGGGCGCTACAATCTTCCTTGAACCATGCGATTGATTCGTACCTCCTTGTTCGTATTTGACATCTATTTTCTCAGCGTTGTTCCATTCTTGGATTTGCTTCTACGGAGAAAGTGCAATTTGCCCCAACGCGACCTCTGAATCCTTCGTATGCGATTGGAGCGGGATTACTGTTCTTGACCAAATGGCGGAGTACACGCGGAGCATATGGTGAAGTCCCTTAATCAGATGAGCTCGATGTAATAACGGTCCTTGCTCCTTACATAGGCTTTGTTGATACGGGATAGCGGTGGGTACCTCAGTTTGCACTTGGTTGCTAGTGCGGGATGCGGAAATTCATACCAATCCACTAATGCAAGGCGAAACAAACGCTTCATCTGTCGTAAAACTTACAATCCTATAATCATTGCTAAAACAAATGTCTGTCATATTCGATCGATAAAAGTGTTCCATGGCCCACATCGTAAGATGAGATTAAATCCTCCGAAGAAATTGGTTTCCGCCGCTTGCATTTTCCTAGAGCTCGAAATATCTCGGCTAGAATCATGGGAACCACGATAAGTTGCGTGCCATTAATGCCTTCAAAACCATCCGGTCACGAAACATATGCAAAATCTTGATCCGTCCATGTTCAAGGAAACACTAGAGTGCCTAATAGAGCAACGGTGAATGCGGTATGTCGTCTAGTTTTCCATTGTCCCAAATGCAAGAAAACTCCTTTCGGAATGGATAGCTATCTTGGCGACCATATCTCGTCTGAGATAATCTAGGGAAACCCAATTGTTCTCGAAGCAACGGAGTTCCTTTGTGTTTTTTAGGCCCATGTAATGCAAGAATCTCTTTCCAGATTGATTATAAGGGATGATTTGCCCTCTGTCTTGGTAAGCTAGGCTCGTGAAGTAGTTGATCTCCTCAAACTTGGGGGTGAGTTCGAAGTCTCGAAACACGAACAACTGCCTATCAGGATCGAGGCGAATTAAGGCCCTAACTATATGTTGATCGGGCGATGTCAAACAAAGCGTGAGACAACCTAATTTGCTTCGATAATCATTTCTTTGCCGTCGAAATTCTCCCACCAAACCTTTAGCTTTGTCGGAACACCGCTTACCATTCTGACCTCCGGGATTATTGGAATACTGCTCATCCTGTACATAAATAGAATGCAAAAATTTTCCCAATGTTAGCATGTCACGTTGGGCTCGGATTCGTCCATTAATATCACGTAGCACATAATATGTTGTTGGTCGTTGGGTCGTGAAACCCGTCGACAAGTTTGGTGTCTTCTTAATTGTGGTGTCGATGCGAGGACCGACCCACCTAAGGTAAATGCATGCATGCCCTAAAATAAAGTGGTATAGCTCTATCTTAAGTTTCTAAGATTTGGCTTTACGGGCCTTGAGTTCGAGCGGACAACTCGAGTGAGAAGGCTCTGTGCCACCGGTTAGACCGCACTCCACGTATGTTACCAACTCTCCTAAATTTGGATTTTGAAGAAAGAATTTTCTTTGATGCACCAGTGCACCTCGCATGTAGTGTGTGTTTGTGTGAATTTTCAGTGGAAGGAATATGGCGGAATGCCGGTTTAAGAAGCGATAAAGCATGTAGCAATAAAATAAACAAAATACAGCACGCAAAATTTAATGCAAAAAAGCAATGTCAAATAATAACCCTAGGTCTGTTATGGTTAAGAACCTAAATATTCCCCAGCGGAGTCGCCATTTCTGTCGCGCCCTTTTTCGGCCGCGGCATTTTATTTTCTAAACTCCTGCTAAAATAAAAGGTTAGAAAAATAAATAATAAAAGTGCTAAAAGAAAGTTAAAGAGGCTTAAAGGTTTTAAGATGTTAAGAAGGAAAGTTAACGTGTTTAAAGAGGTGTTTAAAATATTAAAAAAAAAAAAGGATAAAGGGTTGCTAGAATGCTAAGGGTTCGCGGAGTCGCCACCTAATTAATTGGGTGAATTAGGACACCTAAATGTTAACTAGTTTAAAGTAAACATTTAACTCCATTTTAATGGTCTGCTAAACTTAATGAGATTCTGGGTAAGGGCTCTTTGTTAATCTAGAGGGAAGGGGTTAGGCACCCTCTAAGATCCGCTAACTTGCGGTTGTCCTGCCAAACCTAGGGTTAATTATTATGCTAAGGAAAAGATATATTAAAAACGTTTTAAGAGGGAGAGTATACGACATATTTTTTGCAAGATTTATGTATTTAAAGTCAAAGTCAATTTTGAGAAATATGCAATTTAAGATGCCTAAATACTATATTAAACATAGGTATAACAGGAGTAAAATATGTGCAAGTATTCTTTTACCTTAAGGAGTATGTATCACCTAACATAATAATGTAAGCTTATCATGACAAACGTGTGTTTGTAAGATAAAGTAAAATAAAAACGTTTTTCTTATGCCATAGGAATATTTCTTATTACGTATTTAGTATTAATTTGCAACACGGTTTTAAGAATGTTTGGCAAATAATATCCCAGCTTATTATGCGAATGTAGGGTGTTAAGTGATCTATTATGACTATTAAACAAGGCAAGGCAAACCTAAAGTAATTAATTTAAGGTAAGTAAGTTAAACTCATTTCTAGCTATTGATTCCAGTTTAACTATTCTAAATGCTAAATAATAGTGCAGCGTTAGCCAATTAATTTACAACAAATAAATAAGGCAGAATATAAAAAAATAAGTAAAGATGACTCGAAGGAAAGGCGATGTCTTTTCGCCGGCGGCTTGGAATTTCTGGCGCAAACATAGATGCACATAGATGTGGGTTTTCACGTTTACTACCACGAGTCTCGCCATGAGACTCTTTGTTGCTCCGATGCGTTTCATGCAAAATAGAAGGAGATAAAGATTAGTACGAGCCTAAATAATAATTGATGCAAATAATTAGGACGGGCACGTATATTAGCTGCATGACGTGTCACGATAACTCACGACTAAAGGAAAAGCGGCGGGCGATCATCGGGCCACAGGTGCAGCTGAGCAAAAAATGCAAAAATGGCCCAAAACATGGATTTCTTTTCAGATTTTATAGAGAAGGCAAATGGCGCAGAGGCAGAAATGCAGGCCTTATTTTCGGCTATTAAGACGGATAGAGGATATTATCAATGGGGTAAATTTAGCAGATGGCAAGAAAGGATAATAATAGGCCTGTGTACAGGCTGCACTAGCTGCTACATAACCCTCAACAGTTCTATGTGAAGAACAAACAACAGTAAGCATAAGTGATCCCTTTCTTGTAATCATCTCACCAAACCAAAAAAATGCAGCAACACACAGAGGGGACACCACGACTCAGATCAGATTACCAGCTAGACATATATATTCATATACTGACGAAGCAATGTAGGACCAGTTATGTCATAATTCAATTATTGGCCTCAAGAGGTAAACACACTAATCAATTAGCAGGTATGCAAGAGACAAGGACATGACTCTTTTTAAAGAGTCTAAGTGTTAAGTCGCACCCTAGGCTTTTCACTCACTTAAGCACTTTTTCCATCATATTATAAGACTGTAAATCAAGACAACATGCGGGACGATTAGACCAAAGCAGATATTCGTCCAAACAGGGGAATTACAAATATGCAGAGATTGTAGAAAGATCATGCATAGCTTAAAATATAAATAGCGATGGATAGGAAATCAGGAACCAAACATGCATATTTCCAGTTTATTTAAAAAGATAGTAGATAGGCATTTTCAGGATGAAATAGAAACATATATGCCCCTTTTTCATAGCTCAGATTTTCAGCGCAGGGAGTGTTCACTTCGAAACTAATGGACTGATTTAGTAAGCATGCTAGACCCCTTAACAATCAAAGAGATCATTCCAAATAGTATTTAAACAGGCTTAACTGCCGGCAGATAGCAAGACCCAACTAGGCTAACACAGATTTCCTTAGGACAATGGTCAACAAGGTTCCAGTCAGGTATACATATTGGCGATGTAACTCATGTAATCTCACAGTAGTACATAAATCATGCTAGAAAACAAACAAGGACAAGTATCACATTGATTTATATCACTTAAGGTTAGATGAACTTCGATAGACATATTAGGATTTTGGCCCTGGTTTGAACAATCTACAATCTGATCCATAATGAAATAACATTGACTAATCCGAGTTTATATCATACAACACAGATTTCAGGCATTGGTTTAAGGGAAGACATTCAGTATCTCGCACGGACTAACTAATTACGCCTCGATACAAACTAACTCACTTAGCTTATGTCAAACACGAAACCACATAACAGAAACTTCATGGCTAAGCATATTAAATCGAAAGATCAATGCAGCGGTAGCCATCACTAAATCTCGGATAACTTAAACAAAGTCAAAACAACGGTTAAATAACATATAATCACCGCACATGTCATGAAACACAAATTGGGCGAGAATACGAAAGGAGGCGAGTTTACGCTTCTCGAGCGTGAGCAGGCGGCGTATCAAGTCGTCGGTCATTTCGGAAAGCTTGCTAATGCAATGGAAAGAAAGAAAGGTTTACGAGAATTGTTGGCTATTAGGGGTTAGGTCGATTGAATCGCCGCTTTGAATCTTGGTCTCTGCTCCTTGGTGATACTAAAAGGTGCTCTCCGAATAAATCGGTTGCCTCTTGATTTTCCCGATCATTTGCGCTTCGTGTACATCTTGCGCCGTTTATATAGCCTCAAATTGGATTCTAAATTGGAGTGCGATTTGGTGCGTGTAAAAACTTTGGTAAGGATTGATTCGTGAGGTATTTCTTACCATTCATGGGTGATTCGGACAGTTGGTGCCTATTTTGGACGAATCTTGGTACTAATATCTTGTATAATCTGTTAAGGCAAGTATTGCTTATGGTAAGTTGGTTTTGAGGGCTCGACCACGATTTTGGATGGTACTGGCAGGGGAAAGGAAAATCGCCAGATTTTCCTCCCAAATCCGTGAGATTCGTGTGTGAAGGGAGAAATATGCGGCGGTTCTCAGGGTTTTCAGGTCAAGGGAGCGGGAGTGAAGAGTGAGGAAAATGAGGGTGTGGGCGGGCTCTTTGGGGTGATAAGGGTGGGGCTGAATTTGGCGTCGCGAGTTTGGGCGATAGATTTGTTGAAATGCGGGTTTGGCTGTGTTAATAAATGGGCTGGGTAGAATTTAGGAGTTAACTAATTAGGTATTAGTTTAGGTTAGTTTTAATTATTAGGTATTTAATTAGTGGCAAGTTATTTTAATTAGGGGTAGAGTTTTAAGTGTATCATTTAATTAATCAGTGGTAAATTAAACTATAAATGTGATTAAATTATTCAGGTGCTTTACTAGTCTAATTGTTATAAATGCGGGCGTGCTATTTAATTAATGCTTAATACTTTAGAATGCGACGCTATTATTTAAAATTTTATTGTTATGCATTATTGCGAAGTTAAATTAAAATTGAATTGAGTTTAGATTAAATTATTTAAATGCCGAATGCAAGTACGATATTTAAGAATTGCTTAAAGCTTTTACTTAAAATGCGGTGCTATTATTTAAAACGCATGTGTTAGATTAATTTACATCACGAATTGTGAAATTGTCTTGCTATCAATGAAATGCGAATATTTATTTATTTTATTATCATTTAAGAACTATGACAGGGCTTAAAAATTACTAAATGCGGGCGCGAGATTCTAAGTGTTTAATTTTCTACGTAAGATGCGGGGCCATTATTAAATTAATTATTAATGCATGTATTTATGTTTTATTGTTGTATTTTATTATAAAAATCCTAAAAAATTATTTTTTTCAAAATTAGTGTGATTTTATAGTTAATGACTGGACGGGAGGGTCAAAATTGGGTGTCAACAGGAGTCTCCCTCAACTTCTAGTCCATTTTCGGCTAGAAACTCCTCGATTCTCCTATCCTGAGCTACACATAGAAACAGGCAATCCAATAATTGATCAACTTGACAAATATTATTTGAATCCTTGAATTGAGCTTCAACTCAATCCATATTATCTCCGACGAAGTATCCCTCAATTCTTAATCTATTTGTCGCTAAGAACTCCTCGATCCTTCACTCGATAGAAATTTCCTACTCTATGGTCTTCTCAACCCATAGACCTTCATTAGCATCCATAAAACCAATATTGTTTCCATTTGCCAAAACTCCAACACAAAATCAGTGTCTTGCAAAGAAGAAGACATCACCAGTAACACCGCAACACTAAAGATATATCCAGCAAATTCACATAAAAGAAAACAGTCGCTACACCAGCAATCAAAGCAGCAAGTCAACACAACAACGACGAACTCGGCAATTTTCCTCCAATTCGTCAAGTCAACAACACAAATACAACTCTAACAACAAATAACCAATACTGAACAGAAAACAACATCACAACAACTATCAACAACAACAACAACGAACTCAACACCTTTTTTCCAATTTCATCAATTCACTAACACAAACTAAATGAAGTTGAGTTTCCAGAAACTCGACTATCCTCGGCGATCTGCGACGTCGCAACGATAGCCAAAGGCGGAGTGTATCCGTATAAAACGATAATATCTCCATCCGAATAAATCGACAAATGCGATAATCCAAAACATTGAGTAAAATAGAATGAATCGACTTTGATTCTCTATCGATTATGTTGTCACTAGCAACAAAATCGATCGATATACTATAGAGATTACCTCAATATTACGTCTCGCCGATTTGATTTTACGATTTTTTTGAAGAAAATCGTTCGATTCTCTGATTTTTCGAACTTCTCTGTTTTTCGATCGATTGAACTCCTTCAATCGATCTCCTTCAATTCAATTTTCGATTCTCCGTTTTTCGAAAGAAAATCGCAATCGCGACTTCGTTCTTCAATTTTTCAATTTCTGCGATTTCTCTGTTTTTCGACTTTTGATCGACGATCAACTGCAATTTCAAAGATTTTTGTTTCTTCGATTTTGATTTTCCTGATTTTCAGACGAAAACGCAATTCTGATTTTCAGAAATTGCGATTCTGATATTCTCCTTCTTCAATCGCGCCTCTCGGATCTATCCGGCTTTGATACCATGTTAAAGTTTGGATCAATTCCCAAACAGAGAAATTGAAACGTAGTGGAAGAAATGAAATCGTGGGAGAATAGAAGAGAAGTTTTCTTTTTGTGCAATCTTTTCTTAATCTGTATTTCATCCTCAAGACTCTATTTATACTAATACATCTTTGCACTACCTATCACTATTATGGTCTATAGCCAACATTATAAATGTAACCAAAATAAGGAAACTAAGAACCAAACTATTAAGTAACTAGTGGATTGTATATTAAGGGTAAATATCTAGTGTATTCCTTATAATTCAACAGGTACTACTATTAGTACCTCACTTTGTAATGTTGCATAGATATATGTATAACATTTTCTTTTAAACCAAAAAAAATGATGAAATATTGGCACACACTCTTAGCTGTTAAATAGACAAAAATATGTTGAAGCATATAAATATGGCCCAGAATTGTCTCCGGAAATGAAGGAAAAGGACGATGATGTTTATATTGTTCGATGCAGCTGGATGACATTCACACAACTCCGTACTTTGAAAAGGCCAACCAAATATCAAACTATAAATCTATTTTGTTTTTGTTTTTTTTTATATCTAGTTTCCTAGCTTACGACGACTATTTCTGAAAATAATAGTATCGGACCCTCAATACTTCTACCAATAAATTACGGAATATACCTAAATGACCAAGGTTTGAAAATAGAGCAATCTATAAATCTATTTTTTGCATGAAGTTCCATAGGTTTGGGGGAAAATTAGGGCAAAAAAAATCCTAATGCCATTTTTCTACAATTTATGTACCAAACTACCACTGCTTTTTATTTATATACCAAAATATCACTCTTTGAGTTTTTTTTTTCTTTTTAATAATGACTTTTTTATTTATTTTTTATTTGTTCAACATATTTTATAAAGAATGTTTTGGTTTAAATTAATTTTCATGTTTTGTATTAGATAGTCAACTAAAATTTTAATTAAATAATTAGCTACTTTAAATTCCTTTCTTTAAATAACTCATGTTTTGTATTAAATAACCAATCCAAATTTTAATAAGATAATCAACTACTTAATTTAATGGTCTAACTGAACAAAAAAATTTAGACACAAAATTTATTTATTTATTTAGTTTAAGATATAATTATTAAAGAATAAAGTGGGAACAAATTGCACACTTGGATAAATATTGTCGATTACAACAATTAGATAGTTAATTGCACACTTAAATAAATTTACAATGGTTTAGTTTCCTCTAGAAACATTGATACAGTTAGGGCAATTTATCTGGCTATGTCCCTCATTCTGGCACAGACCATATCTGTTCCGATGCCTACTCTTCTCCCTTTGATCCATTTCAGTACGGATCCGAGTAGATTGATGACGACCTTTTGGATCTCTCCTCATCGTTGGATCGTGGCACAATTCAGTTCCAGTGTATTCTGGTCAGTATGAATCATGAGGCACTGTTGGGACAAGGCCTTGTGCAAGAGTTGTCGGGTATCGATAAATAAGTTCAACAACTCTTTTGGAGTTGTCAGGATGAATATTTGACTGGATATACCGGATAAGCTCATCTAGTTTTGTGTTTTTTTTCACCTTCAATAGGGATGAATTGGTGCATGCAAATATAACACCTTCCGTGTTAGTCCTTTCAACATTTCCATTGTAATAGACTTGGACAAACAATTCTACTGGTGCCATAATAAAATAGTTTTGAATTTTTGTGGTGCAATGAATGAATAGGGGATCATTCCTATTTATATTGTTTGGGTGAGTGGTGTTGGTCTGATCTGGACCATTGAAAGTGTCGATCCAATCTGGACCATTGAAAGTGTCAGTCCAATCTGGACCATTGAAAGTGTTGGTCCAATCTGGACCATTGAAAGTGTCGATCCAATCTGAACCATTGAAAGTGTCGGTCCAATCTGAACCACTATTTTTTCTACTCTCCTCAGCTCCACATCTTTTTCTGGCATATAGGACGAAAACATCAATATCTTTGGTCCTACACTCCTCACAACCACTACTTTTTCTGGCACATAGGACAAGGACATATTACTAAATAAAATAATTAATTGTGTGTCTATTTTTTTTTATTTAATTAGACTATTAATTAAGTAGCTAATTATTTAATTAAAATTTTAGTTGACTATCTAATACAAAACATGAATTTATTTAATTAATTAAGTAGTTAATTATTTAATTAAAAATTTAGTTGACTATCTAATATGAAGATTAATTTAAACCAAAACATTCTTTATAAAATATGTTGAACAAATAAAAAAAATAAAAAAATCATTATTAAAAGAAAAGAAAAAAAAGACTTAAAAAGTGATATTTTGATACATAAATAAAAAATAATGGTAGTTTGATACATAAATGGTAAAAATGGCATTAGGATTTTTTTGCCTAAAATTAGTACTCCGCTATCTACTTACACAGTATTTACATCACATTAATTACTGCAAAACATGCAATAAGTGGAGACCGTGTCCTTTACGTGGCGATAGTTAAACAATTATGTCAGATTAAAATATATTCGGTATGTCTGTTGTGTATTGCTAATAAGAAGAAATTTATGTCAGTTTTATATGTTATTGTATTACTTTTCTCGTCTCATTTTAAGTGTTTTAGTTTAACTTGGTACGAATTTTAAAAAATAAGGAAAGATTTTTAAATCTTGTGATCTTAAATTAAAGATATGTGAGATCTTTTAAATCTTATAATCTTAAACTTGTTTTAAATTAAAAAACTTACTTAATAAAGAAAGAAACACTAAACATATTAAAAAAAATAAGACACTTAACATTGAAACAGAAAAAGTATCATTATTTCCAGCTTTAGGATGTTGGCTTTTCTTACTTGTGATCGGGTGAATGTCATTTTTGTTGAGTTTTTTAAGGGTCACCTTTTGTATAGTACCTCTTCATTTCATTCTTTTCACATCTTATAAATTTATAGGTCTTAGCCTCATATTTTTAAAATAGAAATTCTGAAATTTTTCTTCTTTTCTGTATTGTTTTTTCAAAATAAAAATACCGTAAAGTCGTGTCATTTGTTGCCGTCATTTAAATTAGCTGAAGTTCTGCAATTTGCATTACCGCTATCATAGAATTGTCAAGCGGCAATGGAAAGGGCTGGGAGCATTATGCATAATGACAAATCTCGTCACATGCGACGAAGACATAATATCGTTAGACAACTACTCTATAGTGGAATTATCACAATTGACTAAGGTTAAAGGATAATGAGTCAGATCCACTAATAAAAGACCTAGCTAGAGAGGCAGTTGAGAAGTCATCTAACGAAATGAGATTATGATCGAGGACAAGTCAACATGGCGATAACTCTACCTAGAAGACTTGAGATTCCAAGATCTAGGTTCAAGGAGACCAAACAAAGTTATAATTGACGGTTCAACACAAAATTGTTGATCAATTCTCACGATGAAGACAATGTTCAGTAACAAGGATAAAACATTAAGACTTTTTAATGGTTTCTAAGTTTGATACGCTAACTCGCTAGCTATAGCGCACTACAGAATGCTCTTTTCCATTATGGATAGCAATAGTATGACTGATCATTGTGGGTATAATGGTAGATGTCCGGAACCAAGTTACCATTATTTCTTTTTATGCTTTTGTGTTAAGCTTATCAAATTTTTTTAAATAAATGATTGGCTACAAAGGGATTTTTTTTTTAGTGAACGTGTCACAAGCTTACTCCTATTTTTTTTTTTTGAAAAAGTTTTTATAAAAATGAAGAATTAAATTAGATTTTCTCTCCTATTTACTACGGCGACGAAGAATCAAATTATCACTACGGTATATCAAATAGTGTTTCTATAGGATTACACGTTTAGGAATCACTTATATATGTGTGAAGTGTAAGCCGCTTCAAGGAGAATTGTGTAAGGATAATTCTCTACGCACTTATGAGACCATGCATAGTTCATGGCTGAAACGAACACAACAGTGAGAACCAAAGACGGTTAAAGGGTTAATGTTGTCTAGGTATATACCAAAGCTCGACGGTTCAAAGATATCAAATCTATAGATTGACCGAGTATATCCGACATTATTTTCACTACAAAAAGTTCAAATGAAAACCTACTTATCCAAAATTGATTAATCCTTGCTTGCAAATCACACAATTTTTTCATGCATGTTTTTAAACATATGATCATTCCCCCTTCATGTGGGGAATTATTGAGTTTTGTAAAAGATGTGAATGGAAGAGGCAATTTTTGGGTTGCACCTTTTCGTCTCACCCTTTCACTTCTAATAAAATCCACAGGTCTTGCTTCAAATTTTTAAAAATAAAAAATTCTGAAATTTCCCGCTTCTCTAAATTGTTTTTTCAAAAAAAGAAAAAGTAAGAGTCGTGTGATTTGTTGATGCCATTTGAGTTCGCTGAAGTTCTACAATCTGCATGGCCGTTATCGCAGAATAGGTTTCGTTTTATCTTGTGAGGAATTAATTCATTAACCTTGACAAGGATTAGATTTCTTAAGGATACACAAGAAACTTTTGAGCTCGAAAATTTTATGTTTCATCTATTTCTGATCTAACGTTTTTTTCATTTTTTAAATTTTAAAAACAGAAATTGATTTTACGAAAATACTGCTTTGAACACTAGAGATAATAATTTCTCTTATAGATATCTTACCTTTTAACTAACATTTGGATTTTATTTTATATCAATCTTTATTACTTGTAAATTTATCTAACAGCGCACCAGCATGTGATGGAGGGACAATTAATACAACGGAAAATGGAAATGGTAGAACATAACTCAACATTTTATTAACAGGCCGCAACGTGTGATGGGTTACGTAGCAGAGGTCAATAATAATTGTTTATCAAAATTTAGTTTGATTACTTCTCGAAACTAAACTAAATTAAATTAAATTAATATGACGAATTCTTTAAGCTATAAGTTGCGATTCTTCTCTATCTCATGATATTTTTTTAAATATTAATCAAAATTCATATAATTTAAATTTATAAAAAACAAATAAAAAAAAAGACATATAAATCGGTAGGTGTCTATGATTGATAATCATTTCCAATTGATTGGACATATGTTAAAGTTTAGGTACAGAAATTATATAAGAGAAGCATCTTCCATTCTAAGTTTTCTAACTATATATGATTTCGTATTCATTCACTGCACCAAATCTTGGTGTTGGATTCACGATTTTAATTTCTTCAGTCAATGATGATCATCTTGATTTCAGTTTACATTTTTCATCCACATGGGATTTTCAAAGGATTTGACTCAAATCATTCGAGTACTTGTTATTTATACATACTATTGCATTTGATTCCGTTAGGTATAACGAAATTGTTGCATCTCATAAAACATCATCAAGATTGCTAGTAAGAATTGATATCACGAGTTCATGGAATTATATGCTACTTATTGATTACAACAACATATCCATTGAAATTCCACACCATGGGGTCTGGGATGATAGAGTGTACACATACCTTATATCCACCTTAGTAGGTAAAACGGTTGTTTCCGGGAGACCCTCAACGACAAAAGCTTTTTCCGCTGTCGGGGCTTAAACCCGAATTCAAATGATCATAAAAAAAAAGACTCCAGTCATCTCAGTTGTGGCTATCTTTAACCTATCTAAGATAAGATATTTCCCGCACTCATATGAGTAGTGTTAAATATACATACAATATACAAATGATATATTGTATATTAAATGTATTTCCAAGATGAAGCCTCTCTCGGCTTTGGGCCAGTATTGTCCGTAGCCCAGCTTTGGGCGGCGTTGTCATGACCTAGCGAGCTTTGGGCGGCGTTGTCATGACCCGGCTCGTCAATGATCCTATTATTGTATATTTGGTATATATTAGAATTAGTCTTGTACCATAATTAGTATTGTAATATTATCATAATTATATAATTAGTCTCCATATAGAATAGGAATTTAGATGTAGAATAGGAATAAGATTTTCCTATTGTAACTTGTATATATATATGTCTTTCATCAATAAGAATAATCAAGGGGATTAGTTCTTTCATGGTATTAAGAGTCTAGGTTATTTTTACCTTACTTCCGCTCCTCTCTTTTTCTCTAAAATCCCCCCCCCCCCTTCGGGTTTCACTAAAACCGAGACAAAATTGTCTTCCAAAAACTCCCTCACAAATTCCCTTCTCCGAATCTTCGTGTTTTATTCACCTGATAAAAACATATTTCATCATGCCCTCACGGTTTCTAACATCAAGAGCGTTCTTTCAATTGTTCTTGACCTAGAAAATGTCCAATATGGGACGTGGCGAAATTATTCAAGATTCATGCGATGGTACATCAAGTCCTCCACCACATAATTCCTCCGGCTACTCTTACGGCAGGTGATACGACGGCTACGGAGTGTGCCCACCAAAAGCAGACGATCCAAAATTATGGATCACGCTTGATGCAAATGTTCTCCAGTGGATTTATGCCACTATCTCCATGGACCTTTTACATACGATTATGGAACTCAACTCCACAGCTATGGAGGCGTGGAATCGATTGCGTGATATCTTTCAAGATAAACAGTCATCACACATTGTTACCTTTGAACATGAATTTTCTCAAGTCAAGATGGAGAATTTTCCAAACGGTGTCATCTTATTGCAAATGACTCAAGGACTTAGCGGATCAACTTCGCAATGTGGGTGCTCCTGTTAGTAATAGTTGTCTCGTTCTACAGATGGTTGTAGGCCTGTCTAAGGCCTATAACGGCGTCACTTCAATTCTTCATCAAAGTAACCCTATATCAGCATTCTACCAAGTACGTTTCATGCTTACATTGGAAGAAGTCGGGTTGGCTAAGAAGGTAGCTACCGGGGCTAGTCCTGCTGTCATGATGAATGAGTCCAATTTTTCTCTTTTTGGTTCTACCAACTCAATCCAAAATTACAACAACGGCGATGGTAAAAAGGGTAAAAATCCGAAAAATAATGGCAAGAATCGCGGCAGCAATAGAAACAGTGGCGGTGACAGCAGTGGTACTCGGCCCAGTCTGCAGTGGCAGTAGACATGGGGCCCACAGTGGACCCCAATACAGTGGCAGTGGGCCCCAGTCAATAACCAAGCCAACGGCCCACCCATTTACCCGGCGGGGCCCGATTTGGCCCGATTCGGCTCGGCCAGATCGGGTTTTTGGCCCGGTGGGTGGGCGGCGATCGGTGCTTGGGCCCCGGGCCCCTCAAGCCCATCACACAGCATAACCCACACAAACCGATATTGAAACTGCAATGCACACGCTTGGAATGACTCAACCGAACTCGAATTGGTACATGGACTGACACATGCGCCACTACCCACATGACATCCGACCAAGTTACTCTCTCGTCTTATTCTAATTTGAGCAGTAATCATGGTATAATTATTGGTAATGGTAATTCAATTTTAATTAAGGGTTATGGTCATAAAACTTTGTCTCATCCGCATCCACCACTTGTCTTAAAAAATATCCTTCATGCCCCAAAACTAATTAAAAATTTGGTGTATGTTCGTAAATTCACCACTGATAATTGAACTTCTATTGATTTTGATCTTTTTGGATTTTCTGTGAAAGATTTCAAGACGGAAATTCCTCTCATGAGGTGTGACAGTAGGGGGGGGGTCTTTATCCAATCACACCAAATCTCGGTTCATCGCGTCAAGACATGTCTTCCACTTTTGCAACTTGCTCCTTCCTTATGACATGCTCGTCTATTTCATCCGAGGTCGTCTATTTTATCTACTTTAGATAGAAATAAGTTTATTTCTTGTAAGGGTACGCGTAGTACTCCAACTTGTCAATCTTGTCTCTAGGAAAAATTATTAAGTTGTCATTTATAGCCTCGAATTCTCAGACTTCAATGTCATTTGATATTATTCATAGCGATTTATGGACATCTTCCGTTCTCAGTTCTATGGGTCATCGTTATTATGTTTTATTCTTGGATGATTATTTTAATTTTTATGGACGTTTCCAATAGCGAAAAAATCCCAAGTTTTTTGCATCTTCTTAAAATTTAGAGTTTTCATTAAAACTCAATTCGAACGGAAAATAAAAAATATTCATTATGATAATGGAAAAGAATATGACAATGGAGAGTTTTAGGAGTTTTGTGCTAAAAATAGGATAAATTTTCGTTTCTCTTGTCCTCATACATATTCACAAAATGGGAAAGTTGAACGTAAAATTTGTACCATTAATAACATTATCCGCACCTTATTGGTTCATTCTTCCGTCCCTCAGTTGTTTTGGCATCATGCTCTACAAATGGCTACATATCTGCTTAACATTCTTCCTTCTAAAGGTTTGACATATCCGCCCCTTCTTCAAATTTTATATAATAAGACTCTTTTGTATTCACATCTTAGGGTCTTTGAGTGCTTATGTTATCCACTCTTTCCATCCACCACAATTAACAAACTTCAGACACGTTCTACCCCTTGTGTGTTTTTGAGTTATCCGTCAAATCACTGTGGTTATAAATGCTTTGATTTGTTTGCTAAACGAATCATTATTAGTCATCATGTTATTTTTTATGAGTCCCTATTTCCATTTACTAAGGTCAATAGTTCTGTGCCTAGTTCGTATAATTTTTTGGATGATGACATATCCCCGTATTTAATTCACCATTTTTCGGACACATCCCGAGCCCCGAATCCACCAGCGGGCCCACTGCCCGCTGGCCCAAACGTCACTGCCACTGCTCCCGATCTGGGTCCAGCAACTGGGCCTTCCTCCCAGCCCAGTTCTGGCCCAGTTCCAGCTTCTGCCTCCAGCGTCGATGTTGGCCCATCTCGGGTTCCAGTGTCCAGTTCTGGGCCAGCAGGCCCACTTCCTGCTGGCCCACACGTCTCGTGTTCCGGTCCTTCCCAAAATTCACCCAATTCAGCCCCGAGTCATGGACCAGTCACCCGAACCCAACGGGTTATTATTAAACCAAAAAAACATTTTAATTTAAATTCTAATGTTCTTAAATCACCCTTATCCCGTAATTCTGTGTCTGTTTTAAATGACCCAAATTGGAAAATTGTCATGACCGATGAATATAATGCTCTTATTGATAATAAGACATGAGAGTTGGTACCTCGTCCATCTGATGTTAATATTATTCGGTCTATGTGGATTTTTGCTCATAAGGGTAATTTTGACGATTCGTTTGCAAGGCACAAGACTCGTCTGGTAGGTGATGATAAGACTCAACAGTTTGGTGTAGATTGTGGTGAGACATTTATCCCGGTGGTCAAGTCGGCTACCATTCGCACTGTGCTCAGTTTAGCTCTGTTGAAATCATGGCCCATTCATCAGCTAGACGTGAAGAATGCATTCCTACATGGTGATCTCAAGGAGACAGTCTATATGCATCAACCCTTGGGGTTTAGAGATACTAGATATCCTTATCATGTCTGTTTGTTGAAGAAGTTCTTGTATGAGCTTAAGCAGTCTCCGCGAGCTTGGTAAAAGAGGTTTGTTGATTATGTTTCGACTATTGGGTTCTCTCATAATAGGTCTGATAATTCATTATTCATATTTCATCGGGGTTCTTCGATGACATATATACTATTATATGTGGAATATTGACTGCCTCTTCTGATGCATTACGCAAGTCTATTATGACAATGTTCAGTTATGAGTTTTCCATGAAAGACTTGGGGCCATTGAGTTATTTTTTTGGGATTGCTGTCACTCGTCATGCAGGTGTCCTGATCTTATCATAAAGGAAGTATGCAACTGAGATCATTGAGAGGGCTAGAATGTCATCCTGTAAGTCCACTTCCACTCCAGTTGATACTAAACCCAAGTTGGGCGCTGCAGCTGGCTCCCCCTATGAGGATCTGACCCGCTATCATAGTCTTGCAGGAGCCCTTCAGTATCTTACATTCACACGACCTGATATTACATATGTCGTACATCAGGTGTGTTTGTTTATGCATGACCCCAATATTGAGCACATGAATGCGCTCAAACACATTCTTATGTACATCTAGGGAATACTTGATTATGGCTTGCATTTGTATCCTTCGTCGACGTCTACACTTTTTTCTTACACAGATGCTGATTGATGTGGCTGTCCTGACACCAAACGGTCTACGTCTGGCTATTGTATGTTTCTTGGTAATAACTTGGTCTCATGGTCTGTAAAATGTCAATCTACGCTTTCACATTTGAGTGCAGATGCCGAGTATCGAGGGGTAGCCAATGTGGTTTCTGAGTTATGTTGGTTACATAATCTTCTTTTAGAGATCCATTGCCATATTCAAAAAGCTACCTTGATATATTGTGATAATATTAGTGCATCTACCTTTCTGGTAATCCAGTTCAGCATCAGCGCACTAAACATATAGAGATGGACATTCACTTTGTTAGAGAAAAGGTAGATCGAGGACAAGTACGTGTCTGCCATGTCCCTTCAAGATATCAAATTGCAGACACCTTTACAAAGGGTCTTCCCTCGGTCCTTTTTGAAGATTTTAGAAACGATCTCGTATTAAGGCGTCTACATGTAGTGCGGAGGTGTGTTAAATATACATACAATATACACATGATATATTGTATATTGTATGTATATTGAATGTATTTCCAAGATGAAGCCTCTCTCGGCTTTGGGCCAGCATTATCCGTAACCCAGCAGGCTTTGGGCCAGCATTGTCCCAGCAACCCAGCTCGTCCAGCTTCCCCTATTATTGTATATTTGGTATATATTAGAATTAGTTTTATACCTTAATTAGTATTATAATATTATCTTAATGTTATAATTAGTCTTCATATAAAATAAGAATTTAGATGTAGAATATGAAAAATATTTTTCTATTATAACTTGTATATATATGTCTTTCATCAATAAAAATAATGAAGATAATTAATTCTTTCAAGTAGAGCTAACTACTAAATAACGACTCAGTACAAATTCTTATCCCCGTTCACCTTGAAAGAGACGATTCTTCTTTCAATTTTATGCATCAAATTGTGTATAATACTTATAGAGGAGCTTGTTTGTTATTTGATACTAAATAGAAATGATAAGATAACTCAAATAATTTTTTTTAAGTTTCTAAAGCCTTCTGATTAGCAGAATTTAGTCACATGCCCTTAAGAATTTCCACCTATTCTTTATTTGAGTATTTAGTCATCAAGATTAAATAAGGTCTAATCATTAATTAGTTTGATAGCTGAAAAATTACTAGGACAGTTGACTTGTAATCCCAAGTTAGGTTATTCTCAAGATCTCTTGTGAATCTTTAATTTCATAGTTGACCCTTCATGTCAGAACCAAATTTAAAATTTTAAGTTTATAAGTTTTGAAAAAATATAATTTACGTTGAATAAATGATTTATACATATTAAGTAAATTTGTAATCAAATAAAACTTTTTTTGTTAAAACTACTAAATTATATATAACTCGCAACCAGAACTCTATCTTTACACGTGTTTTAAAAGGTGGGGGCGTGAGGTGAGGCGTTTTACTTAGCACGGAACGAGACATAAGCTTTGATGCATGGGGCGTAAGCCCCATGTATCTTTACCACAACAACAACATAACCAGTGAAATCCCACAACGTGGGTCTGAGAAGGGTAAAATGTACGTAGATCTTACCTCCACCTTGGTAGGTAGAGCGCATGTTTCCGGGAGACCCCAGCTCAAGATAAAACATAATCACAAGCAAGCAAAGTAAAGCAAGAGAAACAATCAGACAAGAAATTAAGCAATATGAACATGATGATAATAAAATCGAATACGTCATGGTAGCGCATTCTAACAAAAAAATAGCCCATAGATCTTTAAGTATTTAATTTATAATGTGGTAAAATAGTATAATAACACAAAAAAAAAAATATATATATATAAATACATTAATATTTAAAAACACAAAAAACACAAAAAAAACTCATAGAAAATAAAATTTCTAACATGATTTTATAAATATAAATAATGCAATGATAGAAAAGCTAGTATGATATGCAAATCAACTATAACATCTTACTTTCAGAAAACTTTATTTGTAGTATAATTAAAACAACACTCCTTCAAGAATAAAATAAAATTATTTTTAAATAGTGAAATAATAAAATATGATAATTTTGTAATATAGAACAAAAATATGAAGACCAATGATAAGTGAAGATATAAAATTCGTCAATCTATTTTTAAAATAAATGTTAATTGCTATTCATCCTCACATTATTCTCAATTAATAATTATGTGATATTAGGACTTGTTATTTGAGTTACTCTCAATCTTTTAATTTCTATAGATGAAAAAAATATTAAATATCATTTTATTAAATAATTATGAGAATCAACAACGTTAAACTAAAGAATTTGACTCATAATTTTTGTAAAATTTGTTAGGCAAATCTTGAACGTTGGACGTGAATATATTTACGGCGTACAATCGGATTTAAAATCTAAGTTTCACATAACTAAGCTCCACATGTAAGTTCCCAGACGTTTTGACATTGCTCGGCCTCGAAGGGAGTCCCAAAAATGTCTTTTAAAACACTATTTTTTACCACGCCCAGCCAATCCTAGGATAAAGTATTGTGTGAAAAAGATAAGTCATGGGTTGGGTAGTATGAGAGGTCCATCATAAAGGGTAAAGAAAAGGAGCTTTTAGGGGCGCATGCTTCTGCAATTTTGGAATTGCAGCTCAAAATTGGTGATCTTTTGGCTTTTGTATAATTGTGCCAACAGATAATTGGCACGCTGAAATGGATTAGCACACTGTTTCACTTAGGCCATCTCCGACACGAGATAATTAAAATCACCTTTAGCCACGTCAGATTATTCATCTGTCACATCATCAAATATCTATATTTATTGATAGAATATTTTCCTTAAAAGACTTCATTCCATTAGGTAAAAATATATACATCTTTACACTAACTAGGAAGAATATAGAATAATCCTAAAAATATTTCTATACATTAAACTACTTACCATATAAGATGGGATACTACATTAATACAAGATACTACACAATATTTCTATAATTATGGTATTAATTCTATAATATTCTAATACTCCCCCTCAGTTGAAGCTGGAGGACGCCGAATGCTGAGACTGTCCCGAAATTCTTCAAATAAAATCAGCGGAAGCCCTTTCGTGAAGATATCGGCGATTTGATGACGCGTTGGGACATGGAGTACTCGCACTTGTCCGCGTGCCACTTTTTCACGGACAAAATGGATATCCAACTCTATATGTTTAGTGCGCTGATGATGTATTGGATTTCCAGAAAGATATATTGCACTAATGTTGTCACAGTATAGTAGCTTTCGGAATTTGGCAATGAAGCTTCAGTAAAAGATTTCGAATCGGCGTAGATCGAATCTGACATTAGCGGCCGATATTCGGCCTTTGATCGAGCGCGATCACGTGGGTTGCCGTTTGGAAGACCATGAAACTAAATTATCACCGGAATACCTGATACCCGGATGTGGGCGTGCGGTGTCGAACGACTGCGATCTGCGTCGTATAAGTGACAAGTTTGGAGATGCAAG
Source organism: Przewalskia tangutica (assembly GCA_029844215.1). NCBI lineage: Eukaryota > Viridiplantae > Streptophyta > Magnoliopsida > Solanales > Solanaceae > Przewalskia > Przewalskia tangutica. The sequence continues at coordinate 95,384,951 of CM056738.1, read as the reverse complement.
ATGGGTAAAGATGTAATCCATATTCTGAGTGCCTTAATGTAGCGTGCAATCCGTTTGGCGCTGCGTATGTTCTTCCATTGGATTATCGTGAATAGGCATACATTTGTATGCGGCATAGGTTATATGCAGTGCGGTAAAAGTGATATATCGCAACGCTGCTGAAGCTAGCGATGATGTTGGATCGAAAAGGTTTGCTAGAGATAGCACTTAATTTGGACTTTGTATCCACGGTGTTCTTTGAGGGTTTGCAAGAGGCCATTCGGCCGTTCCACGATCTCGGATGCATCTTACGAGAGAAAGAGCCGCTGCGTGTCTTGTCAAAGAATTCCTAGAAAGAAGTGCGATGGACCAAGATCCTTCATAGCAAATTAGACGAGTTGAGACATGATATTCTTGCGAAGAGATTACGAGGAAGGCGTCGAATAATATCATCCACATCTGATAGAAGATAAGCCGTATGATTACCACGATGATAGATAAGCGAGGAATTATCGGACCGGTGTGTGAAAATCCCATCTGTGATACAAAATCGCAAGCCGTGATACTGGCCACAGGTGCTTGTTTGAGACCATACAAAGACTTGTTTAGCGGCATACATGATTGGGATATTTTGGATCTGTACCGATGGTTGGTGCGTATAAGCGATCTCATTTAGATGACCGTGGAGAAATGCATTTTTAACATCCAACCGGTGGAGTGACCATCCTTGAGAGAGACAAGTGAGCCTTAATTACGATAGTATTTGGTTTGACTCTTCGGGTGAATGTCTCTCCACAATCGATGCCAACATGCTGCGTCTTCCCATCACCTACAAGACGGGTCTTATGACCCTCTAAAGAAACATCACATTTTTCTTTATCTGTAAAAATCCACATAGACCGAATGATGTTAGCATTAGATGGGCGGGCACTAAATCCCGTATCTATTTTTAATAAGAGCTTGATATTCATCATCCATGGTCATTTTCCAATTTGGGTCTTTCAGGCATACGGGGTTACTTGGTAATGGTGATTTGGAAATTTGGGTGTGAAGGCTGTATTTAGTGTTGGGTTTGACAATACCATGTTGACTACGGGTGACTGGACGTGTTGTCGGGCCAGTGGACTGGACACTACTGGCCAAATGTGGTATTTGTATAGCCGGGACTGAATCAGGGGCTTGGGTTGCATTAAGGGTAGGTGTCAAAGCACATGGGCCCGAATGTGTATCAGTATCCCGGACAGTGGGTTGGGCACCATTTGGTAAGGACACGGGTAATGGGTTAAAAGAATTTTGTCCATTTGCAGTAGCAGTGACCGACCTATGAGACAATGGTTGGGTAAAAATTGGGTGTATTCCAGCATCCAAAAACTCATAAGTGAGAGATTGTGACTCATTGATTTTTCTAAATGGGAATTGAGTTTCATCAAATATAACATGACGACTGATAAAAATCCTATTGGATGATAGGTCATAACATTTGTATCCCCGATGATGGGATGAGTATCCCAAAAAAATGCATGGAGTAGATCTCGGTTGTAATTTATGGATGGTGGTGGATGGAAATAATGGAAAACACAAGCACCCAAAAATCCGGAGATGAGAGTATGTCGGTTTTCGAAGGTATAGTAACTGAAGGGGTGTTTGGTGTGATGTATGTTTGTTTGGTAGTATATTCAACAAATAAGTAGCCATCTGAAGTGCATGATGCCAAAAGTTAGGGGGAAGTGAGGCATGAGCAAGGGATGTTGATGCGCGTTAAGATGCACACACTTTTAAACGCAAGTGCACGTTATCGTATCAAGTAGTATAGTCTTAGATAAGACCGAATATCGTCCTCTAGGATTAGGGTTCAAGTACCAATTATCTATTTTCTAGTATCTATTTGGTGGATTAATGATTGATTGGTTGTTTATAACTAAGAATTATGAAAGCTATTTTAACTATAAAGATTTACTTCAGTGATGATGAGAATAGGGCTTCTATGTATCCTCACTATCCGCTTATGCTACTCATTAATGCATTACTTATGGTATTCTTCTTTTGGAGAAAGCAGGTTCTGAAATCGTTTTATACTCCGTTAGGGTTATATAAACACTCAACCTCAGTATCGTTCCTTACCTAACTTTCGCTGATAAGGGTAACTCTATAGGAGGATTAAGAACAAAAACCTAGTTGACCGTCACGCACAATGCGCAAAATTAGGGTTGTTAAGCCTCTCATCAACGCTACAAATCTAATTGAGGTATTTTCATCCCCAATTCAAGACTGTCTACCCAACTTACAGCATATTCACAATCCCCCCTTTTCAGAATCTGATTAGAAATCATATAGTGATAACTAGTTGTCAATTAGCTACCAAGAATTCAACTCAATTATTGGATAGATATCTCAATAAGAACAATGACCATAAGCATGCATTAATTTATAACATAAGGTTCAAGCAATTCAACATAGAAAGCCCTATAAGAGAATTAGTTCCTAGCCTTGAATATGACAAGAACTAATTCAAAGTTCATCATGCAAAAACTGAATTAAAGAAAAGAAAAAGGAAAGACATTACTAATGTTTAGGTCTCCAATCTCCTAGGCAAGAAAACCTTGTGTTTGACAAGAAAGGGAACTCTTTAAAACTGCCTAGGGTTCTCCTTTTATAGTTTAAAAACGCCTCCTTCTTTTCCCTGCAGGCCTGGCCCAAAAATCCGTCAAAAGACCTAAAATTTCCGCGTCGGCGCCGCGGCCCTGCTGATGGGCGCCGCGGCGCCGGAAGTTCTGAAATCCGTCGGGTGTTTTGGCGTCGCGGCCCTGATATTCGCTGCTGCGAGCGCCAGCGTACTGTATCTTCAGCTCCTCCGGATGTTTAGCGCGCGCGGCCTGCATTCTTTGTCTTAGGCGCGCGCCTGAGTCTTCTGCCTACGAATAATGGGCGCGCGCACTTTAGGCTGCGAGGCGCTCGGATTTTAGCCTCGTTCGCCACTTTCTGTTTTCAGCTCGCATCTCTCTTTTGCCCTCTTTTTGCTCCTTTTCCGCCATTTGGCCATTTCAACCACTTTGACTCAATAGAAAGAAAAACTATCCTAATACGACACTTATATGTGCAAAATGGGACAAAAGACTAACTAAAGCAGACTCAAAGGTGTATATAAAATACAGATCAAATACCCCAAACTTAACCTTTGCTCGCCTCGAGCAAAGATAGAAAAGAAATACAATAAAAGACTCAAAAGAATGAAAAATAAAGGACTCCATGTCATTAATCACTTTTCTTTGCGTAGATGTTAACTAGAAAAACATGAAGGTTAGCGAGAATAATATGCAGGAACATATAGCATGGAATTTCAACACATCGAGCTAGATATTTATGAAACTCATACTTATCATGCTTAAATGGAAGTTCATATACTAAATCATGCATATAAATTCAAGAATTCCTATGGCATGCTTACTTGCTATTCTCCACTAATTCTGGACATGCATAAAAAAAATCTTCAGGACTTTGAGGGTTGTAATGTTGGCTTAGGTAGGGGTTGGTAAAGATAGGCATTTAGGCTCATTGTTCTGTACCATAAGCTCTTTGGCTTTTCAATTTTTCCCTTTTTCTTTTGATTCTTTCCTTCACTTCAATTCTATCCTTCCCTCTTTTGTTTTGGGAGAGTGAAGTGTATTATACTAATAGGCACCCCCAAACTTAGGCTTTTGCCTCTTTCTTATTACTTTTTTATTGGGGTGCAACAAACTCATTCACTCTTTTTGTTTCTTTTTTAACACAATTGATTCCACTATTTCACATTTGCACTTATGGTACAATTTGTGGGAACATAGGGTGTCAAAGAAGAAGTTTCAAATTTAGGCTCAATGAGGCTGACTAGGGATATTTTTTAAAGTACAGGATAGAAAAGAATGGTAAGAATTGGCTATCAAAGAAATGTCTGAGTCATCTCCCTAACATACATATCCTAACTATTTCGCCTCAAATAGCAAGCAATCATAACACATAAGCATTTATCATTTAGCATGCATAACTCAAGTAAGAAACTCCAAATAGACAGATTCTTGTGAGTTTTTGGCATATCTAATCTAAGTGTTTAGATAGTTGCTTCAATTCCTTTACATTATTCCACTTTACTTCACTAGGTGTTTCTAGTAACTACAGCATATATGATCTTTGACAGGCAATTATGACTCAAAAGAAAAAATTTTGGTGACTCAAAATAAACATAAAACAAATAAAAAGACTTAAATAAAACATAACATGACACACAAATAAAACACCCCCAAACTTAAATCACACATTGTCCCCAATGTGTGTAAGACTCAAAGAAAGTAAAAGAAAAAGGACACTTACAGACTTTTGCTAAAATGGTGGTGGTGGCGGCGGATAATGCATTGACCATTGGTTGAACAAGGCACTCAGTTCGTCGATTTGTTGCTTTGTTTCTTCTTTGTCCTTGTACTCGCTTGCAAGTCTGCATCATCTCCTTCAGTGTTGGTATAATTGCCCCATGTGGGCTCTGAAGGTTCTCTTGTGGTTGGCGGTGGTGGGTCTGCTTCATATTGAGCCCCTATTTCAGGCTCATCTTCATCCATGGTTGCCTCTGCTGCTGCTGCTGCTGCTGGTGGTGCTCTCCGTCTGGCTGCTGGGGGGCTGGGGTCTGGGAAAGAGTGCACTATCCCATAGGACACTGGCAGTTGGTTTCTTTCATGAGTGTCTGTGGGTAGTTGTGGGACCGCACTCATGTGGCATAGGCGGTAATAAGTGAACGTGTCCCAATCCACTGTTGTCACCAACTGCTGATTTCTTCGATGCTCTGCACTATCTCTTTTCCACATCAATTGTCGGCCTCATAATTCCATAAATCAACTTAATCGTCTTACGGCACTCTGGTGAAGTGCGTAGATGGAATCACGCGAACCGCGGCGAAATCTGACCAAGCCTTGTGCGCTTTGTTAGTGCTTTCGGTGCTAGATCCATTCCTTCCGATCTCAGCGGCCAGTGGTAGCTGTTTGTATGCCGATGTTATTCGATCGATGTTGCCGCTTCTAGACCATGTTCTAAAATGGTTCCAATCACTACTTTCTTCAACATCAACTGTTTTTAGCGTTGTATTTATTGCTTCTGCGATGGCGTATAATTTCCCTACAAGCACCGCTTCTCGCCTTCTCGGAAAGTTTGCATAAAATTCCGCACCGTTGTTGTATTCATGGTGTTATCTTCTCGGATTGACAAATCTCTTCCACCCTTAGCTCAATCATCGCCTTGGATGGGCTCATAAACGCGTCTTCCTCCCATGGATCCCTTTGGTAATCCATTCCCTTCGGAATTACGGGTCTAGTATCAAGTCTTTTGTATCTTTGGTAGGCCTGGTAACTCACAAACCTATTTTCATCGTATTGGGGTGTTGGGGTGGATGTGGAGCCTCTTCTCTTCCTGGTGGCCATGGTTAAAACAGTTTCTGGAGCTTTTAACTTAGTTGCACAACGTCTCCTACACACTCAACAACTAGCAGCGAAAAACAACACCCCCAAACTTCAATCTTTCTACTTAATACCCACAACCTTCTTTTCTACTCCTTTCTCCAACTTCACAATCACTTTTCAGCCTCCGAACTACTCCAACTACAATACTTCTTCAAACTACTACCTCCTATGACTTTAGTAAAAGGATTCAAGAACAAGGATAGAGATTACCTTTTGATGAGAAGATTCAAGCTTGTTCTTGTTTCAATTGGTGGTTTGAGGCTATGGAATGGAGCTTTGTTGTTTGAGATAGTTGGGGGTTTTTGGGAATTTAAGAGTTTAGGTTGTGGTTGGGTTGGATTTGTGGAGGATTTGTGGGAGAGTTTCTGAAATTTCGTGGGTTTTTGGAGAGGGAAGGTTAGGTTTTTGAAGTTGGAATTGGGAAAGATCTGATTTTTGGGCGTTTTAAGTTCAGGATTTCCGACCGGTCTTGCGGCCCGATTTTGGCGCATGGCGCCTAATCATCTGCGCTCGCCCGGGATTTTCTGCGCGCCTGCTTTTAGCGCGCGGCGCCAACATCTGCAAACTTTCGGGAATTCTACCGCGCGTCCTGCTCGCAGGCGCGGCTAAATTCTGCGCTGTTCAGCTCTTTTAGCGCGCGACCACGCTCTGGCGCCATGGCTACCCGCTTTGAAATCACGGCTTCGTTGACTTTTAGTCCTCGGTTTATTTGCACTGTACATCAATCACACAAACACAAGACTCGAGACCGTGAGATTGTTCTAGACAAAATAAAATAAACTAAAGACGAAATTAAAATAACATAATTGAAAACGTTGGGTTGCCTCCCAACAAGCTATTTATCTTTACGTCTTTTAGCGGACGCAATTAACCTTCGAGTGCCTATTGGATACTTACGCGAACTGCTTGCAATCCAGTTTATTGCTATAGGTCTCAATTTCCTATAACTATTTGTTCAAACAGGGCCTTAAACATACAAGTATCCCCAAGCACACAAGATGAGTTTGTCTTTTAGGCTTCATTTTGTAGGAAGCAGTGAAATTCTCTACATCTCTTGACTCACGGGGTTGCCCTTGATGGTATGCAATTCCTAATTGGGAGTCATTCGTGATAGCTAGTGGTGTTTCTTACGTGATATGTGCATGAAAAGAATTTCCACGAGAATTCAAGAAGGTGAATAATTGGATTTCTGATCTTTTCCTCTACACACTATCTCACCAAATTCCTCAATAGTTGGGTGTGATTCGGGCTCCTCAACTTGCTGTTATTTGTTGAATATGATCGCGAGTTCGCTATTTGCGTTTCCAACTTCTTTATACCCAACCTCATTTCGTCCGTAATCGAGCTTGGGACCTCGTGAGCGAGTAGAGTTTCTCGTAATTCCTCCTCTCTTCCTACATGGTTGGAACTCGATCATATTGACGGTAGTAATCCATATCTTGAGGATCACGAGATGCATCAAAACAACAAAGAATCACGGCACCCTTGTTTTCCACAATAAATACATAAAACAAACAAAATTAAAAACTATACATAAAACCAAATTAGAAATTAAAAATAGATAAATTTGATATTGAACTAATGTCTAATCCCGTGGCGCCAAAAACTTAGCGCGCGTAATATGCACACTTTTAAGCAAGTTCACGTTATCGTATCAAGTAGTATAGTCTTAGATAAGACCGAATATCGCCATCAGGATTAGGGTTCAAGTACGATTATCTATTTTCTAGTATCTATTTGGTGGATTAATGATTGATTGGTTGTTTAAAACTAAGAATTATGAAAGCTATTTTAACTATAAAGATTTACTTGATGATGATGAGAATCGGCACTATGTATCCTCACTATCCGCTTATGCTACTCATTAATGCATTACTTATGGTATTCTTCTTTTGGAGAAAGCGGGTTTCTGAAATCGTTTTATACTCCGTTAGGTTATATAAACACTCAACCTCGATGTCGTTTCTTACCTAACTTTCACGATAAGGGTAACTCTATAGGAGGATTAAGAACAAAACCTAGTTGACCGTCACGCTGATCGCCAAAATTAGGGTTGTTAAGCCTCATCAACGCTTCTGAATCTAATTGAGGTATTTTCATCCCCAATTCAAGTATCACCCAACTTACAGCATATTCACAATCCCCCCTTTTCAGAATCTGATTAGAAATCATATAGTGATAACTAGTTGTCAATTAGCTACCAAGAATTCAACTCAATTATTGGATAGATCTCTCAATAAGAACAATGACCATAAGCATGCATTAATTTATAACATAAGGTTCAAACAATTCAACATAGAAAGCCCTATAAGAGAATTAGTTCCTAGCCATGAATATGACAAGAACTAATTCAAAGTTCATCATGCAAAAACTGAATTAAAGAAAAGAAAAAGGAAAGAAATTACTAATGTTTAGGTCTCGATCTCTAGGCAAGAAAACCTTGTGTTTGGCAAGAAAGGAACTCTTTAAAAGCGCTGGGTTCTCCTTTTATAGTTTAAAACGCCTCCTTCTTTTCCTGCAGCTGGCCCAAAATCCGTCAAAAGACCTAAAATTTCGCGTCGGCGCGCCTGGCTGATAGGCGCGCGGCCGAAGTTCAAATCCGTCGGTGTTTTGGCGCGCGACCCGATATCTGCATGCGAGCGCGTACTGTATCTTCTGTAGCTCTCCGGATGTTTAGCGCCGCGCCATCTAACATCTTAGAAGCGCCATGTGCCCAGTCTTCTGCTACGAATAATGGCGCGCGCTCGCTGATCTTTGGGAGGCCATGTGCTGGTGCAGATTTTAGCCTCGTTCGCCACTTTCTCTGTTTTGACTCTGGCATCTCTGTTTTGCCCTCTTTTTGCTCCTTTTCCGCCATTTGGTCATTTCAACCACTTTGACTCAATAGAAAGAAAAACTATCCTAATACGACACTTATATGTGCAAAATGGGACAAAAGACTAACTAAAACAGACTCAAAAGGTGTATATAAAATACACCGATCAGATGTCCTGACAATATTATTTATGGTTCGTATTTTGCGTTCCGCCTGTCCATTCTGAGAAGATGTGTGGGGGCATGAAAAACGAAAATTCAAACCATTTGTTTTGCAAAAATCGATTGTCTATTATCAAACTCCCGCCCGTTATCACATTGGATGTTTTTGATATCCCTTTCAAACTGTTTTTGGATGAAAGCTCTAAAACTAAGGAATGTAGAAAACACTTGTGATTTTTTTTGATATGGGAAATGTCCACAAGAATTTAGAGTAATCATCTAAAACAAGCAAATAATATCTATGCCCTGAATAGCTCAAAACTGGGGATGTCCAAATATCACAATGTATAGTCTCAAATGGCATAAAAGTGCAATTAGAAGAAGACTCAAAAGGTAGTTGAATATGCTTACCCAAAGGACACGACTGACACTTATTAAGAGTTCGTGTACATGAAATTGAATTATTGCGTTTGAGAGAGTTTAAAACAGACTCTCGGATGTCCCAAACGTTCACGCCATAAATTGGAATTAAAACGACAAAATTAAAATGTTTCTTGTCAGGTTGTAGTAGTGAAATGGCTGGATAAAGTTCTCACGACTATCACATCTCATTAGCCGTGCCGCATGCGAAAATCACACGGTAAAATCAAAAGGATCAAAGCTACGGTAACTTGATTATCCAAGTAAACTTTGAGCGGAGATTAGGTTTTGATTAATTGTGGTGCATGAATAACATTTTCAAGGCTAATGGTGGATTTGGTTTGGACAATTTAGTGGAACCATAACCTTTTATTGGAATGGAATGGTCATTTCCGACAGTTATACCATTTGATTTGCTCAAATTAAAATAGGACGTGAGATTACCTTGGGATGACGTCATATGTGACGTAGCACCTGAGTCTATATACCAATTCGTATGCGGTGGATTAATCCGGCGTGTGCATGGCATGTTCAATTTCGCCCGATTGGCTGTTGAGTGGGCCTCGTTACGCTGAGGCCCAAAATGGTGGCCCATCGCTGCTGCCGCCTCATCTTTGGCTGCTTCTGCTCATTGTTAGCCATTTCTTGGGCTAGCTTGTCTTCTTGGTGCTCGCTCTTTGCCGCTCTTGCTGGCCGCCCAATACTTAGTCTTGCTCAGTGCTCCCAGTTAGGCAAAACGCCTTCTTTGTGGATGATTCTTTGGCTCACGAAGTGGGCTCGCGATTTGTGGTAGGAGTAAGAACGAGGTCGGCCAAAGTCCATTGTGGCGAGCCAGCTTCTGCTGTTGCGCCTGCACTTCTTCATGCGCCATGCCATGGCTTGCCGCCAGAGCCGCCAGAACCACCGCCGAATTCCCACCGCCGGAGTTGCGATGATTCCGTTTTGTTGCGGTTTCCACCTTTTTATTTCCATGCCGCCCTTTTTGACCGGTTATTTCCATCATTAGTGACCGTATGCAGGATTCGGTTGTGTTAGCAACTTTTTGGAAAGACGCGTTGTTCAGGATTAACATAGATCTTGCTTTGTAGAAACAGCGGAAGTGGGTTACTTTGACGGATAACGGTGGCAACCCCGCTTATATGCCTCTGTCGTCCGTGACAAGTTGTAGAACCAAACTACATCGGAGGCAGGGGAACCAACATTTTTAATTGATCCACCAACACTTTGGCGTTGACAATAAGCAGACGATTAGGAAAATCCTCCATATCAACACCGGAGAATTCTTGTTCCAAAGCAAGCTGCGGGAATTTTGATTATCATAAAAATATCCGTAATCGATTCCAAGCATCAATTGCCTTAGAATCTGTTTCCGTGATCGTGTCTGACAAATCAGTGGATATTGTTGAATATATCGACCAAGAAACGATGGCATCTAGTACATCCCAATTCTTTGTCTTCATCCGTTTTCAAGACTCTTTCTTTGTCTTTTAGGAAATGATGTGGTGAAGAACCAGGTGAAGCGACAACATATTTTAAAAGTTCGCCGGAAGCATAATGCACATTCTCCATTTGTAAAGTTATGGGAACATGAGTTTTGATATTGGAAACTGTGAGGGCTGGGTGATAGAACGATTTGGATTCAGACATGTTGATAATAGTTGGATGAAAAAAAAAAACACGATGAACTGGAAAATCAAAAAAAAAAAAAAAATCGATGTGGAGGAGAACGAAATTTCGAAAAAAAAGAAACAATTTTGGTGTTTAGGAAGATGAATCTTTTCCTAAGCTCTTGATACCATGATAAAATATTTTCCTCAAAAGACTTCATTCCATTAGGTAAGAATATATACATCTTTACACTAACTAGGAAGAATATAGAATAATCCTAAAAATATTCCTATACATTAAACTACTTACCATATAAGATGGGATACTACATTAATACAAGATACCACACAATATTTCTATAATTATGATATTACTTCTAGAATATTCTATTCTAGAATATTCTAATATTTATCACATGCACTTCACAACAGAAGATATTTCATAAAATAATTCATTTCTCTTTTCTCTACACCAATACATATACTCCACCATATATATTCATTATATCTCATTTTCTATTTTGTATATGATATTATTTTTGTAACATATTATTACACATATAATAATAAAATTATAAATTATTATTATAATATTAAAACACAACAATACATGAATTAGTTGACATCATATATGACATTTGAAAATTGGATGACATATTTTGAGAATTTTATGGACGTTGAATATTGAGATTTTGTAGTTGGTTAGAAAATATAAAATTTGGAGGACATTAAAATTTTGATTAGGATCCATATTAAAAAAATAGCAAATAATTTGAAAGAAGATAGAAATTTGGAGAAAATAGCCAAAATATTTTGGTGTCCAAATGAAGTAAAATTAGTCTCTTTTTATAGATCTTGAAAAATAAAAAAAATTGGTGTTTCTTTTTAATTCGGTCAAATTATTGATCAAAAATAACAATTAAAGTAGTGGTGAAAAATGAATTTCTGATAGTCAATCGCTGGCTGCCACATGGCTCGAGCAGAAAGAAAACAGGGGAAAATTATGTGCAGCAGGAGACATTGTCTCCACGTGGCAAGATTATCTCCTATATATTCAATAATTTCCAATTATTTCCACGTCAACATGTCATTCAAATTGTCTTCTACTGCGTATAATTATCGGGGACAATATCCCCCGTTGAAGATGGTCTTAGAAAATAGTACTCCAGTAGTTCTTTTTGGCAAAAATAAAAAAAATAAAAGTCACTCGTTCTGCAATATCATCAAACTATATTTATTTTTTATAGTTTATTGATGAATGGGGAATGATATTTTGGTCCTTTACAATTTTTTGTTTTTAGTTTTATGATTCTTTTATAAAAAAATATTTTTATTTTTACACATAAGAACTCTGGAAAAAAAAACCTTTTCAAATGGTAAGACAGAAAGAGCTCCCCAGACCACACGGTGTGGGTTTTAAATGGATATGTTGTTATTGTGAATTGTAACAGAGAAAGAGAACTCATTTCCTCTATGAATTGAAATAAGAATATATATTCCCTCTGTCTCAATTTATATGACACAATTTCCTTTTTGATATGTCTAAAAAAGAATTCACATTTCTATATTTAGAAACAATTTAACTTTATGAGATGATTTACATCAATACATTTATATAAGACTTAATTTGGACCACACATTTCAAAAGACTTCCTTTTTTTCTTAAACTTTATACCAAATCAAATTGTGTCACATAAATTGAGACCGGTGAGATATTGATTAACTACTAAAGCTTAAAGTAAAAATTGCATGTCAATAACTCAATATGTCAAATAATATCAGCTATCGTTAAAATGTGGCCCATGGGATTAGGGCCCATAAGAAATTATCTTCTAATGCTTCAATTAAGAAAGTAGACCCATCTTTAACCAATACTTACAACTTACAAGGGACTTGTACACATGCATATCAAATCGAGATGATAGTCTTTCATAGACCGAACCGAGGCCTCAAGTTAAAAGTAAAGAACATGTATCAACTAGAAATTGGGAACATGAGTTTTGAGCCAAACAATGAGGCTCTAAATACACTATCAGCTCAACTAACAAACAGCCCATTCCAATATCTCTTTTTGACTTTAGAGCCTAGCAATGAACATGCAGTTGTTTGCTTTTGGACCACCAAAATAACAACAATATCTTCATTCATCATAAATTACGTTATTTGTATTGTCGAAAACATGTAATAAGTCAAAATATCTCCATGTTATTCTTGTCCTTCAATTTGAAGAAAGTTCAATTCCATAAAAATTAGGTAAAAAAACAGTCCATAGCACACAAAACAAGACATCTCCACTACAAAACTTGTATAATTCCCATCTGATAAAATATATAAAAAAGAAAATTTCGTCTAGAAACAAATCAAAAACGTATTATCTGGTGGGCCATTCAGAATTCCCAAGTTCTACGGTTGAAAGGGCAGAAGAGTGCACTAAGCTCCCGCTATGCGCTGTCAGATGAGAATTATACAATTTTAGTGCAATTCTTGTGCCTTTAAACCTCTGAACTATAGGCCCCACATCGACTCCACTAGATTTGTTCCCAAGAATACTCTAAAAAGGAACCTTTCCTCTCCTCGGTCATTTTGGATTAAGAAGATGTGATTCTATAAGAAAAGTGTGTTCATAAGATTTCTCTAAAAATAAAACCAGTTGTATTATTGACTCTAAAACTTATGTTACTCCACTTTCTATCAAGTATGCTATCAATTAGCTATACTGTATTATAATCAGCAAAGCGGAGCCTTATATCAGATTTTAACGCATACTCTAAAGACATATGACAACTGGAAAACCCCTGACCAGGACTCAAAAGACTTGTCATACACTAAAGTCTTTCCAGCTTGTATTAATTTCTGCACGGTGTACACCTCAGTGGTAGACATCTCCACATGCAACTCTTCCAAATACAGAGACATAGGCAACTGTTCTGGCAAGACAAAATGTCAGTTAAAACGAATTCAGAATTTAAACGTTGTTCGAGTTAAAGAACTATTTCAAATGCAGTTGTTGACTCTGAGTTAAACGGAACTCTATCAAGACACAGTGCTTTGCAAAGGACAAAAGCGAGTAGAGTAGTTAGTAATGATCGATTCAGAATTTAGACATTGTGAATTTTGAGTTAGAGATCACTTGGTTCTGAAATATATAGTTTATATATATACTTGTTTTTTTGCACGTATATAAAGTTTTTTCTGAAACATTGTTGTTGAACCAGAAAACCTATTGTTGGATGTGCTAATGTGTGTTAGCACACCAAAACACAAGGCTGATTTTCCTCAGTATATATATTGATCAGCATATTGATGCAATCTTAAAGGTGTTGTGTCTACTTGAACATACACAATAATGCCAGTATTTTCTCCAAGACAGAGCCACGAGATCCAGCTCCAATGTCTGCAAAAACCTGGCATAACCTTGTACCAAAATATGAAAGAAAAAAAAAAGAAGAAAGCAAAAGCATATCGACCCCTTCTCTTTTAACACATCCATTTAGCCAGGGGCGGAGGCAAGGTGGAATCGCTTTTGCTGAAAAATAATACGGTGCATACAAGATCAAAATTATATTTTATGTATATATAGTAGATGTTGAAATCTATTTGGTTGCTTGTGTATTTACTTTTTTTATATTTTGAATGTCATTAGAGAAGTCCTGAATCACCATGGCATTTGGCCATACAAGACTCCAATGCTAGTGATCTGTCAACTTCTTAGTCAATTTTGGTAACTTATATAGCATATTGCCAAAGCAAATCAATTGCAACTGCTCATACAAATATTATCATGAAGCACTTCTCTTTAAAATGTCGAAATTTCATCTAATAACTTCATGAGTTGAATCCACAAATCTTGGGTTCATGTTTGAATTGCTAATATAACAGCCAAGATCAACACTAGAATCATTCGAGTAACTCGGAAATACAGGAAAGGGAGGAGAAAAAAATAAGGAAGGCATAAAAGAAAGAGCAGAAATAAAATCTACATAAAAAAGGGCAGTCCGGTACACTAAGCTCTCGCTATGTGCGGGTTCGGGGAAGGGCCGGACCACAAGGATCTATTGTACGCAACCTTACCTCACATTTCTGCAAGAGGTTGTTTCCACGGCTTGAACTCACGACCTCCTGGTCAGGCAACTTTACCAGAAATAAAATCAGCATAAGATAAATTAACAACGTTCTGAATTTGCATTGAACTGAGCTACTTTGAACTAATCTAAGAGTGATGACTACACCAAACAATTATTACAAATTTAGTACTTTCTCTATTTACAACCCCAATTCTTAGTGTGTTAGCTCTGACACTCCCAGGTAAAATTTTCTAGAATCCATTTTGAAAGAAGCTTCCGTAGAGTATGAAAGAATTTCAGTGTCCTGTCATGTGCAGAATAATCAAAGCTAAACGAACCTCGTTTCTCAATTATCAATAACCTGCTTATCAACAACTTGCTTATCATTACCATCATCCATGGTTGAACGATTTTCACAAGAGTGAACAGAATCAACTTCATTTACCCTACTTTGTCCTTCCCCAACATCGTGCTCACCATCCTCAGATACTGAGCTAATATCCATCTCCTTTTCCGGACTTTCAAGTTGCACGCACTCAGCAATTGCGTCCTGCACGGAACTATTATTTTCTGAATCGAGGCTTCTATTCGATGGGGTCAAGTCTCCTTTTCTTACCACGTTAAAGACAATACCGTTGTTAGTCCTTTCAGGCTGGAGAAGGTCACCTTCGCCTACTGTAATGCTTGAACTACCCACGGGAACCCTAATACTGAAATCTCTTTGATCAAATTCGGTGTCTGAATTTCTATCTGGTGTTGTTACCCTTGGGCTCGGGGAGAACTGGTCCCGGATACCTGCCATCTGAGGAACAATATTGTTGAGGTCAATAGTCAATCCTTTGTTCAGTCGCGAACCAATTTCCAAGTTCTGGACAAAGTCAATAAACTTATCAGCAGATGTTGTCCTCATCAAAGGACCACCAGATCTTGTCCAAGAATTAAGGTCCACATTTTCAGACTCGCTGTCACTGCCGTCATGTGGGGTCCGGTGTGTGCGCCAGTTTCGGGTCCCACTGCCTCCTTGATGATGCGAAGCAGCAACATCTGCAAGAAAGTCTTCAAGGGAGCCTGTTGAATTCTCTCGTGCAATGCAGTTCCAAGAAGGAATTCTTCTGGAAGCATTAAATCTGACAGTGCTTGACAAGCCATGGGAAGCAGCAGCCGCTCTCTCGGCACTTCTTTTCAGTCTACGCATGTGATTCAGAATAGCAACGCATTCATCAAGCGCATGCTCAATTCCACAATTTGCTTTAATGGCTGAGAGTTTTTCCCAAGTGCACCTTCTTCCTTGATTTGCTGCCTTTTGTAGCTCCAGAGTAGAAGGGTTCTGTATGATTTTCGAGTACTGTATCATAAACACAAATTGATGAAAATGTCAGTTGTCAAGCCAATCTGCAGTTCTTTGGTAGAACAACTTACTTTGAATAAAGACAAAAATATTCATATGAACTTTACAGCACTTGTTTCTTATTTGCGAGAAGAGAAACTGCTCGTAGTGGAAATACCTGAGCTAGAGTGGCAGGCATTACAACAGTTACATCACCCTCCCAATCTTGAGCGAAAAGTTTCGCTATTCCTCCCAAGGGAAACCCAAGTTCTAACACCTGATGGCATCTGTGCTTCACCTCCATTTCAGTAAGTTGAGCAAGCTGCATCGCCAAATACTTTATGTTACAATGGCGCTGTTTAAAAATCTCCACAAAAAGATAACAAAAAAGCTAGGAGCATGCAAGGATAAGCTATGAACTAGAAATTTTCGTTACAAGTTTACAACCACTGATGAGGTCTACAGAGCCTAAGCATTTGGATCTCTAAACCGTAGAACTGAAACTGATTATACCTGGTGAAGATGTGATCAGTGGATCAAATGGAACAAAGGCAATTAGGTAGGGTAGATTTATATTATTATTATATCAAAAACCCTGAGTGCAACAATTACTTCTTAATCCCAACCATTCCCTCCATCCATAATTTGTTGGATGCTCTAACTGGACCAACTTCCGAAGCTAAATTGGACTTGGCAGACAGACTCATTCCGTTACTCTAGCATCAACAAATGAATCTTGCTTGATTATATTTTCAAGACCGTTGGAGCTGCAAAACGCTAAACGAATTTTCAAACAAAAAGATCATTGCGTAGCAAACCGATCACTGATGACTTACAAGAATCCTATCTCTATAAAGGAGAGAAACATAGAGATGCCCACAATGCTACTTGGCAGTACATGTCACTACAAAATTATTCAGCATATGATTCCTTCAAGTTAGTCCTTTCCACGACCTAGGTTAAACTAAATAGCTTCAAATGTTCAAACAAGTGAAGACGCTCAAAGAAGTTTAATAAGGGAATAAAACTATCTCTTTATCAGTATATGCTTTAAGTCCAACTCCTTACAAAAATAAACAGAATAAGACAAATAGATCTGGAGCTATATAACCCTACCTATAGTTACAGAATATATTACTTGAACTAAATCAAGATACAACAACGACCAATATTATTTTAAAGTGCTCTAAACTTTGCAATGAAACAGAAATAAAAGTCCATATGAACATACCTTGGCAGCAAAGTTGCCTCCATAAGCTCTTACAAACTCTTTGATCCTCAGTAGCGGAGCAATGTGTGGATTCGCCTGGCTCACAATGAAGTGATTGACATTGAAGAGCTCCTTTAGCTGCATCATTGGCAAATCAACCTCCAAGCTACCATCCCTCCACCGACGAGAAGATGCACCAGAAGTGGCATCAGGTCCCAAATGGAATGGTGGGTGATATGGAACAAGATCTCCACTTCTATCCTTTGCCATCAGCTCTTGAGCTTCGAAGAGACCAGGAAAGGCACAAGAAGCGGTCACAGCACTCCATATAACAACATGAGGTGAAGTCAAGTAATTCAAACATCTAGGAGGTTCATGTTTCCTAGGGGAGCAAACAGTAATCCCGAGGATTCTACCGGTCATGTCATAGGCTTCTTGGAAAGTAAGATTATTCGTGAGATTGCGTAACAGCACCTGCAGCTGTCTGATCTCATGTACAGCACCCTGGGTCATGACCCTCCGGAAAATAGTAAAAATCCCACCCAACTGATCGAAAAATTGCAAGGAATGCCAAGAGTCTTCGAAGAAACTCTGGAGCTCAGGCCAAGATCGAGTCGCAACTATGGAGCACATAATCGATCCGACACTCGAACCAGCAATTATCCGTGGAAGCAGCTTGTGTCCTACAAGAGTTTTCACAACACCGACATGGAAAGCTCCTAGAGAGGCACCTCCACTTAAAAGCAAAGCCGTCCTACCAAAGGCGTGTCTCGTTTCATGCATAAAAGCGAGTTTCTCTTCCAACAGAAGCTCCTCCGAATCGGAGTCGCATACCATTCTCAACTGAGTTGAAACCTCATCAATATATTCCTTAATAAGTCTAGGCACATGAAGCCTTCCCTTGTGAAGTTCTGAATTGCACATATTACCAAGATTCCTAACAAGGTCAGCTCTCATACAGAATATGATATCTCTTAGAGAACCCTCTTGCCTACGATGTTGAAGCTCGTTGAGTTTATTTCGAACTAATTCTTCGTCATAAAGATCTGCCTCATTCATTTTAGGTGTCTCTTTATCCAACATCTTGGCCGCATGAGCCCACTCCTCATAGGTCAAGGCAGATCTCATCATGTTCCTCCAAAACTTCCTCCTATAAGCCATCTCAGCCTTGCTTTTCACATTCGTGTATCGCCTCAACAAGAAGGCGAGAAGTGTTACTAACGCCAATATCCCTTGTGGATTGCGAGGGTGCAACCACGAAATCAAAGGTGTCACATAGTATGACAATCCATTCTTAAACTTGTACAAGTAATATACCAAGAAATGAAACAGGTGATGCCTCAACTGCGACATCGATTTGCAGAACAAGACTCTAAACGCAATCGTTCGACCCAATATTGTACTAGGTCCAATCGCGAAAAAGTCAATAGTAGCCTCATTACTTATATCCATCTCAATGTCAAAGGAACTAATCCTATAGGTTGCTCAGCAAAATGTTAAGACAACCAATATCCAAATACCTAATAATCTAAGGCTCTAAGCAATACCAATTGACAAGATTAGCACAACAAAGGTTGTACTAGCTCAGCATATCAAAGTACACAAAAAATGAATGATACTTTGACAATAAGGGAAAACAAAGGTTATTCACAAGATTCAAGGAATCAAATTGAACCAGAAATGAACAAGCTAAAATATGTGCAACAATAGAACTACTAGATCAAAGAAAATACCTCTATTTAGGAAAGTCAAAGGTAAAAAAGATCCAACCCTTTCCTATTTCAGCCTTTTCCTTTGTTGTGCAATTGTGGCAACTCAACCGACAAAAGAATCCTTAATATACCCAAAAATCAAGATTCAATTTTTTTGACACCAAGATTCAATTTTTATGCAACCCCACAAAACAAATGTCAAAAGGGGTTCTACAAAAAAACAAGAAAAACTAAAATTCTCAAAAAAAAAAACACAAACTTCAGAAAAAGGAAAGAACACAAGAACAGGCTTAATGTTTGTGCTAGAGGGACCAATCAATCTAGAATATGTGACAACAATAAATTATAATTTATCACTGCAATGAACAGATTGGATTTAATGGGATCATTGGGATTCGAAAAAAGAAAGAAAAAGTCAGAAGTTTGGATCAGATAACGATATGGTTTATGTATATATGGTTAAAATTGACGTATGATATGTATCAGCTAAGAAAGTATGGATAGGCACGAAAAGATTGAATATATTATTATTATACTAAAATTCAATTCAATTCTATAATAATAACTCAACAACTATCTGTATTTTATGATGCAGCAACCCGTAAGAAACATTACACATAAGCATATCTAGACCTTTATAGAAGTGAATTTTGTTGAACCTAAATAATAATTAATATTTGAAGTTGACCTTTTCTTTTTTCTAACGTTTTGGCGGAGAAGGGAGAAAAGGGCAAAGGTAAAAAGGTTTGTTACGTTAAGATAAGAGGTTGTTGCTTGCAAGTAATTATATGAGGTAAAATAGGAAGGTTGATGAAATTATGTTTAGGGTGGTGATTAGGGATATCTATGGTTGGGTTTGATTTTATTTTATTAAAATATATCTAAATTAATATGTAGTTTTAAACTTTTAATTATTTTTTATTCGATTAGTGATATTTGCCTCAAGAGTATGTTGTCTATACCATACTTAAAGTGCAGTTTTTCCCATAAACACATGATGATTTGTCTATCAAACTTATCATTTTTTTCTATTATGCTTTTTTTAAATTAAATTTTTCATTGACACGTGAAAAATTCAATTATATACGAACTTAATAAATCTTGACTTATATATATAAAAAAAATTGGACCAATGGAAAAGAAGTTGTATAGTTATATCTTTGAACAAATCAATAAGAGTTGTGGTATGGATAGTCTTTCCGTCTTTAATGCCCGGATTTGAATTTTGGGTATAGAAAAACTTATGTTATGGAGCGCTTCTCTTAAATGAGTTTATGTAGCGCAAATTCGAATTAGTCGGGAATAATAATAATTGTATTTTTGTCCATATCTAATCAATGAAGTAGATATAAGACACGTGCATTAGTGAAACATTAAAGGCGTGGATCATTTTGTTTAAGGAAATGTCTCCTAACTACTCTTGAAAACTTTGAAAAGAAAAACCGTTGTCACGTTTGGCGGGCAGTATCATCGGTTTGTGTGCAAAAAATCATTAGAAATTATGTCGTATATTCACTGGAGGACGACTGCGTTCAAACGAGACCAGAGTGCATCATCAGAAGTCGAAGCTCAGGGTAGGTCTGTGGACTTCGGTGTAGGAGGAATTATATGGTCGATAACTTCGTAAACACAACAATGGATCTTAAAAAGCTCCACCCACGAGGAGTATTGACCATTTTCCATCTTAAGGGTGATAGGGATGAGGTTTTTTTATGTTGTTTGCAAGTGAAGGAGATGAAATTTAGGAGGAGAAGAGAGAGAATGGCTAGAAAAAACACTAGAGTTCCGTGGGGTGGCGGCCGAGAGCTATGGTCGGCGGCGGTGGAGGTATTTTTAGGCTACTGATATATGTTCCTTTATTGTATTTATCAATAATGTACAATATATATAGTAGTACAAGAATATTTAAAGTAGGTAATTAATCAATCTAATTACAATAGAAATATAATTCTACATAAAATAAAAGATATACAATTAATGAAAGAATATTCAGAAAATATTCTGTTAGTTACTACTTCAAAGTGTTGTAATAATATGGAAAGACAATGGGATGAATCACTTATGTTAGTGATGATTTAGAATCAAATGATCAGTGTGTAACAACATCAGTTTCTTGCAATGATGAGGACAGAGATCCTGATTTCTATCATACGATTTCACTTCCTCTTCCGATAAAGCCGGTTGACAATGTTACCACAGCTGAGGAGGATGAAATTATCAACAGAGAACTGTCTAAGAATGAACCATTTTCCATAAAGCAAAGTTCAGTATCTGATGTTTTTATTGAAGCCAAATGTAGCACTAAGTTTTCTTCTGCTTCAGCTTGCAACGGTGCAATGGAACTCGAAGAGAATTTGCAAGAGAAGGATGACAAAGCTACTTCAAATGAGGACCTTGATAGCCCCATCATGTTCAATTGGAGATTCTGAATCCAGGAATTATACTCCAACTGAAAATGCTGAATCAAATGCCTCAGCCAAGAACTTGCACGTAGCCCGGTTGCCAAAATGGGAGCATGTGGACCCTGATTCATAGACATATGATTTCAGATGAATATACAGAATCGGATAGCAAAGTTACATGCAGAGCTGATGAAGAAAATCACAAGTTCTGTGCAGCAGAAAGTTCTTATTCACTTTTGAAATTTTCTGAAAGAGAGTCAATGACTACAAATCAGGATGCAGATAACCAAAGGGTTGAAGCGTGCAAGTTTTTAGCCATTAAGCTAGTCCGAGAAGCAATTGAGAGAATTCGGCTCCCTGAAGTTCAAGATCAGTCATCAGATAATCAATCCGTAACAAGTGAAGGTGAAAATATTAGTACTTACATATGTTTCTTTAGTATTGATTAGTTTTTTGCCAACTTGTGTGATTGTTTCTTATCCTTTACTTTTATAAGTTCTACGCTGATCCCTCTATGATGGCATTCTTCTTCCTTTTCGGACTTTACAATATTATTCTAGCAAAAGCTAGTGATTAGCTGACAGTATCCTATCTCGGCTAAGGACCGACTCCACTACTTAAGATTATCTTCAGAATTTGCTGTGAATTTGACATAAGTGTTTATTATACAACAGTATGTACCGAAGAAAATTTCAAGGAGTCTAACACCAAGAATGAGTCAGATGAAGGAAGTATTACCGGAGAAAATATTGGCAGCCCTGAGAAACATAAAACCGAAGGACAAGTCACGAACGAAGCACCAAAATACTGGAGCAATCTTAAAAGATGGATTCTTCTACAAAGATTCATCAAGGAATTGGAAAATCTGAGAAAATTCAACCCAAGAAAGCCGTAATACATGGAATTGAGAACCACATCAGCATGTGGCACATGATATTACAGCATGTATTATCAGATGTTGTATCAAAAGTAGAGAGTGATCAACTACTCGAAGGAACTGATGATGAGGTAAACGACAACAGAAAACTAGCTGAAATAATTACGGACAACTCTCTTCGGGATATAAGCCACTATGGAAGAAGTTTCAGCAGAAATAATGATGTCAATCTCATAAAAGAAGCAATTAGCCAGATCATAACAACACCGATTCAAGATTATCATTCAGTAGGCGGAGAGCAAAGTAGTACAAATTCATTTTGCGAAGAGAAAATGATCCCACATGCCAAGAGTAAATTTGAGCCACCAAAGTCCAAGAACTGGAGCAAGCTGAAGAAATTGATCCTCATTAAGAGATCAATAAAGGCACTGGAAAGAGGAAACTCAATCCACAACCCCCTAAGCTTTTTCCTCCTACACATGATCAAGAACAAGAAAAAGTGGATTTGAGGCACCAAATGACATATGAGAGGAAAAGAACCGAACAATGGATGCTCGATAATGCAATGCAGCACATGGTCACGAAGCTAACTCCTGCATGGATAACAAGAGTGGCGATGCTTCTGGAAGCTTTCAAAGCAGTTGTTCCACTCCCAGAGAGGGTAGCAAAAACAACCAAACACTCTTATATGATGATATGATGGCTCTCGTAAATAAAACATTTTTAGTGGAGTTTGGTAAGACATGTTTTTATGAGGAAGAATATTCAACATGTAGGTAGCCATTTGAAGTGCATAATGCAAAAAGATGGGGGGTATGGATGCATGAGCAAGAGATGTTCTAACAATATTATTGATGGTTCTAATCTTGCGTTTTGCCTTTCCATTTTGTGAAGAAGTGTGAGGACAAGATAGACGAAAATTTAAACCATTTATTTTGGAAAAATCCCAAAATTGATTATTGTCAAATTCCCCCCCCCCCCCATTGTCACATTGAATACTTTTAATCTCCCGTTCAAATTGAGTTTTGATGAATGCCCTAAAAGTGAGAAATGTGAAAAACACTTATGATTTCTTTGACAAAGGAAATGTCCACAGATAATTAGAATAATCATCAAGGATAAGCAAATAATATCTATGACCAGAAGAACTCAAAACGGGAGAAGTCCAAATATCATAATGCAAAATATCGAAAGGCATAAGGGTGCATGAAGTAGAAGCAATAAATGTCAATTTCACATGTTTACCAAGTGTACAAGAATGACACTTATTCAAAATCCAAGTCTGGGTACAAGAAATAAATTTATTTTGTTTAAAAGAAGCTAAAACAACCTCCCCCAGATGTCCCAAACGTTGGTGCCAAAGCTGCAAAAGCAGAATGAAACTTGGATTGATGATTAGGTAAGTTTATTGGATAGAGCTCCCCCTTGCTATCACATATCATAAGAAGCCTCCCCATCTGAAAATCACACGTGGAAAATCCAAACGGGTCAAAATTAACAAATACTCAATTATCAGTTGTAAACTTCCTAAGAGATACCAAGTTTTTTTTTTATTTTTGGAGCATGTAGGACATTATTTAAAGACAATGGTGGGTTAGGTGGTGACAATGTAGTTGTGAAATCCGGAAAAAAATAAAAAAAATAATATATAGTTGTGGTTGGGTTAATAAAAATATATATATATATAAGAAAACAAAGAATAAATTGCATGGGATAGAGTTAGTGTTAAAGTTGGATAAATAGATAGATGGAATGAAAATAAGAAAACAAAAAAAAACAAAAAAAAAAAACAAAAGAAAAAAAAAGAAGAAGGGGAATTGCAGCATCAAGCATGCAACGTCCTTTGCTCCTCCCCCCCTTTTCATTTCCCCTCCAACTCTTGTCATTTCACCTCCCATAGGTTATAGAAAATTCTCCACTTATACATTGTATTTACACACAAACAAAGTACATAACATAAAGGTTAGAAAATCAGAAAAAAACAAGGGAAAAGAAGAGGAAAAAATACCAAGAGGGCAAGAAGAACAAGAAGCAAAATACTAGAGAAGTAAGGATAATTTTAGCAACCACACAACAATAATCGTCACACTTACAAGGTGAGTTTTCTCACTCAGAAATTCTTGGTAACATCCTTTATTTTAAGTTCAATACATGTAAGAATAAGAATTGAGTGTTGAAAAGAAATATTGAACTTTTGATTGCTTAGACAACTAGTTGCGTCATGAACTTTACGAACTGTTCTCACTGAGTTATAATTGTTAGAATTTGATGAAATTCGAAAGAATTGTACACCTCTCTAATATGATCATATAGAACCAAAAATTAGGTAAAATGGACGTACGGTTTGAAGGTTATCATAGTTCAAAGTTACTGCCTTAGATTTGGTCGAAATTCGGAAAGGCATAATTACGGACTGTTTTTATTGAGTTTTACTTATTATAATTATATGAAAATTTACATGGTTGTAAATCTCTCTGTTACGGACAGATATATATATAAATATTTATTAAAACGGACTTACGAGTTGAGAGTTATTGTAGTTTGAAGTTGCTGCCTCGGATTCGTCGGAATCCAGAAGGGCAGGATGTTGAAACGTAAAACTGTACTAATCTGTGGGGAATATGAAAATTGTTGCTAAATTAAAGTTCTATATCTCTTTGTTGTGGACATTTTGAGACCTTACGGGGGTCTATCCGACTTACGGATGGAGAGTTATTGCTGTTTAAAATTTCTGCCTCGGATCGGATCTATCGAGATCCAGGAAGGGAAGCGAATAAAAGTGTAAAACTGTACCAAATGGTACAGAATATGAAAGGATGGTTCACATGGAGACGTGTAGCTCTCTGTTCTCGTCGTTTTGAGATTTTATGGGGCTTGAACGGGTTTACAGATTAGGAGTTATGACTATTCTAAGATTGAGTGCTGTTTAATAAAAATTCTGCCGAAACAAATTTTATGGGGCTGTTTTGAGGATAAATTTGTGTTAGTTACCCAAAGTAGTTTTAAATGAAATTTGGTACAATGAAAGATCCCCGTCTTACCTTAGTTTCCGCTTGGGAAACACCTTAGTTGGAGTTATGGTTAAAAAGTTATAATCGTTACAAGTATGAATGACAGAATGTTGGGAAAGAGAATATTATTTATTCGATCTTCTGAAAAATATGAAAAGTGAATACGTGTTCACATAAATATATAAATATAAACATAATGGATCGGGTTGCACGCCGCAACAAAACGTAAAGTGAATACGTGTTCACAAATACGTAAATATAATGGATCGGGTTGCACGCCGCAACAAAACGTAAAGTGAATACGCGTTCACAAATACGTAAATATAATGGATCGGATTGCGCGCAACAAAGCGTAAAGTGAATACGCGTTCACAAATACGTAAATATAAGGGATCGGGTTGCACGCGCAACAAAACGTAAAGTGAATACGTGTTCACAAATACGTAAATATAATGGATCGGGTTGCGCGCAACAAAGCGTAAAGTGAATACGGCGTTCACAAATACGTAAATATAATGGATCGGGTTGCGCGCAGCAACAAAGCGTAAAGTGAATACGTGTTCACAAATACGTAAACATAATGGATCGGGTTGCACGCCGCAACAAAGCGTAAAGTGAATACGTGTTCACAAATACGTAAATATAATGGATCGGGTTGCGCGCGACAAATATGAAAGATGAATACATGTTCATCTATATAAATATGAAAAGTGAATACGCGTTCACAAATACGTAAACATAATGGATCGGGTTGCGCGCAACAAAGCGTAAAGTGAATACGTGTTCACAAATACGTAAATATAATGGATCGGGTTGCGCGCAACAAATATAAAAGATGAATACATGTTCATCTATATATAAATATGAAAAGTGAATACGCGTTCACAAATATATAAATGTAATAAACATGTGGAAATGCAGGGGAATGTCTTAACGTATAATACGAGATAAAAATAAAGTGTTAGTTAAACCGAGAATTTCCTATGAGGAGTTGTTGCATATTTAAAAATGTTGTGACCTGATATGTTTTTGCAATATGCTTATTACGTTATAATGTGATTGCGCTTGGAATATTGTGGTGTTACTTTGAATTGCAGGGTAAGGTTCTCACCATTTTGAGATGGTAGGGCTGACTCTTTATTTAACATGTTTCAGGAAAGCATGATAGAGGAAAGGCTCCACGCCAAGGCTAGCGATCGTCCCGCAGCCTCTTGTCATACCAAGTCCATTGTTTCGGGCTTGGTATTCGTCAGGTTCAGGATGTCAGTTCCAGTGTCTCGGGAAATGCCCGTGTGGAATGGTCTCCCTTCCAACTTAGAATAATATTTGTCAGTATGTCTATGTAGAAACAATATTTGCACGAGCATGAGCTCGCGTTATATTTTTAATAAAGTCATAAACAAATTTCTTTATTGTTATTTTATTAATAGCTCTGTATTTGAATATAAGTTTAAATTTCTAAATAAAGAGAATTAAATGGTGCTCCTGGTGGAAAATAATTGTCCAGGTGCCATCACGCCCTAAGTAAAGACTTAGGAAAAGTCGGGGCGTGACAGTAGTAGAACCATACCCTTTAATTGGAATTGAATGACCATTTCTGACAACTATACCACTATCATTGCTCAAATAATTACCTACTATATAGGATGAGATATTACATTACACAAGATATTACACAATATTATATTAATAATATTATTCTAGAATATTCTAACACCATTCACGAACAACAATGAATCCAACTCAGTGGCGGATGCCGTTTCAAACACCGGGTTAATCCTAACCCAGTAGTCCAGTACTTTCAACATGGAATGCAAATTTATATGTAAAAATCCACTAAAATTGCAACAAATAGTAGGTCTGACCACAACTTGTAAAATCATATGATAAATTGGTTAACTAGCATTAGTTTGTAAGACAAATGCCCATAATACAGTGTTTTAAATTATTTTTTCTTAACAAAATAGAGAAGGATACTGATGCTCAAGTTACGTCGTACTTCCTCTTTATTTTTCCAATATTGGGTACTAACAAATGTAATCTTTAATTCATTGAAGTATAAATCAATAACAAATATTAAATGGAAAAATTGGTAAAGCAAGAATATTGATGACAACAACAACATACCCAGTATAATCTTACAAGTAGGGTCTGAGGAGTATAAATGTACCCATATCTTAACTCTACTTTGCAAGAACATTGATGACATATAGTGAAATTTTTTATGGATATTGAACTTGAGATATTAAGAAAATTCTTGAAATGGTCAAAACAAGAAGGTATTGTTTTCCCACATCGATTTTGAACAGAGAATATAACACTTTTATATTAAACAACGGGACACTTCAAATCGCCGAGCTCTGTTATGTGGGCTTGTAACCCAAGTGGGGGCAACAATGTGGTGGAATATTGGGCTGTGTTCCTAGATGGGCCTATTGTCTGGACTCAGTGAATACCAGCCTGCTATCCTTCCGTTGAATCGAGCGGAATGTATAACGGGCTGTTGTTCACTGAGTCCAACTCTTAATTATAAACCATCACTTTTTTGGTCCAGCAGTTTAAATAATTATTATCAAAACAATAAAGTATTAGGAATTGGGGTGGGGAGGGGAGGAATACGGTAAAAGGGTAGTTAAGTAGATATGAGTTGTTTTTTCTTACAGGCCAATTTTATTAGTATTATTTGCAGTCTTTTTATTATTTTGATATTTCTTATTGTTAGTTTTTTATTACTATTTATCCCTTGTGTTGCGGTTTCCTTATTATCTTCTTTTTTATACTGCATATTTTTTCATAAATGTTGTGTTTATGAGGGTCTATCAGAAAAAATAACTTGCACAAGTTAGAGAAAGGAGTTGGGGAGGAGAGGAATACGATAAAAGGCTAGTAGTTAGTAGATATGAGTCTTGCTTTTTCTTACCGGCCAATTTTATTAGTATTATTTGCATCTTTTTATTATTTTGATATTTCTTATTCTTAGTTTTTTATTACTATTTATCCATTGTGTTGCGGTTTCCTTATTATCTTATTTTTATTACTGTGTATTTTTTCATAAATGTTGAGGTCTATCGAAAAAAATAATTTGCACAAGTTAGAGGTAAAGTATGTGTATACATTATCCTCCCAGATTCCATTACACTGGATACATTATCATCGCCATTTTGAAATTCAGATTACATAAATATTTTAGGTGGGGGACTCTACAATTTAATGTATGTGGTCAATTAATTAAAGTTGATATGCTCCATCATTCAATTAGCATGATAATTAATAAGAGATAAGTGTAATTAAATAGTATGTTTGTAAAGTGAGAAGTCGGTCATAATATGCAAACTCCAACCACTTATCACATAGAATTAAAAAAATATTTGGAAACACTTCTCGTTAAATTGGTCCATACATATTTCGATTCTAATTCATATGACACTCTTTTCATTTTTTTACGAATTTTAAAATTGATTAGTAGGAATTAAAAAGCTCTCTCTAAGTAAAACCTCACTTGGGGGATTAAGCAACATGTAAGGCAAATTAAGAGCTGTATTGGCAGACTGGGCCAAGCCCATTTATAGACTAAAAAAGTGGTGGTTTAATTAGGAAGTCCATCAGGTTTTTGTTGAACTTAGAGAGCACCGGCTCGTTATCCTTCCACTGCACAGAGCGGGAGTTATTCATTGCACTGTGAAACCAGCCTCAAGCAGTCCACCCACTCTAAAGATGTGGGAGAAAGAAGACTTGTTTGGTGCCACAATACGTAGCTTTACCTTTTATTTTAGTTCTATAAAATGAATTAACTAAATATAATTGGTGTCTATGATCTAATATTTTAATTTAAAAAAGAATACTTATAAAAATATAATAATCATATATATTGGACTATTGGGAGTATTCATTTCAACAAAAGCAAGTTTGAATTTTGCTCTTTCTTACGAGTATGTATATTAATAGCATCGACTAATGTGGTGAGATTGAATGATATCTCTATCCTTAATTAGATATCTTGTGTTTGAGTCACAAAAATATTTGAAAAATCAAGGGCATCTCCCTTAAAGCCATGCGCATTGTGAATATGAATTAGTCGAGTGATTTATATATATGTCCATTTATAGGCCATCATTTAGATTTTATCTCTATTTTATTGTGTAAGTCTAGCCCTTAGGACTGACAAGATATTAGATTTTCGTGTGTACATAATTTTAGCCTTCGATCAAACATTTTTTCATAAAATTTTCAGTTTGCTAAAATAAATCTTTAAATTGTGGTCTAAGATGTCCATATATACAAAAAAAAAAAAAAAGAGTTCATGCGCTGAACAACTTTCCCATAAAAGAATAATCGATGAAAATTTTACGAATTAACAAATCAGTGAAATTCGAATACCCGATAGTTATACCAAATAAAATAAAATAGGTCAACAGCCATATACCAGCACTAATGCACCGGTTCTATCAGAATTCCGAAGCTAATTGTGTTTAGGCGAGAGTAGTATTAGAATATGTGACCCCTTAGAATTCCTCGTGTTGCATCCCTCCTTTTCCAAACTCACTTGTAAAATTACACTAAGTAACCTAGTTGTTTAGCCGTAGAATATTCTAGGAATAAAAAAACATTTACCAAAAAGGAAAAAAATAAGAAGAAGAATCCAACTCAAAGGCAATGACTTTTCAAAACCCTTTGAGGTGTCTAATTGTCTATAAATAAGTTAACACCCATTGTAATTTGACACAACCAAGAACCTTTAAGAAAACACAACAATTTTACTTAGCACTTTGATGGCTGGCCTTCAATACAAATGTTTCCCAACAGATTTCTTTTTTCCAGTTCAAAAAACAGTCAGTGGAGACAACATATCAAAGCAAAATATATTAATCAAGACAAGAAATAGTGATGAATCTTTAATTGATGATTCAAAATCACAGGGAAAAATTGTCATTAGCAGCAACAAGACTCTCAAAGCTATTTCTTCTTCTTCTTCTTCACTTGCTTTGGCTCCTATCCCAGAGCAGAAGAAAGATCAAGATTTGAAGAACTGATTATTTCTTAATCATACAGTGACTTAAGATTACCCTCACGAGATCTATTATATATCATATATGACTTGTGATTCTGACATAAATATTTTATAGAGGTCATTTAAAGTTTGTTTTACCAAGTTTTTTTTAGGTTAGAAATATTTTTTTCCTACAAAAGCACTTTTTTCTTAGTTTTTTTTTTTAAAAGTGAATAATTAAACTCAATTGAAATAAGTCTATAAAAAATTAACAAATCAATTAGTTATAAAAAACACAGTAAATAATTAAAATCAATTGAATTTAAAAAAATTTAATAATTAAATTAAATTGAAAAAAGTCGATCAACAATTTTATTCAAAAAAAAAATTAAAAATGTTTGGAGAAACACCAAATTGGTGTTTCTCATTTTCTTCCATTTTAGAAATATTTTTTGGCTTTTTAAAATAAATGTTCTACTTCTTGATAAATATGTGTTTGGCCCAAAAAGTGAAACACTTAAAAGTTTGACCAAACACATACTTAAGGTGTTTGGCCAACAACAACAAAAATGCTTTTGAGAAGCGGTAGAAGCATTTTTTATGCGGTTGGGAAGAAGCTAAAAAATACTTCTTGAAAAAAGCAGAAGCAAAACCAAAAAAAAAAATCATGACAAAAATATCTCTATCATAAATACATATTTATCAAGTATATCTCTCATCAATTCATTAATTTTAAAATATACATATTTATGTATAGCAACTCATTTTGATTCTTAATAAATATCTCAATACACTCGCGGGACAGTCTGAGGTGTTGGTAAGTTTACCCAACTTAAACTTAATTAATCGTCTTATTTAATATATTACAAATTTATTCAATCATTAATATTTGCAAACAAATGCAGTTACGGATCGTACATACGATGCGTCAGTTGGGCATGTATGTTAGGCGTATTTTGTATACGTTTTTTGAGTCATTTTTAGTTAGTATTTTTTCCATTTTCGTTTAAATAAGTGTCGTGTTAGGGTCGTTTTTCTTTCTTTTGAGTCACAGCGGTTCAACAAGGCAAAATGACGAAAGGAGCGAAAAGTGGGCACAAAAGGAAGGTCCCGAGGCAAAAAGGATGAAAGTTGGCAATTCAGGACAAAAGACTTCAGCACTGCGGTGTCGTTCATACAGGACCGCAGTGCCATAATTACTGTGAGGTTGCAGGACTTTCGGCGCGTGCAATGCGGGGATCAGCGGTGCCAGCGGAATTTCGAATCCGTAAATTTGGCCAAGGGCTGAAGGGTCTGTAGGGCACGAAATTTGTAACATACTTAAGCCCTGGGGATTAGTCTAGTGAGGGGAGTTGGTCATTCTAACACACAACACATCACATGGCAAGGATTGTAAGCTACAATTGAAGACTTTAGTTCGCAGTACTTTTCTTTCTTTCTTTTTAATTCAGTTTATGCTTGGAATTGTATTAGTTCTTAGCGTGACTATGGCTAGGAGCTAAACACTTTATTAGAGCTTTCCTTTTGAATCGCTTGAAACTCTATCTCATGACTTAATGCATTAGTTTGATTTCTTCTTCACTTGATTAAGATTTATTCAATAATTGGTATGAATGTTTGATAGTTAATTGATCACTAATTATCATAACCTATATGATTTCGAATCAAGAACCGAGAGGAGAGATTTGAATATGCTGTAATTGAATAGATATATGTTAAAATCGCGGACGAAAGTACCCCGATACTTGTGTAGCATTATAGGTTACTGTTTTTAATCCTTCTATGTGGTAAATCATATCATAGAAATATAGAATGGTTCTGCACTAGGGTTGAACGATTATATATCCTAACCGGAATATAAGACAGTCTAGTTAACCGTTATCTTAACGTAGAAGAAGAAGTCATTCTAGTTGCATTAAGGATTGAATAGAGTGGAAGTCGAGGATTTTGGAAGCCCTAATTCCTTCATAACTGATTAAACCCCAATAATTTAGACTACTTCTCGCAATTATTCTAGTAGTTAGATAAAAACCCAAATCAAATATCGTTTGCCAAGTAGATAATCTAGAATAGATGTTCGGTAATTAGAAATCAATCTCTGTGGACGATAAACTCGGTCTTACAGACTATATTACTTGTGAACGATACGTACACTTGCGTGAGCAATTGAACATGATTCTAACAAATTTTTGACACCGTTGCCGGGGACTGGCGTACGTCTAATATCGAACCATCTATTTTTATTTCTACTTTGGCTTTATTTTATTTTTATTTTTACTATTAGAACCCTGTTGCCTTGATTTGTTTGTTGATTTTGGTCTATTTCAGGGATTTAGTGTATGCGAAGAAGGAGAGGAGCAGATACACTTGTTCCCTTCAACCCTGAAATTGAGAAAACGTGCAAGCAAAACAGGCAAAATAAAAGGATAGCTGATTCAGTGACCATGGACAACCAACCATCGAATTAGAATGGGGCAAACAACGAGGTTCTTGAACATGTAGAGGAGCCAATACTGGTCCAAGCAGAAAGAAGCTTGGGAGATTATTGTCACGACCCGACCCCGGGGCCGCGACTAGTACCCTACCGGGGTACCCTGTCAGGTATATGTCAGAGAATAGCAGCGGAACATATATAAAACAAAATCTGTAAGGTAAACATCACTAGCAAGCCGATAAGGTCGCCTTTCATAAAATAACTTAACCGAAAGCGAAATAGTACATCTTATCATTACAGCCCAAACCACAAACGTGACTACAGACCTCTAGGAATAACGGCGTGGCGGACAGGCCGCCATACCCCCTGAATGTACAAAAGTAAATAACCTCGAGGAATCATACAAAGACAAAACCTCAGGAGGATGGAGCTTTCGAAAGCGAGCGGTGATCCTAAAAAGCGGACCCGGTACTCGTGATCTCGACTGCGGCATGAACGGCCCGAAGGAGGTCGATAACAGGTACCAAGTATGTGGCGAAAATCGTAATGAAGACATAAGTGCGAAAAAACAAGTTGGGATCGGGGATGAAATCAAGTTACCTTTTCGTGCCTTACTAACAATGAGAATATCAATCATATACTACACGGCATGGAAATAGAAAGCTCGTAATCAAAATACAATGGTAGCATACGTGGAATCCTTCATCATTGGCGATGCGTCAAGTAAACTAAATCGAACAATGGAAACATACGTGGAATCCTCATCATCTGGCGATGCGTCCAAGTAAACTAGAATCGAACAATGGAAACATACGTGGAATCCTCCATCATGGCAGATGCGTCCAAGTAAACTAGAATGCCGAACAATGGAAACATACGTGGAATCCTCCATCATGGCAGATGCGTCAAGTAAACTAGAATCGAACAATGGAAACATACGTGGAATCCTCCATCATCGGCGACGCGTCAAGTAAACTCGTAACTGAACAATGGAAACATACCCGTGGAATCCTCCATCATCAAGCGATGCGTCAAGTAAACTAAATCGAACAATGGAAACATACCCGTGGAATCCTCCATCACTGGCGGTACGTCCAAGTAAACTCGTAACTGCTTTAGGCTTTCACTAATATAAAAAAAAAATGAATCTCATTTTCATGACCTTATTCAAGGAAAACCAACTCTTTAACCTTTCATAAAGTTATTATAACCAACTCCCCATAAAGCCGTTATACTAACCTTATGCTTGGTTACTTTAGACGTTCATACTCTTTCATAAGGCCGTTACAACTAACCTCCCATAAGTAGTTATAACTCCCATGTTTCAAAAGATTTCGTTACTTTTATTAACCAAGAGGCTTACACTTCAAATCAAGCTCACAATTTCCATAATACTTATTCATGTCACGAAACCCTTATCTACCTTATTTGGGATAAACCATTACTTAAGAATATATAGGTTAACTCTTTAACCCAACCAACTTAGACATTTTCTTAAAGCGAGTCAAGTCTGACAAATGGATTTACTTCATTTAAAACACGACGTCTATCGTACTATATAGTTACAACTACTCATGCTCAAGAGATAAGAAAGCTCCACATACCTCTTTGGTCAAACCGCTAAGCTCGACTACCGCAAGTAGTATTTCAACCTATAATAATCATGATCTGACGCTTGTTAACCTCTAATTTCAAAGTAGAACAATCCAAGTTCTAAGTCACTAAATTCTATGGAAAATTGGGCAGCATTTCCTTTGTTTCTACTCGTTTGCCACCTTTCTCAAGGTCGAATTTACCATCAAAACACCACATTTTAAGGCTCAATCAATCCAACAATTCACTTAACAATCCTAAGGAAGTTTTTAGGCTACCACATGCTTAATATCTCCTCTTAACCCATTTTTCATAACCAAACTACATTTCTAGCATGCAATGATTCTATGAGCATTATCTACTACCACAAGTTCTTTCTTCTAAACATGCAACACTTAGAACTAATTCTAAAGGAAGAAATGTTACCTTAAAGCTCTTAGCCAATTTATTCCAACAATTGCTAGCCTCTACTCCAAGAATACCACCACAATAGTCTTCACAAGCTTGTAATAACCTTTCCTTTCTTGCCACACCTTTTCAGATTTTTCCTAAGCTTTTCTTTCTTTTTAAAACTCTAGAGAGAAGGGAGAGCTAAATTTTCTAGAGAGAGGGAGGTGTTTGAGAGATGACCAAGTCTTCAAGACTTGGTCAATATAAGACATGCAAGCAAAATCAGATGGGGGGGACACTTGTCACCCTCCCATGGCCTTTTAAAAAGAGAAAATCAGACTTTCCTAAGTTTTTCCGCCCAAAAATCCCGCCTCGGCGCCTCGGCCCCGCCGCCGGCGCTCTTAAACTCACGCTCTGGACTTTCGGCCATGTCTCGCTATCCGGCCAAGGGCGCTGCAACTTCGATGACCCTCCAGAACTTTAGGCGCCGCCCTCAGATCCGAGCCGCGCTGCCGCTTTGCTCAAACGCATCTTCGCCCGATTGCGAACTTGTAACTCTCATAACTTTCTACTCCGACGTCCTATCGACGAACGGTTGGTTGCGTTGGAATCTAGACTCAACGAACTACGCCCTAGGCCTTTGAAACACTTAGGAACTCTCAATGTACCGGGTCATAACCCGCTTCAAAGTTGACTAAAACCCGTCCGGAACGACCCGTCAACCTATCCCTCGAAAATTTTAAGTCTTACCCCTTTCGTACGTACTCAACGCATGACCTGAACTACGGGGTGTAACAATTATGTTCGGCCCACGGTTGCTGGTGCACAGACATGCATCAGGCTCCCAGCAATAGGGGCAAACAACTTTGAGATCAAGACGACCATCCTGAGCATGGTCCAGAACACGGTACAATTTGGGGGATTGTCATCTGAAGACCCTCACATGCACATTGCCAACATTTTGGAGCTGTGTGCCACTTTCAAGTACAATGACGTTACTGACGATGTCATTAGACTGAGGCTCTTCCCGTTCTCACTTAGGGACAGAGCCAAGAGCTGGTTGAACTCACTACCTGCTAACTCCGTCACCACCTGGCAAGACCTAGCCCAAAAGTTTCTTGCAAAGTTCTTCCCTCCTTCAAAAGCGACAAAGTTAAGGGGAGAGTTAAACAATTATTACCAGTTAGATGGTGAGTCACTCTACGACGCATGAGAGCGATTTAAGAATCTGCAAAGGAAATGCCCACATCATGACATAGAGAAGTGGATGTTAGTCCACATTTTTTATAATAGGCTGAGTGGTACTACTCGTACCATCATTGATGCTGCAGCAGGGGGAGCGTTCATGAGAAAGATTGCCAATGAGGCACATGAGTATAACTGGAAGACATGGCTGCCAACAATCAACAAGGTGCATATGACAGGTCAGTGAATAGCAGGAAGACTATGGGCATACATGAATTAGATGCCATCACTGTCCTGAATGCATAGGTGGCCCTTCTGACGAAGCAATTGCATCAGAACACTATGTCTGTGAATGCAGTCCAGATGTCGGTAAATTGTGAGATTTGTGATGAACCGCACTCCTTTGACAGATGCACAGCGGTGGACCCTAATAATGTGTCAATGGAGCAGGTTCAGGCAGTTGGAAACTTTCAGCGGCCTTATAATTCCAACACATACAATCCAGGGTGGAGAAATCACCCTAACTTTTCGTGGAGCAACGACTGTGCCCAAAGAAGAACCATATCAAGGTAATTACGAATCCAAGAAGACGAATCAAGCTACCTCATCCCGGTTTAGACCACCTACACACAGGAGGCTTTGATGGTGAGGTTGCATTGCTTACACTCACCAATTCGCAGAATCAGTTCATGTCTGAAACCAGGTCCTCTCTCAGGAACCTGAAAATGCAGGTTGGGCAACTGGAGAAGATGGTAACCAACAGGCTGCAGGGTACTCTCTCAAGCAATACAAAGGTCAATCTAAGAGAGCAGTGTTGTTAAGGTGAAAGGCTGAGCAGGCTTCCCAACCCGATGATTCGCGAGAAAGAGGTGAAAGCGATCGAGGAAGGAAAGGAGGGGTCACTGAGGACCATCCTACAATTGAGAAAGCTCCACCAACACCTTTGAGGGAATACACTGATAGAATCCCTTACCCTCAGAGGCTCCAAAAGAAGGCCATAGACAAGCAGTTCTCCAAGTTCTTGGAGGTATTTAAGAAGTTTCACATCAATATCCCCTTCATTGAGTCGTTAGAACAAATGTCTGCATACTTCAAATTCACGAAGGAGATACTTGTAAAAAAGAGAAGGTTGACGGATTATGAGATAGTAGCGCTGACAGAGGAGTGCAACGCCATCTTACAAAAGAAACTGCCTCCTAAGTTGAAAGATCCAGGAAGCTTCACCCTGTCCTGCACTATTGGCAAAGTAACATGTAACAGGGCACTTTGTGACTTAGGGGCTAGTATCAATCTCATGCCTCTATCTGTGTTCAAGAGATTGGGTTTGGGGGAAACAAAATCAACCACAGTTAATCTGCAGCTAGCTGACCGAACCGTGGTGCACCCCAGAGGCATAGTGGAAGATGTGTTTGTCAAGGTGGGAAAGTTCTTCTTTCCAGCAGACTTCCTCATTCTTGACATGGAAGAAGATGATGAAATACCCATCATTTTTTGGAGACCATTCCTAGCCACAGGCAGAGCTCTAATCGATGTGGATAAGGGAGAATTGAGACTACGGGTTCAGGAAGAAGAGATGGCATTCAATGTGTTCAAATCTACCATTTTCCCCGGCCAGCAACAAGTGCTGCGCAGTAAGCACAACTGACACATCAGTTCAGCAAAAACATACCAATACTAGGGAGATCATTCCTACAGCTGTGAACCCATAAGCTAGTTTGAAAGTTGCAACATAAGTTCATGAAATCTGACAAACAGGTAAATCTTGCTGAACCCAATGATGTAAAAAAGAAAAATAGAGTGAGGAAGAGGAAATTGATTTTAAGTGGATAGGTTGTAGGGTTAATTTATCCCAATGATTTGATAAGAAACCTGCGTCCGGCTACAAGACGTTAAAGACAACGCTACTTGGGAGGCAACCCAATGTTTAAATTATGCAATTAGTTTAAACAAAACAGTCTCACTTTTGGTATTTTTGTTGTGTTGTGATGACAGGTGAAGAAATCGGAGACTAAGCACGAAGAAAAGGGTGGAACATACGGAATCGGGTCGGAACCGCGGTGCCATTTTGCAGGACCGAGGTGTCGAATGTTCAGAAAGGTCACAGTACTTTAGGCACCGAGGTGCCGAAGCGCGATTTTAGAAATAAAAAAGCCCTAGATCACCAAATCCCTTCCCACAGATACCGTCTCAATGCAGTATCCGCCGCCACCTCCACCATTTTGAACCGCTATTGTCTGTAAGTCGTCTCTTTTTAATTTTTGAGTCGTTACACATTTGGGACAATGTGTCGTTTAAGTTTTGGGGGTTTGGTTTTATTTTCACTATGTCTGTTTTTGAGTCATTTTGATTGAGTTTTTGTGTCTTTTATTGTGTCTATATAAGTCAATTTTTTTCTTTTATGATCATGCATGTTGTAGTTGCTTGAAACGCCTAGTGAATTAAGTGGGATAATATAATGGAATTAGAAGCTAAAATCTGTGTGCTTAAGTTAGATATGCCGAAAATTATCTAATTATTCGGAATATTTTGTGCTTAGCATATGTGTTGTTAATTATGAAAATGTCTATCAAGTATGCTTGCTTGTTATTTGAGGCGAAATAGTTAAGACATACATGTTTAGGGAGATGATTCAGGCATTCCTTTGTTAGCCCTTTTTACCATTCATTACCTATCATGCAGTAAATTGTATCCCTAGTCAGCCTCTTTGAGCCTAAAATAAGTTATTTTCTTTGACACCCCATGATTCCTTTGTGTGCCATAAGCAGTAATTGAAAATAGGGACAAAAAGAGAGTGAAAAGGGTGAGGCACCCCAATAAAAAAAATGTAAAAGCTTAAGTTTGGGGGTGCCTATGTGAATTTGTTTCATGCTCTCAAAAAGAGAAGAGGGGAATGATAGGTATGAATTGAAAAGAATACCAAAAAGAAGGACAAAATGATTGAATGAGAAAAACGCTTATAATACGTAAATTAAGCCTAAATGCATACTTTTATCTACCTCTGTCTAATCTTACATTACAACCCTGAAAAGTCCTGAAGATCGCTAGAATGTATGTCTATGATTAGTGGAGAATAACAAGTAAACATGCTCATAGAACTAAATGAAATTGACATGCATAGGGTAGGTGTTCACGCTTCCATTGATTATGATTGAAATGAATTTGCGAAATATCTGACTTGAAATTCTAGATTGCTAAGTTTATGCTATGTATGTTCCAACATATTATCTCAACTGACGTTCATGCTTTTCTAAGAAACATTGTGCAGCTGCTTGATTTGAGTCTTTTTTATTTTGTTTCTTTGTTTTGTTTTGATCTTTGCTCGAGGGCGAGCAAAGGGTTAAGTTTGGGGGTATTTGTTAGGCGTATTTTGTATACGTTTTTTGAGTCATTTTTAGTTAGTATTTTTCCCATTTTCATTTAAATAAGTGTCGTGTTAGGGTCGTTTTTTTTTCTTTTGAATCATAGCGGTTCAAAAAGGCGAAAAGTGGGCATAAAAGGAGGGTCCCGAGGCTGAAAGTTGGCAATTCAGAACAAAAGACTTCAGCACCGCGGTTTCGTTCATACAGGACCGCGGTGCCATAATTACTGTGAGGTTGCAGGACTTTCGGCACCGCGGTGCCATTCTGCAGGACCGCGGTGCCAATGCGGGGAATTTCAGATCCGAAGTAAATTTGGCTAAGGGCAGAAGGGTCCATAGGGCACGAAATTTGCAACATACTTAAGCCCTAGGGATTAGTCTAGTGAGGGGAGTTGGTCATTCTAACACACAACACATCACAGGGCAAGGATTGGAAGCTACAATTGAAGACTTTAGTTCGCAGTACTTTTCTTTCTTTCTTTTTAATTCAATTTATGCTTGGAATTATATTAGTTCTTAGCGTGACTATGGCTAGGAGCTAAACACTTTATTAGGGCTTTCATTTTGAATTGCTTGAAACTTTATCTCATGACTTAATGCATTAGTTTGATTTCTTCTTTACTTGATTAAAATTTATTCAATAATTGGTATGCATGTTTGATAGTTAATTGATCACTAATTATCATAACCTATATGATTTCGAATCAAGAACCGAGAGGAGAGATTTTGATATGTTGTAATTGAATAGACATAGGTTAAAATCGCAGACGAAAGTACCCCGATACTTGTGTAGCATTATAGGTTACTGTTCTTAATCCTCCTATGTGATAAATCATATCATAGAAATATAGAAGGGTTCTGCACTGGGTTTGAGCGATTATATATCCTAACCGGAATATAAGAGAGTCTAGTTAACCGTTATCTTAACGTAGAAGTAGAAGTCATTCTAGTTGCATTAAGGATTGAATAGAGTGGATAGTCGAGGATTTTGGAAGCCCTAATTCCTTCATAACTTATTAAACCCCAATAATTTAGACTACTTCTCGCAATTATTCTAGTATTTAGATAAAAACCCAAATCAAATATCGTTTGCCAAATAGATAATCTAGAACATATGTTCGGTAATTAGAAACCAGTCTCTGTGGACGATAAACTCGGTCTTACAGACTATATTACTTGTGAACGATACGTACACTTGCGTGAGCAATTGGACATGGTCCTAATAATGTAACATATGACTTTCCCCAAGACAACGAGATTTGCAGCCCGAATCATTCAGCTAGCCAATTCAAGTATACAACAATCATAAGAGGTTGCATGTATACATGGGCGTGTTTCAGAGGTCCCGTATCATGCATCAGGTGGTCGTGATCATGCTTGTGGAGATAGTGGTGGTAGAAGAGGGGTGGCGCCAAAGGGGATGATGGCAGATGGAGAGAGGGTTGGGCCAGAGAGGATGGTGGCCCAGGGGCTGGTGGCAGGGGTGAGGCTAGAGGGGATGGTGGACGATGAGGTAGCGGTGGAGGCCTCCAGTTTGTGATTCTTTGGGTGAGCGGCCAGTTCGTGATTGACTAAGTGGTAGGGAGCTGGAGTACGACTACTCATTCATGGACTTCGACATGTTTCAGAGCCCAGAGGTAAGTGTTTAGAATAATTATTTTAACAAATTAAAATACTTATACTGATTATTTCATAATTTTTCATATCTTTTGATCCAACTCCAGCTACATTTCCAGCTCTGGCACCATCTTCAGCTCCGACTACGGCTATGGCTACTGCTCCAACCATTTAGGAGCTCGCTCTGGAACCAACTCAATAACCCTCTGAGGAGCCCTCTCTTGAGCCATCTAAGGAGCCCGTCGACACACATGTTTGATTTTTTACCAAAAGATAATATATTAAATCTAAATTACAATTAATACTAATTACGTATATATTATTTCAGGTTCATTCTTCAGCTCTTGTGGATCTTTCTCCACAAGAGGACGATGTTGACGATTCTACCCTACTGAACCGGCCAGAATGGCACCAATCATGTCAGTTAAAGGTGATCATGTGCATGTCATGGTTCGAACACCGAAGAAGGATGTCAAGAAAAAAGAAGGGTGGCAGATGATCATGGTTTGGAGCATCCTGCGATTAAGAGGAGAAAAGGGATGGAGATGGTGGAGAGGGTGGTGGGGATCGCCTTAGGCCTCAGGTTACTCTAAAGGCTCTCACATGTGGGACCCATTAAATATTATTTATAAGTAATTATGTTGTACAATTGATGCGCGAAAAGATGCACACACTTTAACGCAAGTGCACGTTGTCGACTCAAGTAATATAGTCTTGGTAAGACCGAATATCGTCCTCAAGGATTAGTGTTCAAGTACCAACTATCTATCTTTTGGTATCTATTTGGTAACCGATATTGATTTTGTTGTTTATAACTAATAATTATAAAAGCTATTTAACTATAGGTTTACTTCAGCTGTGATGAGAATAGGGCTTACATGTCTCCCCGACTATCCGCTTATGTTACTTATTAATGCAATGAAATATGGTTCTTCTTCTCTCGGAGCTAGCACGTTTACGAAATCGTTTTATATTCCCGTTAAGGATATATAAACACTCAACCCCAGTATTGCTCCTTTCTACCTTTCGGTGATAAGGATGACTCTATAGGAGGATTAAGAACAAAAACCTAGTTAACAGTCACACATCATGCGTAAAATTAGGGGTTTTAAGCCTCTCATTAACGCTACATAAATAATTGAGGTGTTTTCATCTCCAATCCAAAATATGTCTACCCAACTTACAACATATTCACAACCTCCTCCTTTCGAAGTTTGATTAGAAATCATATAAATAATGATAATTAATGATCAATTAATTACCAAGCATTCAAAGC
Organism: Przewalskia tangutica; assembly: GCA_029844215.1. NCBI lineage: Eukaryota > Viridiplantae > Streptophyta > Magnoliopsida > Solanales > Solanaceae > Przewalskia > Przewalskia tangutica. The sequence continues at coordinate 95,343,049 of CM056738.1, read as the reverse complement.
AATTATTGGATAAATCTCAACAAGAAGAATAACCATAACACGTCAATTCATAACATAAGTTTTTAGTGAATTAACATGGAAAGTCTATAAAAGAATTAGTTCCTAGTCGTTGACATGTGAGAACTAATTCAAGGTTCATCATACAAAATCCGAAATAAAGGAAAAGAAAAGAAAAGTACTAAGTTTAGGTCTCGATCTTGATCTAAGAATCCTTGTGTTGTGCGAAAGGAACCCTTAAAAGCGCCAGGGTTCTCCTTTATAGGCTCCAAACCGCCTCAACCTTTTCCCTTCGGGCTGGCGAGTGCGTCATTAAACACGATTTTCCAGCGTCGGCGCCATGCTATCGGCGGCCATGGCCGGAACCTGCGATCCGGGTGATTTGGCGCGCCCCGCTCTTCATGTCGCGGCGCCATGTCGCAACTTCGTAGCCTCTCGATGATTAGCGCCGCGACCCGCACTGTTGGCGTGGCCGCGCGACTGCGTTTCTTCCTCGTTCGCCACTTTCTCTGCTTTTAAGCTCTGGAACCTCCACTTTTGCCCTCTTTTAGCTCATTTTCCGCCATTTGGCCATTTTAACCACTTTGACTCAAAAGAAAGAAAATCTATCCTAATACGACACTTATTTGTACAAAAAGGGACAAAAGACTAACTAAAAACGACTCGAAAAGTGTATATAAAATACACCGATCAACAATTCAAGTTAATATTATATTTTTTTTGTATTATTTTCTTAATGATAATTAGTTATCTTAATCTTTATTATCGTTTATTAATAACTCGTGCGGTCTCCTAAATTAATTATGAACCAAATTTCGACATATTCGAAATAAAGTAATACCTTGACTAAATAATAAAACACATAAATCAAACCTTTAAAAAATAAAACACTTAAATCTAGTGATAACAAGTTTCCAAATAAAACTTACTTCGGGGTGCTTTACAACCCCTAAAACGACGATCCAAACGTTTATGTATCCTTGATGTATTGAACCTACATTATTGTTCGAAGAAAAAGATATCATTTTATATATAAAATATTGATATTTTGAAGTTTTGAGACATGACTAATCATTGGTCAAAGTATAAAAAAAACATAAATTCCAAAATTTTGAAATTATACAAAGTGTGGAAAAATTTATCAAACCCGGCCCCTATTAATTTATGCGCAAAAGATATTTATGTAACATATTTTTTTGTGGGGTATTTTGATTCAAAGCCCGCATTATGGTTTATTTAAATTCCTGTTTTCATGTTCTTTGTTTCCATTTGATGACTTCAACGACCAATTGTACTTGAAAGGAACTTCTTTTTCTCCATTATGCACCTTTCGTTGTTGTGTACTTGTGTATAATATTTTGGGTATTCACGTGTAGCATATGCCTTATCAAGATCTATAGGAATGATTTTGTATAGTGGAGAAGTTTCGGCCGAATTCAATAGCTTTATTTGAATTTTATATTTTAATCAAAATTTGTTAAATATATACAAAAATAAATTTAGAACTCTGTTACTAATATCTAATATCGTCGTTCTATAATTGAGAATTCATAAAGTTCAAATCTTGACTTTTCTTCTATATGAACAGACATTAGACTCGAGTTTAACGTTGTCCCGAAGAATAATTTCTCAATAATTATATTTACACAATTTTTAAAAATAGGTACAAATTCTAAATAATAGCCGAAACAGGACCTTTACGTAAATCAACCAAATGATATAGGACAGCCCAAATGAAAATTTGATCTTATGGAGCAATCTCAATTAACGTCCAAACCAAAATGAGTGCATTTAATCATGTTGAGTCAAGACAATTCTTGATCACTAATCAATGACTTAATTAGGAAAAATTTCAAATGCATTAAGGGCATTTAGGACCTCCTCTCTTGGTCTTCCAGTTATTGTAGCAAGGACAAAATTGCTTGTTTCCATAGGTCCCTGGAGGAACACAAAGGCACTTTGCACAACATTTTTCACAGAAAAACATACATGGCTTCTTGAATGCTGTTTTTGAGCATCTGTATGTGCACCTAGGTACACACTCTGCAAATTAATAAAGAGAAGGAAAAACAAAAAGTTTTAAAAATTCTAAATTAGGGTTTAAGTCTGCAAGATAATAACTCTTAAGTTGAGTGTGCTGAATGTGTAAAACAATGAGCTAATTTTGTTTAAGAAATATTAGGTCCAATAAATTTTTATTTCAATTCAACTAAAAAAGTTCATTTTTTCTATTTATGTACAACTCAAATATGAAAAAAAAAAAAAACTGGGTGAAATGATATTATGTGAAAGTTCGACTGATTTTTTTGTTACAAAATTTATAGTCTGTTTGATCAAGCTTTTAAAATTAATTTATTTTGAAAAATGTTTTTTTAAAAAAAGTAATTTTGGTGTGAAGTCGTTCGTGTTTGACCAATTCATTTAAAAAAAATACTTTTGAACATTTTGGCCAAACGTTTAAAAAATGCTTCAGTGTATTTTTTTCCTCAAAAGTGTTTTTCAAAAAGAGCTCCGGGGGAAAAGCTTTTTTTTTTGGGTTATGAAAAATATCTTCTGCTACTCCCCAAAAATACTTATTTTCTATCAAAAACTTGGCCAAACACCTTAACTTTTTTAAATTAAACATTTTTAGAGAAAAATAAGATTGACCAAACAGGCTATTAGTTTGATGAAAAACATCCTGTAATTAACCCGTATATAACATGCCATTTTTAATAAAAAAGATAACTAACCTTCTATTAAAGATTAAAATTTACTTATAATATAGAATACTTTATTATTATATATACTCTAACTTAAATATATTAAACCAACAACAACGTTCTCATACCTTGAGGATGGAGGCTACCAGGAGTGATACCATACTAGAAAAAACAATTAAAGGACACAAGCATTAGCATCTTAAGAAGAAGAAAAAATAGTAGAATTTAAATTGCTATTGATGTCTTTATTCTCTTTAACATCTCACCATAGGAAAAGTACTAGGAGGTTGAGCCTGAGGTGTTGGAGGCTCTGTTATGCTTGCCTGCAAAACAATGTAAGGCATGTCAATGTCACTAATAACTAGTGTTCCGACCAGAATTACCACTTAAAAAAGGTTCAGAATGAACCCCTTGCGCCCCTAGTTTCGTCCATGCCAAAGGCGGACAATGAAGTCCTTCTTTCAACGAAATCAAAGCTCCTAGTGAGTCCATTTCATTAAGCCGGTTTAATTTAAAGAGAAAGAGGACATAAATTCTTACAATCTGAGAACCAAGAAGATCGTCGTTCTCGAACGAGCAATCGAAATAGCAGCCTAAAAGAGAATAACTTTTTCTTTGTTCTCAAGTATTGTAACGGTTGGGTGTGATTATAAGTACCATCTATTCTTAGCCTTGCCAAAACCTTCATTCATGAGTTTTAGTTTATGACTTATGGATCATAATTCTTGTTACTTACCCGTTATGAATAAATTATTTATATATATATATAAAATAAATTTTAAATACAAATGAGGGTTTGAATCAAAATTACTGAATTCTGCCAAACTCATAACTCGAATAATGGCTCCGCCCAAGGTCCATACCAACAACAACAACTACTAATCAACTATTGCGCTTCAATATTAAGCAAGTTAAAGTTAGATATATAAATTTTCATTATTTATATGTCGCTGCATTTAAACTCATCTCAATTATCACCAAGAAACCGCCAAAAGGAAGAAAAAAAAGAAAGAAGAAAAATAGGAACTTACATGGGATGAAACAAGAAGATGAACCATTACTAGAATAAGATATTGGAGTAGAATTGCAAGGGTAGGCTTCCATTCCATTTTTTTTCTCTGAGGTGACTGCTAAGAGATTGCCAGCTGAAGAATTTATAGGCAGTTATTGGTCTGTCTATATATATGACGTTTTGAGAATTTTATTGGTATATCACACTGTTCTCTGCATGGGTGTTTGTACAATTTTTTTTAAGTCTCTTTGATAGCAACATTTTTTCTGTATCAAATTACATTTACATCCTCATCATTTAACTAGTGTTCTTTTCTTCAATTTTTGTTGTTTTATTTCTCTTTTTGGAAGAGCTAGAGATAAATTCAGTGGAATGGCACCATATATTTATAACGACCCAAGCTCATGACATATATTATTCATGTTGGCCCAACATGCTTTATAGACGCCATAATTGAGCTCAAAAGTATACGTACCGTGTGAACTTGTATTATGCGTTATAAACCTCTTCATCTTCCTCTTTTAATAGGATATGGGCTTCGCCTGAAGTGTCATGTACACTCATTCAAATTTCACCATACTAGAAACTATAGTTAGTCCAATCTTTTTGACTCACTCTCATCGGCTCATGCGTGACAAATTTATGACACGATTTGTTGAGATATATGTTGTTAGTTAACTGTGGTTTAGTTAACCATGGTAAAAGTCAGATGAAATATTTCATAGATGGAGTATTGTAGACAAGTGTATAAATACACATTACATGTGATATCTGAAGAATAAGAATTCATTTTCTCTTCTCCCTTTCTCTCGTCTCTTTTTCCCTTCTTCCTCTTAATTTAAATTCTCAATTCTTCTTCAACAAACGATTATTCTGCGCACAATCAACAATCAATATCCGTAAATTATATATTTGACACGATTGTTCTCTACTTAATTGTTCTACTCTAATTTGAAAGAAGGAAGAATAAGTAGAACAAATCAAATAAAGTTGCTAGGGCGTAGAGGTCAATATACATTCGAAAACAGACAAGAATCCATTTGAAAATACAGAATGAAAGTGAGGAGAACAGTCACATGTGCACCCTCACATGTTGCTAATAGGTATTTATTGGTGCCCCATTGTAATAAAGGCCAATAGATACAAATAAAATAACATTATGGAGAAAGAAAAAATGTTGGCAAAAAAGGACAGATGACAAACAATTATCATCTCCACCAAATATATGTACCATAATTTTTATTCACAGACAGGTGGTGGGAAAATGGAGACGTGTGAATTGAATAGCTTTTGCAGCCTATCTATAATCTCGTGAACCATGTATAGAAACTTGGCACTTTGATAACTTTTTGTTCTTTTGCTACCTTCTTATCTTTGTTTTTGCTTTAGAATATGAGGAATTATTAAGTTTGGGGGAAGTGCACAAATGGAGGATCGCTATTTAAGACATAGCTGGAAATGGAATCCTAAATGAAGCTGTTGGAGTTGCTATAGATGGTAAGATCAATGTGGGCAGTTGACTTAAGCACAACTTCAATCTTGTGAATATATCTTTGATTCTTCCATCCGTTATTTCCATCACTATTATTGACAAATTAAAATCAAAAGAAGTACCTTTAATTTTCAGATCATGCATGGTATATATCACAGATTTGGTTCTTGAGATTAATAATGTACCTGGATAAGAGAATTACCAAAGAATAAACAAACATAACAAGACACCAAGAGGAATCAGAACTGGATGGATGAAGAGTAGCAGCTCAGATTTTAAGTTGGCCAACATTGGTTACAAGTTAAATACTTGGTAAAATTGGGTGGAGGAGGAGTAACAATGAAAGTTTAAAGTTCGCTAACAGTAGCCTAACACTGACTATAAGTTAACTATTTTGGAATAACTAGATATTACTTAAATAGCACATGCAAAAGTGGTTACTAGGCGCAATTCCTACCTTTTATTTCTTCAGGACAAGACTGGTTGTTGAGCAGCTTGAGCTAAGCCTGGAACTGGCCCAACTGACTCCTTGGACTTGGTTGTTGGCCCAGTTGCTAACTTGGTTTTCGGTCCTGGCTCATAACTAATTCTCGATGCCCATCCAAATGAAGAAATTGCACGGTTTTCCTTCAAATGGACTGGTCATTAATTATTTTTTTGCTTTGAAGCAAACTTATGTCTAACGGTGCATAAATTCTTTAAGAGTGCGAAACATAATTTGAATTAGTAGTCTTATCATGACGTTATGTACTATCAAGGCACTATATTTTATTTATTCTTGCTCAAGATTCCTGATATATGATCATACCTAAGCCTCTAGTTTCTAGGGGAGAAGTAATTTTTTAGCCCTTTACAAATTCTTTTTAGTTTTGTGACCCTTTTATAAGAGATTTTTATTTTTACACATAAGAAATCTGAAAAAACTATTTTCTTCCATTCAAATTGTAAGAAGTCAAGTAATCTCATTTCCTTTCTAATTTCTTGATTTTTTTAACGCAATAAAATTTTATTTTTGTTATTAAAAGATAAAATGTGACATCATATAACATGTAGGGTCTCATGATTTTCTATTTTTTAAAATTCTTACCCCTCATTTTGGATTATCTATAGTGTTTCCACACTTCTCCTCCCGCGTGACTCGAACTCTGAACCTACCGATCGTGGGTGGATGTGCTTTATCAACTGAGCAACCCTCACTTATTATATTTACAATAAATGTTATTAGGTATTAAACAATAAATGTAACACTGTAGTTATATTTACATTAAATATAATACTATACATATGGATACACTTTATACTCCCTAAGTCCCAAATTATATTGCAGTTTGACTGGGCAAAAAATTTAAAAAAATTGTGTGGTTATAGATCATTTCGTTAAGCGTTTAAATTTTAACTGACTAACAAACGTGTCATATAAAGGAGTAATATTTTCAATAATGGATTACCACAAATTATACTACTAACATTCAATAAGTAAAAGGAACCAATAAACAAATCATTCCTTTGGAATTTCTGGTATACCCAACCTACTCAGCCATGTGCACAACGCGAATTATAGGAAATTTGAGTTTAACACCCCACTACATCATCATAACTACTACAACAATACTCCATCGTTGGATCAAAACAGTCTTATCTATCAACCGTTGATCATAAAACAATTAAGGGTACACAATTATGAAAAAGCTCAATCACCATAACATGGTCCCCACAATCGGTTCCCTATCAAGTCAATTATGAACACCTGTATACACGCTTTTTATCGCTTTACCGGCTGCTTGTTTTGTCTGCTTGTCTGTAGCCGGTGGATTAAAACCGGTATATGAAAACCCGATCCAATTGTGAATCGGTCATTGTTATTCATGTCATTAAATACTATGTTTATGTTTATTAATATATATTGTATATTTGATATCTGACTCGGAGTCAATGGCGGATCTTACAAGGGGCGGGAGGGGGCACGACACCCTCAGTTTTTTTATATGTATACATCTCAAAATACACTATTTTATATAACTCAATTTTTACCCTCAATCACAAAGGATGATGGAATCATCGAAGATTTAACCTTTTCGAACTCTGTCTGTAACTCACTAGAGGCCCGGAAAACAGCCCTAGCATCCTTCTTCACTATTTATGTGGTTCATACTTCAACTCTAAATTTTCTTCTTTATATCAATGTAAGTTGATATATAACTGATTTTTTTGTGTAGATTGATTAAGCTCATTTTTCATTGTACTCTTCTTGGGATTTTTTTTTTGTTTTTTAGTTCAAATTTTATAGTTTCCATGACCTTATATCAATGTAAGTTCCTTCTTGTTTAGACTTCTCGCCAGAGCTAGGTTGATGTTAGTGCTGATTTCGCCGGCGGTAGCTGTTGCGGTCATGGATTCTTGAAATTTCAACCAAATTAAGTAAAGTTCAATTTTTTTCCAAAAAAGAACCAAAATATCAAATGGGTAATTCAAGATTTGTGGGGGAAAAAAGACAAAATATGAAAAAGGTCGTTCAAGATTTGCGAAAAAAGGGAAAGGAAAGACCAAAAAACCCAATAGGGTTAGTTGAAAATAAGCCTTAATAATGAGTTTTTAGAAGAAATTTGTATTGAAATATGGTGGGTTGTGTAGTTTGGAGTTGTTGATGTTATTTTTTTGAGCTATTTTTAGATTAATGATTGTGTACAGAGGTGTATCTTGTATGTATAACTTAGACAAAATAAGAGATTTTATATTCAGTTTGTGTTCCTATCCAGTTTGCTCGTAGAAAACAGATTATAATGCTTTAACAAATTAACAATTCTTTTATGTTTGTTTCTTTGATAATTGATTTATGTTTTTTAGGAGTTGTAGTTGGTACGATAGTCCAACTTAAAAAAATTGATTCAATTCGTTGGCTCACGTTTCAAGCTTGTGCTGTTAGATGTCATGACGAATCACTGGGATAAAAAAATAGAGGTAACTTTCTTAAAATTATCAAACTCTTATTATTTTGGACAAGATCCGCCACCGCCCCCTTAATATTTTGGGCAAGATTATTTTCAATATATATGTTCAACCGACGCAAATATGTATTGATCTGAAAGATGCGTTTTAAGGATATGAAATTTTTCTCCTACTAAATTTACGCTATGCAACTTATAATTTTTTTTAAATAAGATTGAATACATGCATAATAAGTGTAATCGGCATGAGAAGAGTGACTGTATATTTTTATATTGGACTGTACTAAAAAATGACATTTGAAGTGTACTATTTTTAGAAATAATACAGTCCAATCCAGCTGAAAACGTTCATCAAACGCTATATTATTTTTTTGTTCAGTATAATTCAGCGTAATACAGCATACAAAAAAGTGCCCTACTTTACTATAGTTGTTAGGAATTGACTGGTTTATAGGAAATTGACCGGAGGTGCCCGGTTGGCTACTAAAGAATATCTGCATTATTTTAAAGGTTAAAATATTAGTCTTCTCGAAGTGGGCTGCCTCGGTCTAATCCGAAACTCAGGTTCGGTTCCAAACCTAGGCTAGATACTCCTTCCTATTAATATAAGACCTCAACTGAAGAAAAGAATTCATACATATGTGTACGATATCATTCGTGTTCAGCTCACAAAAAATCTTTCAAAGGTACTGTAAAAATTCCATTAAATCATCTTTCTAGTCGTTTAATTTGCTACTTTTACCGCTTTGATCTATCTATCTGTTAAAAAATGATTTATTTGGTTGATTAGTTGTTTGCTTTTATGAATTATATATATGCTGTTTGATTAATAAACCTAGAAATTGCTATCTATTGCGGTGTGTGCGTTTTACTTTGTTGTTTTGATGAACTATATATGTTGTTTGATTAATACTATCTAGAAATTGCGATCTATTGAGGTGTGTGCAGTTTACTTTGTTGTTTTGATGAACTATACATGATGTTTGATTAATATATCTAGAAATTGCGGTGTGTACTGTTTACTTTGTTGTTTTTGATGGATTTCTGTAGTCAATTTGAGTCAATAGAGCGTTCTTATTGATGATGAAATGACGAACAATAGTGTTGTTTTTAAATTATATATGCTGATAGATGAATATACCTAAAAATTGTGATCGATTGCGATATGTGCTGTTTGTTTAGTTGTTTTTGATGGATTCTGTAGTCAATGCAAGTCAAAAGCGTGTTCTTTTCGATGATGAAATGGCCAAGGCTGTGGTTGGATTAGATCTGTTAAGGATTGTAGAGATTTTCGAGAAAATGAGGTTGGTTTTTATGAGTTAATCTGAAAGAATGATGGAGGAGCATGTTTGGGGGTAGACATATGAGATAGGGTTTGAGTAGTGATTTGAAATTGTAGCAGAAGGCTGGTAGTTGTTGTATGAGATATTTAATAAGGGTGAAATGAACTGCTTGATAGAGATGATATTTGCTAATTTTATATCATTATGCGATTGTATCAGTAATTTTGTGAATTTTGATGTATCAGTTTGTTACTTATTGTCAAAGTGGCTTCAATAAGTTCCAATTTTGTGTTTGGTAGTGCAAAAATGTTTTTCTTTCAAAATGATTGCAATTAGGGTCCAGGCTACCAAAACCTTGCATCAGCTGATGTCTGTGAGACTATGGTTTTGACTGTGTCGTAACCTGTGGTATATAGAATCATCGCTTAGAGATAAGACTGGATGTTATTGAAGTTTGTTTAAATTTTATCCATATGAGACCAGATAATTTGTGTATGCTAAATCCTATGTTCTTCAAGGAATGTCTGTCTTGTTAAATTTGCTTCTTTTAATAAAATTGCTCATGAATTTGGTTGATGTATTAGAACCTGATTGTTGAGGTTGGAGATTATTAGTCGGAAAAAAATTCTGTGGATGATTTGAATGTTCGAGGTGAAACTTGCCATATTATATGTGGTCATATTTGGTGTCATATCCTAACATGTTTTTTCCCCTCAAACATCTCCAGGTAGCAATTTTGAAAAAACATTATGGCATTAGTTTCTGGGGGAAGATCAACATTGAATCCAAATGCGGCCCTCTTCGTTCCTTCATATGTGCGCCAGGTAGAGGATTTTTCACCAGAATGGTGGAATTTGGTGACAACTTCAACATGGTTCCATGACTACTGGATGAGCCAGAATCAGGGAGAGGAATATGGTGCTGGTAACGATGTTGCTGCTTTGCTTCCTGAAAATATTGATCTCGATGTTGATGAGGATATCTTGAACATGGAAGCTCAGTTTGAAGAATTTCTCCAATCATCCGAAAGTGGGCCACAAGGAATTAAGTCATCTCTCTATGGTGTCAATGGGATGCCACAATATGGTATGCACAATGTATGCTATTCCGTCTATTTCTTGTAATAGCCTACAGTTAGCATAACGATAATCGATAATGTTCTGTTACCAACAGTTAGCAAAAAGATAATGTTCTGTTTGCATGGTTTACTGAAGTTTTAGAGCAGAACCTATGTGAAAAAAGTGAGGACCCTTTAGTCATGAGATCTTCACACAAACTACAGTTAGCATAACGATAATCGATAATGTTCTGTTACCAACAGTTAGCAAAAAGATAATGTTCTGTTTGCATGGTTTACTGAAGTTTTAGAGCAGAACCTATGTGAAAAAAGTGAGGTCCCTTTAGTCATGAGATCTTCACACAAACTATACAAGGCAGAAAATCCCTACAGGTGTCGGAGTTTCTGTGAGCATGTTGAAACAAGATGGGAAAATTCCTACGTGCCTGGTCTTAGTTTTTTTGATAGTGTTTGGTGTTTACAATGGTTACTACTGTTATTCCTAAATGATGATTCCCTTATAAACTTTCCCTCCTTGATAACAGGTTTACCATCTGATGCACTGATGAGAACATTGAGTTCACCAAGATCCCCCATTGGGCCACCCAAATACTCTGAGAAGCCAGCCAAGATCTTGAGCCCGAGGAACTGCTTCCGCAGCATCCAGCAGCCTCGCTGAATCGTTAGCCTCTTGGTTTTGCGTTCAGAAATTCGGTTGTTAGTTTGCGGCTACACTAGACAGCCAGCAGTTTAGAAAGTCGTGAATTTTTAGGTTTATGTAACCTTTTGTATAGAGCAAGGTAGGTGGGGCACTCTTATATCTAGCCTTGTTCATAATCTGATATTCTGATGTTTCTACAGCTCAACTTTGTAAACAACAGAACTGTAAAAGAGATTTTTTTTTGTAAAAACCAGTTGAACGAAAGTGGAAAAAAAAGCAGCTTTTTAGTTTCATTTCTCCTCTTAGCCATGATGAAAATTATGGTCATTTAATTTGCGACCTGAAATTATACTCCACCTTTAGGGGGAGGTGTAGCATAATTGTGCCATTGGCGTGAGAACATATGGAAGGTGTGCGCGATACAACAACATACCAGTGAGTCCATCGAAGATGCCTATAGTCTTTTACTCCTGTTCAAAAAATAATTTATCGCTTCATATCTATTTTACATTTATTATTAGGTTGATAAGTTCAAGAATATTTTAGTGGTTGCATAACTTTTAAAATTTTATTTATTTCAATCATTAGGTCACTTAATAATAATTAGATATGATATAATAAAATTAATCAAAATGTGACAAGTAATTAAATTAAGGGATGCATACGGCATACCTCACTTGCTTTATGATTTCCTTTACATGGCTGAGGTAAATTTAAGATTTAGAGTTGTAGGGTTCAAAATAATATTATGTTATTAAATGTGACATCAACGGCCAAAATTGGTGGAATTTGACGCCTTATCCATATATCCGCCCAAAAGATGCCGTGGCCAAGTTATCAACAAAGTATGTTTCATGCAACTGTCAATTCCATACCTTATCATATAATGAAGTAAAAGAATATTCGTATAATAAACCTTTTCCATCAATTCAAACCCTTCTGAGTCGATTTTTTTATGATACACATGTTCCTGACTTGCGTCAGATTAGTTCTGAAGGTAGTAGTATCGGTCAACACTATATTACCAGTAAATCGCGAGATATATTCCAATAATCAGGATTTGAGAACGGACAATTGATAGTACCTATAAGGATCAACCCAGAAAAAAGCAGAATGCTCTCACTGAGAATCGATTTCACGCTGTAAGTGTTCAGAGCGCCTTAAACCCCCTCCTTTGCCATTGGACTGTGCCCCGGCGGACCTAAGTCGATTCTTTTTAAGGGTAGATAAGTTGTGCTTTGGCCGACCTCAGCCGTTAAATTGAGATAACAAGAGGGAAAAGTCAGTTCTTAGAAAGGGGTTTCAATGATGATTTAATAAAAACTCATAAGTGATTCCAATTGTTTAATTGAGAAATTTACTATAATAAAATATGGAAAGCTCGTTACAGTATGATTAAGCGCATAGTCCCACTTGTGTGGTAGTGGACAGTTCAGTTTTGGGTCTTAATTCAGATTCAGTGTACTAAAGCAGGACGTGAAAGCGATCCAACACATGTTATGATTTGTATGCTAGTGCTTAGAAAACAATTTTAAATGATTACAGCTTAATAATTAGGTCGCATATAAGGCATGGTAACTAAAACGTGATCAAAAGTAGAAAGGTAAATTCTATTTTTTTTTAAAAGTGTTTTGAGGGGCAGCATTCATATCGGGCAATTTGAAGGAATGCCTTTAATTTTTACTCATTAAAATTTTAATTTTTGTTGTTAGCCTAAAATTCTTGGATTTTGGATTTGAATCCCAGTTCAGTCAAAAAATTTAAAAAATCGCAAAGGTATAATTTAGATTCGCCTTAAGGCTGAATTTCAAACGTTGTCTTAAGGCACAGGCAAATCTAAATTTTTTCTTGCGATTTTTTTAAGTTTTAACTGAGCAAAAATTCAAACTTGAAATTTCAAAATATTTTTAAATGAATGCAAAAATTAAAGACCAAGAAATTGAGGGTAAAAATTAAACACCAGTGCTTTTGAAGGACAATCCCCACAAACAAATTTAAAGCTTTCCGGTTTGCACAAGAGTTCCAACAACAAAAAGATAAATATTTATCCGCATTCGGTATTATATTAAATCGTGTAAACTTACTATAGTTAATTAATTTGATGAGATGAGAATAAATATTAATTAATCATAATTAAGTGATAAACTCTACATATAAATACATATCATGCATTTATTGATTTGATATAAATATCGAGTACATATACATTTTTACTCAGAAAAAGGGCAAAAATGAGTTCAATTTGCTAACAACTTAGCTGATTGAGACGTAATTGTTATTGTAACGACATTCATTGTTGAAAAACATAATTTTAATGCATAAAAATTGAAAATTGAAGAGTACATTTATTTTCTCCCTATATTTTTATATTTTAATACAGACTTTTAAAATATGGTGGTTTGCAAGTATATTTTAGTTTATAAATAGCAACAACAACAATAATAACATATCGGTGAAATTTCATAAATGAGGTCTGCAAAAAATTTTGTGTACACGGGCGTTATTTCTTCCTTGGAAGAGAAGAGAGATTGTTTTCAGAAATCTCGGCTCATAGAAAGATTAAAAATAGGTATTGACAATAAGCAAAAATAATAGCAAGATATTTTAGTTTGTAAACGAGATCGGTAAAAAATAGTACTACTACTTAGGGGTGTTATCGGTCCGGTTATCTGGATATCCGGACCGAGAATCGGATCGATAAGCTTATCGGTCCGGACCGAAAATCAGACCGATAAGGTTTCGGTCCAGAGTCCAGATCCGGAACCGGACCGAAACCTTATCGGTCCGGTTTCGGGCCCAATTTTTTTTTTAAATAAATTGAATTTTCAATACTGAAATTGACATTCTCGGACACATTACCACGAAATTTGTACGTTGAAATCTATTGTATATCGCGAGATATTTAGATTTGAAAAGGGGAAAAACGTAACGATTTGGGAGAAAAGTAAAATTGATTGACAAGATGAACGTTTTTGGAGAAATAGACTGAATCAATCTGCTAAACCTGTCTCGAAAAAATACGCAAAATCAAAAAATATTAGGTGAAACGGACATTTGAGTGTAAAGTTATGACAATTTAAAGTTTCACTAATTTACAACTAATTTATATGTCAATGTTTCAAATTAAAACATAAAGTCTACCTCACATATATTTAAAACATGTAAAATAGTCGAACATTAGGAAATATTGCAATTAAATATAATTAGGGTCTGCTGGGGAGGGTGCAGTGGGGTGTTACGGATATTTTATCGAGTTAGAGTCAGGCCTTATCGATCCGGGTAATTTTTTGGTACTCGCATCGATCTTTAATTATGCCTTTGTTCTCTATCTATAGAATTCTGTCAGACTTCTCCCTATCTAGCTACACTAGAAATGAGTCTCCGGACCGTTAAGGTTTCGGTCCGAGTATCGGTCCGGATTTACCGGTTTGATTTTCGGGTAATTACCGAGAGTATCCGGACCGCTAACAGCCCTACTACTACTATTGGAAATGTGTAAATTTTATTCATATAAAAAAAATACAAAGAAAATCAGTAAAAAATAAATAACAAAAAGAGATATGTAAATAACACACACTATAACAGGTATTTGCAGAGTCATCTTCTATAGTCGGAAGCCCGGAAAATTTCCAATCAACATTATTCAGATTACGGCAACTTTCTAGCTCCAGTCGCACCATAACTAACCCAGCTCCAGTAAATGCTAAAGCTTTTTCCTTTATTACTTGTTCTTTTATGAGCAAATTTGAATCTTATTCTTAAATAATTTGGGTCTCTTAATCTTTTAATCTTTCTAGAAAAAGTTGTTTTATTGAGCGGAGAGTCTATCCGAAACAGCTTCACTACCTCCCAAGTTAGGGATAAGATCACCCTCCCCATACTTATTTCGTGGGATTACACGGGGTATATTGTTATTTCAAGAAAAAGTTGTTTCATTGAGTCGAGGGTCTATCGGAAATAAACTTCGTACCTCCTAAGTTAGGGGTAAGTATACCTGTCTAACGGATCGACCCGGACCGGTAGCCCGTTACAGGGTTGAACCGGTTCCGGACCGGTTACCGGTCCGGTTCATTACCGGATTTCCGGTCGGCCCGTACGGTTCCGGATTGAACCGGATCTACCGGTCCGTTTTCTTTGTTGTTGTAAATTTCAATAATCTAACTAAATTCAAATTAAATATGTAATATAATAATATAATATAGTTTATAACTTTATACTTTATAGTTATATTGTAGTTATATAAATTATATTTATTTTTTTAATTTTTTTTTATTCCAAAAATTTATTAATTTATTAAATTAGTAGACATAAGATAAGTTAACAAATAACAACTAAAGAGATAATAAAATAAAAACTAATGATAAGATGTAAACTTTCGAACTTTCATTATTCATAATGTTAATTGTTAATAAGAGTACATAATGAAGTAATAATAATTGTTATTTACATATTATGCATCCTTCTTGTAAGTCCTTCGTAATTTATAGGTTGCTCCATAGTCTCTAAATTTGGAGTATTAATTTCAGTCCCGGTTGCGCTCCTGGTTTTCAAAATATTGTCGATTTATTCATCTTCCGGAGAGTCAACGTCTTCATATCTTTGATTTCTTCTCTCTGATCTGATCCAATCCCTTAAGCATAATAACACTTCTAATGTGCTTCCTCCCAATGAGTGACGTGTCTCCTATTTGATCTCGTGCTTGGCTGAATGCACTTTCAGAAGCCACTGTTGAGATAGGCACATTAAGAACATCCCGTGCATAGGTCATAGCTGCTAGTACCAGAAATTGTCTTTTGTTATCTTGCCATCGTTGTAAAGGTTGAAAGTTCTTCTTCGGCTCCGTTGGCTTTTGCAAATAAAACTGCATCTCATCACAATTTCGAGTTGTGCTTGCTTGTGTTGTTGCAAAAGTGTTTCATATAGATAAATATTCATTTTCATCGTCTTCATCGAATCCTGCAGATGTAGACACAGAAGCAGAACTAGAAGGAATATTAGTAGCAAAGTTGTTGTTGTCATGTAATGTAGCATAATAATCATATAATTTAGCTAAATTAGTATCAAGTTTACATATGCAATCAAATGAAGATGGAGTTTCTGTTTCACCTACTTCCATATAAGTATATAAACTAAATATTAAATTATGACAATCTACTTTTTAACAGAAGGATTTAAGACTGCACCAATACAATAAATATCAGGAATAGGAACAAAATATTTTTTAAACTTTTCAAACATAATTGTAACTTCACCTTTATATTTTATATTTGATTTTAAACCATAAAGTAAATATGAAATTTCAGCTATATGAGTTAAAGCATTACAAACTGTTGGGTAATAAGATCCCGAAAATTCAACAGTAGCAGTGTAAAATTTACGTATAATTTTAAAAAAGTTCAGCAATTGATTTCCAAACATCGTCGGTTAACATATAAATCGCGTTCTTACAATGAGCATTTGAAACATGTGTTATGGGGTCTTTATACTTATAACATTCTTTTAAAAATAAATAAGTATAATTTCACCGTGTAATAATCTCTTGTGCATGAATTTAGGTCTCAAATCAAATTATTTACATTTTTTTTAAATTCTATAAGTCTATTTTTTCTATTATTACCTTGAATAACTCCAACAACTCTTTTGACAATTTGTATTTCAGTTACAAATAACTCAAGACCACTTTTAACAATTAAATTATAAATATGACAAGCACAACGAACATGAAATATATCAGGAAGTAACAGTTCTAATTCCACTTTTAAAAGATCTACAACAACAGTATTATTAGATGCATTATCAAATGATATACAAAGTATTTTTTATAAAGATTATAATTTTTGGCATAAGCACAAATAGTTTCGCTTATATATTTTCAAGTATGACTTTGTTCCTTGTCATACGCAAAAGCAATAATACGTTTTTCCATTTTAAAATTTTCATCAATCCAATGACAAGTAATTGTTAAATAATCATAACCGTTTAAAGCATGCCCAATGTCTGCAGTAAAACTAACTAGACACGGAAGATTAGTGAACAAATATTACAAAAAAATAACATAATCATTATAAAGTCTAAAAACATCAGCTCTACAAGTACTACGAGGAACACCTGTAAAACAAGGATTATATACTCTTTGAATATATGTAATTAAATATGAAGAAGAAGCAAAAGAAAAAGGTAAACAACCTCCGACAATCATTTTTGCTAATTCAATGTGATTATTCTTTGGATCGTACTTAGCCAACCCCCCGTTAATGGATTAAGTTGTTGTTGACCGGGTTCTAAATCAGTGGCAACACCCCATTGTATCAGACGATCTTTCAATAAATGCCTACATATAGTGCCCGTCCCCCCTCCCCCCGTCACCACCCCCTCTTATGTTTGTAAGTTTTCCCACAAATATTACATCTAACTCTATCAGTGTCCCCAACTCTATCATAAAAGAGCTGCACTTTACTCTTTTTTCTCATTACTACGGTTCTCAGAACTCGGTAAAGGAGGTCTACGACTACCACTAGCAGTACCAACATTGACAGAAGGAACACTAGTAGGTGTAGGAGGTTCAGTTTCTTCAAGTTCAACAATATTATCTAATTGAACGTTATCATATTCATTATCTTATATTCTAAAATCTTTTTGCATTTGATCATAATCTATATTTTGATTAGATGATGAAGAACCTACATATTTTTTACCCCTTGAACTAAATTTACGGCGCAGTCCCGACACAATTCCCCTTAGCGAAGACATTATAAAATATTTAAATAATCAACAAATAAATATGACAATTTAATAAAATAATTAGAGAATGAAACGAGTGTACCAAACTTCGGAATTCAGAATTCAATTGAAACTCGTAGGCCGAAGCTCGAAGCCTTGCTACTTTGCAAATTAATAATAATAATAATTTTAGAATTGATAATATAGAGAATTAAGAGAGTATGAGAATTGAGAATTGTAAAAATAATTGTGTGATAAAAATGAAAAGAATGTATAGTATTTATAATTTTTTTTAAAGGATAGAAATGTAATTAACAAAAAATTTAAAAACAAAAAAAAAATTAAGCCAAACGGTCCACCGGCTGGTTCCTTCCCCCAAACACGGTAATGTTACCGTTGGGCACCAATAACTTTTTTTTTAATTTGTTCTCAGGTTACGGTAAGGTTACCGGCTTCTCACGGCTCAACCGGTCCGGATCCTTACCAGATTTTTGTATAACCCGTGCGGATTGGGATCGGGGCCAAACCAATCCCGAACCCGGTAAGCCTTACCGGTCCGGATCGAATTTTATACCGGGTCGACCGGTCCGATTCCGGGTCAACCCGGCCCCTTAGACAGGTATAGGGGTAAGGTCTGTGTACTACCATTCTTAGACCCCACTTCATGGTATTACACTGGGTATGTTGTTTCAAGAAAAAGTTATTTCATTGAGCCGAGGGTTTATCAGAAACATACTCCCTACCTTCCCAGGATAGAGGTAAGGTCTGTGTATATCCTATCATCTCCAAACCCCACTAGTGTGATTACACTGGGTATGTTCTTGTTGTTTCAAGAAAAAGTTATTTCATTGAGCCGAGGGTATATCAGAAATAGCCTCTCTACCTCTGCAGGGTAGGGGTAAGGTCTGCGTACACTCTATCATTCCCAAACCCCACTTGTAGGATTACACTGGGTATGTTGTTATTGTTTCAAGAAAAAATTGTTTCATTGAGCCGGGGGTTTATCGAAAACAACATCTCTGCCTCCTAGGTAGGGTAATATCTGCGTACACTCTACTCTCTACACACCCCACTTGTGGAATTACATCGGATATGTTGTTGTTTCAAGAAAAAGTTGGTTGAAGTGTGGTTTAATTGATTTTGATATATAAGCATGTAAAGGTAGAGTCTTTATAACTACATAAGTAATTGATGTAGAGCAGCAAGAGGAATATTCTGTCAGATGTATTGGTTAAAATTTTAAGGACCAGACAAAGGTCATTGTTTTTGCAGTATGTAATTGCTAGAGATAATTATTAGTTTATTACTGTCTCACGAGGGGCTAAATTATTGCAAGCTGCATTTATTTCAAGTTCATTGCTTTCTCCTTCAATTTAATTGAAATGATAAGTAAAATTCCACTGCTTTCACAATTTGCTTTAATTTAAGGGTGTGTTTGGTATAAAGGAAAATGTTTTCCTCGAAAATAAGTATTCTGATGTCGGGTAAGTAAGTAAAAAAATATTGTCCCAAAAACATTTGTATATACTCTAGGTAAATATTATGGAGGACGGGGTGGGCTAGAGGTGTGTGGGTGGTGGGGGTGGGGTGAGATGAGTTGGAGGATAGGGAGATTGGAAAAGAAAATTGTTGTCCTCCGGAGGTCGACTAAGGCTTATTAAACATGTAAGCGTCTGCCTATGCACATGTACAAGTTTTTTCCTGAATTAGCCGGCCGGCTACTAATAATGGGATAAGACCTTACTACTATATAGGATATGTTACCCTCTCTCCAGTGAGTGCAGTGAAGGACTCTCGCCTCACCCGCCCGTTTGACTTATGGCATCATCGACGTCTTTGATTCATTCCTTGGCAGCTACCTTAATCCGAGGATCAAGCTTACCAGAATGCATCAATGTGGAATGGAACTTGTTTCGGTTAATTCCAATAGTGAAGTCTTTTTTGTTATTTTTAAGGAACATTTTTTCTAAAAAACTGTTTTCCTCCATACCAAACACACCCTAAAAGGAAAAATCAATAAAATGAGATATCAAGTAAAAGCTATTAAAAGATGCTTAAAGAACCAAGTTTTATTTTTTGGTTAATTGGATAAGATATTATAAATATATATATATATATATATATATATATATATATATATATATATATATATATATATATATATATATATATATATATATATACTCGACAAAATTTACAAGTTAAGGGTAGCGCTAGAGCTCCCTGCTAGTTCATTGATGTCTACCAAGTTTGTCTTACAAGCCATAATTTCTAGAATGTCTGCCCATACAACATCATTTGCAAACACTGGAGGAACTACCAAAATCCTTAGCCTATCAAAAACGTCTTTTTTGCTCCTTCCTTAGCAAGAAGATGTGCCGCCCTATTTTGCTCTCGGTAGTTATGCTTGATGACTGTATTCCCCAGTTTCAGCATAAATAACCGAAGAGTTCCTAACTCTTCTATTTTTTTCGTGCCTTGAGTTTCGTTCTTTTTCTATATTAAATAATTACCTTTCACCAGATAGAAAAGATACAAGGATTGATCAGTTTCACCAAAGCTAGAGATGAATAGAACAGAACAGATGAGACCTCAATTGAAACATCTTCCATAACACGCTGAAGCAATCTCTTGTTGCTATGTGATTTCTTGAATATTCCATCAGACATTGGAAGTTTGAAGCCATTTTAAGAAGCGCTTTTAACCTCTACTTTCTTGAGGCCAAATTGGAATGTTGCCTTATTATTGTTTATCTTAGAAGAGTTCACTTTGCAATTATTTGAAATGTTTGATTTATAAGATAGGTAATGAAAGTGTCATTATGTGTGCAAAACGTTGGGAATATCGTGATTATATTTGCTTTTGCATCATGTTTATCAGCTAGTAGAAAGAGAACAAAAATTAACACAGTTATTTAAAGATGCAATATTGTCTGTGGCATTCTACTGGAGGCCTCCTAGTCAATTGTAGATGACAAGGATTGTCCTGAGTTTTACTTGATTTCAGACTTTTACTTTGTTGAATGTAAATGATGTTAGAAGAAAGTGACATTAATCTCTTTGTTGAGAACTAGGAACAAAATTGGAATCTTAATCCTGCTATAGAACGTACTCCCCACATTGAGAATGAGAGTTACTTCCTTCCATTGGACAGAAATATGGGAAGGGTAATTGTCTAGAACAAGGACAAAGAAGGATTAACCATTCCATGGTCTCATTTAAGGGGAACTTCAAAATTGTTTTGTAATATTGTCAGACGTCAGTGTTTTCGTTGGTTTACAATGGTTAGTCATAGTGACAGGGCACAGAGCGAAGTTGGGTGGTACTACAGTTACCATTCTTGTCTACCTTCGTGGCCTTTTGGAACTTTTGCAAGTTATTTAGAATATGAATGTCAATACTGCAATTGAATATCACCTACAAAAGATCCATTTGAAAATGAAACTTTTTATATTGCCTGCCGGACCCTGATTACTCAACTGAAATCTCATTGGACAGTGTTTTCTTGTAAATTGCAGTTGCTTTTCATGTCTTAGCATTCTTTAAGAATAAACATTTTGCGGATCTATTTTCTGGCTAGAATTGTATGCTTGTTTTGGCATGATCATTCGTTGATACCATTATTTTAATCTGTGGGATTGACAGAATAGTGAAAGAGGTTATGGAGGTGCCACCTAAGAATCTGCTAGAATCTGTGGCTCAACTTATTGCATCGACAACTCTCAGCAAGTATCCCCAGGTATCTGCTGTTCGTGTTCAAGTTGGAAAGCCTCATGTGGCCGTCCAAGGGCCTGTTGACTACTTGGGTGTCGAGATCATTAGATACAGAAGTCTTGATGTTCAAAACTAGGACATAATGCTTGTGTTATTTGCAACTTCAAATTCTGCTGTTTGACAATTATTTTCAAGCCACTACAATTTGATCAATTGTCTTGATGCTTAATTGAAACGTTTCAGTTGTATCCTGTTACACACTTCTGCAGTGACACAAGCTGCCCAAAAAAAATAAGGCAGCCAGGTGCAAGAAGCATCCTGTGTTCAAGCAGCTCCAGGGAAGGCCCACACTCCAGGGGCTGTAATGTAGGGCGACCTACTCTGACGCAAGGTTGTTTCTACAGTTCGAACACGTGATTGTAGGTTACTCATTGACAACTTTACTGTTGCCCATATCAAGAACATACAGAGAAGTATTTATAGAAAATTTCCTTTTGGCTGGAAAAGAAGGTTGACAAAAGCAATTATCTTGGGATCTCCAGGTCAAGAATGTGTAATACCAACGAAAGGAGGAAGTATTTAGATCCCTCGAAGATACACACACAATATTATACTGAAAATTATGATAGCTCTTCATAGCGAAGAAGACACTATAGAGTTCTTTGAAAGCCAAATACTGCTAGAGAACACACACAGTCCACTACTTGACGTTCTTATGATGACTCAATATTAATTCAAATACAACTAACAAGGCATGATAAACCGCTGGTATCTTCTATTAATTAACAAAATAAAGATTATAACTCGCAAAATAAAAGGTTACTCTCATAACATACCCAATCAACCCACCTTTTACTCGAAGCATATATAATTTTTTTTAGAATAATAATTCTTTATTTATTTACCAAAATAATAAAATAACAAAAAAAATACTTATTCTCGATTTTTTTTTGAGGAAAACATTCCTTGGTGCCAAGCACACCCTTTTTTATACATCTTTTTATATTCCATCTGTCCTAATTTATATTACATTATTTTTTTAGTCAGTTTAAAAAAAATGACACCTTTCAATATTTAGTAACAATTCAACTTGAAGTTTATCTTTATACGTTTAATAAAATGATTCTAGCCACACATATTTCTATCAGTGATTTTAAACCACAAGTTTCAAAAGTATTTCTTTATTTCCTTAACTTTGAGTCAAATCAAAGAACTTCCTATAAAATGGGACGGGGAATAACAATTTAAATCTAAATCGTAGCGTCAATTGTTGGAAAATGATAGTCTCACAAATATCTGAAGAGGAAATTATATTTTTAGAAAATAATGTTCATAATTCCTTGGAAACATTAGAAATATAAGGAAAAACTGTGTAAAATAGATTCTTATGATTCGGTTCTTTCTCGGACCTTGCGCATAGCGGGAGTTTAGTAAACGGACAGCATGTTCATAATTCCTTTTTTCCATAAAAAATTAGACGCCAAAAAGTAGCGTCAATAGTAGTGTAAGATGATATTAATCTCCCTTAGGGAGTCTTTTCATTAATATCAAAGTATATATAGAGTACAATATTCATCCTTATACAATAGGAATTCTAAGCCTATACAAAAGAGGAATCCTAGTCTTACCATAATTATATTTACACAATATATGAAAATATTCTAATTATGGGTAGGGATACAATTGTTTCTATAATATACATGTTTACACACCCTCACGGAGCGGGAGGAGGCGGCGAGGCTGATCTGAAGTCAAGAAATAAGCATGCAGGAAGTCCTTTGGTAAATATGTCGCATCGATAGGATGATGGAGCATGTAATACTCGGACACGGCTAGACAACTTTCTCACGTCTGAAGTGTAGTACATCTCGATATGTTTGGTTCGGCGATGTTGAATCGGATTATGAGAAAGATAGATGTGAGACGTTATCACAATACACTGATAGATGCATTGTATGAAATTGAAGTTCTAACGAAATTTCGAGCCAACAAATCTCGGCTACCACATTTGCAGCGCCTCTGTACTCGACCTCATTGTTATACCGTAGTTGCGGGGTATGTATGTGAGACGCACGTCTGAGTCTGCGAGAAATTTTGAAAAGGAAGAAAGATGTGAGTTTTCGCGGAAAAGTTTTCGGTTATTTGTGAAGAAAAAGGTTCGTTAATGGAATTGGATTCCCAGTTTGGTATTGGACTTCATAGATTATATTAGAATTTTGAGATTTTATTTTGGAAATGGTCACGTGGGGCCCACGGGAGAAATTCTGATTTTGTAGGGCAGCTTTGTTTTTGAGATTTCCGGTATTTTGGATATTTTGGAAGGCGGAATATGCAGGCGAATTGGGGCGACACGTGTCACCCTGTGGCACCTTGGCCGAATTACCTTTGTGCACCTTTGGATTAAGTCGTTTTTCCGAAACGTTTGCATAACTTGCGAGGAAAATTCCGACTATGTCGTTTTGTATTTTTGCGGATTTTTAGAGGCGGAACATTTTGGACCAACGGGAGGGTGGCGTGTCACCTCACATCGGAAGCTAGGTGGGCGTGACTTGGGCGATTGGGGTGTCAGTGGGTAGATATTTTTGGTAGATATTTGTGAGGGTTTTAAGGAGTAGGGGCTAGGGGCACTTGGGCATATCTTGGCCTTACACTGTGTAGCACTTGGCTAGATCTTGGCCATTGGTTGGCCTTTGGCTTTCTTATAAATACCCTCCTTTGTTGAAGACTTCATCGTCCAAATGTGTTCTAAGTCTTACTGATCCTTCCCTCTCTTCTTGTTGCTCTCGCCTAAGCCTTCCCTCCCCTTTGAGTGGCACTTGTGGCGAGAGCCTCACTCCGCTGTGGTGCCTTGGCGTGTGGGTACCTCACTAGCCTAGTTGTTTCGTATAATACCCTTGTTGTGGTATAGAAATACTCCTAGTATTGTTATAATGCCCAAAATACCTTAGCCTTGACCTTGTAGTATTCCAAAGATACCTCTTTCGTAGAGTCAGGAATACTACCTTTTGTCCTTTTTAGTCTCAAACCGAAACCACAAGGAAATCTTGGATTGGTTGAAGTATGTGAGTAGAAGTTGGTTAGAACTTCTAAGGGTTGTTTGGAGTGGTTTGGAGCGCGCGAAGTGGAGCTAAACCTTGCTCAGGATCGACATTATAACTTGGATAATTTTGGGCTTATCGAGGTAATTATCTTGTCCTCTATTGTAATTGGAAATTACATGTTTGTTAGAGTATATAGTTGAAGTATACTATATATGGAACTATACTTAGTATTCGGCAATGTCTTTTGACTTAAGCCTGAAGAATAAAGAAGCGAATCAGTATTTACATGGGGTGTATTGCGGTAGACTTGTGTAGAATTGTACACGTCAGGTTAGGCGTGTAAACCACACACTGGTTGGCTTGGTAGCGGCCTCGATAGAGGAGGAGATTTCTGACATTGCGGAAAATCTTAGAATTTTCTATAGAAAGATAGAAACTTGTGTTTTGGGGTTAATAGGCGTTTGTGACCTTTATAGGTGAAAGTACTAAGAGTAGCGTATTACTCGAGGAGTGGAAAGGGCTAGCAAGGTTGTAGTACTTGGAGCATTTTGCTTATTGTCGATAAATCGTCGCGGTATGTGAACCTCTTCCTATCTTTTCTAGCATGATTGTTGTGAACTATGTAGTACGGTGAGCGTACGTGTGCTAAGTGATTTGGTTGGTTTAAAACATAGGGTGTTATAATAGCTTTATGGGAAGTTAGTTATAACGACCTATGTAAGTGAAAATGGTTTCTTGATGTTAGAAGTTAAGAGACTTGATCTTATAAGATAAGAGACTTAACTTATTTGTTTTAATGTGGATGTTTGTGTGAAACCTCATTCGTGAGTAATGAGTACTTGGTTTTAAAGGGATAATGTTTCTTGATTTGGGAATCGAATGTGTATCGACAGGACCGCTGCGGCGTTAATAAAGGAAAATGTATTGAATAATGATGTGTTGTATTAAAACCGGTAGAAACCTCCATCTGCATAGAAGCTAAGATGAGACAAAATGATATTACATTTTCTAGATCATGGTCTTTGTAATAAGATCGTTATAAGCAAGAATAAACTACTCACGTATATGACATATGTTACTCAATTGTTCTAAAAGGAATCAGTGATTAAGTTTGGGAACTATGAAACCATTTGAAAATGAGAAGCTTGAGTAATTGAAACTAGGCAAACTGGAACTTAGGAAAGAATGTTGTTACTTGATTTTGGAAAGGAAGGTGGGTTGGTCATTCTAATACTACGAATATCGGGTGACTTTTATAAAGTAATGGATCTCTTTTAAAAAGAACTTAACGTATGTAGTACTTTGGGGTTAAAAACAGGACTTTGGCATAAAATGAAAGTACTTTGAGTTGTGTGAAACTTACTATGCTTGTTGTTGTGAAACTTGCCTATCTTGTGATGATAGCCTTTATTGTACAATCGTTGTGTTTACGTATTACCGTCTCGATGAAGTCGGTTGGTAGTTAAGGTCTTGTGGTTAATCGCTTTGGATATCTTGACACGATCGTAGCGCGGGTATGTTTCCATCTTGATTATCGCCTTGTGATTTCCACTGGACATCGACACGATCGTAGCGCCGCGGGTATCGTCCATTTGGAATGTTGTCTTATTTTTCCCTTTGGACATCACGACACGATCGTAGCGCGCGGGTATGCTTCCATTTTGGTTAAGGTCTTGTGGTTAATCGCTTTGGATATCTCGACACGATACGTAGCGCGCGGGTATGTTTCCATTTTGATTATCGCCTTGTGATTTCCTTTGGACATCGACACGATCGTAGCGCGCGGGTATCGCCCATTTGGAATGTTTTCTTATTTTTCCCTTTGGACATCGACACGATCGTAGCGCGCGGGTATGCTTCCATTTGGATTCTTTGTCTTGTTGTTGAGTCACGTGGACATGTCTACACGATCTGCAGTCGGGGCATGTGGCCATGGACATTGGTATTATTGTTGCATCGTGGACATGTCTACACCGTCACGGATTAGAGGCATGCGGCCATAATGCGAACTGATTGAGGTTGTGGGCGTGAGACCCGTAGTTATATTGGAGTGATGATTGTTTTATGTTGTGAATCGTAGTTTGGTTATCATACATGTCTCGCTTTGTATAGACTAGTATGATTTCATTCTGATATTATGCAGTTTCACATACTTGGTACTGTTATCTTGACCTCGCCGAGCTGCGTTCATCTGCATGGTAGAAGTACATCGATCGTGGATCTCGCCATAGGATCACGATTCAGTAGCATTTGAAGCTCCGTTTCTCGGAGGCTTATCTTTTAGTAGGTGTTCCTGAGTTGTAGGTTCTTGTACATTCGTGGTATGGCGGGGCCTGTCCGTCATAGTCGTGTATATCTTAAGTGCTGTAGTACTATTGTGGCGGGGTTGTAAAAGGATTAAAGCTATTGAGTTTTATGTATATCCGAAAGTATTGTTTTTAGTTGCTGTTTATTTATTATATCTCTTGTTAAATGACTCATGTTTTATGTTCGCTGATTTTCTCGATGTATGTATCACTAGGGTGCGAGGTAAGGCACGATGCGGGCCGGGCAGTCGTTACAAAAGTGGTATCGAGCGATTAATCCTCGGAAAGTGTCTACGAACCGTGTCTAGTAGAGTCTTGATTATCGATGTGTTGTGCACATCTATAATCGAGGAGGCTGAGACATTTAGGATTAGTTTCCATTCTTCTCATTACGAGATCGTGCCTTGAAATGTTGTAAGTTGTACCCTGCAGCGTATCTCGTTTTTACGATTATGCCTCGCGCAAAACGTGAGCCCGAAGGCAAGCGGCGGCGAGAGTGCTTGCTAGTGAGATCTGAGAGAGTTCGGCGCGAGCGGTCGATTGAGCAGTGCTTGACGGCGAGTTTACGCCGCCCGGCCAAAGCGAGTTTAGAGCGCGGCGATGGCTGCTGAGACTCTGATGCACGAGCCTCGGTCCAGC
Organism: Przewalskia tangutica; assembly: GCA_029844215.1. Lineage (NCBI taxonomy): Eukaryota > Viridiplantae > Streptophyta > Magnoliopsida > Solanales > Solanaceae > Przewalskia > Przewalskia tangutica. The sequence goes on along the minus strand of CM056738.1, from coordinate 95,315,481 downwards.
GATGCGGAGCGGGAGATGGGTCTGAGAGATGGCCCGATTATTGGCGAGTTGTGGCGGATATGAGATAAGTTGGGCCTTGGCGGATTCGATGCACGATGGTTCACCCCGGCGAATAGTTTGAGGCTACGGGACTTTACGAGTTGTAGCCGCGAGTTTTACGGGTGGCTTGAGATGATCCGCGAGTTCATCAAGCGATTCTGACCGGATCGTCACGGGTGATCGAGGCTTGAGACCGTCGTGACCTTTGGTTCGCGTCGGTGCGTGATCCGCGATCGATTGGTTTGATTCATAGGAGCTTTCGGGAGAGCATGCACCTCCAGTGATATGGGATGAGTTTTCGGGGCTTTCCTCGCGCACTTCTTGCCTCCGCGGATGAGGAGGCGCGGTAACAATTTTTATTCTTGAGACGAGAGAGCGCGTCGGGGAGTACAATGTCGAGTTCGATTCTTTGGCTCGATATGTCCTGCGCTAGTTGCGAATATGGAGGATAGGGTGCGTCGCTACGTCGCGGGCTTGATGATTATATGGCGAATCTTGTGCGGGTGTTTCTCTTGGCGGGCATGGACATTGCCGCGTGCGAGCTCGTCATGCGCTAGGATGTGAGGCACGGAGGGTCGACGGAATGACTGGATCAGCGAAGAGGCGGGGCAGCGGTCGCTGGTGGCTTCGAGGCGGACCGCCTCAACAGCGAGCTAGTTATATACCCCGCGATGCAGTGGTCCTCGCGTCTTGAGGCGGTCGGGGCTCGAGGTTGATTTCGGCGAGCGGGGTGTTAACGGTGAAGCCACCCTACCTCGTTGTGACTATTGTGGTAGACTCCATTTTGGAGAGTGTCGTGCTAGATTGGGAGTTTGTTTTACATGCGGCGGCGAGGCCATTTTGCGAGGCTTGTCAGACCAAGGGAAGCGCGGATGTTACGACTCGACGCCCGAGGATCGTGGTGGTTCATCACGCCTACGGTATCGCCTGCCAGTGCGGCCTATGATTAGAGTGGGCGGTAGCAGGTATATCCTTAACCCTCAGAGTCTTGGTATGCTTGTTATGATGGTCTCATTATTATGTGCCATGTCGAATAAGCGTTGTGTTAATTATGAGTTAGAAAACATGCTTAGTTGGGAGGATACGTATGGGGGCATGGTAAGTGTGAACCTTAGACTATGTCACGGCGAGGCCAGTAGGGGTAAGGTCGTCTTGAGTTAAAGATTTATTTTTGACCACTTGCTCGGAGTAGTAGTATACGTGGGATTTATTTGTGTGATAAGTCAGTGGGTAGTGTGAGATGGAAGTGGTAGCTTCGTGATGTGAATTAGTAAGATTGTTCGGATCGGGGAGCAAGAGTTTGGCGGTTGGGGTCGGGTTGAGGACCATTGCGGGTCAACCCGTAACCGGTTTGGGGTGGGGTCAGTTCTGGGTGGTCACGCGGTGGTAAGTCACGAGGATGCTAGGCCCAAGTTTGTATGATCATCGTATGAGTTCGTGGGACGCGTTCGACCGAGCGGTTCGTAAAGGCGGGAATGGCCTTAAGGAAGTTGAGGTTGTAAGATGACCAAGTTTGGAGGTAGTGACTCAGATTTTCGGAGCGAGTAATGACGAAGTATGAGTGCGTCTTGGGAGAGTTCAAGCGTTCGAGAAGGGCGCGAGTAAGGAAAGAAGAGGGCGTATGTTATTTCGTGGCGGTGTGGCGTTGGCAACTTGTTAGAGGAACTTTATCGTTATTCGACTTGAGAAGGAACATTCGGGACGAATGTTTCTAAGAGGAGAATGTTATACCCGTAGTTGCGGGGTATGTATGTGAGGACGTGCGTGCGAGTGCAGAAATTTTGAAAAGGAAGAAAGATGTGAGTTTTAGCGGAAAAGTTTCGGTTATTTGTGAAGAAAAAGGTTCGTTAATGGGAATTGGATTCCCAGTTTGGTATTTGGACTTCATAGATTATATTAGAATTTTGAGATTTTATTTTGGAAATGGTCACGTGGGGCCGGGAGAAATTCTGATTTTGTGAGCGCTTTGTTTTTGATATTTCGGTATTTTGGATATTTTGGAAGGCGGAATAATGCAGGCGAATGAGGGCGACACGTGTCACCCCCGTGTGGCACCGGCGAATTACCTTTGTGCACAACCTTTGGATTAAGTCGTTTTTCGACGAAGCGTTTGCATAACTTGCGAGGAAAATTCCGACTATGTCGTTTTGTATTTTTGCGGATTTTTAGAGGCGGAACATTTTGGACCAACGGGAGGGTGGCGTGTGTCACCCTCGCATTGGAAGCTAGGTGGGGCGTGACTTGGGCGATTAAGTGTCAGTGGGTAGATATTTTTGGTAGATATTTGTGAGGTTTTAAGGAGTAGGGGCTAGGGGCATATCTTGGCCTTACACTTGTGTAGCACTTGGCTAGATCTTGGCCGTTGGTTGGCCTTTGGCTTTCTTATAAATACCCTCCCTGTTGAAGACTTCATCGTCCAAATGTGTTCTAAGTCTTGCAATCCTTCCACTCTCTTCTTGTTGCTCTCGCCTAAGCCTTCCCCTCCCCTTTGAGTGGCCTTGTGGCGAGAGCCTCACTCCCCTTTGTGGTGCCTTGGCGTGGGGTACCTCTCACTGCTAGTTGTTTCGTATAATACCCTTGTTGTGGTATAGAAATACTCCCTAGTATTGTTATAATGCCCAAAATACCTTAGCCTTGTACCTTGTAGTATTCCAAAGATACCTCTTTCGTAGAGTCAGGAATACTACCTTTTGTCCTTTTAGTCTCAAACCAAAACCACAAGGAAATCTTCATAGTTGGTTGAAGTATGTGAGTAGAAGTTGGTTAGAACTTCTAAGGGTTGTTTGGAGTGGTTTGGAGCGCTGAGTGGAGCTAAACCTTGCTCGGGATCGACATTATAACTTGGATAATTTTGGGCTTATCGAGGTAATTATCTTGTCCTCTATTGTAATTGGAAATTACATGTTTGTTAGAGTATATAGTTGAAGTATACTATATATGGAACTATACTTAGTATTCGGCAATGTCTTTTGACTTAAGCTGAAGAATAAAGCGAATCATTGTATTTACATAGGGTGTATTGCGAGATTTGTGTAGAATTGTACACGTCGGTTAGGCGTGTAAACCCCACTGGTTGGCTTGGTGGCCGGCCTCGATAGAGGAGGAGATTTCTGTTGTTGCGGGAGAATCTTAGAATTTTCTATAGAAAGATAGAAACTTGTGTTTTGGGGTTAATAGGCGTTTGTGACCTTTATAGGTGAAAGTACTAAGAGTAGCGTATTACTACTCGAGGAGTGGAAAGGGCTAGCAAGGTTGTAGTACTTGGAGCATTTTGCTTATTGTCGATAAATCGTCGCGAGGTATGTGAACCTCTTCCTATCTTTTCTAGCATGATTGTTGTGGAACTATGTAGTGCGGTGAGCGTACGTGTGCTAAGTGATTTGGTTGGTTTAAAACATAGGGTGTTATAATAGCTTTATGGGAAGTTAGTTATAACGACCTTATGTAAGTGAAAATGGTTTCTTGATGTTAGAAGTTAAGAGACTTGATCTTATAAGATAAGAGACTTAACTTATTTGTTTTAATGTGGATGTTTGTGTGAAACCTCGTTCGTGAGTAATGAGTACTTGGTTTTAAAGGGATAATGTTTCTTGATTTGGGAATCGAATGTGTATCGACAGGACCAGCTGCGGCGTTAATAAAGGAAAATGTATTGAATAATGATGTGTTGTATTAAAACCGGTAGAAACCTCCATCTGCGTAGAAGCTAAGATGAGACAAAATGATATTACATTTTCTAGATCATGGGCTGTAATAAGATCGTTATAAGCAAGAATAAACTACTCGTATATGACATATGTTACTCGATTGTTCTAAAAGGAATCAGTGATTAAGTTTGGGGAACTATGAAACCATTTGAAAATGAGAAGCTTGAGTAATTGAAACTAGGCAATGGAACTTAGGAAAGAATGTTGTTACTTGATTTTGGAAAGGAAGGTGGGTTGGTCATTCTAATACTACGGTATCGGGTGACTTTTATAAAGTAATGGATCTCTTTTAAAGAACTTAACGTATGTAGTACTTTGGGGTTAAAAACAGGACTTTGGCGTAAAATGAAAGTACTTTGAGTTGTGTGAAACTTACTATGCTTGTTGTTGTGAAACTTGCCTATCTTGTGATGATAGCCTTTATTGTACAATCGTTGTGTTTACGTGTTACGCGTCTCTCGATAGAGGTCGGTTGGTAGTTAAGGTCTTGTAGTTAATCGGCTTTGGATATCGATGCGACGCGTAGCGGGTATGTTTCCATCTTGATTATCGCCTTGTGATTTCCGCTTTGGACATCACGACCTGTAGCGCGCGGGTTTGGAATGTGGGAATTTTGTCTTATTTTCCCTTGTCACATTGGACACGATCGTAGCGCCGCGGGTATCTTCCATTTGGTTAAGGTCTTGTAGTTAATCGCTTTGGATATCTCGACACGATCGTAGCGCGCGGGTATGTTTCCATTTTGATTATCGCCTTGTGATTTCCCTTTGGACATCTTGACCGCGATCGTAGCGCCGCGGGTATCGCCCATTGGAATGTTGTCTTATTTTCCCTTTGGACATCACGACCACGATCGTAAGCGCGCGGGTATGCTTCCATTTGGATTCTTTGTCTTGTTGTTGAGTCACGTGGACATGTCTACCGATCTGAGTCGGGGCATGTGGCCATGGGACATTGGTATTATTGTTGCATCATGGACATGTCTACCGTCACGATATTAGGGGCACGCGGCCCGTAATCACGAACTGATTGAGGTTGTGGGCGTGAGACCCGTAGTTATATGGAGTGATGATATTTTATGTTGTGAGCGTAGTTTGGTTATCATACATGTCTCCCGCTTTGTATAGACTAGTATGATTTCATTTCTGATATTATGCATTTCACATACTTGGTACTGTCTTGACCTCGCCCGAAGTGCGTTAAATCTGCGGTAGTAGAGGTACATCGATCGTGGATCCTCGCCATAGGATCACGATTCGGTAGCATTTGAAGCTCGTTTCTCGGAGGCTTATCTTTTAGTAGGTGTTCCACGAGTTGTAGGTTCTTGTACATTCGAGGTATGGCGGGGCCACTGTCCGTCATAGTCGTGTATATCTTAAGTGCATGTAGTACTATTGTGGGCGGGGTTGTAAAAGGATTAAAGCGTTCGAGTTTTATGTATATCTTGAAAAGCTTGTTTTTAGTTGCTTTGTTTATTTATTATATCTCTTGTTAAATGACTCATGTTTTATGTTCGCTGATTTTCTACGATGTATGTATCACTAGGGTGCCCGAGGTAAGGCACGATGCAGCCCGGGCAGTCGTTACATCGACACTGGATCGAGATAGGGTAGCCTGTTGCTTGGCAGACCAAGAAATCATATTATCCCCTAAAAAAACACAAAAGCCGGAGGTGGAGCATCGCGTGTCCGGAAACCCTGCCCAATCTGCATCCGTATATGAAAGCAACTTGTTTGGTGCAAAGGGGTATAGGTGCAAACCATAATAAAGAGTGTCCTTAATGTATCGAATGATCGGCAAGAGCGATGAAATGAGACTCGGGCATGCGTGAATAAACACACTTTCTAAACAACATAAGCTATGCGGCTGGTGAAGGTGAGATCTGAAGTCCACTGCAAGGATCTATCTGAGTAGGATCGACACAGAGTACCGTCCATGAATCGAGCTTAGATTTAGAATCAGCTGGGTAAACGCTCTTTGCGATTCGCCATCTTATCCGTATACCTGATCTCCTCTGCGTACTTACGGCACAAGAACATATGATTGGCGGACACAGTCGCGATATCCCCAAAAAGTAACTCAGCTTCCCCAAATCAGTCATTGCAAATTCGGACTTAAGCAAGACAATAATCTCATTTTTCAATCCGTCGGAGGAGGCGGTAAGAACAATATCATCCACGTAAAGTAATAAGTAAGCAGTGCTACTACCTCAATGAAAAATGAATAGTGATGTATCACTCTTGCTGCATACAAACTCAATCTGCAAGATATACCGGGCAAAACGATCATAACACGCACGGGGGGCCTGTTTCAGGCCATATAGTGACTTACGGAGACGGCACACATAGTGAGGAACTGCTGGATGAGTGAACCCTGACGGCTGATGCATGTATACTATTTCTCTCAGATCTCCATGTAAGAATGCATTCTTCACTTCAAGCTGATGGATCGGCCAGTGTTTGCCCATGACAATGCTCAAAACTGTGTGAATGGTAACCGATTTGACAACCGGGCTGAAGGTCTCACCACAATCAATGCCCTCCTGCTGATTTGTGCCATTAACCACAAGTCGTGCCTTATACCTCTCAAGATATCCACTGTCTCTGAATTTGTGACGAAAAAGCCATAGACAACGAATCACATTCACCCCTTCAGGTCTAGGTACTAGATCTTATGTGTGATGTTTAGTTAAAGAATTGAATTCCTCAGACATAGTCGCATTCCAATTAGGGTCTTGTTTAGCCAATATAGGGTTTTTGGGAATTGGAGAAATGGTTTAGACAGACAAGTTAAATTGGACTTTGGGTTTGAAGATTTCATGTTTGGCACGAGTTTCCATTTGGTGAGTGGGGATAGTGGAAGACGGTGTTGGCTGAGTAGGGAGGGCTGAGACTGATGGTAGGGTCGGAAAATGAGAAGGTGAGGGCGAAGCCGTCGGAGGCGCCACGGCGCCTGGATCTAGCGTCGCGTGTATGCGAGTGTGAGCCTCTGCGAAAATATGGCGTCGCGGTCTTTGTCGGCCGGGTTGGGAGAACAGACCTCTCTGAAAAGTTGGCGTCGCGGCGCTGTCGATGAGTTAGAAGAGATAAGTTGATCAAGGATGATGTGAGAGATAGTAGGCTCGTCAAGGAATGAGTAATTCGATTTTTGGAATTTATGAAGATTTGAAAATAGAATGTGGTCTCGTCGAATGTGACGTGACGAGAGATGTGAATTTGACGAGTGGACATGTCGTAGCATAGATAGACCCTATGGTTCAGTGGGAAGCCTTGGAAGACACATGGAGTGGACCTAGAAGCGAGCTTATGAGGGGCGTTAGAGCTAAGGTTGGGATAGCACAGATAACCGAAAATTCGTAGATGATCATAGGAGGGGACTCTATGGTAGAGGATTTCGGTAGGGGTGTTGTGAAGAGTGCTAGTAGGGAGAATATTGAGAATGTATTCTGACATTTTAACAGCATATACCCAGAAGGATGGATGGAGGGAGACATAAATCAATAGGGTGTGAATCATATTGTTAATGGTGCGGATGATTCTTTCAGCTTTACCGTTTTGTGGTGAGGTGTGAGGGCAGGAGAAGCGAAAAACCATGTCATTATTGGTACAAAAACGGTGAAACATAGAGTTATTGAATTCACGATCATTATCGCACTGAAATGATTTGATACCTTTTTTAAATTGTGTTTGGATGAATTGTCGAAACTCAAAAAATTTGGTAAACACTTCCGATTTATATTTGAGAGGGTACAACCAGATATAGTGAGAAAAATCATCTAGCAAGACAATATAATATTTATGACAGAGAGAACTAGCAACAGGTGATGTCCATAAATCGGCATGTATTATATCAAATGGTGCAAAAGTAACACTAATAGATGATTTAAACGGAAGCCGAGTATGTTTGCCTAAGAAAATTAAAGACGAAGAGTCCTGGGTGACCAAGCCTATTATGCAATGTCGAAGAAGAAATAGCCGCTAGAGAGACGGAAGAGCAAGATCTGGCAGCGGAGGTGGATGTGAATGGATAGAGATCCACCGTGCTATTGCATCTCGTAAGAGGTGTCCCCATACGAAGATCCTTTACAGTGAAACCAAAAGGATCAAAGTCAACAGAGACATAATTATTACGAGTAAATTGGCGGACATAGATTAGGTTCTTAATCATGTGTGGGGCATATAAAGTATTTTTAAGGGAGAATGGTGGATGGGGAGGTTGTGTGTATGATGTACCATAACCCTTTACTGGAATGCATTGTCCACTACCAACTATAACATATTGAGGATGCTTTAAACTGCACAGTTTGGGAATAGTACCTGCAGACTAGGTGATGTGAGATGTGGCTCCGGAGTCCATGTACCCGGTGTTGTCGGTGTTGCGTGTTGAAGTCTTTGGCGACTGACTTCGGTGGGTGTCATGGCGGAGGAGGGCTGCTGGAACTGTCCCTACATGAAGTGGGCTTGCTGTGGTGTTGGAGTTGGACCTAACAACCCGTAGTAGGAATAAGGGTTGAAGAATTTCTGCAATCTTGGAATGGGCTGGTCTTGAGCAACAACAATGTGGCGAGTTTTGTTAAAGTGGTAACGGATCACTTTGTTGAATCATGGTGGCCAATGTATCATATTCTCCTTTAGGGAGACCAGTAATCAATTGTAACACCATTTTGGTGTCAGTAATAGGCGAGTCGACAACAGTAAGTTGATCTGTCAGGAGCTTTAAGCATTTGCGATACTGATCACGTTGGAAAAGTTTTCAGGCGTGTATTGTTAAATTGCTCCTCTAAATACAAAGACGGGTGTGCTTGTTGTCTCGCAAAATTTCCTCGAAGCGATTCCACAAGTCACGGTAGTGGGCAGTTTCATGATAGTAAGAAGTAGATTATGAGAAATACTACCATATATCAATTATTTGACGCCGATGTCTAGACGACGTCAGTAGAATCATCAACCTCCGAAGGGCGCGAAATGGTGTCATCAATATGATCAAGCACGTTATAGAAACATGCATGATTGCGAAACAGTTCAACCCAAGGATAATATTGACTGCTTTCTTGATCAAGACGGATGGGGATATGGTTCATGATGTTGGAAACAGTGAGAGCGGGATGAAAAGAGGGTGACGATTTGGTGATGGGATTTGTGGAGGTAGAAACGTCAATAACAGAGAATCCTGAGTATCCATTTAGAGAACAGAGGAAAAAAAGAAAAATCAAGAAATTTCTTGAAGAGAATAAGGTAGTCGCGGCGCCGTGGGAGTGGGTGGTGCCGGCGGCTGGGGAAGAAAATTTCTTAGGGTTTTTAAAGTTTAGGCTCTTAATACCATTTAAGATGATATTAATCTCCCTTTCTCATTAATATTAAAGTGTATATAGAGTATAATATTCATCTCTTATACAATAGGAATCCTAAGACTATACAAAAGAGAAATCTCAGTCTTATTATAATTATATTTACACAATATATGAAAATATTCTAATTATAGATAGGAATACAATTATTTCAATAATATACGAGTAGACCATAGAAAAATATAAAAACAAGAAAGTGGCACGTGCACAACCCCTGCACCACTTCCCAAAGCCCGTGTTCTTCGTGGCGGCCGGAAAATCAAGAAACCTTTATCCACCACCACTATGGCTAAAATGGCTGCTGACCCTTTTTCTGTACGGACAGAAACTAGCTGTTCATCTTCTCCTTCGACCCTTCGAAGCTCAAAGAGAGCACTTGCGTTTAGAATTCGAGCTCATAATAATAATAATCAGCATATTGATGACAAGAACAGGTTCTACAAAGAACTCGGTTTGTCTACTACCTTCTCTTTCTTATCTGCTCATGTTCTTGTTTTAGACATATAGTAATATAAACAAGGGAAAAGGGTCAAATATACCCTAAAACTTAGGTTAGTCAAAGTATGGGGTCATATATACCCTAAAACGTTAGTAAATGAATCATATATACCCTTTTGGTATAAGACTTGTCGGCGTTGGCTCGCTGTGGTGCCGGATTCACTGTAGAAGTGTCCGGATTCACTGTAGCAGTAGCGAATTCTCTGTCCAGCGGATGACGTGGCTTCCATGTGGCAGTCACGTGGCTGCCACGTGTCCAGTCCGTTAAAAAGGGTATATATGATCCATTTACTAAAATTTTAGGGTATATATACACCATCTTTACTTAAATATATATGATCCATTTACCTAAGTATTAGGGTATATTTGACCCTTTTCCCTATAAACAAAAAAGTTACTTTCTCCGACTTTCCTTTTTAGTCAGTAAAGAAAAACATTTCTATATTCAGAAATAATTTACGACCACAAATTTCAGAAGTTTTCATTTCTTTCTTAAACTTTGTGCTCAATCAAACACCCTCGTATGAAATGGGACTGAGGGAGTACCGTCTTTAGTTGTTTAAGTTTTTAGATAAAGTGGTGTCATAGTTTAGACGAAATTCTAACTTTATTATCACAGTCATTCATGTGAGAAAGAGAGATTTGTAAGTGAGGGGATGTGTTATAAACTTAGTAGGCGTTTGGCCATGGATTTCAAATATGTTTTACTTTATTTAGAAAATTTACGAAGTTAGAGTTGAAGATGGAGATGTGTTTGGTTATACTTTTTGCAAAGGAGAGAAGAGAGCATTTTATTTTAAATTTATGAAGATGGAGTTTGAGCCGAGGGTCTCTCGGAAACAACCGCTCGACCTGGCAAGGTAGAGGTAAGGTCTGCGTACACTCTACCCTCCCCAGACCCCGCATTGTGAGATTTCACTGGGTATGTTGTTGTTGTGGAGTTTGGAAAACAGGTTTGGAGCACTTTTCCTAATTCGGAATCCAACTCCAAGTTCGATTTGGTAATTTTATAACCAAACACTGATTTCGAAATAAAGTAAATATTATTTCGGGAAAAAATGAATAATTCTCATGGCCTAACGGCTCCTTAGTCAATTTAAGTAGGCGTTTGGACATAGATTGGTTGAAACTTTGAAAAAACAGAGTTTGTGAATGAATATTGGTATTTGAATTGTGTTTGGACATGCACTTCACTTGAAAAAAGGTTGAAGTTTTGTGAGTGGGAAGAAAAATTCACTTGGAAAACTGGTTCTCGTCTTCAAAAACTCCCAAAAATCATTCCAAAATACATAATCAAACAATGTTTTGAACCTTTTTTTTTTGTTGAAAAAAAACACTCAATGTCCAAAAGGGGGTCCTTATCGGATCACCCTGTTCAGCATTATATCAGAGCTTGTGTGTGGAAGTAGGGTAGTCACTACACATGAAGATGTGTTGGAGATATAAATTAACAAAATGTGCGCCTCTAGCAGTTTTTTGGATGAAGTGGTCATATAGTTGAACAGTTCTAGCTCTTTTTTTCTTTGTGACAACTGAATTTGGCATAGTCGCTTTATTTGCTTTGCTTTAATATCAATGATTCTTTTGTTGTTGAGTGGTCTTCAAATCGATAATTGGTAGTGGTACGTTGAGTACCTATTCGATGTTACTGTTTCCCAAGGTTGTGGTACTGGGATCAATCCAACTACTTTGGATTATTGATTACTTGTGCAAGGTGTTGAGGTATAAAGTTGAAGCATTACTAGTAGTGTGCAAAGATTAGTGGTTGAGAGGATGGAGACGAGGAAAGCTTAGTGCGAAAGTGGGAGTCAACTGTCAAGTAAGCAGACCAATTGAAAGAAAGCTAGAACCTTTCCAAGTGCTTAGTGAACTGTGAATGGGAATGATAGGCCAAGGTTGGTGTAAAAGGTGTGGCTATTAGGCATTTCAAGTTCCCTTTCCGGCCGTGGAAGTGAAAGTTGGCTGAGGTGCATTTACTTGTTTTGTTCGGTATGAGGTCTTCCTTAACAATTTCTAATGCTTTTTGGATGAACGAAGATGGACATATTAAAGGGAAGAAACAGAAACACAGAACATATGAAAAGAATCTTGTAAAGAGGCATGTGAATGCAACAAGTTAAATCCTCAGCATATTCTTGTTCTAAGATCTCCATAAGGAAAAGGTATGCAACACACTACTGTGTTTAAGCAAAGGGAACTTAAGGCTTTTACCGCATCCAATTATCAAGCATGTGGTTTGAGCATGCGTTGCCAGTAGATTTTCCACAGAAATGATTTCTTGGACAGAAGTTAGGGCATAGTAACAAAGTCCTTTCTATGTTATGTTGAGCACAAGTTGCCCTAGGCTACTGAATCCAGTCATATCAACATCTCCATGGAAAACTGCAGTTTTCATCTATTTACAATTCAGTGCTATGCCATCTTTTGTTTAGTTGATAAATCTCACTAATATCAAACCAAGCCGGCCTTTAAAACATTATACAACTCATCTAGTTACTACTATAAAATCTATGCATTATTACACGTCTGTCAATTGTTGGTGGTATTGACGGTTTCATGATGCAGGTACATTTGCTTTGAAAAGGAAGATTGAAGAGTTGGTACTCCGTGCTGAAATGCTGGCACCGACAGCACTAGAATTTGAAGAAGCAAGACGCCTCAAACAGGAAGAGATTATTCGTGAATATGACTTGTGGGATGATGTAGCCAAGTCAAATGAAGACCTTGTGCAATTAGCTGAGAGCGCCAAAACCATTGATTCCCTCAAAGATCTTAGATACAAGGTGTCATTTTGTCAGCATATTTTGCCTCTTTCTTTAAAACTTAAATAGAAAAACCATCAAACTCAAGCCTGTCAGTTGATTCTATTTCATTGAGTGTGATTCTGCAGGCTGAAGAAGCTAAGCTGATTACTGAGCTGGCGGGTATGGATTCTATCAACTACGAGTTTTTAAAGCAGGCTTATGCAGCTTGCGTCAATGTGAATAAGACATTAGATAAGTATGAAATGTCCAAACTTCTGAGGGAGCCATATGATGTGGAGGGAGCATGCGTCACCATTGAGTCTGGAAACGAGGGCGTTTACTCAGAGGTATTCACCTGTAATCTCTTGCTATCTTGCCACATATATTTACAGAGTCAATATGCCTCAAACTTTCAGAGCAAAGACCCATATACATCTCAGGTGAAAAAAGTAGGTCAATGAGTGTTCCGAGGTATAGGCATGCTATTAGGTAGGTATAAGAAGCGGAACTTTCATGATGAGTTCCCTGCATATTTGTGTAGATTTACTCCCATGTATCGGAGATACTATTTCTAAGACATGAAGCTGGCACCAAGGGAGTGGCCCAGTGGTCAATGAAGTGGAGGAGAACCATGAGGTCTCAGGTTCAAATCCCAGCGGGGATAAAAACATTAAGCGATTTTCTTCTCATCTCTGTCTAAGCCTCGATGGGCAGAGTTATCTGGTACCTGTTGCTGGTTGGAGGTAGCAGGTATCCCGTGGAATTAGTCGAGGCGCGTGCAAGCTGGCCTAGACACCACAGGCATAAAAAAAAGACATGAAGCCGTCACCGTTGGATTAAAATTGAGGTACCTTGAAATTAGAGCAAGGCTCACACTGTAAAGAAATTATATTGATAGGGGATCTAATATAGATAATAGATTATAGGATGCATATAGCTAACATCAATTGATATCCTTTAGAAGAGAATGTTATATGCTTTGGCTTTGTCATTGGGATTTAATGGCAAGAAAGGCTGTTCATTGACTAATTACCCTGGTAAGGAAGTTTGAGGCATATCTATGGTGTTCAAAAGCTATTTCTATAACTGTAAAGTTATCAGTGCACTTGCTTCTTATTACTGCTCACTTATAAAATCATCTGAACCATGAAGTTAATAGTCAATCTGCGTCATGGATTCTTTTCCGAGAAAGATCTAAATTTCGACTGTGTGAAACTAATTTTACATGGAAATGATTCTGAACTTCCAACAAAATTGTTCTTTTATGGAAACATTGAAAATTGGTAGGGAAATGGGTCGAATTTCAGAGAAGATGTAGTAGTTTGTAGACCTGATGCCGGCTACTTATAGTTGAGATAAGTACTTTTTTTTTGACTTAACTATTATACTTATCCAATTATGATCCAGATTTGGGCAGAACGACTCACAAGAATGTATATCACATGGGCCGAGAAACAAGGTCATAAGGCGAGGATAATTGAGAAACAAGATTCAGAGAGTGGTGGTATTAACTATGCGATGATTGAGTTAGAATTCAAGTCAGCATACGGCTATCTTTCAGGGGAAAGAGGAATCCATTGCATGAGTGGAAGTTCTGAAAATAGATCTGATCTTTCAAAGGTATGAACGTAAAGACAAATTTAGTTCTCCGCTGTGTCTATCAGTTGACTATATAAAATTCCAATTGTTTCCTATTTCCTCCTCAACCCTTTGAGTTATGTGTTCTATGAGAGTCATAAGGCATATCCTTGTTGGCCTCTTAAGAGGAGAACATTGTAACTGTTGGGAAGACGGGAACTTTAAACTTTTGAAGTATTAAACGCATGTTTGTTGACCAATCATTAAGAACCTTACATTAACACAATGATTTATCTGGCTACTTGTATTTTGTTAGATGTTCATCCAAATGACAAAAGTTACAGGTCAATCTTAATGGATTGTGCAGGACGGAACTGCTGCTATTGATGTTATTCCTCTTTTTCTTGAATCATCTCCTGACCTCCAAATTGATGAAAATGACCTAGAAATAACAACTTCGCCTTCACTCACCATTCATCACATTCCAACAGGATTGCAAGTCCAGTCAACAGGTAATTAATGCGTGTTTTGAGTTGAGTATCATTGTCTCTGTAGGGTGATTCATATTACTTCAATGTTTTTGCACTATGATCTATTTAAGGTTTCTACATGCACAATATAATCTTCTCTATATATACGTGTATAAAGAAGATTCATGTGATGTGTCTATGCATCTGAATATTGGCAAAGAAAATGAGAACAATATCAGAACCAAAGAATTATATGTCAAGAAGCACTGTTCTCAAAGGGTATGAGATATGACATGTAAGGAAACTTCTTCTATGGTTCATCTCCAAGTTATAGGATTGGGTACATTTTCAACAAGCAAGCGAGTTAAATGTCTATGGGGCACCCAATAGAACATAATAAGTCTATATACTACATATAAGTTGTTACATATCATCTTAATCATGTAGACACCATATTAAAGTGCGTCACTAATGATATCACAGTTGAGTGAACTCAAAGAATTGCTTGATTAAATGTTGATAGTATTCCCGAAAGTTTTTCTTGTCCTTTGGTCTTTCAAAAGCCATACTACACATAGAAGTGATACATTACATTTCAGGCGGAGAAAAAAGGTTGTGTTTCAAGATTCTGAATATTTCAATATGTGGGGTTTGCGTGCCACATTTTGCATGTGCAAGATAAATATTTATTTTCCACAGAGATAACATCTCTTTTGCGTCTCAATGTATTTTACTCTAGCTCTTTGGCAATCTGTTCCTTTTTCTCGGGCTGTTCTGTACCATGACAGTTTCTATCTACAGGTGAAAGAAGCCGTTTTGCAAATAAGCTAAAGGCTCTCAATAGATTAAAGGCAAAGCTTCTCATTGTAATGAGGGAACAAGGAGTCTCAAACTTGGCTAGCATCAAAAGTAGTGATATCTCTAGTAGTTGGAACCAAGTGGCAAGGAGGTATGTGTTTCACCCAAACAAACTGGTAGAAGATGTAAAGACGGGCATCCAATTGGCTGACCTTACTGCTGTGTTAAATGGAAATATCGAACCATTTATTGGTGCTCACATCAATAGTAGACGGCATGAAATCCCATGAGCCAGATAGCTTTGCACCTAGCTCATGCAAAAGAATGTAAGGTTTGGAGTTCTTATAACGATCAGCCTGATTTCTGCCTGTTCAAACTCTTATCGCACCACAAATAGAAAAGAAGAAGAGAGATTTTGTGATAGAAAAGGAGCAGATAAAGATAAAGGGTGGGAGAGAAAAGCAGTCACTGCTCCATTTTTGAAATGCAAGATGATGCCACTTTGTATGATATGTTTGTGTTAGAATTGGTTCTTCTGGTTCCTAAATTTTGTATTCTTAAGTTGGAGGTAACTTTTCGACTAGCGGTGCTCTACAAATCTGTAACATTTTTGCTCAGAGTTTAATTGTAGGAGGAGAAAATTTATTTCAATTAATTTTTTTAATCTTGTTTCATCAGCCACTGGTTTATGAAGTAGGTGTGTTTCAATTCTTAATAACTTTTCTCATGGATATGTCAAGCCATCATAGAACAAAAGATGTTCTCTGAAATACATTTTGGTAAATAGCAGATCTCCAACTGTTTAACACAGTGAACAATAGCATAATAATATAAAATAATTCAATTGATAAGTATAAAACCCAAATGTCATCTCTTGAAAGCTACGTTTATTCAAAAAAAGATTGATACTTAATTCGATCGACCATGAAACTTTTGCACTATTACAAGAAATAAGAAGTTGCACCATTCCAACTATCATCATAAACAATATACAAGGCCTTTACAGTCTTGACAGGAAGTTTCTAGCAAAGCAAAAGCAATTTACATCAGGCCTATTATTGAGTAATATCACAAGCTCACAAAGTGAACTATGGAAAAAAAATGACTCTCAATGAAATAAGGAGTAAAAAGCTCCATGAGGACAAAAACAAATCTCATTAGCAAAACAAAGCTTCCAAATAGTCATCAACATAAGCAAGGCATGGCCAGTGATCCGTTCGAATTCGGACAAGTGTAGAAGTATCAGAAACTTCCATCTGAAAAAGGAGATGAAATCTTGGTGGAAGGAATATCAAAATCTGAATGGTGCCTAGGTTTTTCTTACTAATTTGGACAATACCCCCTCCCTCATCTTCATCATCCTTGTACTTGAGGTAAAGGGTTCCCCCAACTAAACTGGTTTCCGCGATGGTATCATCAGTGGAAGAGGATCCCAAGTTCACCTCATCCCATGCAATGTCCCTTATAACTCCTCCCTCCTTCAGGAGGTTGGTTAGAGGATCACCGGTTACACATACAACAAAAGGTGCTAATGATGGCTCTACGGCTTGGATCAAAGATGCCATAGGAACCTCCAGTAACTTCACGGAGCGAGTACCACTGATTGCTGCAACCCCTTTGCCTCCTTTGAGTACAAATGTCTCCCGACCAGTGCTGGTTGATGCGCCACATGCTTCCCACAGAGCATTGAACAGATCCACGTAGTAACCACGTACTGCATCTTCAGGGATGTCTTCTGGAACAATGGCTTTGAGAAACATATCTTCAATTCCAACTGTAATGTTATGCAGCTGTCCTATAATGATCAGACCATTGTCAGTATTCGTTTCAATGGAAACATCAACAAGACCAGGCATCGGATCCTGTGGTTCTAATTCAATCAGAACAGGAGCTTTGAAGCTTTTGTCATCTCCAGGAATTTCAGAAACGTCCTCCACGGGGATAATATCAAGGGAATTAGTCTGGCTAAAAGAGTAGAAACTTTTGGGGGGCTGACCTAGAAGAAAAGGAATGTGGCATGATGGAATGGAGCCGTATGGCGCAGAAGAAGAGAATTTGAGCTTAGTTGCATATAAGGCAGGAAGGGTATCGACTCCATTAGCTGGCATATTGATTCCCCAAATGCGACTGAAGGGCTCTGACTCGAACCTAAAAGCACAGGGTATTTTGATCTTAAGACCCGGCATGTGTCTGGAGTCGGGAATAAATGAAAAATGCTTCCTCAAGATTTCAACAATCTGCGAAATCTTTGAATCCATCACACGTAATGGCTCTGGAGGCTGATTGTGCCTATTGGATTCAGAGATAACTGTAACATCAGTAATTTTGTCAAACTCATTTTGCTCACTTGGGGACACATTGTCCTTGATGGGTTCTATATAACTAGGTTTCTTGGCATCAAGTCCCAGAGTTGACAGGGACAAAGACCAAGATTGTTTAACCAACAATGGCACCGCACGCTCAAGATGCATGCAGGATGAGATACTCCTCGATTTCTTCGGGTCATGAGAAATTCTAGGAGACTGAACGCTGAAAAAAGAGCTCGAATGAGTAGATGGAGAAATTCCAGGAAGCTGGCCCCCACTGTTTAGAATGTCTCGTAGCTTTTTCCCAGGAACGCAAATCAACATCCGCAGGTAAATTCTGCAAAATACCACCAAATGTAAGAAAACAAATAGCATCCTTGTGGTCCGGTCCTTCCCGGGACCCGTGCATAGCGGGAAGTGCACCGGGCTGCCCTTTTTTTATTCTTCTCCGTGTTCATCCAGCAAATTAATGATGACTATGCTTCCCACTGTTATTTGGATCTGTCATTCGTGGTGAACAGGTGATGATCTAAAAATGTGCATATCCAAACAAAATGAGGTAGGAAGGGGGGAGAGATTTTCGCATAGAATTACCTGGCATTGTCACGAATCTCGAGATCTGGGAAATAAAGACAAGTGAATGATAAAATACGAGACAGCCCAACAAATAATTTGGAACTTTGGTGATGCATGATCATAGTTCGAAAAATTCCAAGAACTCTACTTCCGTGACTCCAAGACCTTAATTCTGTATCTGGACCATGTTTTTCAACAAGAAATACCATGAACCTGATAAGGAGCTCTATTAACCCACTTGGTGAAACTTTATCGCTCTCAGCAATCCTTTCCAATATAGAGAAGTAAGATATCAATTTGTAGCCTATCTTGAGTTTTGGAAGCAAGTTATCATCAAATGTCTTAAGTAGGTGTTCCCCTAAAATCGATGCTTGTCACATGTCAACAAGCGGTCTGTGAAGCCAACAATGACAGGAACCAATCCTCTATATTCAGACAAAGAGTCTGTAAGTGTTCTCTGTAAACCAAAGTCCAGCTTCAGAAACATTTAGGCAAAAAAAATATATGAGCATCATTTGCAAAATCAAAGTAGAGTATCAGTACTATAGCTAAGTCAGGAGGAAATGCATTCATCCGTCATTCATTTCTAAACTCCTCAAGACATATTCCTATCACACCCCTTAGTTTTCCTTTTACATAGCTCCCAAGATAAAACAAATCAACATCCAGATTTTGATAAGGAGATGGAATACTTTAAAGTTACACACATGGCAGGACACCTATAGAAGGACGAACATACCTAAGAATCCAACCCAGTTTTGTGCAGCAAAAGTGACTCAAAATGAATGATAAATATTGTTAGAGAGTTAGGGCGTATGCAGATTCTTTTCACAAAAGTTCTTATCTTCTGCGTTGGAGCATTCTTCTTGACTCTAAATTATCCTACAGCCTTCTAACCTTCTTTCATCAAAACTATGTGTTCCTCTATACCTCCACAAATTCAAACAGATTAAGTAAAAAGGGAAAATAAGAAAAAAATCTAACTGTTGGCGCCTAGAGATGACAAAGAATGTATAAACTCTCCTATTTATGAAGCACCAATTCTGTCAAAGCAATGCCACAGATCTAAAGTAAAAATAGAACAACAAGTTCGGAGTATTTGTACCAGCACAGTGTGGTAGATTGCTGGCTCCAAAAGGATTTTATTGGAGATAGAATCGTTTTCTGAGTGAGATGTCTGACCGATCAAAAACTTATGGATTGCACGGAATGCCACAGAAGTTTCCATACTCCAAGGAAGCAACCACTTAAAAGCTGATACGCAAACAAGGCCGTCTTCAAATAACTTTTCCCTAGTCATTCGCGGACTGCCTTTTACTCCATTGACATCGTCAATCAAAACAGAACAATAGGCAAGCAAGTCAAGCTTCAATGATTTCAAAGCAAGCGGATCAAACACTGACGGATAAAAGCTCAAGCTCATATCAACAACATTATTCCTTTTCTCAAAATCCCTCTTCAACACCAACCCTATAAACCCAACTAACCAATGCAACAACAACAATCGGAAAAACAAATGATGCTGAGATTCTTTCGATAACAACAAGAGTCGACTCGCAAGTTCCATCTCTTTCCTTTCAGAAGAATCCTTATAACTTAAATACATAACTAAATAAGAATGCCATAACAAAGGATCATACGTATAGAGCAAACCCGAAAACTGAACCTTTAACAAAGACGGCTGCAAATCCAACGCCACAGCAACCGGCAACACCTTATCCATAAACTCCAACAATCCCCAAGGAGTAAAATTCTGTGGACATTCAAGTAAAAACGCGACAACTCTCCTTAACTCCTTATTACTCAAATCCGACAACTCCCCTTCTATAAAAATTCAATCTTTACCATTTTCATCAACCAAAAACCTCGGTACAGTAAACGGAACCAACGTCGAAGAACTACTAAACAATGAAACATTAGGTTTTAATCTAACAATGAAACATTAGGTTTTAATCTAACAATGCTATAAACAACAGTTACTAACAATAATCCATAACTTTGACTAGCATGTGTACGTTCATTTTGA
This sequence comes from Przewalskia tangutica, assembly GCA_029844215.1. NCBI lineage: Eukaryota > Viridiplantae > Streptophyta > Magnoliopsida > Solanales > Solanaceae > Przewalskia > Przewalskia tangutica. Next base: position 95,295,392 of record CM056738.1, on the reverse strand, counting down.
CATAAACTCCGTACATGTGATCCGATTTCCGATAATAAACAAGGAAATGCAATTTCCAATTCCCTAAACATTCACAACCAATTGACCTAGTTTGTCGATCAACGCTATGATTAGGTCTATTAATAATAGTCAACAAAAGCTCAATTAAACCTTCAAGTACACTAATTAAGCTAAAATCAATACACTTAGATACGTAATTAATAGAATTAATGAAAATTGAAGTACATGATATGAGAAACTGTTCTTTTAACGCGAATGAAGATGAAACGTTGTCGTTTGGTGATTGAATTATGGATCTTAGGGTTTCGAGGAGGCGATTAAGGAAATTGTGCAAAACGACGTCGTTTTGGTGGTTTTGATTAAAGTTTTCTTCGAGGAAGATGATGAGGTGGAGTTTGAGATTGTGAGGGATATCTTTACGAAGGAGTGAAGACAGGGTGAGGTTAAAGAGAGGTAAGGCGGTGTAATTGGTGGATGTCCATCGGAACTGTCGTGCGCCGCCGTGGTTGTAGTCGTCGATTAGGGTTTCCCATTCTTGTGGTGATAAGGGTTTGAGTTCCGGTGACATTTGGGGTTAATTTGATTTGATGATGGCCTCGGGTTGAGTTGCGAGTCGGATAAACTCGTTCATTAATGGGTTGAGGTTCTTGTCATATCATTTTATTATTATTGACGTAGAAGACAATAGGCCTGTACAAAAAATGGATCGGATCGAAAATAACCCCTGGATCGAATTTTTCGGTGCGGTCTTCGGTCCTACATTTCTGAAAATTCGATCCTCGGTTCGGTCCGGTTTTTTTTTTCCGGTTTTTAGTGTATATTGGACAGGACCGGACCGGACCAAATTTTTCGGTCCGGTCTTTGATCCGACCTTTCTGAATTTTCGATCCTCGGTCCGGCCCGGTTCGATCCGTCCGAGGGTTTTGTGCAGCCCTAGAAGACAATGTCCAACGTTGGTGCACCAGGTAACCTGCTACCTCTACACATAACTTTATATTTGAATAACTCTATCTATTAAGAGGACTAATTCTAGGGAGTACTTGCTATCTCCACCAGCAGAAGTACCGAATAACATTGTCCACTTAGGTGACTTAATTTCACTACGTACCTATTACCTCTTACTAACATAAATATCGGATAATTCTATCCCATAAAGTTTGAATAGATGAGAAGAAATTATCTAATACCTTTTGTCTTCGTGAAATTTGAGTCTGACATCTCATGATTTTCAATCCAATTCATTGACCCCTAATCACACGCTTGAGTGAAAATGACTAGTTTTCCATCTTTTCACTTTGATTTTCCTCTTTACTACTCAAAATTTTAGGTGCCTTGAGTTGTTTGAAGTTTTCCAGACAAGCTGCAGACTATATGGGAATAAAGTATGGAAATAAAAGAAATGAGAATATAACAACAACAACAAATTGTAAGAAAGCTGAAAATGATTAAATAAGAGGGCTTGTTGAGTCGATCAAATTCTTGATCTATCCTTAAGATAATATTGTCTTGTATATCCTTTCAACGGTTGTAATGACAACTTATCTCCCAAGATAAAACAACAATCAAACAAATGAGCAAACGGAACTCAAGTGTTTGCTTTGGAAGAAAAATCTTTGACTGTTGGTGATTGCAAGAGAGGAAGACAATTTCAGAGAATTGTTGAGTGTCAAGTGTCTTTGCAAATGAGCCCAAGGCTCCATTTTATAGTGTAGAGAAGATGGTCTTCCACATAGCCAAGTAATGGCCATGAATGTGGAGTAATAATTCAGCCAAATAATGACTGAATTCATGAGCCATATAATGGAGAATTAATGCTCCAAAGTCAGCCTAAAAAGCGATTTTCATCTTCCAATGATGCAAATGCCGCAGGCCACGCCATGGCCGAAACTCGAGAGTTTCGGGCGTCGCCGGCGTCGTGGCCCTACAGACAAACGTCGCGGCGCTGTGGCGCCGTGGCATTTTCAGACCCGTTTCATCTTTTACACATTACACATGTCTTCCCTTCGTTTACCAACGTGAAACCATTGTTATTTGGCCAATAACCATCTATTATTTTATGTGTCAAACAATTCGTATACGTACCAATATCTCTTCTACTTAAGGAAATTACGATCCTTGGCATTTTATGTGCACGTGTGTGGAAACCAAATTTCCGACGTGCGGGGCCCCAATTGTTCGAGTCATAATTAATAGGATTAATTTATTTCACGTTTAGTAAATTTTCAACAATCCCCTCTTGGAAGAGATTTTGGCGCGCGCACATGGTGCCTTTCGAGCAATCTCTCGGCGGATCGATGTTGCATCTGGTGAGGTAGCCGTAGCTTTGAACCTTCCATAGTAGAATACCATCAGACATATTTAATGCGCAGTGAACATGATGTTTTGAACCGTCAGTGTTTAGTATATGTCAAGACAATGGTACCAACACAACACCTTTCCTACTCAATCTTTCTAGTGTTTTGTCCGTCGTGGGTCGTGGACACCCTTGGATTCTTAAGTGCGTTCATTTGAGGCGGCCTGTCCTCGCACTTAAATAGGTGGTCTCCTACAAGGTATCATGTAATACCCCGCTACACAAGCATTAAGAACCACTAAAATTTTTCTCAACCTAACCTCAATTATTGAGGATCACTAAAGGTTTGAAAATTTATCCTTTACCCCTCTTACAGGTAGCACTTTTTGTCTATCACAGAAACGGTCTTGGATTATGTTTCTTAATAAAGACACATTATCCAAAGTGCTCTTGCTTCCACCGAAGCGCTCACAGAACCTTTACAGTTTAGTTTTCCCATTGAACCTTATTCCTGGGATCTCCAGTCTGTAAGGTTGGGTGTCCACTATATCGGTTCTTATTGTTTGGGTTTTAAGCCCATTCCCCTAGACAGGCAGAACAACTGATCTTTGGGTATTCCCTTCGTCAAGGAATCTGCGATATTTTGCTTAGATTTTAGGTAATCAATTGAAATAATACCCGAGGTGATCAACTGTCTAACAGACTCATGTCTCCGTCGAATATGACGAGACTTACCGTTGTATATTGAACTTCGTTCCCTTCCAGAAACCTCGACTATCGCGGTGGATCATTCTGAGAAGACACGGGTTTATCCCAACATGGGACATCCTCTAGAAAACCATGAAGCCACTCAGCTTCCTCTCCCGCTTTATCTAAAGCGATAAATTCCGACTCCATCGTGGATCGGGCAATAAGAGTTTGCCTAGAGGATTTTCAAGACACAGCTCCACCACCGATTGCAAAAATATATCCACTGGTGGACTTGATGGCGTTGCTATCAGATATCCAGTTTGCATTGTTGTACCCCTCTAGTACTGTTAGATACCTCGAATAGTGTAATCCGAAATTTATCGTGAACTTTAGGAACTGTAGTACCCTGTTCAACGCTTTCTAGTGATCCTCACTTGGATTTCGAGTGAACCTAGCTAATTTATTGACTGCATGAGCGATATCAGGTCGGGTGCAGTTTGTGATATACAATAGACAACCAATCACCTGCGCATATCACTCATGGCGTACGGGCTTACCAAGATGTTTGTCAATCTTTTGACTTATATCCAATGGTGTCGATACCGGTGAACTGTCGAACATCCCATATTTCTTCAGTACATCCTCGATGTAGTGAGATTGAGACAAGACCAGTCCATTAGATGTCTTAGAGATCCTGATCCCTAAGATGACATATGCAATGCCCATATCTTTCATGTCAAAACACTATTTTAACATGTTCTTAGTCTTTAGGATTATCCCAGGACTGCTTCCAGTGATCAACAGGTCTTCTACATATAGGCATATCATGACAAAGGATTCGACATTTCCTTTCATGTAGACACATTTGTCACCTCCATTAATGGAGAACCCTTTTGATAGTAAAGTGCTATCAAATTTCTCGTGCCATTTTTAGGGGCCTGTTTCAGCCCATACAACGATTTGACAAGCCGACACACTTTTGTCTCTTGTCCAGGAACCACATACCCCTCGGGTTGATCCATATGTATTTCTTCTTTCAAATCACCATTTAGGAAGGAAGTCTTAACATCCATTTGGTGTATTTCAAGATCTCGTAAGGCGGCGATAGCTATGAACATACATATGGATGTCATTCTAAACACCGGAGCGTAGGTATCGAAGTAATCAAGGTCCTCCTTTTGGCGATAGCCCTTGACTACTAACCTAGCTTTGTACTTATCGATAGATCCATCTGCCTTTAACTTCTGTTTAAGGATCCACTTACAACCCAACGGTTTGTGTCCCGGGGAAAGTTCAGCCAAATCCCAAGTGTGGTTATGCAGGATGGATTCTATCTCACTTTCTAAAGTTTTCTTCCAGAGCGGTGCTTCTGGAGTTGACAATGCTTCGGCGATTGTCCGTGGTTAATCCTGAACCAAATAAGCTTGAAATCGGCGAAGAACTTGTCCTTCCGGCCCTTACCTCCTCGGGTTCCATTCATGAATCTTCCAAGTCCTGAGAATCTAGAATACTGAATACCGGATAATCAGCTACTTCAGAATTCACTAGATCTGAACCGTTCGGATCTAGGTAGTCATCTACCTCTTGATCCTCAGAGATTTGATCATAACTTCATTTGCGAGAGGTTATGTTGATTTTCTTGTATGAAACTTGTCTTCAAAGAACCATGCATTCCTTGATTCCATGATCGTACCTTCATAAATGTCCGGATGATCCGACTTATGCACTATGAAGCGATAAGCACTACTGTTATTGGTATATCCGATGAATATGCAATCCACAGTCTTAGATCCAATTTTGACCTGCTTTGACATAGGTACTTTTACCTTGGCCAGACAACCTCATACCTTCAAATATTTGTAGGTAGGTTTCTTTCCTTTCCATAACTCGTATGGAGTCTTGTCCTTACCTTTGTGTGGGATCTATTAAGAATCTTATTTGCGGTAAGGACAGCTTTTCCCCACAAGTGTTGGGGAAGACCTGAATTGATGAGTAAAACATTCATCATTTCCTTTAGTGTTTTGTTCTTGCGTTCAGCCACACCGTTTGATTGAGGTAAGTAAGGAGCCGTTGTTTGATGAACTATACCTGAATGGGTACAAAATTCTTCAAAAGGCGCTACATATTCTCCCCTATATCGCTACAGATTGTTTTAATCCGTCCGCTTAGTTGGTTCTCCATTTCTGCTTTGTAGCGTTTGAACGCTCCAAAGGCTTCATCTTTACTTTTTAGTAAGTAAAGGTAGCAAAACCTTGTGCCATCATCTATGAAAGTCACAAAGTACTTGTTCTCCCCTCTAGTTTGAGCGAACTTCAAATCACATATATCAGTGTGTATAAGTTCTAGAGGATTTTCTCTTTCGACGGATCTAAAGGGACTCTTGGAAAGTTTTGCCTCTACGCATACGTCACACTTACATTAAGGGTTTATGTCGATAGACGACAATAATTTCAGCTTTACCAATCTTTTGATGAATTGATAGTTAACATGTCCTAATCTATGATGTCATAAATTAGATGACTCAATCAAGTAAGTAGAAGGTGCAATGTTACTGATAGTTGAAACAGAAGGCATTATAGGTGCAACATTGAACTTAAAAAGGCCTTCACAAACGAAGCATCTTCCTACAAAGGTTCCATTCTTAGTGATTACAAACTTGTTAGCCTCTAATACTAGCCTAAAACCATCATTTACTAACAAAGGTCCAGAAATTAAATTTCTTCAAATTTCTGGGACATGCATCACTTCCTTCAGAATTAGCTCATTTCCGGACGTCATCTTTAGGGTCACCTTTCCTACCCCAACACCTCTGAAGAAGAATTGTTGTCCATGAACAACTTCTTATCTGTGACTGGTGTATATGTGGAAAAGGCATCTTTATTGGAACAAATGTGACGGGTAGCACCCGTGTCTAGCCACCATTGCACCGGATTCTCAACGAGGTTAGCTTCAAGAACCACCACTGAGAACTCTTCGATCATATCGTTGACGAGCGTGTCTTCAACGATGTTAGCCTTGGCTTTGCCTTTGGCCTTCTCTTTATTCTCACGTTTGAGCCTGCGGCAGTCTTTGGTCTTGTGACCAACTATACCACAATGATTACAGTTTCCCTTGAACTTTTCAGTTGTTTGGGAATTACCTTCTTTCTGGAACTTCCGCTTTTTGCTTGAGTTCCCTTTGACTTCTGTCAGGTTCGCCTTAGCCTCAGCGGGTTGTTTCTCCTTAGGCATGTCCTTCTTATTGTCCTCCTGAATCTGGAGTTTGACAATAAATCCATCTAAGGTCATCTCTTTCGTTTTGAGTTTTAGATAGTTCATAAACTCAGTCCACGAGGGAGGCAACTTCTCGATCAACGCCCCAATCAAGAATTGTTCGTTGGGCTTTAATTCTTCCAAATCCAGGTGATGCAGAATCATTTAAAATTCCTGGACTTGATATGACACACTTTTGTTATCCACCATTTGAAATTTTAGGAATTTCTCAATGATAAACTTCTTGCTACCCGCATCTTGGGTGTTGTATTTCTTCTGAAGTTTGTCCCATAACTGCTTGGCAGTTTCAACGGTGCAGTACACCGTGTAGAGAGGATCGGACAAACAGTTTAGAATATAGTTCCTACACATGAAATCACTATGTTTCCATGCTTCGCGAACCATCATCGTATCGTCACGTATGTTTACTCGCCCTCCCGCCAAATCATTTGGCTGAGGGTCCACGTCTTCCCCAACTAGTGAAGGATCTTCGGTTAGGAAACGTGAAATTCCCATAACAGTCAGGAAGAACACCATCTTTTGCTGCCATCTCTTAAAATGAGCACCCATGAACTTTTCAGGACGTTCATGGTGAAAACCAGCGGGTGTCGGGGCAGTGGAGCCCCCTTGAGCAGTTACAAAGGTGTTGAAAATGCCTCTAACAGGAGCATATATCTTGTTGACACCTTGGGCAGGAGAATAGGCACTGTAAGTGCCCGGAGCAGCAGTGGAGGCATTGGTTGAACCAAAACCAGTGTTGACACTAGTTGTGCCAAAAACAGTGGAGGCACTTGAAGTGCCAAAAATAGTGGAACACTTGAAGTGCCAAAAACAGTGGTTTAGAAGGCATTAGGAATGCCATGATCAGTGGTGACACTAGTAGTGCCAAGAACAGTGGAGTTAAAGGCAGCGTTAGTGCCTTGAGGAGTGGGATTGAAGGCAATGAGATTGCCTTGAGCATCAGTGGAATTTTCAGTGTTGAATTGGATGAATTGATCTTGTCCAGTCATATTGTTGTTGTTGAAATAACGAATATTATCTTAAGCTTGTGGGAACAAAGTGTGGAAATAAAGGAAATGCGAATATAACAACAACAACAAATTGTAAGAAAGCTGGAAATGATCAAATAAGAGGGCTTGCTGAGTCAACCAAATTCTTGATTTATCCTTAAGATAATATTGCCCCGTATATCCTTTCAACGGTTGTAATGGAAACTTATCTCCCAAGATAAAACAACAATCAAACAAATGAGCAAATGGAACTCAAGTGTTTTCTTTGGAAGAAAGATCTTTGAGTGTTGGTGATTGCAAGAGAGAAAGACAATTTCAGAGAATTGTTGAGTGTCAAGTGTCTTTGCAAATGAGCCAAAGGCTCCATTTTATAGTGTAGAGAAGATGGTCTTCCACATAGCCAAGTAATGACCATGAATGTGGAGTAATAATTCAGCCAAATAATGGCTGAATTCATGAGCAATATAATGGAGAATTAATGCTCCAAAGTCAGCCCAAAAAATAGTTTTAAATCGATCTTCCAATGATGCGAAGCATGCCGCAGGCCATGTGCCAAAACTCGAGTTTCGGCGTCGCGTCGTGGCCTATGACATGTACGCGGCCAGTGGCATTTTCAGACCCGTTTCATCTTTTACACATTGCACATGTCTTCCCTTCGTTTACCAACGTGAAATCATTATTATTTGGCCAATAACCATCTATTATTTTATGTCTCAAACAATTCGTATACGTACCAATATCTCTTCCACTTAAGGAAATTACGATCCTTGGCACTTTATGTGCACGTGTGTGGAAACCAAGTTTCCGACGTGCGAGACCCCAATTGTTCGAGTCATAATTAATAAGATTAATTTATTTTACGTTTAGTAAATTTCCAACGGACTAATTTTTGAGGTTTTGTTTTTGGTTGTTATGTTCGATTAATTCGAACTTGTGCGAAAAAGTTTTACTTTAAAAGATAAAGTGTAATAAGCAATTTAAATAGTAGTAAATCAATGATGAGTTAAATCTACTATTGTATAAAAGGTAATACACAATTGTGGAAAATAATGAGTCAATAGCCAAATTTTAAATGATGGCAAAAATTGATAATGTTCAATTTAATAGAATTATAGAAGCTCTTTCCAGGGTTCGAGCCTGAGGATTACTTACTAACCCGGTGGTGTATATCGAGTTGCAAATGACACGTGAGAAGTGAGAACAATATGATACAATCAAATCAAACAATAAATATGTTATTAAATCAGACTAAATATACAGTATTCATAAAATAATATTATATAATTAATACAATACAACATATACAATACTATATTATGAAACGGTGGGTAACAACCATCCAAACTGTAAGTAGTAGTTTTTGGCATTTTGCTATGTTTTTAATAATTATAACATGCATCAATCATGGTATTAGGTAAAATTTTGTGTGTTTACACAAGCTAATAGATAAAATTTTGTCAGGTGTTTACACAAGCTAATAGATGTATGTATTTGTATATAGACTTTTAATACTTAACTATGATTGATTAACATGCATTTTCAGATCACTTTGACTATAATAAATTTATATGATTTGAGGTAAATATCCTATACTTAAATATTTACCAAGGTATTATGTACCTAATGGAAAAACCAAAAGAGGTCATTTTCGTTTCTTCATTAATTTTATGCAATGTCATGTTCAAGACTAAATATCTAAAGAAAGCCAACGGCCAAATTCACTTCCTTTCGTCTATGGGAAGGTACCTAATGTCAATATCTGTATCAACTTCTTGACTCAGTAATTTCTTAAATTTGCTTGTCCTTTCAATTATGAGATCATGAGCTATGACCCTTAGGGGTAGTTTCGTTGCTAGTTAGAATTATACAGGTATTAGTAACGCATGAATTAGTTATGCACAAATTAGTTATACAAGATTTAGTTATTTATGTAGGTGTATTACTGATTCATGTATTAGTTATTTCATCTTGCCTTGACGTGCTGAATTTTATACGTAGCAACTAAAATGCTACCAAACATAGTACTAGTTAATACTGCTTTTAATACATGAACTTCCTAACCAGCAACCAAATGACCTCTTTAAGTATTTGTTTATGTTGTGAACTGAACAATGCAGCTAACCATGGATGCCAGAAATACTGCATTTGTCATGTTCTTGTTGAGCTTATCTCTAAAGTCCCATCTTTCCATTGGAGCTGACACTATTTCTGCTGACCAATTTCTTTCTGGAGACAAAACTATAGTCTCTTCAAATGGCATATTTGAGCTAGGCTTCTTCAATCCAGGTAAGTCGTCTAAGTATTATTATATAGGCATTTGGTACAAAAATATAAGCCCACAAACAGTTGTTTGGGTAGCAAATAGAGAAGCACCGGTTCTTGATAAGTACTCTGCTGAGCTCAAAATCATAGATGGTAACTTAGTGCTTAGCAATGTGTCTAAAACTAAAACCTCGATTTGGTCCACAAATATCAACTCCGTAGTTTCAAATTCTGTTGTTGTAGTAGCTGTTTTGCTTAATAATGGTGATTTGGTTTTGAGGAATTTGGTAACATCAAGTACTATTTGGCAAAGTTTTGATCACCCCACAGATACATGGTTGCCCGATGGCAAGCTTTTGTTTGACCGTCGAGAAGTAAAAAAAGCTCTTACTTCATGGAAGAATTCGGAAAATCCTGCCCCTGGATTGTTTTCTTATGACCATGAACCAAATGGTAGCAAGTCTTTTTTGAGTTGGAACGTGACACAACAATATTGGACTAGTGGATTTTGGAATTTTTATGTCTCCGGCTTGTCACCTCAGTTGAGGAATAGCCAAATTTTCAACTATAGCTATGTGAACAATGACAGCGAGGGCTATGGCTATTTTACATATCAACCTCATGATCCTTCAAGCATATCAAGATTCGTCGTGGATGCCTCGGGACAATTTAATCTGCTTAATTGGTCACGTAGTTCGAAAGAGTGGACCTTAATTTGGTCTCAACCCAAAGAACAATGTGATGTTTATGCCTATTGTGGTGCATTTGGCATCTGCAATCAAGATTCTTGTGCTTGCTCGACTGCTTTTGAGGCTAAATCAAATAAAGAGTGGGATTTGAAGGATTTTTCCAGTGGTTGTGTGAGGAAAACGGATTTGCAATGTCGTAGTGATCCTAATGGGAAAAAAGACAATTTTTTTATGTACAGAAACATGAGGTTGCCTCAAGATACTCAATCTTTGATGGAAACTAGTACTAAGGAATGTGAATCAGTTTGTTTGAGTAATTGCTCTTGTCTTGCTTATAATAGTGGTATGTGTTCAATTTGGACCGAGGATCTTTTGAATCTCATTCAATTGTCTCATGATGATGTTAATGGACAGACAATCCTCGTCAGGCTTGCAGCCTCAGAATTTCATAACACGAAAAGTAGAAAGGCAATACTTATTGGTTCTATTGCTGCATTATTTGTCGTCTCGGGTCTTATTTTGATGTCGTTCTGGTGGTGGCATAGGCGTGTTGTTGGCTTTTCAAAAGCTGTGGAGGGTTCATTGGTGGCTTTTAACTTCAATGACCTGCAACATGCCACAAAAAATTTCTCCCAAAGATTAGGTGGAGGTGGTTTTGGTTCTGTTTTCAAAGGGACATTGCACGATTTATCTGTTATCGCGGTGAAAAAGCTCGAAAGTATCAGCCAAGGAGAGAAGCAATTTCGGGCAGAAGTTAGCACGCTCGGGACTATCCACCATGTTAATCTGGTGCGTCTTCGGGGTTTTTGCTCCGAAGGTAAAAAGAAACTGTTGGTTTATGATTACATGGAAAATGGTTCTTTGGATTATCACCTTTTCAGTGAAAATAACTCAAGTTTATTAGATTGGAAAACGAGATATCAGATTGCGTTAGGGACCGCGAGAGGCTTGGCTTATCTGCACGAAAAATGCAGAGATTATATCATACACTGTGACATAAAGCCGGAAAACATCCTACTTGATGATAAATTCTGTGCCAAATTGGCTGATTTTGGTCTGGCTAAACTTGTCGGGCGCGATTTCAGCAGGGTGTTAACTTCAATAAGAGGGACAAAAGGATATCTAGCACCAGAATGGTTATCAGGAGTAGCCATAACGACGAAAGCAGATGTCTATAGCTATGGGATGGTGCTTTTTGAGCTTATATCTGGAAGAAGAAACTGCTTACAGTACTATGAAGATGAACAAGTCGACTACTTTCCTTGTCGTGCCACCAGCATAACAGTCGATGGAGGCGATGTCATAAGCCTGTTGGATGATAGATTAGACAGAATTGCTGATCCTGAAGAGGTTTCAAGAATGTGTAAAGTTGCTCTATGGTGCATTCAAGAAGATGAAGATCGAAGACCTTCCATGGGTCAGGTTATTCAGATTCTTGAAGGAGTTTTAGACGTGAAAGTGCCACCAGCCCCACTACTGTTGCAGATTTTCGATCTAGAGAGATCTTCAAGGAGTTTGATGAAGGATGTCAATTCAAATGTCTAATGTTTATATTGTAATTCTGGTAGATCTTTTCTGATGTTTCTATTATTTTTCTTTCGCACATTTGTTTTTATTAAGATTTAAGATGTATGAATCTAAATGCACATCTGAAATTAAGATGTCGTATCTAAGGTTTGAACACCAATTAAGACTGTTTGTTTTCTTAATACGTGAGATTAGAGTTTAGAGCAATGTAAGAATAAATGATCTACTATCCCTGAGCCATTTCACGATAGAAGCATCTGCTGCACATATTCAACCCCTGTTTCTGCAACCTTTCTTTAGTTAGACATGCATTGTGAGCTACTATCCATCCAAAACAAGGCACCTTAGGTGGCGCAGAAATTTTCCCGCTGTTTCCTCCATATGAGTATGGGGCCGTGTCTCAGTCCCTGGCTAATCATCCTCTTGGATCAACTACTAATCATCACTTTTGCTCCTTACTTATCAATCAATTCTAGTTTTAGTTCTTGTAATATATGAATAAACACATTTAACCCCAAATTAACTAAATATGTATTTTTAGTCCATTTTATAAAAAAATATGTCACATTTACACTATTTTTAGAACTATATTATGAGGGTTAACAAATTCAAACTTACTACAGTATAAGAAATGAATAAAGAAATGATGCAATGGTTAATAATTTGTTTATTTTGTGAAGATTCACAAGTAAAAAGATAAAAAAAATATACTGTATCTTTCAATTAGTTAAGATTACATGTGATTAATCAGATACTATAATGACCAAATTGAGAATTCATTAAGATTGGAGGGACTAAAAGTGCTAATTATCCCCTATATAATGGACTACTTGTTAGAGAAACCCAACATTAAGAGAACTCCATAGCCGTCAGGTTCCTCTCTCAATACTATTACCTTTCAGTAGCCTTCAAAAACATTGAGTAAACTATGGCACCTTCTTCATCATGTCAGTTGCCTTCAACCAAAAGTGAATAGTCTTTTGGCTGTCAATTTACTGGCTTTATGAAGAAGTATCCATTGTTTACTGCCAAATGTTTAAGAATATTCTATGGTGTGTTGGTAATTCGGGGAGGAGAAGCACTCTCAAGTCTCAATCAATCATTTTCTTGAAGACAAGTGGGGAAAATATTTGTCACCAACTTAACTTACATAAAATTTTGTATAGTACTTAGGTATTTATAGGAACTCTTCTACCATGTACCTATGATACATGTACTTTTCTTATTTCCAAGTTCATGAATAAAAACATAAATGCATCTTAGCATTAACTTCCTAATACATGAACTAGGTAAATTCATGTATTTGGGATGAATCTAGTTTACTTAATTAATATGGTGATGATTAAGAATATGAAGCAAGTGACGAAAATTGTTTGCAAATGGCACACAGGAGAGACTTTCTTTTTCATTTTTGCTTTTGACACATTGTCTCTCAAGTTTATTGTTTAAGTTGATTCTCTGCTCAAAGGAGAACTCAGCAACTGTAGGCTTTAAAAGTTCTATGGAATTGTACATGTGATATGTTAAAGTTAGCACAGTTTCCCAACATGTTAAAGTTAGCACAGGTTTCATTCACTTGCAAAACCTGCTAATTGTGTTCAGCCGAACCCTTAAGTTGTCTTCTAGCTCCGCTCCTGAGTGGTGGGTTGACATTGATGATGGATTTTTCCTGAAAGGATTTCCGCTTGAAAATTGAATAGAGGCCTGCTATATGTTTAAGGCCTTCTTTGTGTTGCTTCCTTTAGGTAAGGTTCATTCCTCTAATTTGTGTAAATTTCATTGAATGATCGTCTTATAATCAATTGAACCTTTTTTCAGTTTAAGACCATCCAATTTGGAACTAAAGAAAATGGAATTCCAACCATCTAAATGTATAACAATGAAATTCTGGGATCGGATAAAGTTACTAATCTTTAGTATATTAAGAATCAGTTTGGATATTCCTGTTAGCTTTGTTCTGGTTCTTCTTAGCTCTAACCCCAGCGAGATTTAGGTTATTCAATTACATTTCAAGAAAATGAAGGGGGCGTTGGAGTAACTGATAAAGTTGTTGTCATGTGACCAGGAGGTCACGGGTTCAAGCCGTGGAAACAACCTCTTGCAGAAATGCAGGTTAAAGTTGCATACAATAAACTCTTGTGGTCCGGCGCTTTCCGGACCCGCGCATAGCGGGAGCTTAGTACACCGGGCTGCCCTTTAATTACATTTCAAGAAATTGTTTCAGCTCTGAGTTATAAGACGAGCTCTTTGTACTAAACTACTTACTGGATCTATTTTAGAGGAAGATATAAACCTTGAGGTGTATTAAGGATTACTGGAAGATAAACCATCAGCAGTGGAAAAAAAGTTAAAAGAGTAATAGCTACGAAGATAATTGTCTTATTGCATGTAGGGAGGGTACATTATGAAAATGTGTTGCTTTCCGTTGAAGCTGGGAAACCATTATTCTACTACATATATATATATATATATATATATATATATATATATTCTTGCTTTGTCTAGCTAGTTAAAACTGATTGGATATTTTGGCTGCCTGTTTGGTGTAAATAGTCCAAAATGCTTCTCAAGTTCAGGGCTCTTCTGATCTTCATCAAACAAAGCAAATATGTAAGTCTCTATTGGTCTGGAGGGCCTCTTAGGACTCCCTCCTTTCACATGCCTAATCAAGTTGTTGTTGTAAGTCCTTGCATTGGCAATGGAGGTCAATTGCCCTGCTCCATCTGAAGGCCAACCACTCTCTGATACAACGATTTCCAAAGACGAGCCACTGGCCTTTTCAAGGGCCGAGTATGTGGCATCTAAGAGGGCATCAAACAGGTTTTGGTATCCTTTTCCATTATCATTGACAACAACTCCAGGTGATGTAAATAGCGCGTACTCAAGGTTAATGTCTAGATTGTTTGCTATTGCAAAATAAGGATAAATGTTGACAAGCAAAGGGGAGCGGTTTGCTACTAAGAAGCTGATGATGGGATCAATAAATCCCCGGACATCATCTCTAAATTTACCTTTTGATGGAGGAAAAGTGTCTGTAGTAAGTCCGGTTTCAATAGCAGTGGAAACTTTAATCTGGTTCCCGAGACCAGCACCAGAAATTGCATTTTGAATGTTTGTCATGGCATTGAGCAAGAAAGGTATATATTGGGAGTTACCATTTAATGGAGTGATTTCATTTCCAACTGCTATATACCTGAACCTGACATTACCATAGTTCCTGACATTGTTTTGGACCCAGGTATTAGCATTGGCTTGGCTAGAAGCGATATTCTGAAGGTCAGAGTTTGGCACGCCGAGCATGAGTTCAATATTGGAGCCTCTGAGGGCTTGGAGAGTGGGTTGGTGAGGATCGTAGATTCTCATTCTTCGTATATTATTCTGGTTGCATAGAGCCACTACATCTGCTGGAGATGGTAATCCATTCCCATTTCTTCCATAACAAACTCCTGTTTGTGCACCTGCATAGCATTTCCTTCTATTACCTCATGAATCTATCTAGTACTAGATCAACTGGAATATCAAGACAACCAGAAAGATACGTATATAATTGAAGAGTTTTAAGTTATATGCATCGTCAATATAAAGATTTTTTCACAATATCAGGTCATCGAAAAGATATCTACAAGTAAGCCTCCTTGAAATGTCGGATTGGTAATCTTGAAAATAAAATAGGGTACCTGCTACAAAAGGTAAATGTTACCTAATAGTCAGAGAGAATTTTAGTTATATGGTTTCAACCTTAAAGGTTCTTAGCATTGAATCCATTATATTTTTGAAGTTATGAGTTCATATGTACTATTTAGTGCAATTTTAGCAGATTCTTACACATAAATTTATGCGGAAGATGAACCCGCTACTCGAAATCTGCATTCGCCCCTGCTGATTGTGTAGGAATTGTTTACACCAACGCTATACATAATTAAAACTCATAATTTAAAAAGAAAATGTAGACTTAATCATGTTGGAACAAATTTGAAGAATAAAGAACTACATCCTCTGCAACATGAAAACATATAGGCAGGCTAAATTAGTGTTTGTTATGTATATTAAAAGAGAGCTGACAGACCTGTGAAATCTGAGGTAGCCAATATAAGTACCACCAGCAGAACTACGGTAACCGGAAAATGTGGTTTTGTAGAAGCCATGGGCAAAGAAAGACAAATTGAGCTATGGCTGAAATAGAAGGAAAGCTTACCAATTTATAGTGAAATTTTCAGGACTATGTTGCTTTAATTTCCACAGCCAAGTCAAGTCAATCAATGGAAAATGCAGAAACTTACAACAATGAGAGAAATTCTTAGTATTTCCATAGGTTTGAAAAGTCTGCAACCCCTAAATTTCCTTGGTGAGAGTGACTTATTACTTATTAGTATGACTAGAGGAAATGTGGAACTTCTTAGCAGCCTTACCATTAATTACTGCATTAACCATTGGAGAAAATTGGTAGATTTTTCTCTTAGGATTAAAGAAGAATATCTATTGCTGGGCTGCAAGGTTGAAGTCTTGCACTGATCTTCAAGAGACACTAGTAGTAACTTTCTTTAGGCCTTTAGCCTGGCTGTAATATTTTGACAATTCAGAGTTTTATGAGAATAGACTAGCATGCCACTTTCTAGATGCAATGGTTTACGAAGGATGTTGCACAAGTAGTGCCGATCTTTTTTTTTCAATTTTACTTGAGAGGTCTATCGGAAACACCTTCTCTCTGGGGTAGGAGTAAGATTTGCGTACGCTCTACCCACCCCACTGGAATTCTACTGGGTATATTGTTGGTGTTGTAGTGCCGATCTATATCACAATTCAGTAAGTACACGGGATTTAGTGATCAGGAGTTCAGACGCTTTACCGTCCATTCAAAAATTTCATGTTTATATTGCAACGTTTTCAAACAGTATGAGTCTATTAATAGTATATGCATGTACTGCTTTTTAGAAATACATACATGTGTGTGTATATATATGTTCGTGTATGTATTAAGATCATATTGGCATACTCTCCCAAAAAAGACTTACATCTATGTCCAGATGGCATCATTTGGAGATTCTTGAAGAGCCCTCAAGAAGAGGCAGTATTATTTGTAAAAGTACTTAGGGTCCTTTCGGTACAACTTATTAAAAATAACTTTTAGAAGTAGAGCTTTTTATTAAAAAGTGGTTAGGTGTTTGATTGTCAATACAAAAAATGTTTTTGACTTAAAAATTGGCAAAATCAACCTCTACTTCCAAAAGCTCAAATTTGAGCTTTTGGAAATAGAGGCCAAAAATGCTTTTGAAAATAGAGATCAAAAGTGCTTTTGCACTTTTTCGATTTTGAATCAAACACTCCAATTTTTTACCAAAAGTGTTTTTGCATTTTTTCGATTTTGAACCAAACAATCCAATTTTTTACCAAAAGTGTTTTTGGCTTCCAAAAGCCGTGCACTCTTCCAAAAGTCCAACTAAACGGGCACTTAGTCTCTAGCCATGTTTAGCATGATATTATTGACTTAAGTAATATTAAACACTAAGCACCTTGATTATATATTGAAAAGTTTCCAATAGAAATTGTAGATGTGTTAGGTCGAGTCCATGAAGGACTTGAAACTGCGATGAAGAAAACTGGAGGCAAAAACAAAATGAGGATCATCTATCTTGTTTTTCTTTCTTGTGGGGCTTAAATAAAAATATAATGGTACCAAAATGTAAATAAGGTTGTGTAGTTAAAGAAACTGAAATTTTAAAAATAAAAAGAAGTATAAATCTCGATATCCATCATTATATTCCATGTCTCCGCTGTCTTTAAAATTCTGGACACTCGCATAACAAATTGAGCGCTCTGCTGGGGTATTTTTTTTCTTCCATTTGTACTCGCTACGTCTCTATATATTGTGATATAGTTTGAATAGACGCATAATTTAAAAAAGGAATACTTTTAAAATTTGTCATCTAAAATAAGTTATAAATATTTTGATAGCCCTAAATCATTTTATTTTTAAATATAGAAATGTCATTCTTTTTGACATAAATTAAAAAGAAAAGTGTATCACATAAATTGGGATAGATGGAGTATAATTTTATAAAACATAAATGCAAGTGAAAATTAATCAAACCTTTATTGAGATACTTAAAAGTTAAATGAAACATTTGATTAAAACTAGACCTGTCCATCCGGTCAGGGATCCGTTCGGCCCGACCCTAATAAATCAGGGCCAGGATCAGTGTATATTTCTGACCCGTGAGCCATCTGACACGAAAAAGCAAGGACCCGATCTGATGTAGGGTCAGACCAGAGTCAGAATTTTTTACCCGGCCCGACCTCCAACCCGCTACCGTGCAGGTTTTGATTTGCCTTCGTGATTGAGTTCTTGCGGAAGGTATATTGTATACATATATATATATTTGGAGTTTTTTCCACATGTTTTATGAATATATGTGATGTAGATTTTATGTTTTAATGTAAAGCTTTGACATAAGGAGCGAAAATAGTTGTAAATTGGTGCAAATTTAAATGGTCATAACTCTGCGCTCGGATGTCCGTTTTACCCACACAAAAAAATTAATTTCGCGTATTTTTTCGAGACAGGGGCGGCCATTGCGGCAGTTTGGCGCAATCAATTTCAGGAAAAACGTCTGTCTTCCCAATCGATTTGACGTTTTCCCCAAATCGGTTTCTAATTTTCTCTTTTCTTTAGCTGAGATCTCACGATATACAATAGATTTCAACGTTCAAATTCCGTGGTAATATAGGTGTGAATGTCAATTTAAGAGTTGGAAATTCAATTTTAATTTTTTTTAAAACGTTGGGTCCCGCGATCCGACCCGATTTCCCCGTTATTTTTTTTTTGTAGAGTGGGTCAGGGGCGAGTGACACGTAGGATCCCCGAAGGATCGGGAAATTTTAAAAAAAAAGGGTCAGGATCGGGCAAGCAGAAAAAAAATGTGACCTGACCCGGCCCGATCCGAGCTTTGGACAGGTCTAATTAAAACAGGGGAGTATTCTAAATATAATGATTTCTTGGGCTTGTAACGTTATGCTGTTGTGCTAAAGCTTTTTTCAATTTCCGCTAGGATTTCTTACACAATGCACTGATTTAGCAATCAATTAATTATTGAAGACCCAATCCTAATAGGATTATGGTTTGCTAATCCAATTCCTTTTGGATTCAAGATCCAATCCCTATAGAATTATAGTTTGGTATTCTTTATAAAGCCTAGCCTATTTGCTTTGCTTCTGGAACATTAACACAAGGACCAACTTTCATGATGTTTAAGGAAGGTCCACATCTGTGTGTTACAGCAGATTTGCAGGATACTATGCTTAATAGGGCGAATTTGTGTATGTTCGATATCAACCAATCCTTCGATATCGTTGGTTTTCATGTCACCGAAATGCTACAAATACAAAATAAATGAAAACTTTCCCGGATTACTGAACTGCTTTTTTATTGTACTTGCACCTTGAATTCTGTTTTCTTTAATTTTTCCAGAAGTCAAAGAAATCCTGATCCTTCCTCCTTTTGATTGGGTTTGATTCATCCTTTCAATTTCGATTGAGTCATCTCAAAATTCATAATGTTCAAAACTCTCCTACCTTTATCAAATGTGAATTTTCAGAGTGCAAAATCCAAATTCAACTCTTGTCAAGCAGTTTGTGCGTTCATTGAAAGAAAATGCCTTTGATTGATATATCGATTTAGAGCCTGAGTCAATCGATAGTTGGGAGCAACTTGAAGGTGAATCCTTAATCGTTTTTACTGAGTTGACGAACATCAAGCAAAGAAAAGCTGAACCAGTAGTGGACTTGTGGCGCGGAATGCTGGGATAGGACGACCTATATAGATCGAACGCCAGTAATAGAACTATCAAAGCCGGCTGCTAAACTCCGAAAGTCGCAAACTTGTCAACTATAGTATTGCAGTGCTCCTTTTCCCTCTAGAAAATGCTATCGACGAAATAGAAAATCCACTTAAAATTGAAATTATAGTAAAGCAGCGTCCTTCGTCATTATCTTCTCCTTACTACATCTTGAAACACCAGACTGAAAAAACCTTTTGGATTCCTTACGATGATATCTTCTCAAATGATGCTCCAGACATTATATCATAAATACTATTTTTGATGAATGCTCCTTTCTCTTTAGATTACCAGCTAAAGTGGATCTGGTATAAGTTACACGTATGATGAGACCGTTGCCATACTGGAGAACCGGGATACATTGATTTCCAAGATACTGGAGAAAGTATAATTCACGGAGAAGTATAACATGGAATCACACTATAATTTTGAGGGTATGGAAAAAGTCTCAAAGAGAAATGGATTCACTGATTGTTGAGCTTCAAGCTTTGCAGAACGAATTAAGTAGTGATCAAGAAGACGAGATTTGAAGCCGGTGCATTGTCTAAGCATTCTAATTTCTTGGACATGTGTTTGATGTGCAGGGAAGAATTTTCGGCAGGTTCTATGATTTCTTGTCTCAATTATTGTTCACACGTTTACCATCGAACTTATATTCTAGAATAACTTTTAAGAAATAGGTTTTGTCCCTATTGTCGATCGGAGTTGTAGTTACGCAAATTTGTAGTATGACTTTAGAGATTTTTGCAAAAGTAAGATGGAAAATTGTTAGAAATGTTTGTTTCCTTATTTGAATGGGTGTGCATGGCTTATTGCTTTCTCGTCTAAGTTTCTATTAAACAACCCAAGAAAAATAAGATAAAAAGCTTTTCAATGAGTGATATACTTTGAGATGATCCTCCCGCCGATCAAGCTTAATATTCAAACTTGTAACATCATTTTCAAGAAATGGATCATGAAGTATGCAGAAACATTAGCTGTAATTTTTCAATCTTACGTTACAAACGAAGCAAATAATAGGGATGTAAATGGGGCGGGGTCAAGATCCTGCTAAAATTTTGACCAGCCCTACCCTTCTAAGCAATTTTCCAAAAGTTTGTCCTGTCTCGCCTCGTTCAGCTTTGCCCATCCTATTGAAAAGATCAGTGGCATAGGTTTCATTATAAGAATGAAAATTTACTCATTTCAAAAAATAAGTTTTGCCCCGCCTTTCCCCTTGCCTCGCCCTGCCCCTTTTAAGGTTAACGTTAACTCTGCCCTGCCCAGTCAGGCTTTTCTATAACAGTCATCCTCTATAACAATATTACACTATAACATTTAAGTTTTCTTTGAAACTAATTTCAATGTTATGTTATGTTATATTATATGTTCTGTATAACAACATTTCGCTATAGCAGTAAAAAAAAATCTAAACAAACAACATTGTTATATAGAGCTTTGATTGTATTAAGGGTTGAGAAGAGGCGTGTCTATCTCCGAGAATCAGTTTGGATTCATGCCGAGACGTTTGACTACAGAAGTCAATCATCTTATTAGGAGGTTGGTGGAACAGTATAAGGAGAGGAATAGAGACCTACATATGATTTTCATCGACCTCGAGAAGGCATACAACAAAGTCTCTATAGAGGTTCTATGGAGATGTTTGGAGGTTAGAGGTGTACCTGTGGCATACACTAGGAAAATCAAGGATATGTATGATGGAGCCAAGACCAATGTACAGACAATATGAGGAGACTCAGAGTTCTTCCCAGTGATGATGGGGTTGCACCAGTGATCAACTCTTAGCCCATTTATATTTGCATTGGTGATGGATGGACTAACGCGACAAATCCAATGGGAGGTTCCATTATGTTATTCGCAGACGACATAGTCCTGATTGATGAGACTCGCATCGGAGTGAACACTAAGTTGGGGGTTTGGAGACATACTCTGGAGTCTAAAGAGTTCAGGCTGAGTAGGACCAAGAAAAAATACTTAGAGTGCAAGTGTAGTAACGGGAGAGACCTTGATACAAGCGTGGAGGTGAGGCTTGGTACTCAGGTCATTCCAAAGAAAGAGAGCTTCAAGTACCTCAAGTCTATTAACCAAGGGAATGGAGAGATTGATGACAATGTCACACATTGTATTGGGCTAGGGTGGATGAAATGGATGCTCGTATCTGGAGTCTTGTGCGATAAAAAATTGCCACTAAAACTTAAAGGAAAGTTCTATAGGGTGGTGATTAGACCGACTATGTTGTATGGGGCAGAGTGTTGTCCGATCAAGACTTCGCATACCCAAAAGATAAAAATTGTGGAGATGAGATGCTAAGATGGATGTGTGTGTTATACCCCGTAGTTCTGACCCTACGTATGAGAGCGTACGAAAGCATGTAAGACTTAAAATTTTCAAATGATAGGTTGACGGATTATTCCGGACGGGTTTTAGTCATCTTTGAGGCGGGTTATGACCCGATTCATTGAGAGTTCCTAAGTATTTTAAAGGCCTAGGGCGTAGTTCGTTGAGTCTAGATTCCAACGCAACCAACCGTTCGTCGATAGGACGTCGGAGTAGAAAGTTATGAGAGTTACAAGTTCAGCGTGATCGGGCGTAAATGCGTTTGAGCAAAGCGGCAGGCGGCGCGGATGCAGGCCGTGGCGCCTAAAATGCGAGGGTCGCTGAAGTTGCAGCGCCGCGCGCCAGATGAGGCGCGGCGCCTAAAGTTGAGAGCTGCGGAGGTTTCAGCGTGGCCAGAGGCGGGATTTTTGGGCGGAAAAACCTAGAAAAGTCAGATTTTTCTTTTAAAAGACCTTGGGAGGGTGACAAGTGTGCGCCCCCCCCTCTGATTTCTTGCATGCAATATATTGACCAAGTCTTGAAGACTTGGTCATCTTCAAATTTCCCTCTCTCTCTAAAGTTTTAGCTCTCCCTTCTCTCTAAGTTTCCAAGAGAAATTCTAAGCCTAAAGAAAATCTGAAAAGTGTGATAGGAAGGAAAGGTTATTACAAGCTTGTGAAGACTATTGTGGTGATATTCTTGGAGTAGAGGCTAGCAATTGTTGGAGTAAATTGGCTAAAAGCTCTAAGGTAACCATTCTTCTTTTATAGTTGGTATTTGGTATTGCATGTTAAGTAGGAAGAACTTTTAGTTGGAAATAAGGCCCTTAAATTGATTGCATGTGAGAAATGTGGTTGGGATATGAAATGATTGGTTAAAAGAACAAATGAGCATGTTGTAGCCTAAAAACTACCTTAAACTTGTTAAAATGAATTATTGTACCTTGTGGGGCAGAATTAGTTGGGTGTGTAATCCCCTTTGCATTGTTGGATTGTTGAGCCTTGAATGAGGCATTTGGATGATAAATTCGGCCTTGAGAAAGGTGGCAAAGTATGTAGAAACAAAGGAAATGCTGCCCAATTTTCCGTAGAATTTAGTGGCTTTGAGTTAGATTATTCTACATTGAAATTAGAGGTTAATGAACATATCATGGTTATTATAGGTTGAAATATTACTTGCGGTAGTTGGACCTAGCAAGTGGATTGACCAAAGACGTATGTGAAGTTTTCCTATCTCTTGAGCATGAATAGATTAAACTATGTAGTGCGGTGAGCGTCTGACATTTGGTATTCTTACTCGTTTTAAGTATATAATGACTTGTTTCATTTTAAGAATGTATAATTCCCTTAGTTAGGGAAAAGTATGATTTTACTAAAGTGTAGAGTTAATATAACAACTTTATGGGAAGTTGGTTTATTAGCTTCATAAAAGGTTAATGAGAAGAGATTTACTCTAAATAAGATAAGTATATGGAGAGGCAACTTGATTCTAAGGTATCAATTGCCCAAAGGTTTTTATGTATAAAGAAGAGTCATTTTCAAAAGAGTTGAAGTATATAGTACTTGGGTTAAACTCAGGTATTCTTTTATTAAAGATATGGTTAAGTGCCTTAAGTAAACTAAAATGAGAGGGTATATGAACAAGACTAATAAGAAGTTATAAGTTTTCTTAACTTATTTATGATTATGATATGATGTGATTGAGTTAGGGTAAGAGTATATCGATGGGCAAGCCCCAGATCGTTATACCACCTTCTCCGGGGTAAGAGTATGTCGAGGCAAGCCCAGATCGTCATACCACCTTCTCCGGTGTAAGAGTATATCGAGGCGGATCCAAGATCGTTATACCATCGCACAAAGATAAGAGTATATCGAGGGCAAGCCCCAAGATCGTTATACCATCTGCTCGGTGTAAGAGTATATCGAGTCTGACCAAGATCGTTATACCATCCGCCTGGGTAGAGTATATCCGAGGAAAGTCCCAAGATCGTTATACCACATTAGTGGATTTGCTACCCGTGATGCGAGGAATACCTCATGCGAGTCCTTATGGGCTTATGCGGGTGAAATAGTCCCGTGCCGGAGTGCCCGATGCGAGGAGTACCTCATGCGGGTCCACGGGACCCGTGCGGGTGAAATAGTCCCGGGAGTAGGATGGTTTCTGCGATACTACAGGCGAGGTACCTGTTTGATCATGAGCCTCTACTTTATGCGTTATTATACATATATACTTGTCACTCTCATTGTTAGTAAGGCACGATAAAGGTATTTTATTGTCTTCCATGACTCGGCTTGCTTTTAGACTTATGATATCATATTACGATATTTTCCCACTTTACGTACTTGGTACATATTGTGTCTTGACCCCTTCCCGGGCTGCGTTAAATACGCGGTAAGGGTAGCGATTGAGGATCCTCGTTCTTAGGATCACTATTAGGTGTCGAAGCTCCATTCCTCGGAAGCTTATTTATTGATACGGATATTTCCACGATCTTATAGGTATTTTGTACATTCGGGGTATGGCGGGCCTGTCATACGATTATTATCTTTAAGTGCATGGCCACCTATGTGTTTTGGGCTATAAGAACCGGTTGTATTATAAATACTTTGGTTAAGTATGTTTATGGAAAGCGACCTTATCGGTGGCGGATATGTATTACCACTTTTTATGATGTTATGTGTTGTGTTATGTTCATTCTTATTCTCGACATATACCGGGGTACCCAGTAGAGTACTAGTCGCGGCCCGGAGTCGAGTCGTGATAAAAGTGGTATCGAGCGATTAGTCCTCGGAAAGTGTCCTGCATCGTGTCTAGTAGAGTCTTGATTATCGGTGTGTCGTGCACCACATCTATAATCGGAGGCTGCAGGATATTTAGGATTGGTTTCCATTCTTTCACTCTAGATCGTGCAATAGATTTGAGTTATAGGTTGAATCTCCCGATGTTTTCCTTTATGTATCGATTATGCCTCGCGCAAGGCAACGCGGCCCGAGAAGGGCAAGGCGGTGAGAGTCTTTGCTAGTGGGGCGCGGAGAGTCACGAGCACGAGCCGATCCCTACGGAGATGATGTTTAGGCGGCGAGTTCCGTCGTCGCCCGACCTCAGCGAGTTCGAAGCGGCCAGCGGCCTCGAGACGCTGATGCAAGCCTCGATCAGCGATCGAACTGCACGAGATTACGAGAGCAGTTCGATTCTTGGCGGCAGCGTAGTGGCGAGCGGCCAAGCGGAAGCGGCGGCAACCCAGGCCGACAGTTCTGGATTCGGGATTTCTTAGGTTGTCACCCACCCGAAGTTCTATGGTTCGAGATTTGATGAGGATCGCAGGAGTTTGTCCGCGATTCTGACGGACCATGCGAGTTCTTAGGGCATCGAGATCGAGTGCATTATACTAGCTTCTACAGGTTCTGCGATATTGCGTTGAATCGTTTTGAGTCATGGGTATTGTCGAGGTGAGGATGCTCTCCCGGTGATTGGGAGGAGTTCACGAGGCGTTCCTAGACCACTTCTTGCCTCGGAGGTGAGGAGAGCCAGCGTAGATAGGTTCGACCTTGAGGCGGGGCGGGAGGACTATCGGGAGTCTGACACAGAGTTTGACTCCTTGGCGGATATGCACACACCATTGTAGGCGATATGGCGAGCGGGGTTCATAGATACGTGATGGGACTAGGCCGTCACATGATTCTGCATGCTTGGGGTGGCTCTTCACTAGGGATGGATATTGCGGAGATGCAGCGTACGCGAGATTGAGGCAGATAGAGACATGATCGGCTAGATTTGGGCGGCCTAAGAGGCGTGACGCCGGGTTCTCGAGGCGATTTTGGCGAGGCGGCCTCGGCGGCGAACTAGATCCACCTTCCGGCCCGGCCTGAGTGCTCCTTCGATTTCGGCGGGAGGTCGATCAACGAGGTTATTCGGGGCGGTCGGGGATCGGGGCGTCGAGTTTCGAGGCGAGGCGGCGCTGTCGAGACCACCTACCTCCGGTGCGTTCGATGCGGTAGGTCTCATCCGGCGAGTGCGTATAGGTTCGAGATCATGTTACTCTTGTAGCGGCGAGGCCATCGAAGAAGGATTGTCCGTCCTTGGCGGCGGGAGCATTACAGTTCAGCCGGCGAAGTGCATTCTTTGGATTTTCATCTTCGATGGTTAGACGCCGGAGCGGCGGTACTATGGGCGGCGCGGCGAGGTCGTAGTAGGGGTTCGATTCTAGCGGTCCTCGAGCGCATATATGCTATGTCGGTCAGCGGGACCGGGGCGTCGCGGATGTAAATCCGCAGTACATTATTGGTTTCTTCTTTGTGATGTATATGCTTTGATAGATCCAGTTCTACCTTGTCCTACATATCTCCTCATATTGCGGTAGAATAGGGATAGAGCGAGTCCATAAGACCTTTTGAGGTGGCTACGCGATGGGTGATTCGATGGTAGGTGGCGAGTGTATAAGGCTTGTCTGTGACTATAGATAGCCGTCGGACTCTAGCGACTTGATAGAGTTGGATATGGCCGGACTTTGATGTGATTATGGGTATGGATTGGCTAGCATCTTGCTATGCCAACGTGGGTATGAGAGAGATTAGTTTGGTTCGGTTTCGTGGCCGGTTATCGAGTGGAAGGGAATACTCCATCGCCAGGGTAAGTTTATTTCTTACCTCAAGGCTAGGAAGATGGTGCGGAAAGGGTACATCTATCATATGGTTGGGTATTCGATCACGAGGCGAGAATGCAGGACCTTGATCGATTCGATCGTTAGAGAGTTTCGGGCGTATTCCCGGATGAGATTAGGGTATCCTCCCGAAAGGAGATTGAGTTTTGCATTGACTTGGCGCGGATACTCGGCCGATATCTATTCGCCATCTGGATGGCACTGCCGTAGTGAAGGAGTTGAAGGACCGGTGAAAGATTTCTTGGAGAAAGGCTTTATTAGGCCAAGTGTTTCTCCTAGGAGCACGATGTTATTTGTAAAGAAGAAGGATGGGGCGTTGCGTATGTGTATTGATTACAGGCGGTGAACAAGGTAACTATCAAAGCAGATATCCCTCCCGGGATTGACGATTTGTTTGACGATTGCGAGGGTTCAAAGTGTTTTCAAGATAGACTGCGATGCAGTTATCATCAGTGCGAGTTAGAGAGATAGATATCCCAAAGCGCATTCGGGACCGGTATGGGCCTTATGAGTTGAGTGATGTCTTTCGGGTTGACAACGCCCAGCGGTATTCATGGATTTGATGAATAGGGTGTTGAGCCATTCTTGGATATTTTCGTTATAGTGTTTATCGATGATATCTTGGTATATTCGCGCCTGAGCGAGGAGCATCTGATCATTTGAGGCGGTATTGAGAGTCCTCCGAGACCGCGATTGTATGCCAAGTTCTCGAAGTCACGAGTTAGTTGGCGTCGGTGGCTTTCTTAGGACATGTTATCGGGGCAGCGGTATTCGGGTTGATCTGACTAAGATTGATCTGATCAAGACTTAGCCCAGACCAGCTACAGCGGAGTGCGCGACTTTGGGCCTTGCGAGTTATTATCGGAGGTTTGTAGAAGTTTGCTTCTATTTGGCACCTTTGACTAAGCTAACTCGGAAAGCGGCTATGTTCGGTGGAAGGATACTTGTGAGAAAGTTTCCGGTTGCTAAAGGAGAAGTTGTGAACGCCCAGATTCTTACTCTTCGGAGGGCTTAGATGGATATGTGGTTTATTGTGGCGTCAGTGTCGGGCTTGGAGTGCGTCTTGATGCGGACGGCGAGTTATAGCTTATGCGTCTCGGCGGCTTAGGAAGCATGATAAGAACTATCCCACGCGTGACTTGGAGTTAGCGTGGTGATTCGTGCCTTAAAGATGCAGGCATTATTTATATGGAGTTCATGTGGACATTTACACGGACGCAAGAGTCTCGATACATCTTCGGCCGAGGAGTGAACTTGCGGCGAATCACGGTGGTTGGAGCTACTTAAGGATTACGATGTTGATATTACATACCACGGGGAAGGCGATGTGGTTGCAGATGCCATTAGTCGCGGTCGATGGGTAGTGCATGCGATGTTGACGGGGAAGAGGATATGGTCAGAGTTACATCGGTAGCGAGCCTTGGGGTTCGTTTGGTTGGTCGATAGTGAGGATTTGGGTTCGAGAGGTTGCGAGTCTTCTATCATCGAGGAGGTAAAGAGGCGACAATATGAGGATCCGATTTTGGTACGATCAGAGATGCATTCGAGAAGGAGAAAAGTGCATTTGAGTAGCACGATGGGGTGCTAAGATTTGAGCGGTTGTGTGTTCCCGATGTAGCGAGGACTTCGTCGGCCAGTGCAGGGAGGCACACGGTGCTCGTTATTCTATTCATCCGGGTCGACTAAGATGTACCATGACCTCGAATCGTGTATTGGTGGGATGGCCTAAAGAGGGGCGTTGCGAGTTCGTGTACGATGCGAATTGTCGGCGAGTTAAGATTGAGCACGAAGCGGTGGGCTGTTGCAGGCCATTGATATTCCGACTTGGAAGTGGGAGGTGATAAATATGGATTTTATTACGGGGCTACCTACCACTCGGAGAGCATGATTCCATTTGGGTGATTGTCGGCGGTGGCGAAATCAGCCCATTTCCTTCCGATCGAGCAGCGTTCTGGTGAGGACTATGCGGATTATATATTAGAGAGATTGTGAGGCGCACGAGTCGGTGTCGATTATATCAGATAGAGAGCCGGTTCTCGGCTAATTTACGGAGGTCTTTCGAGAAGGATTAGGGACACGTGTGAGTCTCGATGCGGCGTTTCATCCCGGTGAGCGGATAGGCGGCGCACTATCCGCACAACGAGATATGTTGCGGGCTTGTGTTATTGAGTTCAAGGGTAGCTGGGAGGACCATTTACCTCTTGTGGAGTTTGCTTATAACAATAGCTACCATTCCAGTATTCAGATGGCGCCTTATGAGGCCTTATACGGGAGGAAGTGCAGGTCACCGATAAATTTGGTTCGAGTGGGAGAAGTTGATTAGTCGGGCGGACTTAGTTCGCGAGCGATGGATAAGGTGAAGCTTATCCGGGAGGCGATGTTGGCGGCTCGAGTCGGCAAAAGTCGTATCACGGATCATCGTCGACACTTGGAATTCGAGATAGATGATTGGGTTTTTCTAAAGTATCGCCCGTGAAGGCGTGATGAGATTTGGAAAGAAGGGAAGCTTAGCCCAAGGTACATTGGGCGTTTGCATTGTCCGTAGGGTAGGCAAGGTTGCACATGAGTTAGATCTTCCGTCCGATTTGGAGGCGGTGCATCGATTTTCATGTGTCCAGTAGCGGAGGTTATCGTATGAGAGAGTCCCATGGCGATACTCGATCGTCGGATTAGGCGACTTGAGCGAAAGATGTGGCTTAGTCGAGTCTTTATGGCGGAGCAACGAGGAGGAAATGACATGGGAAGCGAGGGCGATATGATGAAGAAGTATCCTCACTTATTCCTATACCTCCGGGTAACCTACTTTCCTTGTTAGTTTTGATTTAGTAATTTCGCTTAAGTCTGTTGTGGCTCGTGGAGCTTCCTTATTTTTGCAAAAGAGTAGTTGAGAGGGTCTATGTCGATAATATGATTTGAGTAAGCCTAGGTATAGTGGGTCTTGTTCCGATGCAACAAGCAGCGGATGAGCGCACTTAAGGAACATTCGGGACGAATGTTTCTAAGGGGGGGAGAATGTTATACCCCGTAGTTCTGACCCTACGTATGAGAGCGTACGAAAACATGTAAGACTTAAAATTTTCAAAGGATAGGTTGACGGATTATTCCGGACGGGTTTTAGTCAACTTTGAGGCGGGTTATGACCCGATTCATTGAGAGTTCCTAAGTATTTTAAAGGCCTGGGGCGTAGTTCGTTGAGTCTAGATTCCAACGCAACCAACCGTTCGTCGATAGGACGTCGGAGTAGAAAGTTATGAGAGTTACAAGTTCAGCGCGCAGTCGGGCAGAAATGCGTTTCAGGCAAAGGCGATAGGGCCGCGGCGCCTAAAGTTCAGAGAGCCTGCCGAGGGGGGATTTTTGGGCGGAAAAACTTAGAAAAGTCAGATTTTTCTTTTAAAAGACCTTGGGAGGGTGACAAGTGTCCCCCCCCCCCCATCTGATTTCTTGCATGCAATATATTGACCAAGTCTTCAAGACTTGGTCATCTTCAAATTTTCCTCTCTCTCTAAAGCTTTAGCTCTCCCTTCTCTCTAAGTTTCCAAGAGAAATTCTAAGCCTAAAGAAAATCTGAAAAGTGTGATAGGAAGGAAAGGTTATTACAAGCTTGTGAAGACTATTGTGGTGATATTCTTGGAGTAGAGGCTAGCAATTGTTGGAGTAAATTGGCTAAAAGCTCTAAGGTAACCATTCTTCTTTTATAGTTGGTATTTGGTATTGCATGTTAAGTAGGAAAAACTTTTAGTTGGAAATAAGGCCCTTAGATTGATTGCATGTGAGAAATGTGGTTGGGATATGAAAGGATTGGTTAAAAGAACAAATGAGCATGTTGTAGCCTAAAAACTACCTTAAACTTGTTAAAATGAATTATTGTACCTTGTGGGGCAGAATT
Source organism: Przewalskia tangutica (assembly GCA_029844215.1). Taxonomy (NCBI): domain Eukaryota; kingdom Viridiplantae; phylum Streptophyta; class Magnoliopsida; order Solanales; family Solanaceae; genus Przewalskia; species Przewalskia tangutica. The sequence goes on along the minus strand of CM056738.1, from coordinate 95,264,976 downwards.
AGTTGGGTGTGTAATCCCCTTTGCATTGTTGGATTGTTGAGCCTTGAATGAGGCATTTGGATGATAAATTCGGCCTTGAGAAAGGTGGCAAAGTATGTAGATACTGAAAATCTTGATTTTAGTAGAATTTAGTGGCTTTGAGTTAGATTATTCTACATTGAAATTAGAAGTTAATGAACATATCATGGTTATTATAGGTTGAAATATTACTTGCGGTAGTTGGACCTAGCAAGTGGATTGACCAAATAGGTATGTGAAGTTTTCCTATCTCTTGAGCATGAATAGATTAAACTATGTAGTACGGTAGGCGTCTGACATTTGGTATTCTTACTCGTTTTAAGTATATAATGACTTGTTTCATTTTAAGAATGTATAATTCCCTTAGTTAGGGGAAAAGTATGATTTTACTAAAGTGTAGAGTTAATATAACAACTTTATGGGAAGTTGGTTTATTAGCTTCATAAAAGGTTAATGAGAAGAGATTTACTCTAAATAAGATAAGTATATGGAGAGGCAACTTGATTCTAAGGTATCAATTGCCCAAAGGTTTTTATGTATAAAGAAGAGTCATTTTCAAAAGAGTTGAAGTATATAGTACTTGGGTTAAACTCCCGGTATTCTTTTATTAAAGATATGGTTAAGTGCCTTAAGTAAACTAAAATGAGAGGGTATATGAACAAGACTAATAAGAAGTTATAAGTTTTCTTAACTTATTTATGATTATGATATGATGACAGTTGAGTTAGGGTAAGAGTATATCTGATGGGCAAGCCCCAAGATCGTTATACCACCTTCTCCAGGGTAAGAGTATATGCGGGCAAGCCCCAAGATCGTCATACCACCTTCTCCAGGTGTAGAGTATATCGAGGCGGATCGAAGATCGTTATACCATCTGCACGATATAAGAGTATATCTGAGGGGCAAGCCCCAAGATCGTTATACCATCTGCTCCAGTGTAAGAGTATATCTGAGTCTGACCCAAGATCGTTATACCATCCGCCGGGGTAAGAGTATATCGAGGAAAGTCTCAAGATCGTTATACCACTGTTCCGTGGATTTGCTACCCGTGATGCGAGGAATACCTCATGCGAGTCCTTATGGGCTTATGCGAGTGAAATAGTCCCGTGCCGTGGTGCCGATCACGAGGAGTACCTGCGCGGTCGCGGGACCCGTGCGGGTGAAATAGTCCCGAGTAGGATGGTTTCTGCGATACTATGGGCGAGGTACCTGTTTTGATCATGAGCCACCTCTTTTATGCGTTATTATACATATATACTTGTCACTCTCATTGTTAGTAAGGCACGATAAAAGGTATTTTATTGTCTTGTGACTCGACTTGCTTTTAGACTTATGATATCATATTACGATTTTTCCCGACTTTACGTACTTGGTACATATTGTGTCGACCCGCTTCCCGGGGCTGCGTTAAATGCGCGGTAAGGTAAGCGATTGAGGATCCTCGTTCTTAGGATCACTATTCCGGTGTCGAAGCTCATTCCTCGGAAGCTTATTTATTAGTACGGATATTTCCACGATGCTATAGGTATTTTGTACATTCGGGGTATGGCGGGGCCTGTCATACCGATTGTCTTTAAGTGCATGGCCACCTATGTGTTTTGGGCTATAAGAACGGTTGTATTATAAATACTTTGGTTAAGTATGTTTATGGAAAGCGACACTTATCGGTGGCGGATATGTATTACCCTTTTTATGATGTTATGTGTTGTGTTATGTTCCGCTGCTATTCTCTGACATATACCTGACAGGGTACCCCAGTAGGGTACTAGTCGCGGCCCCGGGGTCGAGTCGTGACAGTGTGGGCATACAAGGAGGGATATAATTAGAAATGATGATATCCAGGACAGAGTGGGAGTGACCTCGGTGGAGGATAAGATGCGGGAAACGAGGTTGATATGATTCGGGCACGTGCAGAGGAGAGACACAAATGCCCCATTGCGGAGGTGTGAGAGGTTGACTATGGACATGTACATGAGGGGTAGAGGTAGATCGAGAAAGTATTGGGGAGAGGTGATTAGGCGGGACATGTCGCAATTGCAACTCACTGAGGACAAGACCTTAGATATGGGGTTATTGAGAACACGTATTAGGGTAGAAGGGTAGTAGGTAGTCCAACGTAGTCATGTCTATGCTTACAAACTGGTAATTGTAATATTATTATTGTAGGCTCGCTTAGTCTATCGTACTAGGAGGCATAGTATTGCCTTATAGTCCCCTATCATTTGATTTATGATGCTATGTTTATTTTGTTTGTATTATTTACTTGCATTATTTATTTCTTCTTTTTCTCTTTTAGAATTCGCTATCATGACTTACTCACTTTGTTTGTCTTACTTTGTTTAGGCTTGTGTTTTGTCCTGAGACGAGGGTCTCTCGGAAATTGCCGCTCTACCTATCAAGGTAGTGGTAAGTTCTGCGTACATTATACCCTCCCATACCCCACATTATGAGATTTAACTAGGTATGTTGTTGTATCTTGTCCCATTATCGGTCTTTTCGATTGCCATCCCTAGCGAACAATAATCGGGCCAGCTCTATCTATCAAACTAGAATGGCTAGCGCATGCAAACTTCTATGATATGCAGAATAGAAAGCAACTTATCATCAATGCCTAAAGTCTTTATAATAAGTCATTATATTGGTGTTCTCCTATTCACGTGCATTAGTGTATTATTACCTATATATAATACTTAGATATATTTTTTGCTCCTTAGGAAGGTTGACAACAGTCTGTGTAAAGACTGTAAGGTTATTCTGAGGGGGTATCTTACAATCCGACATAACTTTTGGTGATGGATTTGAAGATCAAGACGAAGAAGAAAATGAGGGGTGTGGATGACAGGTTAAGAATCAAATGGGGGAGTTTGACCATGGCTAGTGCAAAGGTGATGGGAGAGAGGTTGATGGCCAATGTGGGTTGGGGGAGTAGTGGGGATGTGATCGGTATATGGGACATGACGTCTAGTTGCATTCGAGAGGTAGCTAGAGAAGTGTTTGGGGTCTCGCGGGGTAGCCATGGTGGGCACCGATGGGACTGGTGGTGGAATAGTAAAAGTTTAAGAGAAGGTGGAAGCGAAAAAAACGACGTATGTGAAATTGGTAGAAAGCAATGATGATGTGGAGAAGTGGACGAATAGGGAATTGTATAAGATGGTAAGGAAGGAGGAAAGCTTGCGATTACGGCGGCAAAAACGACGCCTTTTGAACGCCTATATGTGGGATTAGAGAAAAAATGCCGGGATAAGAACTTGTAAAGACTAGCCAAGGCGAGGGAGAGAAGGGCTCGTGACTTGTATCATGTGAGGTGCATCAAGGACGAGGACGGCAAAATACTGGTGGAGCACGCGCATATTAGGCGGAGGTGTCAGTTTTACTTCCATAAACTCTTGAACGAAAAAAGAGATAGAGACATTGTGCTGGAAGATCTGGAGCAATCTGGTAGGTACCGAAATTTTGGGTATTGTAAAAGCATTAAAGTGGAGGAGGTTAAGGGTGATGTTCGCAGGATGCGCATGAGACGAGTGACCGAGCCTGATGAGATCCTAATTGAATTTTGGAAGAGCGCAGGCAGGACGTGTTTGGAGTGGCTGACTGAGTTGTTTATCGTTATTTTTAGGAAAGCGAGAATGTCCAAAGAATGGAGGTGGGGTACAATGATCCATTTGTACAATAACAAATGTGATATCCAGAATTGCGACAACTATAGGGGTATCAAGCTGCTAAACCACATTATGAAAGTTTGGGAAAGGGTCGTGGAGATGAGGGTGAGAAGAGGCGTGTCTATTTCTGAGAACCAGTTGGATTCATGTCGGGACGTTCAACTACAAAAGTCATTTATCTTATTAGGAGGTTGGTGGTGTAGTATAGGGAGAGGAAGAGAGACTTTGTGATAGCCACTCTGATGCGTTACAATGAAGTAATGTGCCCTATTTATACATGAGCTACACTGGTACACAGTTCACGAGATATGCCCTCAGAAATGTAAGAGAATGAATGTTGTAATAATTGGACAATCAATCTCTCAATAAATGATATTAAAAGGGTTGTTGGAAGTCGTAGGATCGGTTTCAGTAACGGTCATCCATTATGATGCAAACGGTTCTTAGCCTTTTCCATTACTGGTATCAGTCTTGCTCGTGACGCTTCCGGTACCATGCATATCAAACCAATAATGTTGTAATCTGACGTGGGTCTGACTTAGTGTCATACTTCACGTGTCTCACAATAATTCGTACAATTATCTTATATAAATTTTGTCGTATACATATACCTCTTAAATGTCGCAACTAAACACAAATAATAGATTGATGTTACAACATTTCTTGAAATTTGTATCAAAAGCAACATTTTTTTTTACAGTTTGTATCAAATGTATAGTTTTACCAACATTTTCTTATAAGAAATTCCTTTTCTCCAACATTTTTTATATGTCATTAAATAAATATCTGCGTATCCTCCATTTCCTATAGTGTCATTTTGACATAAATAAACTCGGACTATTTATGATCGTTATTAATTTTAAGGGAAAATGGTCATATTTGCTCTCTAACATTCGGAAAAGGGTCATATTTGTCCTCCGTTAAAATTTGGGATCAAATATGTTCTTTCCGTTTGTAAACTTGTCAAACATATATTCATTTGGACGGAAAGCTGAGGTGAATGACACATTGGATCCACGTGGAGGGTGGTCCTGCATCAACGACGATATGGAATCCTTCCAATGGCTTTTCTGTGAATTAAACCACAAAAAAGAAGGAAAAGAAACAAGGATGAATGAGCAGTAGTAAGAGCCTGAACAACAGGTCGGAAGAAACAATTCTGATGGAATTCTTTGAAGGTCGGAAATTTTCATTAGATTGGAAGTACACATAACTCTTTTAAAAGAGAGATTCTTAATCACATGTCAACACCTCAACGGATGTTCCTAGTTTGATTGGAGTACCATCAATGTACAATTTTAAATTACGGAGCTACACCATAAGAGACCAGTAACCATTATTCCCACTATTGTTGGTGAGTTTCAGTAATGAACAAAAAATTGAAAAGAACCCAAAAAGAAATAAATTTCAAATCATTTCAATTAATATGTTCAACAACAATTCAACACTAAGGTGGTAATAGCGGTGGTTGTTGAAGACTACAGTGGGTCGTATGGCAGTGGTGTATGGCTGGTGAAGGTGGGGGCGACGGTGGCGATGGTGATGGCAGTTGTTGTTGAAGACTAAGGTGGGTCGTATGGCAGTGGTGTGTGGTTGGTGAAGATGGGGCCGGTGGTGGTATTGAAGACGAAGGTGATTGTTGGGTCTGCTGATGTGGATGTCACGTGGCATCCACGTGGATCCAACGTGTCATTCACCTCAGCTTTCCGTCCAAATGAGGATATATTTGGCAAGATTATTCTTGGGGGGTTTAAGATTGGTGGATCCAACGCAATATATATGCTACTTTATTCTTGGGGGGCTCAAGATATTTTATTTTATAATATATTATGGGATAATTTTCATTTGATGAAAATTAATTAATTAAGTCAAAATTAAATCTTGAATTTAATTAGAACTAAAACGTGCAGAAAATAAATAGAGGAGCCGCATAACAGTGGACCCAGTTCGACTGGCCCACTGCAATTTGGATTTAGGTCAAGTTTTGAAGCCTGATCCAAATCTGATTTGGTTTAGGGTTTTCTCCACTATATATTTGACACTTAACCCATAATTTCAGATGGACTCACTTTCCACTTTCTGAACTCAGAGTTCAGGAAATAAAATTCTCTCAAATCTCTGCCAAGATTTCCTAACTTTCTTGGACAAAGGAATATACCGAAGCAAGGCTTGCACCCGGATTGACAATCGCGTGCGCTCCCTTTAGTAAAGACTAACAAAGCTTAAACTGTAAGTTTTCTTCCTGTCTTTGCAGATTATAATTATCGCATAATCATACCAGAAACGTTTGTTGGAGCAAGTAAGTTTACTCAATTTTAAACTTTCGTTGTGTCTTACTTGTGTGTTTTACACCCAACAAATCCCTACAGATTGGAGTACCATCACTGTACAATTTTAAATTACAGAGCTTCACCATAAGAGACCAGTAACCATTAATTCCACTATTGTTGGTGAGTTTCAGTAATGAACAAAAAATTGAAAAGAACCCAAAAAGAAATAAATTTCAAATCATTTCAATTAATATGTCCAACAACAATTCAACACTAAGGTGGTAATAGCGGTGGTTGTTGAAGACTACGGTGGGTCGTATGGCAGTGGTGTGTGGCTGGTGAAGGTGGGGGCGACGGTGGCGATGGTGATGGCAGTTGTTGTTGAAGACTAAGGTGGGTCGTATGGCAGTGGTGTGTGGTTGGTGAAGGTGGGGGTGGTGGTGGTGTTGAAGACGAAGATGATTGTTGGGTCTGCTGATGTGGATGTCACGTGGATCCAACGTATCCACCTCAGCTTTCCGTCCAAATGAGGATATATTTGGCAAATTTGCAAACGGCCAGGGTATATTTGATCTCAAACTTTAACGAATGACAAATATGATCCTTTTTCAAATGTTAGAGGACAAATATGACTCTTTTCCCTTAATTCAACTCGTTTACTCTTTGCAAACATAGTTCATCTCGTGCTTTGACACCTCTAATAGCAACTAAGTAATAAATTACTTCCTGCCTTCTATTAATATATAAGATGGGGTCCGACAAGATAAATACTACTTTGTGATTATTATTTGTCTAAGTTTGGATGAAAGTATTTTCTAAAATTAATGGAGATGCATGGACATTATAATTATATGTAAAAATGATGTAGGATAATATTTGGCACAACACTCTAGGTGAAGTGTTGCGCTTGTTCCACTTGTTGAAGACACAAGCATAGCTCTAAGTCCCACAATGGTCAAGCAACTTGGTGTTGACACGCAATATATATATGCTACTATATATATGCTTCTGAATTACTAGTCAGTAACTAACTCGATTGCATCCCCACCAACTCTTTAACTTTTAAAATGTCCTTTCGTGTTCTTTAAATGTCATTTTTTCCTAAAAGTAGTTGCAATCAGTCTCTTGTACTTTGAAGCATTTGTCCAAAATTTGGATATATCTGGCATCCGGTTTTAACTTTTAAGAGGTCTCGTCAGTGCTCTTTTTGGCCAAAATTTGAAGCATATTTTAATCCAAAGACGTAAATCTCCCCTTTGCCTATATATGATATAATTAAAGGGCAAAGAGCAAAATATGTGGCCCTCAACTATAAGAAATATATAAATTTGTCCTTTATTTAAATTTGATATTTATATTCAGGTCCGACTAAATTCAGATTTGCGTCGTAGAGTTCATGTTGGGTTTTGATATTGGTGAATGGGAAATGATGGGATAAAAATTAAAGGGAGTAAAATGCTCTTTTGTCTCACATCGAAAAAAGATAAGGAAAGAGATGTGTATATATTACATTACACATTCTCTAGTTGCTAAAAGGGTTGAGAGGGCAAGGACCCCTCGCGCCGTCGTCGCTCGCTCGGCTTTGAATTTGGATCGATTGATTGATAATCTTTTTGGACAAACGTTTTTTAATTAATTAATTAATTAATTATTTAATTAAAAATAAATTCAAACGGATCAACCCAAGACCCGCGACCGACCCGACCCGTCCGGCTCTCCCTCTCTTTTTGAATTTCCCTCCAAAATTAGGTGACTATTCTGAATGGTTGCAAACATTCAAAATCAGTACCTCCAAACCTATAAATTCTTGATTGTTCCAAGAATTTAATCATTCAATTCAATTCTGAATTTCAGTTTTCAACTCGAAAATTTTGTCTTCATTCTGTGTGATATACTGTCGTTGAGTGGTTCGCTGCTACCGGAATTTAGAGTACTACTATTCTGGTAAGATAATCGTTCTATCCTGGGAAGTGATATTCCATTAACCTCGAGTACTGTGAGGGGAATAATTTTCTTAAGGACACACTTTGAACTAAGTGGGCTCGATTATATTCTGAAATTATTTTTTCTTATTCCAAACATATTCTGTTTATTGTACTGATTTCAATTAAGTATTTTTTATACTGTGAAATCTATTTTTTACTAAGTGTTTAAACATTATTTTGGGTCATATACAAATTATTATACCAACCGTTCACATTAGAGATAAAGCACCCCTGACAAAAGCGATTTCGTACCCAACGAGGCTAGAACCCCAACCTCTAACTTAATTTCTTTTTCTTTTGTCAAGAAGATTCTTGAACACAAGAATGAAAGTAAGATTCAATAAGAAAATATATTGAAGTCTATGCATACAACATCCTCTTTTCTTTAGATAATAATTTCGAATATAGTCAATACGTACTATAAGAAAATTTTGGTACATATAGGAAATCATCCTAATCCCTACAAACAATATCAATTAATACATCATCCAATATATGAAAAGCAAGTTCTAAATAAGGAAGGAGGAACTTTCTAAATCAATCTCTCTTTCACTTTGTTCTATCTTTATTATAAAGAATAAAGAAAAAAATGTTGGAAAATGCTATTGAGTCGGGTCATTCATAAGAGGTACAAATTAATTCATTAGGGGCTTATTAGTTTGTCCTCCATTTAAACTTTATTTATAACGTATATAAGTTTATCATTATGAGTGCTGGAAAAGATACGTTTTCTTTATTGTGAGAATTCAAGACGGATTGGGATCCGCAAGGTAAGTGTGCAGAAGAAGAGAAAGACGACCGCAAGTCGCGAGTTCGATCCTCGCATAAACCTTTGGTTGGCGCACATACGCGCTTGCCAAGTGTAGTTAATCGATTGACGTGGTTTGCGCTTATCGTACACCGGAGTTTACCCCTTGCACTCGAAAGAGTAGCTGATCGCGCCTTTCAAAAAAAAAAAGTGAATAAATTGTTGTTAACTACAGATTCGATAAGTCTCTCCTAAATTAGTATTACAATTGAAATAAATACTACAGGGAATATATATATATATATATATATATAAACATCATTGTCAAGAAAGTGAGACCAATTAAGCAACAAGTACGAGAAAACTAATTAGGTTAGGGTAGCCATCAACCTAAGAATAGGAAATTAACACATTTTAATTGCCATTTCACTTACATTCTTGTCACTATATTAAACAACTTGTGTGCTCTATGGTACACCCTTTACACTTAATGCTGCGACCAGTGGCCGAACTAGGCCTAGCATGACAAAAGTTAGGATTGAACTTGACTTGCTGAAACACAGACCTGACAAGATATGGGTTGGGTTGGAAGATCTTGATGCTCCCCTAAGAGGTTTCCATCAGAAAATAGAGCAAGAAGGGGTACCTAAATACTATAAACACTGTAAAAAGCTAGGACATAACATGGAGTAATGTAGATTGTAGAGTCCTTGAAAAGATCATAAGGAAAGGGGAAATGGCTAGAAATAGTAATGAACAAGGAGGATTTTCTGGGGTGAGGGAGGATAATAGGAAAAGTCTAAACTCTAAACCAGTCATGATATGTATATGGTGAGGCAATTAGGGGGAACTAGTGGATACAGGCAATTTTTCTAAAAGTATATTTCCTCCGACCTAGAATTCAACCAAATCAATAATTTATAGTCTTCATTTTTAAGAATGGATCTTGGGTCTAACTCAACCTCAAAAATTAGCTTGTAGGGTGAATATTGTCCAAGTCCATATAAGAAGTTCATGTTTCCATTCCATATCCGATTTGGGACTCTTAACACTTCCCGCACGCCCAGACCTTGTTAATTGAAGCGTGTATAATATAATTTGGGGGTCCAACATCGGTGAACAAATTTTCTGTTCAAATTGGATACAGATGAATGCTCTAAATGATAGGAATGTAGAAAAAACTTGAGACTTTTTAGATAACGGAAAGATCCACAAAAAAACTAGAATAATCATCCAAAAATAACACATAATAACGGTGACCCAAAGAGCTCAAAACGGGAGATGTCCACAAATCACTATGAATAATATCAAATGACAACAAAGTACTAGAATTAGAGGCTACAAACAATAATTTAACATGTTTTCCAAGCAGACAAGAAGGACAAATATTAGTACTACGCATACTATTGCACTCAATAAAATTATTGTTTTTAAGAGAGAAAAGAACAGACACCCCCCAGATGACCCAAACGTGTATGCCATAAGGTGCTAAGGAGGAAAACAATGATGGTGTGGCTTGATTAGTGGTTGTGATGGTGGAAGTGGTGATGGGATAAAGCTCGCCCCGACTATCACATCTTATTAGAGGTATCCTTGTCGAAAAATCCTTCACAGAAAATCCAAAAGGGTCAAAGTCAACAGAAACTCTATTATCAGTTGTAATTTTTTTAACATACACTAATTTTTTAATTAAATGATGTACATGAAGGATATTTTTCAAGGCTAAAGGTGGGTTCGGGGTGATAAATTTGTATGACCATAATCACAAATTAAAATTGAATTACCATTACCAATAATTATGCCACGATTTTGCTCAAATTGGAATAAGATTAGAGATTACCTAGTGCGGACGTCATGTGAGAAGTAGCACTGATGTCCATGTACCAATTTGCATCTGGATGATTTAATCCAAGTGTGTACATCATTTCCTCGATATCCGTATGGGTCGGGGCGGTTGATGGGCATGATAGCGAATGCTGTGAGGCCTGAGCCCCAGCGGGCGGTGCCGCTTGGTTCTGCCGAAGTCCGCACCGCTATTGATTCTTTGTTGGGCTTGGCCCAAAATGGAGGAGTCGGAAACATTGGATTGGGCCCACTGACCTAACCCCACGGCCATGGTCCCCCGACCCAAATTTGCGGTCCAAGTTATCCACTGCCTCCACTCCGTCCTCAGCCACTGCTACCACTGCCGCCGCGGTTTTTACCACAATTTTTTCGATTTTGACCCTTTTTACCCGCCACCATTGGTATGGTTTTGGCCCAAATATTTCAAAAATGAGTGAGGGTCATCGGTGTCGTGGGACGTGGGCACTATCATATCAGAATTGGCTTTGGTTGAAGTCTTTTTAGCTAATTCGGCTTCTTCTAAGGTGAGCATGGAACGTGCTTGGTAGAACGGCGGGAGAGAATTTCTTTGACGAAGAAGAGTTCCAACTCCATTATATGCCTCAGAGAGGCTTGCAACCATCTGAAGAACAAGCAATCATTAGTGATAGGCGCACCAACGTTCTTGAGTTGATCTGATAACTCCTTGAGCCTTTGATATTAGGTTGAGCATTCGAAAAATCTTTCATATTTATGTGGGAGAATTCCTGCTCAAGGGTCACGGCTCGGGAATTTTTGTTGTCCTGGAATATATCACGCAACCTATTCCAAGCTTCCATTGTTGTAGCATCGGGTTCGATAATTATTTGTAAGAGGTCCATAGTGATGGTGAAATAGATCCATTAAAGGACCGTCGCATCAAGAGTTGCCCACAACTCAATTTTATCATGTGTGGTAGGCACCTTCTCTTTGCCTTTCGCCGGTGGGATGATGTGATGGAGGAATCGATTATACCATGCGTGAATTTTAAATAGTTCTGCCCACGTCGTGTATTAGACGTTTTCCATCTCAAGAACAATAGGAATGTTGTTCTTGATACTGCAAGGGCAGGATGGAAGGTGTCCTTTGTGGTAGACATGATGGAAGAACAAGATGGGAATTAAGGATTCGGATAAATTTTGAAAGGGGTCGGCCGGCGGCCGAGAATCAGTCCGAGTAGGGCGGCGGAAAAGGGTTATTTTTGGAGAAGGAAAAATTTGCCCTAGACTTCTGATACCATGAAAGAGAATAATTCTCTTAATTATTTTCATTAATGTCCAATGTATATATACATGATATATAATATTTAATTGTGGAAATAAATCTATATTTACCTAATACAAGACTACTACATTTTTTAATACAAGACTACTGCCATAATTACACATAGTATAAGAATTCTAATAATATGGTAAGATAATATACGTGAATACATATAATATACACGTGTTTATTCTTTCAATTAAAAGGTCATTGTAAAGGCAAGTTGCTAATGTGTCCCACATGCTAAGCTTATCCGTACAATTCTAATTAGATTAGCCTACTTACTTTAGATATTGGGACCACACACTTTCCATTAGTAGAATAGAATGAAGAAAAGAAGAGCAAAACCCTAGCTAGCTAGTCACATGTGTAATTATCTTGTCAAAAGAAAGGTGTCTGTAGTGCTACTTAATTTGTGAATGTTGTCATGTGATACACTTTTTTTTTTGTAGTCTGTTTAAAAAAAGAATGTCATCGTTCTATATTTAGAAATAATTTAATTTTATTAGATAATTTACCGTCACACAAATATTTAAGACTTGTTTTGGACCATAAATTTCAAGTCTTCTTTTCTTTCTTGAAATATGTGTTAAATCAAATAATACCACAAAAATTGAGACGAGAGAGTATATGAGAAAAAATATGTAAGAGATTATTGACTTCAACTATGACAGTATGACAAAAAATATGTAAGAGATTATTGACTTCAACTATGAAAGTACTCTAGGCAAATTTCATATTGTCAGAATATGAGAGAGATGTTGGTATATAAAGAAACAAATCTTAGATTCTAATAACATTTTATAAATCCATGCAGTCCTTGATCCAAAACGGACAATATCAATAGCGTACTGAGTTATTATAAAAATAAATTGAGAAAACTCACTTTTTCTGTGTTCCTCCTATATATATTGACATTTATTTTGATATATATTTACATACTTTTACATTTAGTGGAGACGTACATACAATAAGAATCAAGGTGAAATCTCGTCGTTGCATAGCTCAGGTCTTATATATCATACGATCAACATGTAGTCGATCGATCTCTCACTATCGAGCATCATTTAGTTTGCAAAAGTTGCGGGGAATCATGTACCTACGTACAAGTGCTGGGATATCTCCATTGCCAGTTCACAATAATGCTTGCTTATCGAGCCAAATACGGCCCCTACACTGCTACGCATGCAAACCATACCAACACAAGTTACTCTTAACCTTATATTCACTGCAGGGACAGGAATAGCAAAATTAACCCATATATAGATATATACCAACACAAGTTACTCTTAACCTTATATTCACTGCAGGGACAGGAATAGCAAAATTAACCCATATATAGATATATACCAACACAAGTTACTCTTAACCTTATATTCACTGCAGGGACAGGAATAGCAAAATTAGCCCATATATATATATATAGCCCGTCCATTTGGACGGTTAATGACCACTCATTTATTAACTCATTCCATTTTAGCTCGTTGAAATTCAGTCCATCTACAAGCTGGGTTAATTTGTGCAAAGTATGTAGCCAGATGACCCATACTAAATCTTGTCAAAATGCTTAAAGAAATAAATAAATTATTTTGATATGTTATATTTAGCTTCAATAAGAGGGGAAAAAAGTTTTACTGGTTTGGAATATTACACAAAATATAAAATAACAAACAAAAAAATTAAAGCTCGGAGAGTTGATTGGGCTAGAATATATATGATTCATTTTTTATCCCTTCTTGACCCAACCTATCGAAGCCCAATAAATTTTGGACGAGTCGGACAATGACTCATTTAATGAATCAACCTACTTTGACCAGCCCAAACATCAATTTCATCCCTAATTCTCCATTTACTGAAGACCAAAAAAAATGGCAATTTAATTTTAGGGTATAAACCAAGAGTATAACAAAATGCATGCACCATCAAAAGAATGTGGATTCATGGTGAAATGGTAAACGTCAATGCTCCTTTAATCAGATGTTCAAGTTCGAGTCTGAAAATAATTAGTGCATGTCTTCTTTAGAAGGGAACGACACAATATATGTACCTCATAGTGAGCTTCAATAGTACGAATCCGGATTAGTTGGACTCAATGAATTTCAAATAATGGATGCTTGAACGAAAAAATCATTTAATCCTAATAGATGAAGTATGGTTTTGTCAATAATCATCTATTGGATATCTCCATATATATTGATGTCGAATCCATTTTTAAGTTAATCCTAAGAATCATAATTCTATGTATGTTTAAAACCACTATACCTAAAGACCATACATAAGTTGTTTATTCATCAAGAAGGTAAAATAATTTATGATGCTTCAACATGACAAGCTCAGGACCACCAATATGCCAAAACAGTACTGTTTCATCAGCCTCTCTAAAATCAAACAGCAAACTTAGTAGGGGCCTCCCCATTTTTAGACTCAAATAAGCACTAAAATCCATCAAAAAAGTATACTTATATATCTGACATTACTAGTGGATGAATGAGCTATCAAAAAAAAGTCATTATGAATTAGCAATAAAACAAAATCATATTGAAGATGACACAAGATCAAAGAGTACACATCCACGTGAAGAGAAATTTGAAATTTCAAAAATCGTGGCTCCAGTAATTAGTTGACAATGGTAAATACAACAGGGAGAAAGAGCAAATAATTATAGTCATGCATTATGATCAGTCTATGGTTCATTGAACAGAATGTAAAAATAGCACTTATCACCTTCATATAGAAGTGACTGTCTATAAAGAAAATGGTGCCAGACCTTCACCTTATTTGGAAAGATCTTTACTTGGTCGAAATCCACAGTTTTTGCAGATAGTTTTTTGCTCAAAATGGCAATAAGACAGTAAACTGTTACGTAGATGATATAGTTGGTACACTGAGAAGTACTAAATAATAGATGTTAAATGTTAACTCAACCCGAAAAACTAGGTAGCTCATGAGGCGAGTATTGTCTAAGTTCATATAAGGAGACAACCGTTGAATACCTCAACCAATATTATAGGATAATCTAACACTCTCAGCCCCGCACATCCAACGCTTGATACAGTGGGAAGTTTCAATAATAGGTGTTAACTCGACCCCAAAGACTAGATAGCTCATGAGTCGATTGTCCAAGGCCATATAATTAGGAGACAACCGTTCAATACCTCAACCAATATTATGGGACAATCTAACACTCTCGGTCCCTCACACCGACCGCTTGATATAGTGGGAAGTACTAATAATACGTGTTAACTCGACCCCGAAAACTAGGTAGCTCATTAGCCGAGTATTATCCAAGACCATATAAGGAGCCAACAGTTCAATACCTCAACCAATGTAGGACAATCTAACACTCTTGGCCCCCATCCAACGCTTAATACTGTGGGAAGTATCAATAATAGGTGTTAACTCGACCACAAAGACTAGATAGCTCATGAGGCTAGTATTGTGCAAGGCTATATAAGGAGACAACAATTCAACACTTCAACAACAACAACAACATACCCGGTGAAATCTCACATAGTGGAGTTTGGGGAGGGTAGAGTCAAATACCTCAACAAATGTAGGACAATCTAATATTCTCGGCCCGCTTACCCAGCCCTATACTCGGTAAGCCAAGAATAGCGATAACTATGTCTTTGATACAATGTTAAAAATAAACAGTGAGCTTAGCTCAATCCCAAAATCTATCTCATAGTAAGATGCAATGACAATCTAACAATAAATGAAATTTTCCTCTTCAATCTAAAGAAAGTTGAGACAAAATCTGATAGATTTTCCCAAAGCATCCATTTGCAAACAATAAAAACATCATAGTCCTTTACCACAAGTGTCCAACATTGACAATGACATCTCAGACATAGCCCTATATATTCTCTTCACCACCCTTCCATTTTCTGAACCCACTCAACACCTCTGTATACTATCAAAGGAAAGGCAAAAGTACTAAAAAAACAAGCTTTCTTGTGTTCCCACAACAACCTTTTCTCTCAATACATTTATAGTAAGAATGAACTCACCAAAGTATGTGCTCCTGAAATTGCTTATATTCATACTTTGCATTTGTTCAATCAACAAAAGTAACATCTATTGTAATAATCATCATTTTGCCTCCCCTTCAAGTTTCTCACTGATTAATCTATCACTGAAACAGTTAAAACTTGAAGGGTACCTTAGTTTTGAAAAATTAAATGATGCAGCTAAAGACTTTGGTAATAGATGCCACTTCCTTCCATTAGCAATTTTGTACCCAAAATCAGTTACTGATATCTCTTCCACCATAAAAAATATATTCGAAATCGGTAATATAACAGACTTAACTGTTGCTGCTAGAGGCCATGGCCACTCACTAGAAGGTCAAGCTCAAGCTTATCAAGGACTAGTGATTAATATGGAATCACTTCAAACACCAGAAATGAAATTCAAAACTATGGAACTTCCTTATGTTGATGTTTCTGCTGGAGAGCTTTGGATAAATATCCTGCATGAAAGTCTTAAACTTGGGCTTGCACCTAAATCTGGGACTGATTATCTTCACCTCACAGTTGGTGGCACTTTATCTAATGCTGGAATCAGCGGACAAGCTTTCAAGCACGGACCGCAGATCAATAATGTCTACCAACTCGAGGTTGTCACTGGTATGTTCATGAATATATAACCGTCTTAGAAGGCGTTGGATAAGCTTATAAGTCTGTCAAACTAGCTTATAAGCATTTTTTGGCTTATCTACACGTATGTTGTTTAGTGTTCTTATATATCGAATGTTTATATTGGATCATAAATATTAGAGCTTTTGAACCCCCTATTATATTTATATATGGTCCTAACCTTGCTACTCTTACTTCCACTAGCAAGAGAACTTCTGCTCATAACTAGGGATATAAACGTACTTCTTGAAGCGAGCAACTTTAACTGCCAAAGGACTGGTTATGCCAATTTCCCTAGTTGACAATATGACTTTTATGCCTAGCGGTAACTCGGATCTTATGTTCTTTAGATGCTCAGCTTATCTGTGTGTCCCATCTCCCCCGAATGATCAATTTAGACATCCTTAGATAAAAGAGTGGTCAATTGGTCGTTGTGTCACCTTGACATACCTCCATATTATAAGTCTGAGCATACATTCTGTCCAATGCTAGTACATAGTATCTCTTCTTGTAGGTAAAGGAGAGGTGATTACTTGTTCAGAGGAGCAGAATGCAGACTTATTCCATGGTGTACTAGGAGGACTAGGGCAGTTTGGTATTATTACCAGGGCAAGAATTGCTCTTGAAGCAGCAGCTAAGAAGGTAGTCATTGAACTCCCAAAACCAAACAAGTAAGATTACTCTATGCCAAATACAAAGATGGCCTGTTAAAGTTGGCTTGAGTTCTCATTATGACTCTTCAACTAAGTCTAGTACCTATTGAACACTCCAGTCTCATCCCTTAAGTGACTTATCTAAAGTTGGAGGGCTCGATAGGTACTAGCATTAGTTGAAATGTCAAAATGAAAACTCGAGCCAACATTGATGGGCCGTCTATGTATTTGGCCATCAAAAAGAAAGAAAAGCAAGCTCATTTAGAATTGATAAGAATTACTTATTGACAGGTCAAGTGGATCAGAGTGTTGTATTCAGATTTC
Organism: Przewalskia tangutica; assembly: GCA_029844215.1. Taxonomy (NCBI): domain Eukaryota; kingdom Viridiplantae; phylum Streptophyta; class Magnoliopsida; order Solanales; family Solanaceae; genus Przewalskia; species Przewalskia tangutica. Next base: position 95,247,556 of record CM056738.1, on the reverse strand, counting down.
GCCACATTTTCCAATGATCAAGAGAACATGATATCATCTCAGGATACATTTGATTATATTGAAGGATTTGTCATTATCAGTAAAACAGGACTCTTGAATAACTGGAGGTCTACTTTCAATCCTAAAGATCAACTTCCAGCTAGCAATTTCAGTTCTGAGGCCAAAGTTTTATTCTGCCTAGAAGGTGCCAAATATTTTAATCCAGAAGACACGGATAGTATTGATCAGGTAAAGTACTTTAAAATCAGTAAACTTTCCAGTTTCCAGGCTTTGATAACACTGCAAAATATTGACCTTGTTTCCTTAACACTACAGAACATTGACATCCTCTTATCAAAGTTGAATTATATCCGATCCACGCTGTTCCTATCAGAAGTTTCCTACGTGGAATTCCTCGATAGAGTGCATGTTTCTGAGATGAAACTCCAAGAAAAGGGGCTGTGGGATGTTCCTCATCCATGGTTAAACCTTCTAATACCAAAAAGCAGGATTCTTGATTTTGCACAAGAAGTTTTTGGGAAGATTCTTACTGACAGTATCAATGGTCCTATACTCATCTACCCCGTCAACAAATCAAAGTATTAAAATTCTTCATACTTAACCAGTCTCCTTAGAGAAATAATACCCATTTTCCTAACAATTTTCTTGTATTACCTCAGGTGGAGAAAAGGAACGTCAATGGTTACACCTGAAGAAGATGTTTTTTACCTGATCGCGTTCCTATCTTCCGCGATGCCATCTTCAACAGGAAAGGATGGACTAGAACATATGCTAGATCAGAACAAAAGGATACTAAATTTTTGTGAAAAAACACGTATTGGAATGAAACAATATTTGGCAAATCACAAGACACGGGAAGAGTGGAAAGATCATTTTGGTCCTCAATGGGAAGCATTTGCTAGAAGGAAATCCATATATGACCCTTTGGCTATTCTTGCTCCAGGCCAGAGAATTTTCAGAAGGGCAGCAGCCTGTGAACAACAATGAACTTTTCAGTATAAATAACTTTGGTAGATAGATCAGTTTTTAGCTTTAGATAAATGGTCATCATGCTCCAAAGTGTAATGAACAGTGAGGGGGTCGGTTGGTGCATTTTAACCTCAAAATTTCAACCTATCCCGTAACCTCGCGCTTAACGGGAGCTTAGTGCACCAGGCTTCCCTTTTATGCTCCAAAGTGTAATGAACAAATGTACATTCTTAAGTGTTGCGGGATAGGTTGAATTTTGAGGTTAAAAAGCACCAACCGTCCCATGACCCCGCGCATAGCGGGAGCTTAGTGCCGGACCCCGCGCAAAACGGAAGCTTAGTACATCGGGTTGTGTTTTTATGCTCCAAAGTGTAATGAACAAAGGTACATTCTTAAGTGTTGCGGGATATGTTGAAATTTTGCGGTTAAAAAACACCCAATATTTTCCGGACCCCGCGCATAGCGGAAGCTTAGTGCACCGAGCTGCCCTTTTATGCTCCAAAGTGTAATGAACAAATGTACATTCTTGAGAGTTGCGGGATAGGTTGATATTTTGCGGTTAAAAAGCACCAACCGTCCCCGGACCCCGCGCATAGCGGGAGCTTAGTGCATCGGACTGCCTTTTATGCTCCAAAGTGTAATGAACAAATTGAAAGAAATAATCCTCTTGATTATTCTCATTAATGAAGAGGTTTATATATACAATATACAAATCTTATTCCTATTCTAACAATAAATGGAAAGTCTTATTCCTATTATAACAATAAATCATAATTACACTTGTACAAAAATTCTTCAACTATGGTAAGTTTACACTAAAATTTGAACTCGAATACACATGTATACTCCTTCTGTTACAACCCCGCAGTCATAGCGGACATTTGTCGTACGCTGATACTGTCCCTAAAATTTTCAAATAGAACCGAGGGAAGACCCTTAGTAAAGATATCAACAATTTGGTACTTGGAAGAGACATACAAGACACGTACTTGTCCACGAGCTACCTTTTCGTCAACAAAGTGAATATGCATCTCGAAATGCTTAGTGCGCTGATGTTGGACTGGATTTCCAGAAAGATAGATTGCACTAACATTATCACAGTATACCAAGGTAGTTTTCTGAATAGAAAAGTGAAGTTCTAATAGAAGATTCGCAGCCAACATGATTCAGACACCACATAGGCTACCCCTCGATACTCGGCCTCTGTACTGGATCGTGATAATGTAGCCTTGCGTTGCAAACCAAGAGACCAATTTATCACCCAGAAACATACATTAACCAGAGGTCGGGCGTCTGGTATCAGGACAACCACCCCAATCAGCATCTGTGTAAGACACGAGAGTAGAAACAACAGACGGATATAAATGCAATCCACAATCAAGTGTGCCCTGTATGTATCGTATAATGCGTTTGAGCGCATGCATGTGCTCAATCCGTGGATCATACATAAACAAACACATTTGATGTACTGCATAAGTAATATCAGGTCTCGTGAAAGTCAGATACTGAAGTGCTCCTGCAAGACTGCGATAGTGGGTGGGATCCTCGTATGAGGTTCCAGACGTAGCACTCATCTTCAGTTTGGTATCCACCGGAGTAGAAGTAGACTTACAAGATGACATGTCAGCTCTCTCAATAATCTCTGCCGCATACTTTTTTTGAGATAAAAAAAATAGACCATCTGTATGACGAATGATTGTTATGCCCAAAAATAGCTTAAGGGCCCCAAATCTTTCATAACAAATTCTGAACTGAGAAGGGACATGATAGACTTGCGTAGAATATCCGATGAGGCAATCAATATAATATCATCAACATATAACAAAATGTATGCCAGAGAAGTACCACGCCGATAGATGAACAGTGAATGATCAGACCTGCTATGAGAAAACCCAATAGTAGACACATAATATGCAAACTTTTTATACCAAGCCCGTGGGGCCTTCTGATCGGTGTATTTTATATACACCTCTTGAGTCATTTTTAGTTAGTATTTTACTCATTTCATTTATGTTTAGTATAGTATTAGGGTCGTTTTCCTTTCTTTTGTGTCACGTCGAGAAATGGAGAAATGGCGAAAAGGAGATGAAATGAGCATAAATGAGATGGAATTGCACACTAAAAGGGCCAAGAAACGGCTAGAAGTTAGGAAATATAGAAGAAATCAGACGAAGACCGGACGAACAAAGGACGAAGAAACGAAAAATCCGGAAGAATGCCGTCACGGGCGCCGCGGCGCCGACCACTGAAGCCGTCCGAAAGCCTCTGATTTTCAGGCGCCGCGGCGCCGACGCGGGATTTCTGAGTTTTGGGCCGAATTTGGCACATTTTCAGGGTCCAAAAGGGATAACCTTTCCTACCTACATATTCCTTAACCCTTTTTCATAACTTTTCCTAAAACCTTTACCTAAAAGGATTCCATAACATTTCCTACCTACATAATCTCTAACCCTTTACCTAAAGGATTCTTGGTCTATAAATAGTCTCTACATCATTAGAAGAATCATTCATTCTACATCCTACATCCTATTCTTCATCCATCACCCATCCCATTCCACCATCCACCATTCCATTCCATTCCATCTTGTAAATATTCCACAACACAATCCTTGGATGCTAGAAGGCTTGGAGACTCGTTCTTGAGTATTTTCTTTTCTTTCTTTTTGCTTTAATTATTTCAGTTCATGTATGGAGATTGTATTAGTTCTTAGCGTGACTATGGCTAGGAGCTAATTACTTTATTAGGAATTTCCTTGTGATTCTCTTGAAACTCCTATTCATGAATTAATAAATTAGTTGATTTCTTCTTCACTTGTTTTAAGATTTATTCAATAGTTGTTTTGATTGCTTGATAATTAATTGATCACTAATTATCATAACTTATATGATTTCTAATAGAAAGTCGAAAGGGGAGATTGTGAATATGCTATAGTTGAATAAACATAGGTTTAAATCGTGGACGAAAGTACCCCGATACTTGTGTAGCTTAATAGGTTATTGCTCTTAATCTTCATTTGTAGTCAATCTTGTCACCGAAAGGTAGAAGGGTTCTCCATTGGGGTTGAGTGTTTATATTACCTTAACAGGAGTATAAAACGGTCTAGTTAACCTGCTATCTTAACGTAGAAGAAGAAGTCAGTCTAATTGTATTAAGGATTGAATAGAGTGGATAGTTGATGATTTTGGAAGCTCTAATTCTCCATCATAACTGATTTAAATCAAAGTATTTTCATAATTAGTTTATTTCCTGCATTATTAGTTTAGAATTCCAATTCAATTGACGTTAACCAAATAGATATCATAGGATAGATAATCGGTACTTGAAAACCAGTCCCTGAGGACGATATTCGGTTTTACCTAGACTATATTACTTGTCACGATACGTGCACTTGCGTTAGTGTGTGCATAAATCGCTCATCAAGTTTTTGGCGCCGTTGCCGGGGATTGGCGTACTTTCAATATCGATTTATATATTTTTATTTCTAATTTGGTTGCTCCAAGAACAAGCTTCTAACTTGTTCTGCGAGCATCTTTTTATCACCTTTTGTTGTTTTTCTTATTTTGCAGGTTAAATTCGAAAAAAAAAACGAAAAAAAAATATACAGGTCCATGGACTACTACTTCTATCGAGCGGTGAGTCATCAACAAAGCACTTAACCAGCGAGTTCGGATGAAGATCTAGATGAGTTGCAGGCAGGCATACTCAGGCTCACCAAGTGCCAAGCTCAGTTTATGGATGAGACAAGAGTGTCCCTCAGAAATTTGGAGACACAAATAGGGCAACTAATGGATAGGATGAGCAGTGCACTTCAAGAAAGTCTGCCTAGCGACACCGTTGTGGAAAGTGATAAGAAATTGAGGAACCTGAACCACACCCATTTGTTGAGGAATCTGGCGAGATAGTTGGTGTAGAGAAGGAAAAGATTACTGAGATCCAATTATTCACCTTCTTGGATTCTTTGAAAATTCTTTTTCCTGCACCTATTGCAAAAGAAACACCACCAGCTGTCACTGTTGATCCCCAAATAGAAAGTCCATACCTTCAAGGGCACCCCATAGAGTTGAGAGATGTTGGGAATCTCACTGATCCCTACATTATAGAGAGTCTAGAAGACAAGTCTGCCTTGTTTACTTGGGGGATAATCGTATATCTCAGGCCCTTGTTTGAAGCAATTGTTGTAGTTGAAGTGAGACCTGCAACAATAACTATGCGGATTGCAAGCAGTTCGCAGAAGGATCCAATGGGCACTCGTAAAGGTTAACTGCGTCCGGCTAAAAGACGTTAAAGACAGCACTTGTTGGGAGGCAACCCAATGTTTTTTTAATTATGTTATTTTAATTTTTGTTTTAGTTGTTTTATTTTGTCTTGAACAGTCTCACGGTCTTGGGTTCTTGTTTTGTGTTGTTGGATGACAGGTGGACTGGTGAAGGCACTCGAACAGAAAAAAAGAAAAAAACGCTGGGAAAAAAAAAAGGAAAGGCCGCGGCCATGGCGCGAATCTCAGAGCCACGTAACATGGCACCGCGCGCCATTGCGGGCGCGCGAAAGTTCAGAAACCCAGATTCCGTGCAAATTCCAAAAAATTTCCTCCCAGACCTCCATTATGACCGCTGTATTGTGTCACTATGTTGTCCCATTTTTTTTTTTTTGAGTCTTGCACACATTGGGGACAATGTGTGATTTAAGTTTGGGGGGATGTGTTATTGTTTTTGAGTCTTTTTGATTTGTTTTGTGTGATTTTTGAGTCATTTTTTTTTTATTATTATTATTATTATTTTTTTAATTTTTTGATTTGATGGATCATGCATGTTGTAGTTGCTAAAGATATTGAGTGGATAAAGTGGGATAATGTAATAGAATTAAAAGCGACAATTTGAGTGCTTAAGTTAGATATACCAAAAATTCCTGACATCTAATTATTTGGAATATTTGTGCTTAGCTTATGTGTGTCAGTTATGGAAAGAAGGTTGAAAAAATGTCTAGAAAATCTGTTTGCTTGTTATTTTAGGCGAAATAGTTAAGATGTACATGTTTAGGGAGATGATCCAGGCATTTCTTTGATAGCCCTTCTGACCATTCATTACCTACCATGACATAAAATGTATCACTAGTCAGCCCCTTTGAGCCTAAAATAAAAATCTTTCTTTGACACCCTATGATTCCTTTGTTGTGTCATAAGTAATAATGGAAAAGTATTGGGATGAAAAGCGTGAAAAAGAAACAAAAAGAGATTGAACAAATTTGATGCACTCCAATGAAAAATATGCAAAAGTCTAAGTTTGGGGTGCACATATTTATAATACATATCATTCTCTCAAAAGAAAAGATGGGAGAAAGTGGGTACGAAACTAAAAAGGAAATCAAAAAAGAAGGAAAAAGAGTTTGAATGAAATGTGTTTATGGTACGTAATTGAGTCTAAATACCTATTTTTACCTACCTCTGCCTAAGTCTACCTTACAACCCTTGAAAGTCCTGATGATCTTTAATATGTATGTCTATGATTAGTGGAGAATAGCAAGTAAACAGGTCTATAGCATTTGGGAAAGGTGGAATGAAATTGACATGCATAGGTTAGGTGTTTGTATTTCCATTGAACATGATCTAAGTGAATTTGCGAAATATCAAACTTGAAATTCTAGATTGCTGATTATTCATGTTATATATGTTCTAACATATTATCTCATCTTTCATCCATGATTTTGAAGAAGCAATATTATAACTACTTGATCCATCTCTTTGAGTCTTTGTTCGTTTTGTTTTATTTTTGTTTTGAGCTTTGCTCGAGGGCGAGCAAAGATTAAGTTTGGGGGTGTTTGATCGGTGTATTTTACATACACCTCTTGAGTCATTTTTAGTTAGTATTTTACTCATTTCATTTATGTTTAGTATAGTATTAGGGTCGTTTTCCTTTCTTTTGTGTCACAAATGTCGAAATGGAGAAATGGCGAAAAGGAGATGAAATGAGCATAAATGAGATGGAATTGCACACTAAAAGGGCCAAGAAATGAAGCCTAAGAAGTTTCGGGAAATATAGAAGAAATCAGACGAAGACCGGACGAACAAAGGACGAAGAAACGAAAAATCCGGAAGAATGTCGTCACCGGCGCCGCGGCACCGACCACTGAAGCCGTCCGAAAGACTCTGATTTTCAGGCGCCGCGGTGCCAGTCTGCAGGGGGCGGCGCTGACCCAGGATTTCTGAGTTTTGGGCCGAATTTGACACATTTTCAGGGTCCAAAAGGGATAATTTTTCCTACCTACATATTCCTTAACCCTTTTTCATAACTTTTCCTAAAACCTTTACCTAAAAGGATTTCATAACCTTTCCTACCTACATAATCCCTAACCTTTACCTAAAGGATTCTTGGTCTATAAATAGTCTCTACATCATTAGAAGAATCATTCATTCTACATCCTACATCTCATTCTCCATCCATCACCCATCCCATTCCACCATCCACCATTCCATTCCATCTTGTAAATATTCCACAACACAATCCTTGGATGCTAGAAGGCTTGGAGACTCGTTCTTGAGTATTTTCTTTTCTTTCTTTTTGCTTTAATTATTCCAGTTCATGTATGGAGATTGTATTAGTTCTTAGCGTGACTATGACTATGAGCTAATTACTTTATTAGGGATTTCCTTGTGATTCTCTTGAAACTCCTATTCATGAATTAATAAATTAGTTGATTTCTTCTTCACTTGTTTTAAGATTTATTCAATAGTTGTTTTGATTGCTTGATAATTAATTGATCACTAATTATCATAACTTATATGATTTTTTATAGAAAGCCGAAAAGGGAGATTGTGAATATGCTATAGTTGAATAAACATAGGTTTAAATCGTGGACGAAAGTACTCCGATACTTGTGTAGCTTAATAGGTTATTGCTCTTAATCCTCCTTTGTAGTCAATATTGTCACCGAAAGGTAGAAGGGTTTTCCATTGGGGTTGAGTGTTTATATTACCTTAACAGGAGTATAAAACGGTCTAGTTAACCTGCTATCTTAACGTAGAAGAAGAAGTCAGTCTAATTGTATTAAGGATTGAATAGAGTGGATAGTTGATGATCTTGGAAGCCCTAATTCTCCATCATAACTGATTTAAATCAAAGTATTTTCATAATTAGTTTATTTCCTGCATTATTAGTTTAGAATTCCAATTCAATTGACGTTAACCAAATAGATACCATAGGATAGATAATCGGTACTTGAAAACCAGTCCCTGAGGACGATATTCGGTTTTACCTACACTATATTACTTGTCACGATACGTGCACTTGCGTTAGTGTGTGCATAAATCGTGCATCACCTGCTTAAGTACATACAAGTACTTTTTCAGCAAACAGACATGATGAGGATAATTGGGGTCCCTAAAACCCAAAGGTTGGTGCATGTAAATTGTCTCCTTAAGATCACCGTGTAAGAAAGCATTTTTAACATCGAGCTGGTGAATGGGTCATGCCTTCGAGAGAGATAGACTGAGCACAATGTGAATGGTTGCCAGTTTGACCACCGGATTAAATGTCTCTCCACAATCCACGTCAACCTGTTGTGTTTTACCATCACCTACAAGACAGGCCTTATGCCTCTAAAAAACGTCAAAATTTTCTTTATGAGTAAAAATCCACATACACCGAATAATATTACACCAGATGGATGGTGCACCAACTCCCACGTCTTATTTTCAATAAGAGCATTATATTCGTCATTCATGGCCAATTTCCAATTCAAGTCATGAAGGACAGATACTGGGTTACATGATAGGAGAGATTTAGTGACATTAGAATTAAGATTAAAATGTCGTTTTGATTTAATATTATCTCTTTGGCTACGAGTAACGGATCCTTGATGTGAGGTAGAATTGGATGGGAGTTGGGCGTTTTTATCGGGTTGACAGTGGACTGGCCAGCAGGCAGCCAGGCAGTGGGCCTGTTGGCCCAACAATTGGGTGAGCAGTAGATATCGAATCAAAATGAGTAGTGGGACATGTTGCTGGAACAGTACCATTACTGGGATTGGACCGAGACTCTGGATCGGCAATTTGTGGGCCTACTGGAGGATTCGGGTCACGGGACATCTCGGACAAATGATGGATAATATACGGTGAGATACCATCATCCAAAAAAGTATATAAACTAGACACAAACTACACAATTTAGTAAACGGAAATTGGGTTTCATTCAAGATAACATGGTGTCTAATGATGATTTTGTTAGAAGATAAATCAAAATATTTATAAGCACGATGATTAGATGGATAACCCAAATACACAAAAGCGATAGAACGGGCTTGAAGTTTGTTAATTATAGTAGACGGAAAAAGTGGATAGCATAAACACCCAAACACCCTAATATGAGAAAACGAATGATCTTTATTGTAAAGAATTTTAAATGGGATTGATATGCTAAGTCTTTATGAGGGAGGATGTTAGGTAGATATGTAGCCATTTGTAATGCATGATGTCAAAAAAAGGTGTTAATGAAGCATGGGCGAGCAAGGTACGGACAATATTATTTATGGAACGATTTTTTCTCTCGGCCTTCCCATTTTGTAAGAACGTATGTGGACAAGAAAATCGAAAAGATATGTCATTAGTGTCATAAAACGGCCCATTATCATATTTCCCCTCATTATCACATTGAATATTTTTAATTTCCCGTTCGAATTGGGTACGGATGAATGCTCTAAATTTTAAAGGAAAGGTCCAGAAAAAATTAGAATAATCATCCAAAAATAATATATAATAACGATGGCCCAAAGAACTTAAAACGGGAGATGTCCATAAATCACTATGAATAATGTCAAAAGACATCAAAGTACGAGAAGTAGAGGCTACAAATGGTAATCTAACATATTTTTCTAATGGACAAAGTGGAGTACTACGCGTACTCTTACAAGTAATAAAATTATTTGTATGCAGAGAAGAAATAATAGATAACCCTGGATGTCTCAAACGTGCAGCCATAAGGAATGAGCAAGAGCGGCAAAGGTAAAAGGTCTGGCTTGACTTGTGGAAATGGTGGTGAGTGGATACAGCTTCCCCCTACTATTACATCTCATTAGAAGTATCCCCATCGTGAAATCCTTCGAAGAAAATCCAAAAGGATTAAAATTAACAGAAACCCAATTATCAGTGGTTTTCGGACAAACACTAAATTTTTAATTAAGTTAGGGGCATGAAGAACATTTTTTTAAGACAAGAGGTGGATGTGGGAGAGACAAATGTGTATGACCATAACCGCGAATTGGAATTGAGTTGTCATTACCAATATTAATGCCAGGATTTTTGCTCAAATTGAAATAAGACGAGAGATTACCTTGTGCGAATGTTATATGAGAAGGGCTCTGGTGTCCATGTACCAATTTGGGTCAGAGAGATGTAATCCAAGTGTATGCATTGCGGCCTCAATATCCGTAGGTGTCGGATCGAGTCGCCCGCGATGAAGGCCCGCTAAGGCCGAGGCCCAGCAGTCGGCCGCTTCCCTACCAACATCGTATCGTGATGCACTATTCGAAATCGGGCACGAAGCCACCGAATTGGGCCCGATTTCGGTGGTGTTGGTGGATAATATGGGCTATTGGGCCAATGGTCACTGGCCCAGCCCAACGGACAGGAGGCCCAAGGCTGCGGCCAGTTGGCCTACGGTCCATTGTTCCGAGCCCCACTGATGTCGTCGCCACTGTTCTGGCCACCACCACCGCGACTGCCACCGCGGTTCTTGCCATTATTTTTACGATTTTGACCCCTTTTTCCACCACCGTTGGTACGTTTTGGCCTGAATTTTTGGAGAATGTGTGAGGGTTGTCTGACGTGGCCATTGACGAAATTTGCGTCGGTAGTCGTCTTCTTAGTCAAACCCGTTTCTTCCAATGTGCGCATGGAACAAACCTGATAAAATGGCGGGAGAGGATTACTTTGACGAAGCAGTGTCCCCACTCCATTATAGGCAGCGTATAGGCCTGCAACCATCCAAAGAACAAGACGATCATTGATAACGGACGCACCAACGTTTCGGAGTTGATCTGACAATTTCTTTAGCCTTTTACAATAGGCTGAGACGTTCGAAAAATCTTCTATGTTTGACATGGGAAAATTCCCTCTCAAGCGTGACAACACGGGAATTTTGTTATCTTGGAATATATCACGCACCCTATTTCAAGTTTCCATCGTCGTAGCGTCGGGTTCACTAATCGTCTGCAAGAGGTCTGTAGAGATAGTGGAATAAATCCACTGGAGAACGGTAACATCAAGGGTCGTCCATATTCTAGGATCATCCTCTAGGGTAGGCAATTTCTCCTTGCCAGTGACCGATAGGATGATGTGATGGAGGACTTGATGCGAGCGTGTGTGAACTTTGAATAATTTCGCTCACGTCGTGTATTTGACGTTTTTCATCTCAAGAACAATAGGGATGTGGTTCTTGATGTTGGAGACTGTAAGAGCATGATGAAACATGTTCTTTGATGTAGACATAACGAAAGAACAATAGGTGAATTAGGGAGTTGAAAGAAAATTTGGGAATAGAGGAAGAAATTGCACGGAAATCGAGGATGAATCACAGAATCCGAGATGGGAAAAAAGGGCAGCGGAAGTGTTTTTGTGAGAAGATATTTTAGCTCTAGACTTCTGTTATCATGAAAGAAATAATCTCCTTGATTATTCTCATTAATGAAGAGGTATTTATATATAATATACAATCCTTAATTATGAAAAATCTTATTCCTATTATAACAATAAATTCTAATTACACTTGTACAAAAATTCTTCAACTATGGTAAGTTCACTAAAACTTGAACTCAGATACACGTGTATATCACGTGTATTCTCCTTCTGTCAGTACACTTAAGTGTTGTGGGATAGGCTGAAATTTTGTGGTTAAAAAGCACCAACCGACCACCTCACCGCCATCCCTATATATGTTACTTATGAAATTTGCTTATTAGGTAAAGATTTTAGATAAAGAAATCTTAAGTGGTCAGGTGGTAGTTCTATTTTTTATAACTAAATGGGATGTAGTTTGTTTTCGATCTCTCGTTAATTTCATGCAAGTGCAATTGAAATCTACTATAGATGTTATTGCGGTAAAGCCGATCGCGATGAAAGATTACTAAACACCATAAACAAGCCCGTATTGAATTGAACCATCGAGAGGTATCTAAAACACCAGAAGCAGGAATCAAGAAGGCTCTAAGCAATCAGGAGTTACAATGTGTTGAATTGCGACATTGAAATGTGTTTAAATCACCAGAAACAGATATCAAGAGAGCTCTAAGCGATCACAAGTGAAGACGTGTTGAGTTGAGCCACTGAAAGGTGTCCTAAACACCAGAAGTGAGGACTACCTGAGCTAATGATAGAGGCAAGGACACTTGCGGAGAGACCTCCAATAATAATTGATCGAACATACTGATATCATGAATCAAAAAACGTAAACTCTATTATGTTCTGCCCCACAAGCTCCATTTGTCGAATACTAGCTAAAGCTTAGATTAACTGAATCTTAGAACAAGAGGGGCTTGTTTTGGTGGTAGAGTCAGCAACGACCAACAAGTTAAAAGGTTCAAGCTGGTATTAAGGTACTCCCTCTGAGGTGGGGTACCATGGGGCTAAAGACATGAAGCTTAACTGACAATTCCATAAAACATCTACAATTGCTATTGCGTTCTCCAGTTCACTGATTTTGTATATCAAGGCAATACAAGATGCAAAGTGTACACACCATATGAATAACACCTGGGCAATATAACCAAAAACAATTTTCTCCCAGGCGATACAGAGGTGCTCCACTTCCAATGGAGATGCAAGATAAAGAACATTGAGAATTTAATTCACCATGAATCTGGAAATGTTCCTCCAAGGGAAATCCAGGCATTAAAAAAAACATTCTTGAATATAAAGGTTAATCAGACACCGGACCAGTGCAAAATTGACGCTAGCTTAACTTCCTCAACCAAACTATCGAGCAGCCTGTGTTTGTGCGTGTTCAAGAAGCTGGCTGACTAATTTGTAAGTACGTCCAGAAAGGGCCTTGGTATGATCGATGAGCTGCTCATACCTGAACAAGACAATGCTCGTAAAATCAGGTGTATATTAAAAGGGGTCAAAAACAAATTTGCATTAAACTTTTCGATAAGGTACATCAGCATTAAACTTACACATTCGGCTGACTCGGCTCCATTATAATTGTCCCTGCCTCGGTGTCGATCTTAGCATCAAGCTTTGAAGTCCTAATAAGATTCACTATCCATCGCTCTGCCTCCTCAAGGTTCAAGTTTAGTTTCTCAGCTAGAACTCTGCCATATATGAAATGAAAGACATGGCGATTAAACGGGCACAACTCCTCTCTTAAGCAACTAACCGGACAACATCACTTCCATGAGTAAAAGGGGGGAAGGAATCCCAAATAGATCTAGAAAGTGACTTCGACGCATTAGCTACATACCCCATATCAATGCGTTGGTGAATGCGGCAGTAGGTCTCAGAGATAAAAAGGCGAGCATTTTCAAGGAATTCATCTCTCAATGGAACAGAGGAAAAACTGCCCTCTCCAACACTTTTTCCAAGGAATGGGTCATTCAATATTACCTGCATATTGTGTCCATGTTAAAAAGGGAGGGAAAACAGCTGATTTAACAGGAAGAGCTCAGCGGTTATATACTAAATGTACTTGGCTATGAGTATCAGAAACTAGTATGTTCAAATATTTGCAAGGAAGAGCCGTTCCCCTCTTATTTCAAAACACAATCCTCACTTCATAAATCATCTTAAATCCAATTACAGCAAATGAAATTTTACTTCTGATATACAAGAAATGAATCATAAAACTATGATGAGAGTAAACTACGCTCGCTTACGCTACGAGTAATTTAAAGGAGCAAGCAAGCTAAACTTTGTGCTAAGCAAGCTATATGACTAGCTTACCTAGTTTGGTAAGTGGATTTGACCTAAAGTTTCAGGGTATGTCCGACCAAAGATTTTACCTACCCAATAGTGAAATCCTGCAAATAAAGCAAAAACGGCGCAAAAGCTTACCTCTTCGCACTCCCTCATCTTTTGCTGTGCTCCATCGAAATCATAGTTGACGTAAATACATGCCAAAAACTCTGTGATTGGATCTTTGCAAGAGTATTGCTCCTGCTGAATAATCTTAATAAAGTCCTTAAATTGAGGTCCTCCTCTTCGCTTGTTAACAATAAATGCAGTTGCTAGGTATCGCAGTAAGTGGGGAGCACTTGTTTGAATGGCATTCAAGTACCTGTAAGACTTCATGATTACCAGCTCAAAGGGGGAAAAGTAAATCCATATCATACCAACGAAAGAAAAACTAACAGCTACTTTAATCTAGAATCATCAAGACGAAATACCCAATCTTAATGTGTTACCACAAGAGAAAAGCAGAAAAAATTTCAAACATTTAAAAAAAAAAAGGAAAAAGCATATTTCAAACATAACTCTGCTATATGCAACATAAAACTACTATGCATTTCTGATCCTCTGTAAGTGATAGTATCAGAAATTATGCCAAGATGAAACAAGATGGGGAAAGCCACAATGAAGCAGCAAAGGAGAACACTTATCTCTTTTTTTAGGTAAAAGGAGAACAATTATCTATAAGCAATAGCAACTAAAGTACAGTCAGCATACTTGTCCTGATTAAATAGGTCAATGATCTGCGTTCTGCCATTGTCATGGTTAAAGAAGATGAATAGACTCCAATGCATTAGCCATATTCTATTCTGAACTTGATTCAACGGAGTCGAGAAACTCTGCAAGACAAGTGACACTCTTAGTACACTTAGTAACAAAAAAAAACATCATTCAATCTTTCCAACTAGATACTCAACAACTTGTAAGACGAGCTCAAACAAACAGATAGTCGACTCAATATATGCATAATAATTACCTTTGAGTCAATAATTTCCTTCAAGCGGTTGAGTTCCTCAAGAGCAATATCCCAATTCTGCATTAATATCTCTGCTGCAAGCTTTCCCCACAAGGCACTGACACTCCTGTCACTGTTTGTACACAAGGCTCGGTATTGGTAAAGATAATCAGCAGCACCAGAGTAATTTCCACATTCAAACTGAAACTTGGCATATTGATACAATGCCTCTATCTGGTCTGGACCAATCTGCACAGATTCATAAAAACCAATTATTTAGTAGAACAAACAGGCAGTATTCCTACATCTAAATACACTGAGCATCACTAGCCAAATAAAAAAGGTAATCACAAAATTAGATAGAGAACAACTTTTGCTAGTTAATCCCTTTCCCAAAAATCTTATATAACCAGAAAGTATTAAAAAAGAAGGAACCTTTATATTATGTAATCCAGACTAGACCAACATACCTGGTACCGCTCTTGGAGCAACTGAAGATTGTGCTGTTTGTCAGCTCTCAACTCCTGGACAGCACTGGAATTCTGCAAAAAAGTAATCAGTGGGGCTGCAGCTTCCTCAAGTGCTTTCAACCTAGCCACAACCTCAACTCTCCTCTCCATCATTTCTGAAGAATCAAACAGCAATTATAAAGACACATTGCAGAATTGAACATGCAAAAAAACTCTTAAAATCGCTTCTGCTCAAACTAATATTTTTATCAGTGTTCTAAAAAACGGCTGGGACGGCCGCCTAGGTTCTAGGCTCCCCCAGACCGTCCCAGTTTTGCCCTTAGGCGGCCATTTTAAATTCCATTATAGCCATTTTGAATTATTGAGATTAACCCCCTTTCTCTTAAACCAGTCCGTCAGCCCAAATACCTCACCCGGCCCAACGCTCTTTAATTCCCCAAAGACCCAATTTTAGTTCCCAATTCTCTCATTGCAGCGAACAAAAATCAGAAGCGAACCATACAGGGCAGCTCTTAAATGCCCTCCCTGGGTAAAGATTCAACTTATTTTTGCGTCTTCCCATTTCGGGAAAAACCTTTGTTTTCTACTGAAACGGTAACTCCTTGCTTATCTGTTAATTCAATTTTTTCTTTTCTTTTGAGGGAGATTCATATTTCAAAAGATTCCTCAACGAAATTCACTTTTACAACTGTCCCATATCGATTTTTGACTAAAAATCTGGACATTTGGGGTTCTAATTGATTTTTCTCTTGTTTTGAAAAATCTTTTTAAAATATGGTTTTCTTATTTTTCTTTATAAATAGGTGGCTGACTCTCTAAATAAATACAATTTCAAGAGTACACAAGTTATCCATTAACTTTATGCCCCGCGTAAAAGTGAACCGTAACACTACCAGTCAGTCAGTTGCATATCGTTGGTTACTATTGGTTGGACAGACACATTATCTACCACCGGATGGGCAGTTATGTACCTTCATTTACAACCGGTTGGGCAGACATGTACTCACCACTGGACTATGACTGGTTACGATGCTGATACTACGTTAAGGATAGATCTGCAAATTTTTTTGTTCTTCCGCGATCTGCTGCCGCCTGCTGCCATAAATCTGGAGTTTTGATTTTTGCTCATGTTGTTCGTCTTAAAGGTACTTTAATGATTTATGAATTTATTAACTATTTAAGAATGTATTGATTTTATGATTTATACATATATGATATATAGTAAAACCTCTATAAATTAATAAACTCTCTAAAATAATAAAATCTTCCGGTCCCGACTTGGGCCTTTGTAAAAAATCATCAAATTCGATAAGATAATAATTTTTCGGAAAATCCCTTTATAAATATTAGGTCCCATTAAAACTCTAAATTAATAATTCATAAATATTACAATTATAAATATTATTGTTATTCTTCAAGTAACAATAGATTCATATTTTAGCAAATTACCATAATATTTATAATTGTAATATTTATGAATTATTAATTTAGAGTTTTAATGGGACCTAATATTTATAAAGGGATTTTCCGAAAAATTATTATCTTATTATCTTATCGAATTTGATGATTTTTTACAAAGGGCCTAGTTGGGACCGGAAGATTTTATTATTTTAGAGAGTTTATTAATTTATAGAGTATTAATTTATAGAGGTTTTACTGTACTACATCAAATTTGCCACCAATGCTGGGATTCAAAACCTAGGTTCTACAGATTGTTACTCTTATACCTCAACTACACAGATATCGCCTCAGGACAACTCCTAAACAACATCTAGAGACCATATCCATCAAAATTACAATCCCCCCTCCCAAAAAAATATTAACATTAGTAAGGAAACAAATCAATTGTCATTAACCAATACGTCAACCCCTATAAACACACATCAACATAAAGGGGAAAAGGACATACCTTGAGGTACAGCACTTAAACAACTTCTAGATACCATATCCATCAAAATTACGAACCCCACCCAAAAAAAACTTTTGCTAAAAGGGCATAAGTACTAAGATTAGTGAAGAAACAAATCAATTGGCATTCACAAATGTGTGGACACATAAACATACATATGGGATAACTCCTAAACATCTTCTAGAGACCATATCCATCAAATTAGAACAACAACCACCCTCAAAAAGAGAACCCCTTTTGCTAAAAAGGCACAGATATTAACATTAATAAAGAAACAAGTCAATTGGCATTCACAAATACGTGGACCCATAAAAGCACTCTCCATATGAAGGAAAAAATTCTAGAGACCATATCCATCGATATTAGCCTCAAGTATATCAACATCTGGGTACAGTTTGCTATCTTGCAAGAACTCAAGTAATGAGAACACCAAATGCCTGTCCAATTGTGGCGCTACACGTGGTGTTAAGTCGTACTTTGCCGCCATGATCAAAACTACAATACCCCCACCCAACAACCACCCCCCATAAACATACATTAATAAAGGACAGCCCGGTGCACTAAGCTAACGCTATGCGCGGGGTCCGGGGAAAAGCCGAACAACAAGGGTCTATTGTACGAAGCCTTACTATTTCCACGGCTTGAACCACGACATGGAGGCAACTTTACCCGTTACTCCAAGGCTCCCTTCGTAAAGGTACATTAATATAAAGGGGCAAAGGAGATACTTGAGGAACACCACTTAAACAACTTCTAGAGACCATATCCATCAAAACTACAACACACCCACCCCACCACCACCAAAAAAAGAACCCCTCTTTCCTAAAGAACTCAAGTATTAAGATTAATTGACATTCACCAATACGTGGACACGTATAAACACACATCAATACGAAGGTAAAAGGAGATACCTTGAGGTACAACAACAACTTCTACCGACCATATCCATCAAAACTACAACACACCCACCACCACCACCACCACCATAAAAAAGAACCCCTTTTGCTAAAAGGGCACAAATATTAAGATTAGCGAAGAAACAAATCAATTGGAATTCACCAATACTTGTACCCATATAAACACATCAATACGAAGGGAAGATACCTTGATGGACAAAACTTAAACAACTTCTAGAAACTGATATTCATCAAGATTACAACACCCCAACACCACCACCCCTATAAACCTCGAGGGAAAACACTTAAACAACTTCTAGACACCATATTCATCAAAATTACAATACCCCCACCACCACCGCCGCCTTATAAACACACATCAATACGAAGGAAAAAAGGAGATACTTTGATGGACAACACTTAAAACTTTTAGACACTAATATTCATCAAGATTACAACACCCACCACCACTACCACCACCATACAAAGAACCCCTTTTACTAAAAGGGCACAAATATTAAGAATAACTTTCATTCACCAACACCTAAACACATATAAACACACATCCATCCATATAAAGGAACACAAAAAAATAAAAGAGATACCTTGAGGGACATCATCAGTATGATAAAGAGACTTATGAATATCCATAGCATAATCAACCATATTAGTATGATTAAGTAACTCAATCTTAGCCTTAAGTATATCTTCATCTGGGTACAATTTACTATCTTGCAAGAACTCAAGTAACGGGAACACCAAATGCCTGTCCAATTGTGGCGCTACATGTGGTGTTAAATCATACTTAGCAGCCATGATTGTTTGCTACTTGGATTTTGAGCTTCAAAGAAAGCTCGCCGCTTTGAAGGGAAGTGGTGGATCTGTTGATGAACGTTTTGTGTAGCTTTAGGGTTTTGTTTTGAGACAGGAAATAGATATTGTTGAAAAGCACCCTTTGGGTTTTGGTTATTGTTACTTTTACCCAACTTAAATAGGACTCCTTTTATTACTCTCCCTCCGTTCCAATTTATTTGATTTAGTTGACTAGATACGGAATTTAAAAAATAAAAAAACTTTTAAATCTTGTGTTTTAAATCAACTCAAAGATATTTGTGTCTCGTTAAGTTTTAAAGTTAAATTTAAAGTTAAATTATTATTAAATAATGAAATGTGTTATTTTTTAGGAGTGACTAAAAAGAAGAATGTGTCGTATAAATTGTGATAAAGAAATTACATTTTTTTGGTTTATTCAAGAGGAATTACAAGCCGATTAGACATAGAATTATTTTTTTTTTCTTTTTTGAGTAATTTTATCTACCAAAATACGAATAAAAACAAGAATTCCACTTAGAAGCCACATAGACAGAGAATTCTTTTTTTAAGAATTTGTTTAAATTATTATTTGGTCATATATTTGATTCTTTTGAAGATGAATTTTTCAAGTTTGAAAAAGTGGTTAAAAAACTTATACTCACAATATTTTACTAGTATATCAGTTAATTCACTGTTGATAAGTGTTCGAATCCCCCACATTGTAATTCCCTTCCCCTGCCTCTTATGTAATAAAAAAAAACTCACAATATTTTACTAATTTTTTTTCAAGTGAAATATATGTCGAAACACAATTTCAACTTACTTGCTAGCACAATTTTTCTACTTCAACTTGAAGAAAAATTCCAAATTTCAACCAAAATAGATGTTCAAACGCTTATTTAACTACCGTTTTGTTTTCACTTTATCACATTTGCTCCTAAATTATACGAAATGATTCAAATTTGCTCCTAAATTATGCGAAATGATTCAAATTTGCTCCTAAATTATGCGAAGTGATTCAAATTTGTTCCTAAGCTTTGAAGATGGAGTCACTGGCTGTGTCCCCTACATGAACTTTACTTGTATGTTCTTCATTTCATATCCTTTCCTTTTTTTTCTTTTCTTTTTTGTGCTTCTTTATAGAGCTGCAACGACAACAGCTAGGATAAATTTTATGATTCTTGTGATAAATTCATTAAATAAATAGGATTAGTCTTGCCAATTACTATTTTATGTTACTTGTGATAAACTCATCAAGTAAATAGCATTAGTCTTGCCAATTATTTTACGATCATATATCTTATAGTATAGTTGGGTTCATTTGAACCCATACATGTTATTGTAGACCTGAATTTATCTGTATAAAATTCACTGAAATTGCTGAAAATGTTGAACTATATGAACCCAGACGAATTCAGTGGTTGAAATCCGAGTCCTAATCCATAGATTTAAAAAATCTGAATCCGAATCCTTCTCTAGATGATATGTCCTTCCAACTATGTGTTGTGTAAAACCCATCATATGAGGAACTAGCCTCGCCATACAACAGAAAGATACACATCTCGTCGTTGGCTTCAAACAATTTCTACAACAAAAACCATGGTGACATAAGTAGAAGAACTCGAGAGTCGAGATTAACCGCGGTTCAGGTTATTCATTTTGCTCATTGTTGGTGAATGACTCACCGTCAGTTGTTATATAAAAATGTCTTTTTAGCTAAAGATTAATACGTCAGTAAAAAAAGAAATGAGCCTTATAAGAACTTTTAGTGAACAAACCTTACAGAAACTCATTACTTATTTTAATTTTGGGAGAGCAGTCTAACCTGTCAACAATATGTTTCAATTCATGCACACATCAAGAGAAACAGATAGATGAGGATTTATTGTATTACAAGAAAGTAATGTAAATTCACCCTACTGAATATTGTATTACAAAAACCAACAGAAGCAAGCACCATTCCCTAAAAACAAATGGAATCAAAGCTGGAAAGTCTTAGTAAAACCACCCGTAATCGTAAAATTCACATGCCTCTAAGCGATCAGGAAAGGCAAAACGGTTAGCATGAAGGACTCATACGTGAACGTAGCTGAGCCAGAATAAGCAGTATCCTTCTCCTTGAATTTCTCAGTTAGTCCCTGCAAAAAGAGAAAGCCTGTGTGAGAACCAACACCTTAATGAATATATAAAATGGCTGACACAGCTCGGATGATGTATCCGAATGCCACAATAGACTAAGAGAATGTAGCTTACCTTAACAGTGAGGCAGCACCTGAATCAAGCAAAGGAAACAAAAGCACAAAATGTAAAAATTAGCAAAACATAGAGCAAATAAAGATATTAGAATAGCAACAAGGAAGATTCGCATTAATGCAGATACATACTCGATGAAGTTATCATATTCAATGGCCTTATTCTTTCCACCAGTTTTGTCAAACTTGGAGACCAGCAAATCCAGGATAGAAGGTGATACAGCATATCCCAGGCTAAGTAAGGCGTCCCTCAGTTCAGATGAATCAATTTTTCCACTCCTATCCCTGTCAAATCTCTCAAAAATTCCCTGCATACAGGAAGTTCCAATCAACTTGCATAGAGAGGGAGACCCTTTTAGGAGCCAAAATGAAGAACACAAAGAAGTACAAAGGTAACCATGAAAAATGTTTCTTTTAACTTACCCTCCACTCTTGAAGACTGTGAAAGACTGAAGTGAATTCTTTGGGACCTGCTTCCAGCGAAGACAATAGATCAACAAGTAGAAAAGGTAAAAGGAAAAGATTTACATACTCAACAAGAATTTTTCTATGAGTATATCTCCAGCTCAAAATCGATCAACATCACTAAATGGCACCCTCAATTTACTTCAAAGCCAATAACACTTGGAAATTGGAAATATAGAAGACAAGGGACAGCAGGAAGATAAATCTAAAAAAATATCTGCTTTTATCTTCCCTCTAGAAAGATGTAGAGGAAAATGATTAGCCAACAGAACATAGTTTCCCACAAAATCCTTTACTACCGTATACCGAAACTAAAATTTAAAAGTAGAATATTGGTACTTCCATGACAACTTTCAATCCATTAACAATGTACAGTCCCCATAGGCAATTCTGTTCTGCTACCCTAATGGCTCAACAGGTACTTTAATGAGATTCCTTAAAAAAATGGAGAAACCAAAAAAGAAGAGAGAAGCAGAAAGGAAGTTGTATCACTATTCACCACATTGCCACAAGCTAACTTTGATCCTTTTACAGAGAACTGATGGTAACTTGGTAATCACTAACTTGATGCCTTCCATGCAACTTCTACAAAAATCATTCACTGTATCGGGTCCTCAACGTAACTTCCAGAAAGAAAGGTCGGAAGTTCTTTAGATTCACAAAGCCTAAATTGAAAAAGGTCTGGTCTATAATTTCTATACTTGGGCATACTATATAATACAACTTAGGACAAGAAAGTATTAAATTTAGCAAGATGATGTCCAATTGTCAGCTCGTGTAAATTCTAAAACCTATTTGCCCAAGTTGTAGAAATTTTTAATCTACTTTTGCAAAATATTTTCCTGCTAAAAAAATGTCTTTTATCTTTTTATATGGTAAAACCCACCCTACAATTTCACCATCAAGAGACCAACACTTGTCTTTTCTCACCCCACCCCCCACCCCCCTCTTCTAATGACTTCAACTACAATATCATGGTTGGAGGTAGAGGGTCCCTTCCACTAGGCCAACCTTCTTAATAAATTATATGTCAACAAGATGACAAGAAATTTTGGTTCATTACATGTCCAACTAAGAAGAAGTAAAATGGTCAGGCAGTCTGTGTAACTAGTTCTTCATAACAACTCTTGGCACCAACTAAAGGAACAACGACTCAATCCGTCCCACATATATGGACGAGGACAAAAAGAGCATATTTAAAAGGAATTTCAGCTACCAGCTGACAGAGTTGTGGTTGGCCAAACCAAGTTGTCTATGCCTGTCCTAGGACATATCTTCCTGGCCAATACACGTGTTTTTTATTGGCTCACCAATGCCACTGGCTTAATGTTTATCGAAACTACAAAGTATTAATCAAAATCACTTTTTTTAATTACAAATGGATACTCCAAATAACCTTCTTCAACCACTCCACTCACAAACCAACCTAAGTAGGACATTCCAACATTATGATAAGTACCTTTTAAAATTGTATAATGCAATGACGACGACAACAACAACAATGAACCCAGTGTAATCCCACAAGTTGGGTGTACGCAGACCTTACCTCTAGAGAACTTGTTTCCGATAGACCTCGGCTCAAATAAAAAAAACATTTCAAAACAGTTTGGACACAAAAAGTACGAGAGTGAAGCAGCATATTGTATACAACATATTACTCACTTCATCCCAATTTATGTGGCATCATTTCCTTTTTAGTTTATCCCAAAAAGAATGTCACATTACTTTATTTGGCAACTATTTAATGGCACTATCCCCATTTTACTCTTATTGGATCTCACTTAATTGGAAGATATACACCCTTTGTATGGGACGGAGTGTTGGTCAGTCAAGACTTCGCACATCCAAAAGATGAAAGTTGCATAGATGAGGATGTTGAGATGGATGTGTGGGCATACAAGGAGGGATAGAATTAGAAATGATGATATCTGGGACAGACTGGGAGTGGCCTCGGTGGGGATAAGATACGGGAAGCGAGGTTGAGATGGTTCGGGCATGTGCAGAGGAGAGACACAAATGCCCCAGTGCGGAGGTGTGAGAGGTTGGTTATGGACGGGTTCAGTAGGGGTAGAGGTAGGCCGAAGAAGTATTGGGGAGAGGTGATTAGATGGGATATGGCGCATGTGCGACTTAATGAGGACATGACCTTAGATAGGGATTTGTGGAGGACACGGATCAGGGTTGAAGGATAGTAGATAGTCGAGCGTAGTCGTACTCACGCCCACAAAAAGATAGTTGTAGTGTGAACAATGTAGGCCCGATTAGCTCATCACACTTATAGAAGCAGTATTGATTTATATTCCTTCTGCGGCTATGTGTTCTCTAGTGTATTTTGTTTATATTATTTATTTGCGTTAGCTACTACTTTCTTTTGGCAGAATGCGCTACCATGGCGTATTCGATTTTTGTTACCAGCATGTTCATATAGCTTTAATTTCTTCTCTCTGACCGTTTATCTTGCTATGCAACGTTTGCTTTGATTATGATTACGCGGGTTTTGAGCCGAGGGTCTTCCGAAAACAGCCGCTTTACCTACCAATGTAGAGGTAAGGTCTGTGTACACTTTACCCTCCCCAGACCCCACGTGGTGAAATTTTACTAGGTATGTTGTTGTTGTTGTGTACACCCTCTGTCCCAAAAAGAGTGCCCTATTTTTTTAATTTGTTTGTCCCAAAAAGATCGACACATTTCTATATTTAGAAACAATTTAACTTTATGACATCATTTACAGCCACACAAATATCTAAGGTTTGTTTTGGATCACGCATTTCAAAAATCTTCCTTTATTTTTTAATTTTCGTGTCAAATCAAATTAAGACAAACTTTTTGAGACGGTGAGAGTACTTATTTTGAAGAAAACTCAACAAAAGTTATGCACTAAGGTAGGGACAATTTCTTTATTGCTTAGACGTTGTGTCCGTTCAAATGGTGCCACATAAATTGAAACAGAGGGAGTATTATGTTGAGATACATAATAATACAACATTTAAACGGTGGTGGTTAATAATTAGTTAGAAAGGTGTTAGAACGTAGTTAAAATGACCAAAGGGTACAATAGTCAATAGTCATTGTGATGTGTATATGGTGTGGTGTATATAAGTCTGTGGATAGAAGATATTTTGTAATTTGACCTCATTAATACAATTACATTTCTTCTTCTCTACTCAAACTATTCTCTCTCTCTGTACACATTCTCCATTACTTCTTCTTCTTCATCTCTCGTCTTCTCCATATCTCTCGTCTTCTCCATATCTCTCGTCTTCTCCATCTCTTTCTCTTTCTCTATTTCTCAACTCACTGTTGTAGTTCATAGACCACAACCAGGACAAACTCGTTGTCAAACCATTGACTGATACACCGTCACTGGATGAGATAAGTAATTGCTTTCATCAATGAAACATTAATTTAACATGGTATAAGAGCCCGGATGTATAGATCCGATATAGGAGTAATTTTTACATGCAATTTGTGGAGATAAAAGATAAAAGCAGAAGCAGTAAGATCGAAGTTGTATGTGATCGATCAGGAGTTCGATTCCACAAAATTGAAGATCAATCTGTGAGGATATAATACTTATAAGACTGAAGATCAATTAGGAGTCAAAATCTACAATATCGAAATTCGATTTGTAATCTGGTGAAATCGAAATTGAGGAGGAATTAACGAGCGAAGGAACTGAATATCGAGGAGCAGAGAATCGAAGAACTGAAAATCAGAATCGCAATTTTTTCTGAAAATTAGAATCGAAGACGCTATCGTTTTCTGCGGATACAATCCGCCTTTGGCTATCGTTGCGACGTCGAAGATCGCCACGAATATGTATGCTTCTGAGGTATGTCTGTCCAGTTGCTGTGATTCAGCGAAAAATGATCAAATTAAGTTTCGAATTGTTGCGAGTTTCTGGAAATTCAATTTTATTTTCGTATTGATTCTATGTTGGTGTATGATTCTGTGTCGTTAAAGTTGTATCTGTGTTGGTGAATTGACAAATTGGAGAAAATTGTGTCGTTCGTTGTTGTTGTGTTAGTTTCTATTATGTGTTGGTGTTGCTTCTCACAATTGAAGGAATGTTCATTACTATGTGATGGACTTGGAGAATATTACTGCCGCACTGATTACTGGTGTAGCTCTTTGCTGCGCTTTGATTACATTGGTGTAGCTCTGCTTTGATTACATTGGTGTAGCTCATCACTTTGGTGCTACACCGCTTGTACTGCTCGTGTGATTGTTTCAGGATGAGCAGGTGGTGTAGATGTTGCTATTGCAGCTCATGTTAGGGATATTAATGAATTTCTATGGTTGAGAAGACCATAGAGTAGGAAATTTCTATCGATAGAAGGATCGAGGAGTTCTTAGCGACACATAGACTAAGAATTGAGGGATACTTCGTCGGAGACAATATGGATTGAGTTGAAACTCAATTCAAGGATTCAAAGAATTATTCACATGTCGACCAAGTGTTAGATTGCCTGTTTTTATATGTGTAGCTCGGAATAGGAGAATCGAAGGATTTCTAGCCGGAATTGGACTAGAAATTGAGGGAGACTCCGCTGCATATCCGAGCTTATTGAAATAGCGTGCGTGATGAGAATCGAGGGATTCTCTAGTCCAAGCGAGACTAGAGAACGAGGGATTCTTGCCGCTTATTGAAATAGCTTGCGTGATGAGAATCGAGGGATTCCCTAGTCCGGATGAGACTAGAGAACGAGAGGTTCTTGCCGTCGTTTTTTACACAAGGAGAATCGAGGGATTCTCTAGTCCGAGTGAGACTAGAGAACGAGGGGTTCTTCATTATTATTGTGGCACCTGATGTTGTCGATGTTGCGACTGGTGCTGCTGGAGCTGTGTTGTGGCTGCTATTAACAGCCGGGAATTATGGAGTTTATGCAGGTGTAGCAGTATTGAAGCTGCTGCTACTGTTTTTGTTGTTTTATATCTCAGATATTGAATTGGTGTTGCGTTTGTGTTCGCCACCGTGCTAAGGTAGATCTTGGTTTAGCATCGCGATTGATGTTCTCGCCATTTGTGCTAAGGTAGAATCGGTTTTGCGATCGCGGTGATGTTGTTGCTCACTGCGTTGCTGCTGTTGGTGAAAATGCAGGAGCAGTAGCAGCTTGTGTTGATATTCACACAAAACTCATGAGAAAATACAAGCAAGTTCCTGAATGGTGGTTCTTAAGCATTCTTCTTTTTCACCCTTATCACTGCTACCACAAACCAAACTCCTGGTTTGAATGTGATCACAGAGTACATAGTTGGGTACTTGTACCCCGAATATCCAATAGCTAACATGTGCTTTAAGGTGTACGGCTACATCAGCATGAAGCAGGGACTAACCTTTTTTACAAGACTTAAAGCTTGGACATTACATGAAGATTCCTCCTAGAGCAATGTTTATGGCTCAGGTTGTTGGAACCTTGACATCAGCTTTAGTGCATCTTGGAACAGCATGGTGGCTTATGGACACTGTCCCAGATATTTGTGAGCTTAATGTTTCCACTTATCAGATGTGCATCCTTATGCTGTTCAACAATGTTGATCGAATGAGTTACAAAGAAATTGAACAGGCTACAGAAATACCAGCTTCCGACTTAAAGAGTTGTTGATGTTACTATTACTATTGTTTTTTTTAGTAGAGTACTTTGCTATTGCTCCCAAGCTAGGACTGAAACCTCTGTTTTCAGTGCCTAGCTTGAGGGGGTGTTGGGATACATAATAATACAACATTTAAATGGTGGTGGTTAATAATTAGTTAGAAAGGTGTTAGAACGTAGTTAAAATGATCAAAGGGTACAATAGTCAATAGTCGTTGTGCTGTGTAAATGATGTGGTGTATATAAGTCGATGGATAGAAGATATTTTGTAATTTGACCTCATTAATACAATTACATTTCTTCTTCTCTACTCAAACTATTCTCTCTCTCTGTACATATTCTCCATTACTGCTTCTTCTTCATCTCTCTCATCTTCTCCATCTCTTTCTCTTCCTCTATTTCTCAACTCACTGTTGTAGTTCATAGACCACAACCAGGACAAGCTCGTTGTCAAACCAGTGACTGTGTAACAGTCACTGGATGAGACTGCTTTCATCAATGAAACAGTAATTTAACATATTATTAATTGCACACAATCTAACATTTTCAGTATGCAAATTATCATCAATTCCTTTCTATGATGGATGGAAAATTGAAACGTCAATCAGTTCCATAAGCATATAAATTAAATGTAATATTCGTAAAATTACCGATTTTTCGAGTGTTGGTATTGGTGAAGAGATACATAAGTAGATGTACAGTCCTCAAACTAAAGCTTTGATTATACGAAGAAAGCGCTTTTTGAAGCTCCTTATCATCAATTAACCCACTCCCATCCTGATCCGCGAGTTGAAAACACGCGATTACATTGGGATCCGTGCCAGGTGGAAAAGCGGAGGGAACAATCGATGCAAAAGGACTAGTACTACTCGCTCCATAAGGATGAGGCGCTGGCGCTAGGTACCCACCGTAAGGAGCATACGCGTGGGAGTTATCTTTTGGTGGTTTGTTAGGATCACCATAAGGTGGTTGGGCCGGGTAACCACCGCCAACACTACCATAAGGCGCGTGGGGTGGTTTATTTTCTTTTGGTGGTTTATGTGGATCACCGTAAGGTGGTGTACCTGCGTTGTAGGGAGATGGAATTGGAGCGTAAGGGGGGTGAGTTTGTTGAGGTGGTGGGCCCCCGTAGGGTGATGATGATGAAGGTGGTGGTGGGGTACCGTAGGGGGAGTATGAGGATGGTGGTGGAGCGGAGGAGTATGGCTGAGCTGATGGTGGTTGGGGGTAACCGTAACCCGGAATGTTATGTGGGTAACCGGACATTTTTTGTAAAGCTAGAGAGAGAAATATCTTTGTAATTAGAAAAAGTATGATTTTTATAATGAGAGTAGTGCTAGTAGAATGGTCCTGGAATTGGGTATTATTACGCGGTTTGCTACTTCCCGGATTTTGCAAATGCAATGACTCCACAAAATAAAAGTATTCTTTAAATCAATTTAATATTTTTTGAATTTTCTCGAATTTAAACACTTCTTTACTTATCACCTAAGATACTATTATTTGTTTATGAATATTCTGCTATTGTAGAATTATGAAATTCTCCTGGATCGGAGATTTTTCATTAATGCAATATATATAGGTGTTTATAATTACAAACTTAATTGTATAAGAATATCTATTTTACATAATTACATCAAATTAATAATTACAGAATATGTGGATAATATATACATATTCTTTGTTACATCCCTCAGTCGGAGCGGAAGGAGGTCGGACGCTCAGACTGGATCTGAAGTCAAGGAACAACTGTCGAGGAAGTCCCTTAGTAAATATATATGTGTACTGATAGGAATAAGGAACATGTAACACCCGAACGTGACTCATGACAACTTTCTCACGAACAAAATGAATATTCATCTTAATATGTTTGGTTCGCTGATGTTGAATCGGGTTATGAGACAAGTAGACAACATATCACAGTATACCATAGATGTCTTACGTAAGGGACAATGAAGCTATGAAGTAGGTTTATGAGCCAACAAGTTTCGGCAACAACGTTTGCAACACCTCTATATTCTGCTTCTACACTCGAACGGAAAAGCGTGACTTGTCATTTTACAGACCACGAGATGAGATTATCACCCAAGAATACACAATAGCCGAAAGTAGATTGACGTGTATCGGGACAGCCTCCCCAATCGGCGTCCATGTAGGATATCAATCTGGCTGGTGCATATGGATACAGATGTAATCCATAGTCAAGTGTACCATTAATGTACCGAATGATACGTTTAAGAGCGGTAAAGTGAGGCTCACTGGGAGCATGCATGAATAAGCACACATGTTGAACGGCATAGGTAATGTCGGGCCTAGTGAAGGTAAAATACTGAAGTGCACCAGTGAGACTCCTATAAAGAGAAGGTAAAGCACCGGATCCCCGTCGTTGGCGCTAAGTTTCAATTTCGAGTCGACTGGAGTAGGCATGATCTTGTAGTTTGTCATTTTAGCCCTGTAAACAATATATTCGGCATACTTATGCTGACACAAGAACATTTCATTCTCGGATCTGGTCACATAAATCACTAAGAAATAGCTCAACTTACCTAAGTCTGTCATGACAAATTCGAATTTGAGCAAAGCATTGATCTAATTTTCAGCACATCAGAGGAGGCAGACATGAAAATGTCATCCATATATAGCAAAAGGTATGCAATGTCATTACCTCGATGAAAAATAAAAAGTGAATTATTATTTTTGCTGCACACGAACCTGACATGTATGATATAAGTGGCAAATTGCTCATACCAAGCCCGGACTTACTTCAAGCCATAGAGTGACTTTCAAAGACGACACATATACTGAGGAGCTGATGGATGCACAAATCCAGATGGTCGATGTATATAGACGATTTCTTTCAAATCTCCATGTAAGAATGCATTTTCACATTAAGTTGATAAATCGATCAGTTCTGTCACGACCCGACCCGACGGGTCGTGAACAT